>CM022759.1:21881286-23238786 GCA_012411365.1 Ameiurus melas
AGCATCACAAGCAAATAAACCTTATGATACATGAGGTCTATTTCTGGTGCAGCAACCCTAATTGGCTTGTGTCTGTTTAATTTAGTCTTACTGTATTGTAATTTGATTGATCACAAAGGCTTGGTACAGTAAAGGAGGGTAAATTATCAGGGCAGAAGGTACATGTTACCTTTAATAGGTTAAATCTGCATGTGAACTTTATATTGTACACTGCTCTGACTTCATGCATTACAGTTAATTATGGTCTCCTATGGAAAGAAGGCTAAAGATAAACAGCATCATTAAGTGCTTAAACCAGAATCAGAGAATACAACAATGTGGAATTTAATTTTGCTTTTCAGTTCATTGCTTTGTGGGTGTGATATAGTACATAATTGGTCAGTTGCCATCTCTTTCCTTACTGGCTGGTTTCCAAGGCAACGGCCACCTCTACGGTCCCACCTGAAAGCTGTACAGCAGCACAGAGAGCTTGTCCAGTACCATGCTGCTTCCAATGAATCTGCACACTCTGCATACTCTGTGCTTTTTGCATTTGTCTGTGAGTCATTTGAACATGCTCATGCAGTTTCCGAGTGAAAATCAGTCCAGCACTGTAGATGCCAGTGTGCAGTTTGTAAGGTCTCCATTGGCTTGTATTCAAACGTGATTGGTTCCCAATCTGTAATTGCCTAGAGACTGCCAAAAATGCTACTTTTGCTTCTTAACACCCACTCTAAAAAATTAACAGAGATGTGTTTATGAAATGCTTTCACTAAAATAAACTCTACTGTGTCCTTCTGTTTTATTTAAAGCAGCATCTTGTACTCTATATTATAAATACAGTGCATGCTAGTAGTTAAGTAGTTAAAAAAACTTATTTTTTACTGAATTTTCTACCTGAAAATGACAAATAAGGCAATAACCTTTTCTTTTATTTCTGGGTGCATATATTTTCCTGTTTTTAAATAGTAGCACATTTTATATTCAGCCTGTGCCTTTTAGTTGAGTAAGCTGAGACTAGCAACCTACTGTCTTTGGTATGGGTTTCTGAGACTGTACACATAAACACAGTGTGATGATTTGAGAGGTAGCTATTATAGAAAAATAAGTGGGTGTGTGAGGATAGAATATAGACATACTTTAGTAAATAGACATGGAATATTTTTAAACAAATAAAATGGCAAATATCACAAAGCATCTAAAAGCTCTTAGCAATACCCTGTTAAAGGCAAACAAAAACCCAATGGTTTGCATAATATAGTTACAATGTTCACCTGAATGAAATTTCTGAAGTCCTATTTTTATGACAGCAGAATTCTAAAGGTTGAAAAAATTAAACAAGTTAACATCTAAAAACTTTAGTTAATATATACAATGTTGACCTTTCAGACTTTTGACAGAAGTATGTTGAGCATAACAGAGAAACCCTTTCCTACTTGTTTTCTTTGGTTCTACTTAACACACAAATATATTCTGTGATTATTACAATATACAGATAAATTGTCCAAAACATTTTATTCAGGGGAATCAGTATCTTGGTATAAATCATAGTATGTGTTTTTAAACACAAAAAGTATCTATCTTTTTGTTACGATTCCTTGGCAGACACAAACGTGGACTGGCAAACCGGAGTATATGGGGCAGACGACAGATGGACTACAGAACGAAATCAAGGTCAGATAATCGGGCGATCCAGTTATACCAAGTATATATCAAGTAGGAAGAAACGTAGTCAAATGACAAGTGAATATCGAAACCAGATAAACGGATACGAAACTAAGGCTTGGTGTACGAACAGAGACGAGGCTGCTGAGCATTTACTTCGCAAGAAGCTAACATTAACGAGGCCCTTTTATAACTTCTGATGTAGCGCAGGTGTTCGTAATCAGAACTCCAGCGAACTCGAGCATGGCTGGCAAGAGTAGTCTTCGTCTGCCAAGTCCATGGATGGCACTACAAGCTGGGAACTGCAGCCGCGAGTTTGCCGTGGAGTAACAGAGTTAAATTAAATTAAATGTATTAAACACCCTGTTTCTGCAGGATTTTTTTGACATCTTGGTTTCATCTGCTGCTGAAGCCACGATCCCCAAAAAGCTAACAAAGCCTATACGGTATCTCACCTGCCGAATTATATTAACTAAGGGAGGGATATAAAAGAATTTCCAAAACATTAGATTACCATGGAACACTATAAAGGCCATCATCAACCAGTGGAGAAACTGGAACACCACAGTGACATCACAAAGAACAGAACATCCCTCCAAAATGTATCAATGAGCACGAAAAAAATCTTACCAGTGAGGTTGCCAAGAGATGTACAGCAACATTAAAGGAGTTGCAGGAATATATGACGGTACTGATTTCTCTCTGCATGTGACAACAATCTATCATATTCTTTACAGGACTGGACTATGGAGTAGGGTAGCTAGACAGAAGCATTTTCTCACAAAAACATCCAAACCCAACTAAGTCACCCCAAACCATGTAGCAAATGTGTTATGGTCTGATGAGAACAACTCCAAAAGGTATAATACACTATCTCACAAAAGTGAGTACACCCCTTACATTTTTGTAAATATTTGATTATATATTTTCATGTGACAACACTGAAGAAATTACACTTTACTACAATGTAAAGTAGTGAGTGTACAACTTGTATAACAGTGTAAATTTGCTGTCTCCTCAAAATAACTCAACACACAGCCATTAATGACTAAACCGCTGGCAACAAAAGTGAGAACACCCCTAAGTGAAAATGTCCAGATTGTGCCCAAAATGTCAATATTTTGTGTGGCCACCATTATTTTCCAGCACTGCATTAACCCTCTTGGGCATGGAGTTCACCAGAGCTTCACAGGTTGCCACTGGAGTCCTTTTCCACTCCTCCATGACGACATCATGGAGCTGATGAATGTTAGAGACCTTGTGCTCCTCCACCTTCTGTTCGAGGATGCCCCACAGATGCTCAATAGGGTTTAGGTCTGGAGACATGCTTGGCCAGTCCATCACCTTCACTCTCAGCTTCTTTAGCAAGGCAGTGGCCGTTATCATGCTGGAATACTGCCCTGCAGCCCAGTCTCCGAAGGGAGGGGATCATGCTCTACTTCAATATGTCATAGTACATGTTGGCATTCATGGTTCCCTCAATGAACTGTAGCTCCCCAGTGCCAGCAGCACTCATGCAGCCCCAGATCATGACACTCCCACCACCATGCTTGACTGTAGGCAAGACATACCTTTGTCTGTGTACTCCTCACCTGGTTGCCACCACACACACTTGACACCATCTGAACCAAATTAAGTTTATCTTGGTCTCATCAGAGCACCGGACATGGTTCCAGTAATCCATGTCCTTAGTCTGCATGTCTTCAGCAAACTGTCAGCAGGCATTCTTGTGCATCATCTTTAGAAGAGGCTTGCCTTCTGGGATGACAGCCATGCAGACCAATTTAATGCAGTGTGTGGCATATGGTCTGAACACTGACAGGCTGACCCCCCCACCCCTTCAACCACTGCAGCATTGCTGGCAGAACTCATAAGTCTATTTCCCAAACACAACTGCTGGAGATGACGCTGAGCATGTGCACTCAACTTCTTTGGTCGACTATGGCGAGGCTTGTTCTTAGTGGAAATTGTCCTTTTAAACTGCTGTATGGTCTTGGCAACCCTGCTGCAGCTCAGTGTCAGGGTCTTGGCAATCTTCTTATAGCCTAGGCCATCTTTATGTAGAGTGTTAGTTTTCACCCCACAGGAATCTACCGTTTACGCCTTTTCGGTCTCCATCGTGCCTTTCAGCCTGTTTTACCATTAACGTCTAGTAACATTGAGTTACTTTTAGTTCTAGTTTGCTATGAGCTAGAAAGTATAGTTTGCTGCAGAGTTCAGGCCCGGAGAGTCCGAAATGAACACACACACACTGACAGATATGAGTGTGTTCAAAAGAGACTTCTCGTTTATTCATTCAAAGACATTGTACACATTGATAACAGCACTGCGTGGACGGTTTCTACTGGTCCAAGTGTCAGACAGATTTAGTCAAAACACACAGCACATAGTTATGATACAAGATAAGTCCCATGTCATGTTGACACAGAAGTACATAATAATATAATCAAGGATAGCAGTTGCTCAGCTTATTCAAAGAGGTAACTAAATGATTACATTCATCATATATATATTTGAGAGCAGTTCATAATATAAGAGGGCACATAATATAAAATATAAAATGATAAAAGAGAATTTCCTTTCATAGAGCAACAATTCTTTTTTTTTCAGATGCTCAGGGAGTTCTTTGCCATGAGGTGCCAGTGACCAGTATGAGGGAGTGTGAGAGCGATGACACCAAATTTAACATACCTGCTCCCCATTCATATCTGAGACCTTATAACACTAACAAGTCACATGACACCGGGGAGGGAAAATGGCTAATTGGGCCCAATTTGGACATTTTAACTTAGGGGTATACTCACTTTTGTTGCCAGTTTGATGGCTGTGTTGAGTTATTTTGAGGGGACAGCAAATTTACACTGTTACACAATCTGTACACTCACTACTTTACATTGTAGCAAAGTGTCATTTCTTCAGTGTTGTCACATGAAAAGATATAATAAAATATTTACAAAAATGTGAGGGGTGTACTCACTTTTGTGAGATACTGTATATACAGTGGTGTGAAAAAGTGTTTGCCCCCTTCCTCATTTCTTGTTCCTTTGCATGTTTGTCACACTTAAGTGTTTCGGAACATCAAACCAATTTAAACAATAGTCAAGGACAACACAAGTAAACACAAAATGCAATTTGTAAATGAAGGTGTTTATTATTAAAGGTGAAAAAAATCCAAACCATCATGGCCCTGTGTGAAAAAGTGATTGCCCCTAAACCTAATAACTGGTTGGGCCACCCTTAGCAGCAACAACTGCAACCAAGCGTTTGCGATAACGTGAAATGAGCTCTTTTACAGCGTCCTGGAGGAATTTTGGCCCACTCATCTTTGCAGAATTGTCCTAATTCAGTTACATTAAAGGGTTTTCGAGCATGAACGGCCTTTTAAAGTCATACCACAACATCTCAATAGGATTCAGGTCAGGACTTTGGCTAGGCCACTCCAAAGTCTTCATTTTGTTTTTCTTCAGCCATTCGGTGGTGGACTTGCTGGTGTGTTTAGGATCATTGTCCTGCTGCAGAACCCAAGTTCGTTTCAGCTTAAGTACAGACGAACGGTCGGACATTCTCCTTCAGGATCTCTTGGTAGACAGCAAAATTCATAGTTCCTTTTATCACAGCAAGTCTTCCAGGTCCTGCAGCAGCAAAACAGCCCCCCGAACCATCACACTACCACCACCATATTTTACTGTTGGTATAATGTTCTTTTATAAAATGCAGTGTTCCTTCTACGCCAGATATACTTGGACACACACCTTCCAAAGAGTTCCACTTTTGTCTCATCGGTCCACAGAATGTTGTCCCAAAAGTCTTGGGGATCATCAAGATGTGTTGTGGAGAAATTGAGACGAGCTTTGATGTTCTTTTTGCTCAGCAGTGGTTTTCTCCTTGGAACTCTGCCATGCAAGCCATTTTTGCCCAGTCTTTTCCTGATGGTGGAGGCATGAACGCTGACCTTAACTGAGGCAAGTGAGGCCTGCAGTTCTTTGGACGTTGTTGTGGGGTCTTTTGTGACCTCTTGGATGAGTCGTCGCTGCGCTCTTGGGGTAATTTTGGGCGGCCGGCCACTCCTGGGAAGGTTCACCACTGTTCCATGTCTTCGCCATTTGTGGATAATGGCTCTCACTGTGGTTGTTCCTGAATTTCTTTGGGTCTCGGCATGATGTGTAGCTTTTAAGGATCTTCTGGTGGACCTTACTGTGTCAAGCAGCTCCTATTTAAGTGATGCCTTGATTGTGAAAAGGTGTGGCAATAATCAGGTCTGGGTGTGGCTAGAGAAATTGAACTCAGGTGTGGACAACCACAGTTATAGTATGTTTTAACAAGGGGGGCAATCACTTTTTCACACAGGGCCATGATGGTTTGGATTTTTTTCACCTTTAATAATAAACACCTTCATTTACAAATTGCATTTTGTGTTTACTTGTGTTGTCCTTGACTATTGTTTAAATTGGTTTGATGTTCCGAAACACTTAAGTGTGACAAACATGCAAAGGACCAGGAAATGAGGAAGGGGCAAACACTTTTTCACACCACTGTACCTTATAATAATTCCCTAATGTTTTGATCAAGGTAGAGAGAACTACTGTATGAATAGCTACAAATAATAGTCAATTTTAGGGCAAAACATTCAGGTGTCTGCTAGTAATCTGAAAATAAAAAGTAATTTAACCTTTCAGTACAAAAATGACCCAAAGCATGCATCCAAATTCAAAGAAATGGTTTAACCAAAAGAAGATCACTGTTTTAATTGCCTAGCCAGAGCCCAGACCTGAATAAATAAAAAAAATCTGTGGGGTAAACTAAAGTGGACTGTGCACAGGTAATGCCATTACAATTTGACAGCTTTAGAATGTTAAATTAAGTAAAAGTAAGGGTTTTTTTAAGTCAAGTTGTGCAACACTGATAGACTCTTAGCTAAAAAATACTGAGCGGCATAATAAATTCTAAAGGTGCTTCAACAAAGTATTAGTTTAGGGGTGTACACATTTTTGCAACCAGGTTACTGTAAGGTTTTTTTGTTTGTTTGTTTGTTTTCCCTAAAGAAGTTTCTGATTGTTCATCACTTTATTTATATACTTTGCAATTTCACATTAAAGGTGGGATAGGTTCTGATTTATCTTAGTTTCATTATTTTACTTCACAAAAACCTGCCATTTTAACAGGGGTGTGTAAACTTTTTATATCCATTGTATAACTCCCATAAGCTCAATTTACTGACATCTTTACTAAGCTCTAATCTATCCAGTTAGCTAACATAAGCTAACATTACATTTTAAAATGTATATAATGTTAAATGTTATGTTACATGATTACACACAAAGGTCCTTCTAAGGGGGCCTTTACATTTATTTCAGGGTATAGTAAAAATAATAATTCAGTTATTCAGTAAAAATTTCATGCCATCAGAGGTGATGTTAATGTTGTAATTCCTAGCACTGGTAGCAGTTAGCTTAGTAGCCTATAACATAATTTGGCCATCTTTAGAACGTTTTTATTATTATTATTATTATTATTATTATTATTATTATTATTATTATTATTATTATTATTATTATTATCATCATATTTTGATAGGGAGTGGATGGGTAAGAAACAACTTTGAAAATGACATCAGATTTTGCTCGGCCTAAATTAGAATGGATTATCAGGAAAACTAGTTATGGCAGCCTCTGGGACTGCGTCTGTCATTGTTACTGATGATCTGAAAACAGAAAGTCACACTACAATGACAGTGACACAGTACATAATCAAACCTTGCTTATTCCAGTTTAGTAACAAATGTTTGTGACTCATGTGGTCTTATTTGTGAGTCAGAGACATTTGTAAATAAATAGGAATTGTATTATTTATTATTATAGTTTTTATATGAAATAATGGATTTAATACAAACTTTTAGAATTCATTATGGTTTGAAATTACTTTTTATAATACTTGTTCACATTTTGTATTGTGTTTACAATTTAGACTATTGTGGATTCATTAAAGCTCCACACCAACTTATCCATTGAGCACCACATGCTGTATATCAAGTAAGTTTGCTAATGATTTAAATATGCATTCTCTCTGTTTCATCTGCAAGTTCATCCTCTAGGTTAGTCTAGCCTAGTCCTGTTTGATTTCCCAGAATAGCTCTCCTCTCAGAATTTTGTCTATACTCTCCCTACATCTGTTCTTTACTCTTAAATTGCCTGGTGAGGTTTTTGTGGCTGTGTTCCTGTTTATCATGCCAGTATAAGGAAAGCTCTCTACTGAGATAATAAGTTAGCTAATTAACTCCACTGAGTCATCCATGCATATACACTAACTTGCTTTACCACATGAGACTATAAAAAATCAAATCCTGTTTAACAGTTTTAGATGAACTATTATGTGAGGTGTTTTTTTAAGACAATATGGAATTACAAACTCACTTTCTTCTGCATAATAGTAATAGTATAAATTGTATATAAAGTGTTTTACCTGAGAAACCTTTGTCATGATCATTCTCTGCTCTATGAGTTTACTTTGAATCTCAGCACTCCAATATGACACTCAATTATAGATCTGCTATGTGCAGTTTAGGAAGAAAAAAAAAAGCCTATTTTGTAGTTTTGCAAACTTGTGCATTTCCTTCTGCTGCCCAATGGGGCTGAAGCAATTTTAATGAGGCTGTGTATGTGTGTGCGGGTGTGTGTGTGTCTGTGTGTGTGTGTGTGTGTGTGTGTGTGTGTGTGTGTGTGTGTGTGTGTGTGTGTGTGTGTGTGTGTGTGTGCATGTGTGCATGTGTGTGTGTGCGTGTGGATGTGTGTTTGTGTGAATCTCATCACAATCATAGGGCCAGCACACTGACCTCCTCTGAGGGCATGCCGCTTAAGTCGCCATCTTTTACTTTCCTCATTAACTGTTTCTTGCTCCTGCAAAGCCAGTACTGCTACTCTGACATGATGAAATATCTAATAGCATAAGTAAGTAAGTAAGTATGTACGAAGCAGAAGAGGTAACAAAGATGCATAAGAGATATTTTGTGTTCGTGAAAATGTACAGAATCCTTTTATTTTTCTGTGTGCATTATCCTTTTTATTATTCCAGTTTTTTTCTAAACTTTGGTACATTTACAGACTCAAACAGCTCATCTTCATTGTGAATATTTTTGTTTATTCCTACCTTATTCCCACCAAATATATTCATAGACTCTCTTCAGATCATGCAATGCCAGCAATTAATATTTGCCTGTGCTTCCTTTAGAAATTGTTGTTAGCAAAATATAATTAAAAGGTATCAAGAAAACGGCCCATGTATATTTTTTTAACTTGTTAGCATGTTCTAATCAGACTTGATTGCAGCCCTAATTAAAACATATTTTATTAAAAGAACATTAATAGCCTTGTTCTAACTTTTACAAAGAATATTATTTTGTAGATATACAACATGGATTAAACAAATAAATGCCAAATTCATGTATGTTTAATCCTTAATGGTACTACACACTGCTACCTATTTACACACACACACTGGTTCATATGCATGTGTATTTGTAGATTACGCTTTTAGGATCTTTTAGTTGTTGTTGTTGTTGTTGTTTTTTGTCATTCAACTAAGATGTGTTGTTGAGGGGGAAAAAAAGATTAATCACTGAAACCAAATCAATCTTTCCCAATGGCCTCAGGGCACCAAAATGTGTTTGTTTTTTTAACTCATGGTCTGAGGGCCTTCTAAATGTGTTCTACAATGTTATTAAAAGTAAAAATGTATTGACTGTTTGCTTTGTCAGTAGACATAACAGCATACAGGTAAAATGTACTAACCTATGCTTCTTATCATGTTTGATAGTACTACAGTAGGTTATTTGTTTTAATTGTTGTTTTCTGTCTTTTTCTGCCTTTCTTAAATAGTTAACAATGCCATAAAGCCAATCAGGAATGCCATTTGACTTGTGCAAGATTAAAATGTATTGAGTATTATCACTGTCATCCAATGATGAAATGATTCGGTTTCATTGTCCTCTGGCTTTTCACCGACACTCAGTCAGTCAGGGGGTTTGTAACATAAGATCAGAACATATGTGTATGAAAGCCTTGATGTGTGTGTGCACACACATGCATGGTTTTAGAAATAAAAGTGCTTCAGAACAGTAACTATACACACAAGCACCCACATGTCCAATAGTCTCTGCATGAAGGTCGAAAGGAACTTATGTGGGTGGTGTGATGAGCAAAATGTGCACCAATTTACTCTTAATGCTCGTTAATCACCACTGAATATAGCAATAACAGTCTTATTAGCTTTTCTAACGAGACAAGGGAAGTGACTTTTACTGCAGCTCTTTAGCCAAAATAACTCAGTAAACTAATCAGTAAAGAATAGAAGGATTGTTTTCTTGCTGCTTCCAGGTGATGCAGTAGTTAAATGTTTGCCCTGTGATCTGGAGATTGTGTTTTTCAATCCCACTGATGTCCAACATAACCTTTCTTGCTGTTTTGACTCGTTTAATATAAGAGAACCTGTTTTTCTTCTTAAACTCATTCTATGTCTCCTAGCAATTGTTAAGACAGGCATTTGTAACAAATCTGAAACCTCACCAAAGCACAAGTGAGAGTCACTTCTAAATCTAAGTTATCAAAGACAAACCTTTAAAAAAAAAATAAACGTTTGGGTGAGGCAATAAGACTTAACTTGCAATTTAAGATGTTATAACAGTTCTCTGAAGGCAGATATGTGCAACTACATGATTATTTTCTTTTAATACAGGGGTGTTCATTCTTATCCAGAAAGGGCCGGTGTGGGTGCAGCTTTTTATTCCAACCAAGCGGAAGTCACACCTGAGTCTATTGAAAGCCAAGATCAACTGATCTAAACAAGTGGAATCAGGTGTGGCTCCTGCTTGATTGGAATGAAAACCTGCACCCACCCCGGCCCTTTGTGGGTAAGATTGAACACCCCTGTTTTAATTTAATAGTTTGTGAAAACCTGCCTAAATTATGACTTGGCATTGTGTTTTCCTGATAGTGAAGATTACCATCATCAATTGTAATGTCAAGTTGGTATAACATCCTGCTCATGTGGCAGATGTTGGTTAACATTAGATTGTGTTTATTACTTTCTAAGCTGATTTATGTTAGCATGACAGCAGTGCACTTCTGGTATTTCAAAGCCACATAATTATAAATATCGGAAACCTAGATGCCAAATTAGCTGCTGTTAACTACTTTCATACATCTACACCCCTGTGATATGTGACAACCTCTCACAAGCAAATGTAATACAGAGACAGGCAGCTCTACCTTCATAAAATCTGATTTTCATAAAATTGTCTTTGTTACAGTTGTCATACATTTCTGCATATTGCCTATTTAAATTGCATTAAACTGCATATTTAAATTACCTGCGATATGCAGAAATGTATGACAACTGCAACAAAGACAATTTTATGAAAATCAGATTTTATGAAGGTAGAGCTGCCTGTCTCCGTATTATGTGTATATACCGGTATATATATATATATATATATATATATATATATATATATATATATATATATATATATATATATATATATATATATATATATACATATATATAAATATATATACATATATATATATAACATCACATATTTTCACAGTCACCCCAGTGTATATATATATGAACTTCCAACCTCAATCCGGACCTCTGAATCTGTCTCTATCTTCAAAAAACATCTGAGGATCGACCTTTTCCATGTACACTTAACTAACCCCTAAAATGCCAATCCCATAATATACTACTCTGTGTACTTTGCTTTTCTAGAATTATACATCTTGCATGATAGCACTACTTCTATTGTTCTCTGCTTGATATATTGCTTTGCTTGTATTTCCTCATTTGTAAGTCGCTTTGGATAAAAGCATCTGCTAAATGAATAAATGTAAACATAATGTAAATGTAACTAACTTTAATAACTTTTGCATATATTACAGTCATGCAATTTGTCATACAAATCTAACATACTAATCTGACATAACCAATTGGATTAACATTTCTAACTTGACAATATCTACTTTATAATTAAACAGAAAAAATCCAGTTACCTTATGGTGTCACTTCCAAACAAACTTGTGCTTAGTATCTATATACAGTGACAACAGGAATAAAAACAGCAGTTCTTTACCTATATTATGATTGCTGTAATTGGGCATTACTATTTCAAATTGCCAATTTTCTCTCCATTTCTCTCTGTATTACATAGAAAGTCCCTATACCGCATGTCCTCTGATCAAATCCTACATTTAAGGAATCCAGTTTGTGGGTATCATACTCAGCAGAAATACAAACCTTGTAGATGGAGAAAGAGAAAATAACACTAACTTCATAACAGCTTTGAGATGTATTGTCCAAGAGAAGACAGAAAACACATCTGAAGACACAAAGCTCTGTAAGTAGATGAGAAAATAGGAAATTTGAAAAAGCACTGCCACTGTTCCTAGAAAGGCCACAAAAACATGTTCTATGCAGTTCAGTATCCTCATCATCTATATGTAAACATTTACCAAAATGTTTTTAAACCCCTGATATTAGGTTTAGGCCTTAAAGGCCTAACAAACTACCAAAACACAGTCCTAAATCAAAAATAATAGCGCAGACAAGGGTCAAAACATGATCAGACATCAAATGATAGAAGCAGAGAGTAAGCAAAATAGTAGTCAGGAGAACAGGCAAAGGCTCTAGACACTTACAACACTATCACAGATAAACAAGGCTCAAAGCTTTCATAAATAAAGAATTGGTAAGACTTTGCAAAGAGATACAGAAAACTGAGATATTTAAAGTATGTGCAGAGATGAAGTGAACAGGAAATTGGGGTCAGAGGTTATGCTATAACCCTTCGGGGTTTTTTAAGATCATCTGATCTTTTCACACAGCAATTTAACTGAGTTTCTAGATTGTCTGATGTCTGCCAAATGCTGTAAATATAATGCAAATGTTGCATTGATGGTTTTCCCTATCCCAATGTCATCAGCTGAGCAAGCACTCTGAAAGTGGAAAATAATTTGTTTGCAAAGGCTGTAACTGAGAATCATGAAGAGCAAGGTTCCAAGAATCAATAATGGTTGAGTAGGCCTACAGTATAATGAGTGATTACAACAGTGCACTATTAGAGTAGCGCCACCGATAATGATTTAAGTGCCAATATTGTATTTAGCTCAAGAATCAGACAAGGAGTATGCACTGAAAACCTGGAGTACAAACTCAAACATACAAGCCATGGTCAAACACATAAACCTACTGCTTACCAAACTTCTTTTTGTATTGGTTGTGCAACAGGCTCCAACACTGAGTAGTGAGTGCACCAGGGAGCCCTAGATTATTACAAAAAATAGATGAGACCATGTCAAGGTCAGGTCAAAGCATTGCTGTGAATGAATAATGGCCGTTCAGATGACAACAACTGGAAATACATTGCAATTTTTTATTTTATTTATTATTTTTTTTAATGATAGACAGTGCTGATCAGTGCTGATCTGTTTTTTTATAACTTTTTACTGGTGGTCTCTTAAGAACAGTGGGTTAGAAATTCAAAATTAAATTTAAAATCAATTGTATTTCATATCTACAAAATGGTATTTTATGCTACGGTCATAAAAAAACAATGCTTCTATGGTATAAATCTGAGACATAATGTAGGAAGTCAAGAGGAAAAGAGTGAAAAATGTGATTCCTAAAGTGCAAAAATGAATAGAGAGTCATAGTTTTGGTCTAATTTTGCATGTTGCAATGTGGCACATGTCTGCAGAATGTTTCATTTGCAAATACATTAAATAGACTGCTTAAACTAAACTAGTAATTAACACTGAAATGAAGAGTTGTATTAGCTTCATGCTGGAGAAATACCTGCAATAAAACTTCTCTCTCCCTTTCTTTCACATTAACAAATTTTCCTGATATATTGTATGTGATCGCACATTTTAATTAAGATTATTCTTCAAGATACAACAAATTTAATAGGGCAAGTAAAAGACACTGATACTTCACACATTTTAACAAGTTTTTTTTTGCAGTAGGTTCAGTCTTGACAGAGTTTATTTATATAATTGGCTGTTTTGTTGGAAATTAAGACGGCACTGAGACATGTTGTTAGTCTCATGAAGGAAACAGCTTGATGGGTCATCCTCCACTGCA
Source organism: Ameiurus melas (assembly GCA_012411365.1). Taxonomy (NCBI): domain Eukaryota; kingdom Metazoa; phylum Chordata; class Actinopteri; order Siluriformes; family Ictaluridae; genus Ameiurus; species Ameiurus melas. Next base: position 21,895,066 of record CM022759.1, read on the forward strand.
CCAAATAGGAATTGACAGCCCATGTGTCATCTTTTTTAGGCTTGTTTCTACTGCATATGCCACTACAGTAAGTTGTCTTAGGAAAGGATTTGGTCCAGAAAATGGGTATTATATCAGGAATCAGTGGGCCTTGCACATCAGGTTTAGTAACTGATTTATTATTTACAATTAGCATATTACGAAAAATTCAAAATTAAAATGAAAATAGTATTCTCTGGTACAATTTGTGCAGTTTTATAAGGAAATAAGCTGTAAGTTTTATTGATCATTGAGAGTAGAGTATTGAACGTAAGGGTGCAAGTTATAAAGCAGATCCCAGCAAGCTCTCCAGATTCTGAGAAGTTTTATTGTTACTTGTAAGAGTCATAATTGGTTGTTCTTCACTTGGATGAACTCTGTTGTGTACAGTGGATATAAAAAGTGGTATACTGTATGTAATATGTATATATATATATATATATATATATATATATATATATATATATATATATATATATATATATATTAAGTAAGATAAATCATGTCAGAACTTTTCCACCCTCAATTTGATATTACAACAAATAAAAATGAAGTGAAAGACATTAAGAAACATTTTAGGGAAAATATGAAAAAAAAAAACTTACAATAACCTGGTTGCATAAGTGTGGGTACCCTTTTATAATTGGGTATGTGACTGTGTTCAGAATGAACCAAGCTTATGTTAAAAAGTAATTATCATACAACTCCCATCAATTAAATTATTCTGATTAACCCCAAATAAAGACCAGCTGTTTCTGTAGGATTTTCTTCACATCTGCAAAGAGTTTACAAAGCCTGTACTGATTAAAGTATAGTAATCTATACAGATGTATACAGTAGCAGTTCGCATTTTGAACACAATATTAAGAATTCCATCTTTAGTGGGTCAGCACACTTAATTTCCCTGCAGTTTGCACTTTAATGAGCTTAACCTGACTGACTCAGCCTATTGGCAGTGTCCCAAAGAGCCTACCCCCCACACACACACACACACACAGAACACACACACACATGCACATACACAGGATTTCAGCCTCCTCTGATCTATCTCTCTTCTGCTGCCACCCTCATCTTTTGTTCTTCCTTTGTTTTATTCTGTCAGTAATACTATATCTTTTTCTAACCCTGACCATGTACAATAACAGTAGAAACCTATAATACCTATATGCATTGCAGTTATTGTGTACAGTTATTTAATTCTCTTTTGTGCAATGTTAAATGGTTGGGAGATTGAATGCCAATTAATGTTTGTATCTACTTTGCCCTCAGATCATCCTGAGAATGAAAGCAGAAAGCATTTATAATAAGAGTGCTTTATAAAAATTAAAAATAAAAAGACAAATTAGATCTAAATGTGGGTAAATAGTTGCTGCAAGCAAAGCTATTTAAGGCTGTCAGCTGGTACTGTAGATTTGCCTTTATATCTAGGTGATGATAAAAATAAAAAAAACGGTTTTCACTATGGGAGAAAAACAGAGAGCTCATTTGTTCTGTTTCTATGGAAATACAAAGATCTGATTTTCAAGGCAGTGCTTGTGGTGAGCTACAGGCCAGTTTTTTTTCTGACAGATCTACCATGCCAGACTGCAAGACAAGGGTTCTTAAGAAACTGAAGTATGTAATAAGTTTGTTTTGGTATTAATTATTGCAGTTGGTCTGAAGGCAGTGAACACAACCGCAAAGAAACCTGAGGTGAGATGTGTCTAAAATAAGAATCCTGTGAATGAAATAAATGTGCACATAAAGACTAGCTGGATTCAATCAGAGTACCCTGAGTTAGGTCACAGTCAAGCACTTGTGTAATAAAATGCAAGGCAACAAACTCCCAAGACTGAGCCACCAGCAAGCAGATCCAAAGACCATGAGTGCAGTTAATGTGTTTCTTTTACAGGGTTGCCACTGGGAGTCAATCTCAAACTGGAAATATATTTATCTTCATTCATCAGTACGTTAAAATGTTTTACACAGTTAAAATTCATAATAATCTAGTGTAATTATCTAACCAGTCTTGTTGTCCATTTAAAAATATTTTAAAAGGTTTAAATATGAAGCACCCTTACATAGGTTTCCTAACAGTTCAACTTCAACTGAATATCTGACTTTCTGATGAAACATTTGTTTTTGTTAGGAAAGCTGGCTGAGAAAGTCTTTTATGGGATTGCTTGATTTAAAGAGTTCTGTAGACAGCTGGTTTCAATCCTATTGCTCCTCTAGTCTTATTAAATAAATTACCTTTCTTTTTAATCTGTCAACCAGTTGGCAGTCTCTTTATAATTACGTGTGAAGCTGAAATGCTGCTAAGAGACACCCCAACAGACAGCTGCAGTCTGAATTTACTCTCATGTATGAACACAATCATGATGAAGAATAGTAATTTTATTATCATGGCAGCACTAATACAGTATGCATGTCTTAAAATTCTTTGTTGTTTAATTAATGGGAACAGCATGGGGAAAATGTGTATTAATTTGCTTTTCACAGAATGTAAAAGCAGTTTCACGTTATTCCAGGGTTTAATCATGAAGCTCTGTACAGATGATTGCCTACTGTAGGCTGTCAGATGCAAACCTATATTATTGTGGGCTTAATTTTCCTCATTGATAGTAGCATGTTATCAATGGACTATTTGACATATTTGATTTATTATTTATGTTAAACACTCACCATCAACTTTAAAAGGAACCCCTGTACACCTGCTCATTTATGCAGTTTTCCAAACAGCCAATCATGTAGTAGCAACACAATGCATAATATCATGTATATACAGATCAAGAGCTTCTGTTAATGTTCACATCAAACATCAGAATGGAGAAATGAATGTGATCTCTGTGAATTTTATGGTGGTTTTGGTGCCAGATGAGATGTTTTGAGTATTTCAGAAACTGCTTCTCTCCTGGGAATTTCACACAGAATGGTGCAAAAACTAAAAATCATTGAATGAACTACAGTTCTGTGGGTGGAAACACCGTGTTGATAAGAGACGTCAGTGGAGAATGGCCAAACTGGTCTGTTCTGACAGGAAGTCTATAGTAACTTAAATAAGCACTCCTTACAACCATGATGTGCAGAAAAGCACCTCAGGCAGCCCAATACAGCAACATTTGAGATGGATGGGCTACAACAGCAGAAGACCACATCAGGTTCCACGCTTGTCAGCCAAGAACAAGAATATGAGGCTATCATGGGCACAGACTCACCAAAATGGTACAATTGAGGAAGACCAGGTGATTTTTTTCCCTTATCTTTCTAGTCTGTGTTAAACTGTACAGGTGTATTAAAGTGGATGGTAATTGTATACCATCCATCCATTTTCCATACCACATATCCTACACAGGGTCATGGGGAAGCCTGGAGCCTATACCAGGGAACTCGGGTACAAGATGGAGGACACCCTGGACAGAGTGCCAACCCATTGAAAGCCACAATTGTACACATTCACACAATAATTTGGAAATGACAATCATTTACAATGCATGTCTTTGCATAGTGAACCTAACTAATGAATCTTGGGTGTTTTCATTACTGCAGTAAGATGGACTGAGGAGGTAAGGCCATAACTGTGGTACTTGAAACACAGCATGAAGCATAACACAGCATGCTACAAATTAGATATGTTCCAAAAGAGGTCTAGAGCATTCAGCATGAAAAGCACCAAAAAAAATCTAAGCTCTGTAACTTGACAATGATTTCCCAAAGGAAGTTGTTTATTCTAAGAAACTAAAAACTTACATTAATTTTTCAAACAGGAAGATTAAATGTAAGACTGACCTAAACATATTTACTTGGTTCAATATCTTTAAAATTAGACAATCTACATGAAAGAGTTAATCAGTCTGGCCCTAGGCTTAATCCGTATGTAGGACCTAGGAAACTGGCCCAATATTCTACAGGTGAGTTAAACATTTTGTTTTTCATAAATACCCCTAAGACTTCATCTGAAACTGCATACTTACCTACTATATAATTGGCGAAGTACATGTATTTCTCTTGGATGCTCATTTTCCGCTTCTGGTGCAATTGCCAATAAGTGTGTAAAATCCACGTCCCTAAAATTTATGTGCAGATAGATTAACCGTGCTTTCAGGAAGAGAGGCTGTTTTATTGCAGTATTTGTTCAAGCAGGTGAGTTTAAAATTATGGTATTGCATAATGAATGCTGTAGCATAGTGGAGTGTATTATTGCAAGAAAACATCCTCGTTTTTGCTTACTTAATGTTTAGCATACGTACGTTTAATGATAATACAGTCAGGAGTCCTTATTAATCATTTAATGCTTTAAATTTTACTGGGGTAAAATACTGTAAATGGGAGGACATGATGGGGTTTACTAATTTTACACATCAGAGGCTTTTGATGAACAATATATCTGAAATTTATTTGTTAGAATATAATAGATGTGTGGCTAGCACTGTTTATGTCTTTAATATCAGTCAGTCAGAAAAACATTTCTACTCTTATCTGGATAACTCTAGTAGCTTTAATAATGAAATACTTGAAGTATTGATATTTAACTTAAATTAAACTTAAACTTAACTAAAATAGTGTGTTGTTCAATAAGAATGTGTGTTTTGCTTTGGTACAGAAATTAGTACAGAGTACTGTGGAATTTTACTGCTATTGGTTCGGACTACTGAAATTTTGGTTCCACGACCATAGTTTGCACACACTGACACACTCCATGCACAAATTTATATTTGTAGAAAGCAAAGAAATCCAACCAAATCATTTCCACAGACCAGGCAGTCTCTTTTATGCAAGGCAGAATTGTGCCTACTCAGGTTTCCTCCCCCAGGCCAAAGACATGCATGGTAGGCTGATTGGCGTGTCTAAAGTGTCCGTAGTGTATGAATGGGTGTGTGAGTGTGTGTGTGATTGTGCCCTGCGATGGATTGGCACCCAGTACGGGGTTTACCCCACCTTGTGCCCGATGCTTCCTGGGATAGGCTCCAGGTTCCCCGTGACCCTGAAAAGTAGTAAGCGATAGAAGATGGATGGATGGATAGATGGATGGATGGATGGATGGAGAATTGTGAATAATAAATAGGCAAACATGGTAAATATAAATGTAATAACATTAAATTTAGTGACTTGTATCTATTTCTTTGGTCTATACTTTACTATGTGTTATCACCCTCACAAATTGAGCTATAAGTACAGATTTGAATTCTGTTGATGTCCATACAGATTGTGCTCAAATTACTGAACATCATGTTACAATTTGTAATATTTCCATAAAACTCAATGCTGTAGTGGATTGTATTTTATGTTGTTGTTGTTTTTATGCATACTGATGTGTTTTAATTTTTATTAACTGTTTCCTCCTTCTGATCTTTCACGTCAACTGATTTTGTTATTTTCTATCCTGTGTTGTACTTTACACTGACATGTATTACATGTAAATAATTTTTGTAATTTTGTAAAGAACATAACAAATGTTAGTGCTAGTGCACATTCATTGCCTATTTAATGCATGAATCTTAATGATATAATTTTGTTACTTTTGTGATTTCTGCAATTGCTCTGGTATAAGACTACCCATGAGCTGTCATTTACCTGTTTAGGGTTGTACTTTATTCTACATAATCACATCGCTTCCCTCTTTTTTCCTTTGTCCAAGGTCTAATGTTTCTGGCTCTGGATCTGTTGCAGTCATGAAACTGATCACATTTTCAGATTTCTGTCATACACTCTTCTCTTCCCTCTTTATACTTTGTCCTCATCAAATTCAGCTCACTTCTTTTCACCCCACTTGTCAGTTCACCCTTCACCATGCTGACTCTACTACATCTTGGATCTGCTCCTGCATGCTTGCCCTCTCTCTCCTTCTCCCATCACATTTTGTCTTCTTTGCCCAGAAACTGTCTCCACTGGTCACTTTTCGCTCAATCTCTCAATGTGAATCCGTTTTATCTGCTCTGTTCTCCTCATTCTGCACCACCTTTAACCAGTCACCCACTATTTTGTTTCTTTCTTTGCTTTATTTTGCTTTTGCTTTTTTCATTTTAGTTTCACCTACAATGCCTGCACTTCTCTGCTTTCTCCCTGCTTTACCTTGACTGTCTATTCCCATTCTTTTCTGCTTCTGTCACATCTTCTGTCATTTAATTAAACTGTCCATACTTAGTATGGTGAATTTGCCTGACAAAAGTTCTTTTACTACTTGTGACTTTAGACACCCAACACATATCTCCTGTTCTTATATTGTTACCACTGGCTCATCTCCTCTCATACTGGGTGGTTAGCCACATTTCTCTTCCTTTCCTCTCTTGGCTTCTCTTCAGATTATTGCACTACTTTGTGCTTCTAAAATTAGCCACGCTTTGTGCAGTTACCAGTCCATGCTAGAAAGTTCTAGCACCTTTTTTTCTCCTCAGATTATAAATGGTAGCGCTCAAACACCTCATCTAGCTTATTCTATTGATCAGTCAATTATTACAGCCTAGCAAACACTTGCTCCATATTAAATACTAACATAAAGACTAATTAATGCCACTTTTATCTTTATGTTAACTCATGCTAAATCCTGACAGTCCTATTAATATTGCTATTTTACATCTATAAAAGTGTAAACATCAATGGAAAAGTGAAAGTCTTGGGGATTTTTTATGTGATCTCTAAGCACTCAAAACTCATAAAATTACACTTCAGCAGACACAACTGAGGTCTAATGAGCTACAAGGACAATATCAAGAACATAACTGTTCTACCAGGAGCACTTACAATGTTTCTATGTAACATTTGAAGAAGTAGCTGTAGTGTAGAGGAGACTTGCAGGAGATTAGAAAAAGAAACATCTATACGTTCATTACCAAAAAGAATAATAAAATGTTTGTTTTGGAGAGTCTTATGATTGCCCATGTGGTCTGATATGCACATGTATGTCTAAATGTATGAATATGTAACATTTAAGAAAGATATATGCATGTGGAATTTCATATACACTAATATTTTCTGGATTTTATATAACAACCATTACCATTCTAAATTGTAATACAAGTCGGTTAATAATTATTCAGAAGAATTGTCAATTATGACACCTGTCATGTGTTGCCAGTTGAGACATTTCTTTAGTTGATTCCCATCCATCACTTATAAATCACACCTGCATATCCAATTCCGGAATTTTTTTGTGCATTTCCACACACACCACATGGTCAAAGGTTTGCGGACACCTGACCATCACACCCATATATGGACCTTCCTTCCCACAGAGTTGGAACAATTGTATAGGATGTTTTTGTATGCTGAAGCATTACAGTTTCACTGTAACTAAGACGCCCAAATGTTCCAGCATGACAATGCCCCTGTGCACAAAGGCAAGGTCCATAAAGACATAGTGTGCCAATGTTGAAATGAAAGAACTCGTGTAGCCTGCACAGAGCCATGACCTCAACCCCACTGAACACCTTGACAAACAGGACTGTCGACTGCACCCCAGGCCCCCTTGCCCAACATAAGTGCCTGACCTAAGCCATGCTCCAGAATCTAGTGGAAAGCCTTCCCAGAAGAGTGGAGGTTATTATAACAGGTTTTTATAAATCTAAATCGGGAATGGGATATTCAAGAAGCACATATAAGTGTGATGGTGAGGTGTCCACAAAATTTTGGCCATATAGTGCATGTACAATTCATATACAAAATATATTTCATTTGACTATATCAACAAAATGTGCATCTTACTTACATATTATTTCAGATCCATCTGCATAGACTTTTTCATTTCAGTTCATTGCCAGAAGGATTCATTACAGTTAGTAGGCTTGTGTGTGGGCTGCCCTGCATTTTACTGTGGTGGGTAAAAGAAGGGCATTATTCACAACTTTAGTCTTTTAATAATGTATAAAGCAATATCTCTTGAGCTTGACAAATGACTTATTTCTCTTAAACACTGAGTGGAATTAATATTAGAACAACCATAATAATGTATCTCACCATTTCTCTTAAATATGGATTATAAAGTAGAAGATGCACATTTTGTTTGCCTTTAATTTCATTTACCAACAAAGATGTTGACATGGAGTAAATCTCATGTTTACAGATGTCCCAGGAAACATTAACAGGATTATCAAAGTCAGTAAATATCCCCAAGAAATGTTATGTTCTTTTCTATTTGAAAGTGATATAACAAACTAATAAATGCATATTGCATTACATTTATTCTTGTTTCATATTGCAACAGACCATAGTTTCATCACCAGCAAAACAATAAATATTAAAATTCAGTGTAAATTTATTTGCAAAATGAATGTAAATTAAATCCAATCATTGTAAAAAAAAAAAAAAAAAAAAAAAATCCTGTTACATGCAACACTGTAGCAGATAGTGGTCTAAATTTAGTCATGGTGAGATCAGTGCTAAGACATTGACAGTGCAAACTGAGCAGCTTATCTCCACCAATGGACAGTCAGCACTTCCCTATTGGCTTCCAGACTCTGGAGTCATCACTACCTGGCTGCTTTTGTCAGGTCAGAGTTTAAGAGTGCAGGCTTTTAAACATGGTGGATATGTGAGAGCTTTTTAATGCATACAAATTTGCCCTTGCTGAGGTTGGTCTCAAGTGTGGTGTAAAGCAGAGTTCAAGTATTTTCTGAAGAGAAAGCAGTGTCAAATAATTCAATTAGATATTGGCTTAAGGACATGAGGTGAGAGAAGCAAATACCCGAGCAAAATTAATTTTTTTTCGCTTTTCTTGCTTATTTTATGCATTACGTAGTATTCTATTATTATTATTAGTAGTAGTAGTAGTAGTAGTAGTAGTAGTAGTAGTAGTAGTAGTAGTATTGTCACCAGCCTGTTCGGAATTAAAACCTATAATTGGCATCTTGGTATGTAGTTAGGTCTTAGCTTATTGTAGCAAAGGATTTTGTACCTTATTTAGTTTTCGACCTGCATGATCTGAGTATTGCCACCTAACAGCTCCAGAATGCACAGTTTGATACTGCCTGTGCAGTGTGTTATATGTTCATGGGTCTTCGCTCTGGGTTCTCTGTTTTTTCTTCTAAAAACATGCCAGTAGGTGTATTGGCTGCTCTAAATTCTAAATTGAGCCAGTGTGTGTGTGTGTGTGTGTGTGTGTGTGTGTGTGTGTGTGTGTGTGTGTGTGTGTGTGTGTGTGCACGCATGCATGGTGCCCTGCCATGGACTGATGTCCCATCCAGAGTGTGTTCCTACCTCACACCCAGTGTATCTGGCTGGGATAGACTCCAGATCCACTATGACCCTGACAACCAGTTACTGAAGATGAATGAATGAATGACCAAATATAGTTCAGATAGACAGTTCCATTATCTTTTGTCAAATGTTTTTCAAATTATTTATTTCATTTTATTGTTTTTTTGTTTGTTTGTTTTTTGTTTTGTTTTTTTACTATTAATATTACACCAGCTTTAATTTTACCACTGGGCATTCTAACACTAATTTCCATTCATGCAGTCTGGCTTGAATCCAGCATGCATGCATGTGCCATTTTCAGCCATTTTGACAATACATCTGTGAGCTCCACAACTCGAAAAACGCCCTTTCATTAAGTCTAAACTCAATCAGATCCCGTATCCTTGTCGTGTTAAACACTAGCACGCGCGCCCCAATTCCCCTGTTTTATAGCCTATAGCGATTTGGCTTTTTTCCCCCTCCACTGCATTCAGCACTGAAGAGATCCTCTCCTCTCGCGAAACATGCCATGAGATGAAATGTAACAAGCTCGGTGGAATTTAAAGCACCCGAAAGCACTGAACGCTTTAAATGCGTCTATTGTTCTCGTGCAAGTGTTGAGTTCTCGCCGACTCAGCTGACGGGACGGAACGGGCGCAGCTTTCCGTGACACGAGTGGCAACAAAAGCGCGTCGTGTCTTCCCTCTCCAGCGCGTTACAAGCTTTACTCTGCAGATCTGAGTGAAAGACGGGGCATATGTGTGTAGAAATATGCATGAATGAGCTTGCTGGTTACTGTGCCCTTTTGGGGTTATCGATACGTCATCGCGATCTGTGAGGGATTGGCCGCTTTTCCGCTTCCGTTTTTTTTTATTATTATTCTTTCTCACAATTTGCAAACGCGGCCAGTCTTCGTCTCCGGAACGGCAGGATTCCCACAGTTGGGGAAGGTAAACTGCATTTTTATTACTGATGTCGGTAGTCGTTGCACACGAGGAATCATGTCAGATGTGCTACTTCTGATACATTTTGCATTGTGTAGCTCATCCAGCGTTCACTTTTAGTCTCGTGCAGAAATGCCGCAGTTAGAAATGAAACCGCGGGTTGTCTTCTTATAGATTAGATTAGATTAACCTGAGGCAAATGATTAGAATTTATAGCAGACTATCCATAAAGCGGCAGGCCTACCAAGGATCCTGATTTATTTATTATTCATTATCAAAGTTCAGGCACTACTGTGGAGGATTTATTAGTCCCATTACTCCTGGTTGGACAGAAATAAAATATGTAGGTAATGTCCATGCCATACAGTGGGTAACTATTTTGTTTATGTTTAGTCAGTTGTTTAGACTGCACCGGATTACTGAGTAATTACTGATTACTGAATTATTGATTTCATTGTTGTTGTTTTTTCTCCCTTTTAACCGCATTATCACTTTTATTCAATTCTATATTGGATCTATTTTAGGGTGCCTCCTGAGGGAAGCTTGTAATCCTTCCGTGCAAGAGGAATGAGCGCAATATAGAGTCAACGGTGGCACATAAGGGGTGGAAATTCGCCGTCACCTCGTCCTTTTTGTTTGTGCGTGTGTGTTTTGTTTTTGTTTTTTATTTTTGTTTCTTTGTTTTTTGAAGGAATACGCTTTATAAAAGGACTAAATGAGCGCCGGGTCTTCCGAAAGCCTGGCGCTTTCGATCCCACCGTGCACCTGGAATGGCACTGTGCGCGCCAATGGCACGTGCGCCGACCCCACCGATCCGCTCTTCCGGTCGTTTTCGTCCACGATGGTGCTCTTAGTGCTTGTGGCGATGATCGCCGGTACTATCCTGGTCTCCATCGTTACCTTTCACCTGCACAAGAGCAAGATGAGGAAGCGCAAAATGCAGAAAGCGCAGGAGGAATACGAACGCGACAGCGGCCGCCCCAAAGCCGCGCGAGGGAAGCCGGCGATCAGGCACTGCGTAATGGAGAGACCTACGGCGGTGCAGAAAAGCGACCTGAACGGGAAAAGATCGGATAAAGAAGCCACCGACAGTGCAGGCATCCCCGAGAAAGAGTGCACGGATAATACGAGACATACGAGCCAGACGCGCGGTGATCACCTGTTGGAATCCGTCGCGGTGTCTTGATTAACGCGGTGCCATCCTGATGATCTGACACTGTAAATACATCCCGTGTTTTTCGTATAATTATATTACACGGGAGGGATACAGAATCGCCTCTATACGCATGAACAGTGCTAAGTCTTCTTCAGCTTCAGGAGGGAGGAGCCCTGTGGAAACAATGGACGCGTGCTTCAAGGCCAATAGATTTATAACGGTTTATAAGGTAGTGTCTCTGTGTGAGGATTGTATAAATCTAATTCTCTCATCCATACTGTATGAATAAATAGGCTCCCACTGCTAAAACAAGGAGTAGCCTGATTTCCTGCTTTTAAGAGCCCAAAATTGTCATCTGGACCGCCAACGTTGATGGATGATGTGGACCAAACTGTAATATATGATTAAGAGTAGGAGACTTGGTGGATGATATATTTGTTGCCAAAAGTCAGGTATGACTTCATGATTGAATTGAGTATAGAAAGAGAGGGACTTCGTGTACGTTAGAGCTGAAATAAAGACTAACTCAAATAACTGGGCTTGTAGACTTCAATGTAGACCTTTTCCTCATACTTCCTCATACATATTTTATAGGTTTCTTTTTTTGGTTTTTTTTCCCCTGTAGCCTGCTCAGCAAGGTCCCCAGTGTTGAGTTAACATCCACAGTGTAGGAATTTGAATTAACATTTGATTTATGAATGAACTCTTACATTTCTCATTTGCATCCAGATAGAATAACCCAATATGGAGGAAAGTGGTATAATACAACACTGTGGATTTTTCTGTGCACCTTTACTTATAGCTGTCTATTTAAAACAAAAAACAAAAAAAAAACATGTGTATCAATATTAGGCTAAATTGTGATATAAGTTTATGTCAGGTAGCCCTAACATCAGGTGAGAGCTGAGAACTTTCTCTGAGAGCTTGGCATGAAGATGTGTGGTAGTTTAGCCCCTTTTCCCTGCACTATTGCAGCTCCTAGTGGTAGTATTAAAAGCATCTTCATGTTTTGGTCACAGTGCTGTAATTCCCATAGCGATATACAATATATATCCAGAGGTATTTTAGCTAAGTATTACGCTACAGCTTTTGCTCATTGCTTTCTTCTTTGCATTTTGCTCAAGATTAATCTAAAACTAACGGTTAACTATTTTATTATACTATGATTATATCTAAGGAATGTCATTTAAAATCTGCAGTGGATAAGACATTTTCAAAAGTTATTTTCTGTATTTCTTTGATGTTGTGTTTGACCATAAGGAGACATTCAATATAACATTGTAATGGACACAGGTATTATTTAATTAAATTTTTCAATGCCTACTACTTTGAAATACCAATAAAGAATTGTGAAAGTGTGTGTGTGTGTGTGTGTGTGTGTGTGTGTGTGTGTGTGTGTGTGTGTTCTTCTTGCAGTTCTAAATGGAGCATCATTAAGGTAATAGGCTCATTAGTATAATGTGCTAATCGTGTCAGGGAATAGAAAGGCACATTATAAGGGAGCTGGCATGCTGCTGGAGAATAATGTGAAGTCATCCAGTGTTATAAAATGTCTGTCGAGTATGAACAAAGATTTTGGCTTTTGGCTGTAAATTTTAAATAATGGAAGCAGTTTTGGCTATGTGTATTCACAGAACTCAGAAGTTCTGTTGTACCCTTTAGGTAATGTTCCATGTGCATTTTATGAGACTGGGTGAGAATTGAACACCTCATTAGCAGATTTTTGAAACCATCAAGTACAAATCAGACAACAGAAATCTGAACTTATTTGATGGCAAGCTACACCAAGCTACTTACCAAGGCCCTCCGTGATGTATTTCAGCTATATTTAACCAGGGATGCTGTACAAAATGTTTGAGTCCTGTCATAAATTGGAAAGTTTCATCCAAGCCCTTGAGGAGCACCGTTCAAAAATGACCCAGGTTAGTAATTTACCCCGCCATCCACACACACACACATATTGGCACTAATGCACATAACTATCAAAGCATCTAAACAAATGTGGAAAGCTTTCTGTGTTTCTTTCCATTACATTTTCTAGCATAGAAAAGCATAGAAACCATCTCTTTGGCCTGGAGATCAAGAGCACACAATTGGTCCTGCTGTCTGGGTGGGAGGGATGTAATTACGCTCTCCCATGTCAATCAGAGAAATACTAACTAATTATGGGCATCTAAGGATTCATGTAGAAGATGGCTGCTAGCACGTTCCTCCAAGTGTGTTCAGCTCCCCTGTTTGGCAAGCAGTTTGGCTATGCAGTGGTTGTATTCACATGTCTCAGTGTAGGAACATAGTATACACATTTGCATTTGCTCATTTGGCTGATGCTTCTAACAAAATTTACTAACAATCAGGCAGAACACAAGTGAGTAGATGAGGGTTAAGGGCGCTGGGATTTGAACTCACATCCTTCCATTCAGCACACCAAAGCCTTAACCAATGAGTTACATACTTTTAGGCTCTATACAGAAAACTAAAACCAAATTCATAACACAGGTTTAGATGAAGCATGAAAAAATGGAACAAATCTGTTGGCTGGTTGTTGTGTCTGTTCAAGTCAACTTTAATTACCTTTGACAAAAAGTTTTTGATTTAATCTCTGGCGATGTCTTGCAGCAATATCTCGTAATTGTAATAGAAGAAATGATAGCCAAGGACTAAAACGTTAATGAGGATGAATGCCTCATTAATGCCTAGATATGTCCTTTTATCCATGCTTGTACTGCTGGCAGACTTTGTGTTTTCTTTTCATCCAGCTATAGCTGATTTGAGTGAGACACCTGACCTTGCCAAACAACTGCCAAACTTACTGTTTTTTTCTTTCCTTTCTCTCTCTTCTTCTCACTGTGTGTGGTCTGACACAGGCATGAGCAATACATTCCACACTGAACATCATTTTCACTGGGAAGATGTAGATTGTGGAGGATGAGCCACTTAGATAAAAGCTTTAGCAGCCATGCATTATAAGTGTGGGAGTGAAAGTGCTTTCCCCCTAACTCCTGCTTACTGAGTGACCTACTATTTTAATGGACTCTGTAATCAGATGGGCCAGTAAAGTCATCTGACACTCTTTGAGTGTTTGCATATCCTAAACTAGATGGGTATTCCATGCTTAGGGGTGGTTATAAATGTAGACTATGTTATTTTTTTGTTATGTTTTGTTAAAGTTTTCAAAAGGTTCATATTATATTACTATACACTGAGAAGTTTGAAGCTTGAAGTTTGATTTTATATAAATATGTAGATATTTAGGTCAAACAGCATGTCATGTACTGTATACTGTATAAACAGCAGAATTGTCTTTATATAAAATGCTATCAGTAGGCATACTAACTCCAGGGGGAAATCATTTAGGATCAAATGCCAGGTTGCTTATTAGTCCCTTAGAAGCATTTTACATTTGGGAAAATCAGAAAATTTTGCAAACCAGCAAAAAGACTATGACAAATTGGATTTTGTTCTTTAGTGTTACATAATTTAGAAATACATTATGCAAGGTAATACAAAGTGCAATTGCCTAAATTTCCTACATAGGCATATTGTAACTCAGAATTAAAATGTTATTCAGTCATTTTTGTAAGGGATACAAGTCCATTGAAAATAAAACAAATCTTCCTGATTGGATTCAACATGTGTGAGTAGAATCTTAGAAAAGTGTTCCTCAATAATTTGTTGAATAGTAGTGTAAGGAATAACACATGACATATCACACCACCCTTTTGCAGGGGTCTAAATAGAATGTTTACGGCATCTCCAGACGTGCAACCTAGAACTCTTTAGGGGAATAGATTTAGGATTACAGGCCAGTAAGTGGGCAAATACAGTGGGCAAATACTGTAGTGATGTCATGTGATGATGTTTTTTTGAACAATGCATAATTTTGTCCAGTCACCTTTGGGGGACTACACATAGTAAAGGCATGTGATTCCTATATTATTCACAGAATGTAGACATTTAATATAATTTAAAAGTAATTAAAATCCAATCTTGTGTGCAAAGTCAGAGTACATTTCTATTTTGCAGTCTGGTTGCTCAGACATTGTGCTGTATGGAATAGAAGAGTAAACATCTTGCACTGGATGAAACTGAAATTAAGAGAAAAGTTCAATCATGACAAGTATACCTATATTTAGAAGCAAAAAAAAAGCATCACAACCCTGCAGCCATAATCACTACCTTCTTTGATCTCCTCTTGGACGATATAGGTGAACACTGTCAGTTGGCTTTATTAGTCGTTTCAACAGAAACTCTAGTGATCTACCCTAGTGATTTTATTAGATATACTTAGTTGCATCATTTCCATTGGCGAGCTACAGTAACAAGAACGATATTTTACTGAAAAGTGTCATTTCATATAATCTACTACAAGTATAGATTCTGCTGCTATGATGAAGGTGCTGTGAGATGCTTTCACTCTTGCATGATCATATAACTACATCTTCTAGAGCCTGCCTGAGATAGCTTTACAGTTCAAAATGTAAGTTCTCTCAGCATCCAGACAGAAAATGGCTGCCCACTTCAGAAAAAGTACAGAGCCACTCATTTACCGATGTCTGTGTTGAGCATTTACTGTAACACAAACAACACTTCAGATCTCATTGCATGATGCTTTAGTGTGTAGGAGTATTGGCAATATGCAATGTGCACATGAAACATATCAAACAGCTGTAGAAAGAAAGGGCCAGGGAATAAAGTAAAAAAGAATGTTGCCTTAATGGCTCTCAAGACAAGTGATTGACAGATACTTGATGTGAACTGATAAAATTCAACAGCCTGCAAAAGATACCTGTTATAAACAGCCACAAAATGGGCCAAAGTGGACAGTGCCCGCCACAGACATAGGAAGGCTTCTTCATAAAAAGAGAGTCTCACGAGAAACTGTGAAGGCAAAAAGGATTCAAAAAGACAGTAATCGCAAATAACTTAACCATGTGCTACATTAGTTACAAGAGCTAAATTGAGACCAAATTATTACTATGAACTTAGCCCATGCACTTTCAGTAGAATAAGAATAGTCTCACTCTCAGAGCAGTGCTTATGTAATGTGACAGCCAGAGCCAGACATACAATTGAATGCAAAAGTTTGAGTGTGATATAAATATTTTCAACTAACTTTTTTACGCCCACCCTCAGCCTTTATAACTTTATAACCTCTTTGTAGAACCTCTGAACAGCTTTTCTGTCCTCTCATTTGCAGTATTTGCTGAACTATTCTTCTTGACATATCATTTGAAACTGAATAACTGAAATGTTTGGAGAGAGAGAGTCAAAGCAAGATTTTGATTGATTAATTTTGTATGTAATTTTTTTCTGTAAATGTTGCTTTGTGGTTTGAACTATTTTCTTGGGTTTTTTTTATGGGGCTTAGGGGGAGTATAGTAACCAATGTGTATGCCTTGTCAATTGAGGGAGTGCTGATGAGTCTAAAGGGTGATCACATGTGTCCTCAAGTGGTGCTTGCTAGAGTTTGTGCTTCGTCAAGCAAATCAGCAAAAAGGCAAAAAGACACATACGTTGGAGTGTTGTTCCTCAGCAGCAAGTGCCATTTTTATCCTCCTCATTATGAGACACCCACTAGGAGTGATTGGGAAGCTGAGCGGCCTCCAGCTGCGTCTGCACAGATTCAGCGTCGCCTCACACACAAGATCATGTTTCGACTGTCAGTATTGCTAGTAGCAGTGAAGAAAGTTTGTTCTGAACTTTCTAAAACATCGAATAATTTATATATATATATATATATATATATATATATATATATATATATATATATATATATATATATATATATATATATATATATAAATAAAATCACAATTATATCCCAATATAATCAAAGTCATATAATCCCAAAGTCTGATTTAGTTCAAAGTTCTAACAATTTTGAAAAGTTGAATGTGGTTTTCTGATATGTCATATGTCTGAAACATGGCAAATATTATGCAACTAGTAACTCAAAATCCCAAATTTAAAGATACACTAAATAACTGAGTTCATATGTAGTAAACTGAAGGTGGCTGAACTAAATACGAAAGATAAATAATATTTAAAAAATAGTTTCAATGAATTTATCATCCCAATGCTTTTACAGTACTGTGCAAAAGTCTTTGCACATGCAAAGAAATGCTGTAGAGCAAAGATGCCTTCACAAATAATGGAATTAAATGTTTCTACATTAAATATATACTTTAAATAATAAATAGTAATTAAATGAAACAAAGTCAACATTTGGTGTGATGACCATTTGCTTTAAAATTTGTGCAGTTTTATAAGGAAATCAGCTGATAAGTTCTATTGAGCATCTTGCACAACCAGCCGCAGTTCTTCTGGAGATTTTGACTGTTGCACTTGCTTTTCATAAAATATTAGAACAAAATCAGACTCGTCAATGTTGTTCAGGAGGTCAGTGCCAGCCCGCCAGCCACTTAGTTTGCAGGACAATGCACCGAGCTGACGAATATGTAGGACAAAAAACTGATTACAATAAAGGATGGCCAAGGTGTACCGGATGCAAATTCCAATGTTTTGCATTACATCATTTGCCAAAAATATATGTGACCTTGCTGGACATTCTTTCCTATACTCAAATGAGTGAGTCTATACTACAGAGAGTATACAATCACTGAAGCAAAAGAATAGCCCCTTCAAATCATTCCTCTATTGCCTTGCGCCATTAAAATTCCTCTCATCAATAATGGAAATTCAAATGATGTGAAAGCCTCTCTGCGCCATCCTCTGTCTCCTCCTGCATAAAATCAATCAGACAGCCCAAGAGCATGCTAATGAGCGGCCTTAAGCTTGAGAGAACTGATGCAGACTGTCATGGTATCCAGTTACACAGGACGGATATGCCCAAAGCATATGTTGCAGCTTATTCAAGTCTGATGATCAAAATGTTATGGTAGTTGTAGTCTCTGTTCTTTAGTAGCATTTATTTAAAAAATGGCTTGGCTCATTGGAATTCAAAATATTTTCAGTCTAGATAAAATATATAGTCTGATATAAAGTTTGATATAAAATGTATAAAGAGCAGTGAGATCAGCCAAGAGATAACAGCAGGTGGCATTTCTCTGACAGAACACTGTTCAAGTTTTATTTAACAGATTGAACACAAACCTAGAACATATCTATTTGACTTGTTTGAATTGCATACTTGCAATCAAAATAATACGGACCATACACTGTAAAAAAAAAATATGTATATAATAATAATAAATAAATAAAATGCTGTAAAATTTACAGTAATTTTCTGGCAAATTAAACACATAACTTATTATCCGCTGAATGAACTCCACTAAAATATCACAATGAAAGATAGTTTCTGAGTGGTTAAGGATTTGCATCACAGTTAAGAAGGTTGTCTGTTCAAATCCCAGCACCACCCACCTGGCTCAAATGGGTCCTTGAACAAGAATCTTCAGCTCCGTTGTATCATGCCTCAACCAAATGAGCAAATGCACTGGATTATGTGTTATTTTATATTATATATCATATTATAATACTTTACTGTAAATATGTTTTACAGTTGTTTACTGTTCATTTCACAGTACTTTACTGGCAAACCGGTTTGGCAACAGTAATTTTTCCAGGTTTATTACATTTACGGCATTTACAAAAACATTACGGCATTTATTAAAACAATACATAAAGTTCTTTTAAAAGTTTACACTGCACCAGATTGGACAAAGTGTGCATGATTTATTACTTTTCGCACCCAGAACTAGCATCTCCCAGTATTTCTACATCTGCCATTATCCAGTATTCCAGTGCAATTTATCATACAGATTCTGGTTGTTGGACAGTTTTTAAAAAGCTACATTTTGGGCCTTTTTTGGCATTGGAAAACTAAGATAAATGACTTCTGGAGTCTAGAAGTAAATATGTTGTGTTTTAAACCCTTTATCTCTATATATCATTTCTCTAAGAGAGCATGTAGGACTTGTGAGAGTTTATAAACTGAATTTCTGGTCTGACAATACACCCACATGTATTAGGATGCACTTTTTGTTTTTATTTAATATTGATAAGCTGCCTTGCTCGCTACCATATTTTAAGCAATAATGCTTTTCTAATGCACACTGCTGAGACCCTCACCAATCACATCACTGGGAACACTTACACCTGCTTATTCGTGCAATTTTATCAGTCAGTTCTGTGGCAGCAGCGCAGTGCATAAAATCATGCACATACAGATCAAGAGCTTCAGTTAATGTTCACATCAAACATCAGAATGGAGAAAAATGTGATCTCAGTGACTTTGACTGTGGTATGGTTGTTGGTGCCAGATGAGCTGGTTTGAGTATTTCTGCTGATCTTGTGGGATTTTCATGCACAGTATTCTCAACAGAGTTTCATGGACAATAGAGTTTGCACAGAATTGTCCAAAGAACAAAAACCATCCATGGGCAACAGTCTTTTTTTGGTCATTGTTCAGTTTAAGTGAGCCCGCCTCCTCAAGGTTTTCATTCTGTGATGTTTTCTGCTCACCACAGTTGTAAAGTGTTGAATTACTGTCAGCTCTAACCAGCCTGGCCCCCAGTGACTGGGGGAAAAGTTCAGAAGAAACTGGCACCACTTGACTGGCTGCCTAATTAATTCAAGATCAATTAAAATGTAGCCTAGCCTTTTAATACTCTTTTAACATGTCTACTTCCATTTCTAGGCTCTATTAAGATGTAAAGGGAAGTCAACAAGGGTGGGAAATATTCATAATATGAACAGTATATCCCTGAAATTGTTATCAAGTCTGGACAAATCTGCTAAAAATTATAGTCTGTGAACTTTGATGAAATAATGAAACATATTGTCATACATATATATATATATATATATATATATATATATATATATATATATATATATATATATATATATATATATATATATATATACAGTGCCTTGCGAAAGTATTCAGCCCCCTTGAACTTTTCAACCATTTGCCACATTTCAGGCTTCAAACAAGATATAAAATTTAAATTTTTTGTGAAGAATCACCAACAAGTGGGACACAATGAAGTGTCCCAGCTCAGACAAGGAGAAGACTGATCAGAGATGCAGCCAAGAGGCCCATGATCACTCTGGATGAACTGCAGAGAACTACAGCTGAGGTGGGAGAGTCTGTCCATAGGACAACAATCAGTCGTACACTGCACAAATCTGGCCTTTATGGAAGAGTGGCAAGAAGAAAGCCATTTCTCAACGTTTGGTGTGACGTTTGGTGTGTCTCCCAGGTGGCTTGTGGCAAACCTTAGACAAAGACTTTTATGGATATCTTTGAGAAAAGGCTTTTTTTTTCTCCCTCTTCCACAAGGACATATTTACAAATAGTGCAGTGTACGACTGATCATGGGCCTCTTGGCTGCATCTCTGATCAGTCTTCTCCTTGTCTGAGCTGAAAGTTTAGAGGGACGGTCAGGTCTTGGTAGATTTGCAGTGGTCTGATACTCCTTCCATTTCAAAATGATCGCTTGCACAGTGCTCCTTGGGATGTTTAAAGCTTGGGAAATCTTTTTGTAGCCAAATCCGGCTTTAAACTTCTCCACAACAGTATTACGGACCTGCCTTGTGTGTTCCTTGGTCTTCATGATGCTCTCTGCGCTTTCAACAGAACCCTGAGACTATCACAGAGCAGGTGCATTTATACAGAGACTTGATTACACACAGGTGGATTCTATTTATCACCATCAGTCATTTAGGACAACATTGGATCATTCAGAGATCCTCGCTGAACTTCTGGAGTGAGTTTGCTGCACTGAAAGTAAAGGAGCCAAATAATTTTGCACGCACCACTTTTCAGTTTTTAATTTGCTAAAAAAGTTTAAAATATCCAATAGATTTCGTTCCACTTCACAATTGTGTCCCACTTGTTGGTGATTCTTCACAAAAATTAAAATTTTATATCTTTATATTTGATGCATGATATGTGGCAAAAGTTTGAAAAGTTCAAGGGGGCCAAATACTTGCATGATGTGTATATTATTATATATTATATATATATATATATATATACATTTATATATATATATATATATATATATATATATATATATATATATATATATATATATATATTAATCATACAGGTTTAATAAATAAATATCTATATATATATATGTGCTCATGTTGAGTTAGGCACAAATGTGTTTTAGTAGCCGTGACAGGTCTGGTACCTCATACTATACACCGATGTTGTTAAATGCTTATTGATAGCATTTATTTTTACTGTAAAATGTTAAACCCTGTGATGAGTTTCAAACAACATTAATTCATCCAAAGCTATTATTATTATTATTATTATTATTATTATTAGTAGTAGTAGTAGTAGTAGTAGTAGTAGTAGTAGTAGTAGTAGTAGTAGTAGTCGTAGTAGTAGTAGTATTGTTGTTGTTGTTGTTGTTATTCACCAAATTATTATTTCCTGATATGAGTTTCTACTCTAAATGAAATAAAAATAAAGAAAGTGTTAATATGTAGGGCTGAAACACTATATGCTGGTTGTTGGTTAATTCTTCATTATTATGCAATTACACAGAAATAATATAAATACCTGTAATGCCATAATCAAAATATCATCTCTATAGTTTATTCCTTCATTTATCTTTAGTAACTGCTTCATCCAAGTCAGGGTGATGATCATAATCTGAAGCCTAGTTCAGGAACACTGTGCATGAGGACAGAATACACACTGGGTGGGATGCTATTCCATCCCAGGGCACCATGCACAAACAGACCTGAGCTCAGGATCAAACTGGAGACTCTAGAGGACACCATCAGAAGAAGATCAGAGAATAAATCTAGGGGGAAAAAGATAACGATTGTTCAGATCGTTTACATCTTTGGAACTACTTAGGTTCATCTGAGGACTGTGGGTGAATATCCGTGTGTAAATACATCATGATAATCATCTGCCATCCTCAGGGCTTCAGTAAATCAGTATGATGGACCCTTGGGGAAACCTTTAATATTTGCTGCTGAGACATACTGTATCTCTGTGTAGTGCATTCTCTCCTGTGAAAGAAAATATTTAAAGTACTTTTCAGTGTAAACAGAACATCTGAGGTCTGAAGCTGTCATCTGTTGATTCAGTGGCAGTTAACAGTCATTTGAAATGATGATGCCTGTACTCAGGTTTATGCAGGTATGTTGTCAATCTGATCATATAGTTGTTCTAATTTTCTTTGGGGTTAATGCTCTTTGAAAATTGAAGTATGATTGCCACAGTGATTTTGGGAATGAAACTAAGAGAAACTTCCAGACACTGATTTGAAGGCCATGTTATAAATAGATGTAATACACTATCATAAATGGTGTGAACACATAGTTACTTCACTGTCATTAGAAACAACTAGATATATAGTGTTTCACAGTAGAAACCTTAAGTCTATCATGCATATATAGCATATTTAAATTGCATTTTTATCAAAAGAGCTAATTGCAGTTGATATTACTTATGGATATGGAATCTCTTGGATAGAAAAAAACATAGGAGCGTGGAAAATAATAAACTTTTACAAATTATATTATAAATTAATTAATTTACTTCAAGCCACCCAACTATTGTATGTGCCTTACTATTTCATGGGCTTTGTAAGTGGCATTTGTGTAGCGCGGTGTGTTTCTGTAGTTCAATTTTGCTCAGTGATGTTCTATTTCCCTCTAGTGGATATTGTGCCTCATGTCATGGCTTGACAAAAACTGAAATTATTACTCTGCCAGTCCATTAATGGGGAGACTTGGTGCTCTTCACTAATATTGGCACCCTTGGTAAATATGAGCAAAGAAGGCTGTGAAACTGTGTGTTTATTTTTTTTAATTTTTATCTTTTGTTTTAAAAAAAAAATCATATAAATACTCTGCTCTCATTCATATAGAAAAAAAATGCTAACAAAACATGTTTATCAAAACAAAATCTTTGTTAAATATAGGTGTGCAACAATTATTGGCCCATATTCAATCAATCAGTCAATACTTTGTGCTACCTCCCTTTGCCAAGATAACAGCTCTGAGTCTTCTCCTATAATACCTGATGAGGTTGGAGAACACATGGCAAGGGATCTGAGACCATTCCTCCATACAGAATCTCACCAGATCCTTCAAATTTCGAGGTCCACACTGATGGACTCTCATCTTCAGTTCACCCCACAGATTTTCTATGGGGTTCAAGTCAGAGGACTGGGATGGCTATGACAGGACCTTGATTTTGTGGTCAGTAAACCATTTTTGTTTTGATTTTGATGTAGATTTTGGATCATTGTTGGAAGATCCAACATGCTTTCTGGCAAAGGCAGTGAGGTTTTCATTTAATATCTGTTGATATTTGATGTCTGAGTCCATGATGCCATTGTAGGGCTAAATATTAAGGGTTAATTACCAGCCAAAGGTTGAATGTTTTAATTTATGGTTTAAATATCTGTTTCCATTTAATTAATTATCTGATTCCAAAAGATAATCTTATAGTTAGTGCTGGAAGTATAATATCTCAGTGTTCTGATCATGTTTAGTCTAAAACAGTTTCATTATAAAGAGACGTTCCTACGGCAAAGGTTTTTATATAGCCTATAATAAACACTTGTTTTAGTTAGCTCAGAGGTTTATATCAACATGAAAGTTCTATTTACTTGTCAGAGGTTGATTCTAATGTGTCTAACATACAACAACTTTAACTTAATGAAGCATGGACAAACTGAAATTTCATTATTTACACATTTGATTGTATTAACCTACTGCTGTTTTGTCACATATAGAGAGTTATACTGTGTATAATTCTTGCAGAGAAATTCTTAATAGCAGGTTCCCGGACTTTGCAAACATTACAAAGACACATAAGAGAAACAATGTACGTAAGACAAAAAATGCCCAACAGTGCAGGACAATATAGTGCAGACAAGAATAAATATCTTTGTTCCGAATGCAAACTGCAATATGCAAGTCCATCTGATATACTGTGTGCTATACACATTCTGTATATGAATGTCCTGATTTGGTGGTGGTGGTGGGGGGGGGGGGTCATTAAATGTGTGTGCTGTTGGAATGAATGATATGATAGAACAGTCAGCCTCCAGTCAAACTGTGGCACCTCTACCAGCTCTCACCTTCTGTGAATCAATTGGTGAAACACAGAAGGTGAAAAATTGGTGTGTTTCATTTTGGGGAAGATTTTTTTCTCTGATGTGTGTATTTTGTGCATTCTGTTAGGAAGTGCAGCTCTGTTTCGACTGTGTTTTGGTTGCAATGTTGGCATGACCTTAATTCCAGTGGGAGCCATGTTTTCCTGTGTCTGCCTGTTTCTATTGCTAGAGCATGTCCACTGAGTCTGTACCTTGTCAAGGTGCATCTCAGTTTTTTTATGTGTACAGATATTCTGCCATGGTGTATTGACTTTTCAGGGCCAAATAGCATTACATTTCACTCTGTTGTTGTGCTTGGGTTTCCTAGTAGGTGATGTAGTTTTGTTTCATTTATATTGTAATTTGGTCTAATCTGATGTGTTTGAATTTGTTGTTCTGGTCTGAAGTATCACTGTGGTGGGGGTTGGTAGATGTTGGTGATCCTTCAGGGCTGATGCTTCGGCTTTGATCAGCGCTTGGTATTTGCAGGGCTTTGTAATTATATAATTGGGGTCACTGAGTTTTAGGTGTTTCCAAAATATGATTGCCCGTTTCTGTATTTTTATAATTTACCTAATTCTGCCAATGTACTTGTAGGATATTTTTACAGAATTCTGCATGCAGGGTTTCAGCTGGATGTTTTGCCCATTTGGCAAATTCTTGTTAGTGTACCCCACACTTTACTGCTATAGAGGACAATTGTCTCAATTACTGATTCTAATATTATCTGCCAATTTCTAACAGGAATCTCAAAACTACATTGTCTTTTGATTAAATAAAACGCCTTGTGTGTTTTATCTCTCAGTTCATTCACTGCAGAGTTGTAGTTGCCAGTGGAACTGATTTTTAGTCCTAGATAGTCATTTTACAATGTACAAAAATAGTACATTTTTAATAAGGTCATAGGTTTACCCCTATAGCACATTCAATAAGTTTATAAAATAATCCTTGGTGCCAGACAGAATCAAACGCTTTTTTAAAGTCGAAAAAAAACAGGCATAAATTTTCCTTTTGTTTTTAACAACATATTTTGAAGTAGAGTATGCAAGGTGTAGATGTGGTCAAATGTACGATAATTTGGTAAGAATCCAATTTGACTTCTACTCAGGACACTGTGTGTTGTAAAGAATTCTAAAAGTTTAGAATTTATTATATTACAAAATAACTTTCCAAGTTTGCTGCTCACACAAATTCCCCTGTAGTTATTTGGGTAAAATTTGTCCCCATTTTTAAAGATTGGTTTAAAGATTTAAAGATTATCCTATCCTATCCTCCTATTGTATGCTCCTATCACCATCAGTGAACATCAGTATAGCAGAACACTCAGGAAACAGAAGATCAGGAAGATCCATATTTGGTCCCCCTTTTGCTGTTATAATAACCTTCACTCTTATGTAAACGCTGTTCAGATTTTCCCAGTCCGCCACAAGAGCATTAGTGAGGTTAGGCAGTGATGTTGGGCGAGGAGCGCGCAGTCTGCGTTCCAACAAATCCCAGAGGTGTTCATTGAGGTTGAAGTCAGGGCTCTGTGCCGGCCACTCAAGTTCTATACTTGTCAAACCATTTCTTTATGGACCTTACTTTGTACACAGGGGCATTGTCATGCTGGAACAGGTTTGGGCACAATTGTGTGCTTCCATGTTTGTGGCAACAGTTTTGAGAAAGCCCACATATGGGTGTGAAAATCAGGTGCCCGCATACTTTTTTACCATATAGTGTGCCTTGTTAGTGGTGGTCATATTGAGGTTCCATTAATTGATAGATGGGGTTTAATGGATTATTTCATTGTATTGTTCTGTGGATGTTTACATTTATTAATGGACTTGCTTGTCTGATGTTTTCTGGTAAAATATTTATTTAATTATGACTTCTCTGACTAGGGAAATGCAGATTGTCCAATTTATGCTCTGATCAGGTCAAGCCAAGCACAACCACTACCACCTTGACTGTTTATCCCGTTCATTTTCCCCACTTGATATTTACTCTTCTCCAATGTAGAAATGAGTCTAAAAAAAGATTTGTGCTAAAGCATGTTTTTGTTATATTTTTCATGTCCACTACAACAAATGTCATGACTGAAGCAACATAAAATTTCAACAAAAAAGTGTGTAAAGTGTGAACCTGTGTTTGTTTAAACTCAGTTTCACCTCTAAATGTGTAAATTAGGTGCTATGGGGATGTCTAAAGCAGATTCACGCTGTAGAAGTAAATTAAGAGCTTGTGTTTGTCTAAATGCAACTTCACTTTATGGTAGTAATTTGGATACATTCCAGAACTGGCTTTCTAAAACAGAGCCTCTTAAGCTTTAAATCAGTGACAAAAGAAAAGATAAGAATCAACAGAAAGGTACCAAGATGCGGCTATAGGATGAAATATGTGTCATGGTAAACAAACCCGTGTGTGGTAAAACTTTTAAAGAATGTACAACTCGCTGCGCATGCGCCACAAAGATAAGGTATCCTATGGATATGAATAATTAGTTAAAGCAATGGAGATTGGTCAGTTCTAAAAAGAAACGTTGAATGCCACACCTAGGAATTAGGTTTACTGTTTTGGGAAGTATATAAAGACATGTTTGTGTATGTACAAATTGGACTCTCTGCAGACAGTCACACTTTGTTGGTTTCCAATAAAGTTGATTACGTTTGACATCTACAAAACTCTCTGTCTTAGAAGTTTTTGACTTAGGATAGAAAGGTTGATTTTTTCCACAACACTGTTAACTATAACTAAGTCGAAAGCATCACACGTCCACCATGTGTGATCATTCTCATGGTCCACTTTTTGGACCGAATTTCAATTCTGTACAGACTTATCAGTTGATCCAGTAGGTCGACCCTTCCTATTGCTTTATTCTACAGCCTAACTACCCCCGGACAGGTGATCTTCGCATAACTGGTCTGCTTTTTGTCCCAATATTGCATCTCATTCAAATTGCCAGCACCAACAAAGTTGGAAGCCATGACGACTGGTATATTGTCAAACCACTTGACCAGTGCCACCCTCCCATCATGGCTCACAACTTGGTCATAGTTTCCTCACTCCTTTCTTGACATGTCTTTGTCGAACATGAGTGGTGGCTTTGCAAAACAACAGGCCCATGCTGCCCTAACAGCAATAATTTTCTTCCCTACCTGTACCTCCAACAGATTGTATATTATTTATTGATGTATTTTTATAATTTTTTTCTGGTTTCCTTGTCTGCCTCATCTCCCGACTCCAAACTGTATTGGGTAGTTCTATATTTACCAGAAGTTCAAGAAAATAACTAACATAAATTAGTATATAACTGATAAAAAAAAATGGTGGTTACTCTTCCTGCCTACATGGTGAGCCATGTCTGTCTAATGTGATGCCTGAAGCTCTCTCGGATTAAGTTAGGGGTAATGTCTTTATTGTGATTGGTTCATCAGGGACCAATCAGTAACCAGTTATTATTCATATTATAAAAGTATACCATTTTACTGGTTTAAACCAAAAACCATGTGATGTCCATTCGAATGGACGCAGGGTCTGAAGGGGTTAAACACTGTTATTGGTCGAAATTAAACTCGGCTGGTAAATATATAAGACTTTTGTTCATCCTGAACGTTTATCTAATTGAGTGAAAATTGATCTAAAGTATAATATAATATATGATCAAAGAAACACTACTTTTTCTGTACCTTATTAAAAAGCACCAAGTACCAAATTGTTTAATATTTAGTTAAAGCCAGAATTCATAACACTATTTTCACAAAAAATCTGTGCTAGCCAGTATTTGCATTTTGCTAACCATGTCCATTGTAACGCTTTCTACGCTTTGCCTGATTCAAACATCATTCGTTCTCCTTTATAGCTTTTTAAAATATATTTTATCAAAATAAATTCTACAAAGAAAAAAGAGAATGGAAAAAAACATAAATATACGCCATACATATTTGTTTTTATTTTTTGTAGGACTTGTTGATTTACATTTGTTCTCACAAATCTTATATGTGTGAAATCGTGCAGGCATTACTGAGACAGCTAACCCGCACAGTGGTATATTGAAGGCCCCCATTTAGCAGACTGCTTTCTCTGGACAGCAAACACGGACATGGCGGATTACGATACCTACGATGACCGGGCTTACGGTAGCTTTGGTGGCGGAAGAGGGTAAGAAAATATTTGTCCGAAGAGTGGGAATTTTATGCTGTCGGTTGTACGTTCAGCGAGGACGAGGCGGTTTAGGGTCGCGGTCGGCGGGTGCAGTGAGTGGAAGTGAGGGCAGGCCCGGGCGCTGCGCGGTGTGCGAAGCTGCTGCGCTCTCCCTGCATGATGAATGGGAAGTCGCTCAGCGCGGAAACACAAACGCGGGGATTGACGCTTCATCCAGATGTGCGTGAGGGATCACTAGGTCGCCTTGTACGATGCGTTGTTCTTTGTGGTGAGCTTTGCGTGCAAAAGCGTGAAATATTATACCTGATCCCAGTTTAAGGCTTTTGCCAACGAGGCAGTTGGCGCCAGGTTTCCGCGGTGAAGGAGAAAAAACAACCCACATGGACTGCGAGCTGTGATGCACAGAGCAAGCGATGTTCACGATTTAGCGTCCATCTGCGATTTATCATCCCATTTAGAAATGGTTTATGGATTTGGTGGCACTACAGTTGTGGTTGGACTGATCTGAAACGTGATCGCGACATGGAGGCTAATTGTAGCCGGTTAGCTCAGAGTCTGACTGCATGGTGGGTGTAGACCTCGGGCCGCGCGCGCGACTCGCCTGCTGCATGCACAACAACAGACTTTCTGTCCATCAACCCATCTCCTTCACAAGTCTCGAAAACGCAGCTTTTATACTTTTTTTTTTTTTTCGTCGAACAGTCAAGGTTGCAGGGTTATTGTATTTGTTTGCTTTATTTTGCTCTGTCTCTACCGAATCCCATTTAATGTAGAGTCCTGGTTTGTCATAATTAAAAAGGGTCGAATTTAATTAAGTATGGGCTACATGATGGACCAGATGATCTGTTGCTCTGCTTGCGGTGATTTTTAATTTCCCTTCTTGGTAAACGGGTAAAGATCACGTTATTTTGCCAAAGATTTATTCCATCTCCTCTGAAACTAAACGTTGGTTTGTTCGGTGCCGCTTTCTTTCTGCAATCCCAGTCCTGTGCTAATGATTAACAAACCACATATATTGCACTGCTGTGTGATTATTTATGACTCATCACAGACAAGTTACAGTCATTTAAATGATTTTGTGCTAATGTACTGTGTACCTCCTGAGTAAGTATAAAAATCACATGCATTAAAGGGTTTGGTAAAATGTGAGACCTGCAAACCGAGCAGATTTTACATTTGACTATGGAATAGTTTTTATTTAATTAAATGATTTTCTCTCTTGAACAGTCTTCAGTTTGTTAGTGAAGGAGCGCCACACGTTTGACCAAAAGATGTTTTGTCATGGGGACCCCTGTATTCACTTGCAGCAGCTTGTAAAAGAACCAGCACTGCCTCATCGCGTAACCAAGAGCTTTAGGATCTTCACATTATAACCTTTTGTATAAATGTTCAGCATTTTCGAATGTAGTGATATCGACAAAACACAGAAATTGTGGTGTTACATGGTAGGATAGAACCTAATTGGCTTTTCATTCAAAAAAAATTTTGCAGTCTAACATAACTACTAGATGTTTTATTACAGTTTTGTTTGATTCAGTGATGTTCATTGGCAAATGATCATTGCATGCATGTAGATATTTGCACTGTATTTATTAACGTATTCATTTGTATCTTTTTGGATGGAGTGAAGCATTAAAGCTAGTAGTTTCCCCACTTAAACTTGATGGATCAGTCCGTTTGTTTATTTTTAGGTTTATTTAAATTACATGGGTTGGCTATCTCCTAGATGAGAAGCACAAAGACAAAGAGAGGAATTTTCAAGTGACTCTGCTACTGATTTCACTTGTTTTTTAAGTTGCATGGAAACTTATTGCTTACAGTACATTATTCACAGCTATGGAGCTATGATTGAACCCACGGTAAACTGTG
Source organism: Ameiurus melas (assembly GCA_012411365.1). NCBI lineage: Eukaryota > Metazoa > Chordata > Actinopteri > Siluriformes > Ictaluridae > Ameiurus > Ameiurus melas. The sequence goes on from CM022759.1 coordinate 21,925,446, forward strand.
GGGTGGAATTTTTCATTGTGATCTTATGAATAATGGTCATGTGTAAACCAAATGTACCAAATAGTCATATGAACACCCCACCCCCCCATACATTTTTAAAAATCATATGAAACTCACTCCATTTGTTTTTCAAAGCAATTCGATTCATGGACAGCGCAGATTCTGCAACCTTTGCATAAAACAGCGAGCCATTACTAGACTGTCAAATTCCACCATCAGACATTAAACCAATAATAAACTCATACACTTCAAAAAAACTGGCAAATAGAATGGGACCAGTGCCTTCATAACAAACTACAAGAAGTCAACCCTGTTATAAACCAAAGACAATTCTTTAATTTCCCTTTTGGATCCAGAAATGATCAGACCATATACACAAGACCCTCAACCATGCTTTCCTACTGAACAGTGAAGAACCTCCAACATATGATTCCTGTAAAACAAGAATGACTGACTGTGAAACATACACTAATGGACTGTCCTGCTCTTAACAAGCCTAGACTACACTTTAACTCAGAAAATAGGTTTAGAAGTCTTCAAAAATGTCTCACCAGGAAAAATCCTGGGGTTTTTTATTGAATATTAAAATGAAGGACCTCATATAGCTGCTATTGTTGATGCTGCTGAATTGTTGTAAGATTTAATTTTTGTAAGAATTACTGGAATGCCCTGCTTTACCTACCTTGATCTTGCCATCACAATGGACACTGATGCTGGCATTATGCATGACATTTAAAAGAACAATAAATAAATAAAATATATCTTTGGGAAGGCGCTCTTTGCAGGACAGTTTTCCAGACAAATATGCCTCTAAATCAATAATCCAAATGTAGGCAAGGTAGATGAGGTATCATTCCCATTATTCAGGAATATTATAAATATTATATATTAGGAAAATGTATCTACGACTCATCACCATGGTAATGGAAGCGTTTAAAAAGTTTTCTATGTAAAAAATCATTCAAACAATTGCAATCTCAATTCAAACCCCCACAAAAAATCATTGTTCTTATTTCTCTTAAGAATCGTGCAGCACTACCTTCAATAAAACCAGAAAAATGCTCATTGGTGTATAATTTCATGCCAGTTTAGCTTCTCCAGCTTTCAAAATTTTGCTCATTTTGGCCTGTTTGCACTCTACCAGAAACATCCTACTCATAAAAGCAATATTAAACTTGTTTTTAGTTAGTCTAATGTAATACAAAGGTATTTGTGGCTTTAATATTCAAAGTTGACATGTTGAGGAAAAGGCAAACCCTCAAACATCAGCAGACATGGCCTGCTTTCCTACTGTGTTGGAGTCAGGTCCTTTGCTTTCCCTGTAGATACATTTCCTTTGACACCAGTGGAATGTTTCTGGCATGTTGGACACCTCCTGCATGTGTGATCTTTGCCAACACAGGCTTGAAGTGACACAATTTCTATTTGAATTTCTTTGATTTTTTTTTCCTTCATAAAGCTTCTGTCCAGCTTAGTTCTTTTGCAGATAAATTTCAGCAGGTGAAATATGTATTCACATTTGTTTTGCTTAGTATAGTGCATTATAATAACCATTCATATATATACTCAGGGTTGTGAGCTGTATAGTGCTGGGTAGTGATGTCTTCCATTCGTGCACTGACTGCTTGCTTTATAATAAACGAGATAAACCCGTTATTGTAGAGCCCTCAGAGGAAACACAAGTCAATTTCTTTCTGTGCCACTTCAACAAAGGAAAATTAGTTCCAGTGAAATAATTTTTCATTTTCTAGTAGCTGCAAGCATTTTTGCAGAACATTAATTGCAGCAACATGTTAGAAGAATATTTGTGTTAGGATTGGCACATGTTTTAATCTAGTTATTGTCAGGGTTGCTGAAAATAATTATGTAATTTCAGTAGTTTAATTTTTTTTGGTCATACAAATAGGACTGGGCAACATGGGCAGAGATGATTTTTGGGTGTCAACTCTGGATGTCATGGTGTATGCATGATATATGCAGAACAGAAGTAGGCCCTTTCTCAATTTTGCAGTCTTCTAGTTTTTATGAGCATTTTCTAATTGATGAAAGACATTGGTTTTAAAGTGCCCATGAAATGGTTTCTTGCCTGTGATTTGATTTTATATATTAACGTGTTTCCTTGTGAAACATGATGTCGGAGTGAAGTGCTTGACTTGCACAACAGCCAATAGCATTTAATATACACCACACTCCCACTGAATTTATATTCTTGAGATGTCCAATAGATTGAGATCCTTTTACTTATTCCTACTGAGGGAGAAGCCTTGGTGGTGTATAAAGATGAGAATAGAATACTCAGTCAGTCTGAGATAGCAAAATATTCCACCACTGAACAGCCCTGAGTTGGTAAAACACACTGGAGAATTGCCTGTCTCATAACTGCAACGCCTCATACAAATTCCACCCTCTTCAAAACCAATAACAACCCTTTCCCTCCTTTTTTCCTCCCCTCAAACTGAAGAGAGTTGGAAAAGTGAATAGTGTGGGACAACACACAGCCATAAGTGCACTGATGAACCATGTTTGCTGCTAACAAGAAACTACAGTACAGAAGAACCGCCTCTGGAGGTGGGACATGTACTGTTCTAGAGAGAAATTAATAACCCGATCATGGTTTTGCCTAGATATGAATCAATATATTTTTTGTTTTCCTGGACCTGAGGAAGTCTCTCTCTCTCTCTCTCTCTCTCTCTCTTTCTTTTTACTCCTGGTTCTGAAACTGTTCTCAGATGCACTAGCTGTTTGATTCAAGAGCTGTCACTTCTCAAGGTGTACATGTAGTCATACATACTGGTGTTGGTGAAACTTGGTTTACTGGGATGACGTACATGTTGTTAACTTCTCAGCAGAGCACTACGCTGAGCTAACGAGATAAGCAGCCCAAGCTGTATGTTTTCAGATTGCTACTTTTTAGATGTTTTTAGTCCTATAATTAGTGAGGTTCAAAATGTTTCATTTAAATTGCAACATCTAACAATTGAACTGCTTGCTACATGAAGCTTTAGAAAACTGTTACTCGTCATACTCCTCAGTATTGATGAAGCTGTATGCCTAGTACCCTACAGTGCTTTAGCTTTTTTTTTCTAAAGTAGCTACATATTTGTGAATGCAGTATTTCATTGTAAAGCCTGGTTCACACTGGGATGTTTTTTTTTGAGCGCGTTAAACAGTGTTTTTCTGTGCATTTTTTATGTTCATGTTATGCTGAATGAAAGTGCAAATTCACTCCCTGTCAGTAGATGGCGCTTATTGGCAAGCAGAAATAACCCTGTACATATGCTGGGACGCCGCACACCTTCCCATTTCTGACAGCCGCTCCTCACTGAGAAGGAAACAAAACAGTGCTGAAATTGAAATCATATACAATCATACAACTCCTTACTGTTTCTGCTATATATATTTTTATATAATAGAAATGGTATGAGTGGCCTATATGCTTGTGTGTGATTCAGAATTCAGCCAGTATTTGCAGCCGTTTAAACAAAGGTCTCTATATATCCATGCACACATACTGTATATACCAGGTGTCAAATAAATACCATAAACTATCAATCAGCAGATTATCATTTAGCAGTGGTGTAAAATATTTGCAGGAAAGAGACAAAAGAAACAGAAATTATGCTATGTAGTGTATAATACAACACTGAAAGAATGAAATGGATTGCTTGTTCACATAACTCACGTGTGTTTGTGTACACGTTAGTAGCAGTCTGGGTCATTCTGAGGGTGGGGCAAACATGCTTCCTATGAGACATGTCGCTTACGCTGCATCGCACAACTGTGCATTCTTTAGAGTATTGCATCATCAGCCCTGTTCTGCATGCCTGTGCTCTCAGACACCAGTGATTGGCTAGTGTCACCCTGATTGCCAGGGGAAAGACAGTAATGTCACAAAAAAAAGCTGAATTTCACCATTACATGGTGCAGTTCACTTTAAGAAGGGGAAAATGTACAAGGCTTACAATAAATTCTGCTGTAAACAATTGTGCCAAAAACAGCTATTTAGGCAGGATGTGATGCGTATGTGTCAAAAAGACTGATGTAAAAGGGCAGATTTTTGAGTTTAAATAAAATTTGATCTGACACAAACTAGGTTTAATGTGATTTGGACAGATTGAGATGTATAGCTGTGGCAGAAAAAATGCAATTGTTTAACCTGCTGACATAAGTCTCGATGACTGACAATTTGCCCCACCCCCCCCCCCCCAAAAAACATTTGACAGCTTACATGCTGCTGCTCTCTTTTACAGCTGCTTGGAGATCGATCACTGAGGGTGGACATTGCTGAGGGCCGGAAACAAGAGCGAGGCAGTGGGTTTGGCTTCCGAAAAGACGACAGAGGTACTGGTCTGAGTCCACTCGTCATAAAACTCTTCATAAGTTCATAAGACAATTGATGTTTGTAAAAAAAAAATTTTTTTGCAGTAACTCTTTCAAATACTTTTAACTCTTCATTTACTCGGCCTTTCAATCACCATTGCCTACTCAAATCCAAGTCTTCATAAGAACGAAGTTCAGTTGGCAAGAAATGTACAACACAGCAAATCAAATCATATGCGTTTGAAAATTCTATTAGAATAACTAAAGCTCAGTGCTCTTACGTTTTAATGATTTAATAAGAGTATTGCACACTGCAATATGACATGTCCCTGTATGAGACATATATAAACTAAATTGAAGTAAACCATGTCTTGACTTTCACAAAAATGAAACAAAGTGGAGGTCAGATGATGCTCGCAGAGCAAAGAAAGGCCATTTTCATTAACCTGAGAGCATATGAGGCTTACATAGTGCTGCGTGACGTTTACGTCTTTCATTCCTTCATCATCAGTAGCTGCTTTATCCTGGTCAGGATCATGGTGGTTCAAATGACTATTTTGTTTATATTTTGAGAAATCGAACCAGAGCAGGTAGGACTGGTGAGAATTCCTTCAGTAATGCTCACAAAGAAAGCTCCTAATTTTGTATTTTTCTTTTTAGTAATTCAACCAAATGGGCAGTTATGCTGAATATCTGTTCAAATGGTGTGCTAAAGATTTGATTATTGAATAATTAATTGATTATGATTAATCGAATCTAATTAGATTTGGCACAATTAAAAGCTTAATAATAAAACTTCAGTATGTGCCTGACATTACTTTTTTTTTTTTTACTATTTTTGATTAGTCTCACTTAAAAGGGACTTATTTTGTGTATTTTTGTCACTTGATAAAGATGTTGGTTATTTGAACAATATATTTTTATAAGAATATTAACCTAGGAGTCCTTTGTTCTAACATTCAACTAAAGCACTACAAAACCATCAAAATAATGGTTTTGTGAGTAAGACGACGTACACAATAGGGAATGGTCAGAACAGTTAAAAATACTGATGATCTTCTCTGCATCTCCTGTGGAGTTCTTTTTATATCTCTCAATTCCTGAAGTATTTGCGTGATTTGTTTTGTAGTCTGTCCAAAGTGAGGTACTTTTATTCCAGTATAATTTAAGTAGAATTTTATAACTAAGCCAAATAACTTGGATTTTAGTAGGTGACTGTTCACTTCCTGCTCATTCTTCATTCACTGCAGTGTCTTTCTGTTCCCTTATTTTTCTTCTAATAGCAAATAATCCTACATCTTTGCTTCCCTGATCTCTCCTCTTAGCTTCACTTCCATGTGAACTGCTTTCCCAAGGCTGCCTTTCTGTGAAAAATTGTTCCACCTTTCCTAGCAGTGTGACTAACCAGGGCATGGCAGGAGATCACTTTAGCAGAACCAGTGTGTGTGGGTGGCTCTCTTCAGCCACACACATTTTCTTTAGATTGCAGTGTGTTTTAAACGTAGCCCCATGTGCATTTCAGGCCGCGGTGCCTCTCGGGGGCCCAGAGGAGGTGGACGAGACTCCAGAGACGACTACGACCAATCAGGAGGAGGTGCGATGAGTGGGAACAAAGGCACATGGGCAACAACAAAAAAAAGCCTGTTGTACAGGTCTAGATGGTCTAGGCTTTAGCATACTCTCAGACATAGAAATGAAGAGATGCTGTAATATTCCCTTGTCTCTTTTTTTTTTTTTTTTTTTTAAATCATCTTCATGATGTCTTAGGGACTCCATCTCATTGCCATCAGTCATATTACAGTCTCACAGCTGGTGTGGAAAGAGATCCTTTTTAGGAGTTGTCTATAAATACTGATCTGACATAAGAGCTTTATTGTAATTATTTTGAAGCAAATATTGAAGATCAGTATTTTGGTACAACTTGTGTTTTCGAGGTGTTGGAACATGCATTAAAATCTGCTTTTTCTTTCCAGCCTCAGGGTTTAGAGATGATGACTTCATGGGTGGGAGGAGTCGTGGAGTTGGTCGTCCTGGCGACAGACGAGGTGGTGGCGGCGGCGGTGGTGGAATGGGTCGCTACAGAGATGGACCTCCACGTGGAGGCTCAACAGACTTCAGAGAACCCTCTGATGGTGTCATAGCTTTATTAATGCTTCATTTGTATGCATATTATTTGTATAAGGGATGTGAATGCTTGTACAGGTCTTGTATATTATAATAAGTGAATATATTCTTGGGTTATTTTTAGATTTAAGGCTGGTTGACCACAGCAATAATAATAATATTTCCAGACAAATATCATCTGAGTATATTAGTGACAAATTAAAGGGAAAATCTGAGACTCTGGCATGCTATGGAGGGAAGTTCTCCAAATCAATGAAAATTTATTCTGTCTGATCTCTTATTCTTTGAAACATTTCTATCCTGATGGGAGTAGTCTCTCCCAAAATGCCCCACCCCTATCCACCTGGCATGAGGGCTCACTGAGTGATCTGCTATATGAAATTATGTAAGCCAAATCTCATAGCCACCCGATCTCAACCCGGTTGAACATCTGTAGACGATTTTGGAGCTATGGCTTGGACAGCAGTCTTGAACACCATAATTTAAAAAAATTTTAATTAAAAATTTAAAAAACGGTTGAGGAAAGAATGGTGTTCATCCCTCTTGTACAGTTCTTGAGACTTGTAGAATTTGTGGCATGGTGCATTAAAGCTGAAGGCAGCTTGTTGTGGCCCAACACCCTACTGAGATACCTTTTCATTTTTTTCTTTAAATTGTCACCTGATTGAACATTAGTTTAATGTGCTAGATACAGTATTTACTTTATACTGGTATGTAGTGCCTCTGAAACAGCACTGTAGTGCCCACTGTTGGTGGTCTGTAGTTAGGTTTTTGTTTCTGTAGCCTGTTTTCTCAGCTGTGTCAGTAGCTCAAGGTCATTGTTTTAATCCCCTTGTCAGGCCTGAACAACCGATCTACATCTTCCAGTAGCACGCAGTTCAGCATTGTTTGTGGCAAGCTCACAGTGATGTGTTTTGCAACACTTCCACTTTGCAATACAAATTTGCTGCACCTGATAGTTGAGGGTAGCAATGTGTTTTAGAAAGTGATATATATATCTCTAGCTAGCTAGCAATGTTGACTCTTTTTAGAGTGTGCTGTTATGCTTTCTGATTTTCTCAAGGCTGTATTTTTCTCTCTTCTTCAGAGGAAAGAGCACAGAGACCAAGGCTACAGTTGAAGCCACGCACAGTCTCCGAACCCCTGAACCAAGTGGCCAACCCAAATTCGGCCATCTTTGGGGGTGCCAAACCCAGGGAGGAGGTAATATCCAAAGACAAACACTAAAGAGACTGCAGCCTCCCTCAGTATGCTGAGATGGATGGATGGATGGAGGGAGGGATGGAGTGGGAGGGGTCCAGGGGAAAGGAGAGTGCAGGACCAGGACAAGAAGACAAAATGAAAAAGAGAAAAGGAAAAAAAAGTGTCATCATGCCAACAGGAATATGATAAGACCCTCATCATTCCTAATAGTTAGAGATGAATCCCTCCTTCAGAATCCAATTTGATTTTAATATATTTATTCAAGAAGGAAAAATTATTTTAAAAAACCCATACACTTTCATGACACAGTTGCGCGCGCACACACACACAAGCATACACAAATGAGCAGCTCGTGAATGCATGTCAAACAGATCAACTGTTTTTACATCCATCCCTGCTTCCCTGTAAATAGTGCCTGCTCTGTACTGTAGTTTGTCAGGGGAAAGCTCATTCACATTCTTTGTGGTGCAAAAAGGGTTTGATAGCTGCTCTCTCAAATGGAATCCAAACCGTTTTAAAAATAAATAAATAAATAAAAAATTGTAGTCATGCTACTCCACTCCCCTGCCAGTTTTGTGCAGTTGTAACAATGCAGTGGATTTAATTTGATACAGCCTCTTTACCTGTATGAGGTTATAGATACATGTAACTTGTGCTTTTCAATACATTGTTCTTTTTTGCCGGTGAGACAGGTTATACTGTCAGTGGATATTTCCCCTGCCTTCCCTCCCTTTTAGTTTTTTCCCTTTTCTTAAATGTTAAACCTGGAAACATTATAGATTTGATGTTTTCAGAGGAGGCACAAGCAGTTTTATGTCCTGCATGGTCAGTGCACCAGCTCTCACTTGTTTGTGGAGATCCCTCCTGTAAAAAAAACAAAAAAAAAAAAAACCTAGATCTATATATTTGGATGCACGTTGGGTTACTAGGATGGTGCTCTCCTAGCCTTGGTTGTGTTTAATGGAAAATTGGCTTGGTAAAGCTGTGTAGTAGAATTGTACAAGCAGTGTTCAGTTTTGGGGTGAATGTAAAATAGAACATTTCATGAACCGAAATAATGAAGTTTCTTTTATTAGCTTACTGCAATCTCCTGTTCACATGGGACTGATTTTGTTATTTGGTCACTTTGTTCATCAAAATATTAGGTGTTACCTTTCAGCGTTTGTGAAACAGGCCCTTGTGAAATCATTGTTCTTATTTTTTTTGTTTTCTTGTTTAAGAATTGATATAGCTGTGTGGCTGCATTATTCCGGAAGGCTAGACTGGATCTACGGGCTTTGGCCAGCAAAAAATCTTTCAAGGTGCCAAGCTTCTCCACTTGGCTAAAGAGAAGATGATTGAAAACAGGCACGGCATGGGTTAACACCCACCCGTGACTATCTGCTATAAATGACCTTCCTACACACCTAAGCGAGCCTCTGAGGACAGTGGCTTCAGTTTCATTCTGTTGTCTTTGGGTAAGGACCTTACAGTATCTGCTTTTGTCTCCTTTTCCAAAGGCATTATCATGTTAAATCAATTTGAAATGTAAGAAAACAAATAATTGCTACCCAATTGTGTGTTCTGTATTGCTTCCTAACTTGCTGCTCAGTTTTTGAAATATTTTAGTTTCCACTGTCTTAATCATTAAATGGCTTAAATGTTAGGAGAATCTGAATAGTCATTTGTTTCGTACACAATTCAACATTTTGGAAGATTTTTGTTTTGACCATGTCTGTATAATCCAGGTGAGAAATGCTTTCTGCGATAAAGACAAAGCCACACTATGAGTAGAAGAGTGAAATGAAAGCATGATAGATATGAACATGGATATCAGCTACAGTATCAGTCAGTCTTTTAACTTCCACAGCATGTACTTCATCCAAAAAAAAAATGAGTGTTAGCTGTGGATCTCTAACACAGTCAGTAATACTGCCTTCACATAGGAAACTTATTAAACAAGCATCACACACATTTCCGGTCAAGGTGACATCAGGCACTCGTCTTGTCTACTATTAGATCAAGTATAGATTTCTCTTTGGGTATCCATGTGTCAACCATTTTATTTTACATTTTACTGAACATGAAAGACGTAGAGCATTTTCTTACTGTACTATAAAAAGAATTGGCTGTTTTTATTCTTTTTGTTTTTCTTTTCATTTTCCTACACTGTTTATGGCAATAAAATGTATCATCTTACAAGTGTTTCAGATGAATATCATGACTCACATTTACAGCACATGAGTGGTTCATGTTGGTCAATGCATAAATAACCACATCTATGGATTGGGACATTAGTGGTTTAAGAATGTTTCTCACCTGCTTCATGACTCCAGCTTCATACTATCTTTGAACTTTATTTATCTTTTAGCATTTGGTTGCACAGGTCAAATATGCTGTATAGTTTATATGTAGGTTCAGTGTCAATATTTTTGTGTTTTTTGTTTGTTTGTTTTGCAAAATCCCCATTTGTGACAGAACAATTAATACTTCTTTCACAGGGTCTAGTCAAAACATCTACCCCAGCAGTAGAATTTAACTTGCTTGTTTTAATAGGTCAATAATAATCCGGTTAAAGAATGTATTTAATATATATACACAATTATGATGACGCTTTGAGATGTTTATTTAACTTTAATGGAAGGACTCCAGTGTCAGTGTGCTGTAAAGTTGTAATTGAAGTAGTCTATCAGGGGTGAGTCTTCAAGCCAGAGGAGTTTGTGTTTTCTGGTTTCTCTGTAACAAGACAAGCTGCATATCTCTCATTCACTTCAAGGGAGCAAAGAGAAGCTGGTGAGTATGGAGGACCATATCAAATTATTGATCGATAGATGTAATAATAGGAAAATAAAGGAATAAATGACTTGATAAAACATTTTTTGAAATGTAATTAATTGAAAATAAATTACGGAAAAAAGTAATACAATTTATCAAATTATCAATTATTTTATTGTTCTAAAATAATTTATTTTAAATATTATTAATTTATTCCGACATGTATTTATTTTCATATTTATTTCTTTTTACTTTGCCGTATGCAACATGCAAATGAGGAGGCGATCCTTGCGTAGCTCCAGTGCATGATTGGTTGAGAGCGTATAAGCACGTACAAGCGTTAGGTCTAAGATCAGTTTTCAGAGAAAATGGCGGCAAGTAGCAATACTTTCCAAAATGCTACGGGATGTGGCAGATCAACTGGAGAGTTATAAGTTCTTTTCACCGATTCGCATTATGTCTAATTATTGTGTAGCGACCAGAAATAATCATAGAACCCAGTCAACCTTGAGATTATCACTTGTTACATTACAACAAAATATAGCTCGACTACAAATGAGATGTATAAAACTAAACTGAACAACCTTTTATTCATTTCATAAAGATTTTTTTTATTAAACATGGACCTTTACTTTCATTAAACAGACTAATTATTTATTGTAGGGTCATTTTGTAAATTGTAGCAATTACTGTAGACATAAGCAAAAATAAAGTGGGAGCTTCCTGCAAATGTCTCTCTGTAGAGACAAAAGAATGAGGTTTAATCACGGTCTGATGGTGCAGTTAGTGACTGTGTTTTATTTATGAAGATACTGATGAATGAAAATATGGTGCAACCCCGAAAAAACGTTTAGCTTTAGCTATATTCTTTCAACAGTATGTACAAAGCAAGTTGAAATCACTTTTTTTTTTTAAACCTTTTCCATGAATTTTGTGCCATCTGGCTATCTTTATGATCCCACGTGGATGGATCAAACTGCACAATCCTACCTTTCGGCAAGAGTCGCATCAAAGTCATTCATTTACGGAAATGACGCTGCGGGAATAAATAAATATGAATGTGAATGAACGCATAAATAGCTATAAAATATATGGGGAAAAATAAGTAAAAGTATAAGTAAATGAAAGTTTAAAAAAATACATTTAGAAAGTAGTAAATGAAGGAAAAAGAGTAATACAAAAATACATTTTGAATGAAATGTAATTTAAAATGAATTCTTTGTTTTATCAAGTCATTTATTCCTTTATTTATTGTCCTATTATTACTTTTATTTATTTAACTATCTGTTTATTTAGATATTTATTTTTGATTCCTGCAGGTTTAGTGAGGAAACAACTGTTTATAGTTGCTGTAATTGGAGTGATAACAGGGACTAAGTTTTTCACGGACATTCCACATCATTAAATATAAACACCGTTTTTTAAAAGTGCATTTTTGTTGGACTTTATGGGTGCAAAACAGTTTTAATAAACATTTATACATCATATGAAGTATATTCTAAACAATAGAGACTGTGATAAACAGGCTTCTGATTTCAGCAGAAAGCCTATAACTAAATGTACAACCACACCGTGCACTCTTTATGACCACACGTATTTAAACTGTTGCCAACAAAATTCTTTTGGAGCATTGACGTTTTAAAACATTTTTTTTCAATATTAGGAATGAGAATAAAGACATGCTGTCTGAGTGCTTTTCAGCTTGCAACCACTAGAGGTCAGAACCTTACTATTCACACGCTAGCATTTCCTATTCGACTGTATTTCAATAATATAAAAGCATATCAAGGGGGAAACACTAGAATGTGTGCAGTGGGTTCCTGCTTACTCTAAAAGACTTCAGCTCATGAACTGGACCATATCTACAGAGCAAATCCAAATATTATAAGAAGGACTAGATTTAAAGTAGCATTTGGGTAGTTGTAACCTTCGATATAATTCTGACACCATGTGCAGACACATGCATTAATGCTGCATTAACCTTTACATATTGACTGCATGCTAGATGACGTTAATAAACATGGTAGCAGGTATTCTGAACCATTTTGCATTCAGGGACTGAAAAATGTACAGTTCCCATCACGACTGGCACAGATTAAAATCCAACTACTCAAACATTAATGTGTTCTGAAATATTTATTTAATTGAGCCATTAGAGCTTTTTCCCCCTAAATTTTGAAACCACGCAACCCAAAGCAGTTACGGTGTGTTAAAAATTTCAGCATTTTGTATCATATTTATCATAAGTTTTCTTAGTTTGAATTAAGTTATTGTTAGAGTGCTTAGAGATCAAATTAAATAACTATGCCAGTAATAGCTGACCATAGTCTATCTTAATCTCCATCAACATTCCATTAAAAAAAAAAAATATATATATATATATATATATATATATATATATATATATATATATACACACACACACACACACACACACACACACACACACACACTTACACTTTTTTTAATGGAATGTTGGGGTGAACTCCATGGATATATGTATTGCACCCTGGCCAGATCTGTTTTTGTGGTGTACTGCATCCCACAATGTAGTGCTGTCACATCATTTTCACCATAAAAGACAGAAAATTAATGTCAAGAAGGCAGCAGTGACACCCAGCTCATTAGTAGAAACTAAACAATAATCTATTTCTCTTTATCTTCATTAAATCTTATGTTATCTTTACCTTTTCATGAATGTTTGACGTTATGGAGCAGATTTTTGTTTTTTTTAAAGCTCTTCAATTCATGACTTAAATCTTGGATGTCTTCGATCTTGGTTCAGAAGGTGAATGCTAATTAGCCTCTCATGCTAATTGTGGCGTTACTACATTCTTGTGAAACCTGTTCTAAAGTTCTCATTTAATCAGCAAACAGAAATACTTTTTGGATCACGGTGACTGTGAGGAAACTGACATTGTACAGTCTGAGGAGCAGCTGTTTCCACAACAACATTTGACTTACAGGAGGAGACATGACCGTGTAAAATAAATAAATATATACTGCTTGGGTGGTCTGTCCAGGTACGGATAAATCAAAACAGGCTGAGCTGGCAAAACTTCTAAGTGTTGGCAGATGAAATGTTTCTAATTTCCTTTATAGTAAAGAAACTTTCTAGAAAACAACACAACAGTAAGGCAACAGGAAAATCACAAACATTTATTAACCAATTAAGAGATAGACAGATAGATAGATAGATTAGATCGATAAACTAAATAAATAAATATACAAGCTACAATACACTGCAATGCAATACAGCAGGCTAAAGGGAGATAATATACTTTAAACTTTAAATGTAATCACATATAATTGAACTAAGCCGTTGACCATGTTATATTTGTCCACCACCATGATCTGATCTGACCAAGCTGGAGTATTAGCAGGGTGGGATATTGTATTCAAGTGTGCTATTTGACACACGCACACACCCCGCAGTCAGTTTAAGACATGCCCTTCGCCTACGACGTGCGCGCTCCCGCCCTTTTCACGGCCAAGGTCACGCGCACGTACTACAAAACTACAAACAATAGCGAATGAGCCATCGAACTGTGAAGTGGAAGTGGGCGAGTTTGACTATAAACTCATGGGCTTCGGGTCAGGCATTAGGACTACTGGAGAGACTTGAGTTGCGCCTACACTGGAAAATCGTTGTTCGGATCCTGCGTTTGTTGGACTAGAGAAGAGTTTCGAGTTGCAGCAGCGGAAAGTGAGTAAGTTATCTCGCTCGAGTTTGAAGCCGTAGCCAACTTCGCTAAGCAGGTGATCCACAAGGACGGTTAGTGATTAGACACGCGTATGCGCTGACGGTTCCAGTGGGCTTCCTGGGGCTTTCCACCGAACTTCCTAGCTGAAGTTCAGTCCATGGCGTGGTTTGGGAGGTCCGGGAAAGTTTCCTGAAAACTTTTCTACAGGGTTTATTTTTCTGACCCGCTGATGAAATGAAAGTGCCCTGATTTTAACTTCCTATAACACTGCCGTGTGTGTGTGTGTGTGTGGTCCAGCCCACCCATTTCATTTATTCTCCTATTGTCATGATTTCAGCAGGTCAGCTGTGCTCTTTGTCATTGAAAAACTTTCCAGAAAGTAACAGAAACTAAAAGCGTCCTTTCCCAAGACAGTTCTCTATTCAGGTGCTCACATTAACCGCTGTATTGGTTTGTCAGTGTGTAAGAGATCAGGAGTGGAAGTGTGTGTTATGGGATTTGTTGTGATTCCTGTATATTGCACTGATGATGATACAGATACATTCCCCAGACGCTCACGTGCTAGTATTGTTTCCTCTTTATAGATGTGTATATGATATGAGCTGCACTTCTCTCAAGCTGACACATTACACAACCCTCACTGGATTGTAGTGAAGGTAAGGACACTTCGACAACCTTCAGCTACTTCTTTCAATACGTGACGTTTTGGTGAGTTGGAAGAATACTAATACGTCTGCAGTGTATGAGAAATACAGACGTGACCCCAGACACGAAGTTCAGCACGCTTGTCTGTGTTGAGGAAATCAAATGGGAAGGCTGTTGCTAGTTGTCGATTTATGTCGATTAAATATTTCAAATGTGCAGCCATCCAGATTGGTACAGGCTAAGAAAGAGGTCGTCGGATTAAACAGACCCAAGCATGTGTATTTAGGTTTATGTATATTTCCGACATTTGTGCAATACAGTAAGAAGATTGTTTTGGTTTTCTGGCATTTCAGGCACGTTCAGATGGAAACCGAGGTGTGTTCTGATTCCCGTTTATTACACTAATGATGCATAAGTGCACATTCCTCCCTCTGAATAAGTAGTCCCAGCTAAGTAAGGAGAAATTGTAAAAAATTTAAAGGTGTTTGACTGAAAGTGTACAATACTTTGTGTTTTAAACATTTAATGACTGACTCAACAGCTGCCCTTAGACTTCAGTAATATGTGTGTTTTGAGTAAACTCGTTGTTCTTTTTTTTTTTATTTTAATTATCTTGTGGTGATCGTACCTACGCTTTAGATGCTCTTAGTAGAATTTCTTTAAAGTGGTTTCTCAGTTGTTCACCAAATGATATACTTCATAGCAGCAAAGCTGAGCTGATACTGCAAATGTAGTGTACCAAAGTTTGATTTGTGCGGACTGTGACCAGCAAATCTTATAGTGAATTCTTTACTGCAGGTATGTGGACAGTCAGGTACTTGCCTGGTCATGTGAATCCATGAAGTACTTACCGTTTTTCTTCAGGTGTTACCCCCACCCTATTTTCTCCCCAGTTTGGTCACTTGCTATTTCCTACTCATCACTTAGCTCTCCCCTATTATATGGCAGCAACCAACTGGGCAGGGTGGTGGCTCAAAAGTACTTCTTCCATCTTTTGCTAATGCTTCTCATGCTGCCTCACAGCTCTGCGTAACACTTAAAGGAAACCACAACACTTAAAATAACCCCTTCCATGTGCATTAACTCAGTTGGATAGTGTCTCCTGGAAGGTTGGCACATACGACTGTGGCAGAGTCTGGATTCAAACTCAATCACCCACCAATAGGGTGAATGCTTTTCTCTTCGTTTCCAAGTGTTTTCAGGTACTCAAAACAAGTTGGTCATTCCATTTATGACCACTAGTATCAGGAATGTGTAATCAAAGATGTTGCAAATTAGCAACCGCCTAAACTTCAATAATTGGCATTCTGTGACGAACCAAAAATGAAAGTTCTTGCATGTGCAAGTCATGTGCAAGATCACCGGTTGCACTGTTGTGGCTGAGCCATGTAGGTCAACCCATCTGACAATGAGATATCAAGGATGAGCATTTCAAACTACACTGTCAGTTGAATGTTTAAGGCCCACCTTCTAATACAATGGCTTTGATCCAATTTGATGCAATCATGACTATGCCCCATTCCCCCTGAATACTTCACTGTTCATAGTGAAAACTCTGAAGGGTCTTCTCTTAAAGAATCAATAAGTCTTTATTGTTGGCACAGTCATTGAATGGACAGATGGCTTAAGCTGTGAAAACGTCCCTAAGCTGCCACAAAATTCAATTCACTTCTGCTGTATGATTTACCGTAATTCTCGGACTATTGAGCACACCTGAATATAAGCCGCACCCACTAATTTTAGAAAGAAAAACAATTTTGTACATGTATAGGCCGCACTTGTCTATAAGCCGCAGGTGTCCACGTTGTAACTGTCACGATTCGTGACGTAAACGAAGCAGGTCGGATGCAAATGCAGTTAGGATAAGAGCTTTTATTGAAAAAGAGGAGAGCAGACTCAAGAGATACAAGAAACAAAACATGACCAACACCATGAACTAAGCTAACTAAACCAACTAACCTAAACATTAACTATGACATGAAACAAAGACTCTATATCTATACTCTATAAACCACTTCTACATCTATAATCTAAACTGTCTATACAACTCTAAGATATACTATCCGCTACTAGGCTATAAGCTATACTACAAGCCCGATGCTTCCTGGGATAGGCTCCAGGTTCCCCGCGACCCTGAAGCAGGAATAAGCGGTTGAAGATGGATGGATGGATGGATGGACAAGCTACTAGGCTATAAGCTATGCTATAAGCTACTAGGCTACAGGCTATGCTATAAGCTAACTAGCCTTGACATGAACTCCGACATGAACAAGAACTAAGACACATGGCATGAACAAAGACTCTAACTATATTCGCTATCTAATTCAAACTCTATATCTAATTACCCGCGTTGTGTGTGTCATGGCTCCCGGTATATATACACACCAGCCAAACTGCAAACAGCTGCGGGCAATACCAAAACACACATGACTCGACAACACATGACGAGACAGGGCGGAGACATGACGTCAACCAATATGCATTTCTTTGTGTGTTTTCCCTGATGAGGGAGTGTGCATGAAGCGCAAAACGACTGATCTGAAGAATGTAGTGTGAGCGCGTTAGATTTAATTCGAACTGTTTCAATGGTCCACTGTGACCTGTTGGGTAATTTCATTTGTCCGATGTGACGAGGCTAAATGTTTTGGCGGCATGAAACTCGTTAGCCCATAAAAATCCATAAATTAGCCGCATCATTGTTTAAGCCGCAGTGTTCAAAGCATGTGAAAAAAGTAGCAGCTTATAGTCCGGAAATTACAGTAGTCTTATTTTGTATATTTATAGAGGCAAAACAACTAAGTACAAACTATGCTGATGTGCTGTTACCAATACCAAGGTGGCAATAAAAAACAAACATGAAACCTCCATCAAACACTTTACTTGCTACAGTGTTATTTCAGCTCTTTTCCGTTGAATAGATGTTGACCTAGATGAAAAGCTTGACCAGAATGTATGCAAAACCATATAGGACTTTTATTTAGAAGTTGCTATTAGATTAGTTGTGTGTCACTTTGGAAAAGCATGTCTGCTAAATGGCTAAACACAAATGTAATACATTAGCCTTGAAAAGATTAGCAGAAAAACTTACAAGCTACATGAGAAACAATGTATTTCTTGTGAACAGAGTGACTTACCAAACATGCAAACAGGTGAATGTGTAGCAAAACAAATCACCAAGTGCATCTGCAGGGATTCAAAAAACTAAAAGACAAGAGACAAATGCTAGTTTGTGCAAGTTGCAGAGTTGTTTAGGGGGTACACTGTATGGACAAATGTTTGTGGACACCTGACCATCACCCATGTGTTTGCAAACCCAAGATGTTACAGCAAAGTTTGAAACACACAATTGTCTAGAATAGGGGTGGGCAATTTTATCTGCGAAGGCCGGTGTGGGTATAGGTTTTCATTCCAACCAAGCAGGAGGCACACCTGATTCCACATGTTTAATCAGTTGGTCTTGGCTTTCAATAGATTTAGGTGTGGCTTCTGTTCGGTTGGGATGAAAACCTGCTTTCGCACCGGCCCTTTCTGGATAAGATTGCCCACCCATGGTCTAGAATGTCTTTGTATGTTGTAGCATTACAGGTTCCCTTCACTAGAACTAAATGGCTCAAACATGTTCCAACAAGACAATGTTCATGTGCACAAATCGAGGTCTGTAAAGATACGGTTTGCCAAGGTTTGAATGGAAGAACCCAAGTGGCCTGACCTCAATCCCAGTGAACAATTTTGGGATGAACTGGAATGCTGACTGGCCAGTTTGCCCAAAATCAATGTCTGACCTCACTCATGCTCTTGCTTTTGGATGAATGGGCAAGAACTCCATCTTGATGGGATGTTCAAAAACCAAATTTGGGTGTGATGGTCAGGTGTCCACAAATGTTTGGCTATATTGTGTAGAAGACAGTCAGTAACTAATAATTAAAAAGTCGTTCAAAAGGCAATCAATGGAAGTGTGAAAACAAAACTTGCCATCACAAGCAACAATTAAGAGATGACCATCATACAACAGCTATTTATCTTCCTTAGTAACGTTAGTGTAAAAAATGTAAGAGTGTAATTCTTTTGTGATCCTATATCTAGATCTTTTTTGATCGTGGGATTAGTGAGGGAACGGCACTCGCTCTTTATTTGCTCAAGTGTGAAGAAAGTTGGCACAAGGCGAAAGTAACTTCCACTTTGTGACAGTCCATTGACCACATGGATGTACAAGCAACATGGGGGAAGGAAATGAGAACTGATCTAATGATTCAGTCTCAGTGTTTCAAACGAGCAGTTTTAGGGGAGTTTTAGTAAGTGGGCTTTTTCTGTTATTCCAGCATTTGCTTGTGTTATGGTTTTTGTGATGAATTACACTGAATTCACTTTTGTGAATGGATATAACTACACATGGATTTGTCACTTACGCACTGTCAGTGTTTTAATATGAATCATACTGGTTAACCATATACATTTTTTTAAATCAGTACTGCCAGGATTTCACAATTTTATGATCACATAAATGAACACAATATCAAGCAAACTGTGTAATATTCGGAGTAGCTTGCAGTTTGCAAAAATATTGCAGATTCGGGCCAAGAGGTGTCATGTGGCGTCATGACAATGTGCATTCAGTCAAAGCCCTCTTTGATTCACGTGCGTCGAAAATGAGTACAGCTAAGACGTCTCATTCACCAACAAACATTACTGCGAAGGACTTTGCAAAACAGTTTAGTGCAATTACCATTTAGCCAGTTCAAGTAGTTTTCCACAAAAAAAAACTATGCAAGTTGCATCGCAAATTTTTAAAAACGCCACAGCAAAATCAATAATTTTTGACTGCAACAATCACAAAAAATTCCAGTAAATACTTTACTGTATACTGTATAATTGAAGATTATATCAATTTTAGGCTTATTTCTGGATTATTGAATCTAATTTCAAGCTTAAAGTGCAAAATAACATGTGATATTTTTGGGCACACCGTGACTTAGTGATTAGCACGTTCGCCTCACGGGTTCGAGTCCCGCCCGGGTCATGTGTGCGGAGTTTGCATGTTCTCCCTGTGCTGCGAGGGTTTCCTTTGGGTTTCCTCCCTATGGCTGGCCCCAATCCATGGTAGGCTGATGTATGAATGGGTGTGTGAGTGTGTGTGATTGTGCCCTGCGATGGGCTGGCATCCTGTCCATCGTGTACCCCGCCTTGTGCTCAATGCTTCCTGGGATAGGCTCCAGGATCCCTGTGACCCTGAAAAGGAGTAAGTGGTAGAAGATGGATGGATGGATGGATGGATATTTTTGGGATGAAGATGGAAAAAAAAAAACCTGTCATTTTTATTTTCGTGCCTCTGACAATAGTTCTGGCTGGAAGGCAAATCACAGCTTTTTAAGTCTTCTGGATGGAGGGTTTTGTGGAATCTCACAAAAATGACAAGTTGTATTTTCTGTCTTTTGAACTTCAAGACAGAAAATGATGAGGCTATTGAAGGAATTGCTGTTTATGGCTGATGTAAGTGATAGCAGGAGCTAACATGTTCCACCAAATTAAAACGACTTCATGTAATTATTCACGATTGTGGAAAAACCACTCTGTAGTTGGTTATTTGTTCTATAGTATCACATTCTGTCAAGTTTTATTCCTTACCTTTATGGTGTGCTAAAACCTTGAAATGTGTGCTTTATTTTCCACAGAAACAACTGCATATGTTTCTGCAGTTATTGTGGGCAGTCAGTAGTGTCCTGTATCCTATTTCTCTGCAAGCTGTCTTGCCAGAGCAGTGTTATTGTCTATTTGGGCCTGTGCTGTGGGGTTGTACGTCATTTGTCAGAGGGAGTGTCCCTGCTGCCTTGTTGAACTTTGCATGGCCTGCTGTGCTTCCTGACAACGGCTAATATGTACAGTATTATCTTTTCACGTGACAACACTGAAGAAATGACACTTTGCTACAATGTAAAGTAGTGAGTGTACAGCTTGTGTAACAGTGTAAATTTGCTGTCCCCTCATAATAACTCAACACACAGCCATTAATGTCTAAACCACTGGCAACAAAAGTGAGTACACCCCTAAGTGAAAATGTCCAAATTGGGCCTAAAGTGTCAATATTTTGTGTGGCCACCATTATTTTCCAGCACTGCCTTAACCCTCTTGGGCACGGAGTTCACCAGAGAGTCACAGGTTGCCACTGGAGTCCTCTTCCACTCCTCCATGACGACATCACGGTGCTGGATTATGTTAGAGACCTTGTGCTCCTCCACCTTCCGTTTGAGGATGCCCCACAGATGCTCAGTAGGGTTTAGGTCTAGAGGCATGCCTGGCCTGTCCATCACCTTCACCCTCAGCTTCTTTAGCAAGGCAGTGGTCATCTTGGAGGTTTGTTTATGGTCGTTATCATTCTTCACCGAATGGAGGGGATCATGGTCTGCTTCAGTATGTCACAATATATGTTGGCATTCATGGTTCCCTCAATGAACTGTAGCTCCCCAGTGCCAGCAGCACTCATGCAGCCCCAGACCACGACACTCCCACCACCATGCTTGACTGTAGGCAAGACACTTTTGTCTGTGTACTCACCTGGTTGCCGCCACACATGCTTGACACCATCTAAACCAAATAAGTTTATCTTGGTCTCATCAGACCACCGGACATGCTTCCAGTAATCCATGTCCTTAGTCTGCTTGTCTTCAGCAAACTGTTTGCGGGCTTTCTTGTGCATCATCTTTAGAAGAGGCTTCCTTCTGGGATGACAGCCATGCAGACCAATTTGATGCAGTGTGAGGCGTATGGTCTGAGCACTGACAGGCTGACCCCCCCACCCCTTCAACCTCTGCAGCAATGCTGGCAGAACTCACACATCTATTTCCCAAGAACAATCTCTGGATATGACGCTGAGCATGTGCACTCAACTTCTTTGGTCGACCATGGCGTGGCTTGTTCTGAGTGGAACCTGTCCTGTTAAACCGCTGTATGGTCTTGGCCACCCTACTGCAGCACAGTGTCAGGCTCTTGGCAATCTTCTTATAGCCTAGGCCATCTTTATGTAGAGCAACAATTCTTTTTTTCAGATCCTCGGAGAGTTCTTTGCCATGAGGTGCCATGTTGAACTTCCACTGACCAGTATGAGCGAGTGTGAGAGCGATGACACCAAATTTAACACAACTGCTCCCCATTCACAACTGAGACCTTGTAACACTAACAAGTCACATGACACCGGGGAGGGAAAATGGCTAATTGGGCCAAATTTTCACTTTGGGGTGTACTCACTTTTGCTGCCAGCAGTTTAGTCATTAATGGCTGTGTGTTGAGTTATTTTGAGGGGACAGCAAATTTACACTGTTACACAAGCTGTACACTCACTACTTTACATTGTAGCACAGTGTCACTTCTTCAGTGTTGTCACATGAAAAGATATAATCAAATATTTACAAAAATGTGAGGGGTGAACTCACTTTTGTTAGATACTGTATATGAGAGAGACCTACATCACATATGGCTATCGATGATTTTTATTCTAGGACGCATTTAAGAATGCAATTGATTTAATTTGATTCATTACTGTTAAAAAATAGTGGGTAATATAAATTATTCTGTGTTCTTTCACTTTGATTTCCATTAAAGTGTTGTTTCAGAAATACATATCTGTTAGATGACGACAACAACCATTTTTCCACTATGCAAACATAGTGGCCAGTTGAGCCGTCCATTTATCAGGCAGCATATCAGGAATTTCTGTAATATGATACTTTTCCCTGCAATGTCAGTTTCAGTAAGACCTTCAGAAAATTTGAAAATGTTAGTGATTTGGTTATTTGGCACTGCCAGTTTTTTCGTGTGTGAATTTTTTTTATTTTCTATTTTCTCTGGAATAATGTCAATTATGTTATGATGAAACGATCAGCTTTATAAATATAGTGAAGGGGTGTAATATACAGGTATATTTTCATACAGGTATGAAAATATACTGTATTATGAAAATATTATCAAGGGCCATTGGAAGTTACACATGCTACTAAATAGTATGTTTTAAATAAACTATTGAATTAAAAAAAATTATTAGTACTTACAACTAATACTTGCAGTGTTCCTCTACATGGAATTTAATGTGATCATTTTTGAAAATGTAAGCAGACTTGATTTGCTAAGACCTCTTGTTTGTCTTGAATTCAATTATTCATTTCAATTTCAATTCATTATTATAATTATTTTTTAATTCATATCTTCTCTTTATAGCTTACTGCAAATAAATGTTACTCAGTCTGGGCAAATAGTCACTATGGTGTACTTTGAAACACAAATGTTTCTTAAAAACAGCAACATCATCTTGTATTATCTATATAGCTTGTTGTAAAGGCTGATTACCAAATAAAGCCAACTAGATAAGGTTCCCAAACAAAGGTGGCTAGTTAACGTTAATGTAGCACAGCAGACTGTTTGGGGGAAAAAGTCATCATGCTTAAATATTGCATTCATATTCTGTAACTAGCTATACTATAGAAGTATATTAGTTATACTTCATCATATACTGTGAGTTTTTCATATTGTTCCAGCTCTGATATAAGGTTGAATTTCTTGCATGAAATTATAATTTAAACATGTTCTTTAACAAGGCTTTCCCCAACCTTCGTCTTCACTGCTGTTGCTGTTGTCTTCATTTAGAAACTATTACCCCAGGGCAATGTGAATCTGCGTAGCCATGGAAGCAGTTGTGTCTTTATTGTTTGACTTGGGTTACCACTGTAGACTATTAATAGAGGACAGTAGAGTGCGGGTAGTCCTGCTGTGCCTTTTCTTCCTTGTTATTGGATACCTTCGTTTGTCCTAGCATTCTCTTTCGTGGCTTTGCTTTTACACATGACCTGCTGGTACGTGGCCTTTTTTCACAGGTGAGAAATTTAAGGGTATGTTAGTCATTATAATTTATAAACTATTACTTTGCAATATGTCATATATTCACAAATTAACTTTATATATCATAGATTGTTATTAACCTTCCGAGGTTACGTATACGTATATAAAATACGCTTGTCATTTTTGACTACATGTGTTGGTTATCATCCAGCAAAATAGCAAGCTGTTTATATGAGGTGACAGGTTCCCCACGAAGATGGATGGCTGGATGGACACAGTTGCCTGTAAAGCGTTAATCAATTTCTGAAAATGTGTAATAGCTTGATCTAGCAAAGTACGTGGATGACATTGTTAGCATGAAGGTCCATGTTGGATTTTCTCAACATTAATATAAATGTTATAAAATTGATAGTTTTGGTTCTGAAATCTGAGCTGTGTTCAAAGCCCTTGTAAAATACTCAATGTACACACCCCTGTGACAATAATCACAATAAATCAATTCTGGATTTAAGTTTTAAACCCATAAAACCATTACACTAATGTATAGTCAACACTACATGATTTTCATAATCACAGAAAGGATTTTGCTGCTCACAAAACACCACTTTTATCACTTGTGATCTATTGTTTTTTGGACTTGGTGGTATAAACATTATGCGAGCAATTACAACGTGACTCACAGATATGACCTTTCACCTGGAGAGATGGCTTCATCCCCAAATCCCACTTTATCACAAAAAATGACATGCCAAATGGAATGGAAGCAATATTATTGTGCCTAAATTTTGCCCTCACCTTCTCACACAGATAGATGAATAATAGAACTGGATTCACAGATCTGCTGTGCATTTCCTCTTTAGCCTCGATCTTGGGAGAGTAATAAGTCACTAGCTTAAAAGTCAAAGAACAAAATTAGACTAATTCCCATATACAGTCATGTGAAAAAATAAGTACCCCAATGGAAATTGTTGGGTTTTTTGACATATTTGGACATGCAAACATTTGATCATCTTTGAAACTGTGCTTATTAATGAAGTTGATGTACTTGAGCAAAACCACAAAATGAGCTTTTTCAGTCATTTATTCAACAGAAATATCAATAGATGTGAGATTCTTCTGTGGAAAAAGTAAGCTAGTGGCCTCAGAAGCTAGTATTGCCCCCTTTAGCAGAAATAACTTCTTGTAGGAATTTTGCATAATTGTTCACCAGGCTTGCTGGAATTTTTGACCACTCTTGCAACTGAAAGAATATTGCATGAAAGATGTTGGAGGGTTTTCTTGCATGTGTACTGCCTGTTTAAAATCCCCCCACAACATTTAAATGGGATTCATATCCTGGCTTTCTCTAGGCCATTCCATAGCCCTCCATTTTCTTCTTTTTGAGCCATTCCTTGATTGATTTGCCAGTGTGCTTAGGATCCTTATCCTGTTGAAAGGTCCACTTTTGGTTCAACTTCAACTTTCGGACAGATGGCCTCGCATTATCTTCAAGCACTCCTTTATATAATGCAGAATTCATTGTTGAATAAATTAAAGCAATTTATCCAGTCCATGAGGTAGTGAAGCAACCACAAACCATAGAATTTCCACCACCATGCTTCATAGTTGGTATGAGGTGATTCTCTTGAAAAGCTGTCTTTGGTCTCCGCCAAACATGTCAGCTCTTACTATGTCCAAACAACTCCATCTTTGATTCGTGTGTCCAGAGCACATTATTCAAAAAGGCCTGGTCTTTGCAACAGCTTTTTCCTGGCACACCTCCCATACAGGCCATATTTGCACAATCTTTTTCTGATTGTAGAAGCATGCACTTTGCCACCAACAGTTGCAAGAATTACTAGCAGACCCTGTGAGGACATTTTGTGGTTTTTTAAGTCGTTTGAAATCTGCGCCATAGGTATGTGTGTGTGTGTGTGTATATAATTTTTTTTATTTTTTAGAAATACATCTTTTTAAATCCCGTGCCAGACTCCTTGGCATCCGCAACCTTTTTTCTGAAATTCTTACAGAACTCTAGATCTTGGGATGATGACCCCACTTGTTTAAATAAGACAAGTTCTACCTGCACTCCTCTACCACACTTTATGTAGGTTCTAATAACTGGCACTCAATCTTGAACACCTGGTTCTAATTTTATGGATTTGAAGGTATGATAAATGTAAGTGCACTTACTTTTTTTTTTAATTAATTTAAATACGTAAATATCAAAATGGCACATAAAATTAATAGATAAAATTAAGATAGAGCTACTTTTTTTAAGGCAGTTTCAAAGATCAAATGTTTGCTTGTCCAAATATGTATAAAAAAATTTTTTTTTTTTTAAAAGAATAAAAAAAAAAGCAACAATATCCATGGGGTGTACTTTTTTTCACTTGACTGTACATGCACCTTAATGTAAAAGCTGCAGCATTAATGTTTCCAAGGTGCTATTAAATATACTATTAATACATTTAGAATACTTCTAAAGATCGTGTAACAGTAAGAGAATTTCACATACTGTAAATAAAGTCATGTTCTCTGTAGCTGGGAGAAATGGAGCTATTTGAGATCACTTTGCATATTATTCTCCGACATGGACAAGCAGACAATGAGTACTCCAAGAACTTGAGTACAAAAGAGGAGTACATTTTACATCAATAGTAAGGTTAGATGCAACTGAAATATGTGTGCAATCACAAGGACCTCATTTTATGAGTATTATAAAGTTTTAAGTTAGGCTTCATACCCTGATCCCACATTTCACCAGGCTTTGGTCTTTTGTTTTACAAGATCAAAAGTGCAGCATTTATTTGCAGAATGTTGGATCGACGCAAACAAAGATGTTTCGAAACAGCCAGGCTTCAGGTGGCTTCTTTTGTGCGTTTCAAAATGAGTGTCATCCTAGTAGGAGTTGTGTGGCAAGGCTCTTGTATCTCAGCATGCACACACACTCTGAATAAATGATAGGAGTTCTACTTCAGCAACAAAACACCAAACCACCTGCTGGTACTCTGACCTGGTAAACTCACTCCTCAGTGTTTAGATCCTAGTGTTCCTGATAAGAAGAGTCCAGTTTAGTCTCTTAAACTGCAATTTCCACTTCAAGCTTTTGCTTTTCTAATTCCAGAGAGTTCTGAGTTTACTGTCTTTTAAATCATCAACATACGTCCATAATGTCTAGCAGATAATTGCAGCTGTCCAAAGTTGAGAAACATAGGCCAACTTTCCATGGATGAAATATCAAACTAAGCAGTAGGTTGGAAATGAAACTTGTGGTTTCATAATGCATACATTTGGTTATGCAGATGCGGCCTCTGATTATTCTGATAATGTGCTTTTGCTACAGATTTAAAAAATAAAATAAAAGACATGACAAGGTGTTGCAAAACAATAACAATAAATAATACACAAGTAATAATAATAATAATAATAAGCTTTATTTTATTATTTTATTTTAAAGTAGCTTCTCAAAGCACTGTACATAACACAAATCACAGAATAAATAAAAAGTTAAATAAAATGAATAAAACTGTAATAAAAACAAATATAAAACAGTCAAAAAGATATTAAGAATCAAAAGCGAGTTTAAAAAAGTGTGTCTTTAAAAGAGCTTTAAAAATGCCAAAGGATTGAGCTTCCCTGAGTTCAGGCGGAAGAGAGTTCCAAAGTGATGGAGCGTAGACAGAAAAAGCCCTGTCACCCATAGACTTAAGGTGGGTTAGTGGAACCGTAAATAGATTAGCCTGAGAGGAGCGCAGTCTGCGATGTGGGGTGTACGGGATTAATAAGTGAGTTAAATATTGTGGAGCCAATCCGTGCAATGCCTTGTATGTTAACATCAAGATCTTAAAATCCACCCGGAACCTTACCGGGAGCCAGTGTAAGGGCTTCAAAACAGGAGTGATATGGTCATATCTACTGCTTCCCGTCAGGATCCGGGCGGCAGAGTTTTGAACATACTGCAATTTGTTAACTGCAGTTCTAGAAGGTCCGGCTAAAACGGCATTGCAATAATCCAACCACGTGACAACGAATGAATTGATCAGCTTTTCAGCGACAGATAAGTTTAGCATTGGTCTTAATCTGGCAATATTTCTGAGGTGAAAAAAGGAAGCTTTCACAGTGCTCTGAACAAAAAAATCAAAAGTGAGGTTAGTGTAAAAAATTACACCAAGGTTCCTCAACTTGCTTTGGAACTCTAGAACAGAGCCATCAATGGATAGAGACAATGAAGCCGCTTTGCGAATCTGATGACGGGAACCTATGAGCATGACCTCAGTTTTCTCGCTGTTCAGGCACATAGATATTATTCATCCATTTCTTTACCTCAGAAATACAGCCAGAAAGATAACCAACATCAATGCTTTCGCCAGATCTTGAGTGAATGTAGATTTGGGTATCGTCAGCATAAAAGTGATAATGGAGGCCAAGTGTTCGCAGCAGATGCCCAAGTGGAGATAGATAAATATTGAACAGTAGAGGGCATAGAATTGAACCCTGAGGAACACCAGTGAGCACCGAGCAAGTGTCAGATCTAAAGCCACTCATAGAAATAAACTGGGAACGGTCAGTAAAATAGGATTTAAACCAGTTTAAAACTTTCCCGGACACACCAAAAACACTTTCAAGGCGGGTAAGTAAAAGACCATGATCCACAGTATCGAAGGCGGCTCTAAGGTCAAGAAGAATAAGAAGTGAGGTAGCTCCAGAATCAGAGGCCATCAAAAGGTCATTTGTAACTTTGACCAACGCAATTTCAGTGCTATGAAATTTACGAAAACCTGATTGAAGTGGTTCAAAGAGGTTGTTGGTTGTGAGATGAGAACATAGTTGAGAGTCGACAACACACTCAAGTATTTTTGCCAAAAACGGAAGATTTGAAATGGGGCGAAAATTGTTAAAATCATCCACAGAAACATTTTCTCTCTTGGGGACAGGTGTAACAACAGCAGTCTTCAGTACTGCTGGAACAACCCCAGTCTCCAGTGATTCATTTATAATGCTGAGAATAGCAGGGCACCACACAGCAAAGCACGATTTAAACAGCATCGTGGGAAAATAAGTACCCCAAGAGCCTAGTTTGTTTTTCAGAGCATATTGGACTGAAATTATAGCAAATTTATTTAAAAATAATTTCATTGTTTTATTTCTGTTTCTTCAGGAAGTTTGTGGAGTATGTGGGCCAGTTGTTGTAACTGGCTCTGTCTGGACTCGCCCACCGTGGAGGAAAGCAGCAGCCGTAGATCAAGCTCACGCCATCAGGCGTATACTAACTCGGGCTATAGCAGCTCTAGTAACTCATCTCCCACAGCTCCAGAGTACACATGTAAGGCATGTGGAGGCCGCTTTGACGCTATTGAAAGAAAGGTAATGAACATAATTTATATTAGTATTTTACTTTCAGGTGTAGTCGGTATCTTGTAAGTGTGGTTTCCCGAACTTGTGATCAATTAAGCTTAATAAAAATATATGTTTGAGCAACTCAAGTCATTGTTAGTGAAATGTTTTGCTATTTTAATTAATTTCCACCAAAGTAGCTGTTCTAAGGAATCTCCCCATCTGGATAACACCCATTTCAATCACTTGAAGGATTTGGTAATTAGTGGTTAAGTTGATGTACTGAGAACATGAAAACACTGCAATGCTGGCATTAGGTTGAAGAACAATATGAAATTGATGTTCTCGATTTCAAGTTTTAAATTCAGTTCAAATATACAGCATTGCTGGCAGTCAGTCTTAAGCATTGTATAACTCGAATATTTATTATTCACTATGAAGTAATCATGATCTGTACCCACCCAATAGTGTGGTTTTCAACATATGACTTGTTGGAGCACAGCCTTTTCTAGAAACTTTTTCTGGGATTTTATCTGGGAGCATTGCAGTAAAGATCAGTAACAGATTTATTTACTAAATGAAGAACACAGGAAATGGACAGAGCACTGTGCACTCTGTCTAAGCCATTTTTTACATGCAGCCAAACGGCAAGATGTTTTATTTAGTACAGATTAAAAAAAATTTTGTATGAAATATATCAGCTGAATTGTCTCAAACAATGAACTTTCACAACTGTCGTAGTCAACAGCTGAGAGAATACTTAGTCATAAATTTCCTGACCCTTAAAAAATAACATGAAATCCAAACATGCCACACACTCCTTGTACATACAATTAACATATAACGATTTGTTTGGATCGGTTTTGTTTTTAGTTGCAATCAGTGTTTAAGATATGGCTAAAGAGGATTTTCATGTGTGTGTGGTCTGTCATTGATCAGCTCACAGCTGAGAGGAACCAGACACTGAGAACTTTCTACTGCTTACCAAATCAGTCATAAACAATACATATTCCATATTCATTTCCATGTATAATTCATATTGCACATTATTTCTATGTGCACATCTTGTCCATCACTCAGAGCTGACCATCATTCTTTTTTATTTTAATTTTTTTTACTCATTACAGCATGTATGTGTAGACTGCAAAAAGAATTACTGTAGTCGCTGCTCTGCTCAGTTAGAGCCTCATCCGCGGCTTTGCCACACATGTCAGCGTTTCCATGGTACCATGTTTGAGCGGGCAGAGCTGATGAAGCTAAAAGTAAAGGACTTGCGGGACTACCTTCATTTGCATGAAGTCCCTACGCAAATGTGCAGAGAGAAAGAGGAACTTGTGGAGCTCGTCCTTGGTCAGCAGACCCCTACCTCTGATACATCCACACCAAGCGAGACACACGCGCACACACCTTTATCTGAGCAGGAAATGATCTCAGAACCAACCCCAATCACCGAGCAACCCTCTACAGGGAGTGGTGTTCTGGCCGACCTGACTTCCCAGTCACAGACTGCAGGGGACGAGCAGGTAAGGGGAAGAGGAAGTCCTCAGTGCTGACCTCCCTGTATAGTTTTTATACGTTTTCAACATGTTTAGAATGTGAAGGGTAGCAAGTTAAATTGTTTTTGGTAGATAAGTGTATGTGGTTAGACGCATGTAAAATACAGTGGCATGTGCTGTACTAGGAAAATAACCCCTGAAGTTGATTATTGTCCAATAACAGCACATCTCAATGTGAACAAATTGCCAACTCTAACATTTTAACTAAGATTTTTTAATTCATTAAATAAAATCGTATTTGTTTAGTTACATTTAATGTTGTGTAACATCTATAAAAACAAGTTAGTTATGTTATTGCTTACATTATAGCATGTATAACAGTTGCTGCTTCACCAAGATCTCATTTTGTTTCCTCTCCGACATTAAAAGACAACATAAATACAGTTGGTCATGTTACAGAAATTGCGAAAACCCTCCATGTTGAAGACTCGTCCATATCCAAACACTTGAAATTACAGCTTTACTCCTAACTGTTACAAAGCGGTGCAGTTTTTCCATAAACGTTAAATAAATGTCTTCTAACGGAAAACTTCAACATATTATCAGTTTCACCTGTTTCTAAATCTGTTCATATGGAGCATCCACCATACAAGTTCCTGTATAATTTGTTAGTATAGAAACAATAACCTACTTGAACAAGCACATTAATATAAACTTGTGATTTGAGTTACAGCTGCCACTACTGTTATAGAAAATCAACACCTTCTGACGAATTAGTTTGGAGAATTCAGGCAGGAAGCAGAGTGCTCATTACACCTCGAGTGTACATTATTTTTCTAATAATTCAACAGACTGGAGTCATTTATGCTGCTTATACCACTGTTACCACACATCAACACATTGTTCAGATGTTTTAATTCAGGACATTTTTGAGGTTTTTGTTCTTAAACAGCTCTTGTGTATAGAAGAAATGTCTTGCACATCCCATCTCAAGTTACTAATACCAAAACTAGTAACTGAGGCGTGAGCCATTGATATGCAGTTATTGGAGAGAGTTAGTTTGCAGTTGTTTTTTGTTTCATTCTGATGAATATAAAAATAGAACAAAAAAAAAAATTTTGATGGGCCTACTACTTCACTTTTTTTTGAGGGGGGGGGACTGCAGAAAATACAACAAATAAATAAATATTGATACATGAGACTTTTCTGCCTCATTACTGCAAACTCGCATGCTCTCTTGTGCTCACTCTTTCTTTTTTTCTTGCGTTCTCGCTCTCTCTCTTTGTGTGTCTGTCTCTCTCTGTCTCTAATAACTGCATATCAATGGCTCAAGCCTCCGCTTCGCATCGTGGCCACATTACCACCTCGGGTGCGCATTATTTCTTCTAACAATTAAATGGCCCTATTTCTGGAAAATCTAAATTTTTGGTCATTTTGTTTGTGTTAGCCCTGTGTAGTTGGTTCCGTTAACTCGGCAAAGTGATATGGAGCTGTAATGTGTTCAAGACCTGACTGGACCTCCTTTAGCTGTGCATTAATTGAAACATAATTGCAGACCTCAGAACTTCTGTCAGCCAATCAGTATCAAGAATTAAACATTGCTGTGGTATTGTGTTATGTTTTGTTGTGAACAGTCTCCTTTATAAGGAAACCAATTTACAGCTAGCATTTAGGTACTGAAGGAAAACTAGTTAAAAGTTGAACATTCTTGGTATGAAACGGTTCTGGGGAAGAAAACCCCAGTCTCGGATGAAAATCAAAAGCTAAAACGGCGTATCTCTGAGCTAGTCCATAGTGGCCATGGTATGAGTAAGTGCACATGAACTTCCTTCACATAAGACTCTCCTGAGTTAGTGGCTATTTCTCCTTTAAGATATGTTCCTAAGGTCATCTATAATGTACCAGAATAGTTGTAATTCATTTTTACATAAGCTTTTTGTAGACTCTGTGTTTTGGAATTAAACAGCTGAGACAAAAAGTGTACACACTGTAGTCACAGCACTCCTCATCACTTAAATGAGACTTGCTGGGCCAAACTGCTGAAGGCCAAATTGGTGGCAATGTGATCATTTCTTTGTGGTAGT
Source organism: Ameiurus melas (assembly GCA_012411365.1). NCBI lineage: Eukaryota > Metazoa > Chordata > Actinopteri > Siluriformes > Ictaluridae > Ameiurus > Ameiurus melas. Next base: position 21,957,915 of record CM022759.1, read on the forward strand.
GACCTCATAATCATAGTTAATCAAAAGTGGACTGTCCTTGAAGCAATGTTCATTGAAACTAGCAATGTGTACGTAGTCCTGTCTACTTCAAACACTTTTTATGTAATAAAAAGCAGGGGGGAAAATTCATTTAGATAAGTCTTTTCCTGGAAAATGTATTTATGACTCATCCTGAATTAGGGACCCTATATTAAATTTGCATTCCAAAAATGTTTTCCTTCAGACATTGAATTGAATTCTTAAGTAAGTGATCTACAGTAGCAGGTACCTGACAGTCACAATCATCCTTTATTACTTGTGCAAATTCGCTTACTACAAAAGTCAGATGTCAATACTCCAATACCAATTACAACTCGCAACCAATTCATGTGCAATTTGGTTTAAGCAACAATGTAAGTTGGCTCATGCAGCTGTGGTTCCCATAGCAGTTTCCTGTGGCTGATTATCGCTGTGTGGTGTTTTTTTACCTGTAGATTGAGTCAGTGGCAGAGGAGCCAGTTGATGTTGAGGAGACAGAACTTCAGGGGGAACAGGAATGCCAGGTAGCTTTACATCAGTGTTTTATATCCCTGTTGCTACTACACAGCTAGGAGTGTGAAACGAAGCAGAGGACAAGAAAAGAAGTGACATTTTGGAGCATTTGGGAGGGGGGGGGTGTTCCCAATAGTATTTGTTTAATATAAACATTCTACCTTAACTTCTTTTAATTAACAATTATCAGCTTTCACCATTTTTTTCCCCAAATAGAATCTACTTTACACATTATTAGATGAGTGGCATTGGCTGTGAACTCTGGTTTTTTGGGGAATTTCCTTCTTTGCATGAGAGACCTATTTGAACACGAGCATCTGTTTGCATACATCTAGCATGCAATAATGTATGTTCATTACTGTGGAAAGGTTATTGCTGAACTTGATTTAATCACTGAATTTTTCACATTCGTGGTGCTCAGAGGACATGTCTGCAGGTTTAGATTTATTCCAGAGCATTCTTGGCAGAATTCTTGTCTATCCCACTGTGAGAAGAAATTCAGTTCGAATAAAACCATAAACTCTGAGGATTTAATCAGAGATCCAGTAAATATCTCAAGGTCATTGTTAGGATACAAAGATCAGACATGCAGTTTAGCCACAACATGCTTGAAACCAGCTCTGTTTATTTACGTCCTGGTATGCACGATGGCACACGGCTGGTTTTTCTCGCTTTTCTTCTTCTGCTTTCTGTGTCTCGTGCATTGAATTGCTTCAAGTGGTTGCAGCATGGTTGCGTGGGTGTGTGAGCTTTCTCATCTGTCAGCGGTCACTGCATGACTGATAGAACAGCGACAAGTCACATTTTTTGGGGCATGAATTTTCAGAACTGATTGCATTTCCCATTATTGATAAATCTCGAAACTAAAAGAGCCTGTCTTGGATTCACCACAAATAAAAATCCCTTTTCTTTCCCTGGTCATATGTGGAGGGGAGTTTTTCTAGCAAACAACTTTTTGTGTTGACAACCCTGTGACATAATGTGGAAAGAAGACAGCCGTTCTTCTTTAAAAGTGTAGGCAAGCAGACTTGCTCAAACCTGAAAATGTACTCCATTCCAAATTTGAATTGAACTCCTTAACACAGTGCTAGTTGTTTCCTATTTTTGTGTACTCTATTTACATCCAGTGTAGGTAAAGGTGATATTTACATTCTGCCTATGTAGCTTGATATGAGGCTTGATATGATGCTGTAGTCCCAGGTGCAGGAATTCACTAGTGGAAACAAATATATGCTGATGAGTGTTTTTAATCAATCCTTCAAATCTTTAAATTATTTAAAGTATGGCTTTTGAGGAACTGCTTTTCTCTGTTGCACCCATTTCATTCAGCAAATCTAAAAGTGAAATAGATTTGGGGTTTTTTTTGTTGTTGTTGTTTTTTATTCCATTGTTCACATGCAAACCGGAGAAAGTAATAACTTTCAGGCAGGATATTTATCTCCTTAATCTTCTGCAGCTTTTTGCAAATTGTTTTGTGTACTGAGTTACAGGAAGTGGGTAACTAGTTTATAATAGTTATCATTGTCTCAAATTAAAAGTCCACTTTTAAGACCTACATTTGCAATCAAAATTATTCAACCCTGATTTTGATTGCAACTGTTTTTATTTTTCCCATTAAACAAACCCACTCACATATTTCTTTCACTTATTCTCTGTTTCATGCATTTCCTGCTATGTTTTTCTCATTCTTAGTCATCAGACTCCGATGAGGCCTTGCCATTAGGTCGGAGGGCATCTCTCTCCGACATTTCTTCAGTGGAGGATATCGAGGCTCTGACTGTGCGTCAGTTAAAGGAAATCTTGGCCAGGAACTTCGTCAACTACAAGGGCTGCTGTGAAAAATGGGAACTGATGGAGCGAGTCACACGCCTTTATAATGACCAGAAGGATCTGCAGAACTTGGGTGATGTATACATATATACACATGCCCGTGGTGAATGAGTGATCATGTTAAAGCTACAGGGAGGTTATAGAGGCCATATTTGTAGGTAAAGTAAGATAAAGTATATGTGTACTTGGACAAAACACTCTGGCAGTACTGTATAAATGAAGCATGGTGAGTCTTGTATAAGATACATAATGATAAATGGAAGATGAAAAGCATTTAATTTTCTTTCTGTAAATCTTATGACATGAAAATGTAAAGAATCATACCCACTTGGCTTCACGGGTTATTTAAAGCATATAATTTCCTATACAATTTCCTATATTCCTGTTTTTCTCTTTTACAGTTTTTCATGCCAATGATGTAATAAATAAGTGTCACGATGGAGACTAAACACTTCATTTGAATGACCCTTTAGTTAAAAATGTAGTCTTGGGCTATTTTGAATATTATAATTGTGATGTACTGTATATCTGATATGCTGTACATATGGCACAGATTATTTTATTACATCACAAATTGATTTTTAATGTTTTTTGAGTCCCTTGATTATCCCAGGCTTATTTGGTTAGTGATTTAAAGATCTAGTAGAAGTCAGAATTTAGGCTGTTATGGAACCTAAAGCATAAATTATGGTTATGATTCCTTCCTGTCTTCTAGGATATATCTTTTGTTGATTTTTACTAAATTTATTTTGTAACATGTACAGGGTTCTGGCACAGGTCTGGAATATTTTGAAGAGTAGAATTTGCCTTTATAAGAACTAGAAAAGCATAATAATAATAATAATAATAATAATAATAATAATAAATATATTTTGGAAAAACTATGGAGGTAATAAAGGCTCTAGAACAGTGGTTCTCAACCAGGGGGCACGCCCCCCTGGGAGGGCGTGGATGGATTGGAAGGGGGGGCACAATTTTTTTTCAAGAAAAAAACAGGACATCATTTGGGTACTGTGTTTTTTATTGCTTTTCAAATAGAATGTGCATAAATGGGGGGAAAAAGAAACCTGTGTTCTCTCTCTCCCTCTGTATATTCATTTTGCTGGGGAGAGGCAGAGCTTACGCTGGCTTTTATCTAGCTGTCAGTGCAGAACAGTGTTCCCAACTAGGCCATTTTTCAGACCCCTTTGGTGCCTTTCTTTTTTTTTTGGCAAAAAAAAATCCTGGTGACAAATCTAGCGACTTTTTGGACAAACCTTAGCGACTTTGCAAATATCACCACACAAGCACAAGGTCTTGCTTTCCCACTGCACTTGCACCTTTCTCTGCGTCTGCTCTGTTAGTGAGTGTCTGAGAGCCGAAGTTTTAACAATGTCCTGGATAACGAAACATGCCCTTCCTCCCAGTTTACATCATTCATATGCAAATGTTTTTAGAGCTCAAGACAAATGTAATTGTCATATCCCAGCAAACTAGCAACTTCATTTCCCAGGATGCACTACCAACTACAAACATGGATGAAGAGGACTACACTCGCCCCCCCCCCCACACACACGTTCACCTTCTCCAGAATACTAATCACACATACCTGTTGCCAATCTCATACTCACTCACTCCATGCTATATGAGACCGTTCAAACACTCAGCCTTGTGAAGTATTGCGTGTGTCATCCGTATACCAAGCCATTGATCATTCTGTCCTATTTTTGATCTTGTTCTAGCCCTCGTTTTCGATTCTTGTTTTGCCTCGTTTATGCCCGCTTCACCTATTGCCTGTTTATGACCAGGTCTGTGTTTCACCATTTGGAGTTGCCTGCCTATCTCTCACATAATACAGCTCTTATATGCATTTACATTTAAGCAGATTGAACAAAGTACTAAAAAAATAAAAATACTGCAATGGAACCAATCAGTGTAAGAAAAAATAATAGCCATATTACAGCACCTCCAGTTTTTTAACCATGAACCATTGTGACTTCTGTAGCAGATCCTCTGTTGCAGCTTATCCAATCACATGCATCTATATAATTTTTTTTAGCTGAAGGCTAAAAAATTGTCTCCCAATTCAAAGTAATTCCACACAAGCGATGACATCTTTATACACAGCACGAATCCAGTGTGTTTTCCCGACCTCTTTTTATTGACCGGATGTAATCGGCCCTGATCGTCTGATGTTTTTAAACAATCAAACATGAAAAATTGTCTTTATTGGGCAAAACATCGGTGCATCTCTATTTTGATGATGATGGGTTGTTTTTTTTTTTTTTTTTTGGTATGGAACATGAGGTAAATGCATGAGCTGTGTTGTGGCCTCACTATAGTAGAAAACAAATTTGCTTTTGCAATATCAAGGGCATAGTCTAAACAAATGGTTGAAATTACTGAGGAAAGCCGTCAGCTCATCCTTCTTGTATATCATAATGTTTATGCAGTTATTTTACAGTGTTTTTTTTCCCCTGTTTCTTCTCCTGTGTTACTTACAGATTCTACAGCAGCACCCACCATGGAAGAAAACTTGTGTAAGATCTGCATGGACTCTCCAATCGACTGTGTGCTTCTGGAATGTGGACACATGGTCACGTGCACAAAGTGCGGCAAGCGCATGAGCGAATGCCCCATCTGCAGACAGTATGTGGTCCGGGCCGTGCACGTTTTCCGATCCTGAACTGGCGCATCTTTGGCTGGGGGATTAAAAACTGTTTCTCCTCTTTTTCTAGCCAGCAGCTGTTGAACTGGATGAACTGTGAATAATGGAAAAATGATAAACTAGCAATATTTTTTCCTTCTGTCTTTGTGTTTAGCTGACAAGCAGGTTTGTGATTGTTAAATTCTAAACATTGTTTAGAATTGTTCAATTCTAATAACTACTGTACTTATTACAGTGCTGGAACATTACATAGAATTCTTAGATTCAGGATGTAGTGTTACAAATAATTTCATTGTTTTCTAACACATTTGTTACAGCTCCAGTTTAAACTAAAATGACCAAAATCTATCCATGCAAATACTCTGGTTATGTGGAATGAATGCAAAGGCAGCAGAGTTATAAGCTCTCCAAACCAAAAATGATGCTTAATTGTACAGTGTTGGTATTGCACACCTGTCCAAGCAGAACACATCACTGACACTCCCACGTCCCATGATGACTGCTGTATGCTGCATAGGGCTAAATCTGTGTGACCTGTTTGATGAGTATGATGGAACACTGTGACAGTTTGACAGGCCTGAAAAATCACCGAATCCCACAGAGCAGGTGACACCAAGAAAAGTCCCACAAACTCTAGGTTAAAAGAGTCGATTAAACCCGACAGGATGTATCTCAAGATATCCTATCCTGACAGGATTCTTGCTATCATTAAGGCTATAGAAGACGTAACCAATTATCAAGAATGAAATAACGCATACAACTCCTTTTCACTAATTTTCACTCGGTTAACTGCATTACTCTTGCTGCTCTCTGCTAAAGTGTTTGAGGATGCTCTGAATTCATCTTTACAAGTCCAGATTTAGGTCTAGCTTTGTGTCTTTGTGAAACCTGAACGTTTTTGCCATTTATTCATGAGTAATAAATTATTTATATTGGATGCACTCCACACTGAACTTGAGTTTAAAGGCCTTTGGTTCACAAACAGAGAATTAATTTGCTATAAAACTACACCAAAATAAAGGGAAAAGTACAGAATACCTGTAATCTGAAATCTCTTCTTGTGGAAATTACAGAATTAGTTATTTTTCCAAAACACCCTTACCATTACTTTATCAAATGAGTGAAGACCATATGGCATTTATTATTAAATCAAAAGGAGTGTTTTTGTAAGTATCGATGCAAAAAAAATCATACTACAGTGTGATTTCGAGCGGCAGTTGTAATAACTAAGACTGTCTTAAAATGAATGATAAACGATCTAAACCCCCATTTTGAGAGTGTGAGACAGCGAGATATTTAGGAGTACAATAAGGCTGACAAATGTGTAATTCTGTATTATACTTTCTGCCTGAGGCCTGTCATCTAAACCTGTAAAGTATGCAACTGATTAGTGCTGCTATGTTAAATATATGTGAGAGAACATTTCAGATAATCATAGACCAGATTGTCTGCTCACTGTTTGAATTTAATGTTGACTTGTACTGGTACTTGATACTCAGAAGCTCACAATAAATAGACTCATATTAAACTGTGCTGCAGTGCACTCAAGTTGAATTCAAGTTGAAAGAATATTGCAGCGATGCATTGGAAATTATGTGTAGCACTCAAAAGCTTTTCATTGGCAAAAACTAACCAGGCTTCACTGGAAAGAATAGTACATTTACTGCGTCTTAGCTTCAGGAACCGGTTTGAGGACGTAGGTGAAATATTAGCAACATTTAACCCCTATAAACTGATGCAAGTCTGGATACTGTGCCAAAATATGATTACTGTCTCTGTCTATGGCACTCTACAGTTCTGAATGACTGCTAATACTCTCAATGACTTCAGATTCCCCAGATTAGTGGAAACTGATTGTGAAAGTCATTTATGCTGAAGTACATTTGGGACCAAGAGTGCTGAAACAGAAATGTGCCTTTACTTGTTGCAGAGCTTAGCAAAGTCTGCACGGCAGAGATGCGTTTTTATAGAAACCAGATGGTTTTATGAGAAACTGTAACACAATTAAAAGACTGCACCTTAAATCATGCCAGATATTGCATGATAACTGTTTTTATTATTCTGGTCATTTTTTTTTTTGTAACTGTTACTAAAGGCATTTCTACATCTCAAAAGGTTGTTCCAAACTGTTCAGTTGTTTGTCTTTGGTACATGTATTTAAAACATCACTTCTAACATCTGGCATTATTTTAATCCAAGGACCAGCACAGTTCTCTGATGCTGCAGACTAGCCAGTGCTGGTGGTTAAATTATTTGCAATTTAATGCCTTAATCATTCTTTATTTCTCTACAACAGTGAAGTTATTTAGAAAGAGTCTGGGATTTTTATTGGGATCTCAGCATTGGTATAAGGAATATTGTAATGCTTTGTTTTTCATAGAATTTTTTTTTTTTATGTCTTTTTGTAAATGCATGATTAGTGTCAGATATTGGTTCCTGATTCTTAATAAAATGTAAATTTTTGTCAAAAAACCCTTTGGAGAGAAGTTAATTTAAAACTACATACTAGATTAACTAATTAAATTTTCTTGTTTTCCTTTGATGGTATTGTATTAAAATATTGCCTGGATTTTCTTTCTGTCTGATTCTTTCCTCTAAAGAAGCTATGGTATGTATGACTAGTTTATCCAGTTCCTGTACTGGAATGATGTGCACATGTGCAAATGATGCATTCTGTAAGTGTTGAGACTTGAGTCTTAATAATCAAAAACACTCCTGCATAATATAGCTCAGAATTATTAGCACCCTTGGTAAAGATTGGTGAAAAAAAAAATTTATGACCTCTAAGAGGTCAGAATATTCGCAGAGAAGAAAACATTGTGGTTTATTTAAGAGCTTGTTTGCACATTTCAGGTTTCTGCAACATCAGCATTGCATTGTTAAGGTAACAACTGGCAAGGAATTTATTTTCTGGCCTTAATTATTGAAAGCAGTGCCTTGTCCTATGTCTCAGGTATATTACACAGATAAGAAACAGCAGAGCAGGGTGGAGTTGGTTCATCATGTTACAGGTTATTGTTAACTCCCTGAACAGCTTTGCACACAATAAATGCCAGTGATTCAACTTTCCCATGTAAACAAGTAGGTGAAATCAAATATGCATACACACCATGAAATGATCCCTGTATTGATGCCAAGCAATTATAAGTTTAAATTAGAACTTACGTCAGGCCTTGTTACACCTTCTGGTATTGTTAGATAAGAGACACACGTCTTTTTTTTTTTTTTTTTACCCAAACCATTTAAAACATTGTGGAGGTGGTTTGATTTTGGGGTTTATTTACAGGGGTGTGCGAACATGTAAGTGTTGGGGGAAATTTTTACTTTTCATCAAATTATAGTTGCTTCAAGACCAGACTGGTAAACAAGCATATAAAATTATTTTCCCATGTTATATATTTCATGTATAGTTGGACACTTTGATTTCTTTAGATCATTTCATAGGCTCAGTAATATTGCACAATGACATCACATTAGTTTTGGCCATGTATCTGGTTTTGATGATTGAATGAGATTGACAGGAATACACATTTAAAATATTTGGGTATGTCCATCCATCCCTCCATCCATCTTCTACCACTTACTCCTTCTTCAGGGTCATGGGGAACCTGGAGCCTATCCCAGGAATCATCAAGCACAAGGCGGAGTACACCCTGGACAGGGTGCCAGTCCATCGCAGGGCACAATCACACACACACACACCATTCATACACTACGGACACTTTAGACACGCCAATAAGCCTACCATGCATGTCTTTGGACTGAGGTAGGAAACCTGAGTACCCAGAGGAAACCCCCGCAGCATGGGGAGAACATGCAAACTCCGCACACACGTGGTCCTGGCGGGAATCGGACCCTGGAGGTGTGAGGCGAAAGTTCTAACCATTAAGCCATATTTGGGTGTGTCTGAATACTAATTGAGTGGTCAACTGTATGTAAATCCTCAGAACCACATGAATATAGTCACACGAAATGGTGACGTTTAACATCATTGCATCGGCAGTGACATCTGGTGGTCGAGACAATTCTTCTGCCCTGCTGTTAACAGAGATAGCTAATGTAAGCACCTAATATGTAAATCAGTTCAGCAGTCTCTCAGCTCATTGGTATCTTTAGACTCTTTAGGCTCAGGATTTGTTTTCCAACTCCATCTATTCTGTATGACAATCTGGATAATAGTGTCTCCTACAAGGCTGTAAATATTCCCACAGTGAACACTTTATTAGGACACTATACTAATGCTCAGTATGACCTCCCTGTGCTCTCAAAACAGCTTAATTTCTTTGTGGCATGGATTCCTCAAGATCTTGGAAAGATTCTGGACCATGTTGACATGACTCCATCACGCAATTCCAGCAGATTTTTCTGTTGCACTCTCATGCTGTGAATGTCCTGTATCTACCACATCCCAAAGGTATTCTGCTTGATTCAGATCCGGTGATTGGGCAGGCCACTGCATTATCATGCTGGAAGTAGCCATTGGTTAAATTGTGGCCATGAAGGGATGCAGATGGTCAGCAACAATACTCAAATAGGCTGTGGCATTCAAGTGATCATAGCTTGGTATTAATGGGCCCAAAGTGTACCAAGAAAACATTCCCAACACCATTACACCACCTCTGGGAGCTTGGACCGTTGACACAAGGCAGGTTGCATCCATGGATTCATGTTTCGTGCCATATTCTGACCCTACCATTTGTGTGCCTCGGTAGAAATTGAGATTAATCAGACCAGGCTATGTTTTTCCAATTTTCAAATGTCCACTTTGGTAAGCCTGTGCCCAGTGCAGCCTCAGCTGTCTGTTCTTGGCTGAGGTCTTTTGCTGTTGTCGTCCATCCGCCTCAAGGTTGGATGTGTTGTGCATTCTAAGATGCTTTTCTATTCACCACAATTGTACAGAATGGTTATCTGTGCCTTTCTGTCAGCTCGAACCAGTCTGGCCATTCTACACTGACCTCTTTCAACAACAAGGAGTTTCAGTCTGCAGAACTGCTGCTCACTGGAATTTTTAAACTCTAGAGACTGTTGTGTTTGAAAATTTGTAGCAGTTCTAGAAATACTTAAACTAGCCTGTCTGGCCCTAACAATCAAGCCATGGTCAAAATCACTGACATCACTTTTTCCCCCCCAATCTGATAGTTGATGTGCACCTTACCTGAAGCTGCTGGCCTGTATCTACGTGATTTTGCATGCTGCCAGACAATTAATTGGCTAATTAGATAATTGTATGAATTATTATTTTTAGGTGTATTGTTAAGATACATTTAAAACATAACAATCATTCATACATCTTGGTCAGGGTTGTTGTGGATCTGGAGTCTATCCAAGCAACAGTGGGCACACCCTGCATAGGACGCCATTGCAGAACAAGTAGGCATGCACACATTCACACTAATTTAGAGTAACCCAATCCACATATTGGTGTGTTTTTAGGAGGAAACTGTAGAACCTGGAGGAAACCCACACAAACACCATGTGCAAAATGCCATACAGACCAGACAGTAAACCTCTAGATCAAACCAAGGACCCTGACATTGTGGTGATTTTGTATGATCACATTTACATCCAATAATTTATGATCACTATATGCATACATTGTGCTAATATATCATAGAAACATTAGGGAATCCACACTCATTATTAGTGGTATATACCACAGCAGGCAGAAATGAATGAAAAGTGTCGCCTATTAGGATTATTTTATTAGGATGATATACATGCTGTAAGAGCTTCTGGCTTCTTTGGGTGCTCTGATAAGTACATGTCCAGCGTCCATCACCAATATAAACAGGAGAGAGGCCGTATCTACTGCGTATGCTCTGACTCCAGTTTACGTAGTTTTCAATTCTATCAAAAGATGCTTTAAAAGCAGAAACATTCAAAGGCAGCCGGAATTATTGATTTCAGTCAGTTGGACAGACTGACGAGAAAAACATATTTCTTGTGGGTTTGAATGTTGTCCAAGACTTAAAAGAAATAGGTAGCTCTGAGTTTGGTCTGGTCTGAGGCATGTAGTGTAGTTTTTGCATGTAGTAATAGATTAATACAACTTGATAATTTATTGCTTTAAAACGTCTTTTTAGACATTTGGGATGTTCTCCCTATGCTGCGGGGGTTTCCTCCGGGTACTCCGGTTTCCTCCCCCAGTCCAGAGACATGCATGGTAGGCTGATTGGCGTGTCTAAAGTGTCCGTAGTGTTTGAATGGGTGTGTATGTGATTGTGCCCTGCAGGGTGTACCCTGCCTTGTGCCCGATGATTCCCCTTGAGTTTCCCCTTGGGGATCAATAAAGTAAGTCAGTAAGTAAGTAAGTAAGTAAGTAAGGAAGGAAGGAAGGAAGGAAGGAAGTATCTATCTATCTATCTATCCATCCATCCATCCATCCATCCATCCATCCATCCAGGGATAGGCTCCAGGTTCCCTGTGACCCTGAAGAAGGAGTAAGCGGTAGAAGATGGATGGGATGTATTTGATGGTTATTTAGTCACACTAATGCGTTTATAACTGGCACTTTGACAATTAAAAAAAACAATAACTGGAGCGATTAAAAGAATGCGTCCGCGTCCGAAATGGCGTACTACACAGTAGGCGAAAAGCAGTACGCCAGAGGGCAGTATGTCCGAATTCTCGCAAGGCGAGAAATACCCGGATGAAGTAATACTTCCGGCGAGATTTTACAATATGCAACCGATAAACACTACGCGAGTTAAACAATGGGGCAGGTGCGGACGAGCTCCAAAAAAAAATGTAGTAATAATAAAAATAAAAAAAAAGCGGAAGACAACGTCGGCTCTTTTTAAGTATCAAAACTTGGTTGAATAGGACTTGTTTAACAATACCCGAATAAATTGTTAACTTGTTTAAGATGTTTGCGTTTATGATGACGTCGAAGGTCACATGACAATGCAACGTGGAGGATGTAGTATGTCGGATCGAGTAATAATACACAAATATACTGATTAGTAAGTACTGTCATAGTATGCGATTTCGGACGCAGCCTGTGAGCTTTTTCTTCTTCCCCAACTCTTTTTTTTTTTCCAAGATTATGAATCCACCCAACATGGCAACCTCCAAAAAATGTACAAAAATAAAAATAAAATAAATAAATAGTTTAGGAATGAGCAAAGACAAAAATACGAAAGCAAGGTGTAAATCATAAATACAAGCATACTAAAATAAAATAAAATTGCAGCACGATTGAATGGAGAAATGAATACATTATATAAGAAAGAGAAAACAAAAACAAAACTATTCACAGAAAGTTTAACCTCTAACTGGGGTCCAATTATGCATGGTGTAAATTAGCTTTCCTAGATTTTATTATTTTGAATGAAGCCAAATAAAGAGACAGTTCTTTCAGAAATACAATACAAATGTAGGGTGTTTTTTTATATTTACATTTATGAATAAATAATTGTAGCTGAAATTATTAGGTTATTATATTTAAAAATTCCAGCTTTCTGTCCTCCATTATAGGACCCAATTTAGTCTTATCATATATCAAGGCCGGCATAGTCATATTGTTATGTAATGTCCAATTGTGAAAATGCTTCCAAAATAATTTAGATATATTACAAAAGAACATTTGTTCCTGTTTCCATGTTACAAAATACACATTCATTAAAAATCAATATTAAATCTCAGCCGTAAGAATTCATTGCACGGAGAGATGTCTCATTATTTTCTTCTTCTATTCCCCAACTCTTCAGTTTTGCGATCAGAACCGGTTCTCACTCCAGGCCAGTGGGTAGCGGTAATGCACAGAAAGTGGTTTGCTAACAAACGAAAGAAGAAGACGCAGAAACGTCAACACTGCTGTTTATTCTTCACAGCTGCATGTCTTGCCTTGATTAACTTTTACAGCTAGCTCATCAATTATAATTCAGTATAATGTAAACAGTTACAGTATGTAAACCTGCTGTGAAGCGATGTCTCGTGTTTGTAAGAAAAAGCCCTCAGTGTGCACGGATGAGCCTCTTAGTAATGATGAGATGTGCCACAAAATTGCAATAATGAGGCACGCGCTAAACTCTTGCTATGGCCCACGTGGCAGATTAAAACAAATCCACAACAGTGTCGGGGGACATGTTCAGACTACATCCACTTCAGCTGTACTGCTAAAAACTATGACTTTCTCCGAGCCGCTGCTCAAACTGATCGCTGCAGCCATCTTGGATCACACCGCGAGATTCAGCGACTGCGGGTTGTTTACAGGTTTATTTCACTTACTTCAGTCCTTTCCCATAAAGCCAAATTCCAAGACTTATTATAGTGCTGTATTAGGTGAGGAAGCATTGGAAACCCACCAGTCTAATGGTATCTGTAGTAGGACCTCTGATCAGATATATGTTTGATTCATAATCTTGAACCATAAAGATTTTTTTTAATGTTCCAAAAACATTTTAAGCACAAATATCACCCTTTTCCTCAGTCGATAATCTCACATGAGAACTGCTTCTGTAATCATAAAGACTGCTGTGCATCCTGATCGTCCTTTCACTACTTATACAGTAGAAGAGTAATGATTTATAATCCCAGATTATAATCTGGTGTCATGTAGAAGAGGATGGGTTCCCTTTTGATTCTGGTTCATGTTGTGTCAGGGAGTTTTTACTCACAACTTTCGTCTCTGGTTTGCTCATTAAAGATCTAAATATACATCTACATCCGGATTTCTGTAAATCTGCTTTGTGACAATGGTTATTGTTAAAAGCACTAAAAACAAAAAAACACCTGTGGACAGTCAGGCAGGTTACTTTAATAATTCTCAGGTATCAGCTGTTACTTAGAGTTACTTTTTTAGAGTTACTGTTACTTTTTGTTGGTGTTGTATGAAACATGAAAGTTAAATACAACAGTTGCTATTCAAGATTAAAAAAAAATTGTAAATAAATGGAGGGGGAAAACAAACCTCAAGAAATTTCACAGTGGTCAGTTTATCCATAGTAGTGTATTGGTTCAAATCTTTTATTTTTTAAATTCTGTGTGGGAAGCTTTCATTTCTGACCAATGTTCTAAATCAGGGGGCTTCAAGTTTAATTGTACAGGCCCACTTACATGAAATTGCTTGCTTATAAAGATCCAGCTAAGAAACTAAACTGCCTCAGTGGCAACAATACTTTCATTTGAATGTATAATGACAGTGGTGGCTCAAAAGTTAAGGCTCAGGGTTACTGATCAGAAGGTCAGGGGTTCCAGTCCCACCACCAACAAGCTGCCACTGTTGGGCTCTTGAGTAAGAGCCTTAACCCTATCTGCTCCAGGGTTGCCCTGTCATGCCTGACCCTGTGCTTTGACCCCAGCTTCCTAACAAGCTGGGATGTGCAATAATAATAATAATAATAATAATAATTTCATGGTGCTTTCACAGATAATTTCATTATCTAAGTCTTAATAAGTCTTCTTCTAAAAAATAGTTTACAGCTATAAATAAGACAGTCTAAATGGTTAATGTTTTGTTTTATAGTGGTGAATTGACATTTAGTGTCATGGAAAAACATTGTTTTTGTCAACAGCTTTTTTTAAACAAGCTATGTCGTCAGTTTTGTAACTGCATGAGCAATAAGGGTAAACAAAATATAAATGTATGAAACTTGGTGAGAACTGTACCTGAGGATCTGCTACAGAAGCCGAGCTGCTTAGAAAACTGGAGCCGCAGATCTATGGCCAATTTTTTAGTGTTTTTGCTCGGTCCGCTATGTTTTTATACAGTGTTTTTGCTCAGACCGTCTGTGACCGCTACATGATCACAACATCCAGGAGCTATATCTATAATTAAAATTTTATTGGTCACATAGACAACCATACACAGTATGACGTGCAATGAAATGTGTTCTTCGACTGTCCGTGACATAAAACTAGAATTTACATAAACGGGAATTTACTTCTTTACAGGTAGGAAAGAAAAATATATATTTTTAAATGATATAAGGGATACAAAGATTGGTGGCTGAAACAGCACGACTGTATTTTGCATAAGGTGCACATATGTGTGTTGATATATAGTGCAATATATGCTGTGCAACACCAGGCTGAGGTAGTGGGAATTGTTCAAACATCTCCAAGCTGTAGTCTATGTGTTGTCCTGATTGAGGCTCTCTCTCTCTCTATGTGTTCGCTTTCAGGGAGTGAAAGCTCTTCCCTGACCGCAACAGAGAGAAGAGTCCATTGTTCGGATGGAGATCTAAATCCAGGAGCCTTTATAGAGTTTCAGTGCCTCCAAACTTCTTTAATTATAGATTGGCCCATTCTGCAACAAAAAAAAAAACTTTCCCCACAACAATCAGTGGCACCATTCCACTGAAAAGCTACACACTATGACTTTCTTGTACATGTGACTAGGTTGACATGAAACATGCATAACCCATTCTCCCATTTTATTTTCATTGACAGGAGTCTTTTGCCTTAGCCTCATTGAAAATGGCAAGCGTTTGGGACTCGGGTCTGCTGTAGCAAGTCGGGTGTATAAATACTTGTTAGAAGTATGCAATGGGTATCTCAGCGCAGACGACTGTGACTGTAAGGTTCACGTAGACTTCAGCAGCATTCGATCACTCATCACTTTAGCTCATACTGCGGTCACTAGCAAACCAGCCTGCATGCTCAACCATGATGAATCACAACACATCGCCTCTCTGATCGTGCACGCCTTCCTTCAGTCTGTTCCTTCGGGTTCATCAAACATCTTTGGAAGAACGCTGGTTGTGACCTTAGAAGGACAGCCAGTGAGCGATTCTGCTGTTTTCCCTGGATTATTAGTCGAAGTGCCCATTCTGCAGTCGGTGGATCTGAAGAACCGTAATCCAGGTCCCGATAAGATAGTGTTATTTCGCACATCTCTGTCAGGGGACTGCTCTGAAATTGGAGAAGCAACTTTAGAGATCCAAGTGGGAATAAATCCAGAGACGGCCATTTTGGAGCAGTTGATGAAACTTGGAGAGCGAGTGGTTCAGGACGGTGTTGGAGTGTTTGCATGTCAGAAGGTGATTCACCCCGTGCTGCAGCAGTACTTGAAGGAACATGGACTGGTGGTCATCGAGAGACTCGGACTTGCCCTACTGGAGCCACTTGCCCAAATGACAGGTCCAAGCCATTTTTGTCTTTTCTTGCTTCATTTGACAATAAAATTAGTAAGTAAAATGTTAAAGGCATGTGATGTCATGGTAATATTGTAATATTGTAAGGGAATGGTACATATTATATTTGAGCCCCAAACTAATAGTGAACCATAATGTTTTATGTAACAAAAACATAGTGATATATTAAGCAACATATTACTCTAAACAATAGCTATATTAGAATAAAGTAAATAAATAAATGTACATTTATTTATGCAATTGAGGGTTTGTCTAATTAAATATGAATACTTAATAAACAGGTAGAGCACTAAAATACTGTAAACATTTTTTTGTTGTCCTCTGATGTTTTTATTAATAAAGCTAAGCATGTTATAGATGTGATTTATCCAGGCATCTGATAAATGATTCATGTGACCAAAATTACTACAGATGTCTTATATTAATATCTGAATATGAGTATGACTTTAGCTCTAATTGTATTTCATTTACAGCCATTTTTCGAATGCTGTTACACGAGTGCTGAAATGTGTTTACTAGGATACTTAGCATTCATGAAGAACTATTTTTTTTCCCCTTGCTGCCCTAAAAGTTCATCCTGCAACCACAAGACCTTTTTGCAAAGACATATTGAGAGTGCTTATGACGTTTATAACACAACTCCACCCCATTTACAAGCAATTCACAATGCTCTTCTGTGTGTTTCAGGCGCCCTGATTATGGCATCTATCTGCTCCCCAGTCCCAGACAAAGCATATGGACAGATCGGGGGACTCCATCTGCACCGGATTGGATCTAAAGAGCTTCTCCAGCTCCTTCCTTCTGGAGAGGCAGCCGTTAACACAGTGGTGCTGTGTCACAGGAATGAAACGATGTTACAGGAGCTCAAGGTTAATCAGTGCTAGTGTATTGGAAAAATCTTAATTTAAAGCACCTTCAGAAAGTATTCAGACTCCCTGGAATTTCTTCCTTATTCTGTAATGTTCTAGCAATTCTTTAAAATGGATTCAAATGAAGTGAACTCTTATTAATCTGTAAAACATGCTCCATAATGGAAAAGCATAAACAGATTTTCGTGTAGTCTTACGTAAATGTATTGAAAGTTACTGAGGAAAAACTGTATCAAGTTTAATGGTCCTTATTTTAGGCTTTGTTTCGGACACGTTCATCTACACCACTAGTGAGATCACAGAAAATCAAGTCTTGTAAACGTATTGTTCAGAAGGCAGGTAGTGGGGGAAGGTTAACTGGCAGGCTATAAATGAAAAACTATAGAAAACTGTGGGGGGTTTTAAATCAAGTCTCTTCTGCAGTACTGAAAAACCACAATGCAACTGATTTATACATAAGGTCTTGCAAAGCTGCTGCATGTGTGGCTGCTGTTTCCTTTTGCTTTTGTAATTTTCTGTAGGTTTTTTTTTTTGTTTTCTTGAATGTACTCGCCCATTTTGTCTGTTGAGTATCTAAACCTGACAGACAAAAGGTTACCAAAATACCTTATATACAGCGTCTACCAGATAAATAAATAATTGAGTCTGTTTTACCATGGTTTTGTTTTTTTCCTCTCACTGCATTGTTTTGAAGGTGACATGTCAGAGAGCAGAGCATGTACTGCGGCTGACTCTTAAGGAGCCTTATGCACTAATTGGAGGAGGCTGTACAGAGACAGTGCTGTCTGCTTACATAAAATACATGGTGAGCACCTGTTTGTATTTAATAAAAAGTTGTATATAAAATGTATTCTCTAACCAAAGTGTTTCTGACACAAGCATCATATTCCTCAGATAGCAACCCCCCTCCCTTTCTGCAGCTTCTTTATGCATTTACGTGTGTATATGCTGTTTCTGACTTTCCCCGCAGGGTGAGTCTAAGACCAGTGAAGCAGTCTCGGCTCTAAAGTGCTCACGTGCGGAGTTTCTCCTTGCTACCGAGGTGTTCTGCTGCTCTCTGCAGTCTGTGGCTCTTTCTTTACACCATGATGACCAGCACTTCCTCATGGACTTGACACATGCTCATTGCTGGGTTACAGAAGAGGATGCACACTCACAAACCACAACCTTTCACGTCTGCAGCTGTGGTCTGATGAAGGAAAAGGCAGATCTGGAGAAGATCTTTCTTAATATTCCTCTAAAGACAGCGCATCACTCCTTTCTGCCAGCGCGAATCAAATCTGATGTTCAGCCAGAACTGTTGGACTCGTTCACTGCCAAACTCAATGCCTTGAATGTTGCTGTAGAGACCGCTGATCTTGTGCTCAGTGTAAAATATATTATTAGGGATGTGAATTAATTGGGAATATTTGTAAATGAGTTTATTTGATATGACTCTTTGCAAACAAGGCAGCCCTGTGGTAGTTCCTGTGTCTAAACATTAGATGGAGACATTCATTCTGGAGAAAATTACAGCTCTGTCCCATTTTGGCATTCTGTGAATCCAAACTTTGTATTGTTTTTCTTCAAAATTAGTATTTATAACAAAATAAAATATTAGTATGTATGGTTACTTTGATGTCATGTCTTATATTCTCTTTGTATTTTATTTAATTGTTTGTCTTTTATTTATTTAAATTATATATTGGCACAGAGTATTAGTGCGAATGCCCAGTTGAGTTCCCAAAAAGCTTCCTTATTGCCCAAGAAGCATTTGGTTGTTTATTATGCAGTTCTATGCATATGCAGTTTTATGTAGTTGCATTAAAAACTCTGAATTGTGATCAGACCGATAGTGTTACCACTTTAATTTACAGTCAGCTGCAGAATTATTTGCACATACAAAAATGTCTTTGTGGTTAGTTTCAAACTATAGTTTTCATTTATATGTCTATCTGTATAGATAGATCGATAGACAGACACTCACTTTGAAGGGCTGTTGTTTGTTTCTTTTGGACTCTCCTTTTTCTTCAGGGGATTGGGGTGACCATGTCAGAAGCTTGACTTAGAAATTCATCCATTTTTGCATTTGTGCGTGTGTGTGGGGGGGGCATCTTGGAAGAGGCAGCCATGTTTTCATTTAAACTCTCTTGGTACTTCATGGAAACTGTCATGTCATGTACAGTATCCTAACAAGGTTCCCAGAGGTTTCCCCTCAGAGGAATGGCAGTCCTGTAACATCAAATATCCCCATTACACTTAACAGCGGGGATTAGGGTCTTTTCTGGTTATCTAATTTTCTTTTTTACACCAAAACAAAAAGCTCATTGTCTTATCTGATCTTAGAACCCGGTTTCAGTTTTCGCTTAAGTTCGATGAAAATTTTTTTTTTTCTGATCTTTACATAAAATAATTACCTATAAAAGATGACTATTTAAAAGTTATGTTTAATTAAAAAAATAATAAACTGCCAATAATGTGAAAATATAGCCAGAGAAAAAAGAGACTTCTCTTGATATAATGTAAATGATAACAGAAAATAACTTCTTTCAAAGACATTCCACAACATGAAGTGTAACAATAAATTGATTTTCTTTAAAAGTCTGATGTCGTTTTTGGCAAGTTGTTGTGATATAAGAGGAATAAAACATTTTGGAAAGTACTCTTATAGGAAAATAATGAACTTCAGGGTGGTAATGTGCCTCTGCTTTGCATCACGCTGCATCACACTAGTCCATTGCCCATTATTTTCCTATAACAGCATATTATACCATACACAGGGTTCTTCTGTGAACCATTCATGCATATCTCCACACTAACAGCAGAAAATTAGGTGTTATGGTTTTCTACATTACAATGCTCTGCTTGCTGAAAGTCTTATACTGACTTAATGGAAAGAAGCTGCATTTCCCCCCAGTGTATAAGCTGCTGTTCGCAAAATCAAGGAATAAATCCCAATCAAAACAGTTACTTAGAAAGCATTGAAGACACATGAGGTAGCCTAAACTAAGTTTCCTTACATAATCATTATTTTGTAAAAGTTTACAGAAAAACAATATGCCCAATAATAAAGTTACATATAGCACCCCCAGACTTTCAAACAATAAAAAGTGTGAGTCTTCAGTATTATCATGGTTAAATTATGTCAAAGTGCAGGTGTATGTGCCTCAAGAAACTGCAAGCACCCTGTGGTTTCTCTCCCAAAGTATTATCAATCTACCAATCTGCCTCCACTTATTCTTAATGCATTCTGTCATGTGTAGTCACCATTTTTTTTCTCTGAGGAGGGAAGAATTGCTTCATTCTGTGTTGTTCTAATGCAAAAACCCTTCTCTAATACAATAAGAGATGTATGCATTCTGTACATCTAATGCTATTGTTCATTTTAGACATAATTAAACAGTATGCCTTTATATCCAAAACAGTTTTCATTCAAATCGTCTCATTTCAAACCTCTTAGCAAAAAATTAGCAAATTACTTCCTCCAATTACAGCCCTGAAAGAACAAAGCATGTAAAGTATCTGTGCTATAAACTAATGGAAAATAAAGTAATGTGCAGGGCTTTAAAGCCGCTTCATTCATCTCGTCTAGCAAACACACAAACAGTTTCTGTAGATTAAAAGAGGTTTATTGACGTGTTTACTCTTGGTGAATTATCATCCCGAACACTCAGTGGCCACTTTGTAGGCCACATTATGGTGTTTAAAAATCCCAGCAACATTGCTTCAAGGGATACGTTCTTACCAGTATAACACCCACAACCTTCTCCCCATCATGTGACTATGCTGGCCAACAGTAAAAAAAATGGGGTGCTTT
This sequence comes from Ameiurus melas, assembly GCA_012411365.1. Classification (NCBI taxonomy): domain Eukaryota; kingdom Metazoa; phylum Chordata; class Actinopteri; order Siluriformes; family Ictaluridae; genus Ameiurus; species Ameiurus melas. The sequence goes on from CM022759.1 coordinate 21,978,684, forward strand.
TTTGTCTGACTGACATTACATTTAAAAGTATAAACTGCATATTTAAAATAAAGGTAAAAGATATTTTTCAACACATGTAAAGTGTCATTCACATCACTATATGTGCATGTTTCAATCACTTTAATAAAACATTAATAAAAATGTATATACAGCACTTAGGAAACCTCATTTTTGCCTCTCCAATGCCACTATAATTTCACTTTCCCTTGAAAGCATTAAAATATTTCAGAAAATTCCTCTTTTTTTTCATTAATGTGTGAATCATTTTAACATCTCATGCTTGAAATCCATTATAGTTTATAAAAAATTGTACATTTTAGTTTTGTCTCACAACTTATACTCTATTACCTGAACACATTCACCCCTGTGAAACTGATTATTTCACAAATCACATATTCAAAGGGATTTGTTGTATTACCTGAATTTCCAAAAGATCATGGGAAAAAATTGAGATATTCTCTCATTCTTTTCTTTATTTTCAGCTATATTTACTGCCAAAGTCATGTTTAAAGTACAATCCTACCGCACAGCTTATAGTTTGAAACGGAAATAATTCATTTATAATCAAAAAACAAACGTAAGACACCAGAATTCCTGTAATGACATTCTGTTTGGTTTTCTTGAAGATTCATTGTTGATTCATTTTCCTTATTTACAAGGGCTAAATGGCACCACAATCATAGAATCAGGTAAATACTATCTGGTTAGCAGTGGTCTTGTATGATGGTCTGTTTCCATGGGGTAGAGGAGTGCTGCACAGCAGCCCATGGGCTATAGTCAGTAACTGCATACAAAGTGTCCCTATGTTGTTTGTGTGTCTGATAAGAATCCCAGTAATTGTAGGTAAAGGTAGATATACATAACAGAACCTATCTTCCTGATGAATAATCACTTTTCTAGTGACTGTCTGTTAAGACTTGCTCAACAAAGCAGTTGAAAAAATGAATGCAAACAAATATGCAGGGCTTTAATTGCTTTGTACGTATCTCTCTTTTAGTCAAATGTATCTTGAACACTTTATGTGCGCTGACAAAACAAAGTTTATTCAAATCCCCGTTATTAACGACTTTCCATACAAAAAAAGCATTGCCATTCAGTCCCCTCTTTTGTCTTTCTGAACTAATTCAATTCAGCTATGAGGTTTTTTTTAAAAACAATTTTGGCGGAATCCCAATTGGCTCCGTGTTTAATTTGTAGGCCACTACTTAGGATGTTACATCTACTATTTCAACCCCTGAGTAGGGCACCTATACCGGGATTCAGCCTTTATTTACTCGATCACTTCCACCGCACGCGACTTCTTTGTGCGGCGAGCTAGTCGTGAAGACCGGTCTCATTGTGGATTATCCAATCATCTCGTAGATAGGATTTGACGTCACGAGCGGGTGTAACCAATCAGAGCCGACGGCTGGCTCCCACCGCCAAGCTTGGGTGCAGAGTTCGGCACTCAGGAAGTAAAGCGAGGACTCGAGGAGGAGTTCGAGTTCTCCCTGTCAAACAGAAAGAGTTCTCTGTATTGACATTATTTATTTATAATTTATATTTGAATTTTTTTTTTTACATAAATTTGCTCCGAGTTTGTAGGATATTCGCCCCCCCCCGAGGCCACGGGTTCTGCTACAGGTAATGATAATATTGGATAGCTCTGCTATGAGAGGATATGGACAGTGACAGAAGTTGTCTGAAGGCAGTGTTTAAAGCGCGTCTCGGATGATAAAGCGCCTGTCCTCTTATCATGAACCCGCAGCTCGAGGGAACTTAGTGTAACATCCCTGTGTGAAATCCAGGTTAATTGAAAAGAAATGTAGTTTGTACATTTTTAATGAACGACTATCACCGGCTAGTGCTAATTGACATGATTATTGTACTTGAATTAGCAGCATCACTTTGCAAAGCTACAATTGAATGTGTGTGTGTGTGTGTGTGTGGTGCGCGTGCGCGCGCTTGAGCTTGATGCGTAACAAGTGGAGGGGAAAAGTGATATAATTCTTGTCAAATATACGAGTATGAAACGATAAAGCTTTTATTATTATTTTTTACATTTTATGTCAGGGTTTATTGTGTGAATTAAAGCAGCAGCTCGGAGCTGATTAACACACGAACACTAAAGCACTGTCACAGTGTTTGTACTGTCCAGTGCACAACATAGTGAAGTTTAGGAAGAAGCCTATGTACAGTACTGTATGTGCGCGTGCGTGTGCGTGTTATGACTTAGTGCATGCATACGCCACGCAATACTGAAAGCAGTCTGCCGAGCTCTTATTTCAGCCGGGCGTTGTTCTGTAAACTTTGCAATTTGCACATTTCCGCTCATGTTGTATGCTGTGTGTGTGTGTGTGTGTGTGTGTGTGGACACGGGGCATGTTGACTAGAGTTTGCTCTCGTGTCCTGCAGCAGATGGTTTATTACAGCGACTTGACCTTGAGAAGATTCATGCCAATATCTACACCGCACTATTATTATTCACACTTAACTTCTGTAGGGACGTTTTTAGGTAAATACCAGCTGACTCAGTGCCCGGTCATAAATATCTCCCTGCATTAACCCTGGTTTAGTTGCTTAAAGCTGCAACGTTTTATAAAAAAAAAAAAAGGGTCAGTAGTGTGTTTGTCAGCACTGTGACCTGGTCAGTGTGAGAATATTACAGTATGATGATATATCCAGGATGATTATTTGAATCCGATCCATCGAATCTGGTGAAAATATTGTTAAAATGCTATTAAAGGTTCTTAGTATTCATTACTAATCTGCTTTAAAGGCGTTATATGAAAATAAAGTGCATCATCATCATTATTATTATTATTCCAAACCCCCCCCCCCAAATATATTTTAAAAATAAAATGTAAAATATATATACGGTAAGAAGTCTAAGCACTCTTCTAGTGTCTAGAAGCACTTAATGTAAACACGATTTATGTTCATTGAGCATAGACAATAGTTGGTTCCGATATTTCCCCCTAGAGGCTACGTAACATGGTTGAATTTGATCCAATGGAAGATCTAGCATGAAATCGGGGTTGAAAATCTTGGCTGGAATTACTGCTCAATATCCAGTCAAATCTAATATCTGATACATGGTGCCATCACCCCTGCGACATTTCTGACCCTGTAACGTGATGATGCTTATACCAGCTTGGAGATGTTCAGCAGACATACAGCTTTATCGCTAATAATGTCAATATAGGATCCGTGTCTGGTATCCAATCCTCAAAGCCTTTGAAAATGGGGAAAAATGGGATGAGTATCCGTAACGCTCGTCATTCTCAGTGTTGAGCTCTTTAAGGTGGCAGGTTTTATTGAGCTTTCTGGAGTGTTTGATTGTTTTGCTTGATTGTTCATATTAGCAGTAAAGCAATAAGATATGTATATATCAAACACAAATATGATTTTAACCGCTCATACAGTAGCTGGTTATTGTACATGGTATAAGCTTATGCCATGCTGAGCAAGTCAAAAATCGTTTGATCTCTTACATGTTCTAAAATAAAACTACACAATACCTTGTACACATTATAAAATAGCAGCACATAATACACCCTGTTCTAAAAAAAAAGGCTTCAGGTTGTTAAATACCATGGAGGTTGGTGATTGAAGACTTGGAAGCCAGAAGCGTAGGAGGAGGAAGCCAGCATTGGGTCAATGTGAATGCTTTGTTTATATCAAGTGAGGTTACTGTTTTTCTCTGATGTGAATAACTTTGTATTTAAAAGCAGACGACTCAAAGCTGTATTGTTTTCCAGGAAGTCTGTTTGTGATTGAATTACATTTTGAGTAATTTGTCAAGGATTTTATTGACATCATCTCCTGGCGTAATGTGAAAGCACCCATGATGTTCAAAGCCTTTGCTTCTTTAAAAAAAGTTTTTTGTTGTTCTCTGTTTATCTATGGACTAATGAGCTTTTGAGCAGTCTCGCTGATATAATTTTTCATTTGCTAGTCTGCCACTATGAATTTTCATGAATGTTCATCTATTTATTATGACGTTTTCTTCTACGCCTCTTAGAAATGTTGCAGCTTTTTGGCAGTTGATTTAACACCAAGATCATTTTGAAAAGTTCTTTGAGCATCTATTAGGCAAATGTGGTGGCATGACTTCCTCTTGGACTGTTCATGATCTCGATGATTAAAAAGAAAACAAGCTGTGTTTGTGTGATTTCAAAATACTCTCAGATGCAGGACAGGAATATTCAGAACCCCTATTTGTTCCTTTTCTCTGTTTGTTGATGGTTAAAGTGAACCATGCCACAGCGAACCTTGGAGGAAACTTTTTTGTTTTTTTTGAATGCCATGTTTAGGCTTCAGCCAACCAACAGATACAGCTGTAGAGTTTGTTCAGATGCTCAAGAAATACAGTTGTTGTCAGCATTAAATGCTGAGAATTACAACACTATTAAAACCTGAATCTGACTACTATACGGTTTCCTGCTGTTCAGGATTTAAAAGGTAACCTCATTTGAATGGTTTTCAAGAAGATACATGATTTTTGTCACCAACGTTGTTGAAAATATACACACGAAGATGTTAATTTTTTTTTTATTGATTAGGTTGTTGTGGCCATTGAGGACCTCCATGTCTGAATATAGTTGTTGTAATGCCTCTGGCTTGTTAGCTTCCTGCGCAGATTGTGAGATTTAAGGCAGACATCTGTTGATCCCTTGCAGGCGGCCTGCACATTTAATCCCTCGTGTCGAGGCGAGGAAAACGCGACCCCCACCAGGAGCTGATAGTGTCTGTGTGACAGGTGCCCAACCCTCTCTGCTTCTTGGCACCTTGGGATCCTGTCCACATTTGTGCTAGAATATTGACCAAGAGAGTCGTTCAGTGCATAAACACTTTACTGAGCAGCTGCTCAAATTTAACTGCTTTGTGGCTTATTTCCATCTAAGATTTATTTTTTTTTGTGTGCAAATCACGTAAAGCTTCGGAGCTGTTAATTTGTGTGGGAGTGACAGCAGGCCTGAGGAAACCTGTGCGTCCCTTTTTGGCGCCATTTCACAGCTGTTGAGCTCAGTGCTGTGTACTCCATTGTCACTGTAACATGTCCCATGAGACACTGTGCTGTTTTGGCGTGAGCATGCGCATTTGAGCCAGCTCTGAGAAGCAGAACATAACCTCCATTCACGTTGCTACATTACACATTCAATTCTGGGAAACAGAAGCTCCAGCAATTTCCTGGCTGCTTTAGACCCATGTGGAGGTATTGTGCTTGTTGAGGGAGAAAACTTTATGATTCTGCGAGTCGATGAACATCAGTTAAAATACAGAGAATATTGGGAAATAGAAATCATACCCAGGCTGCTGTTTGGATTTTGCGTGAAACATGCTCTAGAGTTTTTCCATTGGCTGTGTTTGTGGGCTGTATGAATCTTACAGTGATATTAGACAGAGATATTTACAGACTGTTCAAATAAACCAGAACCAGTTTTGGGCCTGCTGTATTTGACTTACTCTAATAGCATTTACTTCTATTCCTGCTCTCTGCCATGAATGCTCTCTTGACTCCTTGAGATATTTCGATCTTGCCCTTAAACATCAGACGGTCCCCAGATTATGAACCCACTGATCCCGCTATTTAAACGTTTGATACTGATATAGAGTCTTGCCTGATAACTGATACTGACATCTTCTTTGGTCACATACACAGCCATTGGTGCTGTGGGGCACCAGATCATTTATTTATTGGTCAAAAATACCATAATGGAAAAGATAAGTCTATGAACTCAATCAGCACAGAGTACGCAAAGAAGTAAATAATAAGGATTAAAAGATGAAATAATACAATAACTAGTTTAAAACTAGTTCATTAAAAAACACTGCCCACAACCCAAAATGCACAGCATGTTTGGTTCATTTCCTGCAGTTGTGACGATTCAGGGTTGAATCACTTTTCTTACTACAACTGAACTACTCTTGAGTTCTCTTCAAAAGGAACTGAGATCACTTCTCTCAGGAAGTCTTGTACCTGTTATTTTGCACCACCTCGGAGTTTTCTTGCTGCATTCGTTCACATCTCTCAAAACGAACGGTACCGAAGAGATAAACGCACCACTCTCTGAGTGTGTTAATAATTTATAAAGTACATTGTTGTTAGGCCTGAGGAAAGGATGCGTCCTGTATTCATGTGCAACACGCTTTTGCGACATGAAATGTTATTTGATCGGATCAGAAAATATGTCAGGTCTGATCTGATACCAATCCAGAATTGATCTCATGCAGATACTCAGTATTGGATCAGAATACTAGGGTAATATTAAGTGTTTTGTTATTTCTAAAGTAGGGCTACACAATACAGGCAAGGTCACTAATCTAGCCCGTGTGTTGCTGTATTGATGATTGTACGTGTGTGTATGTGTGTGTATATATGTCTATATTACAGCTACGTACTGTATATGTTGGTATTGGTAACTTGACCTGTGTGTGACTCGCAATCAGTTGATGAAAGCTGATTAAATGGAATTGCTCATTGCACACACAGAAGACCTAATCTGACTTGTAGAAATGGAATGTGCTTCTGAACATTCAAGAACCAGCTGCTGTGAGCTATCTGTCTGAAATTTCTCAAGAAATGTTGTGTAACTCTCCAGAATTTTTATTTATTTATTTATTTTTTTCCTTCTGTCTCTCAGTATAGGTTTGTGTTTGTTGGCCTGGGAACACCCTTCACATGGTGAAATTCTTCTACTATACATAGTTCTGAAAGCTACGGGCTTTCCTGAACTGAAATGTTTATCTTGAAAATGATATTTGAAGATTCTATCACATACATTTTGATAGCTGGTATCTGATTACCAACTGAACGGATTATGTTTATTTCTTCGGTGTAGCTAGCAGTGTTTTAGAAATCTTTACATGGACTGAGTTCTGGCACATTACCCAACATCAACTTTGCAAGCCTAGGAAAGAATAAAAAAGTGAATAGAACTGTTTCCATCTCATTTTGGTGAATTCTACAGTGGTGCTTGAAAGTTTGTGAACATTGTCAAATTTTAAGACTTGGGTGCAAACCTGATAAAGTGAACCCAATTAAACTAATAAGACAAAAATATAATATTGCATATCTGTGAGTGACAAAAGTATGTGAACCTCTAGGATTATCACTTCAATTTGAAGGTGAAATTAGGGGCAGGGTTTTCAATCAATGGGATGATAATCAGGTGTGAGTGAGCATCCTGTTTTATTTGAAGAACAGGGATCTATCTAAGTCTGATTTTCACAACATGTGTTTTTGAAAGTGTATCATTGCAGGATCAAGGAAACTTCTGAGGACCTCAGAAAGAGAGTTGTTGATGCTCATGAAGCTCGAAAAGGTTACAAAACCATCTCCAAAGAGTTTGGACTCCACCAGTCCACAGTCAGACAGATTGTGTACAAATGGAGGAAATTCAAGAATATTGTTAACCTCCCCAGGGGTGATCAGCCAACAAAGATCACTTCAAGAGCAAGGTGTGTAATAGTTTACAAGGTTACAAAGGAACTCAGGGTAACTTCTAAGCAATTAAAGGCCTCTCTCACATTGGCTAATGTTAATGTTCATGAGTCCACCATCAGGAGAACACTGAACAGCAATAGTGTGCATGGCAGGGTTGCAAGAAGAAAGTCATTGCTCTCCAAAAAGAACATTGCAGAAGGCTACTGGAACAATATTTTGTGTACGGATGAGACCAAAATGTAATTTTTGTTTAAATGAGAAGGGTTATGTTTGGAGAAAGGAAAACACTGCATTCCAGCATAAGGACCTTATCCCATCTGTGAAACATGGTGGTGGTAGTGTCATGGTTTGGGCCTGTTTTGCTGAATCTGGGTCAGGATGACTTGCCATCAGTGATGGAATAATTAATTCGGAATTATACCAGCGAATTCTAAAGGAAAATATAAGGACATCTGTCCATGAACTGAATCTCAAGAGAAAGTGGGTCATGTATCGAGACAACGATCCTAAATCCACAAGTCGTTCTACCAAAGAATGGTTAAAGAAGAATAAAGGTAATGTTTTCGAATGGTCAAGTCAATGTCCTGACCTTAATCCGATAGAAATGTTGTGGAAGGACCTGAAGCTAGAAGTTCATGTGAGGAAACCCAACAACATCCCAGAGTTGAAGCTGTTCTGTACTGAGCAATGGACTGCAGGTCTGATCGACAGTTACCGGAAACATTTAGTTGCAGTTATTGCTGCACAAGGGGGCAAAGGTTCACATACTTTTTGCCACTCACAGATATGTAATATTGGATCATTTTCCTCAATAAATAAATGACCAAGTATAATATTTTTGTCTCATTTATTTAACTTTGGTTCTCTTTATCTACTTTTCGGACTTGTGTGAAAATTTGATGATGTTTTAGCTCATGTTTATGCAGAAATCTCTAAAGGGTCCACAAAATTCAAGCACCACTATAATTATGATTAAAAAATATATATATTAAGTCGATGTGTCAAAACACATTTTGGTCAAAATCAGAGTTTCATCTCCTTTTTAGTGCTTTCATGGTCTGAGTTCAGCCACAGAGATACTGATTGGTTTTCCCGGACCACCTCACACAATGATATGTGACATTTCATTGGATGTGTCCTAAACCCATTGTCCTCCCTGTCCTTCCCCTGTCCTCTGTAGCTCATGCTATTCAGGCCCTCCTGCTGACGCGCCGTTCAGATTAATAGCTTGTGAAGCCAGTCCAATCTTCAGCTGCCCTCACAATGATGTGAATAATTTCCAAACGCAGATTTGTGCTAAATCTGAAACCTTCTCAAAACATTTATGCTCCTAAACACACACAGATGAGCATTTCTGTTGTATGATCATACTAAGTGACCCTGTTGCCATGGTGATAGACTGCCATGGTGCTGCACTGGTGACAGATGGAGGGGGTCACTGGGTGGAGGTGCATGAGGGTGGACTCGGACTCCCTGAAACCCACCCCCCACTCCTCCTTAGCGTAGTTTATGCTTTCTGAACTCACTGTGTGGTATAGGAGAGCTTCTGGTTAACCTTTTCTCCCCAGTTCAGCCCTGATTAGACTAACAGACTGCGACCTCAAGCTGAGAGAGCCTTTGACCAGCGTTTTTCACTCCCATGTTAGTATTGTTCTTTTCCAGCAGATCTAACAGAGTCACCTCTTCCAGGTCAGTAGCCTTGAGTCAGTGAAGTAGGCTGAATGATCAGAGGGTTTGGCTGTAGTGTATATTCTTTATAATGGCACAAATATGACAGAAACAATCACATCACATGTATCATGAGATTAAGGCTTTCTAAGAAAGTGCCAGTCCAAATAGATGGTTGTCCTTTAGTGAACAACCATCTATTTCTCCCATCGTGTATGGACTCCTCATTTTCAATGTGGTATGACAAGGGTATTAAACAAGTTAGGAAGTTGTATTCTGATGGTGTGTTTGTTAGCTTTGCCAATTTGGCATCCACTTACGATCTCCCCTTGACACATTTCTTTCGGTACTTTCAAATACGGAATTTCGTTTCTAGATGTTTTCCTGGTTTCCCTTCTGCTCCCCCTGAACAGGCCTGGGAAGACCTGTTTTCAAATAACCCGCATCAGAGTGGAAAGATTTCTAAGATTTATGATTTTATTTTGACGCAAGGTAGTGGGTCGAGTAATAAAATTAGGAATGCGTGGGAAACGAAATTAGGAGTACAAATAAGTGAGGAGTGTTGGGAACATGCTATAGGGAGGGTACAGACTACCACTTCTTGTGCTCGTCTTGGACTTGTACAGATCAAAGTTTTAAATAGAGTCCATTTGTCCAAGTCGAGATTGTCTGTGATGTATCCGGATGTTGAGGACAAGTGTGATAAATGCCATGGCTCTCCCTGTCATCTTGGCCATATGTTTTTCTTCTGCCCTGAACTCCATGGTTTTTGGTCTGGCTTTTTTACCATCATGTCCACTATTCTCAGGGTAGATTTAAAGCCTTGTCCATTGAATGCGATATTTGGGATTCCTCAAGCTTCAATTCCTTTGAGCTCGATACAAAAGGATGTTATTGCTTTCACATCCCTTATAGCAAGACTTTCCCTACTGTTACATTGGAAGTCTGCTAAATACCCATCTATCTCCCAGTGGATAAAGGACGTGATGTTTTTTCTGAAACTCGAGAAAATAAGATATACGATGAATGGATGTACAGATACGTTTTTTCATAAATGGCATCCCTTTATTGCCTACTTTATGGAGTTACAGACACTACCCACATAAAGGTTGGCGCCTGATGTTGAATTTTATAATATCTCTATAACCAGCGACAGTTAATGGGTAGCCATGATGAGCCGGAGGGGTGGGTTGTGGGTTCAATTTTGTTTTTCTTTGTATAAAAAGAAAAAAATCTGTGAATATTTACTGCTGGTGCTCATTTTGTATTTTTGGGAAATGGTGGGGAAGACAGAACAGAAAAGGCAATTTAGATAGGCTTAGCAGTTCAACAGAAATGTTCATCAGAAATGTTTAATAAAAAAGAAACGTTATGCAGAAATGTATAGCAGAAATGTTTAGCAGAACTGGTTTAGCAAAAATTGTAGAAATGTTCTGTAGAAATGTTCAGCAGAAATGTTCAATAAAAATGAAACCTGAAAAAAAAAAAGAAAGTGCCAGTCCCATTCATGGGGAATATTCCTGCCTCGTGCTCAGTATTCCCATGATAGGCTCCGTATTTGTCCATGGCGCTTACAGAAGACGAATGAACGTGTCGGCCAGTCTGTAGTGCCACTTTTTAGGAAAAATAAAATCAGTTTTTTAGTTTCTTTTTGTTTACACAAAAATATAGCATATTTCTTTATTTTTATTATTATTTTTTTTTACCTGTTCACAACATTTTCTTTTTCAACCTTTTAAAAATGATAAGTCTTAAAATCAATCTGTTAAAAGTGTTTTAAATGTCTGGATTTTTTTAATGATGAAATCTCAATAATGCTGGTTATCGAACAAGAAACTTTAATTAAATATGAAACGCTTGCTCAAAATAAATGTTAATGTCCAGTAAGCTACTTGCTAATGTAAGTTCAGTGCTGATGATAGATGTGATACTTGACAGTCGGGCAGGTGCTTAATATTATGGTGTGTATTATGATGCAGAGATTTAATGTGATACTGTTTGTGGTAATTGATTTCAGCTGCTCCAGTAAAGAAGTGTGGAAATGTCTATTATGACATCATTTATCACAATATCAGTATCATATTGTCAAATTTCCCGTAGATGGTATTCGTGATATCTAAGGCCCCGTTCACACCTGGCATTAAAATCATGCGTCCTGTGTGATCCGATCACAAGCAGACAGCCGAGACGCATAGCTGTTCACACCTGGCATTGTGAATGAATCTTCAGTGACAACCCGTGATTGGTTTTCATATATCCGATCATGGAAACCTCTGGAGAAAGGCTGTCACACACATTTATTATGCCAGTCTTCAGCATTTATTTTCAGCATTTGTTTATTTAATCCTGAGGTCTGCTGACGAAACTTAACAGTGAACGAAAGATAAGACAATGAAGCTATGAACAGCAGCTGCTGACCACTTCCGATCCGATTAGCCAGCTGTGAACCAGGCTGTCGTTGCTGTCTCTAGTGGACTGTAATCTTATTGGATTTTGCTGTATGTTACAACTTCTGCTATATTTCTAAATGTAACTCTGTTGGAATCTTCTTGTCTTGATCATTAGATTTAGTGAATGTTTTCCACACATTTGAGTCATATTCACAAATTCCCAAGCCCTTCATGAGTTCAGTTGGTGCTTAGGACAGGAAAGCAGTGGTCTGAGCTACTGAGCAAATGGGTTACATAAAATGTATCTCTCAACATGGCCATGTTAATGTCCAGTTTACAGACTCATAACCAAGTGTAGATACCATATTCTTTCAGCCTGGTATGATCGGATAATAATACATTTTTCTCTTGGTTGTTGAGAAGTCAAATTTATTCCTCAGAAGTATTTTAATTAAACTACGCCAGTTTCCATCCTGAGGTAACATTAAACTCGTTAGTTTAGTTTTTTGTTAACGTGAGGTCGCAGAGAGCTTACAACATTAAAACATGCTTTAATAAAATTTTGGTTAATCAGCCAGTTAACAGTAAATCTCTTAACCAGCTGAAACATATTACTTAGGGAGCACTGAAGAAATGAGGATCCTGTCCCAGTACTAGGAATGTGCTGGGACGTCCACTGCGCAACAGGAAGCTCACAGCACATCTCAATTCTTGCAACGATGTGTACTATGTCCTCCTGTCCTTCAGAGTTCGTTCTTCCAAGGGAGACTAGCAAGACCGGTCTTTGCAAGAATTCAAGTCCTTTCTTAGAATTGAGAAACAGTCCAATCTTACACGCACAAACTCGATTGCCGTTGCAGTGACTGACATCATAAATCCAGGCCAGAAATCGAACAGTCCTAAAAATCTTGCACATGTTTCTTTGAGATGGCTGTTTGCTGTGTGCAGGTTGAGATGATGAGCAGTATGAACTTTGGAATCGGTAATAAATGGGGGAAAAGCGTGTCAGTACTGCATGTCGAACATCTAGTTTGAACCCATACTGCTTGACGCTACACCTGCTTTCACTTCTTAGTCAGCAACAAGTTGTCTCTGAGTGTCGTGTCCTTTGCAGCTATGTGTTTAACCCATTGTGTGCAGAGCTCAATTGCATTTGGGGGTTGGACATTTTCTTAGAGAAGGATAAAGGAAAGGGAAGATATAGAGGGAAAAGGGGGAGCTGCAGCCACTTTGAAGGACTCTGTGGTTTCTCTATTTGGCCTCTCCCTCGCAGGACAAAGGGCCTTTATTTGGGACTGCAGCAGGGGTCTGATGGGATATGGGGGTGCATCAGGGCCTTTTCATCTCCCCCTTCGACACAGGCAGGCTCACCAGCTGTCGGTTTAATGCCTCTCCCATGGCTTCCCTCAGCAAGATGGGCCGGTGACACGTGCTCGTGCTCTCTCTCTCTCTCTCTCTCTCTCTCTTCAGACACACACACTTGCACACATGGTTGACTGGGGTTTAAAAAAGGCCCATTTGGCATTTTGTGTTTACTGATTACATTCTTTTTAATAAATGCTTTATTTTTAATTTTTTAAGCATTTGGTAAAATTGTTAGAATTGTCACCATATAGTTGCAATCAAAATTATTGAACCCCCATTGCCAATCAGGTTTATTGTCAAAATGTACAGACTTTCAGCTGTTTGCAATGAACAAATCAAACAAAAGCAATTGAAATAGTTCAACACAATGATTGGCTCAAGTGGTTTCTCCAAATTCAATGAAAAATGCAACTTATAATGACTTCTCCAGTTTCAAAATTAATCAACCCCTGAGTAGAATCCCTCACAACAGCACGTTTATGCAAAACAGGTGTTGTCTTAGTCACACCTGATACAACCAATCAAGGGCTTCATTAGTTGCACCGGTGTGCTTGAGCTGGAACACTTGAAATACCTGAACTGGCTAGGGGCAGAAAATAAATGAAATACCTGGACGGGGTAGGAAAAGGAAGCCATCAACAGGTGCAACCAGATTTCTGAGAGGGCAGTTTGTGGAAAAACCCTCGAATGACTACAAAAGATCTGCAGCAAGACTTGGTGGCAACAGACACTGAGGTTTCAGAGAGTACAGTAAGGTGTGTACTAAACGCAGACGATTTCCATGCTAGAACTCCAAGATGTTCACCACTACTGACCCAAAAGCACAAGAAAAGTTGGCTGAAAATCATATAGATAAGCCATAGAAGTTTTGGGATTCTGTTCTGTGGATCTGTGGAGCAATGAAACAAAACAAATTTTTTGTCAAGATGGATCTGCGGTAAGTCTGGAGGAACAAAGAAAAAACTCTTTCCACTTGGCCCAAGCATGGTGGTGGCTCGGTGATGCTCTGGGGCTGCTTTGCATCCTCTTGCACTGGAAACCTACAGTGTTTGGAAGGCAAGATGATTCATTGAAGTATCAGGAAATCCTAGGAGAAAACATCATGCCGCCTGTGAGGTAGCTGAAGCTTGGGCTTCATAGGACCTTCCAGCAGGACAATGATCCCAAGCATGCCTCAAATTCCACCAAGGCTAGGTTGCAGAAGAAGTCCTGGAAGATTCTACAGGGCCATCACAGTCACCTGACTTGAACCCCATAGAAAATCTCTGGTGGCATTTGAAGGCGGCGGTTGCAGCATGCCATTGCTCATAAGAATGAGCTAAAATGCCTCAAGAACACTGCCAGAAGCTATGCATCTCATTTGCTGCAGATCATAACGATAAGAGTGCTCTACTAAGTATTAAGATGCTTGCCATGAAGGGTTTTGAATACTTTTGAAACTGGGGAAGTCATTTTAAGTTGAAGTTTCAGTTGAATTTAGAAGAAACCATGACGCATTCATTGTGTTGAATTATTTCAATTGTTGTTTTTTTTAATTATTTGTTCATTGCAAACAGCTGAAAGCCTGTACATTTTGACAATAAACCTGATTTGCAATGGGGGTTGAATCATTTTGATTGCAACTGTACATCTTGGGCTGCAAACATAATTATTAAGATACTTATAAAGATGGCAGAGTAATTCTGTGGAGTATTAATAGTCCGGTGAAAAATCTAGGATTCAGTAATAACAATATTGAAAGTACACAATGATACCAGATTCTTTGGTTCTTGCTTTTGACACTGTTGTGGAGGCATTTTATCAACCTAGACTTTTATTATCAAGATACATCTGTAGAGTTACCCCTGCTGTGTGGTATTGGATATGATCAGCTCACTTTTGTTACTAAATTCAGTTCAGATCTGAAATGGTTGCATACAAATGATATCAAAATGCCCTGGTATGATCACTTGAGACTCTTCTTTTCCTTCATTTCCTTGTTTTTTTCCCCCTTCTAACATCACTGGAGAGAATTTTCAGTGTGTAATACATGTGAGCACTTGTAATTTAAGGCAGACATGAGGCCGTAGGGCTGTTCCTCAGTCACCGAGGATGAAATAAAATCTAATTGTATGCATGTGTGTGAGTGAATAAATGGATTCTGAAAACATTGCGATACGATTTGCAGGATAGGCATAACAATAGATTTATTATTCCCCTAGTACTTCATTTTATGGGGGAAAGAGTAATTCTAACTATTACAGATTATTATGCTGTGAATGTCTGTCTTTGCTAACTTTGCTAAAATGCTATCAGAGTGACTTGATATAATTACAGTCCAACCATGAGATTGATAAGTAAGAAATAATACATAACAGAACATGCTGTTAGGATTTTAACATTTTTTATTAAAGAACAATGTATGCTTTTTGTCCATTTATAATGATATGTAATGTTGTGGATTGTGTACAAAAACACATTGTTGCTGTTATCACTTGGATTACAGTATAGAACAGCTATAACCATTCATTACGTCCCCCACTTCTTATTCTTTCTCTTGAAGTTAGAAGACAAAAAAATGCAGCTCGTCATGTTACAGAGAAACTGAGCAACGCCCTCAGGCCTTAACGCAGCAACTTTACCTCCGGCTGTTAGTGCTGACGCTGGAGACTCCTTCCAAAACCATTCAGTAACCATCTCCTTACAGATACATGCATACAAATCTGTGTGTGAGTAGTTACTATAGAAACGATAACATGTAACAACCTGTACATTTAATATAAACCTGTGAATTACCTTGTAGCTGAAACTGCTGTCAGAACTCGGTCAACAACACTTAGATTCATCTGTAATATGGATTTTAACCATTTTAGAAAATAATTTCCTGGGCAATGTGATGATCTCATTAGATTACATCATTAGATAATTTTTTATTTATTTATTTTTTTGAGATTATTGCTGCTAATTGTAACAGCTAGCTGATTGGATGTTTGGGTTTTTTTTTTCTTTTTAAAATATTTTTGCCTTCTATTTTAAACACCAATATCTATGGAAATTGTTGTGGAAAAATAATAATAATAATAATAATAATAATAATAATAATAATAATTGTTGTTGGCTCCCCCCACACTGCTGGTGTCACTTTGGACAGGTGGCACTTAATCAAATCTAAATATCCCGTATTGTGAAAAGACCTTTCTAAAATCATTCTTATTTTGCCACCTTGCTCAGCCTATAGTCAAGTCAGTTTTATTCACTTAGTGTAAGTCAGCTTTTAATATAACGTTTATATTTGTTTTATGGATGGAAAACTCTGTGTTATCAGAAAAAGCAGCGCTTTAGCTGAATGCGAGTGAACCGGAGGCTACAGCAGGTGCGCAGCCGCAAACAGTCAGCAGGTGCACGAACGCCACACAAACAGAATAATCTAAATGGAGCAAGATGTTTACAACTTTTAGGGAACGTTTTTCTACAGATGGCTGAATTTGAATGAAATATTTAACTGTTTTTGTTTTTTTTCTGCTGGAAGTGTGTGAGGTGTTACAAGCTTTGCACGGCTTTTTTTTAATCTGTTTAGAAATAGTGTCATGTTTGACGAGTGACATTCATGATTGTTCATGTAAGCCATAACCTTAAATGGTTTATATTAGAAGATAAATGTCTAGGGCATAAATATGCTTGCAAACACACTAGCTGTAGTAATGAAGTGTAACTGGTTAAACAAAGGGCTGAACGGTAGATCAGTGACTAAGGCATTGTACTACTGGTCAGAAGGTTGTGAGTTCAAATCCCAGCACCCCGAAGCTGTCACTGCTGTGTGCTTGAGCAAGGCCCTTATCCCTCAACTGCTCAGGTGTTTAAATGAGATAAATGTAAGTCGCTCTGGATAATGGCGTCAACCAAACGCCATAAATGTAAACATGATATTGTAGCCATATAGTCCACCTCTGAAGGTTTATTTCTGTTTAATACTGTTCACAAATCATTAATTTCTCCGTACATTATGTTTGATCTGTGATCATTATCTGTATTACTATATATGTGCGGAGATTTGGGAAAACCCATCGGACGTGGCTGTGCCTCAGTTCTTCAAATTTTGGGGGATTGTTTTTGTGCCGTTAATTGTAAATGGGTTTTTAATCTTGCCTTGCTATCTTCCTGTAGAGATCGGGTTCTGTAAAGAACCACTTTAAGAAACATAAAACAGTCTGCCTAAAGATATTTAAAACATTGCTAGCTAAATGTGATTTCCTCATGATTTCCTCAAGTTTTTAGATTGCTACATAAGGTAATCGGTTCAGTTTGTAATCATATACTAGGGCTGGGCGATATGGACAGAAATGTCATACCTTGGTGCTTTTACCAAATAGTTTGATAACAGTACTGTGGGTTCACACTTGATGTTTGAAGTGACAGCTGAACATGGTATAATTATTTTATAACAAAAGGATTTGGAAAATGCAGATACTTTCAAAAATATTTTTATTAAGCCCAGTGATGGATCACAACATCAGCTACAATGTTTTTATTAGGTTAAATAAGTAGTCTAAATTAAAATAAATAAAATTGAAAGAGTTAAATGTATTTTCTGTTTTCTGTGTTGGTGGCAAAATATTCCACTTGTTGGCACTCGGCATTAACACGTCTTTAATGAAGCAAGCAGTAGTGGAAGGTTTTGGCATCTTTGATTTCTTTCTGCCTTTTTTAGAAGTAGACATGTACGGCATTATGCTACTGAATGCATTCAGTATTCTCTGTTGCTTAGGTTTTGGAAAGGATGTGTGGTCTGGCCCTGTCGCAAGGTCCTCTTCAGACAATGCTTTGTGGTGTTGCTTACGGTGATGGAAAAGGTTCGATGCGCGTTCTTTCTGCGTTCCAATTATGACGAGGCAAACCCTGCACGACACCTCGCTCTCTTCTACATCCTCCTAAAACAAAAAAAAACCTCCAAATAACAGAGGACACTTTTTTGTTTTCTGAACTAAATACAGCTAATTTTCCCCACTCACTTTCCTCAAAGCATTTGCACACACTTCATCCTCACTCAGTCAAGGTGATGTTTGTGATTGGCTAGCTTTCACTGTACATGCTGGGGGCACATGATCTATGGTGCTGTATGTGATTTAAAAAGGTTGCTCATACCACCACTATCTATATCAATACCGTATGTGTTCATACTGCAGTATAGATATGTAAGCAGTATATCTTTCAGCTTTATTATATACCAGCTGTCAAAACGGTGCTCCTTCATGACAGTTGGTATAAACTTCTTTCTTCTTCTCCTTCTTCTTTTCAGATGACCATTATTCATACTTGGTCATCTGCCTATTCCCATTCACTAGCCAGCTCCTTCGAAGTCTCTATAGCCAGATGATATGGCAAACACTTTTCTCTTGTGTCACTTGGAAATGCCAGAATTAATAACTTTAATATAAACATATATAAATTTTCATTTCAGCCTGTATTTTTTAGAACTATATATAGGAGACAATGTCAAAATTTCACTGTATGAGGGGTTTTCCCAGTCCACCGCACATCATTGCATACAGCTCTTATCATCGTGTACGCTCAATATTTGATTAGATGTTCAAGAAATCAGCTTTTTGGAATACTGCACTGAACTTTAGGTAAAGATGTCCCTCTTTTCAGACAAATGTATGATCTTGGCACCGGCATATCATGTTAATATTTACGTGCACAAACCCATACCATGTAAGATTGGAGTTGATGACCTATAATTAGTGTTGTACACACAGCAATGTGAGATAAGGACACAGAGTGCACCCTTATATGCTACAGTAATATGACGTGCTTATTAACATTCTTAAATATCTGACTGTGACCAGTGCATGCAAATGAAATTAATTTGCAGATTCTGGCTATAAAAATGTTAAATGTTGAAAAAAGGAGACCGTCAGGCTTGAACACACATCTGGCTGCGTTCTTTTCCTTGCTTGATTTGACACATCTGTGTTTTGTGCTATAAGTAGTATATATCAACACTATACACATGGCCTATGTAATTCTCTCTCTCTCTCTCACTCTCTCACACACACACACACACACACACACACACTCATACATACAGACCTGTTTATACACATGTGCATTATAGACACGCTTTCTCTTCTGACACTCTTTTCTCATTCCTCAGTATTATTGCTAGAGTTATGATCAGTAAGTGTGTTGCATTTCTATACCACTCGAGGCACACACTCTCACCTTCTCATGATTTTTGTGTTTTTGTGTCTACAGGAGGCTGGACATTTTGGAGAGCTGGAAAACTGGTGACTAGTTGAAGGAACTCATTGCTATCTCCTATATGATGGCCAACGCAGTGAGTAATGACGCACTCTCTTTGTGTGATGTGTTCAAATCATCGTGCTGTGTGTAAATTGGGATTTGTCATTCATTCATCTTCCATAAATGTTTTATCGTGGTCAGGGTCATGCAGTTGAGATCCAAGGAACAAGCTGGGAATACACCCACTATGGGACACCAGTCCATTCACATACTCATTCATACGTTCATTCACACCTTTGGGCAGTTTAGTATAGCCAGTCCCTCTTCCAGCATGTTTTTTGGAGGTGGGAGGAAACCGGAGAACCCACACAGAAACTTGGCACAGATCGTAACCTGAGCTCAGGATTGGGGACCCTGTAACGCTACACGCTGTTCCACTGTGGAGTTAGGTCGGTGTTAGATTTAACAGCTTGTTTGTCTTTTCACAATAGAAATTCTCACATGTAAGTCATTTGGTAATTATCAGGTTTAGTG
The DNA here is from genome assembly GCA_012411365.1 of Ameiurus melas. Lineage (NCBI taxonomy): Eukaryota > Metazoa > Chordata > Actinopteri > Siluriformes > Ictaluridae > Ameiurus > Ameiurus melas. Next base: position 21,998,292 of record CM022759.1, read on the forward strand.
TTGAACTGCAGCAGTTTTAATTCATTTAATAAACTGAACTGTTTTCGTAGTTAAAATCCATTTATACAGCTATGACTTTATTTATTACATGTAGCTGTTCCTTCATAGTGACATGGGAACATTTACTAACATTACTCTAATGAGCATAATTATTGTGCTACCTGCACTTAAAAGTTTATTGAGTTTAAAAGTTAATTAATTTCAGTTCTATTATAGTTTGCTAATTCAAACAGGACAGACATTACAGAATTCCTTTTCTCCTAGACGGTCAAAGATTTTACCATGAATTAATGTTGTTGTTGAAAGAAACGTGTTGCTAATGTTACCAAACAAGTAAAGCTGTATGATGTCCTCGTTCTTCAGCTATAAAGTATTATCATACATATTCAGATCAGCAAACATCAGTCCATGGTCTATCTAGCACTGTGCATGACCGCAGTGTCATCCTCTTGTCTCGCTTCATGCCAGAGCAGTGAAGAAAATACCACGGCATGCATCTGACTTCCTCTGTATAGCTGTCTTTCCAAAGCAAGTGTGCCATTATGGTGGGTGGGGGTATTTGTGCCTCATTTTTATTTGCTGAATTAAATGGCATTACATTTCATCAGATATTTGATGTAGAAGGGAGAATTGTTTAGTTTTCATTATGAAAAAGATTGTACACCAACATTTTTGACTGGATTTCATTGATGAATATTCATCATTTGAATATACTTATGGTAAAATTTTAATATTTTCTACTACAGATAGTTAGATGTAAACTAGAGGTTTTCTTGAACTGAAACATATTTCTCTTGCATTTCTCAAACCCCCAAGCAGAGTGGTAAAATGACAAGAAAATAATGTATCTTCCCTGAGGTGTAATTATAATATTAGCTAAGTTTTTTGCACAAAAAAAACTTACTTGTTTTCAGCGACTGAGCACCAGTGGGCGGGGCCAACTCTGTGATGATGTAAATTAGGTGTTGCTGTATCGCTGTAGGGCCAGTCATATGCAAATTTATTTGCCTGTATGATGTCACAATTCCTGGCACATCCAAACGAGCCATTTCTGGAGCTTGGTTAAATAAATACTTTTTTTCCCCTCGATATTTGATTACAAACCGAACTGATAATATTATGTAATTTCTATTACAGCATATAGCTATCCAACAACTTGACATTCACTGTGTGAGGAAATCACTCGTAGCTAGCAAGGATTAAGAAATCTTTAGCAGACTGACTGTTTTTTTTGTTTGTTTGTTTGTTTTTTGTTAAACTGACTCATGCAAGTAGACAGCCTAATCAAGGTTAAAATAAATAAAATATAAACATTTCCATGTTGTCATATATGTATGCTTTCTTAAAATTGGGGTATTTAAATATGTCCTAGGCAGAACAGTTTTGCATCTCATGTGGCTGTTTGCTAGAGTTCAGCCACAGTGACCTCTGACGGGGTTTTCCACATCACCTCACATGCGCGGCTTTTTTAGAATATTCCTTCCATGCAACTTTCAGTGCTTCAATTATTCAACTCTTTATTTACGGTGTGTCTATGGAGATAATGTCTATATACTAATCACCTTCACTTTCTTCTTCTTTAAGGTTGGCACTGCAACTCTGTGTGGTGATTTAAAGGCTTTTCTGAGTAACCAGAACCTACCAAAAGGTAAGATTGTCCCTCCTTTGCCACATTACAGGTCAGATGACTTTACTCAGATCTACCTCAAGTGTGACCCAGAGTTGCATCTCACACTCAGAGTTGCATCTGTCCAGCAAGCATATTGTCTTTATAGCTTACATTGTTGTATATTACAGTGGGAAATAATAAGAATCTGAGGACAAATATCTTTGAAACGCTTTCACTCTTTTTAAAAACTTATTTTTACTTTATCAAATACTTTTCAGAATTGTGTAGGAACATTTGAGTCAAATATTTTGCACAGTTCTGACATCCACTGACAGTTATTTAATAATTGAGTAATATTTGATAGTGGAGCCTCCAGCCATTGTAGGTGACATTTACAGGGTAGCCTACATACCAGTGCTCATCTCGGATATCAAGAGTTCTTGATATGTCTCGGTAATGCAGTGTAAATAAACATGATATTGAAGAAATGGGCAGAATTTAAGGAAAAAACCTGTCGAAGCGACTTACACAGAATGTTTGAATAAGCTGTAAATGTGTTTGATTCAATCAGCAAAGAAAGTAAAGTTAAGCTAAACAGGTCGGGCATTATTGTGATGTCTTTAAGTCTTTAAGTGGGTCGAGTCAAGTGGGTGTTTGTCATTCACCTATATAGCTTGTACACTGGAATGATTGTGGTTTCTCCAGGACCAAGGTGCAACACATCAGTACGCAAGACTACATAAAGTGCAAAATTCATTTTAAGTATGATGTTTTAGCATTTGTATGTAAATCTGCCAAAATTAAACCTCATCAATTTATTATTATTATTATTATTATTATTATTATTATTATTATTATTATTATTTCTTAACTCCGCAAAAAATTCTCTTTGATCATGTGTGCTTGAAGCTTATATTGATGTTGTGTGTACATGTGGGTGTGTGCAGTTAAAGAAACAGTTCTTGAATATCCCAATAAGAAAATACTGTTCTGAATGAACAGGCATTGTATACCCACACCATACACTCGATGTATGGACACAAATATCAAAAACCCAATACCTCTCTAACACTAGTTTGCTAACCTGCTAACAAAAGTAAACCTGACCTTATTAACTTGTTTCATTTTGTCTTTTGCTGCTTACTACTAGTATAGTATACAGTTGAACTGTTCTAATCCGATCTGGACATTAAGCTAACACTTTGTCAGAAAAATATCCAACAGGCTGTCTTTAGCCCATGAAAATTGGAAAAGGCCCAAATACCGAACTGTCGTATATCAAACAGCCAGAATAAACATAATAAAAGATGACTGGTGTGTTCTGTTTTGCAGTCTCTCTTCCAAAATAATCAGAGTATCCAAAAGTGATCTAAGATTAAATGGACTGTAAACTTGTAAACTGTAAAATTCTTTAAAGCGCTGTTCCTGAATAATGAGTCATGAGGGGTTTGTCTCTCTCACCACACCTAGTTAAGTATGCGTAACCTGTTAACAAGACTTGTTCAAGGCTTTGGTTGTTAAGCTGTTATTTTCATCAAGCTGACCGCTGTAGCTGTATGAACTCGCTCACTGTTGTTCCACAAACCTCTTCATATTGTACGTAATTGTATTGTACTGTGAGTGTAAATGTTGTGAGCGACAGAGCAAATATCAACGAAGCCCATTGTTCAGTGTTCACGGAGTATGGATTGTCTAGTTTCAAAATGAATAATTGTCTCATTAGTAAATAAAAGCTCACGTTCAGTATAATGTGCGAGTAGATTTCTATCCCATGGCCCACCTCTACTCCGTAGGTCTGTAGCTAAAAGTTTGGGGGAGGGGCGGCGTGGTCTGCCCCGTGTGTGTATGTGTGTGTAGGACTGAAAACAAACCTTGAGTGGTGGACTTATGAAAGACAAGTAGACTGAGAGAGAAAGGGAGAAAGGTGGCGGGCATGGACGTCCTGCTCGTTCCTCTTCGAAAACAAGAAGGTAACTTGCTGAGATTTGCAGAGTGTTGTGTAGGCAGATCATTGCATCCAGACCAAAACTTTTGAAGTTACTTTGTGTTCAGTCTTGTAAAGTATGGAAGCTATGTATGAAGTTATTTGTAGGCCTGAGCTCGAAATATCTGGGAGCTGCAGGTACATGTTGTTGTTGTTGTTGTTGTTTGTGTTTTCTATTTCCTCACTGCTTGTTTTGTCGTTTTGAGAAATCAGTGATAAAAAAAAAGGCTCATTTATTTTACTGCAGATATTATTTAGATGTGTAAATTTATGCTTTGTGTGAGAGTGAGCGCATGTGTACGCGTGTGCACGTGTGTCCCTGCTTGGGCCGAAGCTCAGCTGTATTCTAATGAAGCTCTGCTCATTGTTTCGCTATAGAGCCGGGGCTCTTATACATTCCTCTGCTGAGACCCCAGCTGCTGTGTGTGTGTGTGTGTGTGTGTGTGTGTGTGTGTGTGTGTGTGTGTTTGTATATATGTATTTATGTGTGTGGCGGAATCATTGCTATTATTATGATCTCTGTGAGGAGATGTTTGTTTGGCATTGTTTGGAAGGAGTCTCCAGTGTGAGCGCTTTGTAACAGTCAAAGGTACAACTTTACATTTTTACTGACATGGGATGGAGGGCTTTATAGTCTCTCACTAACACAAGAAGCTACATTTCTTTGTATTATACATCTATGGGGAGAGAGAAAAATAGGAACTAGTGAGGGAACTAATGTGTCGCTAGGACTTAAGTGAGAACTAAATAGTTTTGCAGATGTTCCACAACAGTCAATATAATTGGAAACAGTTAAAACTGAAATAAATAATTGTTAGCATTGGAAAACCACTGTGATATTAGAGGCAGGGGGGATGGACCTTTGGTTAGTGGCTGGATTCCTGCCTCCGCCCTGTGTGCACAGAACTTTCATGTTCTCCCTGTGCTTCAGGGGCTTCCTCCAGGTACTCCAGTTTCCTCTCCCAGTCCAAAGACATGCATTGTAGTCCGATTGGAATTTCTAAAGTGTGAATGTGTATACCCTGTCCAGGGTGTCCCCTACCTTGTGCCCCAAGTTCCCTGGGATAAGCTCCAGGCTCCACGTGACCCTGTGTAGAATGATGAGTACAGAAAATGGCTATAATTCATACCTCCAGAAATGAATTATATAATTTACATACATTATAACTGTATATAAATTAATTGTTTAGCACCAAAAGAGGAGGGACAAAAATGTTACCCGTTTTAAATATTTAAAATTTTCACTGCTTCCAATCAGAGATTTTGAGAAGAACACTGAAGTGAATTTTGTCTGTTATGTTTCTCATAATGTCAATATGATTGTGGTATTTCTCAGCTCTGTCTGAACCCTAGTAGTTTTCATTCATTACTGTGCATGATGTTCTTTGTGTATGGTATCTGATGATGTATGCCTAACGTGTACAGTATTTTTCTCTCTTGCGTGCTCCAACGTCTGTTTGCATTGCCTTGCATTCATATGCAACAATCTTGAAAGGTATTTGCATTTCCATTCAGACACTGAGCCGGGAGAAAATGAACTCTTTTTGCACTTTAGGCACGTCACAGCCCCTGATTGCGCGTGTATCCTTTTGAGCCACACTGAGCCTTTTCAGTGTTATTGTGCCTCAGCCTCCCACACACAAGAACTTCCAGTCAAATATGCCCTTTTACGTGTTTGAACATGCTTTTGTAAAATTGTAATCTGCAAAAGTGGTTTCTGTTGATTGTACAGTTCAACTGCAGCTTCCCTCAAAACCTTTATGTGCGCTGCCCGAGCCGTCAGTCACTGAGCCAGGCTTTCAGACTAATGGAGCCTGTTTGGTTTAAGTGGTGTCGAAAATATCACTCTCAAAATGTCAGAACTGCAGTGGGGTAATTAAATGTAATACAGCTTTTACATTCATCACCGCTAGCTCTATACTGTGGTGTACATTCTGTTGTGTATATTGATTAGCATATTGTTTTCTGTTTGCAGGTAACATTTCTCTTGTAGCACCATCCAACTATAGCTCTGTCACCAAGATCACTTTAGGAGCAGTGAACTCTAATGTCGGCGCACAGATGGTGAGTTTGTCTGCTAGAAAACTGTTTTGTTCATGCAGATGCTTTCGGCTGACAGGTCTGTTCTTAGTACTGCAGCTGCCAATTTTTCCCCCCACATCAGCAATAATACAAGATTGTAGCCACTATAACAACATGTAAATTTGCTCCTTTTGTTGGCCTACTCTTGAGGCTCATCCTATCTGCAGCATTCAGGATCAAGCACTAATTTGTTGTCGGTTACACTTCATTAAAAGATGCATATTAGATACCATGATCGCTGACAAACTGTACACACAATACAGAAGGTAACATCCCCCACAGACTTCCTCATTTGACAGTTTCTTTGTTTTCTTTAAGATCAGTGACAGAATATATGGTGTTCTGTTGATAAAATTATATTACTTAATTTGATGCTTTTTTGTTTTGTTTTGTTTAAGAACTTGAATAAGAAAACAAATGTCCAAAGTTCAAATGTCTATAGTATAACTTGTCCACAGTATGATTTGTAGTTTCTTCGACACTTATAAATTCTAATTAAATGTTTATAGTTTATTAAGCGAGGATATGGGTATGTGTAGACATGGGTCTGTGGCTATATATTGGCTACCTAGGTCTGTAATATGTACAGCCCTCAGAATCGTTAGCACACTTTGAGCAAACTTGAATGTATAGGGGCTTCTAAGCGGCGCAGCTATTCTAAGCGGCGCAGCACTATTGTCGGGAGATTCCAAGTCTGCATCCCGATGATGCCGCAGAGCTCATGTATGCAGTAGAGGGCAATTAGTGCTATTCTTTCAAAAAGATGCATTGGAAGAAATTTCTAGCTCCCTCCCTCCCTGGTTAGTAACTTTTGTGTGATAGAGAAGAGCTAGTAGATATGAATTGGCAAAGGTGAAAATGGGGGGGGGGGTAACCTTCTAAAATACAATTTAGAGACAGTAATCTACATTTTCCATTGTATTGGTCAACTACTTGTTAATAATAATTCACATTATTAAAATGACTGAATTCAAGCACATACAAAAAGCACCTGATACCCTGTGTGTAATATTGTGGTGGATAATGCTTTGTGGGTAGTGGAGCTCGAGCTGGAATAAAACTGTACTGCATCCCCTCGGAGCTCTAAGTGACATTTAAGCTCTAAATATCCCTAAGTGCACATGTGACAGTGATTTGTGTGCCTTATTTGAGGATTGCCAATACTTGTGGAATCAATTGTTTTTACTTATGGTTTTAATCCCAGTGATTGCAGAACACTGTGTGGCCAGCAGGTGGCATTGACGCATTGGGATCTCTCGGCTGTATGGCAAACTGTGTGCAGTGTTGAATTGAGTTGAGGCAATGAAATACATGCATAGTGGAAGAGGGGGACCAAGGGAGCTGGCAGCAGAGGTCAGTGGGAACACAATGAGGGAGAGCAACGGATAGGAGGAGGAGCGTGGTTAAAAAGTAAAAAGGGAAAGTGCCTGGATAAGCAGGTGGATCGAACAATACATCATGGAGGTTAGGAAGGAGATTTCTGAAAAACGAGTTAGAGGAGCAGAGGGGAAACCTCATTTAAGCTTGGTTAGTAGAGAACAGAACTCTGTGTGTTTCGCTCCATTAATGAGCTTGTTAGTGAGGTAGTGACGACACACGTGACTTCCCATTTACAAGCCCACGCAACACAGAGCACGCTTGCCAATAGCATGGCCCTCCGTACTGTACGCTAGGCGAAGAGATGTGAAGGGACAGTGAGATGTGATGATGGCAGGAACTGAGAGGAACGGGAAAGAGAAGGCAGGAGTGACACATGCAGCATGAAGGTGACTGACAGTTCATTTAACGTGTCCTTGGTAGGCTGCTGTCCCTGGATGTTTGATCATAGGCTCGAAATAAGAGAGCAGAAGATGATAGCATGTGTGTTAGAAGTGGGAATCTGTAGGTAGCTTGTGGTTCGATTAGATTTCAATTCTTTGTTTGTCTTAATGCATATTTATTTTTAATTGTGTTATTTTCTGCATTAAAAACAATACATTCTAAAATGATACCCAACACTTGGGTAAAAAAAAAATTCTAAGGTGGTATAATACTGCAAAACCAAATAAATGGCAAAATGTTCAAAAATACCTTGAGACTCCAAACGGTTAAATATAGTAATATATAACATTATGATCACTTTCATTGGCATTGGCAACAACACATTTATTATTTTTATTCAAAAATATTCGTCAATATTGATCTTTGAAAACATGTTTGTGTGTTTGTCTAATATGACCTTTTACACTATAAACATATATAGAGTGAAAGACCCAGGTTTCTATATTTGGCTGAGGATATTCTTATCCTCTTTTCTCCACCCCTTTCTCTATCACTTTCTCTGCAGATTATAAGCACTCCTCAGAGGGTGACTCACCCAGGAAGTATCCTCATCGGCAGCCCCTTCACGCCACACACTACACCTGCTGCCATGGTTACACAAGCATGCCCTCCAGAAGGCAACGAATGGACCCCAGGGTGTGTGTGCTCCCTCCCCCACATAAACACATCAACTCGACATGCTTGTAAATTCCAAGATGTATGAAAAGCTACAGTAGAAAGTGGGATTCTTAAAGGAAGTGTCTGAGATGAAGGCTCATGAGCTCAGACCTTCCATTAGTAGAACATTAGGGCATTAGATTGAACATTACAACTGATATGGTATTATCTAGTCATGTCATACTGTATACTATATAGTTTATAGCTTCAACGCTGAAATACAAGAGCTACTTCATAATGTCAGTGAATATGAAGTTTCATAAATGGCGTTTCAATTTCTCTTTTATAGGAACAAGAAACGGACGCATGACTTTATAGACTCCTATTACTCTGACAGGTGAGTGGTAGTTCATCTAATATAATTAAGATCCTTTCTGTAAAATTAAACCAAGGTCTAAAACTAGAAATGAAAAAGTGAGGCACTATAAGAACACCGAGGCCATTTTGCAATCAGCATCGTAGTCTCTGAACTTAAACTTCTGCATTTTACCAAATGGTTTGCATTGAAGAGAGCAGTCTAAAAGCATGGCCATAGAGAAATCCCAGCTATGAAGAGAGGAGGCCTGCCATCTCTCGCATTCAAAAATGGCCTGGGTTTTTTTTCCTTCTTTTTTTATGAGGACTCATATTAAACAGTTAAGGTAAACGTGCTGTGTATACTATTCTTGACACGGTATACAGTTTCAGTTTTAATGATTGAACTGAACATTGGATTCCAATATATAACACATCTTCAATATATTAATATGATAGTGGTAATGATATTGCTTATAATCATTTCTGAAGTGTAATCATAATACTATGTACGCTAAATCTCCATGAATGACATCCACTACATGCTTCAGTTGCCTTATACTGCCTACAGTATATTGGACTATAGGCTTATAGCAACTCGCTTATTAGCAGGAAAAGAGAATTACAGCATGTAGTTTTATTCAGTTTACATTATCAAAGCCTGACCTATTTATAAATTCTTGTCTGATAAAAAAATATTAAATTTTTCCTGATTTGTATACAATTATTAATTACATTTATTTATTGGTGTGCTTTGTTTAATATTGCATTTTTTATTCAAAATGGGTGTAAAATGGTCAAAGGTTCTGTGTAAACAGTTTGTTGTTATTAATATTATTACTCTGCGATATGTGGCACTCAGAATGTAGGACTTTATTTACAGTAGTCAGCAAACTGGTACCTTATCTAAAATTCATGTGATCTATAAATGATAATCCTAAGTAGCTGAATGGGTCATTGCAGTGTTTAATAGTTGTGTATGTGTGTATTACAGGGATGGACTGTGCTCCAGTGACTCCTCATCAAGGTATGTAAGCTCTGCTTTCATTGTACGAAATGGAACAAAGCAGATGCTTTATTGAGCGTGTGTGTAATGATTGCCTAGTAGATGCTGAGCAGGATGGCTGAGGGGTGCAGCTGCAAATTTGTGTTTGTGTGTGTTTTCTGTGTTCTCACTGTGGCTTATCTGTCTACACACAACAAACCATAGCACAATACTTCGTGACTCGCTATACATCCTTCCATGTTGTATAGCAATTTTCTCTCCATATACTGATTGAGATGAGAGAGTGTTACATGTATCACCACAAATCGAATCTGAAGATGCAACAAATTATTGTAAGGTTTTATCTACAAGTAGGTTCCCAGCTGTGTAGTTGGATGTGGCTGCATTTCCTGATTAGCATGCACACTGTTGAGGTGCTGCAGAGTTGTGTATTGATTTCTAAAGGAGACAGGAGAGGTTGATGCTGGTGGTGGGAGCATGAAGTGCTTTGTGAGGAGTTGCTCTGCATTCGCATTTAAACTGGTTTTTTAATGCCTCTTAGTGTGCTTTCTCTCTCTCTCTCTCTCTCTCTCTCTCTCTCTCTCTCTCTCTCTCTCTCTCTCTCTCTCTATATATATATATATATATATATATATATATATATATATATATATATATAATTAATATAGAAAATGTATATATTAACAATGTTAATATATCTCTGAATAATTAACATATCGGAAAAGCATAGCAATATCCCAAATGGTTTCCTGTTCTCTCTATTTGCTTGCTGCATGAGTTATAACACGCACTATACAGTAGACCCAATAAATTGACATTTACTCTCTGCCACAAAAGCATACATTCATTTTCCTTTGTCCAAAATGTTTAGCAAACATGTCTTTCGACAAGACTCTTGTCTTTCGACAAGATTTTTTTCTTTTGAATATGTAAATAGTAGGAAAATTTGAATAGTACTGGGACTGTGAAGTTCATCCTGCAGCTCTAATGCTGGCCAATCTGAACATTCAGTAAATTATTCAGTGCATGGTAAAAGTGAGCAGAGTCTGTGTGTGTTCACAATCGCGCGAGCACACACACACTATTTGTGTGGTTTTAGATATAGTGTTGCTGAAGTTGCAGGAAGTTGCACTGCCTTATGCGCACACAAGCACAGCTATGCACTGCATGTTCAGATATGAGAGTTTTCAAATATGTCAAACACACACACGCCCTGCTTCATCTCTCTTTCCCATGTCTCCAACCATTAGCTGTATGCAGGCAGATGCGTATAAGCATGTCTTCTTGTAAAAGGTCAGTTGCCTCTCCCTCCTTTCCATCTCTTGTCCCCTCCCCCATCTCTGAGACGGCACTTCTTCAGTTCGTCACAGGAGGAGAGTGAGCCTCGCTACTGTTGCTACGGAGAAATATGTGCGTTTTTCCAAGTAGCATACATTCTCACGCACTTTCACACGTGTGTGCGAGCAGAAGCCGTGTCTCTCTCGGCACACTTTAAACACCCTCCCCTTACATTGCTACATGCTGTCCGTTTCCATCTTCTCATTACAGCCAATATTGTGAACTCTGAGTCTGGAACCAATCTGTGCCGATAATTGGGATTCTGAGCTGCTTGTGCGGAGCACCCCAACCCCCCACTTCTACACCGAGCATGCTCGAAAGCAGTTATATAATTCGTCCCTCACTGCAACGATCACTCAAACGCTGCATTTTATTTACGCACTTCCTGTAAATGAGAGAAACGTAGAGAGAATGTAGAGAAAGTAGTTGAATATGAGTGGATTCACTCTTATTCACACAAGCAGACTCACAAATGCATACCCTGTTTTAAAATGCATAAATGACTTTGTTAGTTACAATGCATGCTTATACTATTAAATAAGGAAAAATGGACTAATTCTTGTGAATTAGTGTTGAATCCAATTTTATTTCCCTTCTTGATTTGATATCTGTGGTTCTATCAATACATTCAACAGACTAAATGGACAGACTATGATTAAAAAAAAGTTGTTGGATATTAAAGTACCACTTATATTGTTTTACTACTCCTAAGCATGCTGTTAGCGAGCAGGCAGTGTACTATTGTATTAGCTTGTGGCTACAGTCAGTGGAAAATCTGGAAAATTCTCATAGAACTTTAAGGTATTGTGTATACTTTGGCTTCTTTACGACGCTGATGGCCAACAGGTGGTGTTCGGAAATATTAGAGAGTACCAAATCCATCTATTCATTTTCTGTACCACTTATCCTACACAGGGTAACTGGAAGAATGGAGCCTAGCACAAGGTGGGAGACACCCTGGAGGAGGTGCCAACCCATCGCAGGGCACAGTCTCACACACAAACACACACACACACACACACACACACACACACATTCACACACTATAGACAGTTTAAAGATGCCAATCAGCCTACAACGCATGTCTTTGGACTGGGGGATAAAACCTGAGTACCCGGATGAAACCTCCGCAACACGGCAGGAATCAGAGTGTGCGGCAAACATGCTAACCACTAAGCCACCGTGCCACCAGTGTACCAAATCTTGACCCTAATGCCTCAAACACATCCACCCATCTACACCCTTCTTTGTCAGTTGGTAGAACTAGGTGAAAACAGGAAGCAACAGACACATGCACACATGAAAGTCCCTCATATGAGATATGTGGTGGAGAAAGTAGTGGAGTTGTATGAAGTACAATACATTTTAGAAGAAGAATAAAGTAATCAAAACTCTGGAATAATACAACTGGAACTATAGGAATTATGTTGTGATAAAAATAATAATAGTAATAATAATAATAATTGAGTATTTTATCATCTTCAAAGTAGACACCCTTTTTGCCTAGAATATCCAGAAATGTATTCTTGGCATTTTCTCAACCAATTTCTTGAGGAGTCTCCCTGACCGTATTAAAGGTGTTCCCACCTACGCTGGACACTTATTGGCTGTTCATAACATCATAATGTTCATCATACAGTATTTCAGTACTGACACCATATCAACATATTGCACAGGCTTTCAACCAAAGTATTTTCCCCTCCAGCCAGAGTTGCAATGATGAGATGTTGTGCACTTAAGAATATATGACCAATTTAAAGAGTTTTACCTAACAATGATGAATACAACTGATTGTGTTGTGTGTGTGTGCTACTGATTTGTCCAGCTCTGGTTGAATATCCAGTGAGCCTATCTAGTTATCTCCTAATGACAGTGAGCATTGGGGTTGATTTGGGCATCTGGAGCAAAATTGTTCCAATAAGGACATCTAATGAAGCCCCAAATGTCTCCTGTGGCATGATCCAAGTCTTAATAAAGCAGTCATGAAATGGCAGTGTATGGGAAGATCCTGCTCAGATGTAGAATAGTGTTTCATATTCCCCTATGTAACACTTGGGGAATGGGTTTTTTTTTTTGCACATCACTGCCAGATCCTCTTGAAGTGATTATGTAATCCATGAGTATCCACATGTGAGCACAATTTCTTTCAGCTTCCTCCTACTCACTGTGCCTCTCTGCCATTTGCTGCCATTGGCTACAGGATTTGTGATGCCATGTGTAGCAGAATGCTGCGGTCAGGAGCAGTGGTTTGAGGTTTAACAAAAAAACACAGCTGACAGAATACATCATATGGAATGTCTAAGGGGAATACATAGGTGCTTGTATTCAGTAGACATTGTGTATGGATGTTCATGAAATTAGCCAGGGTTCTTGTGATCAGCTCCATTTTCATTAAATGAAATGAAATTCCTTACCAAATTGAGTGTTTCTAGAGCTGCAATAATCACGGAATCTCAAAGACACCTTAGAAAAACTGTGATGTACAGCATTGTTGGCAGCTGCGTTTCTCTGGTTCATTTCTTCATTTTGGGCTTCTGATTAAACCTCTTTTCTGTAAAAGGCAGTTAAAAATGTTTTGTTCTTGTGCATGTTCTGTGTCTGTCTGCAGTAAGAGGATGAAGAAAGTTGATAAGAAAGGAAAGGGGCTCAGGCACTTCTCTATGAAGGTGTGTGAGAAGGTGCAGATGAAAGGCACTACGTCCTATAATGAGGTGGCTGATGAACTGGTGGCAGAGTTCACCCATGCCAGCAACCTTGCAGCTACAGATTGTGTGAGTACTACATATGTAGAGAGGGGGCATTAAACTGATATAAAGATAAAGCCTGTATCATGTTCTGTCTTAAATCATGTTATATAGCATACCAGCAGAAACATATTTATTTATTTCCAACACAGATGTGAAATCTGGTCTGAACACATGCACTGCAGTCCATTTTTCACAGACAAATAGACTAGTTTTCTTCCTCTGATTTGTCCGCTGCTTGTTACAGGCATCAAAACGCCTCAAAAGCATTCAAGTTCAATTAAAAATGCAGGGCCACGTAGATGCAATTAAATCTCTTTATGCTTTGAATGAAAATTAGCCCATGCGCAATCTTAACAGAGTTATTGTGTAAAAAGATCACTAAATTGGTTATTTTAATTACTGGGGGAAAAGACAGACTTCTGTTGAGCTATTTACCTTTTAGTAGAGAATACTGCTTAAAAATTTCTGTTACATTTGATCTAGATTGAAATGCTTCCTCCTGAGCACCTTGTTTCATAAAAAACTGCAAACAAAATCTATTCCATACACACACAGTTTGCTTTTTCGCAGTCACCTCACCCCCGGCCCAAATGTGTAAACTCTATTTGACAGACCGTTACCCTTTATTACCCTTTGAGGCCTCTCCACCCCAGCCCATGAAAATTCAAAAGGTCCACAGTATTTAAACTATGCGTGATGTTGAAACAGTTAGAGCCAGAGTACAGCTGCAGCTGATGATCTGTCACAGGTCACATTCATAAAGAGGTATGGAAAGGCTCCTTAGTGAGCGCCTTAGTGTTACTCCTATTGGCGTCTCAGATCAGTTAAGCTTTTCTCACATGAAATATTCCTGATTAGTATTTGGCAGGGATAAATGTGAGATTGGTATGTAGGCATCCTTTCTCGCAAGACATCTGGAGGTTGGAGGTGTATGTGTGAGATGTGTAAATGAGTAAGTGAACAGAGATGAACTGAATTGCATAATGTTCTGTTTATTTCAAAATCACACTTGCTCTACAGTTATATATCTATAACTGTTAAATAAATTTAATACAGATTTATTATCATAATCCAAAGCAGAGTTATTTATTTCTGAATTTTCTGCCAGCAGATCACTGTTCTAATGGTAATGTAAATGGTAAATGGTCTGAACTTATAGCACATTTTAACCTTCGCTCGCACACCAATGACAGCAGAGCTACCATGCAAGGCACCAGCCTGCCATTGGGAGCAACTTGGGGTTCAGTGTCTTGCTCAAGGATACTTCGACATGTGGAGTCATGTAGGCTGGGGATGGAACCACCAACCCTGCAATTAGTGGACAAACCCGTTCTACCTGAGCCACCGTCAAACATGCTAATAACTATAGGAACTAATTTCCATCACTTTAAAATAAATAAATAACCAGAGCCCCTTAACTACACTTTATAGATTCCATTTTGAGAACCACTGCATGAGTGTATTCCCAGTCATAATAATTCACCACAGTAACCAGTCACCATGATTTAATAGCGGAAATACTTTCCGCTATTAGTTCTGACAGGACACCTGATTTTGAATGGGCTGGAATTTAATCCGTTTACTCCTTCTGGAATGGTAAAAGTGTAATTAAAAAGGATTTAACTGCAGGTGCCGGAAGCAGCTCACATCTCAGAGGGGGTATGAGGGGCTGCAGCTTTTACAGAGAACAAGTAAAACGAGGCGGCATTTTCAGAAAATGGTGTGTGTGTGTGTGTGTTTTCTACAAGCAGCAGGCGTACGATCAGAAAAACATCCGAAGGCGTGTATATGATGCACTGAATGTGTTGATGGCCATGAACATAATCTCCAAAGAGAAGAAGGAGATTCGCTGGATTGGTCTTCCCACTAACTCGGCACAGGAATGTCGCAACCTGGAGGTGGGTTTGAGACAGAGATGTTTGTCACTAGAAACATTAATTAAAGTTCAAGATTGAAAACACAGTACCACTGCCTGAGGGTGTGACATGTAAAAGTACTACACTGTACTGTTTCCTGTTCCAGCTGTGGGTTTTGTTAGCTGTGGCTGACAATAGTGGCACAGTTTCTCTCTTTTCCTCATTAAATATAATAACACTTGAATAGCAGCTTGGAGAACTTCATGTTCTGAGTGTGTTCACAATGTTGATGCTGTTGTGGGGGAGGGGAGAGAGAAAACATTGTGACTGTTACAAAATGCTGACACTGGAGACTCCTTACATAAAAATAAGTTCTCCTTATAGAAAACTTCATATTAAAGATTAGTCCTTTTTTTTCCTCTTTGTTAAATAACAACACATTTTTTATTTGGTTATGATTAGACTTTGATTAAATGGAGCATCTGCCATACTGGTTCCTGTGAATGAGAAACGATAATCAGTCCCTCCAGGATGTCAAGATTTTGTGATCACGGAAATGCACGCAAAATCAAGCAAAATCTGCAATATTCGGAGGAACGTGCAATTTTTCTAAATTGCCGCAGATTTTCTGCATATTTAGGCCAAGATGCATCATGTGATGTCATCACAATGGCATTCAGTCAAAGCCCTCTATGAATCATGTGCGTCCAACATGAGTACAGCTAAAAGGTCTCATTTACCAACAAACATCACCGTCAAATACACTCAAGTAGTTTTCCGCACAAAATTTTTGCATCACAAATTTTTTAAAAAGCTGCAGCAAAATCAAACTCTGCGAATCCTGTACAGACTGGATATAATATATTAGAATGATTGTATTAATATAAACCTGAGATTTTCCTTGTGCTATTGTAGGAAATTAATCAACACATTCTAATCAATCTGATTTGAGAATTCATATCAGTATAAAATGGATTAGACTACACAGTAATTTCTGTGTTCATGTAAAATAAATATGTATGTATACATATTTACATATATACATATACTCTAGTACTCCAATAAAACCATAAATCAAAACGCTTCTACTGAAGCAGTTTTGGTAATACAGCAATACCCAGGTATAGTCTGAGTTCCCGGTTGTGTGTTTTGTATATGGCTGTTTTAAAGAGCCTTCTGAAAGCATCGGACAGTGTCACGTCTGATATGATGGCAGTGAGAGAAAGTGAGGCTTTGTGGCAGGCTGCAGGGCAAAATAAAGCAGAAAGGAGAAGATGGCTTGAGGCACACTCCGTGCTTTTGTATGAACACAGGGTCCTGTAAAGCCCAGCTATCTATAAAGCACACACTGGCTTTCACCCACCTGAATATACTTGTATTTTCAATGACATATCTGTGTGTGTACATGTGTCAAACATTGGAAAGCAAGCAAGTAAGCAGAGTAAAACACTTGAATTCAAATGTCCATTTTCTTTTTTCTATGAATGTGTCTCTGTGTGTGTTTCAGTTGGAGAAGCAGAAGCGGCTGGAAAGAATCCAGCAGAAAAGAAGCCAGCTAGAGGAGCTTATACTACAGGTTTGTACTAACATGGACTATGTATTCTAGTGCACGTGTGTTTCTGCAGTGGGTTTGGTCAGGAAGCATGTAGCCCTGGCTTTAAGAAATGAATTTAAATAGTAAATTCAAGTTGGAATACTGATTCTGTGTTTACTCAAATTTGTTAACACCGTGCACTGTATTTGTATTAATGTGCTTTCATTTAAACCTGAGACTTTCTCAATACTTTTGCAAGTAGTTGATTCAGCTAATTATATATGAGCTCAGTTTGTGAAGTCACAAAATAGACTAAAAAGTCATTAGTCCGATGATGACGATGATGGTCATAGACATATTAGTGGATGCTTGTGTTGAACAGAATCATGTTTGTTATGGTATATTTTGACACTGAGATTAGGGTGATGCAAATCAAAATACTGAAAACTAACGCCTGTCTACTTGTGATAAATATGAGCTTCTTTACTAGCAGAGGGATTTTTCAGATTGCATATTCATAGATGCTGCTATTTCTTAATTAAGGTAATAAAGGTTTGTAGGACATTTTCTTGGCTATTAAAACGATAACAATTCCAATAAAATAATTTGATATTGTATTGTGATTATTTTATTGGTATTGGTGCCTGAGTACTACACAGTACTGTTTCATGTTCGGGCTGTGGGTTTTGTTAGCTGTGGCTGACAATAATGGCACAGTTTCTCTCTTTTCCTCATTACATGTAATAACACTGGAATAGCATTAACTAGCAGTTTTAAACCAATAAAATAATCTGATATTGTATTGTGATTATTTCATTGGTTTAAAACTGCTTGTTAAGACTCAGTATAGAATAGGATCCAGTGGATGGAGTGAAAGACATTTCTATTAGCATATTAGCATCATTAGCACCCATAGCCAGGCTTTATCCCAGCGGAAGGACGGAACTAACAGAGACAGAATGTAGGAAATTGGGAAAGGTCATGTCATTGTGCTAATCCATTATGTGCATAACAGGATTCTCAGGGTATTAATTGTTTCAGCAGTGGAGAGGCACAAGTGTTGTCTCCCTCTCACACGTAAATTGGAAATCCCCCCCGCACAACCTTTTCCCACACACTACGTGTGTTAGAAATAAATCATTATATCCTGTTTAGCTTGAGGTTATATTTAGTTCTATAGAAAAGTGACCAATCTGTGGTTTTTACTATGTTAGCATCAGCACATACCTTTCTGCAGAAGAATGTATCTGCGTGCGGATACATGTATCTGCGTGCGTTTCTATGAATTTTCATTTCAACATTGCCTGTAGTGCCCTGGGCACAGTAAACATCACCGAAGGCTGTTTGTGTTTGATATGGAGCATAATGTACTGACCACCCTGTCTCTTTCCTTGAGCAGCAGATAGCCTTTAAGAACCTGGTGAAGAGGAATCAGGCCAACGAAGCGGCTTCAAAATCCCGACCTCCACCCGGCTCTGTCATTCAGCTGCCATTTATCATTCTCAATACAGACGTGCGCACAGTCATCGACTGCTCCATCTCCAGTGACAAGTACATGTCTCTCTCTCTTCATGCCATCTGTGGCCAGATTATGAACCAGATCTCTTTTTATGCTTTCAAACATAAAATATTCACCAAGATTGACAAAGAAATAAAATCCATTTCAGCATATTTTTCTTTTATATTTCTACACTTCCAAGCTCTTATGACAGTTACCCCTTATGCTTGATCATTCTAGCCAAAGTCCCTTTTCTGCCTGTAGTCTCACTGAGATCCCTACATGCCTGTTTTGCAGATGTGAATACCTCTTTAACTTTGACAACATGTTTGAGATCCATGATGACATTGAGATCCTAAAGCGTATGGGTATGTCTCTGGGGCTGGAGAATGGCACATGCACCGCAGAGAACTTCAGTGTGGCCAAGTCTCTTGTGCCCAAATCATTAGAGAGTTATGTCACAGGTAGGCTGCTTTATGAATCTAAAATACAAGAAGTCTTTCTGTTGTTTCATGTTGCTGTGAAAATCCTATACATTTAAAAGCGAGGTCAGCAAATTTGAAGTTGAAACACTTTTTGAAATATTTAGCAGAGACAATAAAATATCTCTTCAGAGGAACAATTCTGAGCTTTGGCTCTTCCAGGATTTGTAAACAGGGGGGCATGAGTCACTGACTGTCTTCAAACGAAGACTGAAGGTCTACCTCCTCACCAAGCACTTGACTTAGCACTTAGTTTATCCATTAAAAAAACAAAACACCATTGTCTTGTGTTTTTTTCTTTTAATGGTGTACTAACCCCCACCAGTGTTTCAGCTTGATGGTATTATTAGTTCCTGTTGTAGTGAACTAGCTTCATGTGCTTTTGATGGAGGAGCACAAAGCAGCTCTGTAAGTCGCTCTGGATAAGAGTATCTGCTAAATTCTGTAAACTTAAATGTAAATAAAAATTTTAATGTATTTGCATGGCTGTCAGACATTTTCCATACTCGCTGCTAGATTTCAGGTATTCTAGTCTAGTGCGTCTGGTTTGAAGACGTGGCTCTAAATGGAAAACTGACAAGCAAGACTTTGTATTTGGAGCCAAGGTTGCTGACTGTACCTTTAATTTAAGTGTCTGGCTTTTCAGATACATCCACCAAGTTGAATCATTTTATAGCATATACACATATTAATTAGAAATAAAATATCTTAGAGACCTGTGTTTTTCTCTGTGTGCTAGCCTGACTCAAATCTGCCAGAGCATAGAAGATACAATACATTCAACCAATAGATGTAGTTGAATTAACAACAGACTTTATTAATCTAAGTATTTGTGTGTCAACTGTCAAATAACCACAAGTGTCTGTCACTCAGACTACAGACTTTGTACAAACAGCCATGAAAAGTATTCAAAGACAAGCTGCTTGGAGTTTGACAAGTTTGTTCTTTTGGTTTTCACTTGTACAAAAGTCTCATTTATAGTTATTAATATTCTTGTTTCTGTATTTAATATTTTCCTAGGTATGGCCAAGAAATCCAACAGAACCATCCCCAATTATACAAGGTAAATTCCCTTCTTTGAACATATTGACTGTAATTACAATACTGTCAAGCTTAGTTCTATTCAATATCCCTGGAATTGGGTTAAGAATTGTCCAACACATTATTAAAACGTGGAAGGAGAATGGTGAACGGTCAACTCTGAGGAAGAAATCTTTAAAATGCTTGAAGTCTCGTCGTAAAAAAAACAACAACAAACTCATGGCTGTGTTTAATAGTGACAGTAAGACCATTTCCACATGCACAATTCGACGAGAATTTACAGGATTGGGATTAAACAGCTGTGTGGCCTAATCAGTGTGAGGCTAATCAGATACAAAGGTCTTCAGTTTGCTAAGGAGCATAAAGATTGGACTGTGGAGCAATGGAAAAAGGTCATGTGGTTTGATGAGTCCAGATTTATCCTATTACAATGCGATTAGTTCCTCATGTTAAGAAGGGAAGCACATGAAGCGATGCATCCATCATGCCTACTGTACAAGCCTATGGTGGCAGTGTTATGATCTGGGGTTGCTTCAGTTGGTCAGATCTTGGCTCTGGAACATTAAGCAGCAATAAAATGAAGTCCGCTGAGTACCTGAATGTACAGAATGACCAGGTTATCCCATCAATGGAATTTTCCTTCCCCGACAGCACAGGCATATTCCAGGATGACATTGCTAATATTCATCGGGCTCAAATTGTGAAAGAGTGGTTCAGGGAGTATGAGGAATCATTTTCACACATAAATTGTCCACCATAGAGTACTAACCTCAACCATATTAAAAGTCTTTGGGATGTGCTGGAGAAGACTTTACAGAGTGGTTTGATCCTCCTGTCCTCAATACAAGATCTCGGCCTAAAATTAATGTAACTCTCAACAGAAATAAACATTGCATAAGGTTGCTCAAACAGTGCCACGACACATGCTCACTGTAATCAAAGCTGAAAGCGGTGCAATGAAATATTAGTGTGTGAAATATATTTATTATTTTTTTTGGCCAGGCAGTGTATCATCATTGTTCAGAATGTATAATATGCTTGATATTATAATTATACCAGTGTCTTCATTTCTCTCTGTGGTCACTGCAGCACTGTTCCTTCATACACCTCCGAATCTCGGGGTCAGACACCCAGCTCTTTCAACGAGGAGGAGGATGAAGACGATGATGAAGATGACGACGACGATGACGAGGATGAGCCCTCTTCTCCGGAATGATCTCGGAAAATAGTGTGCTGACACCTTATGCTTCTCTGAGACTCAGCCTCTGTCCCGCCGTTTGACTTTCTGCCAAATCCACAGGTGGACTGAGACACTGGGAATAAGCTTCCACTTGCTCGTGATGTGATATTCCAAACTCTCCATCTGTTTATCCCTCTATATATTGATCTCTATTTTTATCAATCTTGTGCGTCCACACGTACACACACTGGTTTTGTATCTCGAGGAGGATTGATCAGTAGTGTGCTAATGGTGCTTTTCCTCCTAGCAAACCTCAGGTCAGGCATGAGGAGGGAGTAAGTTCTGGCAGGAATTTCACATCGACAGCTTTCAATTGGTCTTCATACTGCCTCAAAACCTCACTCAGTAAAGTCTCACTGTATTTATTACTGTCCTATTCTAAGATGAACTCATTATCATTTTAATTCCTTGTTTAGACAACATCTAATGCTTTATTGTTTTTTTTTTTTGGTTGCATCTCCCCCACATGCACTGTTCAAGAAGTTGATAGTTTAACTGTTTCCATGTTCACAGTTTGGAAGGAATTTGTGTGCTTTTCAGACAAGGAAAAAAAAAAAAGATTTGTTTGTTTTTCTAAGATTCTTCACAATTTTGTTGTGCATTACCTAGTTACTTCATTTCTTGCCATTTACTACAATAGAATGAAATGGTGGGGGATGAAATTACCATAATGAGATTAGCATGTTTGTCTGGGTACACGTGCCCTGAAGAGACACATGCTAGGGAGTGAAGTGTTTTTGTAAGTGTGATGTGTAGAGTAGCATCTTCTGCTAATGTCTGTTTTTGTTGGTAGGATATGAAAATGGCCGATACCAGGGACATTTCCCTCTTTGACCTATGCAGGTCAGCATTTTAAGCCTGGAATCTTATTTGAAAACTGAAGAATAATATTACTTGTCGTTTTCTCTGAGGGTTCCTACTTTGGTTTGGAAATGTAATTCAGTATGTATATGTATACATAAACATATAATTTTGGTTACCTCGGTGTGTCTTCAGCAAATTCTTTTCCTGTACGTCCAGCCATTTATAAATGATTATTTGTGCAGAATTTAATTCCTGTGGAAAGTTTAGAAAAGTTCCTACTGCCTGCTTTACCTATTACAATATTACTACCTCTTTTATGTAACTGATCTAGTCTTCCTGTATTGGTGGACCTGACTGAAGACCATCATTGATTTCAGGGATTAAAGGCAGACTTGATGCTTTGTTCTCAACACAGATCTCACACGAAAAACACTGTTTCTCCTGAGAAAAACCTGAACATTTGAGTGTAGTACACATCAGGTTAACATGTACTTGACACTAATACTGAATTATGTGACAAAAAATATAATTCAATATATTGCATTTCCACAAAAATAAGTAAACTGATATCACATGATCAAGCAGCTCAAAAAAGATGTAGATGATGCACATACAGTTTTGTTAAAAAGACTTAAAAATCCACAAGTACAAAATTGCCCATGCCCTCCGGGTGGGAAGGATGGTATACTCTGTCACCTCTGTCAATCACACTGATATTAACCATTGGTGGATATCTGTGAGCTCAAGTATGTGGAAGAGTGCATTAGTCTTCACATTCCTCACTTGGTATCTGCCATATGATCTGGAGAGCTTGCTGGCGGCCTAATTACTAAGAAAATGGGGAAGAAAAATGTCTCCTCTACTAAATATCACCTTGTAAGGCTTTAGCGAAAATGGCAAAACATTCACGTATATGGAATTTCTAACTCAGTTTTCACTATTCTAAAGGATTTCTGCCAAAAGACTTCCTCATAAGCTCACTGACATTTTGTGGTAAATTACTGAGCATTAACGATGATAATGGTGGCATGACATATAATTAATCTTTACATTATTATTTTTTTTTAATACATCAGGGCTTTCTGGTATCTTATCACATCAGAGGAAAAATATTCTGCAGTGAAAAAAGATACCATAAAGGAACATCCTGGGGTATTGTCTGGGTTACTTGAAAAATAATACTAAATCTGACTAATTTATGGGGGCCAAGATATTTGTCCCAAAATGTTTCACTTATATTAGGACTATTTAAGACTCTTATGGCCAATAAATACATTTAAACACAAACAATCGACAATGTGCTGTATTCTAATGTATTTATTCAGAAGAACTGCCTCAGAATACATGAAGTTTGGTGTCACTTTTTCTCCTGTGTTTTTTCTCCACCAATAAAAAACGGGGGGGGTCTTATAGAGTGGTATGGAAAAGTATTTGAGATTTTGTGTGTATCTCATACTAAATTGTTTCAGAAATATTAACAAAATCTATGATAAAGGCAACCTGAGTAAAGACAAAATATATATATTTTTAAATGATAATATTACTTACTAAAGCAAAAATGTTATCCAATAACAACTGGGCCTGTGTGAAAATGTATTTGCCCCCATAGTTAAGAAATCGCCAAATCTATGAAGCTGCATTCATAATGTGGTTCAGCTAGACTAGACGCAACCAGGCCTGACCACTGTAAACCATGTTCAAGCAAATCAACTCTTAAATAGAACTTTTTCAAGTTTAACAGCTAAAGACCCACTTCTTCCGTGAATAACTAACCAACCCATGGAAAAGAAAGAAAGAAAGAAAAAACCTTACTCTGGCACTTACACCTCTACTCTGCGCACTTTGCTTCTTCTGGAACTCAATTAATAGATCTTATATGATAGCACTACTTATATTGTTCTCTGCTTGATCTCGCTTTGCTTGTGTTTCCTCATTTTCCTCATCGGATAAAAGCGTCTGCTAAATGACTAAATCTAAATGTACTCAGTATCCTGTAGCGTCGGAGTATGTTTCAGTATCTATTATGTGGGTTGGACAGGAAAAAAAAAGAATTAAGCTTCACAAGTTATCAGATATTTCAGGCCACTTGACTAGTTTCTGCAACATTTGAAGAGGCTTTCTATTCATCCGAGGCTCTTTAATAAGAATAAGATAGGAAAGCTTTTCTGTTTCAGACTACTCAATCCTGTCCTGAATACAAGTGTACAACTTTGGCATCATCCGATCTTCATGATCTCTTGGAGAACATTACGCACTGAATGACTAGGTCTGGGATCCTGTGATAATCACATGAGATCATGGGATAATCATATATTGTGACTTCTAATTCTCCGTGAACACGTTCATCAGAAACATCACGCAGTCAGTGAATGTTGTGTCTCTACGCCGATCACAGGGCACGCTCGTGCGGTGGTGTGACGTAGTAAAAGTGGTGTTGACAGAAGGATTGTTGCATACAAAGGGAGAATGACCTATACAGCTGTTTTGTTCTTCTCTTATTATACATCATCACACAACAGCCAGTACATATTAACCTGGATATATAGTGCCGAGTTTCTCTAGGGTTATAGATAGAAATAGCGCAAATATGCGCCTGTTAAGTATGCTGCAGCGAGTTAATCACGTTTATACGCGTGTGCGTGTGTTCTGGGTGTGGGGGGAGGGGCTGTAGGATCACGTTTAGCAAATATATAGCCTAATCATATTATAACCGTCGTAATAACCGAAGAACACTACACACGTGTACCATGCGTGTTATTTTCGCGCCTCACGAGGTTCCTTTGACTAACTGGTGAAACCTGACTTTTCATATGGAGATACACAGGTCCGCGACTGTGCCTACCTCAGTGCGCATGCGCAGCTTCGACGCGACTCGCTTCTCAGCTTCCGCCGGCTCTCGTGCAGAGGCACTGCACACCGCTTCATTCATTTTCTCTCCACTCGGGAAGGGCCACCCCTGAGCTCGCGCTTGTGTTGCGATCGGTTTTCGTTTGTTTTCCCGCAAACAAGCCGTTTTAACCTCGCCATGGCAAACAAGGAGGAGAAACCCGAAGGGAAGGAGTCGAGCTGGAAAGATCTGATCTACAACCCGCGGACGGGGGAATTCTTGGGGCGCACTGCAAGCAGTTGGGGTAAGAACGCGTCTTGAAAATGCGGAGGTCCCTGATTCAATAGGGTTGGCTGTCAATCTCTACACTGCTGCTTGGACGACATGATCAGAGGGGAAGCTTGAGATGTTGCGTTATAGCGCAGTGTCCACTCGCACCCGTGCAGTTTCTTTCCTAATCGACCAAAAATTCTCCTTTTCATCTTATATGTTGCTTATTACAGCGACTGAGCACATTCTCTCTCTCTCTCTCTCACACACACACACAATCACAATGTGGCCTTGGGAGCACAACCGATTCGAGAACTATCTACCAAATGATCAATCCGTTATGTTATTTGCATATAAGCGCTCTCCCTGACTCTGGGTTTTGCAGAGCTGGGTGAGACTCCGGGCTTCACTGCAGGCTCTGCTCATTACAGCGCTTGGTTGATGGTGTGTATGGCGGCGGTGTTCTTCCACCCCGAACACGAGGCTTGAGGATGGGGAGGGGAGGGGAGGAGTGGGGGGGGTGCTATGTTTAGTCCTTGCTTAGAGCCAACACGGTGCGCAGACTAAGCTTACTGCTGTCACCTTCATAATAAGATCATAGGAGAAATACACTGCCGTTCGAATTACTGACTGCTGCAGCAGCGCGCGCCACATTCTCGCCTCGCTGTGACGCAATGACGCAGCACCTTACGTGTGTAATTATGCCAATGAGCCTCTGCAAGAAGAGGAAAATTCCACCGGAGTCTTTTGGCGGATCTTTAGGTTGAATTAATTCACGCCACAAATACCGATTAGCCCTGATCAAGATGCCCTTCTCTCAGATCTCGCAAAGCCACAGATGTGTGTGTGTGTGAAAATGCAACGTGCTCCTGTAGTGCTGCTTTACACTACGTTCTACAAGATGGGGGTTGGGGGTCACAGCTTCTTAGATTACTCCAGTTGCCTAGTTACAATCTATAAATGAAATACCAGCTGCCTGTTTATATTTTTGTGTTTTCATGAAATAAAAATCCAATCTTGTGTGTGTGTGCAACGCCAGCTCTGCAGTCTACCCCCCGCCCCCCTGTTGTTGCTCAGGATGGGTTTCTCCTTGATGTGATTCTCTCTCTCTCTCTCTCTGTCTCTGTCTCTCTCTGTCTCTCTCTGTGTGTGTGTGTGTGTGTGTCTGTACCCCTCCCTCAGTGCTTCCTCCCTCCCTTTGGTTTCAAGGTCAAACTGATTTCCTCCATGCTACTGGAGGCCCATGATTAGATGTGAATTATACAGTGTGAAAAGGCCTTGATTGTTGACAAATACCAAAATATTGCATGAGATGCCAATTAGACGCATTAGAAGTAAATAAGCAGGGAATTCATAAAGTATAGTAGGTGTTTTATTTATTTATTTATTCATTTATTTTTGTAATAAGGCCTTGATGCGCAGTACCCTGAAGGTTAAGACATGCTATTGAAATACAAAATCTTTAAATAATGAATCCATGTAATGTAAGCTTAAGGCCATATTTATATATTTGCTCTGTTTCAAGGTACCTGTTATTTGGAATTGGAGAAGGATGAAATACTTGGCTGCATGCTTTTGTGTTAATTACATCCGGATAGCTGTAGTGCACAGATGTCATCAGATCTTGGGCGTCTTCCGTTCTGATGTTTTCCAAGCTCTGCTCTACTGCCATCTCCTCAGCTTTTTTCTGCATTACAGTTTATATTAAATCTGATATTCATTTGTTGAATTCTTGGTTTGAATGCTCGTTCTTTGCTGAGTTCATTGCAGATTTTAGAGTTGCTCCTATGCACTTTCCCCCTCCTTTCCTGGAAAAAGACAGCAGTTGCAATATTTATTTCCCTAGTGTAAATGTAAAACTATTGCTCTTAATTCTACACTCTTAATAAGAATGTATAATATGACATATTGACTATAAATTTTAATGCCTTCATGATAAATAACCAGAATGTAATATATAGAATTTTCACTAAATTATAATTTAAGTCTTCAGTCTTGCAAGTAGTTTAATTTAGAAAGTGTTACTGACCTGCTTAGTCATCATCCCTTTGTCCTGGATGTCAAATCTGTGAATGTGTATTATGAGGCATGACGCAGACTAGATATTTATTTGTGTCTGGGGCAGACAGGATCATTCAGTGGACGTCATTATTCTGCAGTGCAGTCAGGGCAGGTGTAAGTGAAGCATGAACCATTTGCAGTAGAAGCTATACATCCTTAATACCTTAAGCTATACAAGTCTTTATACCTCATATAATCTATGTAATACATAGTTGAACCATTGAGTTTAGTGTAGGTTTGTTTATAATACCAAAGATTGTGACAATTAATTATGGTATTCTTTAAATTTGCCGCTGGACTTGTTCTGATGTTTTCAGCATCATGACGATAACAATATAGGGGACAGTTTCGTCTTAATCTGGTTGATGGAGTTGTTGGCACCGTAGGTAAAACTGAGTGAAACAAAAAAAGGGGGGAAAATGTCTTTGTGGTTAATTCACTGAATCTCACTTAAGATATGGGAGAAATGTGCTCACATAATTCTGTCTTCTCGGATAATAAGAAAAACCCATCTTTAACAAGGGTGCCAATAATTTTGAGACAGCTGTATTTCCACCTTGTTTTGCAACCAGGTTAGGATTTAGATTGTCCCTTGGATGCTTTCCTGTGACTTGCCATCACAATCACTCTGGTTCTGCTTTAAAATATATTGACCTTTGACATGTCAATCCTGTCTGTCAATCCCTGTACTGACATTCCATGTTCACTGGGAGCAGAAACCCATTAAATCTCTGCTTTGTCAAGTTACAACATTTGAACACCCTACCCACATTATTGTTTGTGTCACAAGAAATCTGTGAATCTAAGGTAACTAATGCAAGCAAAACTATAACCTTAAAAGATGTCGGAAAGTGTTTTGAGTGTCTAAACCATGTTTAGTTCTCTGAAGAACATTTTGATTGATGGATCTTTAATCATTTCTGTTTGGTTGCAACAGAGAATGAAAAATCCAACCACAAATGGTAGCTTCATGTGGAAGCATATTTGTGGTGGAAAATGATGATTATACTGTTTGTGGCCACAAAAAATGGGTAAAAATCATGCACTTTGTGGTTCTTAAACAAACTAAAATTAGTCTTCTATTTTATTGCTCCAATAACCTCTTATGACACACAAATTTTTAAGAATGTACCCAGTTGATCCTCGCCAAGTTGTTATTGCTTACTTTATGATCCATTTAAGGCAGCCAGTTTTCACCTAAATAAACTAAAGGCAGTCATTTTTTTAAATTCAAAATGTCTGTATATATTTTGTTACGTGATAGTTTAAGGGTTACATCTATCGTCCTATTTGACCTTCAACATATTGTAATGCCTCTTGTTCTGTTAATTCTCTTCCAGTGTTTGAAGGCTGAGTGAAGATAACTTCTTGGAAATGTTCTGTGACAAGGGGCATGTCCTCTGTATATACTCTGTATCCTTGACTGACCGATCAGAATGATAACTAAGTAACAGCTAAGCTGGATTCGTGAAAAATATATTTATTCTGTCTACATGAAGTCCCTGCAGCAATGGCAGCACAGATGCTGGTGTGTCGTGTTCATGATGGAGTAATGGAAAAACTGTAATGCCAACATAGCGTTTATCCCATACCCTTACTGCACTCCATGGAGAGATGATGAGTGATGAGTATTGAGGGGATAAAAGTCTTAGATTTGAGTTAATGGCCAGGTCTTTCCTTCTTATAATCTTGGCTCTTGGCCCTGAGCACTCCTAGGTCCCAGTGGATTAGCCCAGGTTACAACCTAGCAGCTCTGAACCTACTTAGGCATATAGAGTATAGCCATTTAATCATAAAAAAGAACAACACTGATTAAATTTTAATCTTGACTATGATGTACTATGTCTGTACAATCAATTGCGATGACTGTGATCTTAGATAAACATAGTTAATGTGGGTAACATTAGTGTTATCAGATTTTGAATTACAGTCATGTGAAAAAATAAGTACACCGCATGGAAAGATTTTTTTTTTTTTTTTTTTCTTTCTAAATTTGGACAAGCAAACATTTGATCCTCTTTGAAACAGTGTCCATTACCAAAGGTGATACACTATCAAATGACATATAAAATGGACATTTTCTAGTAATTTTCACAATTTAAATTAACAATGAAAACAAAGCAATGACGTGGAAAAATAAGTACACCCCTACATTTTATCACATCTTCACATCCATAAAATTAGAATCCGGTGTTCAAAATTGAGTGGCAGTGATCAGAACCTGCTTAGGGAGTGCAGGTGGAACCCGTCTTATTCAAACATCTCGTATCTAGTGTCTGGTGTTCCCTTTGTTATTGAGGTGTGTGGTGGTGTCATGCCGAGATCTAAAGAGTTCTGTAAGGCTTTCAGGAAAAAAAAAGGTTGTGGATGCCAATGAGTCTGGTAAGAGATTTAAAAACATCTCCAAATTATTTGAAATGCATCGTTCCACTGTAAGGAAAATAATAAACAAATGGCGCAGACTGCCAATTTGTCCAGTACCGGCTGTTCCAGCAAATTCAGCCCAAGAGCAGACCGTCTGCTGCAAAAAAAAAAGTCTCCAAGAACCCCAAAATTTAATCACAGGATCTGCTAGTGAGTCTTGCAACTGTTGGTGTCAAAGTGCATGCTTCTACAGTCAGAAAGAGATTGCACAAATTTGACCTGCATGGGAGGTGTGCCAGGAAAATGTCTTTGCAAGACTACAGTTTGCCAATAGGCATATAGGCAAAGACCAGGCCTTTTGAAATAATGTTGGAAAGTTGTTTGTCCACAATTGGGCTGTGATGGTGGCCATGACAACCGCACCTCCGCGGTGGTAGTTTGCCACCGCAGTGGTGTCACGTCACACATGTTAATGTATCTGCTTGAGTGGACACTGTGACAAGTACAAAGTACAACGTATTGTATACAAGTATAATAATAACAGTTGCTATATTAATTTGTATTTATAGCCTACCATATAGCTGGAAATTTTATATTAATATACATTATGCCTTATATGGTGTTATCTGTTCATTTGGTGGGGTTTTGTTTGAAAATCCAATCAGGCAAATTCTGCAGTTTCACTTCAGGTTCTGCTGCTCTGATGGAGCTTGTTGGGAAACCAAATGTTACATCGGTGATCTGGGAACATTTTAGATTTGTGCTTAATGAGAGAGAAATGTGTGACTGTGTCCACTTCCTCATTCCACTTCTTCTCCTTCTCCCCTGGTCAATCACAATACCATTTACCACAGCGCCCCCAGGCTGTTTCTCATTGGAACAACATGACACAACAAGGCTTTATTGAGTTGTTTCACTGATGGAAGTACTAAAATAAAGCATCATTAAAATTTTTTTTTTATATTTAGGCTTTTATTTAATTTAAGCCTATACAATTCAATATATATTATATTGCATTATAATATATATATATATATATATATATATATATATATATATATATATATATATATATATATATATATATATATATATATATATATATATATGCGCAATTGCTATATTATATAGTGATAAAATTATAATATAGTGATATAATTTTCAAAGCACCCCACCATTCACCGTGGTGGTAAAAAACTGCCACCATCACAGCCCTAGTCCACAGTAAAAGCAGACATGTTTGGTGCTGGCCAAAGACAGTTTTGCAGGAGAATCACCTCATACCAACTGTGAAGCATATTGGTTTGGGGTTGCTTCGCTGCCTCAGGGACTGGACAGCTTGCATTTATGAATTTAACTATGAATTCTGCATCATATCAAGGAATGCTTCAAGATAATGTGAGGTCATCTGTCCAAAAGTTGAACTGAAAGTGGACCTTTCAACAGGATAATGCACACTAGCAAATGGCACAGAAAGGAGAACGGGGCGGTATGGAATGGCCTATCAAAGATTTTAAACCAGCAGTACATGCAAGAAAACTCTCAATATCTTGCAACTGAAAGAATATTGCATGGAAGAGTGGTCAAAAAGTCCAGCATGCCTGATGGACAATTACATAAAACACCTGCAAGAAGTTATTTCTGCTAAAGGGGGCAATAATAGCTTCTGAGACTACTTACTTTTTCCACCAAAGAATATCACATCTATTGCTATTTCTATTAATAAATGACTGAAAAAAGCTATTATTCCTTGAAATTTTCTTCAAGTACATCAACTTATTAATAGGCACTGTTTCAAAGATGATCAAAAGTTTGATTGTCCAAATATTTGTCCAATAGCATATGTTCATGGCATATTAATTTATTTGCTTATTTTTGTTTTTTACTACTGTATGTAGGCTTACTGAGAAACTGTCAGCAAATAAGTAGAGTTGCATTTCAAATTTATATATATTACACTTGACTGTAGTTGAATCTAATTGTACAAAATTGTAATAATTCACAATTTTAAAGCTTCAGTACACAACTTTAAGGTCTAATCTTAATCAGGTTTTTAACTGTTAAAAATACAGATGATGCCCATCATAAAAAGGTATTGTAACATCATTTATCATGATCAATGCTATATCTTCATATTGCCCAGCCCTAGTAGGTAATACGTACTCAATTAATGTGAATGAATGTCCTATTGTAATTTACTTATTGAAAAAGACACTTTACTGATAATTTTAAGTAAGTTGCACCCCCCCAAACAACACCGATATGTATTAAAAAATATATATTGTATAATAATAATAATAATTTTACCCATTATCATGCATCCCTAGCATTAAAATCAGCTTTTTACAGTCCATTATAATATTATCTTTGTTGAATGGCTGGATTTAATGGCAGTTTTAGTCTACAATTTTCTGAATGATCATTTGTTGCTTTGAACAAATAAACAAACACAATTGGAAATGAATAACTATCTGTAGCAAGTATGTAACATTAGTGCATTCAGTAATATTTAGTACTTGAGAGGAAAATACTTGAAATCTAGTTAGTATGTTAGACATTACAGCAGATGGATTTTATTAGAAGCTTTGTAGTTTGTTTGTTTTTTACTTGCAGTTTATGTCCCGTTTTGTTTCTGGGCTTAAAATTTGAATGTAAACAATTCCAAGATGGGAAAACTCCAGTGGGTATTGAAATTCTGTGAGTTATTCCTGTGTTTGAGCCGTTCCACACATGGCTAATATATCTTGGATCAAACAAGATGTCACAGACACACTGGTCACGCAATGACTAATTTGGTGAGATGAATATGAGCTACAGGAACTAGAGCGACAATTTTAAATCTTTTGTGTTTGTGTGTTTGCTGAAAGTCTTTTCAGTGAAAATTCTGAAATGCTATTGACCAACATATGTAGTGTAATCTCCTGGGTTCCAGTTGCCCCCCGTGGTAGCAGACAGGCTGTGAAGGTCGTAGCCTTTGTCTATGTGCATACTGACGCTCAAGCAAGTTTGAAGATTGATACAGTTTCACTCACTCTGCAGCGCTCTAGTAGCTGTTATTTAAGCTCACCTGATTATGGCCAACGGCAAATCCTAAGGTTTCCTACATAATAGATTAAACTGAAAAATGAGGGAACACACTGAAGTGCCCAAGCAGGTTTGAATTAAAGAGTGAGTTCGTCTTTAAAGATATTTGAATGGACAATTGGCTTTGTGTGTGTGTGCGTGTGTGACTCATTTGATGATGTGATGTCAAACAAGAACACAAGCGGCCTTGCATCATATTTGGACCGTGTGTGTGTGTGTTTTTCCGCATTTATAAAAAAAATAAAATTCTCATCTTGATTGGTCGCTGATTCATTTAAATTATCTAAACACTTAATAAAATCATGATTTTTTTTCCCATGATTTTTTCCCTGAACCAACCGATGACGAGGGTTTGTCTGCTGTAATTGGATAAGTATGTTTCGGAAAGCCGTTATGAATGAACTTGGAATGCTGCCATGGGCCATCGTGGCTGGTTTCTCATCTTTCTCTCAGCAGCCCGGACTGATCATTCCCAGTTTCGCTCCCAACACAAGCTGTTTTTGCTTGTTCTATCCAACCCATACTTGGCTTCTTTATAATAGTGTGAATTAGTAGTGGAATGCTCAGTGTGTTTATTAAGTTAATTGCAATGGTCTTCTTAGCCTCACTTTAAAACTGGGTTGGGTTTTGTCGTTAGTTTATAAAGGCTATTGAGACAATGTTCTGAGCATAATTGAATTTTCTCACTAAAACTCTGAGGGAAGCCGGAAAGGAGGACTTGGCTAACCTGCATTTACAATGACAAGTTCAGCTCAGGACTCTAAAGCCCACAGCTATGCAAAACACACTTAAAGGTGCAGAATGTGTGAAGTAAAGCAAGAGAAAAGACAAAGGCGAGCATTGTGGGGTTTTCCCAGAGATGTAGAGATAGAAGTAGAGCAAATATATTTTGCAAAAAATTGTATCCTTTCAACCTGCAACATTATAACATGACACAGTTGGCTAGCTAATATTTTAGCCAGCCCTACTTATCTCTAACCAGGCTATCTTTCTAGAGCAGATGTGGGAACATCTGTGGTTTAGTCCTAGTATTTATGCTGTCCTGCTTTTTCAAATAAAGCAGACCAAATGTGAATAAAATTTGCCAGGTGGAAAAGTTAATTCACAGAAGGGGAAAGGAAGCAGGATGTAAAAATGTGCATTTTTACCTTCTAGCAGTTACATTTGCTTAACTCTAAATTTGATTTGTGAATTCACAAGTCTATGTGAGTAGAAAACAAGAGGGTGGGGCTGTGGTTTCTGTTCAGCATGTAGTATGTGCTGTTCATCGTTTATGCTGTTAGCCTAGAGCTGTCTTGTCCACAAACATATGCTAGGGTTTCTGTATTCTGGTTTCTTCTTAGCAACATTAGTACCTCTGCTAGACAGACAGAAAAAAAACAACACTTGGATGTCCATCAGATGTCCATCAGCTTGACATTTGAGTTTGCAAAAGCACTAATCCAGACCAATCCAACCATGCAACTCAGCACCTCTAGATAATTCTACATATAAAAGC
The DNA here is from genome assembly GCA_012411365.1 of Ameiurus melas. Lineage (NCBI taxonomy): Eukaryota > Metazoa > Chordata > Actinopteri > Siluriformes > Ictaluridae > Ameiurus > Ameiurus melas. The sequence goes on from CM022759.1 coordinate 22,032,389, forward strand.
CAATCTAAGCACTGGCACAAATTTCCTAATCTGGAATCAGGTGTGTACAAATGCAGCTACTCTGCTCTTCATTCTTTCCTTATCAGTGCCCTGTACATGTGCATGGCTTTGGAGAGAGGTTTGACCAGGTGAAGACACATTAGATAGATTACTCTGGCAGTGAGCAAGTCCAGCAACACTGGCTACTTTAAGTACAGTGAAATACTGATACTTGGCTTTCGGCCCCTGAAAGTTATGTTAAGTTAAGGAAGACATCACTTTGTCAAGGCCATTTTTTTTGAGCGTCCCAAAATAGGTTCTAAACTGACCCAACAAATTAATTTCGGTTCTGTTTAGATTAAAATCATCAACTGGACCATAATCTAAAGGTTTGTAAAAGTGTGTTTTTCTACTAGAGGGCAAAATAGAGCAGTAGACTCTGAGAAAATGTGCTAATGATATGCAGCACATACGTATGTAGCTAACGAATAATTTGACTTATCCCAGTTATGTCCATTTCCTAATTAAGTTAAATATTATATATTTTTTGTCTTTCAAAACATATGCAACCACCAGTGAATTCAAATCCAGATACCCGTATTCATGGTTGAAAATCTAAAACCTGTTCACAGTTGAAATGCTGAAATGTCATTGTGGCGATTCTTATCCTCCAGTGACATGATTAAGAATGACTGAAACTGTAAAATTTAATAACTTCCAAATATATTTCAGGTAGATCCTGGTTTCCATTACAGTTTTTCTGAAATCCAAAATAATTTTGGATCTGGAGGGTATAAAATAAGTTTTATCATGAAAATGTCCAGAATAGATGGAAACTGGTTTTGGCCATACTATTGTTTGGTTCATGTGGTTGGTGGTCATATCGGAGTTCTCCAAAACATTTCCAGGCAGTAGTGTGTATACAGCATCTGGTTGGTATTGAAGTGCTCATAATAGAGTGCCTGTAATGATCAGTGGGAACAGGGCAAACACTAAGCAGGCTTTATGGCCTAATGGGTGGTTATTTGGCATTTACAGACATTTCTGTCTTGGACAGACGTTACAGTAATTGCTAGAGGCTTTCAGTTGATTATCTGTTTAGCACCTTGTTTTTGCCATTGCGTCTGTATGACTGAGTGTCTTCAAGCCACAGATGCCTCTGTCCCAAACAGCAACATATTGACTTAAAAGAAAAAACAAAAAACCTCATAGAGTGCAGGCATTATTGTAGTGCTGGCCCCCTCCCCAAACCTCAGCTTGTTGGGGTCCAGCCCACACCCCAAAGGCCCCTGGCTTCCTGCTGACTGTTATTTTTATCCCAGTTAGTGAGCCGTCCAGGAAAAGTACAGAGATCTCTGGGATTCGATTACAATCAAGTGAGGGAGAAGAACTCCTTCAGCAGCTACCTTCTATTACTTTATCAGAATCTTTTATAGACACTTGAGTGGAGGGAAGGATGAAAGATTAAAGATGAAAAGGGTTTACAAAATTATACTGCACATTAGACTGATTCCTGTACAATTTCAGCATCTTTAAATAAATTTTTTTTATAAAATAAGCATTATAAACAAAACATTTTAAATGGGATTAACAAAGATCTACTGTTAACTGTATCAGCTTGAAATGTAGTCATTTCCTTTATTGTTACAATAACATTGTCCATTGACTATCTTGAAGACATTTGTGTGGAGATAGGAAAAACTTCATATCTATTTTTGTTTTCTATTGAGTTAACAAAAGTATATTGTGTGTGTTTTAAAATTATAGTCCTTCAAACTGTATTAGACGCACCATTACTATGAAATTATTATTATTATTATTATTATTATTATTACCAGCAGTAGTAGTAATATAACTACTTGTACAACATGCTGAAAACCTTTTTAATAATGCCGATGTTCGTGTCTGTCAAATAGCTTTCTGATGTGTCTGGACTTTTTGAAGCTAGTTTGCAATAATATTTTTTATTTAAAAAAAATCTATTTTGAATTAAAATCTAATAATTCTCAAATCATAGAGCTGTGAATTAGGAAATAGTTTCCTAAGTGTTATGGCTTTGGCAGGCACCAACAAACCTAAATGCTCTTTAACAGGATTTTAGCTTGATGGTATTCTTAGGTCTTGACCTATTTGTACTAACATGAGCCTGTGTTTTTGATCGAGACTACAAAACGGCTTCTGTAAGATGATGTGTATACTGGCCTCTGTTGAATGCAGAAAATGTAAGCGTTAAAATAATGCTGTCTATAAGCTTGTCTCAATCAGTGGTCCTCACTGGTATGTTGCAAACCATAGCATGATGTATCAGTAAACCCATAATTATTGTAGCTTTATAGCCATATTATTGATATGTACAGTAAATGTCAAAGATTGTACAGTTCTGGATAATATTCTTACAAACTAGAAGTAAACACAGTTGGTTGACTGACTACAAACTACAGCGTGATGTAAAATGCGTGCACATCAAAATAATTAAAGGGCCGCCAGCTGGAGGAAGACCAACAGAAGCTTACACTTAGAGATGTAGTCACACTGTCATTTCATTCCTCATGCAATAAAAAATCACCTTTTATTTCTGATGTGTACAACAGTTACACAAAGCATGTAATTCTCCAAAAGCCAAATGGTCACATTGCCTCTTGCATCATTAGCAACAATACCATAATTGGACTATTTTGACTTGATAGTGTTCAAATGAATGTAAGGGTGGACAGTACGATACAAATTCCATACTGTGATACTTGAAGGCATCTTCATAATACATTAATTTGCTAGTGATTTAGTAGAGGCAGATAATGAAAATTTCTGAAAAATTTAAAGAAGGGACAGTAAAAAGATTTTAACAAATGTAAAGTTTAAAATCTAATGAGGTACTTATAAGAGTGGAATTACAAATACAATAACATTTGATCTTCAGAAAAGTGTATTGTGATTGTTAATATTGTTCAGTGTTTGACCATTTTCGGTTACCAATTTCCATTTTGAACAAATTCAAGCATGTAGTGGCCAGTTTGCATATTATTTGTAATATCCACCCTGTTGTGTTGTAGTTTTGGCATAGTAAAATGGTGGAAATCTGCACTCCTTCCTATGCAATGTCTGTAGTTTACCACACACAATCTTATTGAAGTATCAAAGTAGGTATTGAGCTGCTAAACAGCAAGTCAGACTATGCATGGTTTAACAAATGCCCAGTTAGCACATGTGTACAGTAGCAGTTCTTAGGAAGCCTGGTAGATATCTGTTGAACATCTGACTAATGAACACTTTAACACAATCAGTGAATGAAATAGCAGTACAAAGTACCGTGCGTGTGTCTGTGTTTTGTACTTTCTCCAGGCCACTGCTGTGCCTTCACTTAACTGGTCTCCCTCACATACTATTTATAGTAGCAACAAAGTACTTCAGATATGTATCTATAAGTAACTTCAGACTCACTCTCCCTCTCTCTCTCTCTCTCTCTCTCTCTCTCTCTCTCTCTCTCTCTATATATATATATATATATATATATATATATATATATATATATCTCGATCTACCTCTCTCCCTCCCAATCTCCCATAAAAAGATATTTCAAATGTAATGGAATTTTCCATTAGCTCTCAGTTTTATAACTAATATTATAACATGTGCCATTCTAGCAGAAATATGTGGTAAATAACAGATTTCTGGTTTAAAAAAAAAAAAAGTGTGGCAATCCTGTGATGACTTGTCATAATCTTGTTTGTTTGTCCATTGAAGCTAGCATGTCCTTATTTGAAAGTAGGAGCTGGAGATTCATTCTAATCATGGATCAACTGATCAGTAAACTTTTTGCTTCAGCAATATCTGTCATTATAAGCTGCTATGACTAACTGTTATGGTACCTCCGTCTGTTCAAATTTCAGCTCACTGTCACTATTATGACACTGAAAACCTGGTGCAGGATTGTCGGAAACACAAGGAGACTGAAAAATCTAGGGGTCCTGAGGGCCATATTTATTTATTTTTTTTTAATTTGAGATGCTTCAGAACCAAAATGAATGTGCTAGGTAGACAGGTTTAAAGCTAAACTTCTTGCATACTTTTCCCTCGTTCTCTTTTGAGAAAAATGGCGAATCCTCAGGTAAGCATTGATTGTTGCTCTGCTGTCAAGGATCGAATGATACCAGAAAAAAGTATTTAAATTTTTTTTTTTTTTTTATACATCAGCTATAGTGATAGTTTTAATAAGAGATGTTTATAACAAGTTAATATCCAATTGGAGGTGCATGATGGCTTAGTGCTTCGCACGTTTGCCTCACAACTCCAGGGTTGAGGTTTCGATTCCCACCGCTGCCCTGTGTGTGTGCATAGATTGCATGCACCCCCGGGCCTTGGGGGTTTCCTCCGGGTCCTCCGGTTTCTTTCCCCAGTCCACAGACATGCATTGTAGGCTGATTCTCACTTCCAAATTGTCCACACCGTATGAATGGGTGTGTGATTTGTGCCCTGTGATGGATTGGCACTTCACCGGGACTGTCCCCCTCTTTGTGCCCGAGTACCCCGGGATAGCCTCCAGGTTCCCTGCAACCTGGCATTACAGAAAATGGATGTGTAGTATCCAATTGGGCTAAAAATGGTTTGGACTACATCATCATGGACTCATCACTCATCATTCACCCATAGTCAAATCCAAGATGCATCTCCAACACCAAAGACTATTTGTACACAGACTCTTTTCTCTTCCAAATCTTGCAAAAAAGTAACATGGTCTCTCTTTCTCTCTCGTCTTAGCTCTCATCTTCCTCTTCTATTTGGTGTTTTATGGCTTCCTTGCTGGGATGTTCACCCTCACCGTGTGGGTGATGCTGCAAACACTCGATGATTACACTCCCAAGTACAGGGACCGAGTCTCCAGCCCAGGTAACACTCTCATACCCTTTCCCTAATACCCATAAAACACTGAATTCACAGAGAAAAGTGTGATTATGGGTGGAAATTGTAAAACTAGATATTAATTGTATACTTTAAATTTTTTAAATAATGTGTATTTTTCTATACCCAAATCACTATTACACTAGCCCTTATTGGATTGTGAACTTTCTTTTGGGAAAGACCATCCTGAGTCTTCTATATTTATGCTTTCCATTAGACAGTAGGCATACTTGTGATATAAAACCAATAACAATCAAGGGCTCTGAGCACTCAGTGGCCACTTAGGATATCCTCTTGTTGCTCTATAATATAATAAATTCTGATGCTAATGCATTTGGATTACTCTCTGAATGTAGAATTTCCAGTTTGGGCTTTAGACAAAATATGAACTGGGAGAACTTTGTGCTCATGAGCCCAAATAATGTTTCTGTAATCGAACAGTAATGTACTGTATATGGCATATAAAGTAATTCTACCCGGGTGGGGTTTCACATATTTAGATAAAGCTATTTACTGCATTTCTAGAGCAGCATATGCACAATTGTAGAATTTGGAAAGAACCAGAGCTGTGGTGTTTTATGTGCCAATGTAGCACCGAATAGCAACTCGATAAGTACATATTCTTTGCTGCTTTAATGGCGAAGCACAGTGAATCTGTGGAACAGCAATGCTACCTTCTGTACCAGTGTCCTGGTTTGATCATGAGCTCAGGTTTCTGTTTGTATTCCTTTCCTCATAATCTCCCTATGTTTGTGTGGGTTCCTCACAAAAAAACATGCCAGTAGTTCGATTAGTACTTCCAAATCACCCATAATGAGAATAAATGTGTGAATGACTTTCACGGTGTATTCAAAACTACTGGATAACTACTTTTTTCATAAAGTCATTACTGAAGATGATTGAATGAATGTTGCTTAAATGTTTGTGGGTTTTTTTCTTAAATAATAAGTAAAAAAAAAAAAAGTAATACAAGACCCCAGTAGCCAATGAAAAAGAACTTGTATGTAGCTGCCCTCCACCCTATTCATATTTTCAGAATCATTAACAGTGATTTTTACAGAAGTATGCAGCTGTGTACTTTAGCTCTGTGAACTGGTGCAGAATGTCAACTCCGTTATAACATCCATATTTTGATATATTTGAAAAATATATTGGACAGAAAAAAAATTATACTTGCTCTAGCTTAGAAAATGTCCTCCAGTCTGCTTATTTAAGGAAATTGTGTATATTTTAACATGCCATACACTTTGGTCTTAATTCACCGTACATTGCTCTGAAGTATGAGGTTTCTTGTCTGATCTTGTCTGATACAACATGTTGAATTGGTACTGTTTGCAGTGCTATTCAAAAAGAGCAAGTGAAATAATAGGAGTTCATGAAACTAATCCGGTTAAGGTTCATTTTGTGAAAGCAGTAAGAATATTCTTCTCAGTATTTTATTACTGAGACAGTGACATTTTATGAGAATTTACAGATGTGTGGTTATATTGATGTATCCTCAGAAAACCCTGGAATATTTTTCAATCTAAATGCTCCTATTAGCATTCATGACGTCTGATGCTAATTTGGAAATATTAATAAATATTAGTGGTGTTTGTGTATCCCTGAAAGTGAAATGTTCATCTATGAAATGAAGTGAACTTGTCTTGCTGCTATGTTGACAGGTCTGATGATCAGGCCCAGGTACCTGGATGTCATAGTAAACCGCTCTGACCCACAGCAGTACAAGAAGTATGTCCAGGACCTGGAGGACTTCCTCCTGGGTGAGTACTGCCTCCTTTTGAAAAATGTGGAGAACTGCAGGAGAATGCCAATGAGCTCACTGAAGGAAAACAACAGCTCCTGAGTAATAAGCATTTAGAACAGTTCAAGAGGGACATCCGTTTTGAAATATCTAAAAGTCATTTGATGGTGTTTGATATCACTGACTAGAAACAGGAAATATGTTTGGGTTAGGTTGACACTAGTAAAAAAAATAAAATAATAAGGTGGTTTCCCTCCACAACAGCTAATGGCCACTTCCAAATTCAAACCTGAAGGAAGTATATATGTGAAAAGTTAATGGTAAGGCAATGCTGGAAGTTCACTGGATCAAGAAAAAAGCAGTTTGGAGAGAGACTCCAATTACAGACTGTCAGTCTTCTGTTTTTCTTTAAAGACCTTCTGTAAAGAGCAGTTGGGCTTTGCGTTTTGTATAGTATATAAATAATTAACACCGGACTCTAATTTCACCTTCAAGTTAACTGCTAATCCTAGAGGTTCACATACTTTTGCCACTCACAGATATGTAATGCTGGATCATTTTCCTCAACAAATAAATTACCAAGTATAATATTTTTGTCTTGTTTGTTTAATTGGGTTTTCCTTATCTACTTTTAGGACGTTTGTGGAAATCTGATCATGTTTTAGGTCATGTTTATGCAGAAATATAGAAAATTCTAAAATGTTCAACCAAAATTTCAACCACCACTGTATGTATATGAAAATAATCTATAGGGACAATTGAAAAGAATATTAAAAGCTGCTGGCTGGATAAGGACAATAGCCCTCCAGTGAATCCCATAAGAGTGTTTTAAAATGATACAGTCGGTATTTTCTCTCTCAAATTGCCAGGGGAATAATGGGTTCTTTCAGCTGGTGGTCATAACTGCACATTGAGAGACTGATGGAAATCATTTTCTCCTTTATCTGGGAGATTTCAGATGGCTGTTCAGTCATAGGTGTGTAGCATCCTTGTACATTAACCATTAAAATGATTGAACAATGAACTTACAACCCAAATTCAGAAAAAGAAAAAAAACTTGTATTTGACTTGTATTTAAACAAAAAATGTATAAAGACAAGGTATTTGATGTTTTACCCAATCAACTGCAGTTTTTTGAAGATGAACGTTTATTTTTGAATTGATGCATGCAACACGTTCCAATAAAGTCAGGACATGGGGCAATTTAGGACTAATAGCGATGTGACGAGTTGAAATAAGAAAGTGATGTGAAACAGGTGAGATAATCGTCTAATCATAGTATATAAGGCGCCTTCAAAAAAGGCCTAATCCTTCAAGAGGAAGGATGGGTCGAGGTTCACCAATCTGCCAACAGATGTCTCAGCGATTAATCCAACACTTTGAGAACAACATTCCCTAAAGACAACTCGGTAGGATTTTGGGCAGTTCACCTTCTACAGTGCACAATATAATTAAAAGCTTTAAGGAATCCGGTGAAATCTCTGTGTAAAGGGCAATGTCGAAAACCACTTCTGAATGTGTGCGATCCTTCAGACGTCACTGAACCATCATGAGTCTGCAATGGATATCCTGACATGGGCTTGGGAATGCTTTGGTAAACCTTTGACGGTCAACACCATTCGCTGCTACGTCCACAAATGCAAGTTAAGGCTTTACTATGCAAAGCACAAGCCATACATCAACACTGTCCAGAAGCACCGCCGACTTTTCTGGACTGTCTTATCTGAGATGGACAGTAGCACAGTGGAATTTTGACAAAAAAGCTGTCGTGTTCTCTGGGCCAAAGAGGAAAAGGACCATCCAAGCTGTTAGCAGCATCAGGTTCCAAAGCCATTGTGTGTCAGTGCCTATGGTAACTTACACATCTGTGAGGGCACCATTAAAGCATAAAGATATGAACACATTTTGGAGCAGCATATGCTGCCATCCAGAGCAGGACAACGCCAAACCACATTCTGCCTGGATTACAAGCGCATGGTTGCGTAATGAGAGAGTGCAGGTGCTAGCGTGGCCTGCCTGCAGTCCTGACCTGTCTCCAATTGAGAACGTGTGGTGCATTATGAAGCTCAAAATAAGGCAACAAAGGCCCTGTACAGTTGCACAGCTTTAGAAATGCATAATGGATGAATGGGGAAAATTCCTCTTGCTAAACTTATCCAACTGGTGTCTTCAGCACCCAAACACATAAGTGTTATTAAAAGAAAAGGTGTGAAAATGTTACTCAGTGGTAAGCAGTCTAACATTTTTGGAGTGTGTTGCAATCATCAGATTTGAAAAAAGAAAATAAATTAAATTCACAAAGTAAAACATCAAATAATGTTTTCAATAGAGTACAGGGTGAAATGAATTTTCAAGTGATTTTTACATGTAAATTTTTTTGCAACTTTTTCAGAATTGGAGTTTGAACAATCAGTTTGGATTATTTTCCCCCTAAACCCTAACCTGTGTGAACACTAATGGCATGCTACTGTTGAAGCAGACTAATCGTCTTTGTCTTTATCCATCCAGTCGGCTGTGGGGGAATACACTCAGGATCCCATATATGCACAATATTCCATGTTTTGTAAAGATGATCTGTGGACTGGGCCATTTTTTTCTTTCTTGAAGTGGGAAATAAAACATGTTGGATGGGCCTGTCATGGAAATATGAACATTTTAACCACTCTATCCATTTCAAAAGTTTAAATTAAGAAAGATGGCTAAAGTGGTTGCCCCAGACCTCCATTATTTTGTCTGGTTCTGATTTTACTGGTGTAATGGAACAGTTCCTGCAATCAGTAACAGATTTCATTTCCTAAGGAGTATTGTTCCTTGTGCTTTGTGGTTTACTATTCATTTTCCTTGGACGGCATTGGAGCCTGCCATTGTTATTTGAGTATTTTTGAAAGGGTTATTAAGTTTCTTTATATTCTTTTGAGAAAACGCATAAATAATCCATTCTGTGCTTCTATGGTGTGTGTACCCTGTAACTTAGTGAGTAAGCTCTCAAAACCCGTAACTGAATGAGCATCCCTTCCGTTTCAGAAGTGAAGAATTCTTCACAGCAAAAAGAATGACTGATGCAGATTCCTGTTGAAGTGATGGTTTTAAGGAGGCCATTTTTAGGCCTCCTTTTCATGGCCCCTGTCTTAATGGGGTGAGCAGTGTGGTCCCTAAATAGAGCTCCTCTGTTGCACAGGAGTCTGTGGAAGACGGCTACCATTCAATTCCAGCTGACTTGGAGCTCTTGGCACATTCAGAGCTGCTTCTATCACCACCATGCTTTCTATAAAAGGATTGGCAGGATAAGATACTTGTGTTATTGGCACTTCAAAGTGGTGTTGAGTGCGCACCTTTTTTTGGTTATGCTCCAAGAGTTCAGAGAGCAAGGAGAACCCAAGATGACTCGTACTTTTCTACAGCTGGAAGAAACCGCTAGAGATGCATCTTTAAAGTTGGTTTCTACAGCATGCTTTTCTCTCAGGAAGTGAGGGCTAGAGCTGTTGTCTTTTGGAGTTAGCCACAAGGCAGTGGATGATGAGCGCTACAATACTACACATGCTGCTTTGAGATCCCTTGGCAAATTAACCTGACTTCAAAACAAGTACTTATGTATTGTAGAATATCACTGTGTATTGAGACAATATTCACACTAGACTGTATCAGCCTTCGTGATGGTTAGTTACTATTCTCACCTTTTTATGCTCTCTTTTCACGCAGATTATAATGATACAGTGCAGGAGCAGAATGTGCAATGCCCAGAAGGCCAATATTTTTTGCAGGACGATCCAGAAGAGAAAAAAGTGTGCCAGTTCAAGCGTAGTCAACTGCGTCAGTGTTCTGGCCTGGCTGATACAAATTTTGGATATAGCGAGGGTCAGCCCTGCGTGTTGATCAAGATGAATCGGGTGAGTCCACAGCACACACACTTTTGGAGATGTAAGGAATTTGTTTCTTATCTGAAACTAAAATGTTTCAGTCCTCTGGATGAATAGGTTAATGAGGAAATACCAAATATTTGTTCTAAGCATTCTAACCTTGGGGACAAGAACCAAGTATGTTGCTTGTTAATTGTTCTTAGGCCTGTCTCTAAGTGATGGCTCAGTATTTAAGGCACTGAGCTGCTGATCAGAAGGTTATGAGCTCTAGGCATAGCATAATGAGCTGAAAATAAAAGAATTTCACTGTACATGTATATGTGACAATAAAGGCTCGTCTATTTGCCAGCACTTTTTCCTAATTTGCTCACTTCACATGCAGTCTCAGTTGCTCACCTTCATGTTCTTTCAAGACCTTCCTCATGTGTTGGCTTCACAATAAGCATAATACATATTAGATAAAATAAAAATACAGTTTTTGCCACATATTTGTTTGGTGCAAATAAAGGGGTCATATGATGATTTTAAAAGTTCATTATTTTGTTTATTGGGTGTAATAGATTAGGTTAACATGCTTTAATGTTAAAAAAAAATAAATAAATTTTTCACATAATGTACATTATTGCAGTGCCTCTATTCCCAGTCCGTCTGAAATGCTATTATTGCGCCATTTACCATTTAACTCACTTATATAGCGATTTTATCCGAACACCTCACACTTTGCCTCATTCACACACTCGCACACCAATGGTAGCAGAGCTGCCATGCAAGGTGCTAACTTGCCATCGGGAGCAACTTTGGGTTCAGGGACACTTTGGCGTGAGGAGTCATGTGGGCCGGGAATTGAACCGCCGACCCTATGATTAGTAGACAACCCGCTCTACCACCTGAGCCACAGCCGCCCTTAGTTCCAATTTCTCCAAAGCCCCTCATTCCGAAAAGCCCAGAGTGCTCTGATTGGCCAGCTGAACCATCGCTTTGTGATTGATCAAAAACCTTTGTTTGTGTGTGTGTGTCGGAAATGTAATGCACTTACCATAATCATGAGCTTCAGCTTCCAAGGCTTCAAAAGCAATTATAAACAGGTCAATTGGAAGTTTTTATTTTATAACTCTTCCCTTTCAGATACGATGTTATAATGGATTAATTTGTAACAACTTTATGTCCTGAAGTGACAACATAAAATCCCATTAAAAAAAGTAAATTAATAATAATAAAAAAAAATTATGGTGACATTATGCTGATATTTCAAATTGTGATGTAGATGTCTGCGGAAGTAATATCTGGACTTGGATCGAGACGTTTTAGGCAGGTTTGCAGCAGTGTTCCGTGTTAGATAGAATAAATCCCTTTGTGGGAGACTTTGAGCTTTGTAACTTTGCACAATACATACATGCACAAACGGATACATTACACACTAAAGGAAAACATTAAAAATCACCATATGACCCTTTTAAAGGAATACTCTTTATCTGTCCATTGTGTCTATAGCATGTCCCTGTACTGATGAAAGAAAACTCAAAATGCATTTACAATGAAATTTTAAATGCAATTATTGAATTCTGACAATATTTCAAATTGTGTGACCTTTTCTCACCGGGATGATTTTCGCAGCGTGAAAAACGGTCTGCTTAACGCCCTAGTGGCTGTCGGTGAGAGTGTTCACACCCAGGAGTAAAATATGTGTTGCCAAAGTGTCAATTCTTTTACGTTGAGTGTTGTTTTTTGTTTTTTTTTGGTTTGTCCTCCCCCTCCCCCCCGGCCGCACCGTGTTATAAACTGCCTGACCAATGAGATTCATGTTTTTGTTCACGTGCCCAGAGCCGCTGAAGTTATATAAAAGTACTTGATGGCGCTCAAGTACAAAAGTGTCTTACCAACAAAAAAAAAAAAACCACAAAACCCCTATTAAAAAAAAAAAAAAAAGCCCAAAAAAAAATACACACCCCTATTAAATCCTTTTGCCTAAAATAAAATCAAAAACCCACATTTTTAAAAAAAAAAAAAATAAAAAAAAAAAAAAAAATTCTCACTAAAAAAAAATTTTTTTTTACACACATAAACAAGGTGTCCTTTGAAAGCACCAGATTCAAAATTACACACTGAATACTATATAAGTATATTTATTATGTTGTGGCTGTTTTTCAATGACACTGAAATGCAAGTATATTTCAGTGTTGTTTTACACTAAATAACATTGATTGTTTCTTTGACTCCTCTCTGCAAATGATAATCTACTGATTGATGGCCCATTGTATTTATTTTGCACTATATGTATGTATGTATGTGATATATATATACACATACATACATACATACATACATAACACACGCGTATATATATATATATATATATATATATATATATATATTATAATTTTATTATTTATAAAGTAAACTTGATCTCTTATTCAGATAGCGATGTGCCCCATTATTGAGTCATTGTATTATCATTTTGACCACCAAAAAAAGACCATTCATATTCAACACTTCATCAAATTGCAGGAACATTACAATTCAAATCATTACTTATTTATTTGAACAGTGAGAAACAGAAGAACAACAAGAAAATCGAGAAAAACGCATGTCAAAAATGTTATATTTGCATTTTAATGAGGGAAATAAGTATTTGACCCCCTCTCATTCAGAAAGATTTCTGGCTCCCAGGTGTCTTTTATACAGGTAACGAGCTGAGATTAGGAGCACACTCTTAAAGGGAGTACTCCTAATCTCAACTCTTAAAGGGAGTGCTCCTAATCTCAACTCTTAAAGGGAGTGCTCCTAATCTCAGCTTGTTACCTGTGGAAAAGACACCTGTCCACAGAAGCAATCAATCAATCAGATTCCATGGAGCTCTCCAAGGATGTCAGGGACAAGATTGTAGACCTACACAAGTCTGGAATGGGCTACAAGACCATTGCCAAGCAGCTTGGTGAGAAGGTGACAGTTGGTGCGATTATTTGCAAATGGAAGAAACACAAAAGAACTGTCAATCTCCCTCGGCCTGGGGTTCCATGCAAGATCTCACATCGTGGAGTTGCAGTGATCATGAGAACAGTGAGGAATCAGCCCAGAACTACACGGGAGGATCTTGTCAATGATCTCAAGGCAGCTGGGACCATAGTCACCAAGAAAACAATTGGTAACACACTACGCCGTGAAGGACTGAAATCCTGCAGCACCCACAAGGTCCCCCTGCTGAAGAAAGCACATATACATGCCCGTCTGAAGTTTGCCACTGAACATCTGAATGATTCAGAGGACAACTGGGTGAAAGTGTTGTGGTCAGATGATACCAAAATGAAGCTCTTTGGCATCAAATCAACTCCGTGTTTGGAGGAGGAGGAATGCTGCCTATGACCCCAAGAACACCATCCCCACCGTCAAACATGGTGGTGGAAACATTATGCTTTGGGGGTGTTTTTCTGCTAAGGAGTCAGGACAACTTGACCGCATCAAAGGGACAATGGACCATGTACCATCAAATCTTTGGTGAGAACCTCCTACCCTCAGCCAGGGCATTGAAAATGGGTCGTGGATTGGTATTCCAGCATGACAATGACCCAAGGCAATAAAGGAGTGGCTCAAGAAGAAGCACATTAAGTGCTGGCTAGGCCACTCCTGGAGTGGACTAGCCAGTCTCCAGACCTTAATCCCACAGAAAATCTGTGGAGGGAGCTGAAGGTTCAAGTTGCCAAACGGCAGCCTCGAAACCTTAATGACTTGGAGATGATCTGCAAAGAGGAGTGGGACAAAATCCCTCCTGACATGGTGGCCATCTACAAGAAACATCTGACTTCTGTGATTGCCAACAAGGGTTTTGCCACCAAGTACTAAGTCATGTTTTGCAGAGGGTTCAAATACTTATTTCCCTCATTAAAATGCAAATCAATTTATAACATTTGATGCGTTTGACATGCGTTTTTCTGGATTTTTTTTTGTTGTTATTCTGTCTCTCACTGTTCAAATAAATCTACCATTAAAATTATAGACTGATAATTTCCGGTAAAATGCCTGGGTGTGAACACAAAAATACTCTGCGAAAAACATCCCGGCATGAACAAGCCCTAACAATAAAGAAATTTTGGCAACCCTCAAGGTTTTCTGGTGCTCGTGTGTGTTCAGTTGCATACACCAACACGCATCCTCTTTCCTCTGAAAACATAGTTCCTTCTCTGAAAGAATGACTTTAATTTACAAGGTTTGATGGAAGAATTAACAAAGTTTTGCAAAACAACAACACCACCACAACAACACCACCTGACACTTGCATTGTAAGTTAGATTTTAGTCAAGGTGTTTTCCATTCTTTTCTCAGGATAGGGAAATGTCAAATCTACTCTCTTTGGTCATGCTACAGAAGTAGTAGATAGAGATAAATTGAAAAATACTGGACTATTCCTTAAAGGTAATTGTAAACTAAAGTGAAAATCATAAACTTGAATCACAAAACTATTGTGAAATAAGCACATTAATTGATTTTGAATATCATGACCTTGGTTTTGCCTTTTTGCTTGCTTGGATGCACAAGATCTTATTTTTTCTTCATGTTTATATCTCCTCTTTCATCACTCTTTGAATCCAATTCATTGGATTGCATTGATTTTTTTTGGTACTTGGTCTGCATTTGTGAAGGAATTTGAAAATACACTCAAGAATACAACACAATTACAGAGTTTTCCTTTTGTTTTTTGCTTGTATTGTGTAGATTATAGGTCTGAAGCCCCGAGGACAGCCGTACATCAACTGCATGGCCAAGGTAAAGCCCACCACCTTCCTGCATGTGTATTTGCAAATTATAATCATGTGTGTGAGGCATGTTTGTTTTGTTTCTTTGTTTGTTTGTTTTTGGTTCATTATAATTAATGTATGAGTGTGTTCATTTTGTTTTTCAATCATGTGTTTGTGTATGGTCTCTCTCCATGCTGCATTGGCAGTTCACTTGTGGTAAGAATTGAGGCCCAACCTCCCTGCTGTCACCAGGGACCTTGTTCTGACCCTTAGTCATAACATTGCTGCTTCTGTTTCGGCTCCTGTCCTCCTATTGCTTGTGTCTGCCACTTTATTGTTCCCTCATGCAAGACACAGTGTACTGTATACCTTCAAATCCCCAAGTAAAGGAAGTAGAAGAAGAAAAATAAATTCACAGGCTTGTTGCACCTTTTTCAGAGCTGGAACATTTTCCCAGGGGAAATTTTAGCTGCTAACTGTCTAAACAGTCAGGTAGTGGAATCCATTCATTCAGTTACATCCATTTTAGAAATTGAAGAAGAAATGATTTCTTTATAATTGTATTAGAATCTTGTATTTAGCTATATAATGGAGTTCACATAGACCAGCTAGTGTAGTATTGTAGCTATTTAGTTTAATTATGCACCTACTTTACCTACGTGATGGTGGAAGTTTCAATTTATTTAACATTTAAGACACAAAATTTGATTGATAAGCTGATGAACTTTTCATAGTTTTAGCTGGGGGAAACTGTCTAGTCACCCTACATCCACAGTAGACCAACTCTAATGTCCTCCCTAGCTTTAATTACTCTAATGTCCTCTCCCCCTTTATTACTTGCTTGCAAACAGTAGTAAGCTTTGAAGGTATACAAGGACAACAGGAAGGGTGCTCTCTTCATTTTAGGAAACAGCCTCTGCTCATATTGCTCCCCTGACTTCACCTCCTAATAGAGATCGAGAGCTTGATTTCCTGCAGGTTGCTGTAATGCTTTTAATGCTTCAGTGCTTCCATTAGAGATTGCATTGATCTATAAGTAAGTGGATTGTGTTGCTTGACCTGACTGATGACCAGAATGAATGGTGATCTATAGTGGGCAGGACACATCTTCCACAGTGACGATCCATTTAATCTCCCAAGCTATACTTTAGTTACAGTTGTGAGCAAATATGAAATAGTAAATTCACACATAATAGTAAGTGTTATTGTTAAATGGCTAACTTGAACAACTATAAGCAGTTGTACTGCATTCTGTACAACATGCATTTTAAGGTTAATATATTTGGTTTTAACTCTATTTAAGCTATAATATTTAATTTATTGTGCTTGTGAGACAGATTAGACTAGACTAGACTTGCCCTCCATTATGTGAGATGCTGTCTGTTGGGAAACTAAGGAAGGAACTAGTACAAATGTGGATCCGCATTAAGATATCGAGAGCTGGGCCAGTATGTATAAATCTTCCAATGATTACTTCTAATGCTTACTAATGATGACTCCTGATTACGCATCTGTTAAAAAGATGTTTTACACTTTCTCATGGCAACTATTGGTGGTATTGGGAGTTAACCCAAAGAGTAAATCTTAAGCATGAAGTAAGACAGTCACAGCACTGCAAATCGTATTTTGAGCCAATGGATGGGTGCAAGAAGTAGGCTGCACGCGAAGCGCGTGATTTACCATATAATTGTTTATTTGCCCAAATATTGGCATAAATGTCCCCAATTTTGTCAGGCAATACCACAATTATGCCCACAAAAGAGGCTTTATTCATACTGGCCCTAGTTTGAAGTTTAGCAGACTAACTTTCTTATAATCTACTATGGCTGCATGGTTATGGCCAAAATGATAATCATGATTATTTTGATCAATATTGAGATCATGATTATTAATTGATTTTAGGGACAACATGTTTTTATTGCACTTTTAATATTTACATTTAAATAAACAGACCGCTGCTTTCACCTCCATGTTGTTCTACATTCCTGCAAATGTACAAATCTGTGCATCAAATTAGACTGGTCCTTAAAGTGCATCATCTTGTAGAAGCAAAATATAAATAAAATTGTACAAAAATATAGGATAAGTAAAAATACCATCAACCAAATGAAAATATGCAATCCAATATAACAATATGCAACCAACTGAAAACATTTTGGGCGTCTGCAGAAAAGGCAATAACAGTGTTTACAGGAGGAAAGATGCAGCCAATTCACACAATAGAGCGGTGCAGGGTTGACGTCATTGGGTTGACAAAAACCCAATAGGATTTTCCCATAGGCTTTTGGATTATTGTAAAAATGTAATAAATAAATAAATAAATAAAAGCACTGTGATAAACAAAAGTTTACAATATTAACACATTTTGTCCATCAAGATCATTTTCACAAATGAACACCGCGTTTATGAAGTTTGAAGCCTAAAAACAATCACCAGAAATAAACAGCTAACCGTATGCTGTAAACGAACTACACCACAGTCGCTCGACTTCGTCACCATCGCCAAGCTTCCGATAACTTTTCCAAACTTGATTTAATGCATTTTGCATAATGCAGATTTACTCTGTGGATGAATCTTCATCCACTGTTTTTTTGGGGAATGGGGAACTTACTAGCTGTAAGTTTAGAAAGCACTTGATTTGATATGAGTGGAGGACAAAATTTAAACGTCGTTATCGCAGTCGATCATGTTCATGTAATCATTGGCAGTCAAAATCGTAATCGACATCAACATTCGATTAACTGTGCAGCCCTATAACCTACTATAAATTTAGTTTGCTTCAAATCCCACAGACAGTTGTGTGTAAATCCATCTTTCAGTCTTCAGTATTTCTGATGTATCTGATTTTAAAGATGTGACCCTCACACATGATCTACCTATTACACATTAACATGTCATAACCTAACTCTGAGGTTAAGCCTAACCCTTTGTATGCGAGTCCCATTTTACAGCCACACTGAGGCATTTGAAGAGCTACCCTTATCTGAATTACTGCTTATCATAATTGTTTGCAAAATGATGGAAACAATGCTCGAAATATGTATTGTCGACATATAAAAGTGACTCAAATGATAAATACTTATAAAGACTTCAAAACAAATCGACTGGTTAATGAATCAGAATTTAATTTAAACCTTACGGTCTCAGTTTAAATGACTATCAAGCATCATTGGCATTCTAAACTTATGATAGGACCTCTATTTACAGAACATAACTGAATCACAGAGAGACACTGTAGAAAGTGCTACATTTTGTAGCATCTCCTTCACATACAGTACAGGGATTGTTCCTCTTGGGTAGCCACCCATCTCTACTCTACTCCACTCCTTTCCAGCTCTGAAAATTGATAACAGGTCTTTCCAACTTAAGTATTGTTGGAAAGCTAAAGGAACCCACTTACTAATGAATTTGTGTGATTCCATCATTTTGTTGTGTTAAGCAGTTGGATATGAAGTGTTTTCAGAGGAAAACACATCTGGTATTATTTGGACATGCAAAACAAAAACTACTGGAATGTCTTATCTCTTATTAGTGTACATGTCCGAGGAATGTATGTTCATCCTTAAATGAGAGGTGTATTTACTAAAGCTGGCGTGTGTATCTGCCTCGCTGTATTGAACATGAATGAGAGAGGGGTGGGGGGGGGTTGTGTTCCTGATGGTATGTCAAGAATAGTAACATGTTACAAATTTCACCTGGCCATCATCCAGTTCAGCTAGTCGGGTGAGAAGAGCCTGTTGCTATAGGCAACAGCACAGGACACATCGATTGTCATTCTCAATAAAGAATAGAACTGAAATCTCGCCCTTCCTCCACTTTCTGTTTCAGAGAGAAACTCTTCTGGAGATGCAGTATTTCCCAACTGAGGGCCACATTGACAAGATGTACTTCCCCTACTATGGCAAGAAAGCACATGTGAGTATCATAACAGAATTAAAGATGCCAATGCCGGAATCGAAATTAGCCCTGGTAATGACTGTAATATCCGTAATTCTGATATTCATTTCATACTACGGCAGAATTTTCCAACCACTAGATCAAGAATGGTCACACTACAGCCTGCAGGCCAGACTTGTAGGACCCTTAAGAGAAAAGTAGATTTCTCAATATTTTCAATTTTCCTATTTTATTATTTCCTTGTTGTCATTTAATTTCATTGTTCATATGCTGTATGGCACAAACATACAACAGTTTCATTCTGCAGGAAATTGGAAGAATTGCTACTTTGTATACTATATACAAATGTACAACATTATGAGAAAACCTGTGTCAAGTTGTCAGTAAATGCAGGGTTCAATAAAGAACGAACTGTCATTTCCTTTTTTTTTTTTTACTTTTAAAATGAAAGTATTATAAAGTTGAAAGGACGCTGTCTCACTCTGCATTTTTCTATCCAACATGCTAACTATACCAGCCATGTGTCGCTTGAGGATTAGGCCAATAGACTTCTAGACTAGAGCTAGTTTACAGGCTCTGAAATTTTTCTTTTTGGGTCTTTCTACAAACCCCTGTTTGTCTTAACCATTTGCAATATACCCAAGTATAATATCTGTGATTTTTATCAGTACTCACATGCAAGATACCTGGAAAGATGGTGGTGTTTAATCACCAATCAAAGATGCCATCCAAATCCTCAAACTGCCATTAAGAAAAACCTTTTTGATGTTTTTTTCATTCCCCATATTTTCTTTTGCAGACTAAATATGTGCAGCCATTGGTGGCTGTGAAGCTGCAGCTACTTGAGCAGGATTATAACACAACCCTGACCATTGAGTGTAAGGTGGAGGGCTCTGACCTACGCAACAACGACGAACGCGACAAGTTCCTGGGTAGAATCGCCTTCCGCGTCCATGTGACCAAGTAGCCTGGATTGCTCACTGGAGCTGCACGATGTCCATCACTCGCATCCCAGTCCCCCTACCCGTTCTCCTTACACACATTTGCGTGAGGTAGCCCCTCGCTCCTCCCATGTCACACTACCTTCCAAATACCTTAAGGGAGCTTGACATTTATCCGTACTGTTCTCTGAAGGTAGGTTCAGAATGGTGCAATGGGCTGCTCATATAGTTGTGTGTGTGTGTGTGTGTGTGTGTGTGTGTATGTATATATTTAGATTTCAAATTAACACCTCTTCCCGTCTACCCACAAACCCCATTCACTGGAAAGATTAATACAAGTAAGTGCACATTCAGTCGCCTTCAAACCATCTCTGTAAGACACCATGCTAGTGACATCGTGCAGGAAACAGGGACCTGTAAATAGACGTGTCAGAGCATAGAGTTGTATGTCTATTCCCTCTTATAGTGCTGTGCAGCCTGCTGTGTGTGTGAGTGAGAGAGAGATAGAGTACGTATGTATGTATGTGTATGCGAGTGCCATAATGTGAAGTCTATATGTACATATTTAATGGATTTTAGACACCTTTTTTTTTCTGTATCATCACTCGTACTATGTCTGACTGCTGTAAGTAATCAAGGTTATGATATTATATATGTAATAAGAATTGTAATTTAAGATTTTGGAGAAAGAAAATGTTATTAAGTGGGGGTGGGGTGGGACACCCAAAAAAAAGTCTACCCACCTCGTTTTTTCGAATCCATCCTCCGTTCAAGGGAAGTGATTTTTTAAAACCTCTGCAGAAACTGTACTTTGTGCAGATGCCTTAAGATCTGTATGGAAACAACGTCAAATAAAGGAGATTTTAAACATGGACACAGTTTCCAAGTGATTAGTTAATTACAGACTTTTGAGTTTGGTGTCTTGCCCATAGGTGGCACCAGAAAGCTCAACTCATGGGTTGCCAGGTCATGACAAAAGCGGTTCCATTGGCTTCCAAAATGTTGGCTCAGCATTATAAGTCCAACACCATGACCATCACTGCAGTAGTAAAATAATTCTTTAAATAATCCTTATACCAATTTAGACTAGCCATAATAAATAAACCAGTTCACTTACATACAATGTAATGTATTCATGTTATATCGTACAAAGCTGGTGTTTTGTTTTAGATTCTGACAAGTAATTAATTTTTGATGATTAATATATTTTACTTTATCTAATCATTCATCTTCAGTAACTGCTGTTTCCTGGTCATGGTTGTGATGGATCCAGACCCTGTTCTGGGAACACTGGGTGCAGGCATGATTACACCCTGTACGGGATGTCTGTCCATCATATGCATTCAGGGACAATGTAGAAGAAGAAAGAAGAAATTTGTCACATACATTATAGCACGTTATAGCAATTTTCCCCCCACATACCAGCATGTTAAGAAGTTGGGGTCAGAGTTCAGGATCAGCCATGATGCAGCGCCCCTTTAGCAGAGAGGGTTAAGGTCATTTCTCAAGGGCCCAACAGTGGCAGCTTGACAGTGCTGGGGCTAGAGTAACCAATTCACCTACTGGCATGTTTTTGGTAGGTGGGAGGAAACTGGAGAACTCACACAGACATGGGGAGAAAGTGTAAAATTCTGCACAGACCTGAGCTCAGGATTGAACCAAGGACCCTGAAGCTATGAAGAGTCAATACTACCCACTTTTCCACCTTGCCACTCTTATGTAGATGATATCGGTATAATTAGTCTAATGTATGCAAAACATAAGAAGTACAGTAGTAACCCAGTTCTGCAGAAAAAAAAACATGTATCTGGAAACAGACTCTCTGCAGGTTTTTAGCCAACCACATTAGAAAATATCAAATGCTACCCCCTAGTTGTTGTGTGTAGACCAAGTTGTGTTTTGTTTCACAATGTGGAAATTATTTTAAAAGTTTTATTTTAATTTATGAATAATTTTACCAAGGTGAGTTTAGTTTTTTTTGTTTGGGTTTTTTTTTTTTTTTAACTTATTGGAATTGTCCATAATTTCAGTAACGGAAATAGAAAGACTAGGCTCAGTCCATCATATGTATTTAAAAGTAATGTACAACAATATAGCACGTTTGCCTCACACCTCCAGGGTCCAGGGTTTGATTCCTGCCGGGGCCATGTGTGTGCAGAGTTTGCATGTTCTCCCCGTGCTGTGGGGGTTTCCTCCGGGTACTCCGGTTTCCTCCCCCAGTCCAAAGACATGCATGGTAGGCTGATTGGCATGTCTAAAGTGTCCGTAGTGTATGAATGGGTGTGTGTATGTGATTGTGCCCTGCGATGGACTGGCACCCTGTCCAGGGTGCACCCCGCCTTGTTCCCGATGCTCCCTGGGATAGGATCCCCGCGACCCTGAAAAGGAGTAAGCGGAAGAGGATGGATGGATGGATGGTACAACAATATTAGCAGTTCCTTTCCATGCCAGAATGTGAGCTCACCTTCAATGTGCGTCAAACATGCCTATGTAAATACACCAGGCCTCCAAAAACCAACGAAAGGGAAATGTACTAAGATGATTTGTTTACTGTGAATCAAAAACATTCCTAAGCATTTGTTAAAGCATGTCCTGTATTTCAGTGGCTTTCTGTTCTTGTAGGTCTTCTAGTGTATTGTGAAATAATTGAATGTGCGAAAAAATAAAACTAGTGAGCACTATGTGGTGAAACTCTAAAATAACATCTACACTGTACATTTAAAGACTAAATGTAATGCGTTTATTTTTAAAAACCCATATTCAGTTCTGTGATGCCAGAAACAAGGCCTGAGGAAATGCTTTATCGTGTGCAGTGTTTGAAATTCCCCTTTAGTTTGTAATTTGCTTTGTCATTTAATCTCACTTTCCTCTGATAATAAGAACATTAGTACAGAGTCAGGAGTTTACACTGCTATGTAATCAGTGGCTGATACAGTTACAATCATTGAAGGTGACCCGTGTTATGAGGTTCAGGTATCATTTAGTAGTGTTGTGATGAATCAGAGTAGCACTAAAACCTTTAGCTGAGGCTTTGTTGAAAACAAGGTGAGAGCAGCTCTTATCCGAAAGGGTTGTTTGCTTAAAACTTAATTCCATATACAGAAAAGAGCCTAGCTACTTTGAGGAACGCCATCAAATACACTTGGGGCCGGGGGGGGGGCAAAAAAAACAAAAACTCTGCCATAAACGCAGCCATGCTGAACTAGAACAAACCTCAAGTTTGAGCTCTTTTAAACACTTGGTGTTCAAGGGCAGTTTAGGACATCTCTGTGTCAGATGGCCAGACGCAGCAGTCTGGAGTCACTAGAGGAGCAACTGCGCTGCCCTGTGTGTCTGGAGGTCTTCTCTGAGCCACTCATGCTACAGTGTGGCCACTCGTACTGCCGTGGCTGTGTGCGCTCTATAGACATGGATCATCTGGGGCAGCTCCAGTGTCCTGTATGTCGCTGTGCCGTGGATGGGGACAGCCCTCCACCTAATGTGGCACTGGCACGCATTGTGGACGCCCTACGGGAGATCAGTGAACCAGGTCAAGGCCCTCCAGAGACATGCAACCAACACCATAACCCCCTGAGTCTGTACTGTGAGGAAGATCAGACGCTGATCTGCGGACTGTGTGGAAGCATCGGAAGCCACAGAGCACACAAGGTCACCCCAATCAGCAGCGTCTACAGCCGAATGAAGGTAAAATAACTGAGGATTACAGTTCATTGGAATAGCAACCGTATTTTGCTAGATTTTATTTTTTTATCTATTATATTATTTGATACAATCAGTTATACACATACTGCAGTATATTGGCTGATTAATTTTCAGTAATAAGTTATCCAGGAAATTCCAGAAGTTCAACACCAATTGTGAATACATGAGGTAAGAGGATGTTAAATATATTTCCAAATTTTGCACTTTATATACAGTGGGGAAATAATTGCAACCCCCACTGCTTCTACAGGAGATGTACATCTATATTAAATATGAAACACTTTACAGAGCATAAGGCTAAATTAACAGAAAAATAATCCAAAGAAAGCACTCAAAATATTACTATAACCCTCTTGAGCTCCAGATCTATTTTTGAAAAATATTGCAAATGGTAAGATTCAGAGGATAGCAAAAATGTAGTTTGGAGGTTGTTTTTAAGGAAAGGTTTGGTGTACAATTTTTTTTATATATATATATATATATATATATATATATATATATATATATATATATATATATATATATATATATTATATATATATATATATATATAATATACATATACACACACACATAC
Organism: Ameiurus melas; assembly: GCA_012411365.1. Classification (NCBI taxonomy): domain Eukaryota; kingdom Metazoa; phylum Chordata; class Actinopteri; order Siluriformes; family Ictaluridae; genus Ameiurus; species Ameiurus melas. The sequence goes on from CM022759.1 coordinate 22,056,712, forward strand.
AGAGCATAAGACTATATATAAATTGTTTTTTACTTAAAATATTAATTACATGAAGTATGTGCAATTAACTTAAAAAATAAATAAATAAAATACATTATAAAAAAAGTCTTTATTTTTACTTGTGATAATACATCTTTGAATCTAATATCTTTTTAGTTCAAATAATTTTGGTATCTGTCATTAAAGTACATAAAAAAGCTGTATCTGTACTTTAAAGATAAAACCTATACAAGGATTCACATTTGTCTTTGTAAATCCTACAAACATATTTGTTGCTTGTGTGCTGAGAAATAATATGAAACCGACTTCAATAAATGTAGTGAGGATTCATTGTTTCTGCTGTAATTGGATTTTCCAGGACACAATTGAATTTCCTCTTATAATCAGTCTGCATCAAAAAAGACACCACAGAACACACATGCTGGATTAAGAATATCCCTGTTATTTTCACATGGGGAGGGGAAGACAAGTAATGAAAGTAAGCATGCAGCAAAGTGCAGTCGAGCATTGTGCTTTTCATCTTTCCTCAGGAGGACATTTCCTGTCTGATGACTAACTTTCAGACACAGAAGAGGAAGCTGGAGGAGCAGATTTGTAAAATGGCCTATAACAAGTCTCGCATTACAGTGAGTTAAATCCATTAAGTCAGGGTTAGGTTTAGGACTTTCTGAACAATGCCACGTGATTTCAAAACAGATCACTATATGATTTTTTTTTTTTTTTAAGCTAAAAACAATTTCTGGGTTGTGTGTAGAATGAGTCGGATGTGCTGAAGTGGGTGGTCCGGAAGGAGTTTGGGGAGTTGCGACACTGTGTGGAGCTCGAGGAGGCCAGCTTCATGCAGAAGGTGGAGAACACCGCCTCAACTCTCATCGCCTCCATCCAGACCCAGGCTGATCACATGAGCCAACTGCTGGCAAAGTTCCAGGAGGCTGAAGGCACACTGGAAGCCCTGAGCAATGAGGGCCATCTGGACTTCATCACTGTGAGTGTTTTTATAAAACTGCCCGTGGAGCAGTTCATAACAATCACAAAAAATGTAACAGTATCATTAGCACTCTTATTCACTATTACTGCTCATGTAATATTATACTCTATTATAAGCTTTATAATATTGACACCCGTATAAAGTGTCTTTACACAATGAACTAATTCAGGCATAACTCTTCAAAGCTTATGGATATTATGTACAAGATGGATACACTATAACTAAGATGAGGAAATGTGGAGTGGTAGTTTAGGAGTTAATATTTAAGAGGTTTATGTTATCTCCTACACAACACATTATTTCACCAAATACTGATAAGACAATAGAAGCCCTAATCTAACATTTGCAGCAAAAAAAAAAACAAAAAAACCTTGAGTAATTATGTAAAAGAGTTTTTAATTAATTTTTTCACGTTAATGTATTTAAAGTTTAATTTGGCATTTTATACTTTATTAAATATGTAAATATGTAATATGTAGACTATTTGACACTATATAATTTTTAAACACCTTTATTATATGGGGCAAAAGCAATATTAATGCATTTAATAATTTCTGCTAAATTAACTTCCTTCAGAAACGCATAAAAAGACATCTTGTCTTGGACAAACTTTTATTTATCTGTTTTTCATTTTAGAAATATGGATCTATTGCTCCAAGGTAAGCAACATTTTCATTTAGATCTGTATGATTTTTAATAAACTCTCACATTAATACTGAATTTGAAAAAGAAAAAGAAAATGTACTAAAACAATTATAGAACAGGAAGTGGATTGAATATGTATTTTATTGTGGCTTCTCTGTAGTGATCAAAGAAATATCTTTGCTACCCTCAGAGCTGTGTGTGATGTTTCAGGTTTAGAGAGAGCCAGCAGAGAGAACAGAGGAAGGAGAGGACCTACAGCTCCATCAGCTTTAACCCAGGCTTTAATCACAGTGACATCAAAATGACAGTGTGGAAGAGATTACACAGGAGAGTTTTACCAGGTAAAAGACTGGATTCAGTCAATGATGCATGTAGAGCCAAGTTAAAAGCCTTAGGAATATTTTCTTATGTACATTGATGCTCATATTTTGGATATAATTATAGCGGTCTGAATTAATAACACAATATACACTCACTGACCACTTTAATAGGAACACCTTCCTCATACACCTGCATGTTGATGCATTTATCCAATCAGCCCAACAATGAGTGGCAGCAGTACAGTGCTTAAAATCATGCAGAAGTACAGTTCCCTCCACTAATATTGGCACCCTTGGTAAATATGAGTAAAGAAGGCTATGAAAAATTATTTGTTTAATCTTTTGATCTTCTGTTAAAACAATTCACAACTCAACAATATATGTATATATAAATATATATATACACACACATATATATATATATATATATATATATATATATATATATATATATATATATATATATATATAATGTGTGTGTGTGTATATATGTGTGTGTGTATATATATATGTATATATATACAGTGGTGTGAAAAAGTGTTTGCCCCCTTCCTCATTTCCTGTTCCTTTGCATGTTTGTCACACTTAAGTGTTTCGGAACATCAAACCAATTTAAACAATAGTCAAGGACAACACAAGTAAACACAAAATGCAATTTGTAAATGAAGGTGTTTATTATTAAAGGTGAAAAAAAATCCAAACCATCATGGCCCTGTGTGAAAAAGTGATTGCCCCCTAAACCTAATAACTGGTTGGGCCACCCTTAGCAGCAACAACTGCAACCAAGCGTTTGCGATAACGTGCAATGAGGCTTTTACAGCGTCCTGGAGGAATTTTGGCCCACTCATCTTTGCAGAATTGTCCTAATTCAGTTACATTAGAGGGTTTTCGTGCATGAACGGCCTTTTTAAGGTCATACCACAACATCTCAATAGGATTCAGGTCAGGACTTTGGCTAGGCCACTCCAAAGTCTTCATTTTGTTTTTCTTCAGCCATTCGGTGGTGGACTTGCTGGTGTGTTTAGGATCATTGTCCTGTTTCAGAACCCAAGTTCGTTTCAGCTTGAGTACACGAACAGATGGTCGGACATTCTCCTTCAGGATCTCTTGGTAGACAGCAGAATTCATAGTACCTTTTATCACGGCAAGTCTTCCAGGTCCTGAAGCAGCAAAACAGCCCCAGACCATCACACTACCACCACCATATTTTACTGTTGGTATAATGTTCTTTTTATGAAATGCAGTGTTCCTTCTACGCCAGATATACTTGGATACACACCTTCCAAAGAGTTCCACTTTTGTCTCATCGGTCCACAGAATGTTGTCCCAAAAGTCTTGGGGATCATCAAGATGTGTTGTGGAGAAATTGAGACGAGCTTTGATGTTCTTTTTGCTCAGCAGTGGTTTTCTCCTTGGAACTCTGCCATGCAGGCCATTTTTGCCCAGTCTTTTCCTGATGGTGGAGGCATGAACGCTGACCTTAACTGAGGCAAGTGAGGCCTGCAGTTCTTTGGACGTTGTTGTGGGGTCTTTTGTGACCTCTTGGATGAGTCGTCGCTGCGCTCTTGGGGTAATTTTTTGGGGCCGGCCACTCCTGGGAAGGTTCACCACTGTTCCATGTCTTCGCCATTTGTGGATAATGGCTCTCACTGTGGTTCGCTGGATTCCCAAAGCTTTGGAAATGGCTTTATAACCCTTTCCAGACTGATAGATCTCAATTACTTTCTTTCTTAATTGTTCCTGAATTTCTTTGGGTCTCTGCATGATATGTAGCTTTTAAGGATCTTCTGGTGGACCTTACTGTGTCAAGCAGCTCCTATTTAAGTGATGCCTTGATTGTGAACAGGTGTGGCAATAATCAGGCCTGGGTGTGGCTAGAGAAATTGAACTCAGGTGTGGACAACCACAGTTATAGTATGTTTTAACAAGGGGGGCAATCACTTTTTCACACAGGGCCATGATGGTTTGGATTTTTTTTCACCTTTAATAATAAACACCTTCATTTACAAATTGCATTTTGTGTTTACTTGTGTTGTCCTTGACTATTGTTTAAATTGGTTTGATGTTCCGAAACACTTAAGTGTGACAAACATGCAAAGCTTATATATATATATATATATATATATAAGCTTTGTTAAATATGTCACAATTATTCAATTATTGGCACCCCTATGCATATGAGAAAAATATATTTGAAGTATATTCCCATTGATTTTTTTTTTTAGTTCTTGGAACAAAAGATCAAAACCGGCCAGACCGGTTCAAGATGATAAGGATATGGTATCTCAAATAACCATTCTCTACAACCGTTTTAAGCAGAATAGTACATCAGAACACACGACAGTTAAAACCATGAGGTGAATGGACTACAACAGCAGAACTCCACATTAGCTTAGAGTCCACTCCTGTCAGCCAAGAACAGTAATCTATTCTTGAGGAACAGGAACCAGGCAATGTTTTTCCAGTGTTCAGCCTCATGATTGGTTGATTTGATGATTGCATAAATGAACAGGGGTACATGCGTTTCTGTTAAAGTGGCTTGTGAGTGTATATACGGTCAAATGTTTGATATGCACAATTTGTCAGCACTACTCTACACCATCCATCAGTGGAAAGGGACCACCATAGCACCACCACTGAGCAGGTGTTATTAGGGTGAATGCCAAAATTTATACTGACATGTCATTGAGACTTCACTACACGTCTGTATGTTGCTTTGAATAAGAGCAATTGCTAAATGTGTAAATGTAAAATGTAAATGTAGACTTGCTCTACCCTTTTCTACAGCTCCTGAATGCCTGAAGTTTGACCCTCTCACAGCTCACCCCATGCTGCAGCTCAGTGAAGACAACACCAGTGTGGAGTGTGGAGTCCTTCTCAACCGCCTGCCCAACAATCCGGAGCGATTCAGCTACAGCTATTGTGTACTGGCCAACCGTGGCTTTTCCTCAGGCAAGCACTACTGGGAGATCCAGGTGGGAGAGAAGCCAAAATGGAGGCTGGGGTTAATCAAAGGGACTGCTTGCCGTAAGAGTAAACTGCCCAAGAGCCCTGAGGGTGGAGTGTGGCTGATTGGGCTGAAGGAGGGGAGGATGTATGAGGCTTTTAGCACTCCTCGTGTCACTCTGCCCCTCATGAGTCAGCCACACCGGTTGGGGGTCTTCCTGAACTATGAAAGAGGAGAGCTGACATTTTATAATGCGGACAGTCCTGATGAGCTCGGATTCATTTATTCCTATCAGGCTGAGCTGCAGGGGAAGGTCTACCCACTGTTTGACGTGTGCTGGCAAGAGCGTGGTGCCAACAAGCTGCCAATCTCCCTGCCACGTCCACTCACTGAAGCCTACGGAGATTAGTCTAGAAGCAATTATGGCTGTGGCAACGAACCTGTATGATAGTTTTATACTGATAGTATAGCGGTATCCATAATTCTGGTGGGAAAAACTTTACAATTATTTAGAGAGAAATTATATTTCTACATTGTTTTGATAAACTACTGAAAGTTTAAAATAATTGTAATTACTGTTCCATTTCTTCATTTTGTCTGCTTCGGTTGTGGCAGGGAAGCCTGAAGATGATACCACTTGACCTTCAGGCTTTAATCCCAATATCAGGCATGAGAAATTTTATAAATAGTACTGGAACATAAAAGTGGTGGATTTTTTTTTTTTACTTTTACTTACAAAGTGATTGACATAATACATGGAAATTATTTCATGTATTTTTGCAGTTGTTTTGCTATTGTAAAAAGAAAAAAACATTTCATATGAATAAATAACTTTCTAAAACTTATTTGCTCACAATGTTTTTAATTTTTATTTTTATGTGATAAAGGATTTTTATGGTATATAATTATTCAGTTATAGGGTATTTAGTTATTTATGGGCAGTGGTAGCTCAGTGGTTTAGACGTTGGGCTTCTGATCGGAACACCAGCGCTGCCATTGTTGGGCCCTTGAGCAACTGCTCAAATGTATAAATGAGATAAATGTAAGTTGCTCTGGATAAGGGTGTGTCTGACAGATACCATAAATGAGAATGTTATTACTACCTTCATGGACCGAGATATATTACATTAAACATACTGTTATTTTTTAAATACAGTTATGTAAGTGTGCGTTATATTGTTATAAGTTTCATAATTATATGAAGGTTAAAAAGAGCCTGAACAACAAGCTAAAAAGACTTATTTTTTGTAAACATTAACAGAGATTTTTTTTTTTTTTTTTTTGCAAACACACAAATTTAATAGGATTTTAAACAGAAGGGTAAATGTTAGTGGTTAGCACATTCACCTCACATGGCTAGAGTTGGGGGTTGGTTCCTGGCTGGGGGGGGGGGGGGTTGTTTTCTCTGGTAGTTTCTCTTTTTTTTTCGGGGCGGCCGGGGGTGTTGTTTGTTGCTGGGCGCGGTGGGAGCGGTGTGCGTCGATCTCACAGTTAAACAGCTTCCTGTATTTTGTCCACTAATGCATTGTCACCCCGCTACAGATGAAAACTCCCGCTGTGCCTGATGCTCCTGAGATGCCCAGGTAAACTGGTGAGCCCTGTGAAGAAAAAAAAAAACCCAAACCAACCCACCCCCCCCACACAAAAAAAAAAAAACACACAAATTAAAACAATTTTTTATTCTTAGGAAAAAATTAATTGAAAATTTCACTGAAGAAATTGAGCACACACTTATATAGAGAACAAAAACACGCCCAGCCACTTTCACTGCACAGGATGAGTTCCCATGTCATGATACCCCTTAGCTAGTTTAAAAATGGGGTTTTCCATGCAAGAAAATGATGTACATTTAACTACTGCACAACATTCTCTCTCTCTCTCTCTCTCTCTCTCTCTAACTAACAGGCTGTTTTGTTTTGTTGCATTAGCTCCACGTGAGGTAAATAATAGAGGACTCATCTGGATGAGACAAAAGAGCAAATACAGAGCACTTCAGTGAGATGTTTCGAATAAAACACCAATCAATATATTAACAGAACAAGTGAGACCTTTCCCTGAGGCCCAGAGCTTCCTCTGCTTTTCCCCCATCTCCACCCACTCACCCGCACTATGGGAATAATAGATCACTGGCCTCCAACAAGCTAGAGGAGTTGCTATGGTAATACTATGACAACGCCTCAGCCCATCTCCTTGGTGATAGTAAGACCAGTACAGGGCATCAAAGTCACAGAAAAACATAGAACATTTCAGATTAAAGGGATAGTGACGTAAAAGGATTTTTCCCCTTTTTATGTAAGGCAGAATGATTCTAGTTATACAGTTGATTGTTGTATATAAATCTGTGCTGTTTGTGATGTGATGAATAACATTTATATTCACACTATGTAGACATTTATGTCTATATCCACAATAAGCCTGTGTCAGATTAGTTTTCCTTTAATACAGTAGCTGAATTAAATGTAATAACTACAAATGAATAATAAAAAAAATGAAAGCAATTACAAATGGTCAAATATCAAAGCATGAACAGCTCACTGAGCTTCAGGTGGACAGAGTTGGATATCTATGCAATGTGTTCTGTAAAGGATCTGAAAAAGCAGTCCAAAACTATGTGTTGATCTCTGATGTGATTAAATCAGAGCTTCTCTATTTGCAAATTAATTTGGTAGTGGGATACCAAAAATGTCAGTGTTTCAGGACACACCAGTGGTTAAGTTTCAAGAGAGCAGCTGTAAATTAACAAATATTACACTCATTTGTAGATGCGCCAGCAAAGATAACATTTTTAAAAATGCAGTCATTTTCATAATGTTGACCTAGGTAGCAATAAGCGTTATTAAATTAAATAGAGGTTAGTTTTAACATAAACACCTATGACAACATTTATTTTGACAATAATTGCAATGTGTGAATAAGGCTGTGTTTGACTTGTCTCACATGTTTCATGTGTGTGGATGAGTGGCTAGATGAGTGGAGGGTGAACTATTGGTGCCTTGTAGGCCTTGGGCTTATTCAAGGAGAGCTTTGCTGATGGCTGTAGACGGTCGATCAACAGTGCTATCTGTCTAGTGACCTTGTGTTCCCATCTGGTTGGAACAAGATAAATAAAGAAATTGAAAAAGATGAGATCCTTTTTGTTTGTTTTTTTTCGCAAGAGAGGATGCTTACTAAGAAAACTCTTTCCAGACTAATTGTTGCTTAAGCACTAAAATGAGCAATAACTACATGTTGCATAAAGAATAAAACATGACAGGTTGTGTTGTTGTGTCGGAAAATAATAATTGACGAGAAGTGTCCTCAGTTACTGTTTATGCTACACCTTGACATGTTTCTTCGTCTTCTTCTTTTCTTCTTCTTCTTCTTATTCCACAGCATATTGGCAATAATTATTATATATTTATGGCCATGGTTAAAGTTTTAACATTGACAATATTCAACATCCAACTGTCTGTGTCTTCATTCTGTAGCAGTACACAAATGTTTCTCTATTTAAAATAGTGTTAAGTTTAAATATTACTTAAACATTTAATGAAGAACGTATGTCTGAAAATAAACCTAGCTATATAGCTTATGCTTGGACATGCAGACTTGTTCAGGCATGTCACCAATATACACCCATTCCCCAAAAGCATGTCTATTAGAAACAAATTTCCTGTTTTCTCTTTGATTAATGAGAAATGGCAAGAATATAAAGTGTTAAACATTAGCAGTTTGGTTGGGTTGATCTGCTACAAGCAGAAAGCAGGCTCACAGTGCATAATGTCCTGAACCAACATCAACATATTTTGATTAAAGTCTATTCAATGTCACTGGATTCCCTGTTGTCGCTTCTAACCTGGGCTGGGGATAACTTCTGTTGTCTCTATGTGAACTAAAGAAAAGAATCAACCGGCTAAAAGTTGGGACACAGTTTGGATACAGTTCCCCTTTTTCTTAGCATGAACTGGTTTTACAGGCCTGCTTGATGACATACAACAGTGTTTCATTACTCCATAAATTATTGACTTGAATGCATGTCAGTGTAATTTATAGCTTCTCCTAGTGATTCTATTTGGCAGTGACCAGCCGGAGTGCAGATGATATAAGGTCAGACCGGGTTGGTCAGCAAGGAGTGTTATTAACTAGAAATTTCACCATGTCATTGTTTTTTATATAATGGCCTTAAAGTGTTTCCAAAAAAAGATTCTGCTTCACTTATTCCAAGTCCAATCAGTTTGTCCTTGTTCAGAAGGAGAGCCAATTGACACAAATTAATCTATGTCTTGGTGCAGATCCAGCTTCCCACTCTGCTGCACGGGGCAGGCGGAGCTTACACTGCAGACTATTATTTACATCAAGGGTGTCAAACTCAGATCCTGAAGGGCCTCAGTCCTCTTTGAATGTGGGAAATATAAGCTATGTGCACATCTCTACTCCAATGATATCAGCAAATCAGTTCTACGGGGAAATTTCCCCCCTTTCTTCCCTTGTCTTTGTTTTAGACACATCCATTTGCCTACTTGACCCTATGTATCATTGTGATGACATATTATATTAGGGTAATTGTTCTTGTGAAATCTGGACAAACGTGCAAATGATCAGCAAAAGGCAGCTTCAACACAGTAAATTCTTAATCAGATACAGACTCTCATCAAAAGGTCATATATATATATATATATATATATATATATATATATATATATATATATATATATATATATATATATATGTGTGAGTGTGTGTAATGATTCACACTTATTTTACACTTATTTAATTTATCTTCAAAGATAAAACATAAATATCAGTCAGTTTAAATATGGGGGGGGGACCTTTGGTTTCCTTCCCCAATTTAAGGACATGCGTTGTAGGCTGATTGGCATTTTCAAATTGCCCACAGTGTGTGAATGTGTCTGCGGTTGTGCCCTGTGATGGGTGGGCACACAATTCCCTGGGATAGACTCCAGGCTCCCCCATAACCCTGTGTAGGATAAGTGGTACAAAAATGGGATGGATGGATGGATGGATGGTTTTGGTGCCAATTTCACTTGTAGACAGAAAACAGAAAAAGAATAGAAAAATCAATTGTCCATGTACAGATTTGTGTGGTAGTGAAAAAAGAAAAACAGGGTGTTACAATTGCACTTAATCTACCCTGTTAGTACAGAACACCAATAAATCCAATACACCATGATCAGCAAAAGCCATTGGCACGTTGGCTGCGGCCAAAAGCCACAATGCCATTATGTTTCTGTTTAATAGAACAATTCAGATGTTCTGCAAACGCAACCATTCTCAGTGTCAGCCCCTGGTGTTCTCTTCTTCCCCTCTCCTTATAGTCTCATGTCTAAAAGTCTGTACACTGAATGTCAACAAAATATTTGACACGTGAATATCCTGTTCTCCAGTTATCATTTATATTTAATTGCACTTCTTGGTTATGTTTGCAAAGTGTGGCTTCCGGTATAATATGTCCTTCACAAGGATTCTCCACCTGACGCACGTGTTGCGTGTTCAGTACACAGACGCATGAGAGAGAGAGAGAGAGAGATGGGAGAGAGAGAGAGAGAGAGAGAGAGAGAAAGAAGGGAGGGGTGAGAGGAGGACGCAGGGGTGAGAGAAAAGGACGGAGGGAAGAGTCTGCAGGCTGATCGCAGTCTCATACAGTGTGATCAGCGTATGTTGCTAAACCGCGCTCAGAGACGGAAGCGGTAGAAGACGAAGACGCGCTGGCTCGTCGCATGCTCATTACCTTCCGAGAGGTAACCGCTTCATCTCTCTCTGAAATAGAAATTGTTTGTAATCAGCTGTGCGCGTGTCAGTAGGGGTTTAAACAGGGGGGGCACCTTTGTTTCAGCTCCGCTGGGAGAGGAGAGATGGCTTAGCACGCCGGGGTCAGTCCCACATGCACACAGAGGTGGAGTGAGTGAAGTGCTCGCCTCCTCGCCTCTCCCCGGATCTCTGTCTGCACGATGAGCGTGGCTCTGCAGGATCTGCGGAATAACGTAAGTGTGGAATGATACTGTCCAGATGTTCCCCTCTCCGTATCGCCCATGTTGCCCTTACTGAATAAAAGGAACCGATAGAAATCCGCGTGACCTTCTCCAGTCCACCTCAGACGCTTCGGTGTTTGTAAACATAAAGGAAATGCTGCAGATATGAAGACAGGCTAGTCATTTGTATAGCATAGCGTTCATGTCCCCCCTCATCTGTCTGTGCTACATGCTTACGTGATTAGGCTGTAAATAACTTCCGATCTGAACATGTACTTTCTTTCTTTGATGCTACGCATCGTCTCTGTGCTGCAGTGGTTTTGCTGAAACCTTTGTTCATGCCTCGGAGCGCGGAAAGAAAACAAAGTCGCTGTCCAGATTTACCAACGTGAATATGTAATGTTTGTAATTACACCCTGGCTGTGTTCTCGCATTGCACACGGGACAAATTAACCTTTAAACTCGACGACTTGTTGCTCGTTGTACGAGTCGCAGCACGTTGACTGAGCGGCGCTGTCTGTGTTGTGCTCGCGCCTCGAGTCCTACTACAGCGCGCGCTTCTTATTGGCTGTTGAGCAGAAGACACGCCAATTGAAGTAGAAAAATAATTGACATATGGTAACCATGGCGACAAGTTCTGGGCGAGGTCTGTTCGAACAGACACCGCATACTAATATTGTCCAAAATGTTTACTATTAGATGTATTAAACAGATTATTATTATTTTTTTAATGAATTAGTCATGATCACTCCCTGCCCGTGACCTCTGTCCTCTTCTATCTTCACCTTCTCAAAACGTCCTACTCTACCGCGCATTTATATGGCTTCTAAACAATACTGGAAGTAGCCTTTTTTTGCCTACGTTATTACCATAACATCTATGGTATCATACTGTGGTAACGCTATGATCTTAAGATATACCAAAAATAAAAATAAAAAATGGCACCAGCATTAAACGACATGGAAACTTGAATTGCGCATGCGCATTGCTCGCTAGCACACGCCTGAGCGGTAACAGTAAACACGAGTATTTATCTATCTATCTATCTATCTATCTATCTATCTATCTATCTATCTATCTAATCTATCTATCTATCTATCTATCTATCTATCTATCTATCTATCTATCTATCTATCTAAGCTTAGCCTCTCCAAACTATTTCCAGTCTACATGTTTAATATTCACGGCCTAACATGATATTACGTAAAATATCCATAACTAATGAACTTAACGGAAGTGATAAACATGACGGACAGAACACAAGTTTACTTCCACCTGTAGCTAATACCACGTGGACGCGCCACACGCACAGCTAACACAGTAAAGCTGTCCTCTGGATTTAGTTTTTAAATCTAAAGTCACTTTTGTTGTCTCTCTCTCTCTCTCTCTCTCTCTCTCTCTCTCTCTCTCTCATATATATATATATATATATATATATATATATATATATATATATATATATATATATATATATATATATATATATATATATATATATATGTGTGTGTGTGTGTGTGTATATGTGTGTGTATATGTATGTATGTATGTATGTATGTGTGTGTGTGTGTGTGTGTGTGTGTGTGTGTGTGTGTGTGTAGAGAGAGAGAAAGAAAGAAAGTTGTTTTTTTAAGCACCGAGGTTGTGAGAGTCAGGAGCATACTCCCTGCTGAAAAGGACAGAAACACCTCATAGAACTTGTAATGGTTTTAATGGAAACTATAATGGGTATTTACTGGTAATTTGTTACCTTCTATTGGTGGCATGTCATGTCTAGTGGATACCATTAAGGACCAGTAATGGTTTATGATTACCTGATGGTTTGTAATGGCTTTTGTAGTGGAAACCATCAGAATCTTTGTGATGGTTTCGGGTTTTTTTGTGGGGGTTTCAGCAGGCTCTGAAAGTGTGTAACTGTTCAAGGAAAATCTTTGTACTTTGATTATTGAAATTTGAGGGATTTGATTTTGTTGTAAAATAGTTATTTCTATGACTTGTCATAACTAATAGGATTGTATTGTGTTCCATACGACTGGAGCTTTTTAATAGCCCTTAATTTTGTAAATGATTGGTTTTGGTAAATGTTTCCGGATGCTGACCAAATTAACATGCCATGTTTGTCATTTGTAGCTAAGAATCAGATGAGTCCATGCAGTACACCAATTAGCTTAATGTCCATATAGCCACAGGGACATTTCATGCTTTGCTTCATTATCTACATGGCCTGGATCATTGAGGGGACAGGGAAGATGGTTTGTTGTTTCTCCAAAGTAAGCCAAAGAAATGAAGGCAAAACTACTCATTCTCACAAACGAAATTCGATGTAGGTTGCAACATGTAGTCTGTAATTGTTTGCTTTGTTCAGCATGTAGGCAGTTACCTAAATAATGGTCATGCATTTCACATATAACCGGTTTGTTTGAGTCCGTCTAAAGTTTAACCCTTAATGGTACTCCAGTAAGAATGTATGCAAACAGTGAAATAATTTCACAGCTAAATGCCAAAATAATGTAATTTTTGTGTCCGTGCTTACATTTCTTACAGTATGCAATGTTACCCTGTTAATATCACATGTAGTTTATTACTTACAAGTGTTCTTGTTTTATGGCTTTTACACGTAACTAGTGAAACAAAAATGAAATGCACTAATCTGTGTGATAAGTGGTTGGATTCACATGTTACATGGTAGTTTGCAAATTAACAAAGCAAGCTAACTACTGGATGTGTACACTCACCAGAGGCACTAACAATATCTTCTACTTTCATCCAAATAATTTTTCTCTATATATAAACATAATGAGAAATCTATTGCAATTTTGTCCATCAACCAGGAAATGTGAATTAACTAATGCAGGTAGGTAGATAAGTTGTGAGTATAGAGAAATAAAGAAATATTGGTCTGCATGTGCCATAGGATTAATTTGAGAAATCATTACAGCTGGTCATTTGGATTTTTGGTTGTACAGTATTGTACCTAATTTGCATAGCATTTCATTCAAAATGTTGGTTTGTTACTTTCTGCTGTTATTGCAATCGTGGCTCCATAGATTCATGTCACACACATGTAGAAAATGAATGGTGGCTGCTTTGTCACTTGCTGGTATGAAGGTTTAGTTGGTATGCGAGGTTGCCTTCGAACTGACACTCTCTCTCTATATGCAAATTTAAACAAGGGAGTTGTTTCTTTAAAAAATAGTACACTGATGGTATTTATTAGGCTACATACAAACTTCCTCTTAGAGCTTCAGCTATTCGTTCTTAACTACCTTTCACCTGGTGCTTTTTTGTGTGTTTTCTCTCTTTTCTTTGGAATTTCTCCATCCTGCTCTCTCATTTCACCTCCAGTGTTTTCATTTAAGAAAAACCATATCTTTATTTCTTTATTAAATACATTTTGTTTGTGTTTATAAGAACAAAGTCAAAAGTCATTGTGTGTAAATCTGAAGTGTATAAAAGATACTTGCACTGGAAGTAAATTAAATGACCAAAACAAATCCTTATTTCTCTTCACAGCATGTGAATATTTTGGTTTAGAAACACAGTAAAAAATGACAAACTCCACCTTTAAAATTGCTACATGTTTAACTGTCCTATTGGGAAGTAATGTTTAAAAAAAAAAGAAACTTGGTTTATCTTCAGGACACCCTTCACTGTCATCATACTCTGCCAATTTTTTTATTTTATTTTTTAATTCTATGGGATTCTGAACAGAAATGTCTGCTTGCTTTCGCTGAGGAAGAGGCATGCTGTTATAACTCCAAATTTGGCTAAAGTAAGGCACTCTAGAAAATAGCTGCCTTATTCTGTCTTTGGAATGATGTCTCTGAGTCGACAAATGTTATACAGATAACATCAGTATTTTGAAGAACCTATCCCAGTTACACATCCATATTGTACCACAGAGCTTCTGAATGCTTGTTGATGCTGTTGATTTTCTATATCAGTGCAACCTGTGATTGCTTCTATAGTAACAGTATGGTGGACACAGTGTAAACGAATAATAAAATAATGCACATAACGTGTTCACATTTCTGTGAGAAGAAATATATTTAGCATTTTTAAAAGGTACAGTACTATGCAAAAGTTTTAGGCACCCTATTGTTTTAGTACAAACTTTGTTATAGATTTTTTAATTTTATGGCTTCCACATTATCAAGTCAGTACAAAAAACATTAGTTTTCTAGCATAAAATGAAATGTTACAGAAAAATGCTTGTATGTCAGAAAAGAAAGCAGCACATTCTGTAAGAGAATACTTTTCAGTGAAAAAACAATGAGGTTTGCTGGGTTTTGCTGCAAAAATAAGCAAGTGCGATAGTCAAGTCTTGAGAAGAACTGTGGCTGGTTCTTCAAGAAGCTAAAACTTACCAGCTAATTTCCTAATAAAACCACACAAATTGTACTGGAGACTACTCTTTTTTTTGTTTTGTTTTGGTTTTTTTTTGTTTACATGTGACAAAAACTTTTGCACAGTATGGGATCTCCATTGTCAGTGCTTTTGTAATATTCATATATCTGTTCCATTAAAAATGTCAAGAGAGAGAAAGGTGTTACTAATTCATTAATAATATAATGTAAGTGATAACAAACTAAATTAACAAAAAGTACATTGTTTCTTTTTTAAATTAATATAACATTTAAATTTTTTGCAAGTTACTGTGGTGTGATTACTGTGTATTTGCAAATCATTTTGGTAGTAACACATCACACCACTCTGTTCTTGATTACTGTTCTATAACAGCATGTCCTGAAGTTTTTTATTCCTTATATAATGGCCTAGTGTGGACCAGTTTGTGTTTGGTGAACTGAGATACTGTCAAGTGACACATCATGTTGAATAATGCTGTGTAATCATCCTGTGTTTCCTTACAAGTCATATTACCTGTGACATTTCAAATGCACCACCCTTCTCACTTGATAACGGCACAGAATGTATCTATTTATAGTTTTTTTTTTTAATGCAAATGTCAAATCTGTCCCCATTTTTTGCATTGATACGAGTCCTGCATCCACAACAGCATTGTGGCGCCCATAGCCTCCGGGAGAGGAACTGGACGAATGGTCTCGGGCTGTACAGCACTGCTTGGGTGTGGTGTTGTGGGAAAGAGTGCTTTTGGAGCTCTCTGGAGGTGGAGTTCTTTTTCACTCCTCGACCTCTGCCTGACCCTGGAGGGCTGCTCAGGGCTTGGGAGAGCTGGTGCATCCTGCCTATGGGTGTGTGAGTGCAGTGAGACGGCCACACTTTCCTGTGTGTGTGTGTGCGCCTGTACATACGTGTGTCCGTTAATAAATGTGCTCAGCGGCTGGTTTCAGTCAGCGAGTTTACAGCCCAGTCTTAAAGTGAAGTGAGTGAACAGTTCATGTTCAATGGATGCTACTGTACTGTTGAAGATGGTGGTGCTGAAAGACGAAAAGAAATTTCTGTTCGCTTGAAATTTCTTTACTTAAAGTGGTATAGACTAATAACCCCAACTCTTGGCTTCAAAGGAACTATTGTCCATTATTTGATGAGGTTTACAGTAGTTTTCCTTTGTGCTTTTGTAAGGGTGTTTGCTAAATGCACTATATTTTCTAAGGTGTTAGACTTTGGTTAGAGTGAATTATAATGTCTACATGAGTTTAAAATTGTTGCCACTTTGTGTTCTTCAAATTCCGAATGATATTTTACTTGGACAGACCCGATCACATTTATCACAAATGTCCCATTACACAGAATGTGGCATAAAAAAAAATCTTCCATTCAGTGGATATGGTGGAATTTACTTGAGTTTATCACCAGCAACACTTCACATTCCTTCTCATCTTTCTTCTTTCCCCAATTTCTTTCTTAATTGAATCTTCTGTCTATATTGTCACACCCCAGCATTACTCTCGGTTGTTCCTTTAACATGGGTTGGATGTTTAGTATTCTGCTAACTCTGTACTGCACCAGCGGAGAGGGCCTAAATGAGAGTCTGAGAGAATATACCCTGCTCTCAAGGTGCATTTGGATTCTGTGGTGCATGGCAGTCGTATTTGTGATTGCTAGTGCTTTTCATATGCAGTTGCAATCAAAATGATTCAACCCCCAGGTTTATTGTCAAAATGTACAGACTTTCAGCTGCTTGCAATGAACAAATCAAACAAAAGCAATTGAAATAGTTCAACACAATGAATGATTCAAGTGGTTTCTCCAAATTTAAGTGAAAATGCAACTTCTAATGACTTCTCACGTCTCAAAATTAATCAACCCCCTGAATAGAATCCCTCACAACAGCACAAATATGCAAATCAGGTGTTGACTCAAGCCTCAAGCACACCTGATACAACTAATCAAGGGCTTCATTAGTTGCACCAGGTGTGCTTGAGCTGGAACACATGAAATACCTGAACTGGCTAGGGAAGAAAATACATTAAATACCTGGATGGGGCAAAAAAAAAAAGGAAGAAAAAGGAACTTTCCGCTATTTTGATAAGTGTTGCTTTAGTTAGCTAGTAAAATGGATAGCTAAGTTGCATGATGTATGACTTCACACCCTTAGTTTAAAAATATGTGATGGTTAGGCTGTGCTCATGCTTGCAGTCACTGATGCACTGTATTCTGGCCTTCTGGCCCTGCTCCAGAATTGAGTTGAATGTGAATTTTTGTCATAAATTCTCGTTACCCCCAAAAGTGAAAATTGCACTCAATGACTCCATTCCTGGATTCGGTTTATATCTGATTACAAATTGCACTGATTAAGATTATGTTTTATGCTTTGGCAGTAGCTATCCAACAACTTGATCAAAGCCTGACATTCACTGTGTGAGGAAATCATACGTACCTATTGCATTTTAGACATCTTTCGAGTGTTTAAGGCAAGGTTAAAAAGTAAGAAAATAAGATAATTTCCTAGTTTTTTTATTGAAATATCTATTTATGTTTTCTCAAAGTTGAGGTAGCAAAGTGTTTTATAGCAGAAAACTCTGCCAAAATGTGGCAAAATTGCCAAATTTTTCAGTATTTTTGGCTGTTTGCTAAAATTCAGCCACAGCAACATCCAGCAGGTTTTCCCAGGTCATCTCACATATCTGAGCTAGCTTTGCTAAATTGACAGAGAAATACAGTTAATGTAAATAATAAATAAGTGATGATTCTATGATATCTAACATAAAAAGAACTAAAAATTAGACATCCTTAGAATGCCTACAGAGATAACACATTTAAGTCCTTCACTGAAAAACTACCACAATGTTCTTCCTGTAATAAACTGTTTTGTTGTTTAGAAAGATGGAGAAACTCTCCCGGACCCATCCATCCTGTTCTCAGATGCTTCAGCTTTTTTTCTCCTTTCTTCTTTCCTTCCTTCCTTCCCTCTCTCTTCCATCGGATCCTCCCTTCTTCCTTTTCCGAACCATGTGCATTGAATGTGTTAACCTTGCTGCACAAAGAGTGACATCATTCCACCTCTCAAGAGAGAGGGAGCTTCTCTCGTTCTCGCGCTCTCTTTGTCCCGTGCATGCATTTTCTCACACACACAATTACTCTTGCAGTACTGTTATGTTTGATAATGAAGACTTAGGAAATAAGGCAGTATGATGAACGAACCTCAGTGGCATAAAGACATTTACATCACATCATTTTTATCATTCCTCATCATTCCATTATTCCTGAGGTACCTAACTAGCGGTCCTGTCCTTAAAAATGATACTGTGTTTTTTGTGTTCAAACTGCAGAGGATACTTTGTGACATAAAGTAAATTAAATCACTTGTGTGGTTATTGTTTTTTGAGCTGCTCGAAGGCTAGAAGTATTTCTGCTGCAGTACTTTTTGTGAACATTTTATGCACAGCTTTCAAATACTTGACTGCCTAGCAGGCAAAGCTGCTGTGATCTTGTCACTCGTTATGGTCAGTTTTTGCTAACACACCTGGGGAAATATAACTGGTCAACAGTGATGCTACAGTAATACTTAAAAAAACAAAACAAAGAAACTTTTATTTAAATGAATATTGATTGACCCTTCACAATTTACATCACTGTGGTTTCTGAAGAATACCATGTGTTAGCATTAGCTGTTATTCACCAACATGCTAGCATTAGCCGTATTAAATGAACTCATGCTACAGATTTCCTGTTCGTTACAAAATGCTGCATAGTGTGTTCAAGTATAATGCTGGTACAGTGGTAACTTAGAAGTTAAAGGAAAACATGCTGCAACACATTAAATGAGTTTATACTGAAATATTTGTGATGTGCTTTGTGACTTTGCTAATTTGTTGGCTGGTGTTGTATTCACATTAATCCTGTGAGAAGTGGTTAGCTGTGGTGTGCTGCACTGACACGAGAAGGGATGACAGTCAGATTTTGCTGTTAAAAACAAAAGAGCAAGAGCTTCTATCATCAGTCACAATTTTTCCTGTGATGTTTAATTTCATAATAAAGACAGCGAACATTGAACTCAATGTTCCAGAATGCAATGAAGCTACCCGATGGTAGTGATGTCAGAAACTGGGCTCAGCTAGTTAGCGAGCTATGAGATCACGAACGCAATGCTATTGACGAGGCATAGCTCTCTTTAGAGATGAAGCAAGTAGAGGACGACCAATGCTGGATTTTACTGATAATGAAATTGGGTAACAGTACCAGATGATGACCAACTTAAACAGGATACTGAATGAAAACATAACACACAAATTAAATAATTGACTGATAATAATAATAATAATAATAAACTGATAATAAATATTAAAGTAAATTAAAAATATACATTCTAACTGAACCAAAAACAACACAAATATACATCCAAATTTATTATTAAAAAAAACACTTTAAATAACACAACAAAATTTGTCAGTGATCATTTTGATGACGGCGAACTATTCTCAGCAAGATAAAGCAATGAATAAAACTAAAAAATTCAACTCAGAGTTTCATTACAAAATAATTCTTGGATGCCACTGAAGATTACATTAATTATCAAGATTAATGTGGAAATCGTTCAGGGTGGACTTTTTCCTTTAAGGCTCCAGGCTAGTATATCTCAGGACTGCCATCTGTGATTGTATCCACTTTCAATTATGTCAATTTGGATAAAAATCTAACACATGAATAAATTGTTTTTGATAGTTACAGTACATTTGTGATAATATCTAGTATTTTCTCTGATGCACTGTCCGAAAATGAGGAGTTTGTGTAGTGACATGGACCTTTAGATAACAAGGTGATGCACTTTGCTGGGTTTTTGTTCATTGTGCTTGTTGGTTTGCGAGGCTGAGTAGTCGTGTGAAGTGCGTTCGAGTGCCTAACTGCATTAGGACACATTGGCCTGGCAGCACTGCTCAGAATGGACCTTTGTACATCAACAATGAAGCGTTCTGTTTGGCACGCAGTGATGCAAGCCCTCTCTGCTAGCGGCTGTATGCTAGCCCTTCTAGCACTAACTGGCAGCCTGAATGAAGTCTTTCTGAATGGCAGAGGCCCTGAGGAATCACGAAAAGCACTTGCCATGTGGGAACCATGTATTTATCTGACATGAGTTATGTACTGTGTGAGGTCAGTGCAGCGTGCTCACAGGAGTTTTCTATCAGAACAGTTCAAGTGATTGGGAGAGAAAGCTCCAGCTGAGAATGTACACTCACATGCACATGGTTATACTTTCATATTCTCCTTCTGCATCTTTATATTTAAGAAGAGATGGAACTTTCTGTGCTTTTATAATATCCTAGAGAATGTGTACAGGATCTAACCAAAAAAAATCACAATCTCTCCTCTTCTCTCTTTAGTCTCCTCATTTTGGCTTGAAATATATTTGCAATTTTGTTATTGCTTTATTTCGCATCCCACTATCAGACCACCTCTCTCTCTTTTTCACTGTCTCTCTCTGTGGCTCTGGTCTATTTTTCCTCAATCCCTGCTTTATACCTTCTCTCACAGAATGTATTCCTGATTGTCCTTTTCTAGCTAGTCATTTGTTCTCTGCTTTTTTCCCTGCCTTCCCTCCTCCTGTTCCTCCCTCTGTCTCTCACTCGCTTGTTCACTCCCTCTGTCTTTTTCGGAGTGCTGGATATTTACGCTCACTCTGACCACCAGCAGAAAGAGAAGATCAGCAGTGCAGAGCAGCTCTTGTGCGTAAACTGCTTCTACTTTGTGAGGTAAGAACCTGAGGGTGAGCTCTTTTCTCTCCACTCCTCCGTTTTCTCATGAGGGAGTTTCCACATGTGGTTTGGTACATGGTGGTGAGCAGCTAGGAGGAGAGATTATTGTACTGATTAGCAGGATTGGTTTCTCACGCTTTGTTCATGCAAGCAATGAAATGAAGAGATGCTTTAATGAGTGTGTGAAGGTAATACCTTCCGCTGGGATTTGTTTGTGTGTGAGAGTGAGGGAGAGGGTGGGATTAGGGGGGGGATGAGAAGGGAGGGGGGGGGAGAATGGAGGGGAGGTAAGGGGGTCTGTGGGGGAGGGAGAGGGGTAGGGGTCTGTGGGGGGACAGGGAGGGGAGAGACTAGGCGAGAGAGAAGGAGCGGAGGGGGGAGACTGGGGGAGAGAGGGTGAGAAGGTGAGGGAGGGGTAGGGGTCTGTGGGGGGGTGGGAGAGGGAGAGACTAGGGGAGAGAGGGTGCGAAGGAGCGGGAGGGGGGAGAGAGGGAGAGACTAGGGGAGAGAGAGAGAGAGGATGGGAGAGAGAGGGAGAGAGAGGGAGAGAAACGGGTTTCATTGTCAGGGTGAGGACTGAGGTCACGAATTGAAGAAGAGAGGAAAGGGAGATTGCTGAACCCCGACTTCCTTTTTGTGTCAGCACACAGAGCTCAGGCCAGTATACTTTTCTGCTCTTTTTCTTCACTTCTTCCCCTTTTCTATTCCTTTCTCTCTTTTTTCTTTCATCTTGTCTTTTTTTCTCCTACTCATTTTATTTTCTTTTTCTTTGTCTTTTTTAGTTTGTACTTATGTTGGTCTTTTTGGTTATTTTTTTCTTCTCTTCTCCTTTTCTGTTACTTTTTGTCTTTTCTTCTCTTGTATTCATTTCACACCTTTTTCCTTTTTCTGATACCTTTGAGTATTGCTACACTTCTATTGTACAAACTGCTTGACTTTTCATAACACTGAAGTCCTTGAAAAAGTTGCTGCAGTTCATTAATGCATGTTTGATAAATTAACAGCCAGTTGATTAATGATTTATTTACCCAGAGTGCATTAGTTGTGTGCGATTTGTTGATCAGAGATTGAGTCTCTTCAGGCCAATTTCTGAGAAGTTTCTCAGCCTACCTTTGGCTCAGCACAGCAGACTGATGTCTTTCTACACTGTGTGTGTGGAAGGGAGTGGGCTGAGAGAAGGAATTGGGCTTGTATAAGCCATGTCCATACAAATAGTGAACTTCCACTCCCATTATCTGAAGATGAAGGAAGGTCGTTCAACGTCAGTGTTACTCTACGTGTGTGTGTGTGTGTGTGTGTGTGTGTGTGTGTGACTGAATCATGTTATTTGGAATAGTTGGACTGCTGGAGAGCTGAACTTTCTGTTTTCACCCCAGCAGCCAGAGGAGTAGCTGGATTGGAAGGGCTTCTCATTCCCGTTTTAAAGTGCGCATGTTTGTGAATTTGGAAGCCTCTTTATCAAGCTGAAAGAACTACGTGGGCTCTTCATGGCAAATTTTTCAGTAAGTATTTCTAACAGGAGGAGCACATACATGTGCTGTGAACTTACAGTGAGCTTCTAACTTACAGGTGCTACAGAATTGTGTCACCGTAACTGAATAGGGTGCTGTGTAGATTTCCACTTCCAGTTTCATCTAGTTACTAAACCCAGTATCCTAGCATATAAGTAGGAACCATAACACTAGATCAGTGAGATGTGTGCCGGGTTTATGTTGTATGTTTTTTTTTTTTTTACATTGTCAAAAAATTCTTTGGTTGTGAGTTGAGCTTGGTGGTCTTCAATTGTGTGATGGGCTTCCTGGCAGTGAGTTTAGTGCTACTGCAGCCAAAGAGAGTAGATGTGTTTATTGGCAGTGCCTGATGATGATGTACTTGTCTTCTGGCATGAGGAGACTAGAGCTGGTACCTGTGTGTGTGTCTCTCTCTCTCTCTCTCTCTCTCTCTCTCTCTCTCTCTCTCTCTTTCTTCTCCATGATTGACTCTCGACTCGGCCTCATCATCACAACCTCCAGCGTGTCTCTGTCTCTTAGTATTCCTAAAGCAGCCTTCCCTCCTTGTGGCTACGTTTCAGTTTAACTCGGAGGTTTATCGAGGTGTATTGCCTTTTTGCTGCGCTCTGCATGTGTGGGACCTGGGCAGTGTAGGTGGTTCTCTGGGCACTGGAGTTAAGGGTATTCGTAACATCTCGGGCAGGGGTTGGACGATGCCAGCCTGCCCCCGCCAAACTGCTTCCTTATAAAAACACTCCTCAGGAAGCCACTTCAAACAATCACATTCCGCCCAGAGAAAGTCCTGCACCACTCCTGGAACTTGGGAAAACCTCTCCCTTCCCTTTGCAAGACAAGACTCTCCCTTGGTCTGTCCCTGTCTCTCATTTACTGTCTTCTGTTCTTCTCTCCATCCCTGTGTCCTTACAAACCAGCACAGACACACACATTTTTACTTTATGTAAAAACTTAAGGGTGAGTGAAATAAGCAAAAAAAATAACACGAGGCTTGAACCTGTTTCCATAATGTGCTTTATTATATTTAGGGTTGTTAAAGTTGTACTTAAGAAAAATTGGTTTAATAGGTTTACTTGGTAACTTATTTATTAGTTTGGCTGAAAATTCAAATTTATTGTATTTTTATCGTGCCTGTAAAGGGGAAAAAGGGTCACTGGTTCAATCCTTGTATTACTTTCTTTGTGGAGTTTCCTTTTCTCCCATTGTCTATGTGGGTTTCTTTCAGGGTTCTCTGGGTTCTTCCCACCTCTCATGTGTCCTGTGCATGGTATCCTGCAATGGACGTCTCCATGTTTGTATTTTGATAGCAACAAGCTGGTCAGCTATGTATGATGAGTGATCATAGCAGCGAACTTTATAGTTAGTGTTTATAGGATTAATAAGCTAATATGTCTCTATGTTGAGTCATCTCAAGCAAACTCTTGTGTGTGTGTGTGTGTGTGTGTGTGTATACAACATAACTAATTTAGGAAAGTTAAAGAAGTTCTACTGTATTTACTATCGATGCTGTGTGCAGCCATGTTGACTCGGTGTCACTTGCTGAACTCTGATGCACTCCGAACGTCTCAGAGTAGGAATTCAAAGTTGAGGGGGTTTTCTTTCTTTTTTTCGATCTTGGATGTAGAGTTACAACCTCTACTCGAATGCGGCACACGTTCCGGTCTCTCCCTTTCATTCCTTCTGATCAGGTTTCTGCACCCAGCACCTCCCAGTCTCTTCTGTACAGCTTTTCAACAGCTCCTCTTCAGGTGGTCTGGCTACAGTTCTCCCCTGCTATTATAGTTCTGTACATGCTGTACCACTAATAATTAAAGGTCTGCAATCACAGAATCCTCTTGCACAAAGCATCTTATGCTTGCTTTCTCACCCGGGGAGGAAGGTTTCCATCAGCTAGAATGTAAGACTTGTGTGGATTCTCTGTTTATAAGTCATTGTGAATGTTTGGGACAGGAGGTTATTTACAGTAAGACCTCCATGTGATGTACAGCAGCCACTGGAGCTAAATGATCCTCTCCATGCCCTTAACTGTGCATCAGCAGATCTTGCAGGGCTCTCACCCTTCGCCTCCAGCTCCCTGATGTGCGCTTGCTGACGTCAAAGCCTCACATGGACCTTTATGAATTATAATTGAAGCTTGTTACTGACCCACATATTATTTGGAAATATTCACTCACTCACTCACTCATACACTCTCTCCCTGTCTCTCTCTCTCTCTCTCTCTCTCTCTCTCTCTCTCTCACTCTCTCTCTCTCTCTCTCTCTCTCTCTCTCTCTCACTCTCGGCACTGCTGTGCTCCCACAGTCCTTGTCATCTGTTTAGTATTTACAGTCCTCTGACGCAGTTTAATGGTTTGTTCTTCCCATAACAGCGCGCACACACACTCGTCTGTTTCCGCACTAGTGGCCCCACAGA
This sequence comes from Ameiurus melas, assembly GCA_012411365.1. Classification (NCBI taxonomy): domain Eukaryota; kingdom Metazoa; phylum Chordata; class Actinopteri; order Siluriformes; family Ictaluridae; genus Ameiurus; species Ameiurus melas. The sequence goes on from CM022759.1 coordinate 22,081,610, forward strand.
ACCAACAAACCCGTCCACAGCTGTTCGTCCAGCGTCTGGCTGCATGAGAGAAGACTCTGAACACATTGCTTTAATTTGTGATGGCCTGGCTCACGTAACAGCGGGGTTGGAGGATTGGGGGGTAGGGGAGGGGCTTTCATTGTTGCCATGGCAACCTTGGGCATGCACTTAGTGAGAGCAAGGGGAGGAGAGATTTCTTTTTTTTGCCAGCTCTTGTTCTCTGCTGCAGTCTGATGTTAGTCAAAACAAACAGATAAGAGAAAAGATGTAGTTTGATGTAGTTTAAGTTAGAAGGCAGATTCATACAGAAGACAATTTCGGAGCAAAAACTTGCTTCTGAGGTGTATCTGGTCATGTTTTGTTTTTTATCTGATCAAATAATGACAGACTGGTTTATTATTGTGAAATTTACTCAATTAATATACAGCTGTATGCAAAAGTTTGGGCACCCCTCATCAAAGTACACATTTTGTTCATTTTTGGAAAGTAAACACCACCTCAACAGCAACACAACACATTTTTCTGCAAATGTTGCTTTATATTTATATTTTATTTTAATTTTTAAATAAAACAATAATTGGGGCATGTGAAGAAGTTTGGACACCCTTTCAGTTATAAAGTCCCAGAACTTAATTAACTTGTTAGGCCTTAATTGGCTAATTAGGTCTCATTAGGTAGGTCAAGAAATTGTCATTGGAATAGCATTTCCAGAGTGTACTGCATTTTCTGTAGATTATATTTCTGATGCTGTGTTTTTTCCAATTAAAAGAAGACTACATAAAAGTATTATACCACAGCAATGATGAATTCTCAAATCAGATTAGTCAGAAGGTGTTGTTGAATTTTCTATAACAGGAACTCTGACAGTAGTTCTGGCTGTAATTCATGCCACATGTTTATATTAATGTGCTCCTTCAAATATTTTATTATTTCTGTAGTAATAACTCATTCACATGGATATATATGGAGGATAGTTAAACTAAAAAAAAAACTCATTAAAAATGTCTTTATATTTTACAATGAAAAATGTATAATACGTTTATTCATTTAGCCGATGCTTTTATCCCAAGCGATTTACAAATGAGAAAATACAAGCAAATACGGTGAAGTTTTCTGTTCGCAGACATTTATTTGATATTTATGGAAGGAGTTTCTGGGGTCTGCACTTTGTAACGGTCAGTAAGTTTTCAGTTATAGGAAGTATCTTCAGGACATTTATTTTAGCTCTTTCTGTTTGCCTTATTAACGTGAAGAGAGAGAAAAAAGCAAGGTTGGTGAGGGGACAACTGCTTATAACTGTGAGAACAGGAAATAACTTGTCCCACAACATAAAGTTGATCTATAAATAGCTAAAAAGTATTATGTGTTAAAAATTTGTTTCAAATTTAATCTTAATCAGTGTAATTGGTGTGGTATAAGAGGAATAAAACACTTTGTTATGGCTTCATCACACCACCATGTCATTGATTATAAAACATATCCCATCGTGTGTGATTCCTTACTCATCCTTCTCAATATCACCCATTCAACCACTGTGTCACCTGCATGATGTGTAATAATGGGTTTATTAAATATTTGGTTGAATAAAACTACACTAAATTTCTTGTTTTTTTTTCTCTTCTTCTGCAAAACAGTGTTATGATGACAATTTATTTGAGAGTAAGTCATCATACTTGTAGTATAAAGATCATATTGGTATCAACAGAATGCTTTTTTTTCTTTAGAGAAAAGTATAAAGCTGGAAATTATGGGGGCAGGTTTCAGAGTAGGATAGAGTTTATACAAAACCATCTGTAGTATAAACTATTTATGAAGGGCTGTAAGTGCCAGGGCATTGGATGGTGTCTGTAAGGTTTCTGTGTATGTTGTGTTCAGTGCATTGTTGATGGATGAAGAAAGAGAATGGAAGAAGGCCAGTGAGCTTCAGGTTTGTGTGTGGGAACAGCACTCTTAAAATGGGCTGTGTTTGAGCATCGAGACAGCAGTACAGGGTGAAAGAGTTCTGGTACCTGCTGGTCTTCACTAATTATTATTATTATTATTTTTTTTTTTTAAACTGAAAGGTAAACTATGGAGTAATTGTAAACTTGTCTTCATTTGATATAAACACTTTTATGTGGGTGGTGTAATTGGTCCTGTGACCAGAGTTTACTTCAAGCACCCATCTGATTCAGACTTCATGATCTGAATCAGAGCTTCATGAAAGGAAGTAAGAAAAACATGTTATAATGCAAATGCAATAAATGGAAACTATGAACTTTACAAGGTGTGTTATTGATATTTGAATAAAATTGTACTCCCACCTTTACATCATCCTCATAGGAGAGCTAAATGATTATTGTCACTGTTGTAATATTGAAAATACAGTCCCCTCTAAAAGTATTGGGACCGCATGCGCAATTATATTGTTTCTATACATTGTTGGGTTTTTGTTATACATTGGTGTGAGAGAAAGATTTCAAAGTGCTTCTGGTAAACAGTCCCATTGATCAGAAGTGGTGGATGGATGAGAAAGCGAGAGCAGAAGGGAAACTCGTGAGTGAGAGAGAATGTCAGAGGTAGGAGTATAGGAAAGTGAGAGAGAGATGTGGGTTTAGTTAGTTATTTGGTTTTGTGTAATGCATTATTATTGAGTGTTTAATAAGGACTGATAAATAAATAAATACAGAAAATTACACAGCAGTCTAATGGCATATATCATTTATGGTTATAGGCTGATGTGCAATGTTTGTCCGAAGATATGCTTAAAATATTATTTAAAAAATAAATAAATAAATAAATAAGAGAGACAGCGCAATAAACTAATAGGTTTACACATAGCTACAAAACTTGGTGTCCTTTAAGTAGTTAATACTTTAAGTAGTGTATATATATATATATATAATTTTTTATTCTTGATTAGTCCAAATCCAAACAGGAAGTGAGTTCCATAGATTAACATCTTGTACTGTAAAGACTGTTTTGCTATGGGGAACCTTGTAAAAGAACCATAAATCTGACAGGTTTTGCCACCACAGAGAGCTTGTGGAGCGCAGTCCTGTAATCATTTGTATAAAAGTTTATCATTTACAGATTCACTGAAACCTGACCGTGTGTGCACGCTATATATATATTCTAGAGGTTTGATCACGGTTTACTCCAGGCCATGATGAAACACATCACTTAAGTGAGGGAGAATTGTTGAGTTAATGTAGACATTTACCACCTGTAGTGGAACAAAATTCCTAATTAGACTAATAGTGTACAAATGTGTGTTTATCTACAGCCTTTTGACCTGAATGTTAGTTATTGTTAGTGGGTGTTTCAGAGAAGCCCTTTTAAAAGAAATATTTACTAAATAGGAAGCAATTACAAGAATCACACAAGCTTTCACACTCGAGAGACAGAGGAAAGGAAATTGGGGGGAGGGGGGATAGACTAGAAAAGCGTAAACGACAGGAGAGAAGGCAATAAACAAACAAAAGATGAAGTAGTATCAACCAAGAGGGATTGGCAATGTGAGAGAAAGCATCAGTAAATTGGTTTGCAGAAGTGTTTTTTGCTTGTTTGTTTGTTTGTTTTTGTCAAGTCAGTCCACAATGTGTTAGTCAGCAGTTGTTGGTGAATTCTCCTCTCACAAGCAGTCAATACTAAATAGGAGGTTACACTGGGATTTACCATTATGTCAGATTGGCTAATTAACATGAACGCTATGTTATGACTGTTGCCCAAATAAAGAGGCTAGGTCTTTGCACGACCATGAATTCGACCGTACCCACAGAAACCAGAGGAGATTGTCTTTTGAGGAAGTGGGCTTGATCTTTTTTGCGCTCCTCCTCTCAGTCTGTGCTCATTACGACAGCCTCACTTGGTTTGTTCCAGTCACAGCATGCAGGGTTAAAAAGGGGGGACACTTCTGCTTTTTACTGTCAGTTAACTATATTGGACTAAAGTGTGAGAATGGTAAGTAAGAGAAGATTAATAACCATTAGATTGTTTAGTATGTTTCAGCTAATGTGTCTTATTTTACATGTCTCTTCAGCATCTAAGCAGGTGAAATGAGTATTTCATGTGCAGTCACTGTCACTCGTCCACCTTAAATACTGAGCGTGAACGCGGTAACATATGATCACGTGCACAGGTGTAAATTCTTGATTGAGCCACTAGTCTGCGGGTGCCATTTGCTTTTAAATGGAGAAAGTGTGTGAAATGTATGTAAAAGTGACTTGAATGCATGTTCGGAGAGAGAGTATGTTTGAACTGAAACAATGTAATACACAATTTGGATTTTGCGCCTTTTTCAGCCAGTCGTGTTTACACTGTCGATGTTTGAGAGAGCTCATAATGGATACGTCAGGGATTTTCAATTCTCTTGTAGCTCAGATTTAAAAAACAAAACCCCACAATGTGTGTGGGAACAGATGAAGGAGCAATGTTTACTTGCATTCCACAGTCTTTTTCTCTTACTCTCTCCTGACCTAGCCTGAGGACAGGACTGAATCATGTTCCCTGGCTGGTTTTGAAGGGTAGATTTTATTCTCTAGTGTTTACAAGGCATTGGAATGATTTGTTCACTGTTTGAGCATGGCATGGTGAGACACTGAGTAGATCTCCTCATTGAGTAGCTCCAGGGTCCCCAGTGTGATCCTGAACATGGGCTATTGTTTGTGTGGATTTTCATAAGATTATATGGCCATATTTGATATGATCCTGAACATGGGCTATTGTTTGTGTGGATTTTCATAAGATTATATGGCCATGTTTGATATGGCTAACTATGACCGAGTTTAAATACAGAGAATTCTGATACATTTGTTACTGTATTCATTAATCCAAATAGTTTACTAATTTATAATATTAATTTACTTACCCTATTACCAGTCCAGGTAAAAGTAGCTAATTCACAGTTTCACTTTATCCCCTTCACAATCAGCAGGTTTCTGCATATTAGAAAAGCAGTTTATATATTTATTTGTTTGATATCTTTTGCAATCATTATGCGTGGGTTGTTTTTGTTGTTTTTTCCTGCATATATGCAGGAATATAATATACAAAAAATATTATGTGGTAGTTTGGTCATGGATTATTGATATGTTCACATTTCTGAGCTGTAAAGCTGGAGGTTTATCTACAACTTGACTGGAAGGAGACAATTAAACACAATCAAGGTGTTCAGGACTAACCTGCATCTTTTTTTTTCAGGAGCTTTCTCTGGAGAGTGATGAACTTGATCACATTGGATCAATAATTGTTACAATGCTTTCATGTTATTTGTAATAGTAAGAACTAGGGATGTCACAATATCAAAAACTCTAGGAGTTGGTACCGATACCACAAAAAGTATCAAATATATAAACGTAAAAAATGTTTTAAATAAAATTTAAAACTCCTGGAGGACATCCTCCTCTGGTTGATGCTGGCAGAGAGAGAGAGGGGGGATATTTTAGTTATCAAACACTGTCTGACGATGACTAATAACAAGTGCTAAGGTGCACTCCTAAATACGCACACACACCCACACCTTATACTCTTAATGAAAGCATTAGTTTAAATTCACCGATATAGTGACAGGCCAAAAAGATTTTAATAAAAGCATGAACATTTGAATAATAATTAATGACCTTTTGCTGACAGGACACGGGCTGAATGGCGATGCATGGTGGCCCTTTCGGAGGTAGTTTATAACACTGCAATGTGTTAGCGTCGTTAACAAATAACAGGCTATCGCAAACATTACATGGAGCATAACATTAGCTGGCTTCACGGCCACAATGCCAGCTGCCTCAGACAAACGTAATATAGGGACCTTCTTTCAGGTGCTTCGCCAAATTCCAGGTGTTTCCTCGCTTTGTTTGAAATGAACGATAGCATCGGTTGCACACCGGCAACTGATGCTAGCTTTCCTTTCTTTTTCTCTCAACGAGTCTGGGTGGAGCTAAAATTGTTAAGATAAGTTAATCTTCTGTAGTGTTTTCCGTGTGCTTGTAGGCGTTGTTCTTCACCACTTGTGGGCCGACTAATACACTTGCACGTATTTGCTGCCCCCTTCAGTTCCGGATGAATTGCAACCTCTGTAGCTACGATACTTGTGCAACTGCAGAAAAACAAGTACTGTCACGTTTTAAGCATGTTGGTACCGACTTGGGACCGAAGTTTCGGTTCTCCTAGTAAGAACATGAAGGTGCACTTGTCAATAGTTTTTATTGTAGCATTCACATTGCTCATTGCTTAATGTGTTTCTCTCCTTAGATGTCTCACTACAAGCATGCGACCTTGGAGGAGGAAGAGGGGTCTGACATTCCTGCTGATGGAGCCATTTCTCCTGACAGTGTGGAGGTCAGTTAATAGTCAGTGATAATAGTTCATGAGGACGTTCATGATGTTAGTGTGATTATCTTGTTTTTCAGAAAGACAACGAGTTTACCAGTATTGTTCTTTGAAATTGAACGAATTTTGGTGTAGTTGGGTCTCAGCAGAAACTTGTACATACTGTTTTTTTTCAGTTATTCACATTATTCACAGGTCAGTGGACTGTAGTTATTGTCCTCTGTGTGGACTCTCTCTTCATGCTTTTTGGATGGCAACAAAAGCATAATGTATGTTCACTATGCTGGTAAAGGATCAGACCGACCACTGACTAACACATCACAAGGTTGCTGAAGATTTCGTGTGAATTTCCACTTCTACAAATAGTGATTCACAGAGATAAGACGAAATGTTGCTAATTGCAGAAGCAGAAACAGTTGTGAACGGGAACTACATGCTGTATGGTCTGCTTATTTCTCTTATTCTTAACAGGCATCTCATTGTAAGTCTTGGATAGCTCAGATGATTAGCGGGAATGGATTCTGAGCAATGAGCCAAGGACACAATTGAGAACTCCCACATATTCCCTGCATTGACTCAGTATCTAAGGCTTTGTTTTTTGTTTTTGAATTTCACAAAAATAGCCAAGTGTTTTGCAATCCAGAGCATTTGGCAGCTTGGGTTGCCGCTGTTTTTCCTGAGTTTGAGTCCAAATCACAGATATGACACACAACAAATTTTGTTTAATAGCCGAACATTCTGGCTTCGTGATAACTCGAACAAGTTAAATGAAATTGTTTTAATTAATGGAATATTTTTTTTCCAGATCAAGTAAAGGAAAAAAAATATGAATCACTAAATGTTGAGGGAAAAATGATTGAGAATATTATTTTTCATTAGTGTAGTCTATGCCTCAAAGAGTTCAGGCCGTCATAAAAGCTAGAGGAGGAGTAACAAAGTACTAATTGTGATTTATTTATTTATTGATGATTTCATAATGTTCATCAACATTGAGTGATTCCATAATGTTTTCCTCTACTTGATCTGGGGGAAAAAAAAACAGTACTTAAAACAATTTCATTTAATTTGTTTGAGGTATGTTTCATGAAGCTTGAATATTCAGCTGGTGAACAAAAATTGAAGTAAGCTTTGAAGTAAGAAAACCAGGTGAGCATCCACTGAGTGTGGTGATTCCATATTTATTTATTTTTTGCCAGGGGTTGTAGTAAGAAGTTAAATCTGGGAAAAATCTTGTCTGCTTTGAAATCAAAGAGTTAATCAAAGATTCAGTCATCAGGTGTGAAAAAGTTCCAGTTTCAGTTAAAGATGTATCTAGGCTAGGAGCAAGAATTGTGCTGGCAAAAAAAAAAGTATTGCAAACAATTTCCAAAGATTTTACTGTTCAATGGGAGTGAATATTTCCAGGAATGGTGGTCCATGAAGTAGCAAAAATCCCAGTAGAGCTATCAGAGCTGTACATGTCTCTCACACAGCACTAAATTCATAACTCCAATCCAAATGTTCATGACTCAATAGACAGAAATTTACTGATGGAAGAGCAGAAATCTCACCTTACTGATATAAATGTCTGGTTAAAAACCAAATACTACTCTGTACAACATGCTTAGAGACCTACATGGTGACATACAAAAAGTAGAGCCATTTCTCGCTAAAGTAATGATCAAAAAATTGTCTTGTCAACAAATAAAGTCCTGGGGAAAAGTCTGGTATTGTTGAGTACTTTTTTTTTTTTAATGAAGTGTTCTGGTTCTGTACTTCCTCACACTGTGATTATCTAAAACATGCTCTGTTTAGATTACACTGTCCTTTACTTGTTTAGGAAATGTTTGAGTAATGATCCCTGTTGGAACGATTGGTATTGCCACGTCGTCTTGTGCAGAATCCCAGTTCTGTTCTGTAGTTGAGTGCTATGTGCATGCCGTCGCATACCCGTAGAATTTCACATCCTTGTTCTATATTCGCAAGTATCTTACATTAGGTGCAAGAACGACAGACCAAATATTATATTTTGAAGAGTGATGATGGCACATTTGGGTCACTTGAGGTTCAAATGGTACTGTAAGATTCTACAGTCAAATACTGCTTGTCATTATTGCAGCTAACCAGTTTTTAAGAAAAGAGGCAATTATATTTCCACACTACACCATTGGGTGTTGTACAGTCCCACAGCATCTGGAAAACATTCGTTGATGGGCTTGTATAAAGCTCTTTTACTTTATCGACTAGATCCAAATGGCAGTTGCTTGTTTGATTAGAATTATAGAACAAATGTAATGAATAATAAAATGAAATTTCTTTTTTTGGGCGGGGGTGGGGGTGCTTTTACATCACAAAAGTGAAACTTTATTTTTTTAAAAATCAGTGGTGTTAGAAATGGGTTCTTTGAATAGCAGGCGAAATTTTTTAATTCAAACAGAATGCATATTCATGTGCTTGTGGCCAGCTGCAGACTGATTCTTGCTGGGCTATTTAATCTATGGCCATTTGTATAATGTTAAAGTAGTACACCAGTGTGTCTTAACCTAATCTCCATTCTCCACATCTGTGGTGTATGTTTGTTTACCATGGACAAGAACTTCTATACGCTCCTTTGAACTGAAAACCTGTTTAGTTGAACACTTGAACACTAAAGTAAATCTAATAGCAGGTATTGAAAATCATAAATAAAGAACTGCATTTATCCATTCGTCCATGCATCCATTTTCTGTATCGCTTATCCTACACAGAGTTGCGGTGAACCTGGAGCCTATCCCAGTGAACTCTGGGCTCAAGGCGGGGGGACATCCTGGACAGTGTTTTGTTGTATCAAAGCACAATCAGACTCCAACCACTAACCACAGTTTCCTCCCTCAGAAAAAGTGGTTCCTTCTTAAAGTACAGATTTTGATTTACTGTACATTTAATGACTACAGCAACTGACCTGAAGTTCTGGAGAAATGACAGTTCTTGCTAATAGTAATTGTGCATACACTACTGATGCATTGGATCGAGATTAGGTTTTAAAAAATGTGAGTTTCTGACTTTCTCCAAACAAACAGTTTTCTTTGTCCAAGGTGCTTATGTCCAGGCTGGGACTTATTCACATAATATGCTTTGCCAATGCACATATTTGTGTCACAGGTGGGCTTCCGGAAAGGTGGGATCCAGTTGTGTGGTGGATTAGGACGCAGGACTCAGCTGGAGATAGTGTTGGCTGCTTTACTCATGGCCTCTCTGTTATCACTTTTTGCATGTGCTGTTACCCTCGGAGTTCATTACAAAAATGGTAAGCCAACCATATACTGTATACAGATCTTCTGGCCTCAGCGCTTGTGCGTGCATGTGTGGTGGGGGATGTGTGTGGGTGGTAGGGGTTTGGTGTAATTGGCAGTATTTTTGGTCCCTTGTGGTAGTTTGTGTAATAGTTTGGGCAGGCTGCTTGTTACATTCTGACCATTTTTAAATAAAGTAGCAGTTTTATTTCAGTAAATGCTATCCATGGACAAGTTGAGCTATCATCATCATGATATGATGGCAAGCCAAAAAAGTAAGGCATTTAGCAGGATATCTATAGAGCTAAGGAAGGTCCAAGAAAAGAGGTGCATTTGTCTGAGGTTACGGGAAATAAGACAGATACTGAAATTTATTTATATATTTTTGTGGAAACTTTTTCCAACCTTATCTGCAGGTACAATAGGTACGTGAACTCTATTCATAACAAGGATTTTTAGAACTACTTTTTTCTCTAGATTTTATAACTCAAATTGACTCAAAAAGATCAGATTTAATGAAATCATTATTTAGAAATATATAGGTGAGCCGTCTTTATTTTCATTCTTATTTCTTCTAAACACCACATTGGAAGAAATTAATGTAGTACACAAAAGAAGGCATGTCTTTTGTTGATATTACGTAATTATATGATAGATAGATAGATAGATAGATAGATAGATAGATAGATAGATAGATAGATAGATAGATAGATAGATAGATACTTACTTACTTACTTACTTACTTACTTACTTACTTACTTTATTGATCCCCATATGCTAAAAACATGCAATGATGGCCAAATATTTTTGTCTGTCTAAGACTCTGCATTCATGTCAGCACATTAGGGTACTTCTTGTAGGCAAATGCACCTATTATGCAGTTAAAGGACTAATGACCTGATAAATATCCATGTCTGAGCATTCTTAAATAAGGCTATATGTTGACTCTAAACCCTATTACCCACATTTTTAGTATGAGGTTCTCACATGTGCATTGATCGTCAGTGGTATTTGCTATTTCTTTTTCTACAATCAGATTTGAACGTGTACAATGTTGATGAATGGCAAATCTTTCTACAGAAAATAAACTTATCTTGATTTTAAAAAATGGAATTTGCTAGAATAATGCACTGCAGTCACATGCTATGACTTTCATTACTAGTGCATTTGATATTAGCAGCACTTGTGTTCCTCTCTCACAGATCCGTCGTGTAGTCTGTGTCTAACGGAGGCGTGTGTGACAGTGGCCAGTAAGATAGTGGAGTCTCTGGACCGCACAGTTGACCCGTGTCAGGATTTCTACCAGTATGCATGTGGTGGCTGGATTCGCAAAAACCCCCTTCCTGATGGACGCTCACGTTGGAGCACCTTCAACAGCATCTGGGACCAGAACCAGGCCATACTCAAACATCTACTGGGTGAGAGAGTACAGTTACATTCTCCACACGTTCACAGCCATCCATTTTAATGCTCTGATGGTTTAATTTAAAGTGTCATTGCACCAAATACATGATTTAAAGATTAATGTCTCTTGAATGGGTGGTTCTGATCACAGTCCCCTCCAAAAGTATTGGAACAGCAATGCCAATTCTTTTGTTTTTTTGCTATACACTGAAGAGGTTTAGGCTTGAGATCAAAAGATGAATACGACACAGTAGATCAGCTTTGATTTCCTGATATTTACATCTAGATGTGTCATCTAGAACATGGCACCTTTTGTGGCAGACCACCCAATTTTTAGGTGAACAAAAGTATTGGACCAGTAAATAGCATTAATATTTTTTGCACATATTCAATTCTTGCTTGCAATAACCGCATTAAGCCGACGACCCACTGACCTCACCAAACTGTTGCATTTTTCTTTTGTGATGCTTTTCCAGGCTTGTATTGCAGCTTCTGTCAGTTATTGTTGGTTTTAAGGGGTTTCTCCCTTCAGTCTCCTCTTCAGGAGGTGAAATGTATGCTCAATTGAGTTAAAGTCTGGTGATTGTCATGGCCAGTTTAAAATGTTCCACTTTTTCCCCCTGATAAAGTCCTTTGTCGAGTTGGCTGTGCTTTCTGGCTCGTTCTCTTGCTGCATGTTAAAGTTCCTCCCAATAAGATTGGATACATTTCTCTAAACTGTCAGACAAAATGTTCCTGTAAATGTCTCAATTCATTCTGCTCAAGATTAGTGAGCCTGTTCCAGAAACAGCCATGTAAGCCCAAGCCTTGACACTACCTCCATCGTGCTTGACAGACGAGCTTGTATGTTTTAGTTCATGAACAGATTCTTTTTCCTCCACACTTCGGCCTTTCCATCACTTTGCTAGAGCTTAATTTTGGTTCCAGATGTTTTGTGGCTAATCTTTGTATTTCTTTGCAAGTTTTAATCTGGCTTTTTGAGTCTTACTGCTAATGAGTGGTTTGCATCTTGTGGTATGGCCTCTATATTTCTGCTTTCAAATTCTTCTTCAGATGGTCGATTGTGATCCCTTCAACCATGCTTTGTGGAGGATGTTGGAGATGTTACTGATTGTTGTTTTTGGCTTTCTTCACAGCTGTCAGCTGTCACAATGTTTCCTTTATCAACTGCTGCTGTGTTCCTTGATGGACCTGTTTGTCTGGTTGTTAGTACAACTGAACATTGTACTTGCCTAATGCTTGTGCAATGGTTCTGATAATTTTCCAACCACTTTTATCAGCTTCAAATTGGTGTGCTTTTCTCCCATAGTCAGCTCTGTGGTCTTCATGTTGGTTTATCCTTTATAAAAAGACATACCAGTCAGTCATATGTTCCAATATTTTTAACCACTTGAGAAATGGATGGGTTCAAACAGAAATCATCTGTCATACAAGCTCATCTGTCAACACAATGGAGGTAGTGTCAAGGCTTGGGCTTACATGGCTGTTTCTGGACAGGCTCACTAATCATTATTGATTATGGAACTCATGATGGTAGCAGCAGAATGAATTGAGACATTTACAGGAAAATTTTGTCTGGCAGTTTAAAGAAATGCATCCAATCTTATTGGGAGGAACTTTAACATGCAGCAAGACAACGAGCCAGAAAGCACAGCCAACTCGACAAAGGACTTTATCAGGGGGAAAAAGTGGAACATTTTAGACTGGCCAAGTCAATCACTAGACTTTAACTCAATTGAGCATACATTTCACCTCCTGAAGAGGAGACTGAAGGGAGAAACCCCTTAAAACAAACAATAACTGACAGAAGCTGCAATACAAGCCTGGAAAAGCATCACAAAAGAAAAATGCAACAGTTTGGTGAGGTCAGTGGGTCGTCGGCTTAATGCGGTTATTGTAAGCAAGAATTTAATATGTGCAAAAAATATTAGTTATTTACTGGTCCAATACTTTTGTTCACCTAAAATTGGGTGGTCTGCCACAAAAGGTGCCATGTTCTAGATGACACATCTAGATGTAAATATCAGGAAATCAAAGCTGATCTACTGTGTCGTATTCATCTTCTGATCTCAAGCCTAAACCTCTTCAGTGTATAGCAAAAAAACAAAAGAATTGGCATTGCTGTTCCAATACTTTCAGAGGGGCCTATATATAAATTAATATTTATGGCAAAATTGTAAAGTTAGTGCTCAGTTTGCACTTGAAAAAACAGTGCATCTGTAGAAACCTTATACCTGTTGTGTAAACATTTGCATTCACTTAAGCCTAGATATCATGGATGGATCTGTCTTCTCATGTTACCTCACACAAACTTTCCTTCTCACATTTCCTCCTACCTACTTCCGCTAAATTGAGAACAATGACTGTCTCCCAAATCTACCTGTCAGCTTCTTCCTGAGCTATTGCACTTTTTTTTAGTCTTCTCTCATCCAAGTGTTTATACGAGTAATTGAGCAAAAAAGACTGTGGATATCAATGTTTTTAAAGAAAAAAAAAGCTGGAGTGAGCCAGATTTCATGGTTTAGGTTAAATCTCCAATGAACCAAATGTTCTCTCCTTCTTTGCTAGCACTGTGAACCATGAGTGTAGTACAGCCTGTTGAGGGGGAAAAAATACTAAACGAAGTACTAAATTAAGAGCAGACATGTATTGGCTAGACAACAAAACTTATTTTAATTAACACAATATTTAGTTTCCTCAGTTAAACATAATTGGCCTTATTTATCCATATATTTATTCATTCGTTAATTTAAATTGTGTTTTGGTGTCTTAGAGATCCACGTCTGTCACTTAGGATTAATGATCATTTGATTTGAACCATTTTACATACAAAAGAATAAGCTTATGAAAGACAAGTCTGTTGTTTATTTAAGACGGTAAAGTTACAGTTACCTGATTTGCTTCTAAATTGAAATGATTGTGACAATGTGTCTTAGAGCAGACCAAATTTTAAATACGTAAGCAAATTTGTCTGTTAGTTGTTTAGGCCTGCTTTCCACTGCTTTTTTTCCCCCACCAGGTAATCTTGAATGATCTTTCAAAGCTGTCAAACATTTTTACCTAATAGAGCTAACTTGTAGAATTATCCCCAGGTAATATATATCCCATCATATCATGTGAGGGGAAAGGTTTTGCATTTATTCAGTATGGAAACATTGCAAGAATGGCTATTTTCTGTCATCTCTTGCTAAACTGGAAACCAAATATATAACCTATTTTATAATGCCGATAATGAATATAGATAAAATGTGTATTAGGACTTGACAACCGCAAGTTAATTTCCTAACATGGGTGTAACCTACGTATTATGGGCATGTAACCATCAAGCACAACCTGTAAGACCATACACCCGAATAAGAGGTAATTGCATTAAATAGGAAGTGTGTGCAGTATTTTTCTTTTTTACTAAGGCCATGTGTGTATTACAAGACACTCCCATTTCTGTAATTTCCATTCATTATATCCATATGCATTTGACTATTTAATACTGCTTTGATGACGTGTGGTAGTAAAGCTGTGAAGGATATAATCTTGGCTTTAAAGCATGCTGAGAGGAAGCAAATGCTCCAGTAAACAGTAGATGAGCAGTGTATTCTCACAGCACCTGCGCAGTCCTACAGCGTTGCCTTTAGCTAGATGAGGGAGAATATGATTAGGTGATAGTCCGGACACACTCAGTGAAATGTTACTAGATGTGGGAAAGGGAAGAAGGAAGTGAAACAGTATGTGGGGTAAAGGTAGGATGTGATAGTTAATTGTAGAAATGTACTCTATGATTTGTGCTTTAACAAGTGAGACAGGGAGTGTCGCGTGGCTGCTTTGTGCTGATGCACCTGGTTGAGCGTCTACTATTGTCTGACTAACACAAAACATGCAAATATTGTGTATGCTGCAACTGCAGTGTTGAATTGCGCTCAGCATGTACGGCAGAATGCCAACCTTCCCTCATTCACCCTCCCTTCATTTCTTCCTCTCCTTTCCTGTCCCTCTGGCTCATCTTCATTGGCCTGTACCTGCTGACCGGTAATTGGCCTGGCACTGTGTGCATTTGAATTTATTAGTGGAATATTCCTCCTTGTGTGTCTTAATGTGATTACGCTAGAGGAGGGAAGTCAGATGAGAGCTGAAAGGAACAGCTGCTCGTCCCTGCACCCGACCCCCCCCACACACACACACACAAGGACATGAATTATGCTGGTTATAAAACATACACATATGTACAGGGTAAGGTAATTTCTGCTCTCACAAATAAACTAAGACATCATCATGATAAAAGCTCTTAAAAAACAAGAACCAGAGGTGGTGCTGACGGGGGCTGTACTGTATTATTCAGTGAAATTAAGTTAGCACTGACATGGATGCTGTTTTTTCCATTTATACATCACTATTTGCTCATGAGACTTGACACTAGGACCAAACAGGCACAGAAGCAACACTCGTGTTAAACATGTGCATCTGTCAGTGGAGCAGTAGTGCTTGTCTAGAGTGTGTTTAAAAGGTAGGGCTCCCGAGTGGTGCAACATAAGAGTTCACACAATCGTCAAGGGTTCGTGAGGATGAATCCCAACAATGCCACAGCCATCTGTGCCTGGAGTCCACAAGATTGGCTGTGCTCCCATGGCGGGAAGGTTGGCATATTCTTTTTCCCAGTCAATCCCAGTGACGCTAGCCAATCATGGGTATCTGGGAGCTCAAGCATGCAGAAGTGGGCAGATAGTGTCCTCCAAATGCTATCCGCACCCTGACATTGCATGAGCAGCAGTTCGAAGAGATGCAATACAAAGGAAGCACATGATAGCCTTCACCCTCCCATGTTGGTAGGGACTTTGAATTGGCCATGATTAAATTGGGAAGTAAACTTCGGGTGAAACATTTCTCCACAGATGATTACTCTAGGTAATTACTCTCTTAGTCCTAGAGGAGAACACCAGTGGGCAGTCCCATGACCCTTTGCTCTGACTATGTAGCTGCTTCTTCCTTATGGCGTCATGCTTCTGTGTCTTGTATACCTCCTACTGGGCATCTGAACATTCACTTTACTCCTATACTCCACTCTTATTAAAATAATAAGGTTGTAAGGCTTTAACAAGCTGCATTTGTTGTCTTAACACCAAGAGGAAGTGAGAGAACAACTTGCTATAGATATCATAAGTGAAAACAGGAACAAATTTTTTCCACATATGTAACTAATATATGGATAAAAATTGCAATACATATATAATGGATAAAAAGTGCAATACAGTATATAGCCTAAGGGTAGTTATTGTACTTCATCAGTAAATGTTTTCTTGTGTGCAGCATTAACAACCAACCAGCTGTGCAAATAATCTGTCTCTTGTTCTGCTTCTAGAGAATGGGACCTTTAACTCAAGTAGTGAAGCAGAGAAAAAAGCTCAGTTCTACTACTTGTCCTGTCTGAATGAGCAGCGTATCGAGGAGCTGGGAGCCCAGCCACTCATCGACCTCATCACTAAGGTAGGACTTCCTTCCCTTCCTTTTTCCCCCCTCCCTTGTAATCCCTGGTGACCTTGCACTAGACAAATTTAGTGTTGGAAGCCAAGACTCGTTTCACTAATAGAACAAGGACACACCGTGTCATTGATGTAAGGCACCACTCCTAAGGGCTTTTTATACTTGTGGTTGTCAAACCTGGCTTAAGTCTGAGCTGAAGTCTGAGCTGAATATTGGAGTGATTCAATAGAATATTTCCATTTGAGATGAACAATCTGTGTTTGTACAAATGTAGAAGTATACTTGGGAAACTTCCCAATATCAATAAAACATTTGCTTTAGTACTTCATAGACATACACACACACTTTAAGTTCAAGCATAAATGAGTTTATCAGATGGCGTGGGGTCATACCAACTGACTTTTCTTTCAACACTGATGCACATGAAAGCCAACATATCTCTTCTTTGTGGAGAATTTTCAACCTGCTAGAAATGGTCAGGGACTTAGTTAGCCAGGTCCACATGGTACTTAATATTTTTCATAAACCATTTAAAGAATTTTAGCAGATGCCCTTATCCAGAGCAATTTACATGCATCTCATTTATACATCTAAGCAGTTAAGGGCTAAGGGCCTTGCTCAAGGGTCCAGCAGTGGCAGCTTGGCAGTGCTTGGATTTGAAATCGCAACCTCCTGATCAGTAGTCCAACATGTTGGCCACTGAGCTACCACTGCTGTAGAAAGGTGCACCACTGCTGAAAACAGTTGTTTTGATACCAACTTACAGTACATTCCAGTAGATATTAAGGTTTCCAGATTTGTGTAACAAAGCCTGCCCAGTGGCTGTCCAAATCAAGCCTGAATATCACATTTGGTAGATGGATGATGGGTTATGTGTTTTCTCCAAACCCTCTGGCTTACCAATTTGTCATTGATGTAAATAATATAATTTATTCTTATTTTCCAACTGGCAACACATGAACTCCAGAAGATCTGGCAACCCTGGTAGGCTCATGGTCCGTAAGGGTAGGCGGTGTGCACCAACTTGTCTACAATGTTTTTATCAATGTTACATAAAGCAAAACTATACTGCATGCTTTTGGGTTATGAGACATGCTCTTAATCTTAATCCTGCTGCTGAGATTTTTAGTCCTGCATGTGCCAGTTGGAAAAATATATTTATATAGAGTTGAGATGTATGAATTCACACTGATTACACTTGAATCTAAAAATTAATTGGCATTCACAGAACTTTAGTCAGCCTTATTTGGGTTGCATTCTAAAACTGTTCTTCTCCAGAAATTAATACAGGTTTTGTGACTAATTTGAAGGAGTCTTCTGGAGAGAGGAGCAAATGGCTAGAATTGTCTCTCTCTCTCTCTCTCTCTCTCTCTCTCTCTCTCTCTCTCTCTCTCTCCCTCTCTCTCTCCCTCTCTCTGCTGAGGTTGGTACAATGATTGAATGAATCGGCTCAGCTGTCCGTATGAGCTAAACTGGTATTCTCATAGGAGAGATGCATTTAATTCAGTTTGATGTCTACTCACCGCTTTAACTTGATTGGATTCCCTTCTTCCACGTTTTGAGAAGTCAAGTGACCCATAGAAAGTGATTTACCATCTTTTGTATATGGACTTTTAAGTACACAGGGTTCATATATTTAGTTTGGGTTGCCCATCTTGACCTGCAGAATCAAAGAGCTGCACAGTTTCAGTGGAGATGCTGCACTCACCTTTTGTGTACTGTATGTTTGCAGACTGGGGGATGGAACATCACTGAGCCATGGGAAAAGGATAACTTCATGGAGGTGCTGAAGATGGTCTCAGGCCCATACAGAGCCCAGCCTTTTTTCACTGTGGGGGTCAGCGTGGACCCTAAAAACTCCAACAGCAACATAATTCAGGTGCATGCTCAAATTTCATGAGGTTTTGGGTACAACTTTGAAACTTCTTAACAGATTATCAAAAGACTGAGCATTGCACACTTGATTTTTGTACATTTTCAGTGTCTGAAAAGAAATAAGGATATATAAGTGAGATCACACACTAGCTAAAGATCAAACATTATACTTATAATTTGCTGCTGAACCAAACTGAACATATAAAGGATACAAGAAAACACTGTCTCATTATGCTGATACCAAACAAAACTGGTGGACTTACCTCACCTGATACTGACAACTGGAGCCTAGATTTTTTCCCCCTCCTTGGTTGGACCATTAAAAAAAAAAAATTACATTAAAAAAATGTTTTATTTAAGAACTTCAGATCTCTTGTGTTGATCAGCTTGCAATACCAGACATTGTCCTGATTTGGGTTGAAAAAACAGTAATGTTTGATGCTCTGACTTCCCAAGGTGGCAAGAGTTTAGCGTTTCTGCTAGGGCTGACCAGCACAGATCCAGCCTGACTGTGAATCATGGCAGTTATCTAGGGAAAAGTCATGTATTAGGTATGAGCCAATTTGGCCTGACAAAGAGTTTAAAGTAGCATCACTCACATGAAAGGCAGCATAATGCCTCTTGCATAAAATACATAGTTATGATGAAATTTTTTTTATAGCCCTCACCTCCAAAACATGAGATCTGATGTAACAAAGCAACACACAAAAAAAACAGATTTAGTCTGTTCTGCTTGCCTTGGAAGGTCGCATCATTAACAGGATTACTGTTTCTCTGTTGTAATACATTTTCCCCATCAGCTAATCATCAAGCACTGCATGAGCTCTAACAGGTGTGACCGTTAAATGGTGTAGAAACACAGCAGTGAAGGACTGCACTTTTTATATAATAGACAGTAGATTATTTTCATTTTCTACACTGATTGGAATGGCATGGCGGCTTCTGATTCTCTCTCCCTCACTGAGCTGTCCAATAACATTACCAAAGTGTGACCTTAGCTAGTAGTTCTTAGACATGTTTAAAAATCCTAGCACACTTATCGTAAAAGAGTAGGGGTATACATGGCGAAATTCCCCTATTGGCCCTTCTCTATCATGGCCCCCTAATAATCCCCATCCCTGAATTGGCTTCATCACTCTCTCCTCCCACTAATAGCTGGTGTGTGGTTTGGCGCAATATGGCTGCCGTCGCATCATCCAGGTGGATGCTACACGCTAGTGTAGTGATGGTTCAGTGGTTAAAGGCTCTGGATCACTGATCAGAAGGTCAAGTGTACAAGCCAAGCACTGCCAAGCTACCACTGTTGGGCCGTTGGACAAGGCCCTTAACCCATAATTACTCAGTTGTATAAATGAGAGAAAGTTGCTCTGGATAAGGTCATCTGCCAAAAGCCATAAATGTGTATATATAGTGATGGTAGAGGAGAACTAACCCCCTTTGTTTGTTAATACAGTTCCTTACTGTATTAACAAACACATGTACATGATCTTTTGCAGGAAGATAGCCTAGCCAAGATTAAAAATGAAACATTTCCACATAGTTTTGATGGAATATCTTTCTGGTGTCTTAAAACTGACATATCTAAATGTGCCCCCAGACCATCTCACACAAAGTAGATAGTATCAGTTGACCCTCATAGTGAGTGATGTTATCCTCTATTTATGTTTCTGTAAAGCTGCTTTGGGACCGTGCCCACTGTTAAAAGCGCTATTCAAATGAAACTGAATTGAACTGAACTGTGTGTATTTGCCCATCTGTATTTGCAGGTTGATCAATCCGGGCTCTTCCTTCCTTCCCGGGATTATTACCTCAATAAGACTAATGAGAAGGTAAGGCACCCTGTGATCTTATACATGTGATTCGACTCATTAGGTAACAATCGCTTTTGCTTTTATTGGGACTCCACATCTAGTGTTCATGCATTTTTGTTGTTTATAGTTTGTTTTCACATAGGGCCACGTGTTCATACTGATCTTCTGGGTTTGATGCATATTGTGGATATTTTTCCATATTGAACATGTAGTGCTGTTGAAGGGGTTGACCCATGACAGCTGCATATGTAATACTGTTATAGCGCTGCATTTGTAGTGCTGATACATGACTCACAGCTGGCACTTTGATTTAGTGTTGCAGGTTGGATGAGTTTAGGTACAAAACATTTGTATTTAAACACTTAATAGTATGAATTGTTGAAGGAGAACTTAAGGTTATGACTGTAATCCCGGTTCTCAGGAGCGAGACATCTCGGTGGATCACTCTCCTTGCGTAGAGCAAGAAAGAAGTTTATCTGGACTATCTAGGTGATCCAATGATTATAAGGAAGGAGAGAGTCCCGCCTGTGCATCGCACGTCACCTCTGCTAGTCAATCCTGGCTGGGGTAATGGAATATTGCTTCTGAGGGACAACGCAAAGGGGCCACTCTCATAGTAAGATATCTCACTCTAGCAATCAGAGAGTCAGGGGTACAGTAACCTACAGTTCTGTTTCAATCATTCACTTCAGTATCTCACTATGGGATATTGTGACTCCCGACTTGTCGGACAAGTTTATCTTGACCAGACTGGCATGTATGTTCGCGAGCTGACAATAAGGAGAGGATGTGCCAATAATTACGTCAATCCTATAAAACCACACAAAGTTGTGCCTGTGGGAGACTGTAGTCCCTTCTGTGAATAAGCTGAGACTATATGATCATGATCCATTGCAAGAACCACTGTTTCATGATCGATCTATTCAAGTAAGGCACAACCCATGACACAAACAGCTGGTCAGACTTCCTGAGCCCCACTGTTCTGTCAGTGCTCTCTGCCCATTCTGTGCGCTGCAGACTTGCATTCAAACATTTGGAAGCAAAAGGAGGCCCATAATGTAATCGGCTGGCATGTCAGTGTTGTCAATACCTTTTGAGGTTGAATGAAGGAGTAGGTTTCAGTAAAACCTTACCCACGCCCATAGAAAATTCATTCACAATGGGTTTATAGATGTGGATGTTGCTAAGGTTCTTTGCTGAAGGCAGTGCCAGCAGCATCACCGTTTGTAAAGAAAGTGCCCCCACAAGCCTGAGATAGATCTCTGTTTATCACTAGGGACCACGGGCGGCTGTCAGACTGAGACTGAGCCCCCATTCCCTCATCCTGGTTAGAGTTGGAGCGATCAGGTCTTACAGTGGAAACGCATTCAAGAGGGTCTGTGGCCACTCGTGTGCTAGTGCATCCACCCCCATTGGGACATTTTGAACTTTCATGGAATAAAATAGGATGCACTGTGCATGTCTTTCAATGCAAAGAGATCTATTTGTTACTTCGTTGTGGAGCTTCCATCTCCATAATGTGGATTGCCCCTGAGTGTAAAATCTGTGCGCAGATTCAGAAACATGAGTGGCTCTTGGTGTAAGGAGCCGCGAGGGCATCTATTGTGATCAACTTTCTGGTCAGGACAGTGCCCATCGGCACGCCTGCAGTCAGAAAAGACGGGAATCACCAGGGATGGGCTGCTGTACAGCTTACTGCCACATTAACATTGCCGTGAGCATGATGTGATGGATCCAATCTGAGAGAAGAATGAGGGAAACAACCCACTGTATAAAGCCCCTCATGTACATTTAGCATAATGGGACAGCTACTAGTGCTACTACCATCAGGCACAAAAATCTGGGCCAAAATCTTTACCACCCTCCTGTCTACCCTACAAGAAAGAGACCGGCACAACAGCATATCCTGCACATTGTCTGCTGATCGGTAAGCCCTAAGTGCCACTGAGGTCAGAGTCAACCCTATGAATGGCATATTCTGGGTAGGGTTCAGTATACACTTTTCCCTGTTTAATGCGAAGCTCAGCACATGCAGGTGCTCTAAGAGCAGCTTGCTGATATGATTGACTAGCTATCAGCCAATCAATTGGGCCTGCACAGCTGGCAGGCATATGTGCAGTCACCGCTGCCTATCAAGCATGAGTGCCATCTAGTGATATTATTTGGGATTGTGCACATGCATGTGGACTTTGAGCCTAATTTATAAGGGCTTCTTTGGAACGATTTTGGTTAAGCCCTTGGCTTGAGGCCTGGATGCACATGTAATAATTTTTTATTGAAAGGGACCACTGGTCTGTGCTTATGCGACTCAACTAGGGCCCTAACTGGCACTCTGAACATTCATTTCTTCTCCCCTTTGTGTGGGTGTGAGAGATCTAGGCTCTGAAGACTTGTTTGGGCCCTGAGTGGAGGTTTGAGGTGGTGGCTGTTGCTTTGTGATCTGGTAGGCCGGTGGACAGACTACAAATTGAGTGAACGTCTGCCGAGGTACCTTGTAGGGGGCCGTTTGCTTTTTGGGGATCCACATTTAGAGCGTTTCACCCTCCCTCTTCTTTTCATCACACCACTTGTGGCCAAAAATGACCGCATTGTGGCCAAAAATGCATTTGGGGTCCACAGGCACATCCAGCATCCCTGCCTTTTATCTTTCAGAGATACTCGACAGGTTGAGCAATCGAGCTCTCTTTTCCCTCTCATGAGACCTATGGCTCTCCTGGATACTTCAACTGCACGTTTTTAGCAGTAGGCTTTATTGTTGTTTATATAATGGATATTACAGCTATATTTCTGATCTGACGATCTTTTTAAATAGCTTATTATTTAAAAATATAGATGACTTTTAAGATTCATCTGACAGTCTTCTCACTGTCTGTTATGGATCATGCCAGTAATAATTAAAGACCGAACCGGAAGGTCTTAATGAAGGGAAGGGAATGGAAAAATGCCCAGTTAAATAAGTGCAATAGATTTTCAACATTAATCAGAGGTGATCAAATCATAAAATCGTTAGCTAGCCCAGTGTAGAAAGTACATGTTTACATCGAGAAATGAAGTGAGCAAAAAGCCGATCAGGGAAAATCTCTTTACTTGGCCATTGACTTGTTTGACAAAAGTAAGTATTTATTTATAAAGAATATATGTAAGACATTTTATACCAGCATATTGGTTAAAAATTTGTACCCACTTTGATTTTGTGCATGGTCTAAACCTCATGACTGAATAACTTCAACCGTAGAATTCCAAACTTTCAAACTATTAGATTATACCCACACCTGAGTTTTTACTTGTTGCTCATGCTGTTTGTGTGTTAAGGTTTTAAAGGCATATCTGGACTACATGGTGGAGCTTGGGTTGTTGCTGGGAGGAGATAAAAACTCCACTCCGAGTCAGATGCAGCAGATTCTGGACTTTGAGACCGCACTGGCCAACATCACTGTGCCCCAGGACGAACGCAGGGACGAGGAGAAAATCTA
Source organism: Ameiurus melas (assembly GCA_012411365.1). Lineage (NCBI taxonomy): Eukaryota > Metazoa > Chordata > Actinopteri > Siluriformes > Ictaluridae > Ameiurus > Ameiurus melas. The sequence continues at coordinate 22,105,202 of CM022759.1, forward strand.
CCACAAAATCACCATCGCTGAGCTGCAGGTGTGTGCATGAGGCATGATGAGAGTGAGGAAGGAAGACATGTGCTGGCTTTAGTCAGCTTTATTTATGCAATAGTCAGAGGTTCTCAAACTATTTGTAGATAGATTTTAACTGTAAAACAAATTCCACAGATCCCTCTGGTTACTTTGACTGTTTATCCAAGTATTCAAATGTTAAGCTTATTTTTCAGAGGTTTACAACTTTCTACTGATGGAACACATTAGGTCTTAGTTGACATTATATGTAGGCTTACTTATTTTTGATTTATTGAAGTTTGGATTAAACCTATTTATTTAAAGTAACCAGTCAAACTGGCTAAAACTATAACTCAATACACCATATGGCCAAAAGTGTCTGGACATCTGACCATCACGACCATATTTGGTCCTTTCCCAACTGTTGCCACAAAGTTTGAAGTTCACAATTGTCTAGAATGTCTTTGTATGCTGTAGCATTAATACTTCACTGGAATTAAGAAGCCAAAAATCTTCCAGCATGACAATGCCCCTGTGTACTTAGCGAGGTCCAAAAAGACATGGTTTGCCTAGATTGGAGTGGAAGAACCCCGAGTGGCCTGTACAGAGCCCTGACCCCAACCCCACTGAACACCTTTGGGAGAAATTGGAACGCTGACTGTGTACCAGGCCTCCGCACTCAACATCAGTGCCTGACCTCACTAATGCTCTGGTGGCTGAATGGGCAAATCCCCACAGCCACACTCTTAAAAGCAAGCCTTCTCAGAAGAGTGGAGGTTAATTTCACAGCAAAGGGAGATACATCTAGAATGGACTGTTAAACAAGGACGTGTGGGAGTGATTTGCCAGGTGTCACATACTTTTGGTAATATAGTGTAAATATGATAATGGAGGGTTGTAATTCCCACCAATGTAGCCAAAAAAAAAATCATGGTAGATCCCTTGGCTATGTTTCCTGGACCCCCTGGAGGTCCTCACCTAAGAACCGATGCCATAGCAGATCTCCATGTTCATCACTGATGACAGTGAATCATTCTTTTCTGTCTGTTTGTGATGAGCTGCTTAAAGACAAAACATTGTTTTCTCACCAGATCATCATGCCCTTTCAGAATATTTCATTTGGCAGATGCATGTGTCTCAGCTCCCTCTTTAAAAAACAATTAAATTTTTTTTTAAGACTCTTCTTTTCATGCCTCACACCAGCACCCCTTTGTTTCTCAAGCCTGCAATTGTTATAGCAACAGTTGCCAGGCAACAAGCCCACCCCCCTTGTACAGAACAATGAGAGAATAGCAAGTACGAGGCAAAGAAATAGTAGGATATAAATTATTTCACTGATGACATTTCCTGGCTGTCTGATATAAATTTTGAAGGTTTGTTTATAAAACAAGGCTTCTTGGGCTGACTGGACATTTTGTGTCTGTTGAAGACCAGACGTGAGTGAGTGTTCTTTTGAGATCTAAAGCACTTGCCAAGGCAGTTTAAATCTATTTCTGAATTTATGAAACACAAGTACACAAAATTTTATAATTGATGTACACCCTGTACTTTTATTTGGTTATCACCCTGTACTTTTATTTGGTTATCAATTTTAAGCAGTTTAAGCAGGCATATTTTGGCAACTTCAGCACCACTACATTTGGGACAGAACGTTTCACATTTTTGCAGCATAAATTTGGTCAGTTATGATTTATTAGCACTGTTGTTTAAATAGTTATTTTGGCCATCATTGCACCAGTATCCATTTTAGGCCATTATTTTTGTGTATTTTTACATGACAAAACTCTTTGTAAGGTTACATTGTATTCATTATTAAGTAGCAATATGGGCTTTGTTAAAATGATTGTCAAGTTTACAATTCATAAAACCTAAAGATTAATATTAAAAATATTTCTGTTAGTTCTATTAATTGAAATGACTCCATAACCAGACATCCCGTCTGTGGGCTGGAATCCCCCTGGTCTTTAGCGCATTGCTGTTTCTCAATTCTTTCATTAGAAAATGCGAGAAACTAGTCAAACTAGAGATTTTGGGATGACTAGTGAATGTCTGTTGGTTAACGTGGACCTGTTTTTTCCTGCCATAAAATTGATATACAATATTTTGTGATAATGTACTGTATAGTTTTTAATCTTTTTTTTTTTTTTTTTTTTTTTTTTTTCTAAAGTATGAATCAAACACATAAAACCCTAGCCATTATTGCACGTTTCAACCAGTTGATGTCAACAACCCCATTCACAGCTTTATCGAAGTAGAATTATGGAGTCATTTCCACTCTATTTTGTGTCATTTCCTCCATTTAAAATGAAATCATGTGAAATCGGCCATGCAAGTCACTTGTGTCCAGGAACCCTTTCTCTTTGCTGCACTGTGAACACAGCAAAGTGGACTTTTTTTTTTGTGTCCACATATTACTGGAATAAGCCAAAGCCCTCTGGCTCTTTAACTTTAATAAGTAAACACCCTTCTTTATTATCCTTCTTCCGCTGTGGGACTGCTGAAGAAAAAAAAAGTTTATTTTTATCTTTTTATCATCTCCCTCTTCCCAGACCCCCACAGCCCGGATAAGTGTGTATGTGTGTATGTGTGTATGTGTGTATGTGTGTATGTGTGTATGTGTGTGTGTGTGTGTGTGTGTGTGTGTGTGTGTGTGTGAGATGAGCATTTCAGTATACCCCAAGGGTTGGGCAGCTGGAATTGCATCTTGGGCTCTGGAATGCAAACATGCTTGTGTGTGTGTGAGAGAGAGAGCGAGAGAGAGGGTGAGTTTGCTTGTCTGGAGGGGTGTGTGTTTGGTGGAAAATATGTAACTATGTCAGAGAATGTGGTAGTAGAAATTAATTTTGTCAGGTAAAAATCTTGAGCAAGATAAAAGCTTTGGGGTTTCATGCCTCTTCTCTAAGAGCCATAGTTAATGACTAAGAGGGTTGCGTAGAATATGCATGTGCTTTAATACCAAGATGGCCAGGAGCAGTGTGTACAGCACATCTTGAGTCCTCTGAGAATTTCACTCGGCCCAGTGTGATCAGCTGTTTTGTGGGCAATGTTAATGGGGTTTAATTCCCCTTTGCTAAGCTGTTTTGAAAGTCCAATATTTTATCCAGTCGCACTGTGACTTCGATATCCAGTCGAGGTGTGACTTTGCCTCACACCTCCATTGTTGGCGGTTCGATTCCCACCGCTGCCCTGTGTGTGTGTGCATGTGGAGTTTGCATGTTCTCCCTGTGCTGGCAGGGGGTTTCCTCCAGGTATTCCCCCAGACCTTGTGATTGGCACCCTGCTTTGTGCCCGATGCTCCCATGCTACCTCGACCCTGTAGGATAAGTGGTATAGAAAGTGAATGGATGGATATTTCATCCCACTGCAAAATGGACTTGCTTGTATCCCTCTGATGATTTTCACATTCCTTGCAACATGACTAGGAATTAATTGAAGCTATTGAGGATCAGTTAGCATGATATTTTCCTAATGATAAATGCATGCATATGAGCCATGATTTATTATTATTGCTTTCGGAAGAGCTTTTCGTATTGATCTCCCCTTTCTTAGGCACTTGCACCGGCTGTGGATTGGCTGGACTACCTGACCTCTGCCCTTTCACCTCTGGAGCTGAATGATACGGAGCCTGTGGTTGTGTATGCCAAGGAATACCTGCAGCAGGTCTCAGACCTCATCAACAAGACTGACCGCAAGTATGTGTGTGTGTTTGTGTGTCTGAGCTAGACTAGGCAAATGTTGCAAAGTCTGGTACAGGGGCATTTTTCTAGTTAAAGAAATACTACAGTATTTGTCAACCATATCTCTATCCACCACATGGCTTCAACTATTTGTTTTCATATTCCATTAATCTTTAATTTATTTTTAATGCTAGTAAATATTTAATTTATTTATTTCTGAGGAGATCAGCTTCTTGGTCTGATTTCTGTCTGCAGTCTTGTGAACACCACACACACACACACACACACACACACACACACGCGCACTCTCCTTCACTCACTCACTCAGTGTCCATTTCTTCTTGCTGTAGTTTGCTGAATAACTACATGATTTGGAATCTGGTGCAGAAAGGAGCGTCAAGTCTCGACCAGCGTTTCGAGAATGCCCAGGACAAACTACTGGAGAGTCTATATGGCACCAAAAAGGTGAATTCAGATGACTTGGTTGGGTGTTGCATTAATTCAGACTGACTGATAAGCTGGGTGCGCTTTCCCTGTACCAAACATCAGTTTCCTTTGTGTCTTTCTCTCCTGTGTATATACAGTCATGCACTCCTCGCTGGCAAACATGCATTGGAAACACAGATGACACTCTGGGTTTTGCTCTGGGCGCACTGTTTGTTAAAGCCACCTTTGACAAACACAGCAAAGAGATTGTGAGTTTCACAGAAACCATAGTGGTGCCACACTGTGGATAAGATTATCATCAGTGATGTCATTTCCATTATTTTTCACATTATCATAACTCTTTGCCACCACTGTGTGGATGTAGAGTGAACTACACCATATGCTGTAATCACGTGTTCATCTAAAGTTTAGATGAACATGTGACTACAGCATATGGTGAAGTTTAGATTCTAAACCATGTATCGTAAGTCTCTTCATTCATTATTCATTATGTACTAAATGTGCATGTTCCTGGATCAGCACTTACAGCTCTGAGATGTTTCAGAAATGCAACAACTCTTTTCTCTTTTCCTGCAGGCTGAGGGTATGATCAATGAGATACGAACTGCTTTTAAAAACGCTTTGGACAACCTCAGTTGGATGGATGAACAGACACGACAAGCTGCCAAAGACAAGGTGAGGGAACACTGTCCATCTCAGATGAGAGTCCAGAGAAGTCAGCGGCGCTTCTGGACAGTGAGGATGTATAGCTTCTGCTTTGCATAGCAAAGCCTTAACTTGTATCTGTGGATGCAGCGGCTAATGGTGTTGATTTGACAAAGGTTTACCAAAGTATTCCCAAGCCCATGTCAGGATATCCATTACAGACTCATGACTATTTTTAAGAAGTTGACGTCTAAGGGATTGGAGATAACACACATTCAGAAGTGGTTTTCAGCCTTGCCCTTTACGCACTGAGATTTGACCGGATTCCTTAAAGCTTTTAACTATATTGTGCACTGTAGAAGGTGAAATGCCCAAAATCTTACCGATGTGTCTTTGGGGAATGTTGTTCTCAGAGTGTTGGATTATTCGCTGATGCATCTGCTGGCAGATTGGCGAGCCTTGACCCAACCTTGCTCTTGAAGGATTAGGCCTTTTTTGGAGGCTCCTTATATACGATTATTAGACGATTACCTCACCTGTTTCACATCACCTTCTTATTTCAACTTGTCACATCGCCATTAGTCCTACCTTGCCCCTATCCCAACTTTTTTGGAACATGTTGCATGCATCAATTTCAAAATAAACATTAACCTTCAAAAAACTATGCAGTTGATTTATGTAAAACATCAAATACCAATACATTTGAAGTATACCATCAAATCCTTTTTTTTTCTTTTTTTTTTTTTTTTTTTTTTTACAAATACTTCTTTAAAAAAAACAACAAGTAAAAATACATTTACAAAACACTCCTCTTTGTCTTTATCAGAATTTTCCATAACGTCCCAACTTTTTCGGAATTGGGATGTTTAAATTTTGCAACTTGATCCCAAAATACTGTCAGGTCCATAAATATTTGGACAGAGTAATTGTTATAACTGTCTAACACAGTCTATTGGTTAACTTATGAATATGAGCTCAAAGTGCATGCTTTCAGCTGTAATTAAATGTTTTTAAAGTACCAAAAGTAATTGGACAAACTAACACAATTATAAATTGAAATGTATTTTTTTTTTAATACTTCCTTATAAATCCTTTGCAGTCAATTACTGAAGTCTGGAACCTATAGACATCACACATTGTGTTTCTTCCCTGCTGATGCTCTGCCAGGCCGTTACAGCATCTGTTTTCAGTTCCTGCTTGTTCTTGTGGTGTTTCACCTTCAGTTTTAACTTCAGCAAGTGAAATGCATTCTCTGTTGAATTCAGGTCAGATATTTGACTCTGCATTGAAGAACATTCCAGTCCTTTGAATTAAAGTCTTGGGTTGCTTTCAACACCATTGTCCATCTGCAGTGGGAAGCGCCGTACAGTGAGTTTTGATGTATTTGGCTGAACAATTAGCTCTGTACACTTTATTCCTCCTGCTTTTGTCAGCAGTCACATCACTAAATACAAGGAAGTCAGTTTTATTAGCAGTCATACATGCACATGCCATCGGATGAGGTGGTGTACTTCGAATCATAAGTGGGTCCTTCCCTTCTCTATGTTCTTCTCTTCCCATGAAGTTGATCCTTGTCTCATCTGTCCATAGGATGTTATTCTGGAACTGGTTGTTTTGGCAAACTCTAATCTGGCTATCTCTTTGATGGGTTTGTTCAGGTTTTTCAGATTTTTCAGCTTGTTTCACTGGTAGTGACCGCTGTATGGACTTCATATTGAGAGTTAAAAGATTGCAAATTGCAAATTATTAAATTGCAGATATTCATTGTATCATTTCAAATAAGATGTACTATGGTAGATCACCAAAATAACTGTCAATATCCAAATATTTATGGACCTGATTGTATGTCTTTTACTATTGTATCAAATAACATGTTTATATATATATATATATATATATATATATATATATATATATATATATATATATATATATATATATATATTAAAAATATGATTTTTTTTTTTTTTTTTTTAAGGCTGATGCCATCTATGACATGATCGGTTTCCCAGACTTCATCCTGGACCCTAAGGAGCTGGATGAAGTATATGATGGGGTAGGTAAACAAATGACCAGATCAAGATTATACTGCTGAGGTGAATTTGTAGAAAGATGGTGGTGTGCAAATGAAATGTAGTTATTTTAGTCTTTCTGTTCTCCTAGTATGAAGTCTCAGAGGACAACTTTTTCCAGAATATGCTCAACTTCTACAACTTCTCAGCCAGAGTGATGGCAGACCAGCTGCGCAAACCACCAAACAAAGACCAGTGAGTTTTTCTGCATGCGTTTGCATGTGTGCGCATCTTCTGATTATGATTTATTCCTCTTTTAATTCTTTCTTTTTTTGATCAAGGTTTCTTTATTAGCATTTTTCAAATTAAACATACACCACCAACCAACCAAATAGAACAACCCCCCCCATGCCAAAGAACATACATATTATATATTATAAAGTCAGACCACCATAGAAAAGAAGAGAGCAAAAGAAATAAAATGATAGAGGCCATGTCCCTGACAAAGAACAGAAAAGTTTGCCCGATTCTGTAAAATTTCCCAGTCGCTCCCCTTACAGTGTATCTAATCTTTTCCAACTTAAGATGACACATGACTTCCCTGACCCAATGACTATACACCAGTGGAGCAGGATCCTTCCATCTAAACAATATTAATCTATTGGCCAGGAGAGTGCAGAAGGACATCATGCTGATCTCACACCATCTAAAAAGAGTATTCTCACAATAAGAAGGGACGGCTGTACTACTCTTCTCAATATCTTAGTGAAAGTCTCAAGTACAGATTGCCAGAATGTGTACAGCTATGGACATGTCCAGAACATATGCAACAGAGTGGCTGGAGCCTGTCTGCATCGATCACATGTGGGATCTATGTCGGAATTAATCTTCGAGAGTCTAGCTTTGGACCAATGCAGATGGTGAACAATTTTAAATTGGACAACTGCATGTTTGAGACATATGGAGGAGGAGAAAATCCCCTGGATTACTTTGCGCCAATCATTATCCGAAATTGATTCGCCTAAGTTCGTCTCCCATTTATTCTTAAGGAAATCTAGGGACGACAAATCATGCATGCCGAGTAGGTCATAGATAACCCTTATTGTCCCCTTCCTGGCCAGTTTACATTTAAAAATTGCATCCAACAGCGAATTGGAATGGCACAATTGGAAGGTGTCTGAATTTAAGGCCACAAAGCTTCTAAGCTGCAAATATTTATAAAATTGCAATCTGGGAATTTCATATTTTTGCATTAGGTGCTTGAATGAGAAAAAAAACACCATCAACATGGAGATCAGACAATAAGACAGCCCCCTTTCTAGACCAAGTAACGAAAATCTTATCCAACAAAGATGGGATAAACAGATGATTATTTGCAATCGGCCCCGTGAGTGACAAGTCCCCAAGAGAGAAAGAAGATCTTCTAAACTGATTCCAAATTTTGACTGAGTGTACAAGAAGTGGATTAGAGGTAAAGCTAGACAGAGGTTGTGTGAATGGTAAATTAGCACACAATAGGGCACTAGGGAGGTGGACACAATGAATGCCCCTTCCATAACTGTCCATCCATGGGCTGCCACACTCTCCCCTATCCAGTACAACAGTGATCTTATATTAGCTGCCCAGTAGTAGTACATGAAGTTTGGGAGTGCCATCCCTCCCTTCGCTCGAGGTCTCTGCAATATTTGCCTTTTGATCCGTGGTGGCTTTTTGTTCCAGATAAAGGCTGATATCTGATTGTTCAGTTGTGAAAAGAAAGATTTTGTAAGAAACACTGGAAAACATATAAAAATTTAGGCAGCACATTCATCTTTATAGTATTGATTCTGCCCCCCAGGGAGAGAGGCAGGGGGTCCCACCACTCAATATCTTGCTTCAGATTAGATAACAGGGGCTGATAATTAGCTAGGTATAGATCTTTATAACTATGTGTAACCCACACCCTGAGATACTTGAATTTCTTTAGACTAATTTTGAAAGGGAATGAGTCTAGGGGTACCTGGCCTGCCCCCTAACCAACAGGCATCAGTTCTATTTTACCATTATAAGGGCAAATAGCAGTGGTGACAGAGGGACATCCCTGCCTTGTACCCCGCTGGAGCTCGAAGTAGGTGGACAAATTATTATTAGTACGAACAGCAGTCCTCGGAGACGTATATGGAAGTCTGACCCATGATATGAACCTGGGACCAAATCCAAACCTCTCCAGCATGCTGAAAAGATTCCACCTGGTCAAACACCTTTTCAGCGTCAAGTGAAAGAACTACTTCTGGGGTACTGGGTGGAGAAGGGCTATAGAGGATATTGAAAATGCGTCTGATGTTGAAAAAAGAGTAACGATTCCTAATAACACCTGTTTGGAAGAACTCCCTCCAAGCAACGTGCCAATTTTAGCAAGGATTTTAACATCGGTATTTAGTAAAGAAATTGGACAGTAAGAGCTGCACTCAAGAGGGCTCTTGTCTTTTTTATGGATTAAGGAGATAACTGCTTCATGCATCGTAGATGGCAGGGCTCTCAAGAAGAATGACTCGTTGAAAACTGACAAAGTAACAAAGGGGAGAGTTACCTTGAAAACTTTTTATAGAAATCAGTTTAATAACCATCCGGTCCTGGGGACTTGCCACTTTGCATAGAGCCAATTGCTGATGCTATCTCACCGACCGAGAGGTTCTCCTCCAATCTAAGGACGGAACATGCAGGGTCTTAAAAAATCTTCCAATACGGAAGGGTCTACAGATGGGCCAGAGCTGTATAGTGAGATATAAAAAGCTTGAAAACTGGAGTTAATTTTATGACTATCTGTGCATTTTTAACCCTGCTCGTCACATATTTCAGAGATGGTCAGATTAGCAGTTCTCTGTCTTAGCTGGTGAGCAAGAATCCGTCCAGCCTTTTCCCCATGCTCTTAAAACGCATATCGTGATTTGGAGATAAGATACTCAGCCTGTTTCGTCGATAAAAAGTCAAACTCTGTTTGCAGTGACAAACGCCTCTTCATAGAATCAGCAGAAGGTAGCTGGCCATGTGCCCTATTCAGCTCAAGAGTCTCTTCCGCCAGTTTTTTAAGTCGAGCAGTGCTCACTTTCCTCTGGTTAGCACAGTATGAGATGACCTGACCTCGTAAATACGCCTTCAGCGACTCCCAAATCGTCAAGGAGGACATTCCAGGTGTTTGATTAATATCCAAAAAAAAGAAATTTCAGATGCAATAAAACTAGTAAAAACATCATTGGACAATAGCAGAGGATTGAATCTCCAAGGGCGCTAATTGGATTGCATATCCGGGATACGCATTCTCATAGTCAAGGGGCAGTGATCTGAAATAGCTATGGGTCCATAATGACATCTGGTCATCTGGTTGAGGGAAGCATTCTTTTGTCCAAAGAGGAATATGTATTATAAACTGAGGAGAAAAAGGAGAAACTCCTGGAAGCAGGGTTGTGAAAACGCCACACGTCCACCACTCCGTACGACTCGAGGAAGAGCTGGATAGAATGCGCTGCCCCAGACTGGGACGAGAATCTGGGTGAGCTACGATCCAACACAGAGGAAAGTGTACAGTTCTTGTCACTGACGAGGATAAGGTAATGCAATGCCATATTTGGTAGGCGGGAAAAAAAATTGTGAAGAACATTGAATCATCCCAGTTTGGTGCATAAACATTGGCCAAAATGACTGGCAAAGTATAAATTTGCTCAACGACAATAACATAGCGCCCAGTGGGGTCAGCTTCCATACTTGTCATCGTAAATGGTGTATTTCTATCAATTAATATAGCTGCATCCCTAGCCTTCGAATGGAAATTTGAATAAAATCTGTCCTGACCCAGTCTAGAATGGTCTGATGACCGTAGATGTGTCTTCTGAAGAAATGCACTATTTATATTAAGCCATTTCAGATGTGTAAATACCTTCTTTCACTTTAAAGAATGATTAAGTGCCTTAAGATTCCAGCTCACGAAATTAACCATACTACCATCCGATCCTCTGGGAATACTGAAGTCAGTCATAATGAGAGAAAAACACGGGCCACAACACAGGTAGCAAATTAAGCCCAATAAATGACAAAGTCTGGCACACCCTCCCCGTAACCCCACTCCGACTCCACCCCCCACAGCACCTACAGGAACAGGGTGCTTACTGTACCCTCCCAAAACAAATCTGCACATTCAGTGCTTGTGTGGAAGAACTCTATAGAGCCTACTGCTCAAGCTACCTCCAAACCCCTGGTATGAAAAGGGGTTCAAAAAAACTAAAAAAAATCACATCCTATCACAGTGTAAAAGCATACACCCTATCATAGCATATATAACAGAAAATAAGACAGTGGTGCTGGCCATCCGTTACGCCGGAGCGGGGCTTGAGAGCGCGCCTGACTCAGTACCTCAATGCAGTCCTGGTGGTAGTGGGGTTTGGCTATGATGGCACGCGGTTTCCTATCCTTCCTCACAGGACCCAGGGTTCTATGAGAGAGGTCCACAAGCACATCTCTATCCAGCTGTAGTATTTCTCTCAGTAGTTCTGAGACCAATGTTGTAGAGCTGGATCCATTTGTTTCCGCCACCCCCAGAATTCTGATGTTCTGATCTCCTCAGTCTCCCCTCCATGTCCTCACACTTATTTCTGAGTCCAGTCACCTCTACTGCCAGGTCATTCACCGTAGTCTGTAAGACTGCCACTTCGTCCGACCAGGTCGTTAGCCCACCCCTTTAACTTTAGCTTTCATCTGGTCGATTTCGGAGTGAATTGTGGCCGTATTGTTCTTTATTCCCGCGTTCACCGCTTGCAGCTTGTTCTTAAGAAAGTCGAAACCTTCAGCAAGTGCACTTTTCAGCTTTATCACCGCAGCGATGTCGGCCCTTTAGTGAAAGCAGGATATCCATCTTCAAGGTTTCAGCTTCCATCTCTTGGCTGTTCTGCCGGGGCATGGGCTCCGAGCCCGGAGAGCCAGAAGAACTCGTGGACGAGGCGGTGCTGGGCCTAGATTTGGTTGACTCAGTGAATTTATAATTCAGCAAATTTGCAGCCATCTTCACGCAAATATATGTACGTTCAACTTAAGAAAATAAGTTCTAAACAGGGTTTGCTAGCATTTGGTAAATGGTAAATGTGCACTTATATAGCGCTTTTATCCAAAGCGCTTTACACTGTGTCTCATTCACACACACATTCACACACCAATGGTAGCAGAGCTGCCATGCAAGGCGCTAGCTTGCCATCGGGAGCAACTTGGGGTTCAGTGTCTTGCCCAAGGACACTTCAGCATGTGGAGTCACCCGGGCCGGGAATCGAACCACCGATTAGTGGACAACCCACTCTACCAACTGCGCCACAGTTGCCCCATTTAACTATGAAAAACACTTAACACTTATTAACGCCCTCTAAGTCTCTCTTTCTTTCCCCCTTTTAGATGGAGCATGACTCCTCCTACAGTCAATGCATACTACATGCCCACCAAGAACGGCATCGTGTTTCCTGCTGGAATCCTACAGGCTCCGTTCTATGCCCGGGACCACCCCAAGTAAGTGTGTTGCTGGACTTGGTGCAGTAATGTTATGATTAAGATGTCTCAATTGTAATTGACATGATTTGAGAGTGTGTGTGTTCTGTCTTACAGAGCACTAAACTTTGGGGGCATTGGTGTGGTCATGGGACATGAGCTTACTCATGCTTTTGATGACCAGGGTACGTAGATGCGCGCACACACACACACACACACACACACACACAAAGACACACGTTATTGCTGATATTTATATTTGCGCTTTGTGCAGGCAGAGAGTATGATAAGGACGGGAACCTTAGGCCGTGGTGGCAGAACTCTTCAGTAGACGCTTTTAAGAACCGCACAGAGTGCATGGTGGATCAGTACACTCAGTACACCATCAATGGAGAGCACATAAATGGAAAACAAACCCTGGGAGAGAACATTGCAGACAATGGAGGCTTAAAGGCTGCCTATCATGCAAGTTATTTCTTCTGCTCAATGTATTTACTGTTGAAGATACCTGATTACATATTTACACAAACTGTTCCATATAATATTTATAGTTTTATAGGGTTTGATCTAATAACAGGACACCTAATTGGTACGATATGTACTTGTGCTTTTTTTAGACTGTCAAGTGACTGGGACAAAATTTACATTTTGTATAAATTACATTAATGTTTGATCATTTCTTAGGTTATTCTCTGGTACCTTTTGGGATTTTGAAATACACACCCATTTACACCTGTGGGTATTATAAAAGGTAATTTCATAATGAATTAATTTAGATTTTGGTGTATTTACAGGCCTACAGGTCATGGGTCAGGAAGAATGGGAAGGAGAAAAGACTCCCAGCAGTCAATCTGACCAATGACCAGCTCTTCTTTGTGGGGTTTGCACAGGTATGGCACACGTTTTACAAAGATAGATAATAAGCTCCACATTAAAATTTACAGTAGGTCATTCAAAAAGAGGTGATGCAGAAGTGCTCCAGAATCCAGTGATTATTAGCATCAGTCTGACATTAGCTAACGGGAATTTTGTATTTATTCTAATAAGAGGGGAGAGGTCTTCTCTGCAAACAGCTGGTGGGGCTATCCAGCCAATAGTCAACTGAAGGTTCCTGCTTGGTTAGAATGAAAATCTGTTTGGGAATAAGACTGAATAAGAAAATGACCATCATGAATGAGCGATTCTTAACCCATAAGTTCTACTCTAGTCAGAATTACATGGCATCAAACTTTTACATTGCACAATTTCTCTAATGAATATCGGAAAAGCAGGAAAACCATATTGACTGACTACACAGAGACAGTTGGATGGACTGAGATAATGGGTAGAATCATGCAGATACAGGTCAAGAGCTTCAGTTAATGTTCACATCAAGCATCACAATGGGGGAAGAATTGAATGGGAACTTTTTTTTTACTAAATCTTCAGCTGTCTATTTTAGAAGGACCTGTGCCCACTGTAGCATCAGACTCCTGTTCTTGTCTGACCGGAGTGGAACCCAGTGTGGTCTTTCTGCTGTTGTACCCCATCCACTTCAATATTCAGATTGCTGAATGTTCTGAGATGCTTTTCTGCCCACCACAGCTGTAAAGAGTGGTTATATAAGTTACTGTAGCCGTTCTGTCAGCTTGGACCAGTCTGGTCATTCTCCTCTGACTTCTCTCACCAAAACGTATTTACCACAGAATGCTGCTCACTGGATGTTTGTTTTTTGTTTTTTGCACCATTCTGTATAAAATCTAGAGATGATGTGGAAATCCCAGAGCAGCAGTGTCTGAAATAATCAAACTAACCCATCTGGCACCAGCATCCATGCCATACTCAGTCACTGAGATCACATATTTTTCCCCATTCTGATGTTTAATGTGAACATTAACAGAAGCTCTTGACCTATATCTACATGATTGTATGCATTGCACTGCTGTCTCATAATCGGGTGATTTGGATAATTGCACAAGAGTGCAGGGGTAACAGTATTTCTACTAATGCGGTGTATGGTCAGTGTATTTGTGTTTATTTTGTCCAATAGAAGTGCAAAAGTTTTCATAATCTGCAAGTACTACAGTAAATTGCTTTAAATACTACTGTTGTGTTCCTCTGTACAGGTTTGGTGTTCTGTACGGACACCAGAGAGTGCTCATGAGGGCTTAATGACTGATCCTCACAGTCCACCCAAATACCGTGTCATTGGCACACTGTCTAACTCTCCTGAATTTGCGCAGCATTTCCAGTGTCCACTGGGCTCACCCATGAACTCAGGCCACCGCTGTGAGGTGTGGTAAGAGCAGGAAAAAAAACGGGCCCACTGGTATGCTTCGCCTCCACCAGTAAGGCGGATAGACTATACCCTCTCCCAAGCACTGGACTACTACTTCTTCTTTACATTTTTCTTGTAGAATATGAAATGTTGCTGGATATGACGGTGATTTTTGATGGGTAGTGCCACAGCCAGGAGGATACACAGAGTGTGTTAGCCATTGTTTGTCCAGCAACTGATGTCTCACTCCCCTTCTGCACGGTCACAAAAGCCCACATGGGGCTGTCCTATTTATTATTTGCTGCACTTGAACTTAAGTGGAATATAGTGTCATGGGTGAAGACGTTTTCTACGCTTGTGTGGGTTTTTTTCTTTCTTTCTTTTTTTTTGTGCTTCAGCTGGACAAACCTCATTCTCACGGAATAAAAAAAAAACCCTGTGATGTCAGATCGAGTTCCTTATCTCACTTTGACCTCACAGGAAACGTTTGATTCCTTCTGTGACCTCACAGAAAGTGCCATACTCTCTCAGTAACTTCACAGGAAGCATTAGGAAAGGGAACTGCTGAGCTTCATCTGGCTTGGAGCCCACCGGAAGGAAATGACCTCATGCTTCTATGTATTGTGATTTCGCCAGGTGGCTTACAGCTGGTGGTTACTTTGTGATGGAGGAAGCACACTACTCCATCAGCCGACCTGTGTATTATTGTCATTCGCTTATTTACATGCTGACAAAGTTGAAGTGACCTGGTTGTTTAAAACTGCTCTTTGCCAAAGAATGGTTGGGATTTTTATTTTTTTTGTTCCATGTGTTTTGTATGAATACAGAGAAAATATTTGCTCTACAGTGATCATAAGGTGTATGTGCATGTTTATTTTAAGGTCTGTGAAGTTTCTCATTTTGTGTTCAACTTTTAATGATGTCTCACCTGCTTAATTAATTTCAAAACATTATAAACTTTTATTTTGAGAACCACTAAAGGAAAGGTGAAGCTCCACCTCTGATGCTTTTCCAATCCTTCTTGACAATGTTTCAGGCTGCACGAGTGAAGTGTAGAGTGCAGGTTAGATCAACCCATGAATTGCTGCTGAGTGCTTTTCTGTCTCTGAAGTACAGTTTGAATTCCGTGAGCATCTTTAGTTTTATAGTGAAGTGCAGTACTTCACCATACAATATTAACATGGTTAACAAGCGTGTGAGGACGAATTCCCATTATCATGAATTACCAGCGATTTGTCATTCTAACTGGTCTTTATAAGAATGCATATTAACAGTTTTAGGATTTTGTTTGGAGTATTGCTTTAAAGGTACAGTCAGTAATTTAGCTGGTGTTAATCTGAATGTTGGGTTCGTGAACTGATGAGCAACAAGAAAGGAAAAACCTTTTGGTTTTCCATTTACAGAATCAGGGCAGCCAGAGACTGGAGCAGATATTGTATTATATACTCCTTCTGCCAAAAATGACAAAGTGACCCCTGACTCCACTTGTAATGGCATTATGTTTCAGAAGTACATTGACTGATCAGCCCCAGTCTCATGCCTTATAAACGAGAATGTCACTAGCCACCGTTCCACCACTTCTTCCGCCCAAAGAAAACTGACTGAGTTTATGTTTTGAAGCTGCTGATGTATGACTTCATTCATTCACCACCCCTTTAAGTGAAACTTTCTAGCTTCGTCATACTATGAAAATTAGCGCTATGCCACTGATTGTTTGAGCCTGATAATCATATAATCCTCACGTTGTGTCTGGTACAGCAGTCGCTGTGCTGTTTTGTCTGTTGCTGTTTTGTTTCATTTTCCATCCTTCATTCAAACATGAAGTTAGAATTGTAAAAACTGTTCAGCTGTTCTGTCTAACTGGGAGAGGATTCATGTCACTCCACCTGCCTTATAATGCACTTCGGCTGCAGTGTCCGTCTCAATGTCGGTAGTTCCTGAGTCAGTCAGCCTCTTCATGACCGATCTGGAATCAGGCTACTATTTTGTCACGTTGCACCTCCATTGTTGTGTACTTAATGAAACCCCATTCATATAGTCCTGTTGTCTGTATTTGTAGGCGTGTTCTTGCCTAAATAACAATCTCTCTGAGCTCTCTTTTTGCTGATCTTCTCTAGCTGGGGTTTAAGCTTCACAGTAGTGAATTTGTGGTTACCTTTAAATATCTAAAGAGTAAAATATAGAAATGTATACATGATATCTAAATGGAAGCTTGGAACAATGGAACTTTGAAGAGTGAATAGATAGAAGTGCTCTCTATTGACCTAAATGTGTGCTTTACCAGCCAGTTGTGTAAAACAGATTATTACAGACTTATTTGAAAGATTACGCAGGGTTTAGTTCACCGAAGCTCCAGGCAAATGAAAGACCGTTCTACAACACCTGGCAAAAATTATGGAATCTTTATTTAAAATTTTTTAATTTTATTTTATTTTGTAGCAAATAAACCAAATGCACATATGACCCACACAAAATTTTGCTTTCTAGCTGAACATTCTGGCTTCATGAGACATTTCTCAAACAATTGAAATGAAATTAATGGCATATTTTTTTCCAGGTCGAGTAGAAGAGAAAATTATGGAATCAACAAAAATAATCACAATTAGTGATCATTTTGTTGCCAAGGCATTGAGTTGATCTGCCTTTCCTGAAGAAAAGCTTTAACACTCTTGCTCTGTGGCATGATGCATTTATCATCCTCAAAAATGTCTTCATCACCAAACCTATTTTGTATCGATGGAATGAGAAAAGCGCCCAAATCTTTTGTTTTTTTAAATATTTTTGTGAAATGAAATGTGAAATGAAACATATTGTTTATATGTTTCATTAGAACGACACATGACACAAATTCAAGCACCATCTCCTTGGCCCATGCAGATTCACGATTCATCACTGAATATCACTTTCATCCAGTCATCCACACTCCATGATTGCTTCTCTTCAGCCCACTGAAGCCTTGTCTTCTTCTGTTCAGGTGTTAGTGCTGGTTTTCGTGTCGCTTCTCTTTACGTAAATCCCACTTCATTCAGCACATTTCTTACAGTTCTTGTTTCATTGTGCATGTTCCTATTTTCAAGGCATATTGCTTTGAGTTTTCTATCCTGATGTTTTCTGTCTTCCTTGGTCTACCCATATGTTTTCCCTTTATAACCCTCCCAGTTTGCTTATACTTGCACCAAATTTTAGACACAGCTGACTGGGAACAACTTACACCTTTTGCAATACTCCATGTTGGATTTCCTTCTTGAAGTTTTATAATCTATAATAGTCTTGAGTTTTATAATCCTTCCCATTGTTTCAATTGATAATTCTCTTGTTGGCGCCATGTTTCCTTTCAAAAAGTCCAAGGTTAAGGTATGTAAGCACTCTTATCTGCAGACTAATTTGTGCTGGTATTTTGTTTTAGAAATGCAAAGTACAAGGTGATTTCCATAAATTTTTCCTCAACATCGAGTGATTCCATAATTTTTACTCTACTTTTCCTTTAGTGGAAAAAAAAGCCATTAATTGAAATAATTTAAACTTGTTTGAGGTATGTCTCACAAAGCCAGAAAATTCTGCTATTAAACAAATATTGTCATATCTATGATTTGTTTATTTGCCACAAAGTAAAAAAGGCAGGTGAACATCCTCGAAATGCGGTCATTTTTGCCAGGGAATTGAGCCTTTTGCAGTGTCATGGAAAAAAGTTTCAATTACTGGATGTGTCTTAATTCTCATTGCTCAAATTTCATGGTCATTTTCACACAAGTAAGTTCGTTGTTCTGTGATATTTTTTTCCAAATATATATTGTGATGTTCTGGCATTATTTAAGTCACCAAGTGTAAATTTTCTTAACTGATAGTGTATGTTAATACAACATTAAAATATATGGGGTTACACTGATTGCTTTTTAGTTTATTTGACAAAAGTGCATTCTGTCTGAGGACATGCTGCCCAGCCTATAGTGCAACATTCCACATTTAAAAAAAAAAAAGTATCAAAGAAACTGAAATAAAGATTATATATTATAAAATCTCCTGATATCTCTGTGCATCATTTTATATACTTGGCACTTTTGCCTCGCCCCCCAGGGTTTGGGGGTTTGAATCCTGTCTCTGCCCCGAGTGCTTAGTTTGCATGGTCTTCCTATGCTTTTGGGATTTTTCTTCGGGTACTCGGGTTTCCTCCCCCAGTCTAAAGACATGCACTGTAGGCTGACTGGAATTTCCAAATTGTCTGTTGTGTGTGTGTGTGTGTGTGTGTGTGTGTGTGTGTGTGAGTGAGAGGGAACGGGTGTGTAAATTTGTGTGATTGTCCCCTGCAATGGGTTGGCACCCCATCCAGGGTATCCCCCATCCTGTGCCGCGAGTTCCCTGGGATAGGCTGTGGAGGATAAATAATACTGAAAATGGATAGATGAATTTTGTTCACGATTGCAAATACAAGCAAATTGATTGCAAATACTGCATCATAACTCCATGATTTTGTTGGAAGGAAATCTACAAGCATGTGCACAAGAAGGATTGTTATTATTAGAGGTATAATGATACACTAGTAGTTTAGCTAGATTACAAAAAATACACATTTGCAAATGATACTTTATGATGCTTCTCTTAGGTCTTATGATGCCAAAACAGGTTATACTAAAATTGTCCAACTTTCCTACTCAATTCAGTTTTCCAATGGCAGGAAGTCCAGTTCTTTGTGCAGGTGCTCTTTAAGCCAAGGCATAATGGAGAACACACTGATGTGGAAATCACGGGCATCCAAAGGAGGCTCAGGAATAGGGTAGGTAGTCGACTCACATACAGATTTTGTGCCCCAACTCACAACTCCCACCTAAGGGATAAAGGAATGAACAATAGATTTATGAAAACTGAAGCTAACAGTCGCATCAGAAATACTTGAAAGGTCTGAAAGATAACTGGAAAATCATGTTAGTGTTTTGACACACTCAAAGGCCAATGTCAAATTACTAACCTGGAAATATCGCATTCCCTTACGAAGGAAGAGGGAACCTCCAGAGTCTCCTGCAGAGGATAAGAATAAATCATTACTATTTGTGCAAATAGTTTTTATATACACGCGTGTGTTATTACTGATTTTGTCTTTTATAAAAATAAATAAAATGTAAAAACCTTTGCAGGTAATATAATCATTGTATTTTTGTGATCCTCCAGTACACAGGAACCTGTCTGTGATCACGTCAGTCAGAGACACTAGGTTGTTCGAAGCCAAGGCAGGTCTGTGCTGCTCAATGCATTCACCTCTCTGTGAACATACAGTAAATGGCTGTGCTGAAACTCTAACAGACTCTTTCTGAATTTCACAATTGGATGATTTCTGCATAGCTGACAGTTTATTGCAAATAATTCACCTTTTCTCCAGTCTGGATGTGAGTTGGCTTTCGGGTTTTCCCCTGACGGATAAAGTAGGCTGGAGTCTGCTGCAGATCAAGCAGGGTGCTTTCTATTCATGCACAAACGCCAGAAGCCAAACAGTTACATATGATACAGAAGATATTATGCATGATCAACTCCAGAATAATTGCCACCTTTCAGGACCGTGAGATAAAACTATTTAAAAACGTTATATACAATTAAACATTCATTCTGTAGATCACATTTTCATAGATGCAACTTTCAATAAGACATGCAACCTGAAATATGGTGTCTGAAAACCCAGCCACACAAGTGGTCCATGATTACAGTATGCTCAGTGATGTTATATAAAAAGCAAAATAATAATAATTATCTGTGTATTATTCTGTGTTGATTAATCATAATTTTTAAGCTCATAAGGCGCTTTTATGAAGGGTAACAATAATATTGGAGTTGACTGTATAACATTTGACATTATTATACAGAAGTTCTTACTGTGTTTCTTGCAAGTAGACTCTTCAGGACTCATCTTCAGAGCTCTATTTGAAGCTTTTGTACATGGCAAACAAATGGGTCTGTTAAAGACATCACACACAAAAAAAATTTTATATGCACAATTTTTTAAATAATTTTGTGTGTACTGAAACAAAAAAGAATATATACTAATGGAAAAAGAAACTCCAGTCATTCAGACCGGTTGCAGGTGTCTTTTTTACTTAAGGCTTTGTTCCACTTATACATCGTTAACAGATCACCTTTAAACAGCCTAAAGTCAAGGCTCAAGGAGGGTCATTGTAATCTACAGTCATGTCTTCCATGTTTGAGGGCTAATTACTGATTACAGTGGAGGTTTCAGCAGAACAGCCAGAATTAAAACCCAGTTGTTTTTTTGGGACAGAGCCCCTAAATCAAAATATAAAGTTATTTATTATTTTAGGTTACTGGTATTTATGGTATATTGGTAATTTCAGTCTAACAAATGTTGCCTTTCTTTTCCCATCAATATATTTATTTCATTCATTATTATTTCTTCATTTTCTATCTTACCTTGCCTTAGCAGACAGCACAATTTTACTGCTCACTTTAATGAGTGCAACATCAAAGTCATAAAACTCGTAGATGTTCTTGTTCTTCAGTTTTGTGACATCAAAATCTGGATGACGGATTATAGATGAGGCATCTGCATTTCCATTACCTAAAAAACAAGAAAAGAAGCTGCTCCATGGTTTTTTTTTTTAGACCCTTGTGGTTTGACATCAACAATGTTCCAGAGATTCTCAATCCAGTCCTAAGAAACCTTCATCCAGCCCACATGTTTCTTGTGCTCATGCTCCTAACGCACCTGAATAAAAGTATTCAATATCCTACAACTATTAAGGCCTGGCTTATGTGTGTTCGAAGAAATAAAATCATGAACTGGTTATGGGTTCTCAAGGACTGAATTGAGAACTGGAGTAGATCATGACTAATACGTGTAAACCTGAGAAAGCCAAAAGTCTTTTAAAGGCTAGTAACAACAAATAACCAAATTTTGCATGTTTCTCGAAAGGTCCATGAATTTGTCATAATCTGGATATTGTTTGTTATAAGCCTCTGATATTTGCGGTGTATGTGAATGCACACTCCTTTGTTTAAAAAAAAAAATCAAGAAACAAAGGATAGAGTGCTATACATCGCTTCTTGAGTCCATTTCTTAAATGCATTAACAAGACTAGAATGGGTAAGATGAGTGTGTCATAAGAAGGATCGATTTATAGGTAGGAGGTGATCACCAATTCCACTATTTCCGAAGGAAAGTGTCCTGGCAGCTTAGGCAATTCTTGGAAGGGGCCAGGGAGTCCAGTGTCCCCAACCTTGCATTCAAGGTTTGAATGCAACTTATTTGTAACACCTGCTGCAATAGGAGTTGTACAAGTGTGGCCCAAAATTTAGCTTTTTTTTTAATGTGTATTTTTTTCTGTTATAAAGAATTTTATATTCAGTGAACTTTATCTACATTTTAAATATGAAATAATTAATTGATTTCATTATACTGTAAAACAATAAAAAATAATTCAGACCATGATTAATGTTCACATCTCTTGGGTTGGCCCATTCCACCGAATCACCATATGGTTTCATCAGACAGTGTGCAGCTGTGATCACCCAATTCTCAGTCAAAATGGAGCCCTGGCATGGCTTTCCTTGCTAGTTAAACAAGATAATGATGAGGGCAGTGATCCAGTCCAAACGATACAAAAAATAAAAAATAAATAAAAATCACTGCTGTTATATAATTTTCTGAGCCAACAGATTAAATTAAACAGGTACATTCACTTACCCAAATAATAGAAACATGCCAAGGCCTGGTATAAGCAACCTGAGATGGCTCAATATCATCATCAGCAGCATCAATACTTGGAGAAACCAGCTCATGAGCTACTCCACATTTGGTAACCGCAGAATCATCTGGGAAAGAGGCAAGACACTTTTTCCAGCAGTAAGTAAAACCTTTTGGTCCACAATACAATTGCCTGAGCAACTGCCTGAAAAATTTAGTTTTTATTTTATTTTATTTTTATTTTATTTATTGCAGAGTTTGCTTGATTTTGCATTAATTTTGGAGGGACTGATATTAGGCACAGATTTTTTAGTTTTTTTTCTAAAAGTATATTGGAAAGCTATTACATTTGTACACAAAAGAGGTGCATAACATGCACAATGACTACTTACTGATCATCCTATTGAATACTTCCCCAAGATCCTCGTAACGGCTTAGGGTAAAGAAGTGTCTCTCTCGAATTTTACTGGAAGCTAGGTTTTTCAGTTCACTGATCTTAACATTCGCCCCAATGCCGAACACGTAGACATCTAGGAAGAGACATTTATATTTGTATGATGGCACCAACCTGACATGTATATGATATAAAATATGATATAAAATAGCTACAGTATCTCACAAAAGTGAGTGCACCCCTCACATTTTTGCAATTATTTGATTATATCTTTTCATGTGACAACACTGAAGAAATGACCCTTTGCTACAATGTAAAGTAGTGAGTGTACAGCTGGTGTAACAGTGTAAATTTGCTGTCCCCTCAAAATAACTCAACACACAGCCATTAATGTTTAAACCGCTGGCAACAAAAGTGAGTACACCCCTAAGTGAAAATGTCCAAATTGGGCCCTAAAAATCAATATTTTGTGTGGCCACCATTATTTTCCAGCACTGCCTTAACCCTCTTGGGCACGGAGTTCACTCACTACTTTACATTGTAGCAAAGGGTCATTTCTTCAGTGTTGCCACATGAAAAGATATAATCAAATATTTACAGAAATGTGAGGGGTGTACTCACTTTTGCGAGATACTGTATAAACAAAAATTAACAAGGATTATTTTGTTCACTGTTAATGAAAAAATCTATATGATCAAATTAAAGCAGTGGTATTAAGTATAAATTGTCAGAACCAAGAAGCTCCTCATGTGAGTTATCTGTAGATCTGCTTTTGTAGCCCAAGAGTTCACGGATCAGACCCAGAACATATTGTGGTTTGCCTCCCATGTTGGAGTAGCCTAGGGAGATAATAATAATAATAATAATAATAATAATAATAATAATAATAATGATGATTGAGAGGGTTGTGATATATTAAATCTTTTTTACCATCAGTCTCAATGAGAATGACATTCTGAGTCTCATTGAAGTGATTTTTATTTTTTGACTTTAGGAAGGAAAGTCTTTTTTCCACAGATTTGAGGGCTTCAAAGAGATTGGTACCAGTCTTTTTCCCATGTTCTGTGCAAAAAGAACAATGATGTTAAAACACTGTCAAATTGCTGCTTGGAAAAATGACATAGTTTAAATACTTCAGCTACATACTTGTTTGATTAAACAAATACAATTTCTCCAAGACCACATCTGTTTTGTCACTAAAGTCGTCCAAAACCGTTATAATGTCTTGGGGCTCACTGGCATATGAAATGATATCAAACCTCATTTCAACATCATAGCTACTCAACTGGAGAAAAAAAAATAAAATAAATTTGGTGAGAAACTTTGAAGAGAGGAATATGAATAATAAAGCATGCTGAGGATAGGCAGTCGAACTTTAATGAGCTAAATAATATGAGGTCATGATGGCCAGGAGAGAATGAGATTTTAAAATATGATCACTTACTGCAAATCAATACAAACCTTGCGTATAAGGCTAGCAGTGGCCTCCTTTGCCCTCTCAAAATGATCCTGTTGAATACTTCCTGACGTGTCTATTAGAATAAAAATGTTGAGTCGACCATTTGCGATCTTCAAGGTTCTGCCAAAAGTTGGGGCTAGATAAATCAGGTGGGAAGAAATAGTCTGATAATTGAATTTACATTGCAGAACAAAAGCATATATAAACATGTTGGAAATGCTACTACTACTACCACTACTATTGCTACTTCTAATACTACTACTACATCTCAAGCTGCTGCTTCTACTTCTACTACTACTACTACAACTCTAGCTGCTGACTCTGAACATAAATTACTTCAACTCACACAACAGCTACTTCTTAGTATATGACCGCTAGCAGGCCTGCTTGGCATTACTATTACTACAATCTGAACGGCGGCTTCTACCTCAACGACAAGCTGACCTGAACTGACTACTTCAACTCTAGCAGCCATCTACTTTACTACATTTCATCTGAACAGCGGCTGCTTCGTTACTGCTACGTGACTCTGAGCTGATGCTTGTGAACTGCTACTACAATCTAGCTTGGCAGCTTTTACTTCTGCTACTGACCTGGCAGACATGGCTAGCTTCACTGCTACAGACTCTGGCGTGCAGCTGCTACTTCTGCTATAGCTCTGACTGTGGCTTTGGATTTTACTACTGACTCTGAACGGCAGCTGCTTTACTACCGGACTCTGGGACATTTGCCCATTCTGGGCCTGACCAGCCTGCTAACTCTCAGTGGCTAGCTACTGCTTCGGCCCTGAACAGCAGCCTGGTACTGCTACTGCACTCTTGAACAGCTGCTGTGGCATCTGGCTACTACGCTCATGGCTATAGCTGCTGCTTCTGCTGTCAGTATGGCTGGGCTACTACAACAACTCTGCTGCGGCTTCTGCTGCAACTCTGGTGTAGCTACTGCTTCTACTACGTCTCTGGTGACAGCCAAATTTCTTTCAGCTCTGGCTGCTGATCTGTTTACATGACTCTGGCTGCTTATGGCTGCTTCACTTCAGATCTGAACAGCAGGCTACTGCTTCTACTACTGGTATGGCTGCAGCAGCTCTGAGCAAGATGTTACAGCTCTGCTGCTTGGCTGCTGGTTAACATTTAGGCTGCTACGTCTATGACAACAGCTGCAAGCTGCTACTGTGCTGGCTGCTGGTACTGCTTAGCTGCCTGACTCTGAACGGCAGACAGCTACGATCTTCAGACATTTGGCTGCTGCTTCTGGCTATACGGCAGGCTGTGGCTCAGCTTAGCTATGCTTCTACTCAGCTCTGGCTGCTGCTTTGCGTCTCTGAGCTGCTGTTGCTTATGCTTCTGCTACAGCTCTGGCTGTGGCCTGCTACGTCTCCTGAGCAGTATGACCTGCTACTACTGACTCTGGCTGTGGCTGGCTGCTGTATCTACGTCTCTGAACAACAGCTGGTACCTGCTGCTGCTACGTCACTGTGCAACAGTTGCTGCTGCTGCTGCTAGATGGGTGAGTTGTTGGCCTGTGAGCTTTAAAGCGCTACTACATCTCTAGCTGCTGCTTCTACTTCTACTACTACTACTACTACAGCTGCTGCTTCTACTTCTACTTCTACTACTACTACTACTACTACTACTACAACTCAAGCTGCTGCTTCTACTTCTACTACTACTACTACTACTACTACTACTACTACTCCAACTCTAGCTGCTGTTGCTTCTTCTACTACTACTACTACTACTACTACTACTACATCTCTAGCTGCTGCCTCTACTTCTACTTCTACTACTACTACTACTACTACATCTCTAGCTGCTGCCTCTACTACTTCTACTACTACTACTACTACTACTACATCACTAGCTGCTGCTTCTACTTCTACTACTACTACTACTACTACTACATCTCTAGCTGCTGCGTCTACTTCTACTACTACTACTAATACTACTACTACATCACTAGCTGCTGCTTCTACTTCTACTACTACTACTACTACTACTACTACTACTTGATCTATACAACTACTATCTATAGCTGCTATTACTATTAGTGATACTGTACTGCTGCTACTACAACAACTACATCTATAGCTTCTACTACTATTGCTATTACTTCTGCTGCGACTACTATAACTACTACTACTTCTACAGCTGCTTCTACTACTAAAATTCAAATTAATCAAGTATTATTTTTAGGTTGCAAACCACACTTAAGTTCAGATTTCATTGGCGCATTTCAATTATTGCTTTTAAGAGATTATGTTAGGATTTAATTAAATTAAATTTAAATAATGTTTGAATTTCTTAAACACATTTTGGCACAACTACGAGTGATCAGTAATGGGATAACTTTGTGTGCATTGTTATTACCTTTCTTTTTGTACTCAGGAGATGAAACATCCATTACAGCAGATAGAGAACCATCCAAAGCCTGAGCCACACTTGCTGGTAAATCAAATATATATGGGGCTGGAAGGACATAGTTCATTAATCTTTCAACACTGTGCAATACTTAAAGAAATAGAGTGATTGTTGGTGATTTGTCTGTATTTCCAAAAAAATAAAATAAATTAAGACAACTACTGAACTAATTGAATTATGCTAAAACAAATCAAGTTTCCACATACTACCTTGTAATCAGTCTAGAAGAGTTTATACTTGTATAAAAACTCATCTAGATTTTTTTTGTTCATTTCTAAAACAAAAGTATTGCATGGCTTATCTTTTATTGTCATTATTATTATATGGTATTATTGTATGGTTATCTTAGTTTAGAACACTACGTTTATTTTTGGTAAATCAAAGTTCTTAATTTAAAATATTATCAAATATGAGAGAAAAAAAAGTCACACAACAAAAAAGACTGTTGAATTTGTGTACCCTGGCAGCGTGGCTCAGGTCCGCTCCATTCTTTTGAATCCAGGCACACTCTTACTTCAGGCCCCAATAAATCCATGCCTGACTGGCAGCGGTATTTCACTTGGTCACCGAACTGAAAGCGGTCTCCAGAGCGTATAGCTCCAGGCGGAATCCCTGGATCTCTGCAGCCATCAGCTGGAGAATAAAAGGTGCTCAGTACATCTTGGGCATCAGATCATAGTATAGCATCACAATCAAAATCTATTTATATTTCCCACACATACACTACAGGCACAAATAAAGTATACGGACACATGAATATCACATTCATATATGCTGACTGAAGATCTCATGGAAAAACCATGGGCATTAAAATGTAGCTGCTCTTCTATGCTGCTATAACAGTCTCTGTTTTTCTGGAAAAATAGGATTTTGGAACATGGAGGCAGAGATTTGTTTCCATTAAGTCACGAGATATATAGTGATCTTGGGCACTGATGTTGAGCAACACACTGCAAAAAATATATCAATGAAATAATCTTGAATATAGTTGAATTTATCTAACATTTCTTACTGCCAAATTACTATAAACAAATATACAGTACAATGGGTTTATTGCACATCTCTTGAATGTCATTGTATTGCATATCTGTTGAATGTCATCATGTGCCTAGAGTAAGATTTTCCTTCAGTGGTGTTAAGGGTCCCAGCTCAAACCAAAAAACTGAGGATCAAGACCACTCTTCCATCTGACAATATGCATATGGGCAGGAAGTGTTCTCCTGGTATCCACCAAACCCAGATTTGTCTGTCAAACTGACTGAAGTGATTCACATGTTTCTATCTTTCAAAGTCCCATGACAATGAACTGTACATCATCAATCAACACTTAGCATTGTGCATGGTGAACATAGTACACGTTGTGTATGGTTGCTTGGCCAAGGTAATAACTCCGGTTAGGTGGCCTAGTTCACTGTAGCTGAGAAATAGTTGTTCCTAGAGAAGATGACTTCACCGTAATAACACTTACAGTTGACAGGGACACTCCAGTGGTGGAGATTCTGTAAACATTGCATGGCTGCATGTCTGATGTTACACACTTGTTAGCAATGTTTGGGGCTGACATAACTGAACACTAATTATATGTGGTGTCTGCATACTTTCAACTATTGTATATTTGCATGACAATTTGAAGTCTCTTACAAACCAAGTCTCAAAGTCTCTAAACTCACAGTTATTAAGAAAATGACTTGCATGCATGGCCATTACATGATTATACATTAAATCTGTGTCTGTCATTATATGCATGTATGACTAAACTAAGTTTCTATAAACCACAGTATACTAGAATGTTGCTTGATTGAAATAGATTTTTGTTCTCAATAATTTGTTTCTACATAATGTCACATTTATAAAAGACTATCTACATGACTGTACTTAATTTTGTCTTGTATACATTATAAATCAAGGAGCTATACTTTATGGACACTACACTATATGGATGCTTACTTTCATCAATGCACACTGGAAGGGTACCAGTCCAGTGGCCCCATTCAGTGCAGTTTCGCTTAGCTGAACCTAACAAGGTCAAACCCTCCCTGCATGAGAATTCTTGCTCTTCTCCAATCCTAAACCACTGTTTCTTGGGCCAAAACTGGCCATTATCCAACTGAAGCTGTGCTGGGCAAAGAATGTCTGAAAAGGTGAGAAAAATTTAAACAGTTATCCAAAGAGAATGCATAAAACCCAGTCTTATTTGAATTTTCAGAATCATGGTCTTCAACTGTAAGACATCTTTAATAGCTTACCTTTGCATGTAGCAGTAGACACTGTCTTGCCATTAGGCAGTATCATGATTGACCACTCCCCTCTAGAATTACACACTCTTGAGCTGACTGGATAAGGGTAGTATCCAATATTACACTTGTATGTCAGCACACTGCCTTCTAAGCCTTTGTTGGAGTAGGAAACATTGCCTCCCTTTATCACCTCTGCCACAGAGCAGTTCTTTTTGGGCTCCTCAATATAATCATAATCTGATTCTTCTAAAATAAGACATCACTGTATGTAAATTTACCAAATTTTTTTTTACTATAAACAGCAAATGTATTGTAATCATTTTTGGATCATCTATAACCATCTGACCTTCACATATCACCCTGGATACTTCTGGCTCCCATTTTCCTTTAGAGTTGCAGGTTTTTTTGGAGATTGGGTAGGGTTTATATCCATCTTTGCAGTGGTAGGTTGCTACGGTGCCATTGTTGGAATAGTTTACTGTAACTCCTTTATAGGATTCTGTCGTACTGCACTTTGGATTTTCATCTTCATAGACATAGTCATAGTTGTTTTCTGCATGAACTGAGTAATCAGATATTTATGATATTTTATTTTTTAAAAATACCACTTTATTATAATGATTATTTTATATGCATTGACTTATATCCCCAGTGATTTTATATATTATGGATTTTAAAATAATTTGTATACATAATTATTATGTAAAATTACATATTTAGTATATATGTAATAGTATATGATGGGTGCAGACTATAATATTTTACGACTGTATTTAAAAAAAAAATAGTTTTTAACATATCTGTACTTTTCTGTATAAACGACTATAAATTTCAGAAATATAATCAATGTTTCATTAAAAGGCCTAAAACTATATTAGATATAAAACATTTATGCACCAAAGTAGGGAATTATTTAGAGTTGGGGTACTCAATCCCGGATTTTGACTCGAACCCAATTATGAACAAACTCAGATTTGACAAGGACTCGGACATTTTTCCGAGTACAGTCTACAGACTACATTTATCTCTAGGCTATATCCCCTCTTTTTTTCCATTAGAACCATTTTTGTTAGGAAAATAGTTGAAGTGCTGATGACATGAAATTAAAAATATTAAATGGCAATGGCAAGCTGTAATAGTGGTATTTTTTGTTCCATTTCTGATACCATTGGTTTCTGAAGGTTAAAATTTTAATTTAACAGCTCAGTGTTGAGGTTATAATTGCAATTTCAAATCTTTTTTTTTAATCAAAATATTTAATTAGGCTAATTTCTGGACTCTGACTCGATTGGTTAAGGACTTGGTCCCGACTCAAACTCGACAAAGGTGGACTCAATCCCAACACTAGTACATCCATCCTTCCATCCATCCAACTTCTACCGCTTGCTCCTTTTTCAGGATCATGTGGGAACCTAGAGCCAATCCCAGGGAGCATCGGGCACAAGGCGGGGTACACCCTGGAGAGGGTGCCAGTCCAACACTAGTACAGTATTATTTAAATATCATCCTTTTGTGGATGAATCTATGAGGGTGAGTCAAATGAAAACCTTGAAAGTGCGTCATACAGTAATTAGAAAAACTGTACATTAAATTTGTAGTTAAAAAAAAACAGCCCTTCTACTGTTACCTTAAATCTGATACAGTTTTGTGACACCTATTTGTAATTAACAAAGCATTAAAAAAATGACAGTTTTCAGACTTTCATAAGTCTTTCTAGCACCGTACTGTACAACTGCAGCACATAGTACTGTACAACTGCAGCACTTACCTTTAGCAATGGAAATGTAAAGAGCAAAACTTAAAAGACAGACAATGGTGAAGTGCATTATGAACCCGATCATTAAACCTCAATGTCAGCTGTGGACTGAACTGACAGAAATGTGTATACAAGTGTGTTTGATGAGTGATTACACATTAACTTCTTTGGGGGAAATGGGATTGAGTTACGAAGTACAATGTGAATTGCAGAAATAAATATTTACAAAACATAGGCGAGGGGGAGGGGGGTGTGGTTAAAATTATACAATATCACAGTGCTTTTTAGCTTATATCAAAAACATATCCCCATGTTAGTTCAATAGGTCAGGAACTAGGAATATGTTTAAGCTAATTCTCTGTTAGATGAATGATAGGATAAGTTAAGAGATTAAAAATAAATAAACAAATTAAATAAGTGCTTTTTCAAGCACTTGGTGAACATCAGGCATTATGCCTTGATATCATGTGTAAGTGGGTTGTGTGTGTGTGTGTCTGTGTGTGTGTGCTTGTGTGTGATGCAAAGTTTCAGCTCATTATTAGGAATTTTAGTGCCCCAAATGACCCTAAATCCCCTCCCTCTTCTTGACCTACTCAGTCCTCTCAGCTGACTTGGCTTTGTGGAAAAATTCAGAGTAGGATGCTTGGTTCTCACCCACATCAAAATAGGAACAACTACAGCATGGTGAGTAATTAAGCTCTGAAAAACTACACTCCTGATCATCAATCTCTACATCTGCTCTAATACATCTGCTCTACTTAAAACATGCATTTGTTGCACATTTCTGTTCTATTAATGGATAAAAGCAGCCACTAATAATGTCAAAAGAATTGGAAAATGGCAGACCCTGAAACATCCATCCATAACTCAGATTTGTACAAGGTAAGAAAAAAAAAGTCATATACAGAAGCTACATCTCAGAAGCCTAAACTATAATCACAGTGATCTTTGCCTTTTAACCTTCACAGAATGTATTTTGCAATCCAGCATTCGAACCAGGAAATGACCATGATGAAATCAAAGTATTTAAGGTTGCCATATCCTCAGAACCCATCAACAGTCCTACAACTCGTAAGTATCCCTTAGCATTTTTATGGGAAATTTTTAAAGAGGTTGTGCACAACCCACCAGCTGTAGTTTTTATTTTAATTTAGAAAAATGATTGTTATTATTATCCCACCTCCACCCTGTGTACACAGAGTTTCTAAAGACTTATGTTGTATGCTGATTGGCATTTCCAAAGTTTTATATATATATTTTTTATATATAGTTTTTTATATATATGAGAGAGAGAGAGAGAGAGAGAGAGAGTGTATGTGAGATTATGCCCTGCATTGGGTTGGCACCAAGTCCATACTGTTCACCCCTTTGTGCCCCAAGATCCCTGGGATATGCTCCAGAAAGAAATATGAATCCTTTTCCTCCATGAAGGTTCGAGTTGCCAAACGTCAGCCTCGAAACCTTAAAGACTTGGAGAAGATATGCAAAGAGGAGTGGGACAAAATCCCTCCTGAGATGTGTGCAAACCTGGTGGCCAACTACAAGAAACGTCTGACCTCTGTGATTGCCAACAAGGGTTTTGCCACCAAGTACTAAGTCATGTTTTGCAGAGGGTGTCAAATACTTATTTCCCTCATTAAAATGAAAATCAATTTATAACATTTTTGACATGCGTTTTCCTGAATTTTCTTGTTGTTATTCTGTCTCTCACTGTTCAAATAAACCTACCAGTGGGCAAACGTACAAAATCAGCAGGGGATCAAATACTTTTTTCCCTCACTGTAGGGGAGTTGTCAGAAATGACATAAAATTGTGAATATACATCAGAATGTTTTACTGTACATTTAATTCATTTATAAATGTATTTATATAGTTATTTTCACACAAAGGTATGAGCATTTTCAATCTAAAAGTAAAAAAAAAAATCTCCCCTCAATTTTGTATCATAGTGTATATGACCAGGAAATACAATACAACTGTATATACAATAACATTCAATGAGGTAATACCACTGTGGTATTGCAGGAAGCAGCAGCGTGTTTGGTCTGTGTGGGGCATGTGTGAGGAGACGGTGGTGTAGCTGGCGAGCATTGGTGTTTTCAGCAGCTGTGCTGTTCTTGTTGGCTGTCCTGGGACTAACACTAGCACTTGTTCTCAAACGTAAGTGAGCAGCACTCATACTCTTATTGCATTAAGGATACAGATCACTCAGATAGTTTCCATATGACTTTTTATTACTGCATTTCCTTTGTCTTCACAGCTGTTAGGATTTTTCAATTCAAAGTTAATCCCAATGCATAAATGTTGATGCTAATGATTTGATTACCACTTCATCTGTAGCTGCCTAATACTATTGTCTAGACTGTATAGCGGCATCTTATACAAACAGTGATGGTTCAGTCGTTGTAAAGCAATTTGTTCAATGGAATGCAACAAAAATGACTTACTAATTAATTGCTTTTGGGCTATTGTAATGCCAAGCTATTTGTCTGTGCACAGAGGTGTTTGTATAGAGTTTTATTATTCTTTTAAAGTTACTTTTATTTGGGTCCTTTTCACAGATATGAATCAAGATCCTGCTGAAGGAAGAGTGCTGTCTCTAAACTCCTGGAGTGTTCAGCAAAGTCTTGTCACAAATCCCACTATTCCTCTTCCTGAATACAGCTCACCCATGCCGCACCTTGATCATGAGCCTATCCCATATACGAGTACATTTTTGGCCTTTTTAATGTTTTATTTTACAGACAAAAGCCTTGTCACTTTCAGGATCATTTAAAGCTCATCCATTTCTGTTGTTTGAACCTCCACTCTTCCAGAATGTGGAGGGGTCCTGACTGAATCAGAAGGAACTATCATCTCCCCCAACCATCCAGGCCCATACCCTCCTGACTCTTTGTGTGTGTGGTTGATCAGGATGTCACCCCCATCTCTGGTCCAACTCTACATCTCCTCCCTGGCCATTGAGGGACCAATGCCATGCCTTTTTGATTGGCTGGAACTTAGAGAAGAGGGAGAGCATAATATCACAGTCACCAGGTGCTTGTCTTGCTTGTCTTCATAAGATTACCAAAAACTGTTTATGCCCAAATCTCAAGAACTGCTGGTGTAAAGATATAGACTGTAATGCACTCATCCTAGGACTAATATTCACAATATTCTCATGCTGAACATCCTTGTAACACAAAGACATCTCCAAATATTTTCAAAAATGTGACCATATTAACTAATAACATAACATTATTAAATTTCACACATAAATGGAGCAAATAAAAATGCAAATCAATACAAATATCATTTGATTAAGGCTACAAATTAGTAACATTAAGGTCACTCTACCCCTAGGTTCTGTGGTAATGTGGCTCCACCAACTGTGAACACTAACAGCAGTACTGTATGGGTTTCATTCCGATCTGATAGCAGTATAGGGGGCAACGGCTTCATCGCACAGTATCACGCCATCCTTCCATGGCAAAGTAAGTGTACTTTATGTTATAGCGTAATGTGTTATATATTGGAATAAGTCTCTGAACTCTACAGTCCAAAATATGCATTCCCTGAAAATTGAGAAAGTGAAAAGTCTTGGGCCTAAGATGTGTATTAAATCTCTTACATTTAGAGAATGATTTACTGTCTCTGATATTGGAGTATTATGCCTTCTTCTACTGAGGTCTATTGTTACTGACAGAAGCCTGGATTTGAATTTAATGAAACATACAGTATACTCTAATGCAAGAATGCTGTACACAGAACTACATAAAGTGCAAAACTGTTCAATAAGTGGAACACAAAGTGCACTTCCAATAAAAACAACAAGGACAGCATAATACAGTAAATAAACAGTTAGCCCTGGTGTAATTGAACAAACCTGAGCAAATGGACTATGTCAATTACTATATTAATAGCTGCATATGAGCGTTACTACAGTCCAAAAGGTGTGTGGGTGTGATCATTAGTGACAAGTTTTATTGTAAAAAAATAGTACAAATAAATAAGACCAATGGGATTCACTTTTGGATAATTATTCTTGGTATGTACGGTATTGGCTGTTAGAAAGCTGCTCTACAGAGGAGTATATGTGCGATAGTGGCCGTTGCCTGTTGCCTGTGTCTGTGTGTGACAATCAGGTGAATTGCCAGGATCAGACAGATGAGGCCAACTGCAGCCACAAACAAAAGGGTAGGAGCTCTAAATTCACACATTAATTAATTCATGGTTAACTGTACTATGCACTATGTAGGAGGAGAGTGGACTGTTGGCCATTCACATAAAATTAATAATTCTGTCTATCCTAATTATTGTACTGCTGCACAGACTGTGGAGGTGAAAAAACAGGTCCAAGTGGCTCACTGTCCAGTCCAAATCATCCCATGCCTTATCCTCACCAGCAGGTAAGTGCCACTTTCAGCAAACTAGTGATGAGAACAAATAATCAACTAATAAAGTACCTTAATCACTTATTAAAATACTACTCTGAATTCAGAAGTAAAAGCTTATTTGATGGAAGCAAGGAAAACCGTGTAGTAAATGTGTAGAATCAAACTGAAATCCTGCCCAATAGATAACACACATGCCCTGTGTATGCTTTTAAAAATCTATATTTTATGTAGCAACAATTTTATTCAGAGAACAGCAAAAAGGATGAACACCATTGAAAGGTGTTTGAATATACAGTAGTTGTATATTAATGCAAAATCGACTGGAGAAGATGGTGTTTGAATATAACTAGATGATGTGCATATTAATGCACAAGCGACTGAAGATGCATTTCACTCCAACTGTAAAGTCATGTAGTTAAAATCTTATCAGAAATCCATCCAAATACAAGTCACATGAAATGTACTGGTGTAAATTGGGTCTTAGTCTTATCCATATATCTCTGCTGCACTTTCTCAGTGGTGTACCTGGCATATATCCGCAGAGAAAGGCCAAGGTATCCAGCTGAGTTTCCACAACTTCAGCCTGGAGACTCAAGACGTCTGTGAGTTTGACTATGTTGAGGTTCATGATAGTAGCAACAGTGGAGACAACAATATCCTAGGCAGGTGAGAATGTCTTCTCTAAATTGCAGTTCAGTTTTCACATTTCTTCTTACCAGCACAGTACAGGTGCTTGAAAACAAAAATACTATCCAGTTTTATTGTATTTCACATGCAGCGTGTGTCAACAATGCAAGATGAAAATTTTCAGCCCAAATGGAGATGAAATCTAGAGTGCAATTCACTTTTCACCGTATGAATCTACAGTCTGGACTAGAAAGAAATCAGTTTCAGTCTCACCTCTTTTTGTAGAATTACCATTCTGTAATTGAAAAGAAATTGTTTACAGCCATTGCTGGTTCTATGTAATCATTTATACAAACTGCTTCTGATTATTCTGCTAGATAAAAATCAAATAAAACCGCTCTCTAATGGTTACTATAGATACTGTGGCTCAGACCTCCCTCCTGACCTTACCTCCACTGGGCCTGTGATGAGTGTGTTGTTTGTGGCTGATGAAGGTGTGGCCGACAGTGGCTTTTATGCCTCATATCAGGTCATCTCTCTCTCAGAGAGTGAGTATTATATGGGTGTGACAGTTATTTGATACTGTAGGTCACTGTGTTGCAGACACAACATTAACAATTATCATTGTAAATAGTATGCGCTGTAAAACGTGACAATATACCGAATATAAATAAACAGATATACAATAGCACCACATAATTATGAAACAATAAAACCAGCTATAACTACCACTTATAAAATGTCAGTTAGCACATGTATTAATTATAGAGATTTATGAATATAAAACATTACATGTTTGTGGTTTAATTTTACTCTGTTTAGGAGGCTGCAGTCCGGAGCAGTTTGCCTGCAGCACAGGGGAATGTCTACAACGTGACTGGCTCTGTGATGGCTGGAATGACTGCGAAGATGGTTCAGATGAGCAAAACTGCAGCAACTCCACCTATCCACCTTTCAGTAAGAACATGCATACACTTTTGAGATACAACCATATGTAATTTAATATAAGAAATTAAAGCATTGCTATGAACATAATAGGGTAACCTGATAACCTCTCCTTTAAAGCTGGAATACATAACATTTTTGTTTAAAGATTAAAGAATCATTATGTTTTGTTGTTAAAAATACGGAATAAGTATTAGCAATAATGGGGACCAAAAATACTCCAAAGCAGCAATATTAGAGACATTGATTACCCTGGAAAGTAGAGCAGTTGGGTCTGTCTGATCATTGCGGTTTAGCCATAACTATCAATATAACAAGCTGGCAAAATTTTATTTGCATATTTCCCATTATTATCAGCAACAAGTTTGTTCACAATTAATGGTGTGTATACGTTTTAATCAGTTACAGTGTGCATTCATTTGGACTACTATGCCCTGTGTAATTTGTTTTAATAAAACAATCATTTGCTCATAAATACTTGTGAACAATAGATTTAGATTTGACAGTATTTGGCAGACACCCTTATCCAGATCAGCTTACAATTACCTCATTTATACAACTGAGCAGTGGAGGCCTTGCTCAAGGTTTAACAGTGGCAGCGCTGTGATTTGAACTCACAACCTCCTGTTCAGTAGTCCTATAATTTAACCATTGAGCCACCACTGCTCACCAAAGAGAAACTCATAAGCAATGTTCATAAGCGTTCTAAGCAATGTCGGGCGATTTCAGTGGATTTCTTTCAATATCTTATCATGCAACAATGGACTGCATTATGAACGATTTAATACTCCATTACAAAAGTGCAGCAAAGGTAATTATATATGTAATGACACTGGAGATATAACAAAGCTGACTTTTTTTTCTTTCAATTTATTAAAAACATTTAATTAAAAGTATTGAAAAAACACATTCACACTTCAACCCTCCCAATGTTCAAACCAAATCTATGTCCATGCGACTGCGCCCCTGGCCTTCTCGTCCTACATCAGTACCTCACCTCACTAATGCTCTTGTGGATGAATGAGCAAATCCCCACTGCTACATTCCAAAATCTAGTTGAGAGGCTTTCCAAAAGAGTGGAGGCAAAGGGGGACAAAACCTGGACTGAGAAGTTAAAAAAGCGGGTGAACATTTAACCATATACCTTGTATCAGCACACCCTAAAACTTGGGCTACAATCATACCAATCAGTAATATTACCATCCTCAAGGTGCTGGCCTGTTAGTACTAGTGTGAGGATATGATTTTGGTGAAGACCACAAATTATTTCTGTAAGTTGTTTTGAGTGAGGACATCTGCCAAATGTAAATGATGAGGTTTTGAAGCAAGCCCTGAACCAGAGACATTATAAACAGGTGGATAAAACTGGAGGATATCCTATCTAGCTTTACTGGTGGTCAAGCTAAGAAAAGTGGGAGTGCTGAACCTCAGCTAAAACAATAATCATTTTTGGCTAGTATCACTAGTATGGTAATGGAATTTGTATTAGTTAACATATAAATGAAGTGATTATGGCTTTATCCAGACTCAGGTTCACTCCAATATACAAAAATTCTGTATTACAGGGGTTAAAAAGTCGATTTGTTCTCTATTACTTTTCCTTCACTACCCATTTCATTTGCGATTTTAATCATTGTCTGCTACAGCGTCACCTTGTGAGCCCATTCAGGTGGAGATGTGCCAAGGTCTGAGCTATAATCTCACCTCCTTCCCCAACATATGGCTCTCCATTGCTGATCAGAGAGAAGCTGCTTATTTGCTTCATCAGTACACTGTACGTAACAACACTCAGTATCCTGCTTGTAATGTTTAATGCATTGCATCTTTTCATATATCCACCTCCTCCTCTTTGGCCAGGTGCTGATGGAGTTGGAGTGTTTTAAGCCCCTGCAGCAGCTTGTGTGTGCGTTGTTCGTGCCGCAGTGCAGTGTGCAGGGTGGAGTGCTGCCGCCGTGTAGCTCTGTGTGTTCAGTGGCAGAACAGCAGTGTGTGCGTGATCTGGAGCTCTTCAGCCTCAGCTGGCCCTTTAACTGTCACCTACTGCCTGACTCACACGACCCCATGCACTGCTCCATCGCATAGGATACAGCACTGCTTACACGGAATCGTCTCACAACATGACTCAACATAAGATCTACTTCAGATTTGAGTGTCTGATAAGTTTTTATTAGGTTCATTCAAGCTTACATTTGTCCAGGTGCTCCAAATATATACATTTATACCATACCCACATACTATGTTGTACTTCCAATGAACTTGTGTTTCTTACTTAAGTTCTACCCTTATCTGCCTCAGCCTTTCAACTGCCATATGCTGATATGCTGTATATACATAGAGACTCTCATGTCAAACTTCTTCAGTGGTTGGAGATAATGTCAGTGGCCTCATGATTTTTTTTATTTTTTGGAAGCAATTTTCCTCATGTCTAATCTGTGTTTGTCATAGTTAAATTTTAGGTTAAATATAAAATCTTCTGAGAGC
Source organism: Ameiurus melas (assembly GCA_012411365.1). Lineage (NCBI taxonomy): Eukaryota > Metazoa > Chordata > Actinopteri > Siluriformes > Ictaluridae > Ameiurus > Ameiurus melas. Next base: position 22,144,124 of record CM022759.1, read on the forward strand.
ACTGGAACGAAAAATAAAACCAAAAATGTAAATGACAGCAATTTAATATATCACAGTATTTTTTTTTTACTATAAATTAGTAATGTTACTGCTTGACTGAAACTTATTTCAGCTTCAGAATGCTGGACCAATCTGTAGATTTATCAGCAATTATATGAAGGGTAATCCCTTGAAAATATGTATATAATAAATGAAAAGACCTTTGTTTAAAATCACACTGCATTTCAGTATGAAATAAATGTCAGAAAATAAGAATGCACTTTTTAAAAGATGCTATTAGCTTTCTATGCTATGGAAACCTTTTCTAGTTCATATGGTGCTAAAGTTTTCCCAAAGGAAAATGATGTAACCAATGAAACACTCCAAAATGAATTGTATAGAAGTGGGTTTGACCGTAAAAATCCGTCATAGTTAAGCAGATAATTATTTTCCTACACTGACATTTTGTAAAGCAGCAAATTGCAAATGCTTGCAGATATTTATACATTATTCCAGCCTCCTTGAAAAGTCTGATGAGCAGTTTTTCTGTAATTACCTAATCAATACAACCATTCATTATTAAACATAGTAAACAACACAGTTTTTAAAGTTTTGTCCACTCAGCACAAAAATGGCAAAGTTTGCATTGAATTCTACTACTCGTGACTCGATTATTACAAGCAAACAGTGATGGCATCTCTTAATCTTTCAACATTTTTAGAGACCTGTTGGATCTACAGATGTTACACTGGCATGATGAGTTTGAGTGTGTGGTCCAATGCTCTTGCGGTCAGGCCCCAGATTCTATACTTATCACTGCGAAACACAGGAAGAGTATATACATAGCTACTATCATTGCGAAAATTTGTATATCCTCGGTTCTGAGGGTTGCATAAATGGGCAACAGTCAGGGTGAAGATCTCCTCCACCTTTGGGACACAGAAGACAAGTGAAGCACGCCAAGCAATCATCATCATCATCATCATCATCTGAAGACAAATATTTCAACTACATTATTTACCTCACCCGGATTGGGACGCAGTGTTAGAGTCTCTAGTGGCCCCAGGTTAGCTAACACCGGAGCAATCATCATTCCTGACTGAAAAGATAATGGAAGAGGATTACTGCAAATGCTGATTGATTTTTTTTCCTTTAATATAAGCAACTATTTAAAACTCTTTATAAGGGAACAGACAAGTGCTGAATCATGCCAGAGCTCTGAAAAATTGTCTGAAAAGAAAAGCAATCAATTACGTTAATGTGTCTACATCTTGTCAAACCTGCATGAGGTTGCTGGTTTGTGCTGATAAAAGTTTCACTTGTGCTGCTTTCGTTTTTAAAATATTAGGCACTGAATTATGGCGCGGTGACGTCACCAGCCCCACACATGCTCCAAGTTCATTCAAAATAGTCTCAATTGTTTGTGCTTTGTATGTGCTAGTTTGTGTTGATAAAAGTTTAATTTGTGCTGCTTCCGTTTTTAAAATATTAGACATTAAGTTCTATGAGATTACGTCACCAGCCCCCCACATACTCCAAATTCAAACTAAATAGTCTCAATCGTTTGTGCTGGTTTGTGCCGACTGTCATAGCTCCATTAGCCATATTAGTATTAGCAATGAGTTTTCTGTTCAATAAACATTGACAATCTTATCGCTCTTGAATGTTTTACCATTATGATTGAAGTTACCTAATAATATTGTAACTGCCAGTGTTAAAAAATTTAGAAATTCAGAATTTTGATTTAGTAACTGTGTCGACTTTTCCTATACTAACAACACTAATTTCCAGAACAGCATCGTGAACAGAAGTGTCACTTACACCAAGTGGTGGCAGTGAAGTGTAACAGATTATTCTAAATAAATAAATGAAAAGTTCAATCATGAGAGACCAGTGAATGAAGTAAAGAGAATTGTTTATTGAACAAATGATATGGTTTGTCTTGAAAAGGTCTTCGGCAGTTCGACTCTAAAAGTGTGCTCACACCGAGGAGATTTGCGTCTATAATTCAATGTCTAATATTTTAAAAAACGAAAGCAGCATAAACCAGCAAAAACAAAGCATGAACGATTGAGACTATTTTGGGTTAATTTGGAGCATGTAGGAGGCTGAGTGACCCCATAATGACCTTTAAATATTCTTTTAATATCTCCAGAACTGAAGCAGCACAAACGAAGTGTTTATCGGCATAAACCAGCACAAACAATTGAGACTGTTTTGCGTGGGTGGGAGGGCCAACTTCACACAGGTTCCGGTCAAGCATGATCTACTACTACCCCATCCCTTTAAACTTTAAATCATACCAATACAAATATTTGTCACTATACAATTACACCAAGATTCATTCAGATATTCAATACTTGCAACACATTTATATAACATCAGTGTTGCAGGGCAATGGAAGAAGTTACTACAGCTATAGCTAGATACAAGTTCTAATCTGGGTTGCACCTGCAAAAGTTTGGTAGATCCAACAGTGTGCTTTTTGTCAAAATTTTATACAGCACAAATCAGTATAAATGTTATTTTCTAGAAACCTCATTAACAAAGTAACACTTTTATATAGTTCACACAATTTATATTTTTTTTGTGGGAGATGAGAATCCACTTTGATTAAAGTGTGAAAACGTCTACACAGTACAGGCATGGCCACATCCCCTAACCTGAAACAGTGTAACAGAAGTATGGGAGATAGCATCTGTGATGAAACTTAACACTATACTGCTGAATCATGTTTACTGGATAGTTCTTTTTCCCCATTGAAGTTGATTTAACTTGTGTCCAATTATGTTACTGTACTGGATTAGATAACAACTGTAACAGTCATGTCTCTAAAAAATCTTTAGCAGGTCATGTTACATGTTATGATTGGGGTTTGATCCCCCAATAGTTCAAACTCACCATATCATTCAGTGGCTTCAAAACCCCCCACACATCATTTTCAGTCACGCTTATTCCCAGTTCTTCCCTGGTTTCCCGCAGTGCTGTTTCCACAAAGTTTTTGTCAGAGGGGTCTTGCTTTCCCCCTGCAAAACTGTACAAAAAATATTTCCTTTCAAATTTGAAGGTCCCATTTCAAGAAGCTAATATGCAAAAAAAGGAAAGAAAAGAAAAGAAAAAAGCATAAAACAGACAAACAAAAAAGATTTTAAAAAGCCAATAGTTTTAGAGTATTGCTTAACACAGAAGCAACAGATTATTGATGTGTACGCAATGATTAACCTTTCATCTGCGATGGTCATGCAATAGGATTTTATGTAGAAATTAAAGTGGAATGCTGTTTTCCTGTGTTGTTCTTTTTACTGTACTCTCTGTAAATGTTGAACATTATGTTCAACCCCACTCAGTCTAGCTCATGGTAAACTAAGATTTAAGAACATTTCTTTTCATGTTTGCACAGGACAACAAAAGATAAAGGATAAAAATAAAATTGGGTGAAAAATTGTGTAGGTCAGTATTGGAGGAGATTTTATAATTTTTTTTAATCTAACCCACAGTGTATTTTACAAATTCCACAAATGTGTGGCGGAAACAATGCACGACCCCAAGGCGTGGGATTTGGGAAACATTATTTGAGACCAAATCCAACATACCTGACATCACCTTTGTGTCTTCCCCTCAGTTTGCTAGATCGAAGGGTGAAAAGCAAGGCAGGTTCTCCGCCTACTGTGCACAGAGACACAAGCACAGCTGCCCAGCTCTTCCCTCTCTGCTTCTCATACAGTGCAGTGTTGGACTGCAGTCGGACTCTGCAGCGCTCCTCGTTTTCAGCTGACAGACAGTCTTCAAAAGCAGCCTGCTGTGGGACTCTCCTGTGCAAACCACACACTTGGGATTTCAGAGGTCCATGATGGCTCCATCTCTCTTGAAAGGAAGTCCAGAGCAGTTTATTAAACTCATATGACTTAATGAAGGACATGCTCCCTGCATTACGGTAGTTCTTCTGACTTTTACTGCTGCTGTTTGGATCTGCTTTCCACTTATCCACACAACATCTGTGTTTTCCTTTATAATGTTCAGGTAGTAGGCACTTGTTAGGAACACAGTCCCTGAGGATGAAATGATCTGAAAAAGTACTATTTGAACAGTGCTGCATGGAGATGTTTATTTTACACACTGATAAGAAATCAGTAGTGTTTGCAGGACTGACAGAGCAGCTTGTGTTAACAAGGCAAGAAAACAGTTTTTTAAGTGTTTTTTGGGAACCATTTGTACTGTTCTTTGGCTCAGATACATAATGATGTTTCTTCTGTGGTCCTCTCTCACTATTGACCATACAAAATGGCTGGGAGAGGAGGCTATTACACACTCTCTCTCCAAGATTCTTCTTCTTGGAGCTGTTGAGTGTCCCAGACAGTGATCTATGGGTCCCCAGTAGGCATGCTGACGTCACAAATTGAGCACTCCTAAACATCCTGATGAAAACAAGAGACAGAATGAGTCCCAGAAGACAGTTACCTATAGTACTGCACATCAAGATTTCTGCGTTTGCTGTGGCTTATTTAAGCTAACCTCTATCCATCACATCTACAGTGTTTGTGCAAGTACCACAGACAAAACCTTTGACATATTTCACTGTACTGATGCAAGAATGGAAAACCAGTTGACATCAAACTCATTTACAATAGAAGTCTAAGGATAGATGTTGGTTATTTTACATTTCCCCAGAAGCTCTATTGATATCCATGCACAATCAAACCAACAAAATTATGTCGGTAATTCTTCCCTCTGATGAACAAGTTGTTCCATCTAAAGCCGGGTTCACACTGTACGATTTTGGCCACGTTCCCCGACAGTCGATTAACGGCCATTGCGATCAAATTTCTCCTCTGATTAAATTCTGGCAGTGTCAGAAGATCTGAGGCACAGTCCTGTAGCGTGGCTTCACCTACACCGTACGAGTCTTCTTGCATCTGTCCATCTTTTCGCGTCTTGACTGTCGTACAGTCCAACATTAATGACAACTGAGATCCTAAAGTGTGACACACAACGTGCACCCGGCTCGAGGCATTCTGCGAAAGACAGATTTCGCATTAACGTCTCCTGACTTTACCGAGACTTCCATCATAAGTTAGTTCCAAGTTAAAAGATTTTCCACTCTCGCATATGCTACAAGTGCAGTAGATAAAGTTTAGGTTGAAAAATGCTCGAGTATTTCTTTAAGACAATACTCTTAACATGAGTCACTGCTCCTGCGTTAATATTACAACACATGAAGGCTTAGTAACAATACAGAGAAGCATGTTTGGTTCTACACATTTCCTTAACTCGCATGCTTCAACTAATTAACTAACTAACAGCCTTTGTTCAGTTAAACTGGGACTGTTAGACCAGGGAACATGTGCAGGACATGAAGGTAATCCAAAAACCAGGGTTGAGCTTTCAAACTGTGAAAATAACTCTCTCCTGTGTATCAAGGAAACATATCATTAGTTCTAAAATATTAAAGCACTTCGCAGTTTTTCCAGATCGAGCACAGCTGGCTCAGATATCTGACTAATTAAGAGAAATGATGTGAAATATATCAGGTGTGTTCAAGGAGACATGGGAAGCAGTACAGAAGAGCAGGAGGACTGCTGCTCAATTTCTACAACTGTAGGTTCCTTCATTCTCAATTATGTAGTTTTTTTAAATGACTTTTTAAAAAGCACCCATTGGATGGATCTGTAGTTTCAATCAGGCTTTAAACTGAATAGAAGTGATCGTGTTCGTTAGTATGAATGTTACTGAAGCTGTGTAAGTTCATGTAACTAGGTCAGGATGGTGTTTCTGGATATACATCAACAATGGCGGCTTTCACGAAGAGATCCTGTAATATTCATCTGCTAACAGGTTAACACCAGGTCTGTGTCAGACCCTCAGGAAGAAATGGCGGATACAATCAAACCTTCTAGACGTGTTTAATTAGATATCAAGGGACATACTTGCGGTAACATTAATCCATCCCTCGTGACTAACCCGGTAACGTTATACAGTCCGAGCTGTCATTAGCATTAGCACGACACCCGCTAATTCACTGCCAAGTAAACGGTCATTTGATCGAGATAAAAAAAAAAAAGTTTTGTTTTTTTCTTCCCCAGAACAAACTGCTGGATATCAGATCCAAACAGATACTCAAACTAAACACAACCACTCAGCTGTTTTCCTCAAGGCACTCACCTTCAACATAAACACACAGGCTTTTCCGCTGCTCTGCTGGTTGCCAGGTCTCTCTGAATGCCCCAACTGGGGGTTAATGCTATGCTACTGCAAGACTTCTTCCCTCCTTTAGATTCCAAGTTAACAAATTCTGAGGTCTCGTGACCTTGCAGGTTAAAAACAGTGAAAATGTACTATGGGATTTTCAAAACGATCCTCTATCAGAATGCAAGCATCATCAATTTGTAGTAATAGGGTTTTTTTTGTTTGTTTGTTTGGGTTTTTTTTTTAAGTCATCATCTACAAATACTAGCAAAGGGCTATGAGAAGCAAAACATACATTATGATGTTAAAATTATTACTAATCATTAACTTTACACTGACATTTTTTATTTAGCAGATGCATTTTTATCCAGAGAATAGTTTTGTAGACAATAAAATGCGTAACACTTTAATTCATGGTTTGTATTGGTGACCTTGAATGGTTGTTCATCATTCACACACTTTATTCATTCAGTACATCTCAGGGCAACACACACTCCTAGGGGAAATTAGTGGAACTAATCCATGTAAAAGTTGTTTTTATGTGTGTGTCAGGATGGGCTGTAATTGTGTTGATGGTAGTTGACTGGTCCAGCTGAGGGGAGTTATTCACCAATACATGCATCAGTTCAGTTTTGGTTTTGTTGTGGTTGAGTGTCACATGATGGGTCACCATCCAGGAAGAGATGTTAAAAAAGCAGTCCAATATCTTCTGAGAGACTCCTAAGTTAAGTGGTGGGGGTTGGGAAAGAAAAAACCATAAGATCTGATCACAGTGAGAACATAAACAGACCAAGAATGAACCAAGAAAGCAAAGCTGAGGATTCGTTGCTGGGATTCAAATTGTTATGATGGATCTAAAGCTTTTCTGTAGCACGTTTCTGTAGATGAAGTGTTAATCTATTTAAGTAAAGACGTGGAAGAGTTAAAAAGTTGTGGATTTTATCACATTATAGTACTTTTAATGAAAAAGTATTAATTCATATAACAATCTGAAACAGTATATGTATGTGTGTTTGTATATAATAGAGAGAGTTGGAAAAATCTATTAATTCTAGGCACTATTTCATCTTTGTTACTACAGGTTGATGTCATTACTTCTGCATTCAGGAATTCCCCCACTGAAAAAAACACAAACAAATCTTCCTTCATTCTAAACAGTGCTAACTTTTATAGGGTGATGTTTCTCTATTAGTATGCACAGCGTTATGTAGTAGTTATAAAACCAGTCAATCCACATTTTCAAAATCCTGTCAGTGTACATCATTTAAAACCAATGGAAACTGGTGCTGTTCTTATGCAACGCACACCTGTGACATTCATGGAAACAGACCTGTTACACCAGTCATCAACTCCACCCACTCTAGGTCTAAAATATAAGTCTTGTGTTTTTAAGTGGTGGCTTGTTCCATGATCTACAGGTCACCTCAGACTTCTGTCCCCACCATGGCTGAATCCAGCTGTGCTCCAGATGACTTTTCATGCCCTGTGTGTTTGGAAATACTGTGTGACCCAGCGACGCTTGCTTGTGGTCACACCTACTGCCTTCAGTGCATCCAGAAGCACTGGGATAAAGCTTCTGCAAAGGGCCAGTACTCCTGCCCTCAGTGTAGACAGGTGTTCAAACCCAGGCCCTCTCTGGGAAGAAACAACATGCTGATGGAAGCCATGAAGAAACTGAGGGTAGGAGAACAGGACAAGTCCTCACCTATGTGTTCTTCTCTAACTCCAAGTGCTGTCATGTCGGTGAATCCTTCTCTCCAGCCAGCAGCAGGAATGGCTGATGGCGCTACAGTACCTGCTGTAAAAACAGTGCAGGTTGGATTATATCCTCAGCTTCCTTCCACTTCAGTCAAGCTGTGTCCATTACACAAACAGGTTTTGGAGTTCTTTTGCTGTGATGATAAAGAGAGCGTGTGTGATGAATGTAGCCTCGTACAACATAAGGGTCATCGAGTGGTGCGTCCAGATGAAGAAAAGGAGGTAACTGCTTACTTTCTGTGGTGTTCTACTTAATTTTTTTTGTATGTTTCATTTTTAATGAAGTCTGATTTGTTCAAACTACATCGTTTAAAAATAGCCTTTTTGAGTATTGTCATAAATAGTGGACCTAGTTTGTTTATTGATTTGTGATTTGTCCTTGCGAGCAGCAAGAGCTGTCAAAAAAGAAAGCAAAAATACAAAGAAGTATTCAAGAAAGAGAGGGATTGATTCAAACACTACCACAGATTTTTGAAGCTAAAAAGGTAAGACCTTTTCTTTTATGGAATTTATTTTTATTTTTTTCCAACAATTAAAGAATTTCAAACTCCATCTGGCTGATATTTATTTAGTCACCAAATATATATCTCTGATTTTGATTTGGGAGGGGGAAAATCTGCTACTCCATTATGATTTGGATAGGTCTTTAAAATGTAGTTGCTATGGGCTGAATCACTTGTCACTGTCTCTATTTTATCTTTTCTGGGAGCCCATTGGGAAGAAAATGCCACAATAATGATTGTAGTGTTCTGAAAATAAATTAAAGATGAAGTACTGTGAACATATCACCATTCATCTTCAGTAAATGGTGCCTATCCTAGGAACACTGGGAACAAGGCAGGAATAGTCCCTGGATGGTACACATGATCAATGTTTTCTGGCAGGCAGGAGTGGGCTTTAAATATTACGAACTGCTCTCTAAGAAAATAGAAATTGGCATAATGACTAGGGCCAATAATTGGTTGTATGGCACAAACTCTTGTTGTTATGTCTTAGACTGCCATTCAGGGGCTACAGACAGAGAATCTGCAGATTTTTGATGAAGAAATGAAGAGTTTGGTGTTGATGAGATCACAAGTAATGGAACTCCTTCAAGCTTATGAGGCCTCCTCTTATAATCGTCTAGAGAGCCACCGCTATAGACTTCAGGAGGAGATCAGCCAACTATACAAAGAAGATGAAGAGCTAAACAGACTAACCAACTCTCAGGACTCTATTCAATTCCTAAAGGTATGATCAGCCTCAGGTTTCTCTGTATTTTGCTAGTATATTACTTTTTTAAATGTAAATATACTGTATAGTGCAAGTCTTTACAGACCTGATTATTCTTCAATGCAGTTATGGGGCAGTGGTAGCTTAGTGGTTAAGGCAATGAGATACTGACTGGAGGGTTATGTGGTCCTTTAAGCCGGGCTCTTACCCTCAACTGCTCAGTTGTTAAATCATTAAATCATCAACCAAATGTTTATTTTATATACAGTTTGTATCTGTATTTAACACGTAATCCTACATTTAAATTTATCTTATTGTGTTATCAAATTTCCCCTTGAGGTTCAATAAAGTACTTTCTTCCATGCCAGACACTTGACACCACAGATGCTGAATATGTGGTTGGAAATGCACAGCTGGAGATTTTACCCCCAGAGTCCATAGAGTCTGGGATCAGATTAGCTCTTGGAGCTTTCAGAGAGGGGCTGCATGACCTTTGTAAGGGAAGCCTGGCCAGTATCTTCAGAGTTGGTGAGAGCCTGTCCAATACAGCATGCCTTTTTAGAAAACCACTTGAGATTTGATTGCATAAGTCTGCAGGTATCTGGGTGGGGGAAAAAAAAGTTATGTCAGAAGGAATAGACTTAACATACATTATTTGACTCTCTTTCTTATTCACTGAAGGATAATGATTGAACACCCATGAGACAGAAGTGGCATAAAATGATTTAAAATAAATTTCTTTGTAGTCTTAATTTTCACTTGACTACAGTATGTCTGCAAATGTTTAGAATCTTAGCTGATCAACTTTTGCAAGAAATTGCAAGATCTTGACATTTATCTATTAAATCCAATCCATCACAATACATTTTTTTTTTCTTTATCTTTTTTTTTTTATATAGTGAATGATGCATCAGAGAAAGCCCCTGATCCCAATAATTTGCAGGCTGCTTCTCCAAATACAGGTAAGTAAAGGTTTTGTTTTTCCCCCTTAGGGAAAAATTTAATTTGCCAACCATGTTTTCCTTCACTGTATTTTGTAATTAATGAGATCTGACTCGAAATCGGTGTAAATCGATAACATCCCCTAAATACAGAACAGTTCACTAATATATTGTAAGTGAAATTTGTAATAGAAAGAATGCAAGTAATCCTGCTTTCTCTTTAGCTCCTGAAATGACACCTGCCTCTAACAGTGACAATAAACCTAAAACCACAACGCTTCAGCATCCTGCAGCTTCCTCTGCAAATTTGGGTACATTTCTAAAAGTGTATATATGTGTGTGTGTGTGTGTGTGTGTGTATGTGTATATATATATATATATATTATATATATATATATATATATATATATATATATATATATATATATATATATATATATATAAAAAGTAGCTGTGCAAGTATAATGCAAATTTGAGAGTCTGTTTTGTAGTTTTAATAGATGTGGTTGGGTTCTTGTTTGCAGAGAAGGACTTGACTTCCATAAGTATGGAAATTGTAACACCTGAATCAAGAGAGGAAATGCTAAAATGTAAGTCTGTGATTAATTTTTGGCAGGTTTTTTATTTATTAAAATTTTTTGATAGTATTTTGTTAATGGTTGAACATATGTTTGGATGTCTTGGGGTGGAGGGGGGGAGTACAAAAGTTAGTTTACCAAACACTCTTGGAAATTTTCAGCTGAAATTTGCATTATTTCTAAATTATTTTAAAGCAGTTCTTGGTGAAATGAGAGAAATTCTGCAGATATTATTTAAGTGGTTGAATTTTCATATACAATATCATTAAACAACCGTTTCCTCTTAGTCCGCTTTGAGCCCACACTGGACTGCAACAGTGCTTATCGTCACATCCGCTTGTCTGATGGAGATCGCAAGGCCACTCTGCGTGCAGAAAATCAGAATTATCCAGAGCACACTGAACGCTTTGTCTACTGGAGACAGGTCATGTGTCGGGAGCCTTTGGCAGGAAGTCCTTACTACTGGGAGGTGGAATGGACAGGACAGAAGGTACATTATCATATTCACTATAACTTATTCACCTCAAAAACCTTGAGAAAAATAATATTTTATGGTTAAACATATAGTGTAGACATTATTTTCAACAGAATGAAAACATCAGTTTATTTATGTTAATTTGAGTAAACTTCAGGTAACACCATGCAAATTAATTAAATGTATCTATAGAGTGTTGCATATATTTAAGTACAATAAGTATTTTTGTTCCTCAAGTTAGACACCACTAATTTTGGAGGCATGTTCATTTTCATCCATTAGGCATATCATCACTAATTACTCTCTACTACGTTTAATTATGACTTGATTCTAGTTAATCTTTTTAAATCAATGATTATGTACTGCAATAGCATTAATGCAGAATAATGGTCTCTGCAGGTCACTATTGGTGTAACCTATAAAGAGATTGGGCGCTCCACAGCGGATGACGGCTCCAGACTGGGCCATAATGAGCACTCATGGAGCCTGTATTGGTCAGGTACAGCCTTCTCCGTGTGGCATGCAGGAAAGGAAACTGTGCTAGCTGCTCCTAAAGCCCGGCGCATCGGGGTCTATGTGGACCAGCAGGCAGGTGTGCTGGCCTTCTACAGGGTCTCTCACAACCAGGCCCACCAGATCTGCTGTGTCCAAACTGAATTTAGGGGAGCTCTCTACCCTGCGTTCCGCTTCTGGACTGGTGTGGGTTCTACCATAACCATTTGCCCACTGGCCTAAGTGATTAAAGATCCTTATTTAAATCGATTTGATGTATTCTGCACTGTTTATGACTCTTAATTTCTTTCTCAGTTAAATGTTAAAAGTACAAAGACCTATGACTTTGATATGAGTGGAAATTAATTCACCACTAGATGTTGCTGCAGGCATAAAAACAATGGAGACATTTCCTATTTAAAAATCTCAGGAATAGATCACTTCTGTGACCATCTGTGACTATTTCATGGTTTAGAAAGTACAAGGGTTTGGTGCTGGTGTAATCATTTGAAACAACTACAGGTGGGATGCCAAATTAAAGGAAAAATTTACGGAAAATTCTTTAGAAGGTGCCAGCCGCCATAATAGCTTCAGTGCAACTTGGCACACATGCTACAAGTCTCTGTAACTGAACATCATTCTTCCAAAAGGTATTACATAATGTCTCCACCCTTCTGTATGAATGCACAACCTACTTAGTGGCTGCCTAAACTTTAAGTGTGTTTAGTTTATGAAGTTAAATTGATGAATTTTCTGAAGTATTGTGTTGATGAGCCTTTAAATAATATTATTATTATTATTATTATTATTATTATTAAGTACTTCACTTATGTGCTATTACATTATGAAACCTCTTCTCACATGAGCTCCAGCAAATGTTCACTGCTTGCCATCAACATAATTTTTTTTTATAAAATTTTATTTCAATAATATTTCATCAGACTGTGTATCAGTTTTCATTTCTGCTGGTATCTCATTTGATTACTTCCTATATTTTTGCACACTTGGGCTTTGGTCTCTGGTCTACTTTACACGTTTCTCTCTATGCAACATTTGAGCTTGTTCTGAAATCAAGTACACAGAAAATGTTTAAAGTACCCCTGAACTTAATGATATGATTTTTATTTTTTATTTAATGGCTACTTTTTGGATGGCAGATTATACAGATACAGTATAACACAGTACAAAAGTCATACAATAGGTTCATGACGGTTTGAGCCTATCATGGTCAAATATTCTATTTGCTTGTGAATGAGGTTATTTAGCCCCATAAACTCTGTGCTAGCTCATTTAGTAAGCTAATATTACTAATGTCATTGAACACTGAATATAACAAAATTGTATTATTTTGTAGCATTTGGGCTACTGGTAAATAAATCAGAATATGATAACCATATTAGAATATGTCTATCTGTGACGTGAGCTATTTTAATGGTTATTTTACATTATTATATAAGCTATACAATATATTTACATATTCATAAATCCAGACATTTTAATGAAGGTTAGGAAGTAGAAATGTTCCTAGACATGTTTTAAACATAAGTCAACATGAACCCAAAGAGTAACTGCAGTAGTACACAGTGTGCTCAGGTGTGTGTGTGTGTGTGTGATTTATATACTGTTATTTTTGGTTTATTATTGCAGAATAAAGGCCCCAAACAACTGATTCAGCAAATTTCTAATTAAATCCTCTTGATCTCTATACATGCTATTTCTGTAGTGTTCACGCTGGTCCAGTTTGCTCATGTCATGTGTGGCGCTTTAAATGGAGATCTAAATAAAGCAAGCCTAAATTAGAATCTCAGTGTGACCGAGGAATGGATGGAAATAACAGAAATGAGTAATTCTCACAGCTCAAACTAACTTTTCTCCTTTTCCACTTAGAAAAGGGAATGACTAGAAAGGAACCGCACTGGTCAGCTGTGTCTGTGCTAAGACAGACGTGTTTCTAAATGCAGAGATTTGTAATAAGGCTATCTTATACAGTTTATAATGTACATGTTAAATTTATATTTTTTATTGATTATATTTTATGGCAGTTATTATAGTTGTTTTAAAATGATTCCAGTCACACTAATGGATTTTTAAAAATAGGAAATTGTTCATTTGTTATGATGGAGATAAAGAACTTATTTTAGTGTAAATGCTAATGACCTGAGAACTGCGATGTTAATAAAACTAAGAAAAGCTTGATTTTAATTTTTTAAACTTTTTTTTAGACTGGAAGGTGTCTCACGTTTAGGGTTTGGAACCATCAAGGAGGTGTCTGAGAACTCCAGTTGAGATAACAGTGCTCCAGTGTAGCAGCTCTTTATATTTCATGTCAAAAAGCAAACAATCTCAAATGGCTCAAAAAGCTTCAACATTTCTTTGGAGCATTGTAGTTAGCATCAGGTCAACTGCTCAGCTCCCAGTAGATGCTGACCTGGACTGTAATTGTGCACTGGTTTATGGTCTATGAGAGTAATACAATATAATACAATGTGCTTCAGATGACAGATAACGCAAGTCCTACATATTGCTTATCACTGGGACAAAGACATGCGGGTTGTGTCCTCACCTAGAGAAAATAAGAGGTGGAGCCGAAACAAACCTTTATAGATAAACCTCCGCAACCTGAGGGCAAACATTGTCCCTGGTCACACAGCAGAATGAGAGGTAAGACTGACCTTAAACCTGCATAAAATTGTAAGGAAAATGAATAATTTGCATTGAACAATCACAAGATCCAAATAATACTCTAAATTATCTACTCAGATTATCCCAAAGTCTGGCATTAGATATATTATATGTTTGTAGTCAGTTTGAAAATAAGCTTTTGACTGGATGTATGTGGATGTAGGTATATCCTAATTCTCTAAAAACACTTCTTTTGCTATATATTCTTTCCTAATCCAGGCCTTGTGTTCCTTTGTCTGATTGGATGTTCTCTTGCAAACAATGCTGTATACTCTTGGAATGGTCCCGGAGAGCCGAGTCCGCCAGATCCTGGCACTGACAACAGTAAAAAACAAAACACTCTTTAATAATAATTAAAGTAATCTTAAATTTAATCTAAGGAACTCTCTTTGTGGTATTGTTTGGATGAATTGAAAGGAGAATTAGAAGCTGATCATTGTTTTTTATCTGTAGTTTGTCTCACTGACTCTGACACCTGTAACTGTTGCCTGATGCAAAAGCAGATGATGAGAATGGAGAGTTTCTTCAACATGAGCCTGAACGAGATGCACAAGAGTCTTGCGAAAGCTGAAACTGCTCTGAACTATGTGCGCTGTGAGTAAGCCTAGTTTTGAAATCTTGCAGGGTTAGCATGGCAAACTCATGCTAGCTCATAATACCCATTACCCTTCTCTCTGTTAGCTGTTCATGCTGTTGGTTGAGCCATTCTTCGACACTTGCAAGTGAGTGTCCCTCAGTTGTTGACTCTCTCTCTCTCTCTCTCTGTGTGTCTCCTCAGCCAGCCGCAGTGCCTTTTCAGTGGCATTGACTGATGTTCGTCGATGCCTAACATCCAGCCGAGATGACATGGTAGTGAAGTACCAGTCTATATTCATTAACTTAGGTGATGGCTACAATGTTAGTACAGGTGCATTCACGGTCCCACGTTCAGGGGTCTATGCACTCGCTCTTACAGTGTACAGTGACGCAGGTGCCCCTGGTGCCCTCCTGGCTGCCTGTGTTCGCTTGCGTAAAAATGGTCGGGTGATTGCAGCACTCAGTGAGTACAACACACAGGACCAGGAGGACAGCGCTACCACCGTCCTGGCAATGCAGATGCAGGCTGGGGATAAGGTGGATGTGATTCTCCCTTCCGGCTGTAACCTATGTGATGACAACAGCCATTTCAACACGTTCAGTGGCTTTTTACTTTATGCTACAGATTAAAAAAATTATAATTCTCTGATCCCATGTCTGTGTTCAGTGGCTTTTTACTTTTTGCTACAGATTTTTAAAATGTTTCATCCTTTGATCCCATGTCTGTGTTCAGACTTTTGCACTGATCCTCAGGATCTTTCAAAATCAAGGCCATGCATCCATTGGCTCCCAAATCCAATTCCTGATCAGTTTTTAGATTTCCATTTAATAATTAAGCTCCAGGTTCAACATGGCTGCCACAGGTTTAAGGTATAATGTGTAAAATGGGCATTCAAAAAACAGTTTCTTCTTCTTCTACTGTTCATCTTTAACCCTTAAGTAATTGTCTGTATAAGTTGTATAACAAAGAAATAGTGTTCTTATTCAAGTGAACTTAAAATAAAGAGGACTGAAGAACAAATATATTTTGTATTTATTCTTTCTGCTGATATGTAATATGTAATAGGCTTAAACATTTTATGATTGGTATATATTTAAACAACGGCATACAAACCATAACAGCATATTGCAATAGCAATTGCCAATTCATAATAATGGCATAAAACTAAATTGACCCATGTGAATTTGCTTGTTATTTACTAACATAACATTTGCTACAATGTTGTCTTCAGATAACTAAAGTCAACATCATTTAGCATATATATTATGTCCCAAAATATATATTATTTTTAAAAAAACATAACAATTAAAGCTCTGTGCCACGAGACAAAATATTTGTGTATTGACTCCTAGTCTTTGAGCTGTGGAAAAATGCTATATAAATAAAACATTATTATTATTATTATTATTATTATTATTATTATTATTATTATTATTACATACTATTCACATCTTTGTCCTTCCCTGGACAAAATTCACCTACCATGTAATATCAGTCATGCTTGTAGAGCAATAGTAAGTGATATTATCCATATACTTGCACAACTCCATTACAATCATTATTATACACCACTCAAGACTTATCTGAAGGCAACTGTGCAGATATCTTATTGTGAATCAAGTTCTAAATAATGAATAACTAAAACCTGCAGGCCAATATAGTATACTTCAACTGAAGCTTTCAAATAATAATCTCCATCCATCCATCTTCTACCGCTTACTCATAATTTAGGGTCGCGGGGGAACCTGGAACCAATCCCAGGGAGCATCGGGCACAAGGCGGGTGCCAGTATAATAACGATACTTTTCATTTAAAAACTAATTTTAAGCTACTCCTGATTTTAACAACAAAATTATATTCCATAAACATTCTAATCACCAATCCTTTACTGCATATGAAACACCTGTGCTTTTTAATATCGAGTGTGTGTTTGGTTTCACAGGTGATAAGATCATTGGCATGGTCCACACCCTAATATGAGAATCAGGCTAAAACTCCTGTACCTGCCTCAGCACTGGGATTACTGATCAAGAGATAGAGCAAATAAATGCAGCAATAATAAAACAAACCCTCTCTGGATACATATGGCTCAAATGGCTGATCATTATAATGGCTAGAATAACACCCAGAGTGCTGGAAACATGATCCTGGTGTCCTCATAACCCAAATAAAACAGACATATACAAATTGCTAGATCCCAAGTGGGATTCATGGGATAGATACAGGATACAGGAACAGAGAGGATGTGTTTCACACATCCCCATATTCCCATCAGCTTACACAAAGGCTGGACTGCCGTGTCATTAACTCTACAGAATGCACAAGATAAGGTGAACATGCTCTCACACACACACACACACACACACACACACAGACCTCAGAAACAGGCTTCGCTTAGTTGCCTCTGCTCATCTGCTTCAATTAAACATCTCTCAGAATCACAGTGAGTATATGAATAATTCATTTAAAATGATACAAAATTGAAGAATCAAATGTTGGTCTTACATAATGGATGAAACATCTGATTGATTTAAATTTTCTGAGTAGATTGTGTCTTCATTTTCTACACTCGGTTGAAAGATTATTAACATCAACATACCAAATAACAGTATACTTAATAAACTAGCAACTGGTTAAATATTAGTTTATAAGGAATAAAATGTAGTAAGAAATAAGTGGCTAACTAAGTGCATGCAGTATGTAAAGTTTTAAAACTTAGCCTCTATGTATTGCATCTAGAGTGGATGATTGATTACTATGGAGAAGAACTTTAATACACTTTCTTGTGGTGAGAGAAGAACAGAGACCCACCTGAGTCAAAATTCACTTATAATGGAAATTTATGGGCAATTGTTGAAAAGTTTGATGTATGCAGCAATACATCCATCCATCCATCTGTACGTCCATTTTCTATACCATTTATCCCAGGGAGCATGGTGCCAATTGCAGCAATACAGTAAATAGTCATTCTGGTTAGTTAAACGACAGAGTATATAATGTATTATTAGTGACTAGGTATCCATACATGATCATGCCAAAACACATTATGTGGATGAAGCACAATCATCTTTTCTTCTGAAATAGTAGTTTATTGATGGCCACAACCACTGCCCTTAGACATCCATTATAATTGTGAAAACTGTTGAAAAATTATGAAGTGTTGCTTTAAGTGTTAATACTCATGGCATGCAATTGTTTAATGCAAATTCAAATAGTAATATTTGGGGTGAGTAAATAGTCATTTTGGCTACTCACCGCTTATCCATGCACTTTCAGGCTGAAACTGACTCTGCTGCTGATGCATAATCACACCTATTCCCCTGAAAAAAGTAGTTAATTTAATGCCTCGACAACCCCCCTCCATTATAAGAGAGTAAATAGGTTTTCTGTTGAAAAATTCTGAAGTATTTTTTTAAGTACTGAAATGAATGATGTGCAAAATTTTACATTCCTGTAAAAATGACTATTGCCTTAGATTTATACATTTGAATGAATAAAAAATTTAAACCAGCAGTTTAAACATATGCATTTTCTAACTTTTACTAAAAAAGCAATATTGATTTTTCTTTTCTTTTTTCTCTCTTTGTCTTATCAAAGACAAGATTCTTCAGTGAGCTAGTTAAGGATGAAGGTAGCTGGAGTGGCTGTTATGGGCCTGCTGGGGGCACTGTGTTCATGCTCCATGGCACAAGCAAGCAGTCCCTTAGATACTTTATGGCAAGCTGCAGGTAAGCTCCTTCTGCTATACAGTGCCCTCCACTAATATTGGCACCCTTAGTAAATATGAGCAAAGAAAGTTGTGAAAAATAGTCTTTATTGTTTAACCTTTTTATCTTTTGCTATAAAATTCACAAAAATACTCTGCTCATGGATATCAAACAATTGCAAACACAACACAGGTTCCTCAAAAAATATCTTTGTTAAATATAGTTGTGCAGCAATTATTGGCACCCTTTTAGTCACTACTTTGTGCTACCTCCCTTTACCAAGATAGCTCTGAGTCTTCTCCGATGATGCCTGATAACGTTGGAGAATACATGGCAAGGAATTAGTTCCAGTAGTGTCTGGCAAACTGAAGACGCTTGAGTTTTTTTCGGATGAGGGTAGAGGTTTTTTCCTTGAAACTCTTCCAAACAACTTGTGTAGGTGATTTCGGATTGTAGTTTTGGAGAGTTTCTGACCCCTAGATGCAACTAACTTCTGCATTTCTCTACTGGAGATCCTTGGAGATTTTTTGGCAACTTGAACCATCCTCTTCACAGTGTGTTGAGACAATATAGATACAATATAGACACACATCCAATTCCAGGTTGAACCATTACATTTCCAGTTGACTGGAACCTCTTAATTATTGCCCTGATGGTGGAAATGGGCATTGGCAATGCTTGTGCTATTTTCTTACAGCCTTTTGCAACTATATTCCTTGGTCTAACCCATTGTTATGAATGACTAAGGGAATTTGGCCTGTGTTACCATATATTTATAACCCTGAGAAACTGGAAGTAATGGTTTAACAATTTCCTGTTCCTAGTCACCCAGGTGTACTAAAAAACGTACAATATTATTGGGCATATACTTAAAATATATTTTTTCTCATATGAATTCATGGGGTGCCAATAATTGTTGCACACCTATATTTACAAAGATATATATTTTTTTTGATAAACCTGTGTTGTGTTTGTAATTGTATACTATATACTACTTCACCAATATGAATACATGTTTTGCCAATGGATAAATAAAACCCAAGGTTTTGGTGCTGCTCACTTGCACACAGCTAACTGGACCGGGACTTTGCCCTGTGGAGGATGGGACTGTGAGTGTGCATTCAGGAAACCAAAAGGTTGCTGCTGTGTGGCTGCACCTCTTTTCCAGCTGGAGGAGGCAACCTTCACGCGCATGGTGGGCCTATGGAATGACTTGCGCAATCTCAGTACCCAGATAGAGGAGGTTACCGGTAACACTCGCTGTTTTCTTCACCAGTTCACCCACTTGTCCATCATCATTTGACTTGATGTAAATATAAGTGCTTTTGTTTACTTTTATTTATTTATACCAGTTGGACGTAACGTAGCATTTGTGGCTACAATGGTACCTATGACTGGATGTTTTGGACCTTTCAACAAGAATGTGCCCATCTCTTTCTGCAATGTCTCACTCAACCAAGGCTATGGGTATAATCCTGCTCTGGGTGAGTATCCTTTCAAAATACATACAAAAGGCTCAGCTGAAAAATACACAAACTAAGCTGGTCAATGTGGTAGAATCTTTGCCAAATGGGAGGTTTATTTTATAGCTTCCTTATTACTTGGCTAAACTCATCAATTAATGTTTTAGATTCTTTAAGTATGTTGTTTTCTTAAAAAAAACCATTTCTACAACATAACATTAACAGAATCAGAATTTACCAGATGACGAAGATGCTCTACCATTTTGAACAGCTCAGCCTGTGTTTTGTCAGCTGTCCAGACCAAGCTGGATGTTTCAGCAGTGTTTGCAATCATCTTCCTAGTGATTATACTTTAAATCTAGTAGACACTGCAAAACTCAGCACAGTTGCTGGTTTGGGGATCAAGAGAATATAAATGATAACTTAAAACCGTTTATGCTCAAATGTAACTCATTAAAGACTTTCGAAGCCAATAAAATCATTAACACCAAGCTATCAAGCTAGAGATATTGTATTTACATTATGTGATATTTACATGTGTGCAGGGACATTCACAGCCCCACGTGCTGGCCTTTACTCCTTCTCCTACACGGTTTACTCTAATTTGGGTGCAGAAGGAGAGCGCATCTACCACAAGGTACAGCTGATGAAAGATGGCCAGGTAATAGCTTCCTCCTGGGAAGACAACCGTGAGGACTCAGAGGACAGTGCCACACAGACGGTGCTCCTTCAGCTGAAACAAGGCAACCAGGTTTATGTCGAGTTGGTGCTTGGAAGGTTTCTGTGTGCAGACACTCAGGGTTACAACTCCTTCAGTGGATATCTGGTCTATCCGCTCTCTGTTATCTAACAGACAAATGTATTAGTACACAAGTATAGTAGCTATGCAACACCACACATTAATACTAGCACTTAGAGCATTATGGTGATTCTGTATATCTAGAGTGTACTCAATATAATCTACAGGTGACCAAGACTAAACAAAGCAGATGTGCGAGTATGGTATATGTGAGAGCTCCATTTAACATGACATAGTAACTCATCAGTTCCCTTATAAAATTATACTGTAATGTATTGTAATGATTTAGTAATGTGAGCAATGGAATAAAAACTTTAAATAAACTTCATAATACTACCATTTTCTTATTTTACTGGTCTGTAATGTTGGTAAAACACCCTTATAACAAAGAAAACAAACAGCAGTACAAAAATGGTGCATTTTATTGTCAATATTGTACAGAAATTCATGCCACAGGGTATTACTTTCCATTCTGATGACCTTTTGCAAGTAAGAGGTCCATGTATGCACTGTCAATCAGGTCCTCCTTCTTCACACCCAAATCCTGCATCAGTTGGTGGGCAATGGCAACTCCTTCTTCTGGGCTCTGGTTTTCCCTCATAACTACCTGTATGAACACACACTGCAGTTAGCAGCCTGCTATTTTACTCATACACTCCCCCTCATACATCTTGAACAGGCTCCACTATACCTCAAGCTCCATGAAGTCTCCCAGGCCCTCCACAGAGTCCACATGCACTCGAGTCTGTCCCACCATATACAGGCGTCTCTCCTTTTTCACCTGGCCCACCTGTCCTAACGCGTCTGATAGTACTCTCTAGACAAAAACAAAAAGACAAAACGCAGGATAAAACATGACACGACTCACCTTTCTGAGACTGGATGAAAAAAGGATACGCTTCAGCACAATTCAAAACCAAGTAATCAAACCCAATGCTTGTTTCGTCCGGGTTTTTTGACCTCCCAGAACATGCAGGTAGGTGGATTGTAGGACTGGGCAATATATCGATATACTATCAATATCCTGACAATTGATTACACGAAACTTTTTTGCTGTTGTTTATTTTACTACTGTTTTATGGACTGTTGTCTGTTAGCTAAATTATATATATCGTGATACTCATCGTATATCGTAGAAATGTCCTCAAATATCGTGATATGATATTTTTTATCATATCGCCCAGCTCTAGTGGACTGACTACTCAAACCTACCCCCAAGTGTGAATGTCTAGTGAATGCGTGTGTGCACATGCTGCCTTGCGAAGAACTGACATCCCATCCAGGGTGTGTTTCTGGGATAGGCTCAGGATCTGCAGTGATCAGGATACTATATAGTGATCACTGAAGGTGAATGAATATTTGAATGAATGAATGAATATTTGAATGAATTAATATATATATTTGGATGAATGAATGAATATTTGAACGAATGAATGAATATTTGAATTAATTAATATACGGTATATTTGAATGAATGAATGAATGAATATTTGAATGAATGAATGAATGAATGCCAAAACTCATGAAGCATTTTTTTTTAATCATTGGGTTATAACGTTCTTATATACAGTATAACAACATACAATTTACATAGGACATTTATTATGTGTTAAAGTGCATGCTGTAAAATGAATAATATTAGACTGTTTTGGAGTAGAATAAGAACAGCACTAATGTTGACGCACTTACAGTCAGGCCTTGTGGATCATTTGTGGGAGTGATGGAGTAGTTGGACAGTTTGGGGCCACTCATGTCTGGTCTCTCATAGAATATCAGCTGTCCACTTCCATTCTGTGAGGCAGCAGAGTAACAGGTATAGCAAGGGCTCACTTTATTATTATTATTATTATTATTATTATTATTATTATTATTTTCAAGTGAGCAGACTCACTAAGAAATCCCTTAGTTTGAGGCGACCCTCCTTCGACGTGTGGAAAAACGTGTCATGTTGGCGTATGATGGTCCCGTCTGAGCCGCTCAGCTCCCTCGCGCGCTTGGTCACGTGGTCGGGGTCACGCAGCCACGCCTTTATTTCTACATTCGACGGCATGTCTGAAAAAATGTCAATAAGCATACGAATGACTTAACACCACTTAAAATAGCCACAGCTGAAAGATATACTGAGAAATATTAGTCACATTGGAAAATAATAAACTGTTTTGTTGTCACTTACTGACTGCGGTGGTACACTGAAATGCAAATACACACAAAGCTGCAAAATAAATTATAATAATCAGTTAAATGTCAACTTCTTGAAAGTTTACAGTTACTTCATACACGCACTCCTTACTGTCACTGCATGCTGAGAATCCCGGTAATTATTATTTTTTTCAACTGGGAAACAAGAAACATGAAACCACTTTCTTCCTTTTCATAATTAAAGCCCCAGGGCCTGGCTCATAATCTCATCTCTAAATTGAAGTTTTATTTTTTTTCCTTTTTTCCTTTTTTTTCTTTTTTTTTTTTTTTTTTTTTTTTTTTTTTTTCCTTTTTTTTTTTTTTTTTTTTTTTTTTTTTTCTCTTCCCCCCCCCCCCCCTATTATATTGGTTCATTATTGAGACACAGTTTTCAAACTAGATTAAAATACTCTTTGGGGCTAAAAGGTTTTCAGACTGGATTAAAATAAGTTATTTAGACACCCATCCATCCATCCACCTTCAACCGCTTACTCCTTGTCAGGGTCGCGGGAGAACCTGGAGCATATCCCAGGGAGCATCGAGCACAAGGCAGGGTACACCCTGGATAGGGTGCCAGTCCATCGCAGGGCACAATCACATACACACACACTACGGACACTTTAGACATGCCAATCAGCCTACCATGCATGTTAGACAAATAAAATAAAATAAAATAAATTCTATTTAAAAAATGGTAGGAGATACTAAAGTAGGACTGGCAGAGAGCCACTGGTTGTTATGTTAGCCTGTTGTAGCTTATCTGAATACCTGACCTTAATGCACCTTAATTTTCTTTACAAAATCAAATTAATACATGTAAATATAACATAAGTATAAAAGTAGTCTTCATGAGGGAAAATATGTAAAAATTGTGGTGAAACACTGAAATAAATGAAAGTTATATTGGGCCATATAACTTTACCTGGGCAGTCCAAATGGACTCTCAGTTTTAGCATATTTTCAAATGCATTCAGAGCCCATACCTCCAAACAACAAACCCTCTTTTATCCCATGTAGGCCCTGGAAAGCTGTGCTGAGAAGGTGATTTTAAATGAATGTTTTCCAGAGCAATGTTTCTAGATTCCGTGCGCCCATATATCAGAACTGAGCCAATCATGGTGCCCCTTATTGGAGAGACTTCGTTGATGTGTTGGGAGATAGAAGTAACGAGACCTGTTTAAAATTCATGTTACTTTGCATATTGTACATATTACATTTGGTGTTGTTATTTGAAAGGCTCACTTAATAATTGGCCTTCCGGGTCCAGCAGTCCCTAATTAAGGAAAACAAAGTGCTGCTCCTGAACCAACAAAAACACGCCTGGTCACCCCTTTCTGAAAAACAATCTTCAGCAAAGGCCAGATTAAGCGTGAGCTAATAATATCAGATTTCTGACAAGCACATACTCTTAAAAAGGCAAGGTCTGAAAAACATACATGAATTTGTAGGGATCTCCATTCTGTAACGTTCTGTGTATAAAGGTGTGTGTGTACAGTAAGTGCTACTGAGAGACTCCTCCTTAACAGCAAACAGGATGAAACACTCCCCCTACGTCTCTCATCATTCTTTTGCAGTGCCTCCTACCTTATCTCTCTTGAGGGAAAGGGTTATAGTGAGTGCCACATCCTGTGCAACCACTTTCTGGAACTGTAGACCATTCCATATTAAAGATACAGTGCTGTGGAGGAAAGACACTGAGGAGAAGAGAAAGTGCAGTCAGCAGCAGGTAAGCAATGAGCAAGTGAAACCTCAGTCACAATATAAATCAAATGTAAATGTAGTGGGAAAATATTTGGCTGTCATGTAACTAAAAACTATAAAAACTCCAGGGATCTGATTACAGACAGAATAATTTACATTTACACTGTTCTTGTGAGGACAATGAGTGCAATGTGATTTGCGTACTTCTGTGGTGAGAACTCTCTGAAGTGTCACAGCTCCCTGCACAACTGGCATCCCACAGCCAAATGAGAATAATGTAGTCACACTACAGCACTATATAACAAAACAGCTTATTTTGCAATGGGGGATATCATCATCATTAACAGTTAATACAGATACAACACAGAGAAAAGCCTTCTGGTTATATCAAGACTGACTGAAACAGTTTAACATCTTTTAGAGATATTTACATTGATCACTGCCATTTTTACAGCAAAGTGTAAATTGTAATTGGAATACAGCACATTGTAAATGCATGATCATTTCCTGGTAGTACGTATTGTGAGTAAATGTATAACCAAATGAAAGGTTTGTTTTTGTTGAAGTTAGTCAGGATATAAGACATATATAGTATATGAAATTTGTTTATAAATAAATAAATAAATAAATAAATAAATAAATCTTTGCAAGTCTACAAATCTGTAATACATATAGACCTATAAGAAAAATAAGAAAGAAAAGAACACAACAACATAAACACTTCTGTGCAATATTTTTCTTACATTCTCCATGTTCAAGTGTTCATTGGCTTAAAAGCTTCAGTGTTACATTTTCTTCCTCTTCTCTGCTAAGAGGTGATGTATTTGATTAATATTTGTACAACATTTCCACTGTGTGGTACAACAAATATTTTGCTCAATGTCACCGCACTGGCACTGATGGTGAGTCAGAGAGGGTTCAGTGTGTGTTACCCAGACCCAGGAGACAGAAAGACAGCGAGTGTCTCACATCTTTGGACTTGTGCACGTGGCCTGTGTTTTGTCTTGGTGTTTTCCCTGAATGGGGAATTATGTGCTCATTGTTCCCTTTAGGGATCTATTTACATTTGTTCTACTAAATATCATTGCTAATTAAGTTAATTTTGTCCAAGGTGTTGATTCAGTGTTACTGTAATAAGTCAAACACTTATCAACTTGTTCATATTTTTAATCCCTGCCTGTGGTTACTACCGTACGTGACGCTGCATTAAACACTTCCTTGTAACATGCTCGGCCATTTTGGAATGTTTTTCAGAGAGGGATTATATGGTTGGAGGGTAAGTGAAGAAGAGGAGTGCTAGCTCATACTGGAGGGCTATAATGAAGCAGAAGGGTGAAGTGGAAGACAGCACAACACTGATCACCATGTCTGAGCTCCCTGACTATAACTACGGAAGCATGGGCATGGGTGGAGTAAGTGTGTGTGTGTGTGTGTTGAGAATCTGAGAGATTGAGTGAGTAGGAAAGAGATTGACCCATTGATTTCCCTGCTTTGTGAGTGCATTATGAGCTCTTAATAATAAGTGATTAGTTTGCATGTGGCTTTATAGAAGGTCAGCACAGTCAAATAACACCAACACATCCATTTTTAATCCATCCTGTGCTTTGCATATTTGGTAACACATGACAAAATGTGTTTTTGTGTGCCTTTGCATTATATTCATTCTAGTTTAGCTCAACAAGTGGTAGGGTGAAGTGGTTTATTTTAGTTAGGTCTACTGTATAACTGATAAGTAACGGATGACATATGGATCCCCCACAGTCACCTCAGAAGAATAGGAATGTGTTTAGTGATGGAGTCACATGCATTGGTAAGTCTGAATTTGATGTTTTTCAATATATATGTAAGTGAATGCAAAAAACAAAACAAAGCCCAGTGTTACTGGAGGATGCAGTTAACAAATGAGCACATTCAATGCACTGTGTAATGTTTAAATTGTGCTCACTTCCAATCCATTAGTCATGTATCTGATGAATGGCCTTGATTTATTATTATTATTTTTTTTACTAGACTTGATTTTAACAATGATCATAGCTTTCCATAGAAAACACACTAGTCACTAAATATACATTCAAATAACATGGAACTTGCTAATCTAATTAACATATATTTATGTTTTTGTATTTGTGCTGTTACACTTTATTGTACCATGATTTTGAAATGTTAGATTTCGTGTTGGTATGGGAGGAGCCTGCGAATCAAGCAAAGCCTGATGAACCAGAAGATAAATCATCCAACACCACCAATGATATCCACAGGAAGTGGAGGACGGAGTTCCTATCCAGGCTGCAAACTGCTGGTCTGCATCAGGAGAATGTCAGTATCAAGTATTAACTCATAAATATCACTCACGGCACTTGAGTGATAATGAGTGATGATTAGTACATTCCAAAATATGCTATATAACTGCAGTATGCACGTACTGTACTGTATATGCCTGAGGAAAGAAACACGTTTATATTCAGTGAGAATGTTTGATCAGGCAAACATTGTCCATAGTATGTGAATGTGCGAGCAATTGTGCCCAGCGATGGGTTCGCACTTCGATAAGCTGTATGGAAAATGGATGGATAATTGCATTTTTCAAGTATTGGTGCAATAAACTATTATAAAGTACTAGAGTAGATGTACTGCAGAACTTGTAAACTTGATAGAAATGTTTATTTAATAAACTGTTAAGCCGAACATTGAAAGAGTTTTATTTGGCTAAACTACTATGGTGTTCCCTTTATATTTAATACTCTATTATTAATGTTTGATTAATTGTGTTTGTTGTTAGAAAGAGGTTGTGCAGGGCAAGACAAAGACAACATATGTGCTCTTGAGTGCCCCCTGGAATGTACTATGTTATTATGCAGAGGAGATCAGCCTCCGGGTACCATTACAGGTGAGTCAAGTGGAACAGACATACAGTAGGGAAAACAAATTACTGTACAGAAACTTTACAGAGGATCTGTTCATGAAAATGCAAAATATACTATATACTAAAGGATGTGGACACCTGACGTGTGCTTACTGAACATCCTATTCCAAAAACATGGGCAGTAATATGGAGTTGGTCCCCGCTTTGCTGTTGTAATAACCAGTAGATTTAGGAACATGGCTGTGGAGATTTATGCTCATTCAACCATAAGGGTATTAGTGAGGTCAGACACAGGTCTGATGAAGGTTTTCAGTAGGTGGAGGTCAGGGCTCTGTGCAGGCCACTCATGTTCTTCCACACCAATATTGGCAAATCATGTTTTCATGGAGCTCGCTCATGGAGGGGCATTTCATGCTAGAACAGGTTTGGGCTAGGCCCCAGTTAAATTGTCATGCTACAGCATATAAAGACATGGTAGAAAAATATGTTTCCAACTTTGTGACAAAAGTTTTTAGAAGAATAACATATGGGTGTGATGGTCAAGGTGTCCACATACATTTGGCCATATAATGTATATATTTTATGTCTAAGGGGTGTTATTTCTGTCTGATGGATCTGCTCTACAGGTTGAGACATCTCAAGAATCCAATTGGTCAGAAACAGCCCTCAGAAAGTTACACATCCCTAATATCTTTGCTCAGGAAGTACCCAACCCTCCACCAGACTACTACACCTGCCAGTTTCGCTCGAACAAGCTGGAGAGGTACAGTGTCACCTCTGCCCTTTTAGTGAGCTTCAGTGGCAGTCAAACGCTTGGTGTTTGTCTTTTTAACTATAATGAACATTCAGTTGATCATGCACTGGAAGGGTTTGTTATATATGCTTCAGGAAACAGGAATGTAAAAGTAGTGTTTAAATATAGTATGGGTCTGTTCACATACAGTAGTGTTTACACAGAGTTCGCGTGCTGTGTTACCTCCTTAAAGTCAAACACACACACGCACACACAGTACATTTATCATGTCCATATTTTGCTTGCAGGTTTCTTGGCCATGAAAACAAGGAGACTTTCTTCAAGATTACACAGAGGCATCAAATTGTAAGCTTGAGTGCTTGAAAGTATTCAAACAATGGCCACATAAACTAGCTAATTTAGCCAATAGCCTGTTTTACTGTTTTATAACATCATGTACATATGGTTTGTTAATGCATTGTGCATGAATAGGGTACAAATTTACCTGTCCATCTGCCAAACTGGTGTTGTGTCTCAAATCGCATACTTATGTACTATTCTAGAGCATTACTGACTACTAACACTAACTGCTTTTCCTATTACAGTTAGTGTTTGAATTTTAAATACCTCTCATGTCACCTTTAAATTTAAAGAAGAGTCTGTTTGGTGTACCAGCCTTTGGGATTTTCTAGAATATAAATTCATTTGAATGTAAGGTGAGAGTTTTCAATTTGAGACTCATCCCATGACAACAGTCACGACTATGGCAGGAAATTTTTGGAGAGATACAGAGCAGTTTAACATTGCTGTATACACACACACACACACACACACACACATACACACACATAGTGTTTTATTCCTTACTTATTGCATAGTGTTTTTACATGGGGAAAATGTCCCTAATTCTGAATAACATATCACTGATACTACTAAATGTGACATACTGATAATATTCTCTACTTTTGTCCTACAGCTGTACGAGATATTAGCTAGGACGCAGTTTGGAGCGTTAAAGAGGGGAGAGGTTGGGATAGCCAGGCTGGTCAGTGAAAATGTGTTCACTGCTGCCTATCCCTTACACGAGGTGAATCTCTTTTACACTCAGATGTAATATTGCCATGAGAAGAATGCAAAGATAAAAAAAAAAAATGAAAGGCTCTGCTTCTTTAAATGTTTCTCTTCTTTAGAGGGTTTATGTTTTAAACATAAAGTCATATTTGCCAATATAGAAAATATCGAGCCTATGCTTCAACAAGTCATGTAGCTGGCAGGAAGATTGAGTACAAAAATGCAAATTTATTATTTCATGTGCATTCACTCGCAAACATGAGCATCTTTGTTCAGTGTAGGCACAAGAATGTTTATAATAAATAAAGCTTTTACATCAAGTTGTCCTTCTACATACATAAATACACACACACACACACACACACACACATATATATATATATATATATATATATATATATATATATATATATATATATATATATATATATATATATATATATATATAATACTTATATATATATAAAACACCTTGCTTGATATTGTCCCTTGTGGCTTTACATACTAACCATTACACTCATTCTGTCACTGTTGTTTTAAGGGGCATTATCAGCTTCCGAAAAGTCCACTTAACCCTGACTCTTTGAGCTTGAGGCAGATCTTGTATCAGTATTGGGCACGTTGGGGCTGCTGGAAGAGATACCAGCCTCTGGACCACATTCGTGAATATTTCGGAGAGAAGGTCGCACTCTACTTTGCCTGGTTAGGTATGTGGTACAGTGAGGGAAAGAAGTATTTGATCCCCTGCTGATTTTGTACGTTTGCCCACTGACAAAGAAATGATCAGTCTATAATTTTAATGGTAGGTTTATTTGAACAGTGAGAGACAGAATAACAACAAGAAAATCCAGAGAAATGCAAGTCAAAATGTTATAAATTGATTTGCATTATAATGAGGGAAATAAGTATTTGACCCCCTCTCAATCAGAAACATTTCTGGCTCCCAGGTGTCTTTTATACAGGTAACAAGCTGAGATTAGGAGCACACTCTTAAAGGAAGTGCTCCTAATCTCAATTTGTTACCTGTATAAAAGACACCTGGGAGCCAGAAATGTTCAATCAATCAGATTCCAAACTCTCCACCATGGCCAAGCCCAAAGAGCTCTCCAAGGATGTCAGGGACAAGATTGTAGACCTACACAAGTCTGGAATGGGCTACAAGACCATTGCCAAGCAGCTTGGTGAGAAGGTGACAACAGTTGGTGCGATTATTCGCAAATGGAAGAAACACAAAAGAAACTCGTGGAGTTGCAATGATCATGAGAACAGTGAGGTATCAGCCCAGAACAACACGGGAGGATCTTGTCAATGATCTCAGGGCAGCTGGGACCATAGTCACCAAGAAAACAATTGGTAACACACTACGTCATGAAGGACTGAAATCCTGCAGTGCCCGCAAGGTCCCCCTGCTCAAGAAAGCATATATACATGCCCGTCTGAAGTTTGCCAATGAACATCTGAATGATTCAGAGGACAACTGGGTGAAAGTGTTGTGGTCAGATGAGACCAAAATGGAGCTCTTTGGCATCAACTCAACTCGCCGTGTTTGGAGGAGGAGGAATGCAGCCTATGACCCCAAGAACACCATCCCCACTGTCAAACATGGAGGTGGAAACATTATGCTTTGGAGTGTTTTTTGCTAAGGGGACAGGACAACTTCACCGCATCAAAGGGACGATGGACAGGGCCATGTTCCATCAATCTTGGGTAAGAACCTCTTTCCCTCAGCCAGGGCATTGAAAATGGGTCGTGGATGGGTATTCCAGCATGACAATGACCCAAAACACATAGCCAAGTCAACAAAGGAGTGGCTCAAGAAGAAGCACATTAAGGTCCTGGAGTGGTCTAGCCAGTCTCCAGACCTTAATCCCATAGAAAATCTGTGGAGGGAGCTGAAGGTTCGAGTTGCCTAACGTCAGCCTCGAAACCTTAATGACTTGGAGAAGATCTGCAAAGAGGAGTGGGACAAAATCCCTCCTGAGATGTGTGCAAACCTGGTGGCCAACTACAAGAAACGTCTGACCTCTGTGATTGCCAACAAGGGTTTTGCCACCCTTAGTGGTTAGCACTTTCACCTCACACCACCAGGGTCCGGGGTTCGATTCCCACTGGGGCCATGTGTGTGCGGAGTTTGCATGTTCTCCCCGTGCTGCGGGGGTTTAATCCAGGTACTCCGTTTTCCTCCCCCAGTCCAAAGACATGCATGGTAGGCTGATTGGCGTGTCTAAAGTGTCCGTAGTGTATGAATGGGTGTGTGAGTGTGTATGTGATTGTGCCCTGCGATGGACTGGCACCCTGTCCAGGGTGTATCCCACCTTGTACCCAATGATTCCTGGGATAGGCTCCAGGTTCCCCGCGACCCTGAAGAAGGAGAAAGCGTTAGAAGATGGATGGATGGATGGATGGATGGATGGTTTTAGCCACCAAGTACTAAGTCATGTTTTGCAGAGGGGTCAAATACATATTTCCCTCAATAAAATGCAAATCAATTTATAAGATTTATGACATGCATTTTTCTGGATTTTTTTGTTGTTATTTTGTCTCTCACTGTTCAAATAAATCTACCATTAAAATTATAGACTGATCATTTCTTTGTTAGTGGGCAAACGTACAAAATCAGCAGGGGATCAAATACTTTTTTCCCTCACTGTATGAAGATGTGCAAATGTAACCTAAATAAAAGCATGTGAGTGTACTGTGATGTTGTATTTAAATACTTGTGTTTGCTTCACTGAGAAAAAGATTAGGTGCTGATATTTGTAAAGTGTGTGTTTCTTATCTAAATGTAAATAGTGTTTGACAAGTTTTACCACACCCAATTCTATCTCACACTTATTATATTTTTAATAATCTCTCTCTCTCTCTCTCTCTCGCTCTCTCTCTCTCTCTCTCTCTCTCCAGGCTTTTATACAGGGTGGCTACTTCCTGCTGCAGTTGTAGGCTTCCTCATGTCTTTATTTGGAATCTGGCTGATGGTCACTGATGTCCCAGCGTGAGTGATATTGATTTCTTTCACCTAGGCCAAGAGTATTAGCAGAGTATTCCTGTTCATGACCTTTAACCTTTCTGACCTATGATATGTTTCCCTTAGGCTGGAGATGTGTAACAGTGGTGACAGTATTGTCATGTGTCCAATCTGTAACATCTGCAGCTACTGGAACCTCTCCAGCATCTGCTACACTTATAAAGTGGGTTTAAGGAGTCTGCGTGAACGGTACTGTGTAAGTTAATGTGCTCTATGTAGTAAAATATTGTGTCTTATTTTGCCACAGGCAGGATTATTATTTGACAATGGTGGAACAGTGTTCTTCAGTATTTTCATGTCCCTCTGGGCAGTCACCTTCCTGGAGTACTGGAAGCGTACCAGCTCTGTCCTGGCCCACAGATGGGACTGCTCCGAGTTTGAGGAGACTGAGGTAAGGAGAGAATCGAAGAAGACTCTAGACAGCCATGTAGCTGTTACAAACATCAAAGCAGTAACGTGAGGAAAATAATTATCCATGTTATCTTAAATTCTGACCTTCGAGGTCATCAGTGTGTGTGTGTGTATGTGTGTGTGTGTGTGTGTGTGTGTGTGTGTGTGTGTGTGTGTAAGAGGTTAATATATACTATATATAAATATAACAAGTCTTTCACTGATTAAAGGAGCAGTATGCAACTTTCAGTTGTCAGCATTAACATTAACACACCTTACATATTTTTCTAAGGAAATTTTCAAAAGATATATTTTATAGAACTAGAGACGCCTTTCTACACATACTGCACCTTTAAATAATACAGGAGTGGAGCGGTTTAATATGGAAAATTGCTCTATATCAAATATACTACACATATTTCATGCTAGATTGTGTCACAGGATTTGGTAATTAGACATGCTGTAGCTCTTTTATAGCTACATCTTGATATCATTGATTTTAATTGTAGGAAAGGCCAAGGCCAGAGTTCACTGCCATGGCACCAATGACAGTCCGTAATCCTATAACAGGGGCGGAGGAGCCACATTTCCCAGAGATTAGCCGGTTTCGGCGCATGGTGACTGGCAACATGGTCATCATTCTGATGGTAAAGTATAAATGACAAGGAAATTAAATTCCTCCTTTTATCCTTGTGTTAAAGAACGGTCAATTTGTATTTTGATACTAAGCTTGATCTCGGCAGGTTGCTGTAGTTTTGATGTTCTTGATAGCTATTATTCTCTACCGGACCATCCTGAGCATCATCATCTACAATTCTCAGAATTCTTTTTTCATATTCTCTGTAAGTACATTTTGGCTATTATAAAGCGCTAGCTGTATCATACTTTTGAATAACGTCATTATCATTACTTGAAATGTCAGAATAGTATTGTTGTCTTTTTAATCTATTAAGCTATGCAGTACTTTTCATTAAAGGCTGTACAGGGGATTCGTTGACAAGCAAACAGGGGATTAGCTTAATAAATAAGTATATTTTTAATTGTAAAAGCTGGCCTTAGTTGTTTTTGTACCAGTGCTGTGCTCTTTGTCTACACCACAGGCTGGGAGGATAGCAAGTCTCACTGGCTCAGTGCTAAACTTGGTCGTGATTATGTTACTGTCTAAGGTCTACACACATCTTGCCCAAATCCTGACCAGATGGGGTGAGTGAGCATGTGCTAAAGTTTCATCTGTGGTTGTTGTAATAATGCAGAGCTCATTAAATTTTTATTTTTATTTTTTACCACCAACAGAAATGCACCGTACTCAGACCAAATATGAAGATGCTTTTATTCTCAAAGTGTTCATCTTCCAGTTTGTCAACTTCTACTCTTCTCCTGTGTACATTGCATTTTTTAAGGGCAGGTGAGTTTACAGCAAACACTGTTCACTTCATGTGAAAATAAACAGTTGAATTATAGGTGATGTTTTTTTTTTTTATAGGTTTGTTGGATATCCTGGAAACTATTATACACTTTTTGGGATTCGAAATGAAGATGTGAGTGTAAACTGCATTTACGTTGATACTATTTCATTAATTGGTTGTTCAATGGTTTTCATTTATTTGTATTAATTCCTTTTTTCTGAATTCCATGAATAGCATTAAACAATAATGCTTATTTAATAAAGTTTTCAGTCTTAGTGGTCTCATCGGTTCATCTGATTTCTTCCAGTGTGGTGCTTCGGGATGTCTTATTGAGCTTGCTCAAGAGCTGTTGGTCATCATGGTAGGAAAACAAGTCATCAACAATGTTCAAGAATTTGTTCTTCCGTAAGTCTCCATTTCTTTACAACAACAACAACATAATTTTTTTTTCAGATTTTCCTTTAAAATGCTTAAAAATGCATCTTTTCTTGACCCCATCAGTAAGTTAAAGTCATGGTGGCACAAGCGGAAACTTCATCCAGCTCAAAGAGAGAAGGGAAAAAATGATCAAGATGGTTTGGCACCCTGGGAAACGGATTATAGTCTGTTGGTGTGCGAGGGTCTGTTTGATGAATATCTGGAAATGGGTGAGATGTTAAATTTTATATCATTCCCACACTTAACTTCCCACACTGATTTTTTACATATAGAGAACATCTTTGATTTGAATGCTTTCCTAAAGCCTCTCAATTGAATGCTTTCCTAAAGAGTCTTAACATTATATAAACACCTAGTGTTTATATAATGTTATATAAACACTAGGTATTTTTTTTTATAGATTTATTAGCTTAAGCTTATAGATTTATAGCTTAAGCTTTTGTGTAAGTGGGAATAAAGACTGCTTCCTAATTTGAAAGATCCATCTTCACTCTGAATTACAGGCTTCAAAGCAGGAGTAAGTTAGCTGAATTACATCACGTCATGGTTAAAATAGGGCACCTAATAAAGGAATAAATAATGGCTGGGCATGCTGTTATAGTAAAATATACAATGCCATAACCATATGACGCAGCCTGATGCAAAGCAGACTCAATGTTATTGATTATTTACTGATAACTGCACATCCTGTAGTGATTTATTCTTCTTATTCCACAGCAAAGTGTAAACAGTTAAAAAACTTTAATGCATTAAATAAATAATTCAATTAAATGATAAATTAAGTATATCATATTTTTAAATGCTTGAAGTTACATTTATTGTTTTTAACATTTTTAATGTTTAATGTGTTTCACGTCGGCAACATGGGTTCCTATTATCAGATTATGCCTTTGTCTTTCCCTCAGCAGTCTCTCTTTATTTTCTCTCTTTAAGTTAATAAAACAAATAGCCAAGGAATAAAGATACATAACTTGTAAAATTACTGAGAAACTTGACAGCGCAACATCCTCTGTCCTGAAGACACTCCCATTGGAAAAACAAACAAACTGGTCTAACAAAGTATTGACAATTGACACTCAACTCAAGTTTTTCTGTGTAAATATATATATATATATTCAAGCATAACATTTTATACAGTCGCAAAAAAAAGTATGTGAACCCTTTGGAATTTCGTGGTGTTCTGAAAAAATTTGTCATGAAATGTGATCTGACCTTCATCTAAGTCAGAGGTATTGACAAAAATAATGTGCCTAAAATAATAACACAAAAAAATTCTGATCTTTCATGTCTTTATTTGAGAACAACCAAAAAAAACCTTATTGTACTTGTGGATAAAGTATTTGAACCCTTGAATTAATGACCTGAAAAAAGCGCTTTATCTCATTAAGAAAATGAGTTTGGAGGTGTCGATTCCAACCGTAAAATATGGTGTAGGAAACAACATGATTTGGGCCTGCTTTGCTGCATCAGGTCCTGGCCAGCTTGCAATCATTGAGGGGAAGATGAATTCCTAAGTATATCAGACATTTCTTCAGGATAATGTGAGAATCTCTGTACGTCCGCTGAAACTGTGTAGAAGTTGGGTGATGCAACAGGACAACGACCCCAAAACACTGGAGCAAGTCCACAACAGAATGGCTTCAGAAAAACAAAATCTGCCTTTTGGAGTGGCCAAACCAGTTATTTATTCTAAGGGTTCACTTACTTTTTCCACTGCCATTTTGAATGTTGAATGAGTGTGTTCAATAAAGACATGAAAGATCAGAATTTGTTTGTGTTATTCTTTCAGGAACATTATATATATATAACTCCAATACATTCAGAGGGAATTGTGTATATATACAGTCCCCTCTGAAAGTATTGGGACGGCAAGGGGGATTCTTTTGTTTTTGCTATACAGTGAAGACATACATCAAAAGATTAATATGGGATGATAGATCAGAATTTCTTGATATTTACTGTACATCTAGATGTACTCTTACTAACTCCTCTTTACAGTTCTGCAGTTTGGTTTCATTACAATCTTTGTGGCGGCTTGTCCCTTGGCACCACTCTTCGCGCTGGTGAATAACTGGGTGGAGGTACGTCTAGATGCACAGAAATTTGTGTGTGAGTACCGCAGGCCCGTGGCTCAGCGGGCACAGGACATTGGGATATGGTTTACAATCCTAGAGGTCATCACCTACCTGGCTGTGATTAGCAATGTGAGCATTCCTGCTTATAATATATCTCGAAGGCACAGCCTCTCACCATTTTGTTGTTTCTTGTATGAATCATCATTAAAACATCTTTTGAAGATTTGCTGAAAGTATTTTTTAAGAGCGCCTTTTTTTAGTGTAAACATAATCAGCGGAGCCGCTAATATCAGGTTAATGTGTTTTTGTTTTGGCCATGTCTAACTTCCTGTTCCTTTGTTATCAGGCTTTCCTGATTGCTTTCACGTCTGATTTCCTGCCACGTCTCTACTATCGCTACACGACTGAGGGCACTCTGAAAGGCTACATCAATTTCACCCTCTCTGTTGCACCCAACAACTTCACCCAAAGTGATATGCAGTGCAGGTAGAGAGACTCTCCCAGTAAAGCATGCAGTTGTAGAGTGCTGATTTGATAACATTTGGAGGAAATTTGTGTAACTGTGTATTTAAAAACTGCACCTACTTAAACATATCTGTCTACTGCCAAAGTACAAAGAAACTCTGATGTGTATTAAGAAAAAATGACTATTTAGTAATCTGAAGTTACAATGTTTGTGTTCAGGTATCGGGGATTCAGGGACGAAAGGGGACATCACACTCCTGAGTACTATAATCTGCTGGCTATTCGACTAGGTTTCGTCATTATATTTGAGGTGTGGTCAGTATGTATTACTAAACTATCTAAATACATGCAATTTGTATTTGCAAAGATTCAATTATTGATATGTTTGGAGGTGTATGGCGTACCTGTTTACATTTTAACGAACAAAGCTCATACTACACTATTATCACAAAAGCAGCTTAACCATTTGTATTTTTTCAACTTTGACAGGAACTTCATGCCTCAATGTTTTGAGTGTAGGATTCACATTCTCTCTTAAATTTTGTTTCAGCATGTGGCATTCCTAATTGGGCGCATGATTGACTGGATGGTTCCTGATGTTCCAGAGGAGGTGGAGATAAAGATCAAGAGGGAGCACTACATGGCTAAAGAAGCTCTAGCCGAGAATCAGGTGAACCTGTCTTAGTTGATAATTTATTTGTTAAATACTTAACTATATAAATGTGTAATCTTTGCTCTTGTCTGTCGATATGAAGGACTTAGAAGCGGCTGTAGAATCATCTGTATTACGACGCAGAGGAAAATCAGAAAGATCCACACCCTCACCTCAAGACACTCTCTCGTCTCTGCCAAGTGTGACTGCTCAGGACATTTCTAAGGACGTTTGACATCATTTATAAACGAGATGTATGAGTGGACATGATGTATTCATAAGACTAAGAGAAAAACAAAGAGTCTCATGCTCTGGCTCATTAAAAATCAACCACAAAATAAGAATTAAAGTCAATAAATTCATTTAGCTCAAGTACTCAAATAGTCCACTGACTACTCACAATTTCTGTCCATTCAGACAAATGGCCTTGTAAGGGCAATTGCACAACTACAAAATATATTTATTTAGTTTGATTATTGTGACACTACTAGTTTGAGAACTCAATACAGTGCAATTGTCCAATCTCAGTTATGACAATTCAGTGATTACAAAATGTTATATTTTTACATGACTCATAATATAAAGAAGACTCATACTGTATTAATACCCATAAAATAACCTAAATAAATTCTTAAAAGAAGCAGGGGTTTTGTTTAAAAAGCGTCTGTTATGAAATCACATAGAGTTATTATATTATGTTTATTTTTATTATGTTTAGTATATTGTCCCCCCCACTTACATTTTACAGTACATTTACATGCAGTAGGGATTAACACAATGCAGTATCTGTTTAGTATGCAAAATATTTGTATTTATTTTCATATTCAGTTTTAAAAGTGGTTTTGGTCTATACTGGATTTTAGATTTATTTAGATTTTTTTTAATGTTAACCCTACCATGGTGCCCTGAAAACACTAGAAAACACTTAAATCTGAATTTCTACTGTTTAAGTTTGTTATACTGTATTCTAGAAAGATCAGAAAAGTTTGCTGGACATGTTGCTGTAACACCACTATACTACTGTTGAGTGCACTATAAAACTGGAATGCGGTGATTCTGTGAGTCAAACTGGGGTCCATTATGCAGCAGATCATCATAATGACTGTATGATTTTCTGAGACTGTGCAAAATTTTAAATACCTTTAAATATTATTTTAAATGTAAAATTAATTTATTATTTTTGAGCTCAGAAAATGGTGCAAGGACAATTTGTGGTTAGCACGTTCGCCTCACACGGCTAGGGTTGGGGGCTGTCGCTGCCCTGTGTGTGTGGAGTTTGCATGTTCTCCCCGTGCTTCGAGGGTTTCCTCCGGGTACTCCGATTTCCTCCCCCAGTCTAAAGACATGCATAGTAGGTTAATTGGCATGTCCAAAGTGTCCATAGGTGTATGAATGTGTATATGATTGTGCCCTGCGATGGATTGGAACCAAACAATAGGTAACATAAGAAAAAAGAAAACACACACACATACATACACACACACACACACACACACACACACACATATATGTGTGTGTATATATATATGCATGCACAATTCTAATATATTCTATTCCCACAAAGCTCCTTAGAATTCATTGTAGTAGTGTACTTTTATTTTGAAATTAAGTTAACCTTGAACTCTGTGGTTGCTGATTTCACTGCCACAGTGACCGACTTTTCCCGGTATTTTTGGGACCTGGGCCTGTCTGAGGTAACCAGTTAGCATTCGTAGCTAGCGATGTAAACAATTTGTTACGCTTTAAATACGTGTTTTTTTTTTCTTTTTCTAATGTTTCCACGTTATAAAACATAGCGTCCATTCAACGTTAAAAACTATTTCGCCAACTACTTTCAGATTGTTCTCTTTATTTTATGGCCTGAAGTTAACCAGTGCTGGTCCTGCACTCGGCTAGCACAGCACGGTAGCTGGGTAAGTACCTTCAGGACATGTTTATCTGACTTGGAAGGTTTTGTATCAAGCTCTGAAACATAATATAACATAATGTAATGTAAGGGTGTGGAAAAACAATGAGTATTGGAAGCATGGCATGGTGCGGAACATGTGAATAGATAATAAATACAATGTAACATGACTCATGTATGAGTCTATCAGTGTACATCTGGTCAGTGATCAATTTTTTTTTTACTTTAAAGCAGGTTTGATTCATCTGGATAGTTAGGTCTCATTTAAGTTTCAGAAGTGATGCCGCTTATCTACAGATGTGTAAATGAGCCAGCTAACAACACGCCTTCCCTTTGGATTAAAATAATAATAATATTCTAACTAGAGAGATAAGGATGAAGTGCCATTTGGTAGTACAGATGTAGCAGCTGGAGGAAGGTGGTGGTTACAGTTTAGTGGTTGTTGACCGTGTTCCTTGTCTTTTGCTTTCGTTTCAGCTTCCTGCCTTGGAAACAGACAGACGGTGAGATCTATTGCGAGAGAGAGGACAGCGGAGTGATGCCACCTGTTTCAGAAGTAGACCTGGAGGGGAAACTGAACCAGGCCGATTGCTTGTGTCCCATCTGCCTGGAGATCTTCTTGGAGCCGGTCACCCTGCCATGCACCCATACGTTCTGTAAACCCTGCTTCTTGGAGACGGTGGACAAGGCCAATATATGCTGTCCTCTCTGCCGAAAGCGTGTCTCCACGTGGGCTAGACTTAACGGCAGGAACAAGACGTTAGTGAACGCAGAGCTGTGGAGGCGTATACAGGACGCTTTCCCTACACAGTGTCAGCGTCGGTTAAACGGAGTCGACGACGACGGGGATATGAACAGTAAGTGCACTGTTGTTTATATGCGGCTTTTCAAGGACCTGGTAAAAAAGCAGTGATACTGAAGACTGTTTGCATCATGTATGCGATCTTTGTTTACATAACTTCACGTGTAGCAGTGTAGTGATTTATTTGGTGGTTCTTTGTGTTTTTGTGTTGGTATGTTCGTGTTAAAAAAGGGAGGTGGGGGGAGTGTCACTGCAATCTTTACATTTTTCTGTTTTCCTGTGCTGACAGAATGATAAAACTGGTTCATGGTTTGATAATCAACGGAAGACTTGCAGATCATGTGTCACAGCAGAAAATCTAAGCTGTGCAGGTATACCAAGGGAGCATAGGAAATTCTGACCTAAACAAATGTTTACCCACGGTGAGATTCGAGACTGAAAGTGGGGTCGGAAATTTGGTGAAATTTCCAACACATCCTCGCAGCTGTCAATAAAATATCTGCTAGAAGGAAAAACTTAATGTGAACAGGAGAAACACATCCAACCAATCAGGACAAAGGTGTCTTATACTCCTCCATCAAGCAGACTTTAGACTCTGTGTTTTTGGAGTATAGCTTTGGAGGATCTGTTAAACCCGGGCTGTCCGATCTTATCCAGAAAGGAAAGGGAGAGAGAGAGAAAGAGAGTGAGCAACCTGACTTTCAAAACCACTAAATATACCTTCTGCCAGAATCATCACTGGTTATGCAAACTATATTACTGCCAGATGATACAGACACAACCCCCGCCCCCCCAGTGTCAGGTAAAAAACAAAACAAAAAAACAGCCATGTGTATTCGGTGCCCTCGAATTTGTAATCTGTGCTCTCTGAGTCGTAATCAGTGCCCTTAGATTTGTAAACTGCACGCACCGCTTTAAAGTTGGGTTTATATTGGACATTCGCTGCACATTCGAGCTTCTCTCTTCTATTTCTCAAGAAGTAAACACATAAAAGGACATAATAATTTCTATTGTCTTAATAATGTTTATTGAGTGGACATAGAACCAATACAATTGAATATATATTTTTTATTTTCCCCCGTTAATGCCCGCAGAAGCCAATCTTTGGGGAAACGCCGGTCATCAGTGTTTTATAGTAATTGAGTCAGTACGGGACCGTCTAAAAAGTGTGTGACCTGGGCAAGATTCTACTAAGTTTATAGTCGTCTACTTCACAGAAAGATGGCGACATCTTCAGGGCGAGACGCGAACTACAGATAATATTCCCATCCTCTCAAGTAAAGCACGCGCATTAAAGCGCACCTATTATGGTTTTGAAATGTGCCTAATTTTGTTTTAGAGGTTTCCTACAATAAATTTACATGCATCTAATGTCAGAAACACTTTAATGTGCTCATAATTTAAATTGCAGCATTACCTTTTCCAGTGTCACAAACGACTTAAATGATCCCTTCTAAAGGATTCACTCTATACTCCTCCTTTCAGAGAGCATACTTTGCTCTGATTCGTCAGACATCCCAGACTTTTGTGATTGGTCTACCGCTGTCCATGAGCAGCCAATGAAGTCCAAAGGCGGGGTGTTTTATTACAAACATATGTAGGTTAGTACAGGAAGTAAGTCTGGAATTACTAACAACTCGTTTCAATAACTCCCAATGCACTTTGATTACATTCACAAACAGCTCTATAACACACTACATGAAAGATAATCTTTGAAAAACCATAATAGGTACACTTTAAGAATTGATTCTGGGATTTCCCAAGTAGATCGCGTTTCCTTAATTTGAAGATCGATTAAAATCGAAGAATATATATATATATATATATATATATATATATATATATATATATATATATATATATATATATATATATATTATTATTTTTTATTTTATTTTTTATTTTTTTTACCCAGCCCTAGTGTCCTCTGTCAATGTGTGGACCAAGTCCCTGGTTCATGATTTTATCCAAAATCCACTCTTTCAAATTTCCACATAAATCAATCCCTCCAGGATTTTGTAATCGCAGAAATTAATGTGAAATCAAACAAACTCCTCAATGTTCGAGGGAGCTTGCAATCTCATATTTGTTTCAAGACGCATCATGAGACATCACAACGCGCATTCTGCCAAAGCTTTCTTCAGTTCATGTGCGTCGAACTCAAGTACAGCTAAAAGGTCTTGTTTTCTGGGCAGAAACTGAAAATTCAGAGTGCACTTGGCCGAAAACCCATTTTAAAATAGTTTTTTGTATGAATTTAATGAATCTGAATGGAAAAACTACAAACCAATAAAATGACCACACTTTTATTAAAATTAACACACCAAAACAAATATTAAAAACTATTGATTTCAGCAAAACAGCAATCAAGTAATGAACTAGGCCTCTGTTCTATTTATGTAAACGTATTTCCTCATGAATTAAAGGTTATTGTGCAAAGCGGCAGCAACAGAGCTAAAACCAACCTCAAACTGTAAACAGCAGATGTAGCCTCAATTCAAGAACAAAGTTTCACAGGGCTACACGAATTTGAATGCAATTGCTATACATGATGGCAAATTGGACTGCTTTCTATTTAAATGGCAGGTTTCTCTTCAAGAACAAAAGTTGCTCAGCTTTCTGGCAGGAGAGATGGTTCCTCTTCTCATCAAGAAGTCAGAAATTGAGGCCGTTTGCGCCTCATCACTTGTACGCACCTGTTTCTCTGGCACACTTTGCACTGTGCTGCGTGTTGATCCTTCAGCAGATGCACCTCCAGCTCTGCCTGTATTATTTCCTGTGCATGCTGCTTTTTCTCCACGTCAAAGTAATGTTCTTGAAATCGTGGATCTAGTAATATTGCAATGCAGGGATAAGTGCCGAGCACTGAGGGGCGGGGCTTGGCGGCATTTATTTTCGGCATTTATTTCCTTTTTGTTTTTCAGCCAAAAACTGAAAATGCCGTTTATAGCTGAAATTTCGGTGCATCCCGTCATTTACCAAACAATCATCACTGTTAAAGACAGTGCAAAACATTTTCATGCAACTGCAATTCCAGCAAAAAAAATCAAAAAAATCTGCAAATTGCATTGCAAATTTTGAAAAAAAGCAGCAACAAATTCGAGCATTTTTGGCAGAAACAGTCACAAAAAAAACTCAGGAAAATCCTGTACTGACTGATAAATGACGTAGTGGTGTGTATTATTATTCTCATTTTTAATGCAGCTTTCAGCCATGCTTTCACAGCGTGTTACATTTGAATAGCATAAATAGGATAAAACAAGTCTCTGACTTCCTGAAGTGGTCTAAGTGATCAGAATTAAATCTGTTTCAAAATGGTCTCGTCTTTCATCTTATGCGGATTATCTCCAGCTAGATATCACCCTGATACGTAAGATCCATGAAACAAAGAGGTCTGTGAGTCATAATAATGACAGTTTGCTGCTGTTCTAATGATGTGTGTGCGCACTTTGGTTTGCATGCAGTTGTGACAAAAGGATTTTATAAGTTGTATAATGTATGTCTGCTTTCCTTTACTGTGAGTTGGTAATATATCTACAAAGCAATCTAGTACCCGTGCAACACTGAATTTGTAAAATTATGCTACAAGTTTGAATTCTCATTAAACCCTATGGTGTGTGTGTGTGTTGTTTTTTTTTCCCACAGTGTTTATACCCAAACCCAAGGTCAGTCAGCCAGGTGAGGTCAGGCGAGAGTATGAGGAGGAGATTAACAAGGTGAGAGACCCTGCCAATTCC
The DNA here is from genome assembly GCA_012411365.1 of Ameiurus melas. Lineage (NCBI taxonomy): Eukaryota > Metazoa > Chordata > Actinopteri > Siluriformes > Ictaluridae > Ameiurus > Ameiurus melas. Next base: position 22,188,412 of record CM022759.1, read on the forward strand.
ATTCATTTCTTTATGGATATTGGTGACTTGATATTGGAGACTAGTATTGTGTCTGGAAGGAATAGCACTCCCTACTGTCTGAGTCATGCTGCTATACAGAAATAACACGTCTTCTGAACTGTCAGATCGGAGAATGCAGCTACGCTTTGGTATAATGGTTGTTAATAGAGAGAAATATATAACTGCCATACACGTAGATCCTCTATATCCTTGGTTCTTAAATCAGTCTTCTCTGGCCACTCTGAGGGACTGCTTTATGATCCACAATTGTAAGTCTCTGAATTACTATCTGTGTATTTGTTATGCCTCTACTGGCATGGATCCTGAAAATGTTGAGGATATCTCCTGTGGTCATTTTGCCAACTGTAAAATTATTGTGTAGATAAATCATAATAATTATGGTCATTACTACCGAGAGATTTGCTGTGGATCAGCACATATTTGCTTGTACCCACGTCCAGTGACGCAAACAACACTCTAAAACAGCCTGACTCATATAAACCAGCTTTAGCTGGCTGTTAAAGCTTGCACAACAGCTCACTTATATGCTATTAATAGACTGTACTTAATAAATACAGTTTTGTTTAATGAAATGTTTTTTTGTTTTTTGTTTTTTAAAGGGAGAGGATTGGACAGGAGCCCCCGCATGCACTAGGTATGGCAAGTGGCAGATTCGAGTCCTAACTCGTTCGCACTTTGCCTCTAGTGTAGTGCGATATTTATTCAAGAAACAGCTATACATAATATCTTGCTCTGTTGTCTTCCTCCAGTTTGTAGAAGAGAAGCGAGCTCTGGAGGAGGCAGAGAGGAGGGCCAGTGAGGAGTACATCCAGCGCCTCCTGGCTGAGGAAGAGGAGCGAGTGGAAGAGGAGAGGAGGAGACAGGAAGAGAGACAGCTGGAGGATGATGAGAGACTGGCGAGATTGCTCAGTGAAGAGCTGGTGTGTCCTCACAGTCTTGCACTTTGTTATTCTTTTAAGTAAAGCCCTAGTTTTTTATTTATGGAAATCATGTAGCAAGTCAACATTAAAGCATGTGTATAGATTTTTCACTCTTACTGCTTTCGCACAATTTCTTCCTTGATGGGAGCGAGAGAAAAATTGCCAGCTGAAATGGGACTTTTACTGCATTGGTGTAACTTCGAGCAGAAGTAAAGTTAATCTTTTTTGATGACGGTAGACATGTGACCTGATGTCAACCATCCATGATCTGCACAACAGTCCCCAATGCAAAATCTGTAAAACTGCATTGTGAAGCCTAGATTCACTCTTATGATAAATGGCGATTGTCTATTACTAATATGAACTCCCAGGCCACATAATGTGATTGTATGGATAGCAACGCCATGTGAAATAATAACGTAGATTTCGGCTGATACACACACATGAAGAATGAAAGAAATATCAGTGTTGTATCGTTACAGAACTCAAGTCCAGTTTTGGAAACTCAGAGGAACACTAAAGTTCACGATGCTGCCAAGAAAAAGAAATCCAACATGGGACACATTGAGAAGTGAGTAAAGGGCTGTTTACATTTGTTCTTAGTGCTTATAATTTTATTCCTTGTGTATTTCTGAATGAGATGCTTCAACTTGGTATTTAATGATCTAATTCAGTTCTAATCATTGTGCTTTAGATATCTGTGCCAAGTGCCTTACACCCAGCCACACTGTGAGACCAAACAATCCTCCACTCTTTTGGACAATAAGGTGCTCATGACTTTAGTTCAATGTTAACTTCAAATAAATATGTTCATTCTCTGGCCAGTACAAAAATAATCATATTCCACTTGTTCCTGATAAATTTTCCAGGAAAACACACCAACCTCTATAGATCCTTCCCACACTGAGCTGTATTCCTTGGACTCCAGTAGTAATCCTTCTACGTCAAGCTCAGACCCAGACACTAAGTCTTGTAAACAACTCTTCGACACATCATACAGAACCAATGTCTGTACTAAGAGGAAGAGTGTAGATAGTGAAGAGCCTGAACCTGACATCTGTAAGAAGCCCTGTAACTCCCCAATGCCTGCGTCGCCACCACGTGGTTATGTTTTCCTGCAGGAGCTGGCTGAGCAGGAGGAGGTTTTGAGGAGCCGGATGATGCAGGAGGAGGAGGACAGAAGGCTGGCGCTGCGCCTGCAGCGGGAACTGAACCGAGAGAGCGCTGTGGACCGCAGAAAAGGCTCTGCTGATGGGTATTTACTAAGAGAAAAAAGCAGCTCTTCGTCCAGCAGCAGTACAAGCCCAGTCGAGGAGAACAAGACAGGGAAAGACATTATTCCACATTCCTCTGGCCAGAAGGTGGATGGACATAAAGTTGGGAAGAGAGCCAGCAGCCAGGTCGAATGCAAGACTATTAGGAAAAGCTCCACACAAGTGTCTCCTCCTTCAGCCTCGTCAATGCAGAAGAGCAAAAAGCAGACCACCCTTACTCAAATGTTCCCCAGCCTGGGCAGCTGAGCCAGCTCTCTGAACATGTCAATCAATGCTGAATTGCCCTTTCTTTCCATATCATCACATTTACCATACCTCCTTCCATATTTAGCCTTTCTTGCTCAGTGACTGCTGATTTCGGAAGAAAAGGCTGTTTCACTGTTTTTGCGAAACCTTAACCTTCAGTTCTGAAAGTTCACATGTTAAGTGCTCAAACTGTTAATTGTAGCAAAAAAAGATTATATTTTTTATGCATGTTTCTAATTTTCTTCTTTTTTTCAGAGTTATTCATTTTGAAAGAATAAAATAGTTGTTAAAAGCTTTGGCCTATATTGTCCGGTTTTGTGCCATGCTTATGGACAGGAAAGCAAAAATTGCTACAGCCGAACTCCTCAAACCTTACTATATTCGATACTCCTCTGAAACGAACTCCAGTAAGTAACAAAGCCTTCTCTTTTCAAACTTGTACAAGATAACATTTGTGGCATTAAAATACTTCAGTAGATCAAATATAACTAATATAGAAATTACACAACAAAGGCTTTAGACACATCTTTGCAGCTGTTCCTTGATTTGTGTCTTTGTTGTATTTATCAAAACAAGTGGATTGTATAGATGAACGTTATCAGGATTACTGAACAGACACACATTTTGATATGACTTTCCAAGAGCCCACTAGTTTCTTAGAGAGCATTGCTAACATGGGAAATGTTTTGCCTCATGTGAGCCTGGCCATATTTCCATTCAGACAAAATGCATATTGTGACAAACTACACTGCATGACGTCCTGTTTTGCTCATGACTATTGGAAACATATTTCAGTATTCCATTGCGTAACTGGGACATATCTACCGATCCGTACAGGATTTCGCTGATTATGTATTATATACAAATATATATATATATATATATATATATATAAATATTATCTTTTTTTTTTTTAAGCACAAAATTGTTTTGCATGGTCTTTCACAGTGATGTTTGTTGGTAAATAAGATCTTTTAACTGTACTCATGTTGGATGTACATAAATGGATGACACCACATGATGTGTCTTGGCCAAAATCTGCAGTAATTTTGAAAAATAGCAAATTCCTCTGAATGTTGTAGAGTTCGCTTGACTTTTGCATTCATTTCTACAATTGGGAAATCCTGGAGGGACTGATATACATGCCTCATATGAAACCATTCTCATTAACTTTCTGTGATGGACAATAAGGAGTATGTCCATTAGCAAAAGGAAAAGAGATATTTCAGAGGAGATTATGACGTGTTGCTGTCAGTACACAGACTATTTTGGAAAAAAAAAACTTGTTTAGTTAATAGTAGGTCTTTATGAATAGGAAATTGCAGTTTAATCATGAACTTTAGGGACAGGACTTACTGATGTACTGTTATTTCGTATATACTATTTACTTAATAGTATATTTAGCACACAGTATAAATATATTTACAGATTGCATAACCTTTTATAGCGCCAATTATAGGGGTATCACACTTCTCAGCCTCCCTGGTAAAGTGTACTCCAAGGTGCTGGAACGGAGGGTTCGGCCGATAGTCTTACCTTGGATTGAGGAGGAACAATGCGGATTCCGACCTGGTTGTGGAACAACGGACCAGCTCTTTACTCTCGCAAGGATCTTGGAGGGGGCCTGGGAGTATGCCCATCCGGTCTACATGTGCTTTGTGGATCTGGAGAAGGTGTATGACCGTGTCCCCAGGGGTCTACTGTGGGAGGTGTTGAGGGAGTATGGGGTGAAGGGTTCCCTTCTTAGGGCTATCCAATCACTGTACGCCAAAGCGAGAGTTGTGTCCGGATGCTCGGCAAGAAGTCAGACTTGTTCCAGGTGGGGGTTGGTCTCCGCGCGAGGGCGCCGCTGCACAATTCCCCCTCCTGTTTGTGATATTCATGGGGGGGGGGGGGGGGGGACAGTGATATCAATCTTAGATGCTTTCCTGCTTTGTGGATAATGGGTTAATTGCCTCGGTCCGTGAAAATGTGATTTGAGTTGGAAGGCAAAACTCTCGATCTACCGGGCAATTTTCATTCCTACACTCACCTATGCTCATAAAGGTTGGGTAAATGACCGAAAGAACTAGTTCCGGGGAAAAGGGCCCCCGAAATGGGTTTTCTCAGGAGGGTGGCTGGCCTCTCCCTTAGAGGAATAAAGCGATGGGGGTCCGAGGAACTCAGAGTACGGGAACCGCGAGCCGCCTCTTTTGGCGTTGAAAGGAGCCAGTTGAGGTGGTTCGGGCACCTGGTAAGGAGGCCCCCTGGGCGCCTCCCTAGGGAGGTGTTCCAGGCACGTCCAGCCGGGAGGAGGCCTTAGGGAAGACCCAGGACTAGGTGGAGAGATTATATTTCCACGCTGGCCTGGGAATGCCTCGGGATCCCCCAGTCAGAGCTGGTTAATGTGGCTCAGGATGGATGGATGGATAACCTGTATCTGCATGATAATAGAAAACTTCCTTGTTAGTTTGCATGTATTCAAGTGGCCCCCTTTTAATAACAATGTCCCCAATGTCCTGTATTTTCTTACATTTCACTATTCTAGACACTAGATAAAAGTGAAGGTGTTCATACACATACTTGAACCGTGGTTTTCTCGTGAGTGTACTGAAGAAAGCTGATAATGAATGTAGTGTTCAACAAAGAACATGCAGCAAAGCACCCTTTTAGAAAAATGAGCGCAAAGGCTGTAGTTTAACCTGAAAATGTGGGTGAACAATGCAGTGTCAAACAGGAGTGTCAAACTGTCCATATTACTCTTAGTCCAGTGTCACATGGGTCGGACAAAAAAAACAACTCCTCTTGTTGTGTTCTTTAGTCAGCATTTATCTGAAAGCTACATTCTGAATGCACAATAAAATGAAAGAGATGCACAGATTGTAATTCATGACCAAAATGTTATACTCGCTGCTGGCCACTTTAATAGGAACATTCATGTTCATTCATGGTAAATATGCACTTATATAGCGCTTTTATCCAAAGCACTTTACACTGTGTCTCATTCACCCATTCACACACCAATGGTAGCAGAGCTGCCATGCAAGGCGCTAGCTTGCCATCGGGAGCAACTTGGGGTTCAGTGTCTTTCCCAAAGACACTTCGGCATGTGGAGTCACCCGGCCCGGGAATCGAACCGCCAACCCTACGATTAGTGGACAACCCGCTCTACCAACTGTGCCACAGCCGCCCACACACATACAGATACAGATTCCCCTAGATGCATACAGAAATAGATACAGGTCAAGAGATTCAGTTAATGTTCATCATTAAAGATGGGGGTTCTCACACTGATTTTGACTGTGTCAGACGAGCTGCTTTGAGTATTTCAGAAACTGCTGATATCCAGGGAGTTTCTGACACAACAGTGTCTAGAGAATGCTGAATGGTGCAAAGAACAACCAGTGGGTGGCTGTGGGTGGAAACTCCTTGTTGACGATAGAGGTCAATGGAGAAAGAACAGCCAGCCAAGAACATGAATCTGAGGGTACAGGCTCAACAAAACCGGACAGTTGAAGATTGGAAAAACATAGTCCAATTTTTGGTTCTTATTCTGTAATGCCCCCTAGTGCAATAAAACACTTTCAATTTAATTGCAGTCAACAAGGCAATTTTTATTTAAAACATGGGCTCTAATTTAATTTGTTTTGCCGGATTACAACCTTTTTTGGCTGGCGATGTAGTTGACTTGCTGCCTTATGTGATATATGTAGGATATTAATGAACTTGGTGTCACTTAGATTGTACATTTGACAATGTGTTATAGTGTGATCTCTCTTTCTTCTTCTCTTGTGCCTTCAACTATATTAAATTATTATAAAATATATTAAACAAACACTTAACTCAAACTGCTTTTTATTGACAAAAGCTGAGTTTGCTGGAGCTATAAAAACTCTTTTTCTTTTCAAAACAAAAAAAATAAATTGTGCTCCTATTCAGAGGCATAGCTAAGGCGGGGATGATTTTACGGTCAAAGCACACACAGCACAGCTGATTATATATAACAATATATAACATGCAGTAACTGTTCTGTAACAATGCCCATAAAAGGGCAAAACATTTCAACATAAGAAACATGATTAACCAATCAGAATCAGGTATTTCATAACCCTGTGCTAAACATTTAGGCATTCAGCACTTCTCGTAACCAATGCTCATGTTGAAATGTCATGTAGAATGTTTCAGAGATAATCATGGGAAGCAAGTGATCAATGTCAGCACAACTGCAGAGTCACAAAATGAAACATGCATTAAATAGCATTGTTAGATAAAACAGCATAGAGAGGAACAGATTAGTGGTTGTAGCTGACCTCTGACCATGTTATCTAAGAGAAATGACTAATAATACAACTCAATTAACATCTCAAAGGCAAGCACTTATTTCGGAACAAAAATAAAGATGTCATCTGATGCAATTCAGAAACACAAACTAAAATCTGATGTTTTACATGATTCATCTCACCTTTGTAGGTATGATGTTCTCTTTTTTTCTGAATACTGTAAGTGATTAAGCTGCTTTTTGGCTGTGTTGCAGGCAGCTTTGTCAAGGTGCATTAAAGCTTTGAAATCCAGTGGGAGCAAGGAGGAAATTTCTATGGTAATACTGCCAATGTGCCAAATCTTGTGCTACTGAAGCCCAAAAATAATACTTTTGCGACGATAAATGTGAATTTGGAACTGAATTTACATAGATGTTGAATAAATTCCCATCAGTTGAGACTGAGGGCACATTTTCACAGTTTTTTATTGGTTGAACCAATTCTGGAAATTGCTTTGAGACGTCACAAACTGGTTATATAAGTTACATTACATTTTTAAATCATATTTATATACCACATTTGATACCACAACCTATTGTATATAACCAGTTTGAGACGTCTCAAAGGAATTTCAAGGAATTCAACCAATAATAAACAAGTTAAAAAAGGCAGTTAAGTCCTGTATAATAAACACTTTCTCAGAAGACTTAGGAGGGTTTGTTGAACTTCTGGCAGTGAGAAATTCCTAGAACTGTAATGATCAGAAGTCAGAGCTACTTCAGAAAAGAAGTAGTCGGAATAGTCAGAAATGTTCTGCTCGCTGACGTGTCTTACAGTATTAGAAAGAACATGAACATATCTATTTGATGTGACCTGATCTGATAATACGGTAATAAATGGCTCAAGACATTTTATACAGTGAACCCAATGGTCTGACTTTTTTTTTTATGTGTAAATTTCATTGTAAATTCAATTTCCACAATTCTTCAAACTTTTAAATTGAATATTTTAGGGATTTTGCCTTGTTTAGCTTGTAAAATTATTATTGTTATTATTAGTTAGTTTGTTTATTTATTTATTTATTTATTTTGAGAAAAGTGATCTCTGCTTGTAAAGCAGTTGTATTAATAGCGGGTGCAGTGGTTCCCAGTTTCATCCTGAGTTTGGGTTACTGTCTGTGTGGAGTCTGTGTCCATATCGGTTTCCTATCGATTCTCAGGTTTCCTCCTACCTCCAAAAAAACATGGGATAAGCTCCATATCCATTGTGACCCTGACCAGGATTCTGCAGTTATTGAAGATAGATGATTGAAAGGCACTTTTGGTTTTATGGCTTTGGCCTTTGTTTGTTTCTTTCATTACCACTCGACACTGATAGCTGTCCTCTGGTTTCATTTTTTTATGTTCTTGAACCTGTGGTTTTAGTATAAAATGTGAATTACATAAATTCTTTATCTTAATTACAGTTTTAATTTACAATATGCAATAATTTAGCCTCTATTTCTGGTAAAACATGAACTGGATAAATTGATTGAAATTGAAATTCAGTTCAATTCGATTTTATTTCTATAGTGCTTTTAACAATGGACATTGTCAATGAGCAGATTTTCAGAAATATATGAATTCAGAATATAAATTTTAAACTTATGAATTTGTCCCTAATGAGCAAGCCGGAGTTGAGGGTGGCAAGGAAAAACCCCCTGAGACGATATGAGGAACAAACTTTGAGAGGAACAAGACTCAAAAGGGAACCCATCCACATCCGGGTGACAACTAATAGTGTGATTATAATTAATTCACTTCTGTAACTGTCTACTCCATGTCAAAAAGTGCAATTGTGTTACCAGGAAATTCATTATAGTTTTCCCATGAAGTCCATTTTGTTGAATTTATCAGCTGTTCATGGCAATTTCAGTTCTTAAGCTATTATAGCAATTGTAGTCCTAAGCCATCGTGGCAAACTGTTCATGTCAATTGCAGTCCTAAGCTATCTTCATAATTTTTAAGTAGTACCATCTATAGTAATCTCATATATCTTAAGATTGTCCAGGTGGGGCCATCCTCAACAACAGCAAGTGATTTCCAAGTGATGAGAACTCCAACCAGAAATAGGACATCAGAATGATCAGATCAGACAGATCCCGAGAGGATATAGAGTTCTCCTTTTACATTAGTAAGAAATTAAACATAGGCATGTTGTTATAGGAAATTATGCTGAGGGCTGAAGTGGATTACCTTCCTATAACAGCATCACCCAAAGTGCTCCATTTTCTAATAATAATAATAATAATAAACTTTATAAAGTGCCTTTAAAAGTAGCTTCTCAAACCGCTGTACACAAAATAAGCTGTACACAGAAAATTAAAACATATAAAAGTTGATAATAACAACAACAACAACGTTAATAATAATAATATAATAATAATAATAATAATAATAATAATAATAATAAAAAGACATCAGCAGTCAAATGCAAGTTTAAAAAAAGTGTGTCAAGTTGAGATTTAAAAATGCCAAAGGTCTGAGCTTCCCTGAGTTCAGGAGGAAGAGAGTTCCAAAGTGAAGGAGCATAGACAGAAAAAGCCCTGTCACCCATAGATTTTAGACGAGTTTGTGGAACAGTTAACAGATTACACTGTGAGGAGCGCAGTCTGCGATTTGGGGTGTAAGGGATTAATAAACCAGACCAGGAAATGTGAACATATTATTCCTGTTCTGGAGTCCTTGCACTGGCTCCCGGTCAGGTTCCGTGTTAATTTTAAGATCATGATGTTGACATAAAAGGCTCCTCAGTACTTATCCCAGTCAGGATCCTGACTGCAGAGTTTTATACATATTGCAGTTTGTTAAATGTGAATTTAGACGCTTTGGCTCAAACGGCATTGCAGTAATCCAGCCAAGTGAAAACAAATGAGTTCATTTTACTTTGGATCTCTAGAACAGAGCCATCAACAAAAAGAGACAGTGAACCCACTTTGAGAATTTGATGACGGGAACCTATGCATAACTTCGGTTTTCCCGCTGTTCAGGCAGAGAAAGTTATTATTCATCCATGTTTTTATCTCAGAAAAACAGTCAGAAAGAAAACAAACGTCAAGGTTTTCACCAGATTTTGAGTGAATGTCGATTTGGGTATTGTCAGCATAGAAGTGATAATGGAGGCTGAGCGATCGCAGCAGATGTCCAAGTGGAGATATTGATAGATATTGAAAAGTTGAGGGCCAAATGTGGGGCATCCTCAGACGGAAGGTTGAGGAGCACAAGGTCTCTAACATCCACCAACTCCGTGATGTCATCATGGAGGAGTGAAAGAGGACTCCAGTGGCAACCTGTGAAGCTCTGGTGAACTCCATGACCAAGAGGGTTAAGGCAGTGCTGGAAAATAATGGTGGCCACACAAAATATTGAATCTTTGGGGCCAATTTTTACATTTTCACTCAGGGGTATACTCACTTTTGTTGCCAGTGGTTTAGACATTAATGGCTGTGTGTTGAGTTATTTTGAGGGGACAGCAAATTTACAGTTACACAAGTTGTACACTCACTACTTTACATTGTAGTAAACTGTAATTTCTTCAGTATTGTCACATGAAAAGTTACGGTCAAATACTTACAGAAATGTAAGGGGAGTACTCACTTTTGTGAGATACTGTATATAGACACTCCTTTCATAAAAGGTAATTAAGCGTCTTCTCTCAGAAATATTGAGTGCATTGATATCTAAGCTTGTTCAGCCAGAACCGATGTCAGAGTTGTTGTTAGAGAAAGTTATATAATAATAAATATTACTGATATAAAAGCCACAAATATGCTAACACTACAAGATTTGGAAACGTTCTTGCGACATACGTTGTGATTGAGTCACAGACACACGCTACTGAGTCCCAAACAAAACCACACCATGTCACAGGACCTCGTGTCTTCTGTGGGTTTTAATGAGCAAAACCAGTCATGATGGCATTGCATTATTTCCCACAAACCAAATTCAAGCAACAAACAAATCCCAATATATCGAAGCTATGTTTTTTTCAGTGTTCACAGAAGGAGATGATATCGGCTTAATGAATTTGTTTTCTGTTTGGCTCAAAATATCCCAGGCAATTTTTTTTTTAACAGAAGTGACACAATAGTAAAAATATTTTTCACTGCTTGCTAAGTTTCTCAAATGAACATGACCAAAATGAACAATATAACAATGAAACAGTGAAAGGAACAAGGCTATGTATGTGTGTGTGTGTGTATATATAGATATAGATATAGATCTAGATATATAGATATATATAGATAGAGAGAGAGAGAGAGAGAGAGAGAGGTTAGCTTTAGTCTCCAAGGCTTCTAAAGCAATGTTAAGCTCCTAACATGTTGGAGTCAGACGATGCGGATGATGAAGCGAAACTAACTTTGCAAACACGACTTGAGCAGAATGTTTCACAGAGGTAAGTTTTTATTTTGTAACTCTATCAGATACGGTGAAAATTCCGACACCGGCATGTTGTTTAGTGCAAAACTATGTGTACACAGCAACTGTGTGTACATCATGCAGTATATCTTTAGAAAGCTAAAATTCCTGTGATTGACTCGATATAAACCATTTCAAGATACAGTTACAATGGCTCTGTTAGACCACCGACACACAAACAACCATTTTTTAAAACTGAGGTAACTTAGCAAACTTTAGCTAGCACGTTAGCAGAGGACTAAAACAGCCAAGTATACCGCATGATGCAAGGACAGAAGAGCATACATGAAGTCAAACCCTGATGACATACTTCTCTCTAGCATGTTGTTGTTTTAAATGGTCAACCTCTGGATCCTGCTGTTGTATGGTGTCATGCTTGTTTAAGCTGTGTGAGGGGATAGTGCACAATTTTTTTATTTGCTATAATTTTTTTTATTGTATTTGTTTGATGGTCAAAAGAAACTCTCACCTACTGAAGGGCCGAATTTTGCACATTACCCAAAGACAATTAAAATTCAACCTAGAAGCAAATACTCACATCCGTAAACCCAATTGGAGATAGAAAAAAGACGACCAGCCGTGAGTGAGGAAAAACAAGGGTCCAGTTTTTATTTCGGTCCACCACACAAGATCCACACCAATGAGAATTCCCAGAAGTGATCTGATAACTGGAGCTTAAGCTCCAGTATTTATAGCTTAAAAAACAATAAATTTCAGAAAGATTAGGATCTCAATACCAATAGGGTTAAAAAGAGCTCATCTACATTCACCATGAGGTTTAAAAAAGCTTCTCAGACAGTTACTATTAGGAAAAAAAACAAGCCTCTCACGTTAACCATGAGGTTACAAAAAAGGCGTATCAAGATTACCATGAGGGAAAAAAAAGTTTCTCAAAAATTTACCATTAGGACTGAAAATGAGAGAGAGAGAAAAGAAAACAATTTGGAGCAACGACCTTGGTCTCACAGGTGCAGTGTGACGTAGCTATTCGTATAAATAGCTCCTCACGGTTCTCTCCCAAACATTCAAGGCCCATGTCTACAGCATGCCCGTCTTTTACCTTTTTTCTGTTTTTCTGGTTTATAATTTACTTTCATATCTGTTTTATATTTCTATTTTATATATGGTTATACTACTTGCAAGTGGTTTACTGTACTCAAGATATTATCCTTATAATATCGTACTCCTCTTTTATTTATTCTCGTAAAGTTCTAATGTTATGTATGTGCGTTCGGGCCTTCGGAAGGGTGTGTTAGAGAGAGAGGGAGAGACAGAGAGAGTGTGTGTGTGCCATGTCTGCACGCCTGACCCTGAATGCGCAAGAGTGTGTGTGTGTTATGTGTGTGCGCCTACCTAACTCTCCTTCTCTGTGACTATTAAACCATAGTGTGTCAATCCCAAAATGTGAATCCTGTTCATCAATATCCACCTGATACCTCCTCTATGTGTCTAGGTGCCCATTTATTGGAAGGGCTGGATTTGGATTCGTGCATCTCACTGCTGATTTTCAATAAAATTACCTATTACCTAATGACTCAAGCCCAGGGGCCCCCATCTCCCTAAGTCTGGTCCTGATGGCAGGGTGCATTATCCTGCTGATAGAGGCCACTGCCATTATCATGAAGGGGTGCACTTGACGTGCAACAATGCTTAGATAGGTGGTACGTGTTAAAGCAACATCCACATGAATGCCAGGACCCAAGGTTTCTCGGCAGAACATTGCCCAGAGCATCACACTGCATCTGCTGGATGATTAATATTGCTACCTAATGTTTCTTGCTGCCAATACTTCCTGAGGGGACTGTATTAACAACCAACCCTTGACAGGTGCCTTTGTAATGAGAATCAATGTTATTCACTCCACCTGCCAGTGGTTTTAATGTTATGGCTAATTGGTGCAGTTCCTTCTATGATGTTATAATAATCTACACTGTTCTGGGAAAGCTTTCCACTATATATCAAAGTGTAGCTGTGGAGATTTGTCCATTCAGCCACAAGAGCATTAGTGAGATAATGACAATGAGTCTTTATTATCACATATACAATACAGCACAGTGAAATAATTTTCTTCACATACCCCAGTATGTCAGGAAGCTGGGGTTAGAGCACAGGGTCAGCCATGACACAGTGCCCCTGGAGCAGAGAGGGTTAAGGGCCTTGCTCAAGAGCCCAACAGTGGCAGCATGGCAGTGCTGAGGCTTGAACCCCGACTTGAACCAAAGCCCTAACTGCCAAGTCACCACTGCCCCTTGTCATGTCTGGCAAGGGGGCCTGGGGTGCAGTCAGTATACAAAGACATACTACACCATGAACATAATTGTGCATGCTGCCTTTGATTTCTCATTTCAGCTGCTCAGATGAAATATCCTGAATGCATATTCTACCACTTTCTATTAGAAGGCTGTTATGGTTTTGCGTACGGGTTCAATATAGCCACTCTTATTACAAGACATATGAAAAGTTTGTCATCCTTCACACATTTTTTAGAAGAGATATGCTCTGAGTGTATCAGTACCTGTCTTCAGTTTACTTCTTTACATCCACTACAGAAAGAGAAGCCAAGTAGCATTTTTAGCATTCATACTATATTTAAAAAAGAGTGAAAAACTTTCCTTTTAATAATTAATTATTATTACTTTTTATTTATTTATTTATTTTTTTACAGAACTACATAATGGTAAAAGCATATTAGTGGAGAAATCACAGCTGTGTTAAAACATATATACATAAATGAACATACTTTTCAGAAGGTCGACATTTCTCTATTATAAATTCTTTATTCTAATATTTTTTATTTCTATGAGCTGTAAGCCGTAATCATCAAGATTAAGACTAAAACACAAAAAGGTTTGAAATAGTTCACTTTATGTATAATGAATCTAGAATATATGAAAGTTCCACTCTTTGAATTAAATTATGGAGAATAAAAAACTTTTCCACAATATTAAATCTTTTGAGATGCACCTGTATACTAATTATAGTTTTGCAAGCATCAGATAACTTTACCTCTGTTTCAGTTGTTGCCTTGACCCTGGATTGCTGAGACGATTTTTGATGTGTGATCAAAAGTTTAATTTTCAAAAGAAAATAATTATGTAAGGTTGTTTCGGTGCCTTTGCTGCCTTACAATAAATTATACAGTATATAGTTATAGCAGTGTTACTGTAGCTATAAGGGCATTGGCTACAGTATATTCTGCCATTGCTGTAAATGTTTTTGAAAATACTGTGCCATCTGCTGTGTGGAATTTAGAGATATTTAAAGTTTCATACAGGTTTGAACACAGTATTTTGTTCTATGTTAATTCTGATGTGTGAAAAGGAAATGTATATATGCATGCTATAACCTGTATAGATGATTATTCCAGTGTTCATTCCAGTCTAAAATCTAAACAAACCAAATAATGACCATATATGTATGCAACAATAATTCAGAGATTTCCTCAAATGTGTACGTGTGTGTGTGTGTGTGTGTGTGAAACCAAGGGAGGAAGAAAGAAATCAGCTGTACATGACGGTGCTCCCTATGGTTCCTCATTATGAGATACTTAAGAACACCCCTGTCTCTCTGGATTGCTCAAACGCTCCTGTTTAGCCAAACACAAAGCTTTCTCTCTCCACCACATGACATACTGCTAGACACCTATTTCTCTGGTACAGGTAAAGACATCCTTTTCTCTTATTCAGTGCTCTTGAAATCCTTCATTGTCACTTCTTGAGTGATCTTGGCATTACATGTTTAAGTGTTTCATCCTCTTTTAGCACACTTTAAGTTGACAGTTATGCATGCTGCAGGTGCAGGGTGTTTGGTGTTGTGATGCAATAAAGATGTTTTAGTACTTCTGTGCTGAAAGGTCAGCTTTTATAAAACTGCTCATTTGAATACTATCAGATGTTCTGATGTGATTTAAAAAGTAAAAATGTGTAATCGTTTCTTCTTTTAACAGTAGCCAACAGAGTAAAAATTTTAACTAACTCTATGCTAGAAATGTATACGATAAACCTACGTACGTGTGGTAGTTTCTGAAAAGCTTGTGAATGTCGCCACAGCCAAATTCTGGAAACTGGTGAAAAATTCAGTTTTGACCAAAGATGATTTTTCTTCCAAAAATATATTTAAGAAAACAAAAAATTAATTTTTAGCAAAATCACACAGAAATGTTTTTATTTAGGTTGCATTATAACCTTGAATTGGCTATCTGCCTGCACAGATCATGTTGTGCAAGGAGCCAGTTTAACAAATGCAGCAGTAAATGCAGTCATTCTGCTTAAAGGTGTCTAAAACCTTAGTGATTTTTTCACCAAGAAACACATATAAACCTAATCAGTTCAGTTTGTGATCAATTACTGACTATCATATTGTCCATAACGTACCTGCACATCACATCATGAAATAATAATCACATGAGGAGATAATGAAGAGACTCGCGTTGTTAGTGAATTTTACCTCAGATGATGAAACAGACTGATGTTGATGATGCTGATAATCAAAGTGATTGAAACTCATTTTCCTACTGTAAACTTACAAGTCTTTAAAATGTCACAATAATGCTTTTCCACAAGTAGATTAGGTTATAAATTAAAAGGAAGGTGGGACATCTTTCAGTGGAATAGGAATGAAATACAAATTGGGGGGGAGAGCATATAGTTTTCAGAACTATTGTATACAGCATGTTATAGAAAACATCAAAAACCTGAAGGGTATTCCAGACATATGCTAAAATCTGACCTGAAAATATTCAACCACTGTGTACTGTTCAGGGCAAAAATAACCCATGCAATCTTTCTTTTTTTTTCTTTTTAGTTGTTAAAACAACTAAAACAATGCAAACCCTACACCTCCACTGTATATACTTATACAACGTAGTTTTCACCTAGTCACTAAAACATGCATGTATGTGAGACATATGACTGTGCCGTAAGCACAGATGTTTGTAAAATCTGGGACATTTGTGTGAGTCTTGGTTTCATGGTTTTGCTCATGTGTATCCAGGTTCACTGAATTGTAAAGATGTGCTCCATCTGCGGCTCGAAATATCTGCCTGTGGTCATGATTCTTCTGGCAGTCGTGAGCACGCTGGCCAACCTGCTCCTGCTTTTCCCTGGACTCACTTATAAATACCTGTTTGAAAATCATGTCACTCCAGAGGCCACATGGTGCACAGGAATATGGGCTTCTGGATTTGTAGTAAGTGCTGTACAGTTGTTGTTTTTTTTAAATAATACATTGTTCACTCAAGTTTAAAAAATGCTTTTTTTGTGGGACATTAAAAGCTACAGTACTGCATCTCAGAATAGAAATGATAGTTTTGTGTCCATGGTCCAAGAGCATTTAACCATTCTTATTCCTATAACATCACATGCTGAGCAGACATTCGTCTGTGTGTGTGTGGTAGTTTATGCGTCTAGCGCATGACCTATTTATCTCGTGGTAGCTCTGTCTCTAATTGGTAAGCCCTCTTTTTAAAACCAGACTGTGTGTGTCTGTGTGTGTGTGTGTGTGTGTGTGTGCACTTTTGTGCGTGTTTATTTTTGTCAGGTGTTTGTGGCGGTTCGTGGCTTTGCATCCAATGATACAAAAACAGGATGCTGTCAGTTCCGAGCTGATGTGAGTTGTATGCAATTTTTAAAAAAATCACACTTAATTTGACACATTGAATTTGACTCGTTCTTAGAGTACATTGGCAAACTGCAGTGTAAAATCAATGGAAACATTGACTGCCTCCGTTCATTGTATAAGCAGGATTCACTCAATGCATCATTTCAACACAAAATGCTGACCTGGCAGTTTCATTTTCACAGATGCTGTGTCGGATAGTGTACTCATGTGTGGCTGTGGTTGGAGCTGGCCTCTGTTTCCTGTTCAATTGTACAGGACTAACAAGAGGACCACTATGTCTGCACAATGGAACTGAGGGTCTGGAGTGGGAGAGACCCCTCAGACTTATGAATCTGGAGTAAGTCTCTATATGGTTCCTTCTATTCTTATATACTGGACGTTATACTATATACTGGAACACAAAGCTGATAATTTTTATACTTTGCGTGTTATATGATCAGTATTTTAAAGGGGAGGGTTGTTTTTAAGTGTACCCGCTGCCTAGTGCCCGATGCTCCCTGGGATAGGCTCCAGGTTTCCCCGTGATTCTGAAAAGGACTAAGCGGTTGAAGATGGATGGCTGGATGGATGGGTTATTTTTAGCACAAGAGGCAAGGGTACATAGTAGTGTGGGAAGTGGGATGTGGGATGTGGGATGTGGGATGTGGGACCCCCCCCCCAATATTTTCGAATTAAAATGGAAGTTTTTAGCACTTCCCCTTCTAGTGTTATGACACACAGCTAGACCAAGCATGTGAGTGTGACAAAAGTGTGAACTGTGTTAGTAAAGCTTGTGTGTGTGTGTGTGTGTGTGTGTATGTATGTGTGTGTGTGTGTGTGTGTGTGTGTAAAAATGTGAGTTAGGCAACTGCTTACATTTATGTTTGTGTGATTTTTTTTAGTGCAACAAGTTACCTGTATCAGCCAGAGAGATGGGCCTCTGCCTGTGAGGAGCCTCGTAATGTTGTGGTGTGGAACATTGTTCTCTTCTCTACAATCATGGCTGTTAATGGACTTCAGGCTGTATTCTGTGTTGTGCAGATCCTCAATGCTATACATGGTGTAATATTTGGACCTAGTAAGAAGAAGGTAATGTTAATTTTGATATTATGTTGTATGCAAGTATCATAGAGCAGTAAACTTGGGGGGTTGCTTCAAGTGGTTTTCCCAAATTCAGTTGAAAATGCAACTTATAATCACTTCTCCAGTTTCAAAATTATTCAACCCCCTTGTATAGAATCCCTCACAATCACACCTGATACAACCAGTCAAGGGCTTCATTAGTTGCACAGGTGTGCTTGAGCTGGAACACATGAAATACTTGAACTGGCTAGAGGTAGAAAATATATTAAATACCTGGATGAGGAAGAAAAAGGAAGCCATCAATGGCTGCAACCAGATTTCTGAGTAAGCAGGTTGTGAAAAACACTTGAGTGACTGTAAAATACCTGCAGCAAGACTTGGTGGCAATAGGCACTGAGGTTTCAGTGAGTACAGCTCCGGGGCTACGTTGCATCCTCTGGCACTTGAAACCTACAGTGTTTGGAAGGCAAGATGGATTCATTGAAATATCAGGAAATCCTAGGAGAAAACGTCATGCCGTCTGTGAGGAAGCTGAAGCTGGGCGTCATTGGACTTTGGCATACCTCAAATTCCAACAAGGTTTGGTTGCAGAAAAAGTCCTGGTAGATTCTACAGGGCCATCACAGTCATGTGATGAATGCTATAGTTGAACCCCATAGAAAATCTCTTATGGGATTTGAAGAAGGCGGTTGCAGCACGCACATCCAAGAATATTACTGAACTGGAAGCCATTACTCATGAGGAATGGGTGAAGATTCCTAGGAACACTGCCAGAAGCTGGTGTATGGCTATGCATCTCATTTACAGCAGATCATAAAAGGGTGCTCTACTAAGTAATAAAGATGCTTGCCATGAAAGGGTTGAATAATTTTGAAACTGGAGAAGTCATAAGTTGTATTTTCAGTTGAGTTTGAGGAAACCACATTGTGTTGAACTATTTCAATTTCTTTTGTTTGATTTGTTCATTGCAAACAGCTGAAAGTCTGTATATTGTGACAATAAACCTGACTTGCAATGGGGTTTGAATAATTTTGATCGCAACTGTAGAAGTTAAAGGAATGGGAATAATAAAAAAAATAATAAGTATTTATTGTCACTGCATTAAACAATTTTTAATTTTTTCTTAGGTTGTTCATGCTTAAAGAACACAAAGGACTGGTTTCATCCCTAAAACAGATTAAATGCACCATCACTTTTCTATGGATGTAGTGTCTACACAATCATGATGGATAATTCCTGCATCCAGAATTGTGGAGATAGACTCAGCCCTTCTTTGCTGGGTCAGTCCTGTTCTCTCTGCTCTTAGGGTGCAACCCAGGATACAACACCAGTTTAAAAAGAGCTCAACATTTACATTTCCAATGTATTTCTTTGATACTGAATGTTCTGTTTTCAGTACATAAATATCACTGATTCAGTACTTCAGTATCTCCACTCCAGTGTAGATAAAATACGGTGCCACATGTACAGGAAAATGAAAGGAAATGAAAGCTTACAATTCATCACCAAAAGCAAAAAAATTTTTTTGCTTATTTTTTTTAACAGCCGGAAATGGTTTAAGCTGAACTTTATGTTTTACTGTTACAATACACAAGAGGTCACTAGCTGCACTCTCAATGTTTTTACTCAAGACAGGGTTGGCGAGCAGAAGTCTAAAAAATATTTATCAATGAAACACTGTGTAAGGTTTCTCAACAGGGATCTCATACTTAGCACAGAAAGTAGAAATCTATGTGTATGCACTGCATATTGTTCTAAAATTGTATGTATGGGAGTGTGTGTTTACTTATGAATGTAAAGTATTTAATTATGGCATAAATTTCTGTTGTTGCGATTTTGATTAAGTTATTCATATTATGTTATTTATATTTATGCTCACATAGATGTACAGTATATTAATGCAGTACTAATTTGGACATTATATGATTTAAGTTGTATTTAACATATGTATTTAATATTTAACTAATGTCCTACGTATGTACATAACTGTTTTGTCCAGAAATATTAATAAAGATATTTACAATATAAAATATTATATTTATTTTGTTCTAATTTCAGTTTGTTACTTTTATCTGCTCCACAAAAATGCCCCAGCAAATAATGTCAATGTTTACAGAGTATAACTGTATTCTAAGAATGTATCTAATCGTACTCACTAATCGTATGTATCTAATCGAACCCACTAATCGTAGGGTTGTTGGTTCGATTCCCGGGCCGGGTGACTCCACATGCCGAAGTGTCCTTGGGCAAGACACTGAACCCCAAGTTGCTAGCGCCTTGCATGGCAGCTCTGGTACCATTGGTGTGTGTGTGTGTGAATGGGTGAATGAGACACAGTGTAAAGCGCTTTGGATAAAAGTGCTATATAAGTGCACATTTACCAATATATGTTTTAAATAGATGAATGAAAATGAATCTATAATGAAACATATTACCTATTACGGTTAAGTAACCGTCATCATCACATCACACTGCATCCTGATTTGCCATAATGTCAGCACAAGCAGACAATGATGTAAGCAGACAAGGTAAACTGAGCATTTTGATTCAGTTATTCTTCATTACATTCTTAAGGAGACCTCAAATATTAAGAGATTATATGTATAAACTTTTAAATTCAATGATGTCAAACCCTATAAATTGACAATAAATGGATTCATGGTGGATAAGAACTACAATATGGCCAAAGGGTTAAGGTTAGACACTAACAGTTTACAGGCAGTAGGCAATTAAGGTCACAGTTACAATAACTGAGGACACTAAAGAGACCTTTCTACTGACTCTGAAAAACACCAGAAGAAAGATGCCTAGGGTGCTTGCTCACCTGCGTGAACATGCCATAGGCCTGCTGCAAGTAAGCATGAGGACTGCAGACGTGGTCAGAGCAATAAACTGCAATGTCTGTAATGTAAGATGCAAATATTTACACATGTTAAGAAATTTGCTGGAAATTATAACAGTTGAATGTAAGAGGACGTTTCTTTTTTTGTGCTGAGTATAGTTTTCGTTTTCTGGGTCCTTTGGTTGATCTGTAGTCAATTGGTCATCTCACAAGAGACTTAATATAAAACATACAGTAGTTATAGCACTGAAGCTGCTAAAGCACTAAAACTTTGGAGTTGATAAAGCACTATTTTTAACTCCCACAATCACTCTGCCATAATATAAATTTCCAAAGCCTTGTTGTTGACACTCTATTGCTTTTGAAAGTTGGTTATTTGAAGAAGGTGGATCCCCAAGGTCTTTATTGTCAGGATGCAGTTCATAAATTTAGTCTGTTTGATGTTTCTTCCGTATATATCCTCCTTTGTTTGAGTTTGTTTTACTCTTGTTTTCCCCAAGGATGGCTTTGTCATATAGTTCCTCTCTGTCCACTGTCTTTCCTGACCATATGCACGCACACATGCACACATTTGTAACATGTATACTCATAAGGACCTTCCGTTGACATTATGAATGCAGCTAATTAATTCTATGCTATACCAAACCATAAACCCAACCTTAACCTCAGTAAACAAAAGGAATTAAAATAAAGGCTGTAAAAAAGCAATTACCCTCACGGGGCCCAGCCAAATATCACCACAAGGGCACATGCAAGCAAGGAACCCCCACACACACACACACACATATATATAGCTCTTAAATTCACGGGAGGTCATTTTCTTTTAGACACTCATGAGCCATTTTAACAGGAACATCTGTACACCTGCTCCTTCATGCAGTTACCCCATCAGCCAATCATGTCACAAAAGCACAATGCATAACATCATGCAGATGCAGGTCAAGAGCTTTAGTTAATGTTTACATCAACCATCACAATGGGAAAATGTGATTTCAGTGACTTTGAGGAGAAAAAAATCTGAACTGTCCAGTATCAGTGAGCCTGTGCACACAGCACTGTTGCCTCAACTTCCTGTTCCTTGCTGACAGGATTGGAACCTAATGTGGTCTTCTGCTGCTGTAGATCATCTGCATCAAGGTTCAGCTGTGTGTTCTGACATGCTTTTTTGCTCACCACAGTTGTAAAGAGTGATAATTTGACTTACTGTGGACTTTCCATCACCTCAGACCAGTCTAGCCCTTTTCCTCTGACTTCTCTCATCAACCAGTGTTTTCCACCTGCAGAACTGTATGGTTTTTTTTTGTACACCAAACTGAAAATGCTCAAACAAATCCGTCTGGCTCAAACAGCCATGCCATGGTTGTGGTATTGATCCTTAACCTCACCGCTCAGTTTCATTTTTAATCACTTTGGATTAAAGCACCTGCCAGTTGAATAAGCATAAACATGAAATGTACCTTGCAAGTAAATATTTGAGTATGCATGATCATCCTCCTTCATTCTGTCTATGAGATTGTGGCACTGTTTACCAAGAAACACAGACAGCATTTTAAACTAGGTCTATTTAAACACTGTCAAAAATGTGTGTAGGCAATAGGCACCATTGCTAGATCTTTGATACAGCTGAAAAAATATCAGTTAATTTTCCCTGTCATGATAAACAGGGTGAGTTAGCATAACAAATAAAAAAATGCTAGAGGAGATTTTCACATTCAGAAACAGGAAGAGCTTAGGGTCATCACAGTCATGGGAAAACAGACAGATGTCTACAGTGCATCCAGAAAGTATTCACAGCGCTTAACTTTTCCGACATTTTGTTATGTTACAGCCTTATTCCAAAATGGATTAAAATCATTATTTTCCTCAAAATTCTACAAACAATATCCCATAATGACAACGTGAAAGAAGTTTGAAATCTTTGCAAATTTACCAAAAATAAATAACAAAAAAAGCACATTTACATATGTACACTTTCCAGATGTACTGTACATATGTTTTGAAGTGAGATGGAATGTAGCCAAGAACGTTAAAAGGAGTGAACATACTATTAAAAATAGGTGTATCATATGATGAGGTGGAAATGTGTTGAAGCCTGGATATAAAAATATTCTACTGTTGACACAACAAAAGGTTCACAAAACCCGAATGGTATTGATGACATCAAAATGCTTCATTCATTATTTTCTTTGCTCACTCATTTGCTTAACTGTGTGTCATAAACTCCAACAAAAACTATGTAGACTGTCTGGATTTTGGAAGAGGGTTGATCCAGGCTGCCATGAATACACTTCTGTCTTTAATTTATTTCATTCATTTACATGTGATTCATTTTCATGTGATTCATTTTCGTGTGATTCCTAGACGTATGATTCCTTTTCATGTGATTAAGTTACGTATGATTCATTTTCATGTGATTAATTTACGTATGATTCATTTACATGTGATTCATTTCCTAATTTGCTACTCTTTAAATCCAGTTTTAGACTATAATATTACAAAGGTCTTTCCAGATTAATACTTACTACACTGTATGAGATAACCCCAGTAAAATTGCCTGAATTCTATAATATAATTTGTTCACCATAAACACACTTCTATCTCAATATAGAGCCATGTGTCCAAGTGTCTATACATCAGGTGTATTAGAGTAGGGCAGTGGTATTCCAGGACTGGTAATCACTGATCTAACAGGAAACACTGGGCACAAATCAGAGTAAAGCTATATAGACATGGGGAAAACATACAGTATGAAACTCCGCACAGACAGCAACTCAAGCTCAAGATTGGATTGAGATCCCTGGAGCTGTGAGGCACCAACATTGTGTGACAAGTAGCAAACTGAGGAAGTCAGCAAATGTTGCTGTGACGTTTTTACCACAAGAACATCATGGTCTGCAAAATGTTGCAAAAGTCATCAACATCAGGTTGATCAATATCAGGTTGGCACTGCTGCTGTTTGTTGGAGGGGAAAAATGTGCCAGACATAGCTGATTGCTGTGAGTAAACTGCTACCTAAATCCACTAGTGTTTTTTTTAAATAATAATAATAATAATAATAATAATAATAATAATAATAATAATAATAATTATTATTATTATTATTATTATTATTATTATTATTATTTATTTATTTATTTTAAAATATTTATATTATTTATTTATTTATTTATTTATTTTTCATAAGCAAAACTTTAATGCTCTGTTTAATGTAAAGAAGCAAAATCATTCACATGGAACTCAACTAGCTCATATCCATGTGCCTTTGTTATTAGGATGTGACACTTAGCTCTTTAAAAGACAGGAAGAATACCATCATCATCATCATCACCATTCATACACCATTCCAAAGAAACAGGTTGTTTTGGAAAAAGCTATGAGCTTTTGACTTGTTTCACTGGAAACTTTTTTGTGATTATATAATGCATTATTCATTCATTTATCTCCAGTAACCTCTTTATGGTGTCATGTAATTGGTGCTGCAGAAAAAGCAACAATTCAACAATTACAGCTTCCGCAATAAGCGTTAAGATCTCCTGACTCCTGACAAATCAGTAATGAGGAAGTCATTGAACCCGCATTTGAAGACATAGCAATTTTAAACACTACTTGAATTAATCAAAGAACAGTTAATAATACTAATAGACATACAGGCTGGTGTGCATGGCTTCATGAAACTGCAAATGTTGAGAACTTATGTTGAGATAATAATAATAACAATAATAATAATAATATTAATAATAAGTATAATATAATAAAATGTGTCTCTATTTATATGGTTTATAAACTGTGCTCTTAAACTCAATGCCTTACAGAAGAATGAGGGTCATTCTGAGATATATTTATTCCATAGCCAAAACTGAGCTGGGGTATTACAGGAAGGAAACAAAATGACAGAGACAACATGACATTTCATCCTTTTTTTTGCTTCTAATGAACATCCCCCGCAAACTCCCTCCAAGCTCTGCAGGGAATGGCTCTGATAAGAGAGGCTGAACGGGAAAGTGTGTGGTTTCTTTTGGAGTGAAAAGCAAAACAACAGGGATTAAGAAGTGAAGAGGAAATAGGAGTAAAACAGCAAGCTCAGAGGACTGTTCCTGTATGCGTGTCTTTATTTGTGGAAGCATTATCATGCTCACTGGTGTTTATAAGCAGAATCCACCCACAAAGAAGTAAGACATTATCTGCTGTTCGATTACCTCCTGCCTCAAACATCCATCTAACAGAGGCTCAAACACAGTGACAATCCTAATCTCAGCACAGTTTGCCTGTTTGCTGCGCTCAAGGTTAGTATCAATTTATGACTTCTGAACTTTTACAATTTTTAGAATTTGTATTTTATTTTAATTTGATGAGATCACTAAAATGTTGGTCTTGTATGGAGGCAATAGTGTGTTCTTTGTAGTTTGAGGTATTGTTTGAGATGATGATACTAAATAACACATTGCTATATTTTGTGAAGCACTATTTGAGCCACAAATTCATTCAAGCCTTATTTATTTAACTGGTGCTTAAAACATATTTGTATAACATAAATATGTTCTATGGGGTTTGTATTTGTATACACACATAATTCAATAACGTTATGAAATGTTCCATGTAACTCTACTTGAATGTTGTTTGGTTGTTTTCATGTGTTGCATATGTCTATTACGATTTTGCATGACTTGACAAAATTTGTAGTCTGAGTCTGTATATAAACACCACTTTAGCAGCTCTAACAATACACATCTGAACACCTTCTTGTGTACAAATAAAGGAGATACCATGCTGACATTTGTTTATAATGTCTTATATTCGACATTTTCAAAAGTTAACTCATTTATGAAATAAAATTATCCCAGCCATTTTTTGTAAAAATTAAACAATCCTTTGGGTTGAAAAACAAACCATTTTCTGGGTTAAAATTAACAACCCAACTTGATGGCCAAACCCAACATGTGTTCTGTTCTACATTTACTCAGCTGTTAAAAATAACCCAATTTGTGTTGTTTCTAATCCAGTGTTCATTAGAGTGTATCACTGCATAATTTCTCCTGACAAGGTAGCATTAATAAGACTAATTAAAACTACGCTTAATATAGAGAAACATGAAGCAAAACTCTCAGTGGCATGAGTGTGCAATGTGACAGTGCTTACAGAAATATCTTTCACGACCTATTATATTTTAAGCTGTGCTTCTGAAAAAGGAAATGTGTCATATATACACGGTAGCTATAGCGGAAACCTCTAAAATGTCAGTGTGAAAAGTTTCTATAGACATTTATAAGGCTTATAGACATTTATCACTACAAACAGTACAATGTTCCATGGTAATCTATTTGAATATGGTTTGGAGGTTTTCATATTTCCATTTAGATTTTGCATGACGTGAAAACATTCCGAGGCTCAGTGAAGCTTACAGTTTGAGGCCATACTATTTATAATTACAATCTATATATATATATATATATATATATTATATATATATATATATATATATATATATATATATATATATATATATATATATATATATATAGATTGTAGTATATACACATACTACAATATATATATATAGTGCCTTGCGAAAGTATTCGGCCCCCTTGAACTTTTCAACCTTTTGCCACATTTCAGGCTTCAAACATAAAGATATGAAATTTTTATTTTTTGTGAAGAATCACCAACAAGTGGGACACAATTGTGAAGTGGAACGAAATCTATTGGATATTTTAAACTTTTTTAGCAAATAAAAAACTGAAAAGTGGTGCGTGCAAAATTATTCGGCCTCTTTACTTTCAGTGCAGCAAACTCAATCCAGAAGTTCAGCGAGGATCTCTGAATGATCCAATGTTGTCCTAAATGACTGATGGTGATGCTCCTTGGGATGTTTAAAGCTTGGGAAATCTTTTTGTATCCAAATCTGGCTTTAAACTTCTCCACAACAGTATTACGCACCTGCCTGGTGTGTTCCTTGGTCTTCATGATGCTCTCTGCGCTTTCAACAGAACCCTGAGACTATCACAGAGCAGGTGCATTTATACAGAGGTGTACTTATAAAGAGACTTGATTACACACAGGTGGATTCTATTTATCACCATCAGTCATTTAGCCGAATACTTTTGCAAGGCACTGTATATATATATATATATAGAGTGTAAATATTTTGTGTGGCCACCATTATTTTCCAGCACTGCCTTAACCCTCTTGGGCATGGAGTTCACCAGAGCTTCACAGGTTGCCACTGGGGTCCTCTTCCACTCCTCCATGACAACATCACTGAGCTGCTGGATGTTAGAGACCTTCCATTTGAGGATGCCCCACAGATGCTCAATAGGGTTTAGGTTTGGAGACATGCTTAGCCCATCCATCACCTTCACCCTCAGCTTCTTTAGCAAGGCAGTGGTCATCTTGGAGATGTGTTTGGGGTCATTATCATGCTGGAATACTGCATACTGATGCTCTACTTCAGTATGTCACAGTACATGTTGGCATTCATGGTTCTGTCAATGAATTGTAGCTCCCCAGTGCCGGCAGCACTTATGCAGCCCCAGACCATGACACTCCCACCACCATGCTTGACTGTAGGCAAGGCACACGTGTCTTTGTACTCCTCACCTGGTTGCCGCCACACATTCTTGACACCTTCTGAACCAAATAAGTTTATCTTGGTCTCATCAGAGCACAGGACATGGTAATAGTAATCCATGTCCTTAGTCTGCTTGTCTTCAGCAAACTGTTTGCGGGCTTACTTGTACATCATCTTTAGAAGAGGCCTCCTTCTGGGATGACAGCCATGCAGACAAATTTGATGCAGTGTGCGGCGTATGGTCTAAGCACTGACAGGCTTTTCCCTCAGCCATTCATTTTTATTGAACATCTTTGCTGAAAATTTCTGCTGTACATTTCTGCTGAACATGTTAAACTGCTGTATGGTCTTGGACACCATGTGTCAAGTGTCAGGGTCTTGGCGATCTTCTTATAGCCTAGGCCATCTTTATACAGGGCAACAATTCTTTTTTTCAGATTCTCAGAGAGTTCTTTGCCATGAGATGCCATGTTGAACTTCCAGTGACCAGTATGAGGGAGTGTGAGCGCGATGACACCAAATTTAACAAACCTGCTCCCCATTCACACCTGAGACCTTGTAACACTAACAAGTCACATGACACCGGGGAAGGAAAATGGCTAATTGGGCTGAATTAGGACATTTTCACTTAGGGGTGTACTCACTTTTGTTGCCAGCGGTTTAGACATTAATGGATGGCTGTGTGTTGAGTTATTTTGAGGAGACAGCAAATTTACACTGTTACACAAGCTGTACACTCACTACTTTACATCAAATACATTGCAAAGTGTCATTTCTTCAGTGTTGTCACATGAAAAGGTATAATCAAATATTGACAAAAATGTGAGGGGTGTACTCACTTTTGTGAGATACTGTATAATATATATAATATATATCTACATACATTTGACCTTCTCTTATGTTTATAATTCCTCATGTCATCAGCTTCCTCCCTCAGTGAGCTTGGTGAAAAATTTTCACATTAAGTGGATTATGAAGTAATATGTAAACAGATTTCAACAAACAAAAGTGCTAAGAGCATGCTGTGATTGCAAACATAATCCTTTCTATTCCACACACACACACAAACCCTTTTTAAACTGTACCCTTGAAGAACTTTTTTCATTCACAGTATAGTGTTATGAAGGAGAATCTGTTTCTCTATGCTCTAAAAATGCTGGGTTATTTTTTCTACCTAAATGCTGGGTTGAGCATTTATAAGGCTTATAGACATTTATTGTGTTTTTCAGGTATGAACTACAGCAATAGCACTCAGCCCCATGGCTGCAGAGACCTTCAACATGGAAACAGCACAGACTTCAGCAGTGCATTCACACAGCTGGTTCTCCCAGTGCTTTATACACTGACCTGCCCCATTGGTCTGATCTTAAATGGCTTGGCAGCGTGGATTTTCTTCCAAGTACCCAGCACCTCAGGCCTGGTGGTGTACCTGAAGAACATGGTGGTGGCTGACCTTCTGATGCTGTTCTCCTTTCCTTGGCGCGTGGCTAATGACCTAGGCTTTGGTGGATGGTACCTGAGACAGGTGGTGTGCCGCTACACAGCTGTGCTCTTCTACTTAGGCATGTATACAAGCATCATCTTCATGAGCCTCATCAGCCTGGAGCGTTATGTCAAGATCGTGCATGCATCCTCGTGCTCACCTCGGCCTTGCTCTGTACGTGCTGCCACTTTCCTGCAGCAGGTCACTGTAGCCAGATGTCTGGTGTTTCTGTCCTGGGCATCGATGCTACTCTGCATGCTCCCCAACTCACTGCTGACCAACAAGCCTGCTGCAGAGGGCTGCTCCTGCATGGACCTGAAG
Source organism: Ameiurus melas (assembly GCA_012411365.1). Classification (NCBI taxonomy): domain Eukaryota; kingdom Metazoa; phylum Chordata; class Actinopteri; order Siluriformes; family Ictaluridae; genus Ameiurus; species Ameiurus melas. Next base: position 22,217,460 of record CM022759.1, read on the forward strand.
AGCGAGCTTGGACGCAGCTGGCATGAAGCCTCTACCCACTCTGCTGTGGCCATGTTCTGGGTGACACTTGTGTTCATGTCTTTCTGCTATGCTTCCATAGCCTGGCAGGTGTACCAATCCTACCGAAGAGTAAAGCGGGGCAGCAGCCAAGCAAGCCGCAAGTCTAACCAAAGTATTTTCAGCTTGCTGATTGTGTTTTTTGTCTGCTTTGTGCCATATCATATTTGTCGAGTGCCCTACACACTGAGCCAGAGGTTCAACACCACTCTTAGCACTGAAAGCCGATATCATCTCTTCCAGGCCAAAGAGGCATCACTGTTCATGGCTTCATTTAATGTGTGTCTAGACCCCTTGGTCTACTTCCTCATGTGCAAGACATTTCGAGAGTTGCTCCTGTGTAAGAAGTCTTCTGCAGAGGCTATTAATGGGGTGCCCTCTGCTACCAATAAACTAAGTACCAGCAATTTGTAGAGACAAAATGGAAACAGAAAGAGGAATTGATGGTTGTTGACGTACACCAAGGTAGTTGCAGTGGATCAATTACACAATGCTAAAACAACAAGATGAGCACATGAGCAGGGCTGTGTCTTCCGGGTTCTGTCTCACTTTGCAAAGCCACTGTGACCAAAAGGAGAAACCAAAGACAAATAATTTAATCATCAAAAAGCCTTCTCAAATCTCAAATATATTTTTATCTATTTGCATTATCGGACTGAATAATGCAGAGCTCATAAAAACTGGGACTTCTCTACAACTTGGTAATCCCAAATTTGGTTTTTACATGTTTAATTTATATATATATATATATATATATATATATATATATATACATAGTATATATATATATATATATATATATATATATATATATATATATATATATATATAGGTGAAAAAAAGTCCTTCCTCATTTCCTGTTCCTTTTTCATGTTTGTCACACTTAAGTGTTTTGGAACATCAAACCAATTAAAAATAATAAACAATAGAACAAGAACAACACAAGTAAACACAAAATGCAATTTGTAAATGAAGGTGTTTATTATTAAAAGGGAAAAAAATTCAAACCATCATGGCCCTGTGTGAAAAAAGTGATTGCCCCTTAAACCTAATAACTGGTTGGGCCACCCTTAGCAGCAACAACTGCAACCAAGCGTTTGCGATAACGTGCAATGAGGCTTTTACAGCGTCCTGGAGGAATTTTGGCCCACTCATCTTTGCAGAATTGTCCTAATTCAGTTACATTAGAGGGTTTTCGAGCATGAACGGCCTTTTTAAAGTCATACCACAACATCTCAATAGGATTCAGGTCAGGACTTTGGCTAGGCCACTCCAAAGTCTTCATTTTGTTTTTCTTCAGGCATTCGGTGGTGGACTTGCTGGTGTGTTTAGGATCATTGTCCTGCTGCAGAACCCAAGTTCGTTTCAGCTTGAGTACACGAACAGATGGTCGGACATTCTACTTCAGGATCTCTTGGTAGACAGCAGAATTCAAACTTCCTTTTATCACGGCAGGTCTTCCAGGTCCTGAAGCAGCAAAACAGCCCCAGACCATCACACTACCACCACCATATTTTACTGTTGGTATAATGTTCTTTTTATGAAATGCAGTGTTCCTTCTACGCCAGATATACTTGGACACACACCTTCCAAAGAGTTCCACTTTTGTCTCATCGGTCCACAGAATGTTGTCCCAAAAGTCTTGGGGATCATCAAGATGTGTTGTGGAGAAATTGAGACGAGCTTTGATGTTCTTTTTGCTCAGCAGTGGTTTTCTCCTTGGAACTCTGCCATGCAGGCCATTTTTGCCCAGTCTTTTCCTGATGGTGGAGGCATGAACGCTGACCTTAACTGAGGCAAGTGAGGCCTGCAGTTCTTTGGACGTTGTTGTGGGGTCTTTTGTGACCTCTTGGATGAGTCGTCGCTGCGCTCTTGGGGTAATTTTGGGCGGCCGGCCACTCCTGGGAAGGTTCACCACTGTTCCATGTCTTCGCCATTTGTGGATAATGGCTCTCACTGTGGTTCGCTGGATTCCCAAAGCTTTGGAAATGGCTTTATAACCCTTTCCAGACTGATAGATCTCAATTACTTTCTTTCTCAATTGTTCCTGAATTTCTTTGGGTCTCGGCATGATGTGTAGCTTTTAAGGATCTTCTGGTGGACCTTACTGTGTCAAGCAGCTCCTATTTAAGTGATGCCTTGATTGTGAACAGGTGTGGCAATAATCAGGCCTGGGTGTGGCTTGAGAAATTGAACTCAGGTGTGGACAACCACAGTTATAGTATGTTTTAACAAGGGGGGCAATCACTTTTTCACACAGGGCCATGATGGTTTGGATTTTTTTTCACCTTTAATAATAAACACCTTCATTTACAAATTGCATTTTGTGTTTACTTGTGTTGTCATTGACTATTGTTTAAATTGGTTTGATGTTCCGAAACACTTAAGTGTGACAAACATGCAAAGGAACAGGAAATGAGGAAGGGGGCAAACACTTTTTCACACCACTATATTATATATATATATATATATATATATATATATATATATATATATATATATATATATATATATATGTATATATATAAAAAACACAGTAATGAAACATGTAATGAATGAAAAACTTGTTTTTGCTATTGTACATATAGATTTGTAAAAACAATATTTATATATTAAAACGATACCATAAATAAGACATGATATGTTATAAATTTTATGTGTCTGTAGTCAATTAATATTTCCCAGAGTCATCACTCCACTAGACTGCACACACATCACTATTAGAGCATAGCTGTGGATGCATGGATCTGACTATATTAAAAGGAAGTCATTGTATAGCATCAGTGTTCAGTAGACTACTATCTAATAACCTTCCTGAAATACCTAGTAGTAACAAACTGAGCTTTAACAGAACTTGAATATAGGGCCTCTTTAGACCTTTTATCCCCAGTTTCCATGACCTGTTCTCTGTTCATGACTCATAGAATTAATGCAAATTTGCGTGGGTCAGTTCCTGACTCATAGATTCAAGGCAAAATTGCGTGGGTCAGTTCCTGACTCGTATTCTTATGGAGTCTACACAATGTCACCACTTGGTTTGAATGCTAGACAAATACTGTATAAAGGTTTGTTTTAAATATATTTTCTTATAAATGTTCCTGTCCGTTCTGCATTGTAGTTCATTTTAATGAGCTGCATAGAGACAGAGGGTATGCCTGCATAAATGAACTTGAAGACTCCATATCCAAAGCCACTGCCTATACCTCAGGGTCAATTTAAGAGGGTCATGAAAAACCAGGGTCAGGATAGAAATGACTTTTGGGATTCTAAAGTCCCATTTTAATTGTTTAAGACTCTTAGGTGTAGATCCAGCCAATGCATGTGACACACAATATAGCCATGATTAAGGAGGGACTTCCTGACCAATCAGCTGTAAGACAGGCCATTGCAGAACAATTCTTTGTTACTTATTGAATTTATGTTACTACACAAACACCCCACATGAAACAGTGGACAGGATCTTTATTTGACCAATTACTTTTTATTTCAGTCAGTTGTCTTGACCTTTCAACATTGCAATACTATACCACTTTCAATACTAACGCTTTTTAATACTCCAGCAAAACAAATATTCAGTAGACAGATGTAGACCACTATGGCAATGAAAGTAGTGCATTTACTTCCGAAAGCCGCTCAGAGCACACAGAGACTGTATAATACATTTAATCATGGACACCACCAGTTTGGAGAATCTGAATTATTTACTAAATTGGCTACAATCAGTGGAGTGAATACACTGGACTAACTTGAGCCAGTATGCAGCAGTCACCTCATGTATAGTGTAGAAAAGCTCTAAAAATCTTACTGAACAAAGAGGAAAAACAGTTTATTATGCTTAACATCTATTTAAATACACGTTTATTTTAGCCAACTTGTTCTTAAATTCTCCTGGGTCAGATGAAAAACACAATATTGCCAAAGTTTGTGGACACCTGACCATCATATCTATATTTGAGTCTTCCCCAAACTGCTGCCACAATGTTGGAAACACACAATTGTATAGGATGTCTCTGTACACTGAAGTATTATGATTCTACAGGAGCATGTAACTGAACAGGAACTAAGGGGCCCGAACCTGTTCCAGCATGACAATGCCCCTGAGCAAAGGTTCATGAAGACATGGTTTACCAAGGTTAGAGTTGAAGAATTCAAGTGGACTGCACAGAGCCCTGACCTCAACCCCACTGAACACTTTTGGCATGAACTGGTACGCTGGCTGCACCCCAGTCCTCCTCATCCAACATCAATGCTGGACCTCACTAATTCTCATGTGGCTGAATGGACAAATCCCCACAGACACACTCCAAAATCTAGTGGAAAGCCTTCCCAAAAGATTGGAAGTAATTATAACAGTGAAGGGAGGACTGAATCTGGAATGGGATGTTCAAAAAGCACATATGGGTGTGATGGTCAGGTGTGCACAAGCATTTGGCCATATAGTGTATTTCAGAGGTGTGGCCTCCATTATAGGGCCAATTCTTCAGCCAGTATCATTTGAGGGTGAAGGACCACCACCGGTTCCCAGGGTCATCCATTTTTAAACAAGTATAGCCTAGTTACCAATTTGTATAATATTTTATATTTGACATTTTATCTGCCAAGACTAATCTATCTAATCTAATGCCATTCAGGTTGCAGCTGAAATTAGCAATAACAATTTACTGCTAATTATTTCATTTACAATTACTTTTTATTTTAAAGATGTTACAAGTGATATGTGAATTGAAATCAAATTGAAATCAATTTAATGTGAATGGGTGTAGAAAAGCCTGACATAACGAGTTGTTAATACCTCAGTTAAGGCAGCTTGTGAATTTTTGGTTAAGTGAAGCCGGCTACCAAACTGAAACTCCAAAATTGTTGTGCTTGCTTCAGAATAAAAAGGTTACTGAGTCAGAGTACATTTGAGGATGGGTGGGTGGATGGATGGATGGATGGTCTTAACAACAAATCACTGGTCAGGAAATTAGCAAGAATTAAATAAATAAATAAAAGTATCTTAGTATGGGATAGCTTTTACCTTTGATTTCTTTAAATGTTATGCCCTGTGGGTAAACGTGCAGACAGCTTTTTTATTTGAACTTTATTATTTTGTTTTATATTTACTTTATTTCAATTTTGTACACCCAGACATTTGTCAGTTTTACATCAAACATTATAATCATTATCAGGATACAAGAAGACTATCTAATTGAATTTCCCTGTTTTTATAGATTTTCCCCAAACAGTTCACTGCAGCAAAAGTAAAGAGTGCATTTGTTTAATTCTTGCTTGATCTTCTGTCCAATGATTTGTTGTTAAGACCATCCATCCATCCACCCATCCATTTTCTGTACTGTTTATCCTACACAGGTTTGCAGGAAGCCTGGAATGTAATTGAATTTGTGAACAGATTCCACAAGGGGGCAACACATAGACACATCATACGTCATACGTGACACAGTCATCATACGTCATACAGGGCTCTCAGTCATTTGTTGCAAAACTGTGGAGCTTGTAACATTTCATTGTTGACCTCTGATAGTGAGTTTGATCAAAACACTATATATGAAAGAATTTTATTTTTATATAAAGAATTTTCTGTAAAAACGTACAACGCGCACACTGACAAGTAGCTGTAGCAACAATAAACAAAAGGAAAATAATGCTCTACAGCAGCGGTCCCCAACCCCCGGTCCGTGGGTCATTTGGTACCGGGCCGCACAGAAAGAATAAATAACGTACATTATTTCCGTTTTATTTATTATCTGGATCTGAAAAATGACCGGTTCTCTCCGTTACATCCTTCTACGACTCACTCTTGACGCATGTCAAGACGCTTGACTCGGTCACGTGATACGTTGAAACCTTACCATAGAGACCAGAGAGCGTTAGGGGGAGTGAGGATGTTACGAGGACGCTGCTAATAAAGTTGCGATTTCACACTGGATTTACGTTTATTATTATATTTTAAAAATACCCCAGTTTTTACCCCAGTCCTATCATTTTATTTTGTTGTATTTATCCGCCACACCTTAAAGGCCGGTCCGTGAAAATATTGTCTGATATTAAACCGGTCCGTGGCGCAAAAAAAGTTGGGGACCGCTGCCCTACAGCACAGGTTTCCACTCTTAGTCCTGGAGTACCCCATGTCATACATGTTAGGGTTTCTCTGCTCGATCACATTCACTTCAGCTAAAAGATGGGGGTGTTAATTAGCTGATTAGATTAGTTGGATTATTAGGTCGAAGGTATTCTAGGATCTGGTCCGCAACCCGTGGTCTACAGGAAACACAAAAATATACTTTGCATTTGGTGTGGTATCTAATTAGCATAAATATGTAACATACGTACACAGAATACAAATAAACAAAGTTTTCCGGAACCCATGCAAATCATTGGGGTTTGGAGGCAAGTCTATAGCATTATCGGTTATCACTTGTGATGGATGATAGTGCATCAGTCATGCGCATTATCACAACACAATCTACCTCATAAACAAAAGCACTTATTTACATCGAAACCTATTTTCCTTCCTTGTTTGAGTTCATAGAAGGAAGTAGGGGGCAAATAAAAAAAAAATAGCAGATATATCATAGAGATAGCAGCACTGCTTCGCTCTTAATGACTGCAGATGACTGTGAAAGGGTGAGTCTTTCCTGTCCTTTTAATCTGTACATTATTAAAACGTCATATATTTTAAAAATGTCAAATGTGTTGCAGTTTTTTAGTATGTCTCAGATAAATGGTTTTGTGACATTTAACACACACAGAAAATAGACGGTATGAATAAAGGGAATGACGATGACTCTAGTCTCGAATTTGGTAATATTTAAATCATTCATACATTCACTGGAAAAAAGTAAATAAAATCCCTTAAAAATACAGCAAAAGGTCTTTGTAAATGATTACTCCTAAATTACATACTGTATACTGTATTGGCTATATATGATTCATACATTAAACACATATCACCTTTTTTTTCTTTTCATTTTTGATCCAAAATTAAAATATAAAAGAAAATGCTATGTCCAAGCAATCTAAATAAAAGAAAAATAAGTACAATGCAATGGCTTTATAAATGTTGGTATATATAAAAAAAAATCCAGAATAAAGTCATTTATTTAAAAATAAATGTTAAATGTTACAAGATGTTGTTAAGTAAAAGCTCATCATTTTACTTATATGCAATACATGATTTTCAATATTAATTATTTTAAATAAACAAAAATAATCATCAGCAAGTCTCCAAATTAAAAACAAATAGTATAATTATTTGATGCTCAAAATATTTATTTGCTTAATGCTAACCTTTTAGCATTCAGTAAAATCCGCATTTCACGCGTCCGAAGGCCAAAGGCACCTGTCCATTGAAAAAGGGTCAATAAATGACTGATTTATTGTAATACTTGATTTAATATTAAGTTTAATAAAAATGAACAGTTGACACTGAACAACTTACAATGTGTGCATGAGAAAGACAGAAAAAGAAAAAGATGATGCTGGAAGGAAACCATCATTCTATTAAATTAACATTTTAGATATGAACAATATAACATCATTTTCACTTCCCAAATAGCATGTCCATCTACAGGGCATGTTGGCTTTAATTGGTGTCTCTCGCTTTCTCTCTGATGTTTGCACGCACGTACACACACACACACACACACACACACACACACACACACACACACACACACACACACACACACACACACACACACCATCTTCCCCTTTTACAGTGAGGGAAAAAAGTATTTGGTCCCCTGCTGATATTGTACGTTTGGCTACTGACAAAGAAATGATCAGTCTATAATTTTAATGGTAGATTTACAGTCATGGACGAAATTATTGGCACCCCTGGAACTTTTCCAGAAAATGCACCATTTCTCCCAGAAAAGTGTTGCAATGACAAATGTTTTGTCATGTTTTGTCATATACATGTTTATTACCTTTAAGTGCATTGGAACAGCACAAAAAAAGCAGAAGAAAAAAGGCAAATTTGACATCATTTTACACAAAACACCCAAAATGGACTGGACAAAATCATTGGCACCCTATTAAAACTGTGGGTAAATAATTTAATTTCAAGCATGTGATGTTCATTTAAAGTCACCTGTGGCAAGTAACAGGTGCTGGCAATATAAAAAAAGAGTGTATAAAAGTTGGCTCAATCTTTATGTTGTGTGCCTGTGTGTGTCCACACCAAGCATGGAGAAGAGAAAGAAGAGCCGAGAATTGTCTGAGGACTTAAGAAGCAAAATTGTGGAAAAATATCAACAATCTCAAGGTTACAAGTCAATCTCCAGAGATCTTAAAGTTCCTTTGTCCACTGTGTGCAATATAATCAAGTTTATAACCCATGGAACTGTGGCATATCTTCCTGGACGTGGACGGAAGAGAAAAATTGATGAAAGAATGCAACGCAGGATAGTTCGAATGGTGGATAAACAACCTCAGTCAACTTCCATGCGAATTCAGGCTGTCCTGCAGACTCAGGGTGCCTCAGTGTCAGCTCGAACCATACGTCGTCAGCTGAATGAGAAGAAGCGCTATGGCAGGAGACCGAGGAGAACCCCACTTCTGACACAGAGGCATAAAAAAGCCAGACTGCAGTTTGCAAAAATGTACCTGGGTAAGCCTCAATCCTTCTGGGAGAACGTTTTGTGGACAGATGAGACTAAGGTACAGCTTTTTGGCAAAGCACGTCATTCTACTGTTTACAGAAAACGGAAAGAGGCCTACAAAGAAAAGAACACAGTACCTACAGTCAAACATGGTGGAGGTTCAAGGATGTTTTGGGGTTGTTTTGCTGCCTTTGGCACTGGGTGCATTGACTATGTACAAGGAATCATGAAATCTGGAGACTATCAAAAGATTTTGGCCCATAATGTAGATCCTAGTGTCAGAAAGCTGGGTCTGCGTCAGAGGTCATGGGTGTTTCAGCAGGACAATGACCCGAAACATACCTCAAAAAGCACCCAGAAATGGTTGGAGACAAAGCGCTGGAGAATTCTGAAGTGGCCATCAATGAGTCCGGATCTAAATCCCTTAGAACACCTATGGAGAGATCTCAAAATTGCTGTTGCGAGAAGGCACCCTTCAAATCTGAGAGACCTGGAGCAGTTTTCAAAAGAAGAGTGGTCCAAAATTCCAGTTGAGAGGTGTAGGAAGCTTGTTGATGGTTATAGGAAGCAATTGGTTTCAGTTATTTTCTCCAAAGGGTGTACAACCATATATTAAGTTGAGGGTGCCAACAATTTTGTCCAACCTAATTTTTGAGTTTTGTGTAAAATGATGTCAAATTTGCCTTTTTTCTTCTGCTTTTTTGTGCTGTTCCAATGCAGTTAAAGGTAATAAACATGTGTATACCAAAACATTTGTCATTGCAACACTTTTCTGGGAGAAATGGTGCATTTTCTGGAAAAGTTCCAGGGGTGCCAATAATTTTGTCCATGACTGTATTTGAACAGTGAGAGACAGAATAACAACAAAAAATAAATAAATAATTGGACATACAGTCAGGTCCATATTTATTTGGACAGGGACACAATTCTTGTAAATTTGTCTCTGTACACCACCACAATGGATTTGAAATGAAGCAATCAAGATTTGATTGAAGTGTAGACTTTCAACTTTAATTAAAGTGGTTTAACAAAAAATATTGCATTATCCGTTTAGGAATTGCAGTTTTTACAGAGCCCCTCTATTTTTACAAGCTCAAAAGTAATTGGACAATTGACCGATAAGCAGTTTCATGGCCAGGAGTGGACAGTTTCCTCGTTATTTCATCACAAATTAAGGAGATAAAATGTCTGGAGTTGATTCCAAGCATTGAATGTGTATTTGGTAGCTGTTCATCGGAACTTTCAATATGTGATCCAAAGAGTTGTCGATGCAAGTGAAGGAGGCCATGATTAGGTTCATGGCCTCCGATACACACTGGGTCACTGGTATGTATTGATGATGTGACACTGATTGAGGCACTGTAGCAGGATGAATTCTAAAGTGTATACTAAAAGCTATACATTTTCTCAGATTCAGTCAAATGCTGCAAAACTGATAGGACAGTGCTTCACAGTACAAATGGATAATGAAGTGCCGCGAAAGCAACCCAAGGGTTTCTTAAGGCAAAGAAATTTAATCTTCTTAAATGTCCAATGACCTCAACCCAATTTAGCATGCTTACTGAAGACAAAATTGAAGGCAGAAAGACCCACAAACAGCAGCTGAAGGCAGCTGCAGTAAAGGCCTGATAAAACATCACAAGGGAAGAAACTAAGCATTTGGTGATAGGTCCATGGGTTCCAGATTTCAGATTGCAGACATTTCAGATAGCAGACATTGGCTGCAAGGATTTGCATCCAAGTATTAAAAATTATCCTAATATACATGTTTGTTAGTTTGTCAAATTACATTTGAGCCTGTGAAAATGGTTTAATGGTTAATACAATATTTTATTAAACACCCCCATCTTAGGCTGAATAAATGCTTAAAGTCTACAAAGTACAATCACATCTTGATTTCTTCATTTTAAATCCATTGTGGTAGTGTACAGAGGAAAAAAATAATATTGTGTCACTGTCCAAATACTTATGGACCTGACTGTATTCACAAAATACCTTATTTCTGGAGAAGCTGAGGCCACAGAATTGTTGAAAGTTGTGTCTTTTATTGTTTCTGTACCAGTCAGCAATGCGTGCTAAGCAAAGCTGCTAAAGGTGTCTAAAACGTTGCCATGTTTAGCAGTAAATTCGCTAAGTTGGTAACACTGTTGTAACCAGTGCACACATGCTTCGGTAGGCTGGGAAAGCTGCACACTTGAGCTATATGCTGAAAATAGTGTCCTCTCAGAACACATTCATTTTTATTTTGTAAAATAATTGTAACTGGTTTGTATGTTATTTTTACTAGTCTGATCAAACTTTCACTTGTTTCTGGACAATTGGACAAATACAGTTGAAGGAATAAATCATTGTCTTTGGATAATGCAAGTGAGGTGTTAGAGAGTTTGTTTTAATATCATTTCTGTATCTCCTTTATGCAGTTTTAAAACTACAATGCCAGCTAACAGTCTGACCATTGCTTTGAATGACAGCAAAATGGCATCAAACACAACAAACGCAACACTGAACGCTTGTGGCCTGTCAGAGGTGCCAGCCCATCCTTTTTTCATTTTTTCCTACTCAACAGTCTGCCTCGTTAGTTTGGTACTGAACGCCATCACCATGCGAGTATATTACTGCACCACTCTACGATTTCAGTCCAGTGTCACCATCTACCTAAAGAACCTGGCTGCAGCTGACTTCTTCCTCTGCCTTGTTCTGCCATTGAGAATTGCCAACTATGCTAGCAAATCAACAGTTATACGACACATTTACTGCAATTTTGGTGCTACGGGCTTCTATCTCAACATGTATGCCAGCATTCTCTTCATGGATTACATCGCTGCAAACAGGTACATAAACAGGAAGTCTCGCGCAAAAGACTAAGTGGTTTCAGATGCCATATAGGTAGTAGTTCATGTAACTTAATCCACATGTAGGACAATACCGTCCTATTCACTGAAATTTTACTTTATTTATAGTAATGCTTCTACAGTACTATGAAAAAAAACCCCAACAAAAAGTAACCATTGTCTTTCTTTCTTTAGATATCTAAAGATTGTTCGTCCATTAGAGACTCATGCACTGCAGACGGCCCATGCAGCACGCTGTATTGTCTTTACAACATGGACTTCCTTATCTGCAATGGCTTTAATTTACACTGTTGTGTTTCTGAGCACATCCTGGGGGGCAGGTCCAGATCCACATGCTATAGGCTGTGATTCCTTACACAGCTATCAGGTCAGCGTGGTCTACAAGATCATCCACTGTGTTTCTGCACTCCTCTTCATCTTTGTGCTGGTGTCCCTGATCCTGTTCTATTGGGGCATGGTGCAGAGGCTTCGACATGGCCACGCCTCCACGCACACCCAAAGGTTCCACCATAAACTGAGCAAGTCTAAGCACAACATGCTAGTGCTTGTGGTGGTGTTCTGTGTCTGCTTTGTGCCCTACCACCTAGTGAGGCTCCCTTATGCCTTCATAAAGCCCCTGTTACAGGGATGTGGTACTACAGCCAAGTCGTTTTACATCATGAAGGAGGTCACAGTTCTGCTTTCAGTGCTGAATGCTTGCATGGATCCACTGATATATTTTGTCTTTTGCAAGGGATTCCGGGAACAAATGGGCATCAGAAATGTTCAAGTGTCCACTAGTCTAAGGTTGCTCAAAGTTCCAAGAGATATGAGAAAACAAAGCAACACAGAGACAGGGGATTCACATGTTACAGTGAGATGTGAAAGTGCCATTCAACTGCATAATATCCAGAATATAGAACTGCAACCTATCACTTCATAAATTAAAAAATAACAATGGTATTCAGCAGTGAATAGTTTGCATGTTTGCAGTTTCCTCTGGGTAGTCCGGGTATTCCCTCCGGAGTACCCAGTGCTCCGGTTTCCCACCAAAGACATGCGTTGTAAGCTGATTGACATCTCTAAATTGTATGTAGTGCATGAGTGTGTGCGCAACTCTGCCCTGTGACAGTTTGGCACCCTGTCCAAGGTGTCCCCGCAACTTGCCCAGAGTCCTCCGGGATAGGCTTCAGTCTCCTCGCAACCCTGTGCAATAAGTGGTACAGAAAATGGATGGATGGATAACAGACTGATGTACTGTATCATGGACAGTGGTATTATATATAAACCATAACCATGATATTTATATATTGTCATATTAAAAATGTAACTGTATAATATATTTACACAATTACTGTTGCATTTCCTGTTTAGAACTTTTTAGAAAATGTACTCATGTAATGTAAAACCAAAATAAAACAAAACTGAACTGCTTACTTAGTCAAAAGAAATAAATACTTCTATTAATGTAACATTTATAGTCACAGAGGAGAAAAGCCAATAAATGTGGTGGTTTCCCCAGAAGGCTCTGACATAACTTCCGTAATTTCAGTTACATCATACCTTAATTTCTTGAGCAGTGTGGGCTTCTGCCAAACAGAGCAAGATTCTACTCTCACTAATATCAAGAAAAGAGAGGTACAAAATGATTCGCTGTTGTACTGCGACACAAGGACAGTATGCTGAGTGTGTGTGCTTAAACTTTGTGTGACAGGTACTTCGTGGTTTTCCAACAGAGAACTGGAAAGTTTGGGTTTCCGAGACGTCATTGTACCACACAGATTGACTAACGCCCTCTTTCGTGTTGTAGAGCGTAATAGGTGTTAGATTCAAAGAAATGGGGCCACACCACCACAGGCAGAAATGATAAAGGAAGTGTTAGTCGAGACAACATGCTGCCAGAGGCGAAGAGCCGCTGAACATGTGGTGAGTCTCTTTTTACACTTTGTATTTGCGTGTCTGTCTTTTCCTGCTTGAGGACTTTCAATTTCGTGTAAGTATTATTTTTTAAGAACGAAACATCTCAAGTGTCTGTAGCTACATCCAGGTTGAGATAAAGTGAGATTTGGGAAATCAGTGTCTCAAACGAACAGAATCCGACTTTTATGTCATAATTTTATCATAAAAGTGGTTATATGTGTTTTAACTGCTTCCTGAACGCTCCTTTTTTTCTAACGTTAAAGACGGATCTGTCAAACAGTGGTTAAATGTAATTGTAAATGTTCAGTGATTAGATCAACTGCTTTATGTGATTTTCACCTCAAGGTGGAAGTAAAAGTGGAACTAGGGATACCACATGACACTGTATTAGCAAATTGTTTTTGTACAGTATTTTTTGTTCATAACGTGCATATTAGGAACCAATTTACAGAGAATATGTTTCTTTGTGGTCGCTTGTGTCTATGTGCCTGATTTACTCTGGTTGGCTATTACTCTGTGTCTATTGCCTTTTATTTTAGACAGATCTTCAATGTAAGCATATATGAATGCCAAATATTAGCAATCAAATGTTTGTGGATACATAAGTTACACAATATACTGTATCTCTCATAATACTGTTACTTCTTGTCAACTACATTGACTTACAACAAATGTTCAAATTTTACTTTCATTATGAGATGTATATATATATATATATATATATATATATATATATATATATATATATATATATATATATATATATATATGATTTAAAGGCTTTGTAAACCTTCTTTACTTCCTACTTCCCCTTTTCTGCATTTACATAATCTTCCTGGATTTAATACCACAAATGGTGCATAATTTTTTTTAATGCTATTTAAAAAGTTATTGTTTTGAGTCTGTATTCTAGTATATTGTATTTGAAATGAAACAATTGGCTAAAGAAATCAGCCACACATAGCCAAAACAGTATGTTCATAAAAATCAACATAAAAAAAAACATACTTCTCTAAGTTGCTCTGGATAAGGGAACCTGACAAAAGCCATAAATGTAAATGTAAATGAAAAAAATTGACTGTTAAAGTAAATTAGGTCAGAAACATTAAATCGACAATGTAAGCATTATAACAAAAATAATCATAAACAAAATGGTTTACAACAAAATAGAAACCACAGACTAGCATAAAATTTACAGAAAGGCAAGGACCTGTTTTCATATAAAATTCTGGAGCAATGTCTTATGGCCAGATAATATTATAACAGAGTGATGAATTGAGGAGGAAATAAGAAAACTGTAAAGAAAATCACTCTCTGGAACTGTCCTAAAGATATAAACACCATTCTTCCAAAAGATATTCCCTCAGTTGGAGTTTTGATGATAGTAGTGGAGAGTACTGTCTTTCATTTGGGTTCAGTTGGGTTGACTGTGTTGTGTAGGATTCAGCGTAAGCCCTCATGCCCTGTAAATGGCCACATTGTGGTCTCATTGTGCTCTCATCAGGATAGAAAAGTTTCATCGTAGCATTAAGCTGATCATTAAGAATAACTTTGCACTTATTTCCAGTGTCTCTTCCCTCAAAGGGAACAAGTAAACTCAAACCATACCAGCAAAATGCATACAGCATAACAAAGCCATGTTTTTCCTTTAATTTGCACCAACCTGTAGATGAATCTTTTCATACAATACTGAAAAATACAGTAACATTTGCAAAAGTATTAAAATGTGCGCAATTTTTGTCTCTGCAGGCTTCCCTTCTGAACTATCAACAGAAAAAGTTAGAATGTCTTGTCTGCAAGACAGATTTTCACCACTTCCTTCCTTACGTCTGGGACACCTTTGCTCAGATTCACTCATCTGAGTACTGTTAAGGTCCCACAATTCAACACATTATCGAGGTCCCTTGTAATGACATCAGCTCATCCAACACATAGGATAAATTGTGATACATTCTACAGCACCTTCTACAGAAGTTATTTCTACAGCACCTCTTTCCAAAAATGAAGTCTTCAGCAGGTCCCATTATGAAGGATGAGAATTGTGTGGTAAACGACAAGATGGTGCCATTTGGTACACTCTACATCATTATCTTCCTGATAGGCATGGCTGGCAGCCTGGTGGCACTCTGGGCATTTATACACAGTAGAAACTCCAAGAAGTGCATGAATGTCTACCTGATCAACCTTCTGACCTCTGACTTCTTGCTGACATTGGCATTGCCGGTCAAGATCGCTGTAGACTTTGGTGTGGAATCCCAGAGACTAACAATTTTCCACTGTCAAGTCAGTTCACCACTCATCTACATCAACATGTATGCCTCAATCATATTTCTTGCTTTTGTCAGTGTACAACGTTACTTCCAGATCACCCAGAGCTCCAAGCTGTTCCGTCTACAGGAGGTGGGCTTTGCCCTCATGATGTCAGCTGTAGTCTGGCTTCTGGTGCTCTTCATCAATGTCCCCAACATGGCCATCCCAATCAAGGACAAGATTTCTAATAGCACTTTAATAACATGTAAAGATATTAAGCAGGATGTTGGCAAGCACTGGCACACACTCTCGATTTTTCTTGGCATGGCAATTTTCATGAACGCCTCTGTGGCTGTGCTTATGTCCAACGGCCTGGTGTTAAAACAGTTTTGGGGCAAACGTGGAGGAGACCCTGAGGAGGAGGCCAGTGCTCACCATGCCACTCTCAATATCGCAATGGTGACAGTGGCTTATGTTGTGTGCTTTGTGCCGTATCATGCTGTTCGAATGCCTTATACATTTACACAGAATGAGATCATCACTGACTGTGGCATTAGGAAGCACCTATTCTTAGCCAAAGAGTCCACTTTGCTTCTTGCCATCCTAAACCTGTGCTTTGACCCAGTGCTTTACTTTTTTATCTGCCCCTCATTCAGACATCAGATCACACAGGTTTTTACTAAAAGGAGGAACCTAGACAGAAACACTGAATCTGACCCAGATCAAAAGCTACAACTACAGCCAGTTACATAAAGAGACAGAATAGATGTCAGATTAAAAAAAAAAAGTCTGAAACAGGATGTCATTTACCAGCACTGCACTAGGCATGCAGTGTGTCAAGGTCTATAAAACCAATACAGAGATGCCAGATATATAAGCAACAAGAGAAATATTGTGTTCTCTCTTATTGTGAAAGTCACAAATTTCTATTTTTATTATATTTTTTTAATGCTAAGCTGCATACAAAGTATCTAAGACCAAAAATGAATCAGTTTTTTTTGTTTGTTTGTTTTCACAAAATAGGAAAAATCTTAAATTGCCTAGCTTTGCACAATGAAAAAATTCTGTTTACCAAATCTGTTTCTCTTAATATATTGTGCATTTTAATTTACACAAATGGAATTCGTTGCAAATATTATGTAAAATTAAATAATCTTGAGATTTCAAATGAAGGAAATAGCAGACATTCATTTAATGTATTTAGACAACAGAGGATATTGAACAGTTTTATCTCAGTCAGAAAATTCTTTATAGATTTCTAAATGCTGATATCTGACTGCAGGAATTTGACCAAACATCAGGCAAACCATCAAGGTGTTGTGCTTTTATGTAAGAAACATTATGTAACTCCTGTTTAGCTGATTATTTGTATTTGGAATAACCTTTGTCAAACACTGAATGCTTTTACATCTGCTGGTGGGGTTTACCATATCAGTTTTCACAGTTATATGGCTCCTCATGAGACCAAGTGTTACTAAGTAAATATTTACTGTTCAGACTGGCTAAAAATGTTTTTTAACCAATTACCAAGAAATTAAACAGTTTTACAAAACATGAGCACTGAATAGATCACACAGGTAAAAACCCTGATATGACTCATTGTTTCAGTGTGTCACACTGCTGTCTCTGACACTTATGTTTTCACCTTTACATTTAAAAATGGCTTCTGATTTATAAATCTTGTATATTTATCTTATTGGGATCTTTTGTTCTCTTCATGTTTTATAATCATCTGATATTTTCCAGTAAAAAGTACCACAGATGAAAGATGCAGGGAACCAAAAAACAGACAGAGAACTGTCTATGAATCATGCCTTGACTCATGCCTTAGATGGTTGACAAATGTTAACACCTACTGGTTATTTCTCATCACTCCATGTCTAGACATATTCAGTTGGTCAAAAAGGCCAGAATGTTATTTTAGCTAGAACATGGGTTTTCCCATTTCATATGCTGGAGTATTTTTCATTTATAATAAAAAAATAAAATAAAATAAAATAAAATAAAAATTAAAAAAGTCATAGTAAATCACTCTTAGTAACAAGGCTTTAAAAATTTTAATCTTAAAACAGAATGTTAACTTTATAATAATGTAAATGAATTAAAAACACCAAACATTAGTATTGCATTTGGAAATATTGAAACATTCTTGTAAGACCACAAAATATGTCTTAAACACAGACTGATGCATTTGAATAATTATGTAGTAGTCTGATGTGGGAGAGGAGTTTTGTTTATCTCCGATTGAAGATATTATTTTAATTAATAAAAGTCTTGTGATTTTGCTGACACTCTGATATAGTAACCAAGTTATTGATAAGCACAAACATAGTGTTTTTCTTTTTTATCACTTTATAACTCGAACAATACAACATGAATACCCATTAGATCTCAACAACTACTGCCGTTTATTTTTCCTTTCTGTTTATTTTGCATGTAAATGTTACAAACAACTTTTGTAGTCTGATACGATCATGAAAGATCACTTCTTGTTTTCAGTTAGACTGCTTTTACTAAATGTCAGCTGAAAATGCAAAATACCTGCATGAAATGGTTGGTGTGATTTTATGTACTGAAAGTATTTATTCATTTTATTCATGACCATTTCATGACCATTCCCCAACCTCTCTATAAATACCAGACTCGGCAAAATTAGCTGATATAAACCCACAAACATAAAAACACAAGCCCATCCATCCTTTTGGTTTTATTTAAACATAAACTAGTTTAAATAGTACACGGTGTACTTTCTTTATAATATGATCAGCAATAATATTGTGTGTACATTATTGCAGCTGCAGAGCAAATACTTTTGAAAACAATGCTTTCATATCCTGCAATCCTTAATCAGGATAATATTAGGGTGGATAATATAACAAAAATCATATCATGATTCTCAAAAGCACTTCTAACCCTAGATACATGTTGTGTAAACTGACAGCAATACAGTAGTGCTGAAAAAAATAATTGATTAATGTATTGATTTACATAATGGCTCCAAAAATAAGTTTATTTTATATAAATATAAAAATACATTTTAATTTTACAGTATATACATACATACATTATATATTTAACTGATTTTTTTTACATTTTACAATTGAAAAATAAAGTACAAAACTTCAACCTCAAATTGTCTCCTTTCAGTCAGCATGTAAAAAAAACTTTTTTAAAATTATGACAATATAACTTATACAGTAAGTAATCATATATAATATAATTATAATATAAATGAAAAAATAATTAAAATAAAAATGATATCTCAGAAAAATATTTTGTGATCTATTATATCACAACACTTATATTCTAGGATATGAAAGCATATTACAGTGAGGGGGAAAAAGTATTTGATCCCCTGCTGATTTTGTGCGTTTTCCCACTAACAAAGAAATGATCAGTCTATAATTTTAATGGTAGGTTTATTTGAACAGTGAGAGACAGAATAACAACAAGAAAATCCAGAAAAATGCATGTCAAAAATCTTATAAATTGATTTGCATTTTAATGAGGGAAATATGTATTTGACCCCTCTGCAAGACATGACTTAATACTTGGTAATGACTTAGTAATTACTTTTAATTTTCAATGCCCTGGCTGAGGGAAGGAGGTTCTCACCCAAGATTTGACGGTACATGGCCCCGTCCATCGTCCCTTTGATGCGGTGAAGTTGTCCTGTCCCCTTAGCAGAAAAACACCCCCAACGCATAATCTTTCCACCTCCATGTTTGATGGTGTTCTTGGGGTCAACTGGGTGAAAGTGTTGTGGTCAGATGAGACCAAAATGGAGTTCTTTGGCATCAACTCAACTCGCCGTGTTTGGAGGAGGAGGAATGCTGCCTATGACCCCAAGAACACAATCCCCACCGTCAAACATGGAGGTGTCAAATACTTTTTTTCCCTCACTGTATATTTTATAAAATTCTGCATAGGTTTGTTTTGTCATTAAACTAGTATACCAGGGGAAGAGGGTGGGGTGTGTTGGGAATAAAGAGTTTTCAATCTGGATATTCATACAGTTTGGATTAGTGTGAATTATTCTCTGGTATTTCTTGAATCACATTGTCAGGCAATATTATTCTATGTAGATTTTAAATCTTTAGGGATCCTAACTTTATTATTCATTGGGAAATGGGCTATCAAAAGCTGCAAAATAACACCATCTCATGACAAAACACATTTGCCTTTTGCTCTCGTTCTCTGTCAACTTCAAGATAGTGATAATGCATTGTTATTTAACAAATCTTAGCAGAAAATTAAACGTGTTCTGCACAAACAATACAAAAATAAATTTATTTGTGTCAGTACAAGTTAAATTAATTAAGTCACCCTATTCAGTCGTGCAAGCAAAGACAAAATGCTATTTGACTGTTAAAATTGCACTGGCCATATACATGATCATATTTTATTATTTTCAAGATTCATGCACTAAGGTTTAAACAGCTACTGGACAGCAGGTCTACGTCGGGTGTGTATTTTGTCTTGGTTTAAATGCACAGCCTATAATTCTCTCTGTAAAACCAGGAACGTGACATTTATGCTTCCCATCGGCTTACTGATGCGAAATGACTTGTCTTCATCCAATAACCAATTAAAGGTAAGGTCAGAGCAGACGAGCGCAGAAACTCAACCCGGTAACCTGGAGACACGGAGAAACCGATCACCGTACAGTAACCGTAACTCAGCCCCGAGCCGACATTTTACACACCGACATTTGTCCAAACAGTTATCCAGAGGAAACATGTAGCCAGCTATTTATTCTTTTAAAATCGAGAAGTAGTTGTTTGTATTGCTTACTTGAATGCGCAGGACACCAGGCTGTCGTGTGTGTACGGTGTGTGCGCCGCGCGTAGTGTGCGTGTAGTGTAGCGTGAGTGCGTGCGTGCTTGTGCGTTTCCGCGCATGATGCCTAGTATGCAGAAGAAAGTGTTGTTCTCTCTGGCTGGTGTGCTGAGTTTCGCCTGTGTGCTGATGGTAGCTGCGGCTATGGGAGGCAGGAACTGGGTACAGGCGACTGTGCTGTGTAAAACAGGCACTCAGCTGGTTAATGCGACTGGATCTGAGCTGGACAAGTTCATCGGGAACTTAAACTACGGTCTCTTTCATGGACAAGGGCTGAGACAGTGTGGACTCGGGGGAAGACCTTTCTCCTTCTCTTGTAAGTAAACTAAGCAGCTGTGTCATTAAAAACTCGCAAGTCTGCGTGCAAACCAAAAACCTAGACTAGGAAATGAAAAGCAGCAAAGGTCAAATGGAAATGTGTGTTCTCTCTCCCTCTTAGTGTTCTCTCTCCCTCTTAGACCTGGGTACTTTTGACTGTTGAGTTTAAGGGTGGGTTTAAGTGGCTTGAGCTACAGCAATGTGCGATGTGTGTGTAGAGTTCATACCAAAGCCATAACTGTGCCTTCCATACACTCAATATCACTCAGCGTTGTGCAGCTAGCAGTGAGGAACACACCAAAAAGAAAGCATCCTCCTAACCTGTATGCAAACAGGAGGGTTAAATGTGATCATCTGTGTAGCCTGATAGGTTTAGAAGTAAACTGTTTTTACACATGAGCTGGTCGCCTCTGTGTCCAGCATTGTCAGGTCTGCATGGCAAAAGCAAATAAATAAATAAATAAATAAAATTCTTTACACTGCATTGAAATTATCCAGCTATTAAAGTCCAACACAACACAATTAGAAATTCAGATACTCAGAAACACATACATTTACATACTCATTCAAACCTAGGGTAATTCAGAGTAAATCCACCCAATCCTCCGTGAGGAAAACCGAGAACCCAATATGAACCCACACAGACATGGGGAGAACATGTAAAACTGCCCACAGACAGTAACCCAAAGCTCACGATCAAATGGGGACCCTGAAACTGGGAGCGCAATTGGAAATGTAATATTTAAAGTAACATTATAGGCTTTTATTTTAAAAAACAAACAAACAAATAAAACAGTTTTTGTCAAAACGCTGAGTGGCAACCCAAATTTTGGGGGATGCCCCATAGTAATGTGGACAGAGACATGCAGCCTCCATTTAAAATGTATGAATTGTGACCATGAATTCATTTTTGTAGAGATTGGTTTCTCACCAGGGGTCACAATGTCTTAGTGGTTAGCATGTTTTCCTTGCACCTCTGTGTGTTTGCATGTTCTCCCCGTGCTTTGGGGGTTTCCTCTAGGTACTCTGGTGTAGTCCCCCAGTCCAAAGACGTGTTGTAGATTGACTGGCATTTACATATTGTCTATAATGTGTGAATGTGTGTGCAATTGTGCCCTATGATGGGTTGGCACCTTATCCGGGGTGTCCCACACCTTGTACCCCGAGTTCCCTGGGATAGGCTCCAGGCTCCCCCTGTGACCCTGTGTAAGATAAGCTGTACGGAAAATGGATGGTTTCTCAATAATTTTGCTCTCAAACGTGCCACGGTTATTAGACTTATTAGGCTTAATGAATTGTTTTCACTAATGAGATTAGGAACAAGCCCAAATTTGAGAGGTTTCGCATGACCAGTGCCCAGTTTCAGTGAACAACATTGCATTGACTTATTTAACTCTAGTGATCTGGGCATGTGTCCGTATTAATGTATTTTGGAATGTTCAGCCAAGGTAGAAATTTAATCTGTAAAAACCTTTAGGAACGATCCTTTAGGGCTTCTTCTTTGTCTGAAGCCTTAAAAGTGCCTCTAAGAATCTTGCTTCAAATGTAATGGAAAAATTGTATGTTTCTTTCAGTGATATCCCCAGTGGTTCCCTAATGGAACCTTACTTTTTTTTATTTTAATTTTTTAAAGAGCATAATAAAATACAGTATTTCTCACAATTACTCAAATACTTGTATCCAAACAAAGAGTATTTTTGAGTCTCATTGTTCACCCAGAATAAGTAGCATAGGTCTACAATATATATTTTATAAGCTTCTATTAAATACCATGAAATAACTGTTCACATGAAATATACAATACATAACGCAGAATACTACTTAATGAATTGTTTATCTTCCATTAACTCGCTTGAAAATATTGCCTTTCTTTTCTGACTCCACTACATGAAGTGCGCTTAGGGAAAGAGAATTTACATTAGGCTATATATTGATTTGTGAATATATTGATATTATGCTCTTCTTACTCTGTATAGTTTTTCCTGACCTGGTGGATGTGATCCCAGCTAGTCTGCATGTGAGCATCATCATCTTCTGTGCAGTGCTCATCCTCTTCTCATCTGTGTGCTCTGCGTTCTTCATGTACAATGCCTTTGGAAATCCATATGAGACACTGCACGGACCTTTAGGCCTTTACCTGTGGAACCTGATCAGCTGTGAGCCTGCACACAGACACACACATAAATAATTTTTGTCATCTGAAAGCCTTGATTTATCTGTTATTGTACTGTGTCCCTCCCACCAACCCCTGCCTGCACAAAGACACAAACACACACACACACAAATACTTGACGAAAAGGCTTTTGATATTCATTAATGTGAATCTGAGCCACTATAATTTATTTTTCCATACCCCAAAACATGTTTTGTGTACCTTTTAGAGAGGCCTGGGATTGGCTTGCATAATAAATAAATAAAAGCATGGAAATATGCACGCTGTCCAACTGGCCAACCCACCTCTAGTGTCAGATGTCTCTGTGAATCATATGCTGATGGACAGTAGCATTTCAATGACCTGTTTGACCCGACACCTGTTCCCATTAAGAAGTAAGAATTAAGACTGTTTGGACAGCAAATTAGGACAGAAAAAATGACATTATATTACATCTAATATACTGTATATAATCAAAAGCACAATTAAAGTATGTGCTATCAAGATTCGTAAAATCCAGTTGTAAAATTCCATTAACCACAAAGCTTGTCCCCTTGTGCAGGTCTGTGCAGCTGTCTCATCCTAATCCTCTATGCATCTGAGGTCAAACTGCATCACCTATCTGAGAAGATCGCTAACTACAAAGAGGGCACTTTTGTCTACAAGACACACAGTGAGGCGTTCGACCGCACTTTCTGGCTCATATTCATAGTCTTGCTTGTGCATGGCCTTAACATCCTTCTGATCCGCCTAGCAGGCATCCAGTTTCCCTTCCAGGAGGCCAAAGAGTCAGATGCCAGCACTGGTGCAGCAGATCTCATGTACTGACCAGACCAACTCTATTGTCCATTAACCACCCCCTGGATGTGATATCCTACAACAGCTATTAGCCTCACATCTTGCACCATCTGTTGTTCTGATTTGTTTACAGCTGAATAGATGCCACATCCGAGCCTCTTTAGTTGCATTTTTCACTGTCAGAAGAGGAACAGACTTGGAAAGGGTCCTGGCTGTGTGTATGTGTGTGTGAGAGATGAGCCTTATCTCATTGTGGGGAGGCTAGTGGAGGGACTCAGTCTTTCAACTGGACTCCTGATTACACATTCTGTTAACTGCCATCTCAGTATTTTAAATACCTGTTGAAATGCAGAAATGGGTAAGCTCAGCATTGTTTTGCCAGCACCAAAACTGTTTATTTTTCCATAGTACATGCATCTTTTAGATTCTAAGTAACATTACACTACACAATGGTTATTTTATTTGTAAAAGCTTTTTATTTGTACATTATGAGTGTATATACCCCGTCTTAGATGTGCCAACTTAGATGCCATTCAATTATAAGAAAGAATGTTCACTGTAACCCCGTGCATTGGTTATCATGAAGGGAGTTATGAATGTTAATGGTCAAATTAAACTTTAAAAATTGAATTAATCTGATTTGATATCATTACAAATAGGATAGGATGAAACATCAGAAACAGAGACAGTGCTCACTGTACATCTGTAACCACATACAGGGTACATTTTAATGAGCGTTTGTTATCTTCACATGTGCAGATATATGACATGCCAGTTGCACCACTTATTAACTGGGGTTTTGAAGAGGGATGTTTGTTAAAACTGAATACAAATGAATTGTTACTGAGATAATGCATATTATGTACATTTACTTAAACATTTTATAGCCTCTACTTGGTACCAGTTTATATAAATGTAACCTTGCAGTTTCAGCTGGTGTTTTCTTTCTTTTGATTACATCATTCACACTTTAAATAGAATATCACTCTGTATGTAATGATTTTTCAGAGTTTAAGCACCATCTAAACCTGTGATATGTGCAAAGCTAAATTATTATCTCAAAGTGGCCCTTTCAAATCTTCCATCCATCCATCTTCTACCGCTTACTCCTTCTTTGGGGTCACAGGGAACCTGGAACCTATCCCAGGGAGCATCGGGCACAAGGTGGGGTACACCCTGGACAGGGTGCCAGTCCCCTTTCAAATCTTTACAAAAAAAAAACAAAAAACAACAAAAACTCTTTTAAAAATAAATAGATAAAATGCAACCATTTACAACCAATGGCTCTCCAGTGGCTCCCCCACAGCTTTGGGTTTATTGATAATAAAGAAAGTGAAAATCGTTTAGGAGTGCTTTAGCATCCTCTTATGGTTCTTTATGTTCTTTAATGTTTCAAATTACTGTATTATATCTATCTCTACTGAAAATCAAACACCCAGTTGGTTTTAAATTCAATAATGTTTTATTACATGCATCACTAATAATGGTGAGCTGTACAAATACAAATGTTTGATCATTTCTAAACAAATTAACAGCCAAGACTGTAACATTGACAATCTCTCCACTTTAACTGGTATAGAGTTACAGCATTATTTCAAAAGCCGAGCGTTAAATCTCCCCAGATTTGAAATGTATCTTAAGTATGTGAATGCAATTTATATTTTAAGATTAAAAAAGATCATTCGCAACCAAATGGCAAATTAGTGTGTATTTAAGCAGTGTGTACACTATTCACATCAATAAAAGATTAGATAATGGAAAATCTGCACTGTTGTGAAGGGTTTAACACTTTAAATGAAGCTCTCCACCCACTATCAGAAGAAAGGAGCACAGTACTAACTGAAGTGGGCAATTCCACTTTCCTCAGTTTGTCTAAGGGGGTTGAGTTTGTCTGATACAGAATAAAAGGGGGTTGAGTTTGTCTGATACAGATTAAAAGGGGGTTGAGCTTGTCTGATACAGAATAAAAGGGGGTTGAGTTTGTCTGATACAGATCAGATTAAAAGGGAGTTGAGTTTGTCTGATACAGAATAAAAGGGGGTTGAGTTTGTCTGATACAGATCAGATTAAAAGGGGGTTGAGTTTGTCTGATACAGATCAGATTAAAAGGGAGTTGAGTTTGTCTGATACAGAATAAAAGGGGGTTGAGTTTCTCTGATACAGAATAAAAGGGGGTTGAGTTTGTCTGATACAGAATAAAACGGGGTTGAGTTTGTCTGATCCAGAATAAAATGGGTTGTGGTTCTTATGAGTTAGAACTTTAGGTTAGGTATGTTTGCAAAAAGTCATCCAAAAAAACGACGACATCAGCCTCTCACTAAACATGGAGGGAAGAACAAGGTAGGCTTTTTTTCCATTATTATTTTTTTATCTCTGTAATAATGCATGTTCAGTAGATAAAGATTACTTCTATAGTACCCACTATAAAAACACTGTAGATTTACCAGTAGCATTAAAGATTCAGAAACATAGCTAGTGCATCAAGGGATTATAATCATAATAGATAAATATACAAAATTTAGATTTGTGTCACTTAAATCCCATCATGCCAGATCATTATAATTACAAATAATTATCATTTCTTTTTCAAGTTGAAAAGACATATGCTTATATATATAAATAAGCCTTACAGAAAATATATTCAGCTTCTATGTGGGTTTTTTTTCCATTCCTATCTCATCACCACAAACTAACTCAATTTGTTTTGAACATCTTAATTAAAACAGCTTTACAGAACTGTAGTTTGAAAAAGTCTTTGGAAAATGGCGAGTGTTTTTTATTTGTCGCCTACAAAGTAACAACAACCACAAAAAGAAGTAATATTAATGCTGTGTAGAATCAGAAATTATGTACATTAAATTAATATCCTGAATGTCTCATATGTGGAAAACACTGATCCAATCTGAAGGAGAAATGTATTTTATTTTAAATAAATAAATAAATATATCACTTATTTTATAACTTCTTGTACATTTTCACCACAGAACTTAAGTGTATTTTTGTAGCTTATTTTGAATCAAATCAGATTTAAAAAAATTTAAATGTCGTCGTGCTCACGAGGTGGCACAAACGTGCTTACACAGTCCTATGTCTTTAGTCACATGTTAGTTTTATCTTAGCGAAATTATCATTTTAAATATGAATGCAGAATGACCTCGGGGATCCGTGGAACAAACGATGCGACCACGAGATGGCGCATTTGAGCTGCTCTACTGCTTCACCACTCATCAAACGTAACGCTATATAGACTTTTAATATGAACCAACAGTGATTCTAACAGCAGCAAACGCGTTTATGTAGCTAATTCAAAAGGTATTTCGCAGGAACATGTCATTTCCGGTCATGCCAACAACGAGTCTTTAAAAGTAACGAAAAGCTAACGCTTAACTAACTGTGCTGAAGCCTGTTCCTGTAAACACAAAGGAGAGGAAATCCTTTAAATAGCCTGTTAAAAAAAAAAGGATTTCCTTATCTCTCCCCCAAAAATGAAATACTACCAAACTAATGAGGTCTGTGGTGTGTAGAGAGGTCTTTGTCAGACAGTGGTAACGGAATTTATACTTGCTCACCTTGTCCCGAAATTAATTTCAGTCTGTGTGGAATCAATTCCAAAGCTTTGCAATCGACTCTCGAGTCCCCAAGACTGGAACCATAAGAACCAGGGAATCGACTCTTTTAGGAATCGACTCCCAGACATTTTTTTAAAACTGCCAGTTTTATCCTATCCCTTTTTTTTTTTTTTAAATGCCAGTCACATGACAACCAATGAAAACTCCCAGACCTTTCAGATCGGTGAAACCGGAAGATCACAGTTCACAGTGTGCTTTATTGGCATGACTGTTTTATCTATCTATCTATCTATCTATCTATCTATCTATCTATCTATCTATCTATCTATCTATCTATCTATCTATCTATCTATCTATCTATCTATCTATCTATCTATCATATATATATATATATATATATATATATATATATATATATATATATATATATATATATATATATATATATATATATAAAATAATAACTTTTAAAAAGATTCTGATTTTTCATGTCTTTATTGAACACACTCATTCAACATTCAAAATGGCAGTGGAAAAAGTAAGTGAACCATATTCTTTTAGGCTCATTATATTTGTCAATACCCCTGGCTTAGTTGAAGATCAGATCACATTTTATGACAAATTTATTCAGAAAACCATGAAATTCCAAACGGTTCACAAACGTTTTCTTGCCACTGTATATACACAAACATATATGCACACATACATACACATGTGAATTTTTATAATAGACAGTGGTAGAATTAGATTAGATTGGATTAGATTAGAGGTGATTTGTGTTTCTTATATGATGAAGAGTGGATATGAACGTAGCTGCCACCCACATTTCCGTCATGTTCCCCTAAAACACAGTTCAGTTTGTGCTCAGTGCTCAGAGAGGATGGCTGTGAATTCCTGTCTGATGCGGTTATATTTTGGACTCATTTCACTTAGTTCAGAGTAAGAGCTGACCTATTACTAGTTCTTCTGCCAATCCGGAAAATTCGGTTCAGCAAAAGTGTTCAGCAAAAGTGCAAAAGTGTTTTTTGGGGCCGGGCTATGGAGAATGGCTTGTGATTCATTCTGATGCTCTGTGACATTTTGATACTTCGGTTTTGCGATTTCTGCACTTGACATTTACTTTCTACTCTTATGAAATGTCTCACATAGATACCATAAAGATTTCGGTGGAAACCATTTATTCAGTTGAAACTCATCTGGATACTGTAGACTTGTACATAAGCTGCAATGGTGGGCTCTTGAGGCCCCAAAAAAGGCCCAAATCCCTATCTGCTTCAGGGACACTGAAACATGGCTGACCCTGTGCTCTGAATTTCACTGTGCTATAATGTACTGTATATGTAACAAATATAGACTTCTTCTTCTTTTTAATTTTCTTCTTCTTCTACTACTACTTCTTCTTCCTCTTCCTCTTCCTCTTCCTCTTCTTCTTCTTCTTCTTCTTCTTCTTCTTCTTCTTCTTCTTCTTCTTCTTCTTCTTCTTCTTCTTCTTCTTCTTATTCTTCTTCTAAGAACTGCTGCTATAATTATAAAGACTATGCCACTCATACTGAACATCCTTTTGACAAACCTGTTTGTACTACTTGACTTTTCAGTATACAGCTGTACAGGAGTAATGATTCATAATCCCACTACTCCCTAACACTAAGTAGGCCTAATCATCGCCAACTATATAAATTATGTATATTACAGTTGTAATGTAGTGTACCTTGGTAAACAGTCATGGTTGCATAACAGATATACCGATGCAGTATTCCTCTGGGAGAAAAAAAGCTCAGGCTTCCTCCAACAACAATGGCCTCACTGAAACATTCATAGAGCTTCCTGCACTCGCAACCGTATAGCAGGTGAGTCTGAATGCGTGTGCGGTATGTCTGTCATCTACAGATGGAGAACAGGCTGGAGCAGGCCAGTGACAAGAACACAGACCTGGATGACATTCTGAGTCAGATAGCAGAGCTGGACAAATGGAGGGAAATATTTGACGCTCGAGGGTGAGATGCCTGTTGTGGCATTTTTATAAATACACTGAGCTGCCAGTTTATTAGGTATACATACCATATACATATATTCTTTGACCAATTTATTAAGTAAACCTTCCATACTGTATACAGTTACTGTCTGTATGTCATCCATGCTAATTTATCAACTGTCCTCTGTTCTTCCCTCAATGGATGGGACCTTAATTGGACCATTAGCTCTATTTCTGGGTGGTTCTCAGCACTGGAGTGACATTGACATTTAAAAGCCTTGCACTGCTTCTGTGCGTGATATGCCTGTAACAGTGCCACACATGTCAGTGTCACTCGTATGGTCACAATGAGCTTCCATGAAAATAACCTGTCAGCGGTGGTTCTGCCATGGTGTCTATTCATTAACAGATGAGATGGAATACAGTAGGACTGAGAAATTGTGTATTGCAACGTATGGACTACAGTTAGTAATTGTATAATTGTGTACCTTTATGGTAGGTATACTTGATAAAAGGGGCAATGAACATAGGTGTAATCTAGGTGTACCTATAAAGTGTCACATATTTAGGTTTCATGCTTTATCTTGCAGGTTAGAACTACATGACTGTTTTGAAAAAGTAAGTCTATCATTTTTATTTGTCTTCACTAGATGGCAACCAATCAAGTGTGAAGCACATTTGTATTTGAGTTTTGCTTATGTGAGAGAACATGATATCCCGAGACCTGGGCTCTCAGGTAACTGTATATCATTTGTGTCTGACCAGAGGGATGCTGTGTGTTAATGTGTGTGTGCAAGTGCATGTGTGTGTAAGTGAGTTCTGCTCTCCCTAACCTGATATCCCCTGAAAAACCTGTGGCCACTGACAGAGGTCTAGACATGACTGCTCTGGCTTGTTAGCTGCTTTTTCCTCTGTTTTCCTCATACTCATCAGACCAAGTCATGGAACTATGTGTGAAAGTGTATTTTGGCACAATTGCCTGAAATGGAAGATTATAAGCTGCTGTTCCAAAGCATCAGCACACTGCAGCCCTCCAGGCTTGGGTACATTGAACTGCTTCAAGAGGAAGTGAAGAGAAACCAGGATGTGAGTGATCTGCTGCCGATACAGGAAATGTTGGCTCATGTCATGGAACTGATGCTTTGTCTGTGTGTGTGGATTTGCTTTTGGATTTTATGCCATTATGCAACATCTCTGTGGAAATTATAAACTATCTGAGATGATATGAGAGAAGGAGCCCATGAGTGAGAACAAAACAGAATTCTCTGTGATGTTGGAGATCATATTCCAATTTTTGATTTTTTGATTTTCCAATTCCAACTTTTTACACAGTTGCAGTTAACAATCTTCTTGGAGCAGTGTTCTATGTGGACATGTTTTCCATTTCTTAACTCTATTTATTTTTTCCTCTCTGACTCCTTATAGAGACCTCTTGAGAGGCTTAAAGCTGAGGAAGAAATCGAGGATGTTTCTCTGTCTCCTTCAGCCCATTCGTTTCACAGCAATGCCAACCGGCTGATGTTGCCCTACTCTATCCCTCGTGCACTAGCTGTGTCTCCCAGTCTGGGTGGACAACCAGTTTCACCTGAACTTGCCATGGTGAGTTATAAAAAAATGAGTGTGTTACATAATTCTAGTGGACCTCCCTGTGTCCGTGTCTTACAGCAAGACACTTTGAATGATTAATTAATGTACTTTTATAGAGGGAGAGTGTGTCAGTGAGGATTTTGTAGTACATTTAGTTACAAGGCCTGTCTGATTTTTTTGTCTCATACAGAGTCTGAGGAAGATTTTGTTTGGAAACCCATTACACATCTTTAATTATGAGTGGAAGAAATCCTTCTTTAAGTTCCGGGAGCCATTTCAAGCCTATCCTATGCTTTGGAGGCAGAAAGAGTGAGTACTTTTATACAATCTCTCTATCAAATGGACAGTTAATAAAGTATTGTGTTCTGTGTTCGCAACTCAATGCTTACAAATGCAGAAGCATTTTCAAATTAGACACACATCCGTCCTTTGTTACTAATGAGTTCAGATCTAGACTTAATGTAACCCAAGACCACAGACAGGAGTATGCAGAAGTTATCATTTTGTCAATAAATTTATAGTTTTTTTTTTTTATATATATATATATATATATATATATATATATATATATATATATATATATATATATATATATATATATATATATATATATATATATATATATATATATATATATATAACGTTATAACGCATATAGCAAAACGTTATACATCACTCAATGCAATGGTTGATATTTTGAACATGAAGGGATGTTATGTAGTATTTTTTATGAATAGAATTTTTGTCCATGACGCTGATTTCAAAATGATCTGTTTAGTTATTACAATTAATATTTGGTGCAACCTCCCCTGACACAAGCTCTTTTTTTAACGTCTAACAAGATTGTAGACACTTGGACATTTACATTAACTTTTCAAGCTCCTTTATAGTCCGAGATTTGTGTCTGTGGATGTCCTCTTGTATTCAGACCACAAGCTTTAAAATTATCCTTATTCAATATATGTACATGTAAACATAGACAGAAGGTTATATATCTTACTGAGATGGAATGTTGGACTGCTTCCATGTTCCTGTAATCAATCGCATTACTCAGCTGATGGAATACATATTGTACATAAGTGAAGAAAGACTGTGTTCCAATATTACAGAAGTAGATTAACTCTTCTCCTCTGGGATTAACCAGTCTAACTCTGTTCATGCCTGTTCATGTCACTGATCATCTTGTTAGATGTGACTGAAAACATTACTGAATAACTTATCTAAAGATCAGCGGCATATTTCAGTTCAGGTGTCTAGAGGTGGTTGCTGATTCTTATTGGTATGAAAAATGGTCAGCCATGATGTACTGTACATGAAACAAATTGTCCTTTTATGATTATGTAGTACCAGCAGTTTTCAAATGCATTATAACATTAAATTGGTCAGGGATCAGTGGCAGCTGGAAATATTCTGAAACAAATGTGGTGCCATTAACAAAAAAAAAACAACAAAAAAAGAGATTTTCTGACTTTGACCAGATTTTGCTGTAAATGGGATTTCTATATTCAAACATTCTCTTTTCATCTTAAACTAAACTAAGTATAGAAAACTTTAGATATAAAAGTCAAGAAAACTTTAGATATAAAAGAGGAATATATAGTGTTGTGAAAAAGTATTTCTTATTTCTTCTGTTTTTGTGTATATCTCATACTAAATAGTTTTAGATATTCAAACGAAATACAACATAAAACAAAGGCAACCTGAGTAAACACACAATATGGTTATCCAACACTTATCACCAATTTGAAAAACTAATTTTCCCCCTTAAACTTAAAGTCTGGTTGTGCCACCTTTAGCAGAAATAACTGCAACCAAATGCTTCTGATAACTGGAGATTAGTATTTCACAGCACTGTGGTGGAATTTTGGCCCACTCTTCTTTGCAGAACTGCTGTATTTCAACCACACTGGAGGGTTTTCAAGCATGCACTGCCTTTTTACGGTTCTGCCACAGCATTTCAATTGGTTCAATTCAGGACTTGAGCCATTCACAGGTGGACTTACTCCTCTGCTTTGGATCATTGTCTTGCTGCATAATCCAGTTGTGCTTGAGTTTCAATTATGGACTGAAAACCGGACATTCTCTTTTAGGATTTTCTGGCAGAGAGCAGAATTCAAGTTTCCTCCAATTATTAAGTTCTATTTAAGTGTTGATTTGATTGAACATGGTTTGCAGTAATCAGGCCTAGTTGCGTCTAGTCTAGCTGAACCCCATTATGAATGCAGTTTCATAGATTTGGGGAATTAGTAACTACGGAGGCAAATACATTTTCACACAGGCCCAGTTGGTATTGGATAATGTTTTTGCTTCAATAAATAACCATCATTTAAAAACTGTATTTTGTGTTTACTCAGGTTGTCTTTGTTTTATCTTAGATTTTGTTTTAATTTCGGAAACAATTTAGTATGAGATATACACAAAAACAGAATAAATACTTTTACATAACACTGTACTTTGTCAGAATCAGGTTAATACTGTACTACAGGGTGTCCCAAAACTCTACATAGGGACTATGTTTGCCAACACCACATTTTTTGTGCCTTTGTCAGTGGATGTTCATGGACATCCACTTCTAGGTTGGTCCGCAACACTTCCAGTCTTTTTGAATTTGTAAATAAGTGTGGCAGTAGTGTCGTGTGTGATGTGGTTGCCATGTTCAATTCAATTCAGTTTTATTTTGATAGAGATTTAAATGGGCATTGTTGATGAACATTGAAAAAGCCAGAGACGATGGTGGCAAGGCAAAACTCCCTGAGATGATATGAGGAAGAAACCTTGAGAGGAACTAACTCAAAATGGAACCCATACACATCTGGGTGACAACGGATAGTGCAAATATAAATAAACCCCCTCTAGAACTGTGTACTACATGGCCAAATAGTGCAATTGCGTAACCAGGAAATTCATTGCAGTTTTCACATGAAGTCAGTTTTATTGAATTTATCCACTGATGTTCACTGATGTTTCCTCTTAAAAGTCCTCAAAGACTTGTGACAGCTTCCCAATCTAGACATGAGAACAATTTCAATACGCTCTTCTTTTGTTAAAGGAATTCCTAAAAAAAAATTATATATATATATATATATATATATATATATATATATATATATATATATATATATATATATATATATATATATATATATAAACTAAGTATGAAAAATTTTGGATTTTGGAATTTTGGAAAAAGTGTTAATTTCCCCTATGTATGGAGACTTTTGGGACACCATGTAGTGCACACAGTGAATATAAGCTACAGTATGTAGTAACAAATAATAGACCTACTAACAGTGTATGCAATAGTCAGGGGTTCTGAAATTGGCCAGCATGATTTAGTTTTTCCTAGGCTAGGTCTTAAAGAAAAAAAACACCCTGAATGACTTGGATATTAATCTTTAGAATTGACGTGATCTTCAATGGCATCCAAGACTTATTTTGTAATGAAATTCTGAGTTCCTTTTTAGTTTGAACTTCTTTCTGCAACATGTTGGTCTACTGTCATTTTGGTTAACACTTTCCTACTGTACATAACTCAAAATGCTGTTTGACTGCTTGCTGATCTTGGAAATTAGCCCTACTTTAGTCTGTCTAGCTCACTCACCCCCTTAGTTGTACACGCTGATAAAAAAAAAAAAAAGATCAGGCTTCAACAATTTTAATTTCATGATAATACTACTGTCAATTCCATCATGCCTGTGCCATCTAATAGATATTAGCTGTGCTGAGTCTCTGCCATAACGTCGTGTAGCTTTAGTGTATAGCTGCATTGCATTCTGAAAGTTTTTGCTGTCTCCACTACTAATTAAACACTGTTATCCCTTATGTTTAATATTGTTGCACTAGCAATTTCCCCCTGTAATGCCATAACAAAAATACAGCACCAAGTAAATGATCAGCACCAGAATTACTAAACACATCACAATTATTTCAATAATTTTTTTTTTATTATTGTTTTATTATTTAGCATGGATATTTCCTTTAACAATTAGCTAAAAGCTGTGCAGGGCAAGAGGTCCCCAAAACCATAGTTATTTATAGCTTGCTGCTGAACCCTTCATTTTGCAGGGTGGAGCCCGTTCCATTCAGATAGCAGTCCAGGCGCACATTATCAAATACCTGCTTTTCTCACAGCCGTTAAGCACAGAGTGCTGTGGAATAGGGAGGTGAGAAAAGAGTCATGTTTTGTCCTCAGTTGTGTGATCTAAATTATACAGTGAAAGAAATGATTAGTCATAACGGTCGTTCTTGTTTGTCGTGTGTTTCAGTCTGTTGGAGGTTGGGGAGAAAGAGCAGGAGAGGGCTTTGGCTGCTGCTTTGGCTGATATTTTATGGACAGCTGGTGAGGAGCGTACTGCCACCGTCTCCTTGGTTACGCCAGATCGCTGCTTCACCCCCCACCTGGACTACAAACTGGACAACTTCACAGAGCGGGTACTGTTTGCCATGCAGTGTCCGTATCACTTTCTCAAACCACATATGGCCTCTGAGTCACACACTATACCCAAAGTATACTGTGAAAGTTTAAGTAGTTTGTTTGGGTCAATCTTTCTTTTATAGTTGCAGATATTCACATTTAAAGAGAAAGAAGAAGTGACAAAATTTATATATGAACATATTCAGTGTGTGAGTATTTAAGGACACATTTTGTATACATTTTTGCAAAGTGAATTAATGGATATTTTATTTGTTTACTGTCAGTATTAATTACATATAGTGCCTATCTATTCTTATCCTGTAAGTTCAGTGAGGAGGGAAGCCATGGAGTCATTCTCTTTCTGTATAGCTTGATCTTCTCAAGGTCGGTTATTAGGTAAGTTAGTTACCCCCTAAACACTCTAGAGATATACCCTCAAACCACATTATATAATGGGAGTGACCTGACTAAAAAAGGAAACAAGATCTTTTTTTTTTTATTTTTTTTTATTTTACAATTTAGGGACAATTATTCCATGAAAATTAGATCACACATAAAAACAGGTCTGAAATGCTAAATATACTCAGTTCAACTCTTATTTAGTGTAATATTTAAGGAATAAAACATGATCGGCTTGCTGTTATAAGATAAAAATCAACAACAGGTTAGTATGATGTGGCCCAATATGAAGCAAAGTAACTGTTACCACCTGAAGTTATTATTTTCTGAGAACAGAATGTCCTGCACTGCAATAATAACACCTAGCAAGTGAAAATATCTCCTTTGAAACTTTGAATTTAGTCAAATAATCCTGTTTTCTGTTATAGGTTTAGAATAAACCAAAAAATATTATTAAACCTATTTCTAGAAATGTTTTACTAGTTTCAAGCTTTTAAATTTTCTTATTCTACTGGCAGACAATTTAGCTTTTTCTATAAATAAATGCTTAAAATTAATTAAACAGTTAGTCTTTCAAGATTGAAATTGGTTAAAATGTCAAAACGTAGGTTTAGATTAATATATATACATATATATAAAAGAATGATGCGTCTCTCTTAAGATAATAATAATGATAAAAAGCAGCATGTCATGCTATGGAAAAACAGTAAATTCCTCCATCCTGAATACTTTCCTGTGTTGGAAACCATATGGAATGTCCACCACACAAGTCCTTGTGTCTCTGTGTAAGTTGTTACAATAGAATCGATAATGCTCCAGTTATACTGTCAGCTGTGCTGTTATAGAAAATTAATCTCCTTCTTATAATACCTTCTGACCAATCAGAATTGAACATTTACCAGTGGTGTGGTATAAAAGATTCAATAGATGAAGGGCCATGTGAAATCAACACAGAAAAACTGTGAGAAATGATCGTATTATGATCATAAATGCCTTTGAATGTTTACTTGAGAATTTCCCCTCTAACTATCCAAGGTTGCAAGAAGACCTGGATTTCAGCACAACTCATCTCTTACAATTTGGCTTGGGCAACTTTGTTTGTCGCCAGGTAAGTAAATCGTATCTCTGTAAGAAAAAATGTTGTATGCAGTATTTGATATATTTATGTGATATTTATGTATTCTTGACATTTTTCAGGAAAAACACATGGTTTTAGCTTAAACAGTATATTTTGTTTGTGTGATTGAACACCTGCTAATTATTGCTAGTGATTGAAACCTAACTATCCGCATTTATTAGGCTCTTTTAAACCTGTTGTTGACCGGCTGTGCCAGTCCTAACGTCTTTAACGGGAAGTCGTCATGTGATGAGCATGGCAACACACTTGACCAACCTCTCCATGGAATTCTGTCTCGGAGCAATGTGGGATACCTACACTGGAGCCGAGAGCAAGCGGAACATGCCAGTCTGCCTGCTGTAAGTCCTTTGGGACACTTATTAGACTGTACATACAGGTTGATCATTGAAAGCCTGCAAACCCAGTAATTCTGTACCTAATGAGTTCCCACTGCCTCAGGTGGGAAGCATGTTGAAGACACCCAAACTGCCTGTTTGGGTTTGCAACATCAATGGCACCTACAGCGTTTTATTTAGTCCAAACCGATCTCTACTGTCTGACTGGAAGATGGAGCACCTCTTCCACCTGTACTTCTACAATGGCCAACCAACCCAAGTCAATACTGCAATGCTCACCATAGGTAATGTTATTTGCCCTGCACAACACTGTCTGACTTAATTCCTGAACCTTAACTTAAGGGAACCAAACTAGTGAAACGGGTGGTGCACATTCAATGGTTCGTGGTTCAGTTATACACTACGGACGATTTAGAGATGTCAGTAAGCCTACAACACATGTCTTTAGACTATCAGGGGAAACTGGAGTACCCAGAGAAACCCCCAAAGCACGGGAAGAACAAGCAAACTCCATGCATACAGGGCAGAGACGGGAATCGAACTCCCAGCCCTGAAGTTGCGAGGCAGAAAATTAATATATTTTTTTAATGAATCTTTTGTTTCAGACACACATTCTCATCACTGGGAGGCTAAAAGCAGAGATGGTCAAGGAGACCCTGAGAAGAGGTTCCCCTCTGTGGAGATGACCATCAGGACTAAATGGGAAGGAGCAGCAATTGACTGGAATGGGACAGTACCTTTCTTCTGAGAAGGTTTAGATTGCTGCTTACCTCAGTTTAGGATTATTTTAAAACATTAAACACATTTTTATTATAATGTCCCCTAATCATGTTTAAATAGTATATGAACTCCAAGTTCCCCTGAATTTTCCATAAATGTAGACAGTTTAGAAGCATTGCATTTCTGATAATATTTAAATTTGTATGTGATGTTTGATTTAGAATTTGATAATGTTTTGTTAACATTTGGGAACATACCCTTCATAACATGCTCAGGGAGAAAACTGATGATCGTGATCATATGGAATCATTTGAACCCTATCAAGCAAACATTTTTTCTTCATTTGTAACTATTTATAAAAGTGCATCAAATGTTGAGATAGGAGGACTTAATTATAAAGTTTGATGTTATTAGAATACCACCCCCCCAAGACCCAACACATTAATTATAATCTTACTGCAAGCAGTCTGTTTGCCTTTTCACAAATTCAAATGTTTGAATGTAAAACTGCACTTAGATGTAATATAAAAATAAAAATAAGACCCTGCCACAATACAGAGAGAATTTGTTTGTATTTAACAATGACAAATAGTTCATGTTAAATCAGCAGGAGAAAAGCTTTGGCCAAGCAAATTGGTAATAGGTTACAGATTATTAATTCATTTACAGTAACTGGGCACCATGCAAACATACAGTCACACCTATGGGCAATTTGGCATAGCCAATCGGAATTATTTTTATTCAGTGGGAGGAAACCAGAGGACACCCATTCAAACACAGGGAGAACATGCACAAAAATTCCATACAGACAGTAACCTGAGCCCAGGATTGAACCATGGACCCTTGAGCTATGATGGAGCTATAACTCTACTCAATGCACCACTGTGTTGCCTGGCTTAGGACATTAGATTCTGTTAATTAAACATCAAAATTTGAATTATAATTACTTTAAAACCAGGCATGTTCAGATGCCCCCTTTTAGCCCACAATGCACAGCTAGCTTTATTGTCTGTAATATGTATAGACCAAACATAAATTACAAATTCAGCCACATTCTGTCACAGGCTCATTATGTTTGACAGAGGGTTTACAGAGGAGTAAAATGGTTATACACAAATGGTCAGTAAATCTGCATAACTATATTTTATTGTAATTGTCAGTATTCAAAGGCTAAATTGACATCACAGGATATGCACATTTATTACAGCCTTATAGAAAAGACTAGTGTTACAAAAAAAAATCACAAGATATAGTAAACATATTTATAAATACAATATTAGCAATATGACTTATTGAGACATTTTTAATACTTAATGTCTGGAATATTTCTGTAACCGAATATAAGGGAATCTGAAGAGCAAATGTGAAAGTTGTATGATCAATCTACATTTGGCTGCCGAGTCTTTCTTGTTTACCTGAACAAGTGAACAAACATACTGTATATTAGAGTTGAATGCATTTTCAATTCCTGCCCAGAGCAAGTCCCTGGGTTTCAGTTCTAGAGATGGACCTCTAAGACGTACTGTTTTAGACTCACACAAAGATCTTACAACAGGCTATACGCTCATAAATATCATCGTTGCCATTATGTCCTTTGATAGCCACCACAGGTTCCTTAAATCAACAATGACAAAGTTGTTTGTCTTATTCATGTTGCCTAACAAGCTAGATAAAATGAATCTCTCACAACTAATCTTCAGGATGTGACAGTCACAAGTGCACCAGCTTGCTGCACTGTATCGCAATGTCAATGCTTACTACAGTGGACTTTTACAGGGACGCATATAGTTATATAACATATTATGAAGACCATAAATACTGTGAACATGGATCTTTATAACAGATTAGATAATATGATTAAAAGCTAAATCTAGTATAATGATACCTGCAATACATAATTTGTCCACATGAGTAAAAAAAAGTCATGATAATTGGATATCTCTTAAGTTTAAGACATCAAGCCAATCCCTTATATGCTAGGTGCTTTAAAATACAACCTGAAGCTCTTTAAAAGCTTCAATCACCACTT
This sequence comes from Ameiurus melas, assembly GCA_012411365.1. Taxonomy (NCBI): domain Eukaryota; kingdom Metazoa; phylum Chordata; class Actinopteri; order Siluriformes; family Ictaluridae; genus Ameiurus; species Ameiurus melas. Next base: position 22,257,394 of record CM022759.1, read on the forward strand.
AGTAAAATAGCAAAATAGTAAAGTCATCATTCTTATTTGTGTTCCTGAGTCTCTTGTTCATGAGTGACCACCCAGAATCTCTTCTAGGTTTATGTCTTTCATCCAGTCATCATTGCCTGAACCTGACTTAAGCAGAGAATCAATGAAGTCCGAGTCGGTATTGATCCCTGGTACTGTATTATCCCCATCCTGCAGAAAATCAAATGTGAGGCGGCCTGCACGGTTGTTCTGATAGGCACCAGGGCTTTGTGCTGTGCCTCCGTATGTGCTCATGCACCCCTGCTGTGTGGGAGAGGACTGGTTTAGTCTGTTGATCCCAGGAAGAGGGGGTATGTGTGGCTGACTGGCTCTAGGAGCTGATCCTCTAATGGCAGGGTTTAAAGGGATCAGTCCAGAATGGGGCACTACCTGATTTGGTGGACCAATATGCCTTGTTGGGAAGTGAGCTTCAGTTTGTGTACCCTGGGGTGGTACTGTGACTGGAAGTCTCTTTACATCTAGTTGCTTTGTAACATTTTCCCAGCTGATACCCGTCTCCCTGCTTCCAGTGGTGGTCATGCATCCCAGGCCTTGGCCAAGGATCGGATCTTGGCTTGCATTGGTTCTCACATGCTGTGCGGTAGGGGCAATTCCCTGGAACTGTGGCTTGTTTTGATGCATCCCAATTTGCATCTGGCTGTTAGGCTGTTGGTGCAGTTGTCCTGCACAGTTTTGCACTTCTGAATGATCAGATCTGCTGGGAAACATTCTGTCTCCAGAGTTGGGCGTCATTTTGACTCCTTGGCCATTGGAAATATGGCATGAGATGGACTGGCTCTCCCTCTGGTCTGAGCTATTACTGGTTATTGAGGATGATGTCAGACCTGGGCACAGAACAGCACACGAGGGAGTTTGGAATGAAAATGGTCATGTTGAGTCAAGTTAGAATGTGTACAAACATTGACATAGAAATGAAATGAAATTGAATAATGCTAAGATTTATTCAAGGCGTTATAAAGATTAGGTCATAAATTAATCAACACACTGATGTTCATGTAGTGACTGTGATGGAAGAGAAGTCATTTTCCTTTGTTTAAATTAGGAGAAAACACTGTTGTGGAAATAATGTGGCTTTTAGACTTGAGTTCCCAGGAACCATACCTTGCTTGACTAATGATGTATTTTTAAATAATAGAAGGTTACACTTAAAATAATCTTCTATTGCATTTACAAAATTGGGTTTTACCACAATTATCAATGCATTAAAAAATTCTCACAGTTTCAACATTTTGTGATACAATATAAGTAATTAGTCCAACAGATATAATAGATTAGCAAAAGGAGCAAATGGTTTTCTATTTGGGAAAAGTAAGAAAAAAAATTAGGAAAGAGAAAATAGGTACCTGGATAAAGGTTTGGATGCTGTGGTTGTTTGTAGTCAGGTGGAGGTCTTGTTAGATGCCTGTTAAACTGATCCTGCGGGTTGAAATAAATAAAAGCAAACAAGAACATGAACAGAACATAATAACCAACAATAAATCCCTGGGTTTAAAATCTAAAGGTCCAAACAGTCATTCAAAGCTATTCTGTATTTCTGAGTTTTACTACTATGGGCAACTCTTTGAGTGTTCTTAAGAATGAAAACATGCAATATCTGTTGTTGCTAGTCTGTTGTTCAGAGTATATTAGGATTGCTAAAACACAGTGGGTACTGCAAACTAGAAGAGAAGAAGGCAGGTTGCTTTGTAACAAACTAAATCAGTTAAAATTGGAGTAAACATGGTGTAAATTGTATCACGCCTACTCTGTACAGGATGACAGCTGAAAAAGATTGTGATTCAGAGTGGATCAGTTTTAATCTGTTACTCACTGTGTCACTGGTATGCTGCTGAGGTTGGCTTAGCTGTCTCTGTGCTTTGCCATTGTTTATCTGCTGAGTGCTAGGTGCAGACGGACGCTGCTGCTGGGTCACCAGACAACCATTTGCTGAGAAACGTGGCCCTGGTGCCAATCCCTATGAACAGATGAGGAAGACATAGATGTGATTTAGTCATCGAATAATTGTTTACTACAAAATGAATGCTGAATTAGTAGTGAAGTTACAATAAATGTTAGTCAAATATACAGTAATATTGTAATGCAAGCTCTACATTACACTTAACACAACATTTATATTGTAATCTTTATCACTTCAGTGGACATTTGCTTTCATGAGATCAATTTCTTGGTTCTTGTGAATGTATGGTTAGTCCACTAGATGGCATGCTTTATCAATTATTTTGATGCTTTAAAGAGCATACTTCATGATACATGAATGCCGCCCAATGCCTATTAAAAGAAAAAACGTACAAATATATGTAATTGCTGACAAATAGTCGTTTGGTTTACTTGTAAGAACATTGAAGTATTTTGTTGAAATGTTGACATTTAAATATATCACCACACATTACTGATGTCTTAAAGATCCTTTTTTAATCTGCAGAAATATACACAGACAAGGTGTATGGATGACCAAAACGTTCTCCTGGGATGGTTTTTATTTCTTTGGACACAATGTATTCTAATTCTCTATATACAGACTGGTGAAAAATGTAAAGAAAAAAACAACAACACAGTAAAGTGTTGAACCAACAGGAGCCACCAGAACAGCTTCACTATGTCTTGGCATATATTCTACAAGTCTGTGTAACTCTACTGGATGGATGAACACCATTCTTCCAATAGACATTCCCTCAATTTGTGTTTTGATGATGGCGGTGGAGAGTGTTGTCTAACAATCCGCTCCAAAATCCAAAAAGTGTTCATTTGGGTTGGGATCTGGTGAGTGTGAAGTCCATGTAATTTACATAATTCTCATCAAAGCATTCACTGAGCCCTCGTGTCCTGTGTTGGGATTGAGTCATCATGAAAAAGACTACTTCCATCAGAATTTCATAGCCACTAAATTTTCCTTTAATTGGTCAGTAAATAAGCCAGTTCCCTGGGAAAAAATATTGGCAAAAGACCATCTTGTGAAAGATGGCCATGCCAATATAATGAAAATCTGGCCTATGGATAGAACACTTTAATGCCTAAAGGCAGTATGACAAATAAGTAAATGTGGTGGTATTTTCTTTTATTAAAGTAAAACAGTGCATGATTTGAGCAGGTTAATAAATGTACTTAAAATAATTCCTGTGATGATCTCATGGTGCTTAAAAATAATGTGAATTAATAAATATAACAGACTAATGTTTGCTTAGATTGCATAAGGAACGGACAAAAAAATGTATTTGCTAAAAGTGCAGTGAAACCATTTAAAATGTGCATATGTTGCATAAAATGGCCCCCTTTTGCTATTTGAAAGTCTACAATCTCCCAATTTTCTCACCCGTTACTGATATTTCCCCTGAACCTGCTTTGAATACCAATATGCCTCACCAAATGCAGCTGGATCCCCTATCACCTCTTTCCTCAAACAGATCAGCTACACGGCCATGAACACATCAGTTCCTCGTGAAAAAACAACACCATCAGGCCAGCAATCTGTTACAAACTCTGCCTTTGAAGTTTCATTGCAAAAGCAAGGTCAGTTATAAAATCAGTTATAAAGGTAAGAAATAAATAGTCTGTTTCAGGTCCTGGGCAGGTGTCATTGAGCTTGTTTGGGTGACCATAATACGGCACACAACTCAATTATATTTGTTAAATTAAAAAGAACATATTTATGAGGCAATAAATAATTGGAGACATAATACTCTAGGTAACTTCCTGAGATTACATGATGTGTATGGAAAAAAAAGAAACCTTCAGGACTGTTTTAGGTTTATTTTAGTTTTTCTTAGATCTTTGTCAATAAACCCTTCTTTAGTGTCAGGCAATTTCATGTGTATTATCTGTCAGATAAAAGTTTTACATAATTTTTAAAAAGTATAATCCGAGAACAATCTAATCACCAATCTAATCTAATCCAAATCAGAACATTAAATTGTCTGTGATGTTAGACCCTAAAACAACAAGCTGCAAGACTACAAATTACAACCATACACACAACTGGTAATATTTTTCAGCCAGTAATGGACATACTGCAGCCATACGGAACAAACCCTGCTCAAGTATGTTATCCCATTCACTCAAACACACACAGTGTACACACTGTCATCCACTGTGTTGACATTAAACATTTCTCAGGGCAAAACAGATTCAACAACAGCGTAGCAAAAGGCCATTGCTTTGAGGTGTCTAAACGACATCTCCAAATACCCACACTGGAGGTCCTTTAACAAAAGCACTGAAAAGAACCTCGTGTGTTATGGGAGGAATTCCCTGCTTCAACAAGCCATGGAAAAGGGGATTTGAGGAAAAGTACACATTGCACGAGGTCCTATTCAGGGACAAGCCTATCTGCAGTGGCACAGGCCGTGGCTCAGAGGAGCTGAGGAGGAACTTGCTAAGGTCCCATGCTGAGATGGATCAGCTCTGGGAAGTCCACTAATTAATTAGAGGGCAAGTGAAGATCATTGTTTCCCTGCTGTGAGTTCTGATGAACTTCTCCAGTGTGATGACTGAAAAAGAACTTTCACTGAAAAATGCACATGGTATTTTGCAGGTCATCATTTTTAATAGGACTACACAAAGTATCAGGTTTTTCACATCTAATACACATCATATTTTAAACAACATCCTTGCTTTCCATTAATGATGTAAGCTCAGTCACATTTGCCAGAACTAGTCATTTTCCCACTTTCTGGTACAAGAAAGTAAGATTCCCTTAAAAGTTCATTCCCTGCTTTGTATTACCTCCAATTAGAGGCATGGCGAGAAATCATGACCAGTCTGGACACCAGCCTTCACGTTACATTCAAATTGCCTTTCAGTGGGGTGTGTGTTATGGGTGGGAGGGACTGAGAGTTTCATTAGCGTGGACGGCTCTCTAATCCACTCTTTGTCATCCTGATGTGTCATAAAGCTGTTTTCCATCTTTGCTCCACTCTTCGCTCTTCAGTACATCGTTAAATGAATACCACATGTGGTTGCGGACTCCATAAAGGAGGGCTGTGATTTAGGCTCTCATTCTACCCCGCATTACAAGCAGCTGACAGGGCTATAGGCCCGAGCCTCGCTGCTCTCTCACAACACTTCCTGCAGTCTGAAGGCAGGAACGCCGTCCCCAGGGAGCAGCTCGGCATCTGGACTTGGCCCCGGATCGCTTTCCCAGGAAACAAGCACTCGACTTGCAGTGCAGCTCCAACAACCTGGCACCCCCCCTTTTTTTTTTCACTGAGATGGGAATCCAGCAAATATGAAGGGGGAAAAATATAACATGATAAAGCATAGAACTGTGCAGACTGTGCTGAAGGAAAAATATAACATTCAGTGATGGGCTGATATTGCTTCATAAAACCTCATTGTTTAATCGAAACCAAATGTCAACATTTTGTGTTTTATGACTCTGGAAACTGAACTCCCATAAATGCCTCAAAGATGTTACAGATCCAGGACTAAATTCAGAGCAAAATTGCTGAGGGAGGCTTTATTTTTGTGAGTGAATTAAAAATGGAGAGAATGCTTGATCAGCACTGTTTTACCGACATTCTTTGCCTTTTCTCCTCTTAGAAGCAACTTCCCATTTTGATAATTACAATCACTTTCTGTTTTATTTTTAATTTTTTAAACTACTGACAAGTAGATGCCATTTCTACTTGTATATTAAATCTACTGTAAATTAATTTGCAAAGGCTGATATAGTGAATATTATGCCAAATAATATTATAGCAAATAATTTACAAGCTCCTAAATTTCAGGCTGTAATCCATTAAAATCTGCCACAGAGGCTCATGTAGGGCCAACTGTCTCACATCCAAACCAGCAAGCACATGGATTACTCACTTGTGACTGATTGTGACCAACCAGCATAACACTTCAATCATAAATATGAGATACTTGGCATTACAACATTTAATGAAATCAGGACTATACTGTATGTGTAACACAGCATATAAAACTCCCTATGTGGAATTTCCCAAGCAAAGAATGAAGCGCTTTGCCTCCCATCTGGACACAAAGATTTCCATTAGATTTCCATCATAGGCTTGAACACCCTTGAAAATATGGATCCCAGTTTTGACAAATTCAAGCCTCCGACTGATCAGCAGACTGTGAGAAAAAGAAAATGAAAAACAGAGCCCAAATTTTGATCTTTTCACAGGAATTTTGCAAGCTGCTCCTGGTGGGAGGAAGTTCAGCTCTGCTCATGAGGGATCCAGAGGGACTGTGGCACCATTTCGGGACCTTTATTTCCATGGCATTACTAATTCAGTTGACTGTGGGAAGACTCTGAGCACTCCCATTTTTCTCCCCTCTTGTAGCAGAAGCTGTGCCTTTGTTTCCATTTCAGCAGTGTGTTTAACCCCATCAGTGCTGCCAGCAGGAGTACTTCCCTCCGTGAAAGGAATATCTTTTTTTTCATAAAGAGTGGAACTGTTTTGGACTTTCTTAACTTCCAGCAAGAGTGTCAAAAATATAAACTTTAATTAACCATGCAAGCTATGTGTATATCTCATACATGCATATGTTACATAATGAACTCTCAGCATATGAATAACCCAGGAAGTAGATTTTTTGCTGTTTTTTTTTATTTTATATATATTTTATTATTTTTTTATTTTGTTCATTAGTTTTAATACTTGGTCATAAACCCACTGGTGCATTTATTGTAGCTGTATTTCATGTATTTATTTTAATATAGTTTTCCTGTCACTGAATTGACATTTAAATTGCAAAACAAACATACACATAGTTGCTCAGTCCTCAGCTGCAGCAATGAAATACTTCCAAACCCAAACTTGTTGGCTCATATATTCCATGGAATATATACTTAAAATAATATTTCATGGTGAGGACTACTGAATTCCTTTAAAGCATTTATCTGGTCAAGACTATCTACAATATTTTTTTTAATCACCTGATAAATTTTACTGAAATGAGACTTAACTGCAAATACGAGTCTAATAAGACAATAGTGACTAACAATAATAGTGATCCTCCTCTGGAGAAAAATGGTGCTTCAAAGACATAGTAATCTTTTGAGCAAGTGTCCAGAAACATGAAGTCATGCCCCAGTGTCAACAATGAGGCTTAGTGAGGCTTGGGATGATTAACGATAGTATTGCCAATTTTTTCCAACTACTGCCTTTGCTGTCTGACTTTAGAGCAGAGCAACAAAATATTTAACCGATGCAGTTTAGCTTCCCTAGTCTGTGTTTGCCAAATAGAAGCCAGACGCAAAACATAAATGCGGGACTTACTTTAAAATAAAGGAAACGATGTGTTGTTTATCAGGGCTAATTCACTTTACAAGAATTCTTGTTACCATGTTAGGTTTATTTACCGTCCCAACTTGAGTTTTGCAAGCATTCCTGACCGTGGTAATGGGTAATTAATAAAAAACAACAACAAAAAAAACAGACTACATGCTAATGTTAGCGACTGGCAGCTACGGCTGCCTTATAAGCAGCTTCTGGTATTCTTTCGCTCTAATGAAGTAATGTGTGTATGGCAAATGTTATGTATGTCTGGCCACACCCCCTTCTTTTCTTTCCTTAGCGTTGCTGCAGCCTCATTTGCATTATTTGTATTGCATGGCTAAATTTTTACCATGACCATAAAATCTCGGCCTAGGATCAATTCTGATTGTCCACAATGATAGATTGTGTTTATTGCTTTTAGAGTAAAAAGAAGCATAAACTTTTTCCTGATATGCCTCTAATATATGACTAAAGTACCTCAACATCTCCCCCCATCTCTGATTGAAATTTAAATCTAACTTTAATGTAGCAACAGGATAAAAGTTAATGCACATTTTGTGTACATTTGAATTGAAATAAATTCCTGATTCTTGTAAACTGAATTCATAGTTAAACTATGATTTAATCCAGGTTAATATCTGCTCTCTTAGCATCCTCTACACTGAGAACATTTTGGAGATTGTGTTCTGAGAACCCATCTTGTGTGGCTCATGTTATCGTTTCGCACAGAGCGAGGCAGGAGATGCTGTTTGAACAAAACTGAAAAGGGGGATGTTCTAAATCTCCCCAATCATAACAAATCGGTGGTTCAACCACAGGCACCAGGCTAAGCAGATTACTGTCATTTTCCACAACTTGTCCCTCATAGCTAACAAACTCCAATTAGCAAATCCCGCTGTGCACATCTATGCCTTGGCGCTGAGCAACTGTGACAGGCGGAGAAATTAGAAGTCTTGCATGTTAATCCATCACAGGCTAGCGAGCCAGGACTCTTGTCAAATCGCTTTGAGGGGATATACATATTCAAGATGCACTGCAACTACTCAGACACAAGACACTGCGATTTATTGCGACAGGAGAAACAAACTAACAGCACAGTGAAGCCAGTCATAGTTAAATGAAGTAAAGAGGAGAAGCTGGCAGAGTGCAGGGTGAGCTGTATGGTCAATGCAAAACCAGAATGTAAAAAGACAAAAAATTTTGCTCCCTTCCATAAATGCTACACATAAACTGACTATAGCAGATGGACCAGCAGCACTTAGAATCATGAGAGAAACTACTGTGGATTTTAGGATTAATAAAATATTCCCATGATAATATGCTGGCATTACTTCAAATAAAAGTAATACTCTTATACAATCCACAGTTAATGTTAGCATTTTCATCCTGTTTGCTTATGTCCCTCCCATGAGACATTACAAAAATAATCATTCCAGTCTGAGACAGCTTAAATACAAGTCTCAACAAGTCTGAGTCTCCTGATGATGTGTTAAAATAATATGCTTTTCAACTCCCAGTTTAGTGTAACAATCATTACACAAATATAAATAGATTTTCTGTTTCGGCTGTTTTGAATTTATTAGTAGTGTTTGAAACATCAGCAAAATGCAGTATTTCAGCCGAATATCCTACTTAGGATTTCTGAAAACTTAAATAAGTGTCCTACCTGTCTTTGCTGGTTCATTTTATAACTGATTCCAGGACCATGCTGGTTGAGAACAGGCCTCAGGGGCTTCGGTTGTACACAGGATGATTGCATAGACAACTGGAACTGCGTGTTTTGACCTGCTGTAGACTGCTGCTGTGTAGTCTGTTTGCTCTGCGGCCCAACCATGCGTGGGATTTGTTGGCCTGGGGTTGAAGTTGATGCTTTAGGGGTGAAGTGCAGCATTGGTTTATTGTTGAGAGGTTTCATGTCGGTGGGATTTGATTGGTTGTAACCACTGGGCTTAAAGAGACAGTTGGGCATGCCTTTGCCCTGACCAGTGCCCTGAGAGTTCATTCTTGGTTGGCTTAGCAAACCAGTGCTGGACATTGTTTCCTGACAAAAGGAACTGGGGTGGCCACTCATGGTGGAGGACCAGTTCCTCACTCCTCCAGAGTGGCTTTGTTGTTGGTGGTGGAGGAGAGAGTTGGGCTGCTGTTTGGGCTGCTGGTTTGCCGCCATTTGCTTTAGTTGCTCAGCATGTGACATCTCATGCCAGGCAGGTAGTCCCCGTGACGATGTTCCTGTGGTCTGTGGTATATGATTATGGGTCATTTGCCCAGGCCCAATGGGAGAAGTTGACAAAGTAGTGTTGGCCATTGAGAAGGAAGGTCCAGCAGATGCTGGCCTGAGCTGTGGAGAGCTTCCTGGTGCTTGGCCAAAATCAGGTGAGTACTCGGTCTTGATTGGTTTATCTAAATGAGGGCAGGGATTGGTAGCACCAGCCGAGCTTGGTCGGCCGAGATCCAAACCAAAGTCATCATCTTGTTTCAGCATTTTCTCCAGCTCCAGATCATTGAGAGGTGGTACTGACTTAGTGAGCTCATCAAACAGATCCTGGAGTTCAGGGTCAATCTGTCCTCCACCCTCATCTTTAAAGTCAAACACCATCATCGCAGGATCTGCTGATGACTGGCTGCAGGTCTGAACATCAATCGGTTCTTTCTTCATATCTCTGAGAGTCATGTTGAAAATATCATTGCCTACACCTTGACCCATCATGAAGGGATCTTTCCGCCGGGGAACGTGGCCCAGACCTATAGACCCAGCTAAACCTTGAGGCTGCCCTGCATCCACAGAGCAAGCACCAGCATGAAGAGATGCTGTCTCCATACGAAGACGCTTGAAGTCTGGCACTGGGCCCACACAGAAGTGTCCATTCTGCTTAGCAGTGTACCCAGAAGGCTGCCCCTCAATCTTTCTTCTAAGAGATCCCTGGAGCTGTAAAGGCAAAGAATTAATTGTTAACTGAGAATTCTACTGGACATAGCTTTAAAGTAATGCGTCTGTTGCAAAAATGTTTAAACATTTAGATTAAAGGAATGATTAGCAATTAAAATGAAATAGTACAGCACATGAGAATTCTTCAGAAGCCTGTGGTCTCCTTCTCTACACTTAGGTCAAAATGAGCAGATTTTCTGTTGCTGGAAGTGCACATAATGTAACAAGACCTTTTCTATCTAATTAATGAACTCTTATCAAAGTCCTCTTTAATGCTGAAAACCAATTAAAATGTTGATGAAATTTCTAAATATTAGAATGAAAAAAGGTGTCTCAGGAACAAATTATCTTTATGTAAATTGACCCAATTTTGTAATCGACTGTGAGCCTTTCTGCCTTGTTCACGTGGCCATTGTGGACAAAATCAAAAGCTGAGAATTGTTCATTTTCTCCTTTGTGATTACATTGAAAATTTCCCTTCAAGCCCAGGAAAATGGATAGCTGCTACAAAGTTAGATTAAAAAGTGAAACAATACACTGGTACATTGGCTGTGAGATGAAGCAAGTGTTAATCAACCTATCCTTTTTTTTTTTTTTTTTTTTTACAAAGAACACTGTGCTCACAGGTATAATTTACTGGCAAAAAATATGCTGGAACAAATAACGTTTAACAGCAACAAAAATCTGATCTGAAACCCTTGCATTAACTGAGCAGTTAAATTTAGCCATCAGATATAAAGAGCAGCTAGACAAAGAAAGCCTTTATCTGTTTGGCTCATTTGCATGAATTATATTTCCCACTGTTGGCTCACTGTAAAGATAGCAGCATTCTCCTTTGTGCGCAAGGCTGTTCTCTTTGTCTCACATGTCTTCATTTATGTAAATGAGACTAGAACAATGACTCATAAGTCCCTTTTAAGTCACTGTACGGAAGCATTTGCAATTGTAGTTGAGTACATATGCACAGTAGCTTCTAGTGCAATCATTTCTCTAGGAATAAAAAACTGAAACAACCAGTGTTATGAAAATGCAAAATCATACAAATATGGACTGACATTATCAGCCTGGGAGAGATAACGTGTTAGGTATAACATTAATATTAGTGAAGAAATGGTGTAAGCCTAGAGCAGTTCTCACAGTAGTGGCAAATAAGAGCTTCTTTTTTTTCCATCTGGTGGAAATATTACACATTGTCATGGTGGTAAAGTGATTCATGCCTTCAGGGCTGGGAGTGAACACTTCTCTCTCTTGCTCTCTCTCATTTGTGCTCTCGTGCTCCGTGTTTGCTTACCTATGCTGTTTCACTATGAATGAGATCAGTTCTTAACCACCCTCATACTGTCTGACTCATCATGTTAAGGACGACTAATTCTTGTTTTCAATGTGTTTTCTTGGATAGATAAAATTCAAGCAAGAAATACAGACTCATAAACGTACATGTATTCAATGTGCATAAATGTGCATGTACACTCACTGTCCACTTTAATAGGAATACCTTTACACCTGCTCATTTACGCTGTAATCCATCAGCCAAACATGTGGCAGCAGTACAAAGCACAAAACAATGGAGATACAGGAGAGCTTCAGTTAATGTTCTCATCAAGCATCAAATGAACCACAAATGTGATCTCTGTGACTTTAACTGAGGAATGTTTCTTAGTACCAGATGGGCTGATTTGAGTATTTCAGAAACTGCTGATCTCCTGGGAGTTTAACACACAACAATCTCTAGCATTTGCATGAATGAGAGGGTGTACAGGTGTTCCTATTGAAATGGAAGGTGAGTCTATTTAGGGTTCATTTTGAATATAAAGAATATATCATGTGGGTTCATTCATTCATTCACTCCCCTATGGAAGACCACACAGTGAGGATGTCAACCTTGTAAGGTGATTATGACAGTAAAAGAGGTTTCATAATGCATCCACAGCATTCCTATTCACTTAAATACTACATTCTATAGCAAACATTAATAGTGCATATGGTCTTTTTATTTATATTTTTTTTCTTGTAAGATAACGGAACATTCCAGTCCTCAGAGTCCAAAATTGTGCTTCACGTTCATCTTCTGAGGCAAAACAAAGACACTAATGTTTAAAATTATATTTTGTGTTTGGTTCATGGATTAACGAGAAACACCATGGCGAACTGTATTAAATGAAACACCACAACACAATAACTCCATCTGTTCTTCTCATACATTTAAAGTATCAATGAAACCCTGCAATGTTGAGGGTAGCCTATTCAGAGGGAGAAAGAACCGACACAGCGATTGCTATATCAATTGTACTTCACTGCTGTGCTAACCACATATGAAATAATTCCAGTGGGATCATATTGGCGGAGAGGTCACGGAGAAACCGTGGCCTCTATTCATGGGAAATCCTCCTGACGGATCTACAAGTGATCTGAAAATAGAGTTTCTGATTAAGGTTTAATGAGCTCAGAAGCGCAGGATCTCCCTCAAAGTGACTCCTGATGAAGAGAGTCGTATATGACACTCAGTACACATTATCCTGCATTCCACGCTAATAAAAATGCCTATTTAGGATTTATTTATAAATGCATATCTAATATTAAACAAAACATGATATATAATTTCAGGTGGTATAGAACTCTGGTTTCCTCCCACCTTCCAAAAACCTGCCAGTGGACAGGCTACTCTAAATTGCTTCTAAGTGTTAATGTGTGTGTGATGGTGCCCCGTGATGGACTGGCAACTCATCCAGGGTGTATTCCCACTTCGTGCCCAGTGGTAAAGGGACGGGCTCCAAATTCACCACAACCCTGAGAAGGATAAAGTGGTTACTCAGGATGGATGAATGATGGATATATAATTTCCACTAAATAGAGTGTCTTAGTAAGGTGTTGGGCCACCACAAGTCACCAGCTTCAATGCACTTTGACATAGATTCTGCATGTCTCTGGAACTGTACTATTTATATGCTCGTGACTCAAAAGCAAAATTAAGGCTTAAGATCAAGAAAATTCTTGGTATTTGATATAACGGACAGAGTTAATGCATCATCATCATGAGGTATGGTTAAACATGGTGATGCATTATTAAATTAAATCATCTTCTCGGATTCTCTTTGAAAACAGAAGTGGCTCAGCACAGTGACAAAATGATATTTAATTTAAATGAGATTTAATCTATAGCTTTCATGTATCATATTAGTTTTTTTCTATTGGTTATATTAATTATATGGTATTCCAGGTAGAATGATGTGTCCAGTGTCAAGATTTACATTTATTTGCTAAATAAGTATAAATTAAATGATATATATATATATATATATATATAATTGCATGTATTTAGTTAGTATTTGGGTGAATAACTTTACTTATATTATAGTGGGGCCACATTAATCAACAAAAATAGATTCATATAGTTCCAGTCTCCATTACATGAATAGTTAATGATTTGTTGAACGTAAGAGAAGTAAAACTCTTCCCATTACTCTATTATGAATCAAAGGTTCCGTCTTCATCAGAAAATATGTAATGACCTGTGCAGCTCTGCTTCAGATCATGAGAAGCTAAAAGACATGTGCAAAGTTCATTCATGTAAGTGCAGGCACATGCATTCTACATGCAAAAGTGTTGGGGAAATCAGAATTGAAAAAGGAGGGTGTGGTGATTTATTATGGTCTTTTTTTCAGCGCGTTCCAGAGCTTGTCTCATAGATTTAAAAACCTTCCCTAAGCACAATAACTAAGCTTGAGGAAGTGCCAAGTAGACTGAGGTGCCAGCATCCCTCATTGAAATAATGCTTTACTCTGTGAAAGCACAGCAAATTGGGGAAGACAGACTATTCACCAGAAATTAGAAGTTTAATCAAGTGTTTTTGCAGGGCAGTAAAAGGCAACAGAAACAGTCAATCCGTGTCTTAACAGCATTTCATGCAGTTCTGAAAATGCCATGGAAGGAATAAAACACAACAGGGTATACTTGTTACTTACCCCAGTAAGTGATAAGTAAGTACAGTAAGTTCATTATTTTATATAGACGTTAATGTTGTGGAACATTCTGTTAACACTTATGTTACAGCTTCTATAAACAGTTGTTCCTTCACCAGCCTCTTTTCTTTCCCTCTCATTTGAAGTTCATTAGACAAAAATAATGCAGCTTGTTACAGAGAAATGGGAAAGCACAAAGTCCTCTGTCCTGAAGACATTCCCTTATAGTAAGTTTAATCCTATAAATGATTATACGTCTTTGTTAGATAACACTTTTTTTATCACTTATTTTATTAGTCTGTGTTTATATGAAGCATCTGCCATATGAGTTACTTTAGAAACAATAACGTATTGGAATATGCACATTAATATAAACCTATGATTTGCCTTGCAGCTGCCACTTCTCTTAGAGCTGCTGTTATAGAAAATTAATCAACTTCAGATTAATTAAATGTAAGAATTAAACAGTACTGTGGTATAAACATTGATAGGATTGTTATATTACATGTCACCTTTTTGTTATACTGCCCTTACTTTTTCATTATACACATTAGGTATGGGTGTAGGTAGTGAGGGTACATTACAGGTTTTTTTTTATTATTTTTTTTATCTCATGACGTACAGTAGGGTCCAAAAGTCTGAGAGCAGTAGTGAAAATGCTCTGATTATGCATTCTTTTCTAATTCTATTCAACAATTTTCATTACAAATTATATTATTGATAACTTGAGTGAAAAGTAGATTCTTTTAAATATTTACATGAGTTTCTTAGTATTTGGTTTGTTCTTTTTTGGCTTTAATGACAGTGTGCACTCGAGCGTGGCATGGACTCCACACGTTTATGCTAAACCTTATGATTCATTTTAGATCAAATCCATCTGAGTGTCATCTGAACACATGCTTCAATCGAAGATAGTAAGAGTGAGGAAACTCTGACCCTTTGTACAAAGCCATAACCAGGTCAATATCACACATTTGCTTACATTTCAATAAATAGTGCAGAATCCTGAATATTAAATATTCAAGATATTGAACATTTACTTTCTTTGTTCCAAATATTTCAAAAATATGTTTATTTCCCATGTTAAATGATAATTAAATATTCCAGATTTCAGTGGTCTCAGGCTGTTGGACCCCACTGTATGTTTGTCCATTAATACTGGTGCAATCATGAAGATCTTGACTTACTTTTTCACAAAAAATCACAAAAAATTCACAAAAAAGTACCTTTTTCCCGCTCTTTTCAGAGGCCTCTGATTTGGTTTTCACTTTGCTCAAACCTCACTCTCTAATATTCACGGTCTAATTGCAAAATTACCATAACACATTCTAAAGTTCACACACATATCAACAATTTTCACACATATTGAGAAGGAACCCTAAATCTCTAAAACCACTAAAATGTTTCTGCCATTATCTACAAAACTCTGAGTCATGGCATTTCTCCTAGCACAGATTTGGCACATCTCTAGGCCTCAACTTGGACATACTAGACACAATTCTTTCCCAAGACATTCTTGCTTGGGGCCCCTCTGCTACTCACAACAACAGTCACAAAAACAACATGTGATTATCCATCATAATATTCCTAAGAAAAAGGATCATGTTATGAGTGTGTGCACGTGTGTACATTCCCGTGACTGCATTATATCTCAGCCCATGGATCACTGAAACATTGACAGTATGTAGATGTCTTTATTTGCCTTTGATTGAGAATGTGTATACAGTACTGTACGTGCATGGATGTGTTCAGGTATAAATGTGTGTAAAGGATTCCTGAGCCATAGACTCTATTCAGAAAAAAGATTTCCTCTCTAAATCCACCCTCAAAGAAAAAAACATATCCAAAATGAAAGAAATAAATACCACTATTGTGTTCCTAAGGAGACATAATATTTGCACGGTTGCAGGGGTTGCTGAGTGCCGTGAGGTGGAATTTCAATCGGATAGGAGTGAAAACCTAGAGCTTTCAGCCTTGAGACTCATAGATCTCACATCTACTCTCTGCTTTCTCTATGAGAACTAATTACATTCAGTGTCTGTAGTGAGTGATAGAGGGAGAGAGAGAGAGAGAGAGAGAGAGAGAGAGAGAGAGAGTGAAAGCACTTATCATACTCAGATAAACAGGATAAAACACATTATGCTGATGGCTTTTGTCCCCACACATGTGCTGATACAGTAAACATTGTTTTTTTTTTTCTTTGTTCACTTCCTTTTACTGAAATACAGACCCACATGGGTCCAAATTTATCAGTATACATTACAAAAAAAACAGCATTACTGTGCATAGAATTGAATAACATTGCATGAAATATTCCAAGCTTTAAATGTTTACAAAATCACATATCTAAAAAAGAACATGATTTTAATTGATACTATTAAAGTGCAAGCAATTTGTTTGATATCTTCTTATATTAATGTGTTCCATCTTGATAGTGATCACTAAAATAGACTGTCCAACTGTCTGTGGCTTTGTAATCAGCAGCTAAAAAAATTCAGTACGGTCTAGCTGGATTGACCAATCAGGAACTTTCTCTGACTGTATGAGGTTAGGTTATAAATTAACATGAAGCAAAGTGCCTTGTTGCTAACAACAGCTTACACAGCAAAACAGAAAAGTGCACTGGAAAAGAAAGCAGACAGTTCGTCCTCTCAAACTGTAAAATTATAAATGCACACAACGTAATCAGCTAGCTAATGTTAGATAGAGACTTGGGTCATGCTGCTGAACTCTAACCAGGCATGCTTGTTATCACTAGTTATGCTACCATGTAAACAGTAATTTTTAATGACCTTAATCCGATTAAAGTCATAGTCAAAGTAAACACAAATCAAATTAAGTCATGTGGAGTATTCCTGTTTTACTCGCATTATCGAAGTGCATTACAGACATGTACACACCTTAATCACACTATTAACATCGTGTGAGAGTTTTCACCGCATTTTGCGACAGGACACGACCACACACAGCAGTGCTCAACCATTTTATGGCAAACAAGAGAGCACGGCTGCATCCGAAACTGCGTACTTACCTACTATATAATAGGCGCAATACATGTATCTCAGCTACTATACAGAAGGTGAGAATATGGTTTGCGACGCAGCCCACGGCTTCAAGCAGTCATTTATTTGCACTGTATAGCATGACAAATAATTAACTGCACTTGAAGCATTCATAAAATTTACACTGTATATGGTCCCATAAAGAAGATGAACTGTATGTTGATACGTGAAATTCTGGAGGGACGTCGGACGGTGTGGCGCGATGATGTAATGACGTGTGCCGTTTATCACTCTATGTTCTATAACATGTAAAACGGGTACATGAAAGGAGTATTCTAAAAGCGACTCATATTAACACCTTAATCACAATATTGTCTTATTCAAAATAAGGTCAATAATTAGATTATTGCTGTCCATGTAAACGCAGTCACTTAGATGTCAACCAGGTGTTGAGAGTTGTTTGTTTGTATTTATACCACAGCATGGCCAAATTCTCAATAGGTTGAATTCTCCCAAATGATATTAGGTCTGGCTGCAAGGGATAAGTTAAAATGCCCTCATTTCAATACAACAGTATGTACAGGGACTTGCATAGCTCTCCACATAAACAGATTAAACAACGTCTAATTGTTGACATGGTGATGTCTTCTTTGAGAAAACTTTTATCAACCAATTTTGCAAGGAGTCTGCATAATGTTTTCTAATAATCAGAGGTATAGTTGTAATTTTTAGTTTAAAGACATTCTTGGTAAAATGACAAGATACAAGTTTTGTCTTATTTCCATAAAGAAAGAGAAAAAGTGATAACAGGAACTAAAATGTTTTGTGGATGTTTCACAACATTAACTGTACCTATAAATGAATGAGAAGTACAACTAATACGTCATTGTAACTGTTTTCAAGTTGCAGTGGTATAAATGGAATAAAATACTTCTGTACAAGTTGTAACTGCCCTCTGCTCTGCTGCATCACACTACCCTGTTGTTGATTATTGTCCTATAACAGCACACCCCAGCCAAATATTTTACTCCTTATGTAACCGTTATTGCTGTAGATTTTTCATTCAGCTTACCAGCTGCAGCCCATAAGTGTAGGCATTGCCAAGTTCCTTGATCCTGAATCATGTGTCACTGCTTGAGTAGAACTTTGATCTGTTTTGATGTGAGAGGGGCATCTTTGGTGCCTAAATCTGATAGGAAGTTAAGAACATAATTTTCAGCTGCTTTAAGGTGATAATGACATTTCATTTATTGTGACCAAAAAAAATGAAGCCCTGTCACTGTGAGCTCCAACTAGCTGCCACAGGACAAATGTCAGGAAATTGGTCCAACCCTGAAGAAAAGCTACACGATTAATAAGTGGGCATTCCCCTTGCTCTGGGTGTCTCAACGTGCCTTCATCTGACCCCCATATTACACAAGCCCAGTGGGAACGCTTTTGCTTTCATTATTTTCATTTCACGCTCATTTGCCCAAGTAAGTCCCTGGAGGTTAAAAGTTTCTCAGGGGTGTTATATGACCAGAAATATTTGGCAGAAAAAGGAATGATAGATAACATCAATCTAGTCAAAACTATTCATTTATTAGTATTATGACTACCATTTTAGTATGTAATTTTGTTCAGTTACATACAGAGAGTGTTTTATATTATTATATCACATATGTCTATCATTTAGAAACACACAATGTCTGCATTTTTTTTGATGCATCTAAATGTCTTTAATCTTGTACTTAAGTCTCATTTTTAGTTTTATACTTCCAGTTGTCTCATGAGCTAGGTTTTGTTTCCAAAACTTTTTTCTTTAACTCACCATGTTAGTCAGAGTTCATTGTAACATAACATAAACGTAAAAGTAAAATGTAATTATGACTATTGTAATAATATGATATCATAATTTAAAGCTTTACATTATTTTTCCTTGTAACAAACTATTAGGTGTATTTAGGCTGTTACTTTGCAACTAAACCATCAGTTGGATATGTACTGGATTATTCATCTGTATATACACATCTAATTAGGTTTTTTATAACAGGAAACTGTGCGACTGTGAATAGTTTACATATAATATGTGGCCACAGTTAAGTATCTGTGTGTATACTTGTGTTGATTTATACAGTCTCAGAATGGTTGAAAGTCATTACGGAATGATTATTGTCATGATCCTTTAGGTTACTCGCTATTCATGCAGAACAACCAGCAGAACTAAAAAAATCTTAATGGATATTAGCTCCAGGTAAACCGTTGTAGCCAACTTCAAGCAACAAAGTATTTATTCACACTGTTCTGTTACCAAGACCTGGATAACCTGGTTTCAATGCTGCTCAAGTGCATGCAGCAAAGAAAACAACTGATTATGCATTTCATTATTTTACTGCACCTACACAGACAACCTACTCAGACTCAAATCTAGGACATCGGTATAATTGAAAATATTAATGACATATAAACTAAGCATCATGCTTAGACATGAGTGCATGTGTATCAGTATTCCGTGTGTGTGTGTGTGTGTGTGTGTGTGTGTGTGTTCCTTCCTGGTTGTAAAGGAATTTCCTGTATGTGATGAACATTTGATCCTGCATATGTGCAGCTGCATAAAAGCTATGGGCACTATTTAATGAAAGCAATAAAGAGACACAAGACAGGAGCACAGGCACTATGATCCTCATCAGTTCTTTTTCTCTCTCCTCTTTCTGATTCCTTTCTTAGAAGCAGCTGCATGGGGGGCAGAAAGAACAAGATGACGGGAGGAACAGAATAAAAAGAATGGCAACTTATAAAAACCAGAGAAGAGAGAAGAAGAGAAGCAAGGAAGTGCATAGCTCCATCATGGGAGCCCTGAGGGAAATATGAGAATGAGAAAGAGAGAAAGACAAAACAAGAGGATCCGAGCAGGTCTTTGAAGATACCAAGCATCCGTTATGTTTAATGTGGGATGTACATTAATATAGTGTAACTTCCTGCACCTTACTGCCACTCTTAGCAGAGAAATGAGCCTGGTTTTCACAATACCAAGCCTGTCTATTACTGGACATTGTGTGCTAAGGCCTCCGAGTCTGAAAAACAGCTTAGCTGAACCTATTCACTGAGCTGGAAGCAAACAAGACCAGTGTGTGTGCTCTGAAAGAATGTGATCGCTTCAGGCGATGGTGTACAATGTCGGTTTTCAGTCACAATCCTGGGATAATTTAGCATTTCACTTTTATCCTGTTTTTTTTCTACATTAAAAACTATTAAACTCCCCAGGTGGGACCAGACTTACATCAGCTACAGTACATCAACTACATCAGTTTCCTATTAGTTTCAGTGTTGGTACTGAGTCGTTCGTAGTAATCTCCAGATAATATGCTTCAAGAGAAATAACTGAGAAATTATCCAGGATGTTAAGGGATAAAGCAAGTCTTCAGGTATTCAAAATACATGATTAAATGTTCTTAAATTGCTCAAATATGGATTTTATAGTGTAGAATGTTTTGAGTAAAAATTTGTTGGCACAACAAAGTCACATTTTTTAGATTTAAAATAAAGATTCTGGATCTGATACCGAAATCCCATTTTTACAGATGTGAGCTAGTTAACTAGACAAATGCTCTGATTGAATTATTATTTAATATCTATTTAATTATTAAGAAGAGCATTATATAAAACGCAACACTCTCAAGATGACATGGATTCTGTATATTAATGTAGTGGCTCGTAAAATAAACAAATTAGTTCAAATTAGATCTCAGAAGCAAAGACAAACAAGGTAACATTTCCTCCTGCTCACAGAAAGCTATATAAAAACCACACCTTATAACCTCAGTCAAGAGTTTAAAGTCAGCTTTGGGCCAACGTGTGAGAGAAACTGTGCACAGACTGACCCAGGCTTGTCCTGGACACTTATTTTCCCAGACACACATCATGAAGGAGTCCATTGACCTAAACCTGACAAGCTGTCACATTGCATGTCCATCCCTGCATTTCTCTCCCAGCTTTTGAATATGACACTGCTGTCATCCTTAATCCATGTCACTCTTAACCAGAAAGACAGTCAACGTGAAATCTGCCCACGGCTCATCCAACAACACGGTGCAACCGCTGCAGAAACTCACAGATACTGCCGGGGAAATATGTTCAAAGAACCTATTGCTTAGTTTTTGACATAAAAACTGTGCAGTTGTAAATGTGACCTTTGCTTATTTTACTATATCCTACATTATGATAAGGATATTTTATTAAAATCATTAGGCCCCTCAAAATAAATTTCACAGTTCAAGTACTATTAATTATATATATATATATATATATATATATATATATATATATATATATATATATATATATATATATATATATATATATATAATATTTAATTTGCAGATTCAAAGACAAAAATATATCATTAAATATTTAGAACCCATGTTTTACTTTTTTATTTATTTATTATTTATTTATTATTATTATTATTATCTTTTTCTTTTCTTTTCCTATTTTTTTTTACTTTTTTTTGTTTTTTTTACCAATACTGCTGCATTATACCCTTAAGTATTGACCATTTTTTCCCCTGTACTATTCCTGTGTGAAGGCAAATTGAAGGTGGTGGATTTTTTGTAGCTCTCAGCTGTAAGAAATGTAAAAATCTAAATAAATATCAATGATGAATCAAAACATAAATATCAGGATACATATATTTTAAAAAGAACCCAAAATCTTAACTCTTATGATAAAATTGTTGTCAAACATTATTGTCAAAACACCAAGTCTTTGCAACTCTTGCATGCATGCTATTCTAGTCTTGACCCTGTCTGTTTAGTTTGAGTTTGCTTTGCCTGTTCTAGCCTTAATTCTCACCTGAACTATTACCGGTTAATTAATAGTTAAATTAAGCCTATGTAAAGCTCCAATTATGATGCACCATAATCTCTTCCAGTCTTTACTGTGGCTTAAGCCTGAACCACCATCCATGAAGATACAAGGAAGACATAAAAAAAACTTTTCTCTGTGCTCAAGCAAAGACCTACCTCTTCACCAAGCATTTTAAAGAGCACTAACTTATTTATTAACTTTTTTCTTGCTGTACTAATTCTCAGTAGCTTCAAAGTACTCTTAGATCCTGACCTTTTTTGTACTAGCATGAGGATAAGTTTTTGATGGAGACAAAGCACTTCTGTAAGTCACTTTGGATAAGGGCATATGCAAAATGCTGTACTTGTAAATGGTTTGTGCGTTGATGCAAAACTTTTCAAGAGAAAATTGCGCTGCACTCAAGAATAATTCGTCCCCCAACGTAATTAAGAATTAACAGTCTCTTATTTCTCAGTCACTTTACTCTGAGATGTATTGATATAATCGCAATTACAGCTGTGTCTCATCACAGTAGTTAGAATTTTCAAAGAGTAAAGACACTGGCATGGAAAAACTGCAATACTTTGCTCCACTAGCCTCTAAATACTCAATATTTTGGCAAGCTAGTAGACAGTACATTCACAAACAAAAACCTCTTAGTATCTCTTCTATAATGTCTGCTACAAAAGCACAGTGTTCTCTGGGTTTAGTGGCAGTTTCTGCTCTCATGTGCTGCACCGGTGTTTCATTTCATTGTTGTCTCCATTTTCTGATAGCTGACTTGCTGTATTTGATGTATTTTTCTGCATTTCTCCCTTGTTTAAGTTCTACCTCACCCTGCAACATGTGCAAGGATTATCTGAAAAGTAAGGACAGAACAAGAGGAAGAATAATAAAAGAAGAAGACAAAAGAACTCTCACAGTTGCATAGGATCTGTGTTGTTCTCTGTACATGTTCCTGATCAGACACAAACTTGCAGAGTGCTGATCAGGTTTTATTCAAGTTATTTTCCTGAAGATGTCTCATCAGTGTTGAGAGCAGAACATAATCCCTTCCTCTTTATCTCAATCAGACCACACGCTGCTCTGGCAAATGTGCGAAAATGAAATCAAATATGGGCTTACTAAAGCTCTATGTGAAAGTCTGAGTGATTGTGGATAGTAGGCGAGTGTGTGTATGATATTGTATGTGTGTGTCTCTTACCGAGCCAAAAAAAATTTGTTTTTTTAGTTGGGACAGCTTCTGTGTGTGTGTGTGTGTGTGTGTGTGTGTGAGAAGAGTAATGCAAATCATATTTTTAACAGCATGCTGACAACGAAGAGTGTAGCAGATTAGTGAATTAAACCAGGACTCTTTCCATGTGAGAAACCAGCAGGGGTCTCTGCGCCCAGACGGGAGAAACGATCTCACAACAGTTACTGAGAACTTACTGTTTACTACAAGGCACTGATAAAAGGATGATTACAGCTTCTGGTTATAACCACAAGGAACCAGGATTAAACACAAGCACTAATCATTTATTACAAGTTTTGTACTAGAATTGCTAACACAATTTCAGGATAATACAGAAATCATGCCTTTGATAAAGGTTTTAACCTGCAAGACGAAAAAAAGTATGTCAAGCCCACAATAAGGCATGACAAGCAGGAAATGAATATCTTCCAGTGAACATTTCCTCTTGCCTGTATGTCCATACAAGACCATTTCCAATCCTATGTGAAAGGTTCTTTTCCCAGCAGACGTCAGAACCCCAGTGCCTCCCCACCACCCATCTCCCTGCCACGGGAAACAGCTCACAAGCAGGGAAGCTGCCTTCCTGTTTTCAAAGAGACTCCTATGGCATGTTGAGCTGCTTCCTGCACTCTCTCTCTCTCTCTCTCTCTTTTTCTTATTTCACCAACATCTGGCTCTCCTCCAACAGTGCAGCTGTGCTGCATTGTAAAAATGAATCATGGTGCTATCCAAATGAATATGAATGTGAATATATACACCATGGAATCTACAATCACTCACTTCTAAGATCAGCCTGGTATTTAGGTTTGATCTAACAGTGCACACCAGACCTACCCAACTTGGATATACACTGAATTTGTTTCTTCATTATTTAATTCATATATCTTCAGTAACCGCTTTATCCTGGTCAGGTTTGGTGTGTTCCGAGCCTATCCCAGGATTGCTAGCATGGGGTGGGAATACACCCTGGATGAGATGCCAGTCAATCTCAGTGCTTCTATATATGTAGTAGGAGTGTAGTGCACTAAACTCTGTATTAGTTTTGTGCTCCAAATATCAATATCTGTATGTGGATTCAGATTGAAATGTGAAGTAGGTGTGGCCTAAACCTGTAGGGCTTTTTTTTTTTAAGTTAAATATGAACCCTACCAGTAACCCTACCTGAAACACTTGACAACATTTGAAAGAAAATAAAAAAATCTCATAAGTATAAATGCCAGCACTGTCAGCATGGTCTGTGAATTCTGCCTCTGACAGTTTCTTAACTTCAGATACATCACTCAAGCTCATAATTGGTCTTAACAAGAAATGTTTATAGGACAGTTTGTGTTACCATTCATACGTTTTTTGAGGTTTTTTTTTGCTTGCATGTAACTGTGGTATCTTCTAAAGAATTTTATTGGTTCTATTTCGAACTAGTAGCCTAATTCAAACCTCTGCAACCCTGACCACGCAGTTATTAAGGATGCTGAAAACGTATCACGCAGTGATGCATGTTAATAAACATGCTCTTTCTTTGTCCGGTGAGATTCAATCTGACTGCCTGCTCGCACCTGCATGTAAGTAAAAACCTATTGGTTTTGACGTTTTTGTTGTGTTGTTTTTGTTTTGAGGTGTACACCTCTGGATGCTTTGTGAACCTTTCTGGCAATATAAAAACAATAATAGGTCTATCCTATATATAATTAATCAATAATTAGTCTATTCTGAATTCGTATCGATTTAGAAAATATTATCTGTTCATTCTGAATCATGTATTTGTGTTTGGTTACATCCCCAAACTTTAGTGCATAGTTTTCAAATTTAAAAATAAATACTGATACCTCAGTGAGTGTTGTCTACTTTGTTAGAGCCATCTCAGTCTAGACTGCAAACTGTTGTGCTAAAATCAGATGATCAGCATTATACAACATTAGTGAAAGTGGCAAACTATGGAATTTATTTCTATGCAATTTGTAGTAAAACCTATTAAATGTGGTCTCGATTGTCCTTTTTGCACATTTGTGTCAATACTTAATAATAAAACTTAAATTTTACATTCACTCATTTAGCAGACACTTTTATCCAAAGCGACTTACAAATGAGGAAATACAAGCAAAGTGATATATCAAACAGAACAATACAAGTAGTGCCACCATGCAACATTTATAATTGAGTTCTAGAAAAGCAAAGTGTGCAGAGTAGAGGTGTAAGAGCCAGAGTACGGGTTTTTTGTTTGTATGTTTGTTTGTTTAGTTTTTTAATAATGTGGGGTTGGCATTATGGGGGTTAGTTACGTGCTCATGGAAGAGGTGAATCTGTTTTTTAAAAAATTGTGACAGATTCAGTGGTCCGGATTGAGGTTGAAAGTTCATTCCACCATGAGGAACAGTTAGTTTGAAGGTTCTGGAAAGAGACTTTAAGCCACACTGAGTAGGCACTACTAAGCGTCAGTCGTTAACTGATCGCAGATTGCGTGAGGGAACGTAAACCTCAAGGAGAGTGTTGAGGTCTGTTCCAAACCAGGTCTTGTACGTGAGCATCAAGGCCTTGAATTTGATGCGGGCAGCTACAGGAAGCCAGTGGAGTGGAGTGAGATGAAGAGGGGTGTGACATGGGTTCTTTTGGGCTGGTTGAAGACAAGGCATGCTGTTGCATTCTGAATCATTTGAAGGGGTTTGATGGAGCTGGCTGGGAGGCCCGAGAGTAGTGCGTTGCAGTAGTCCAGATTTGAGATAACATTTTACAATGCTGACTATGAAATGAACATTTCAGATATACAGCGCTTATGACATTACAGGATATATAGCATGTGTTAATATCTTTTCACCCCCTTTAAACAGATAAAGGGATGTTACCAATGTGTTTATGATTATATGATTTCTGTATCCCTCCATGGAAATCTGCATGTGATAAATCTCCAATGGGAACAGCAGGCATGGTTCTGAATATGCGGTTTATGTGTTCAGAGCTCCCAAAACTGGTTTTGATTAAAGAAATAGCATGACAGTTACCAATGGGCAATTTTCAGCCATAAAAAACAAAACATTTTTCCTAACATGGTTATAATGCTTACTTTTATAATACTGAATTTTACAGTGGCTTCCACGCTTGGCTTTTCTCCAACCTCAACTGACGACATCCAATTCACTGACTTCAGTAGGGGCGCAATAGTTTCACTACAAGATACATAGACTGGGCTTGAATAGGATACTGGTTTAACAAAGGAGCACATTATGAGAAGATTTCACAACGAGGAAAAAAGCAAGCGAGCAGCAGAAATTGAACCCCAGTCGACTCCCACACACTTCTTACATTCCGAATATGGCCTGCAGTCCAATATTGGCAGCCGCATGCAGACTCCACAGCAGAGGTCCCTCTGAATCCAGCCAAGAACATGGGAAAAGAGGAGGCATACACACAAAACGACTTCTTCTTCCATCATCCATCATCCATGTGCTCATCTATACAACCTAAGCAACTGCAAGCATATTGTGTTTGGACGGATTCAGTGGTTGCAACTTTCCATTGTTATGGCTTGTGTTTATTTTTCTTTGACAGTCCTGCAGGGTTACTATTAATCTGACTACAGGCCACACCAGTGGAGAGACTGACAAATAAAATGAAATATTTAACCACATGTAGCCTCCTCATCATAGCAGTTAGGTAAACAATGCTTAATAAATTCACAAGAGTGACAAAAAACAACATGGAACGTTGTATTAGATTTCTCAACTCCAGCAATCCTATTTGCTTATTGCCAACTGTTAGCAGTGTTTGGTGGTTTTGTACAGCTGTGTTTATACTGTGCCAAGGGAAGCTCTGACAGTGGCACTGAGAGTTCAAGGTTGCAACAGTTTCAGCAGAACTTGTGTGTGTGTGTGTGTGTGTGTGTGTGTGTGTGTGTGTGTGTGTGCGCGCTTGCACGCATGTGTGGGCTTCATGCGAACCAAAAAAAGTGAGAACTTGTGATCCTACTGAGGGTTTAGTAAAAAATTGTCCCACTTTCTGCACTGTATATCCAGAAAAATTGTGAAACTATACTAATTTGAAATAAATGAATGTAGCTAATGTAGGCCATAGCACACATTTGTTAGGCCTTTCAGATGACTATTCTATACATATTGGGGATCTGATCCAAAATTGGTTCCGTTCAGTTTGCACACATTATGGATATCAAGCTTCCTGGTTCCCATTAGCACTCAGTCATACTAAACTCAGGTTAAATCCTTTAAACATAAGAATATAGTTATAGGGATTCTCAAATGCTTTGTATCTAGGGACCCCTTTAACCCCTTTAAATTGTTCATATATTAAGCTCATATTTAAATATGTATTGCAGATATTGCAGAGTTTTTTGTCCCTGACATTTACACTGACAGAACATGTAGGTCTAGGTCAATGTAAACCTATTTGCTTTAGATTTATTGAAGTTTTGAATAAGTGACCACTCAATTATACTAATAACTATAATGACTCATTATAAATTAATTATTATTTACAACAACAACAACAATAATAATAATAATAATAAGTTGTGATTTCAAGTTATGTAGTGAAGTAAAAAATAATAATAATAAAAAAAAATTAAATAATAAAAATTCACAGACCCCAAGATAAAGATACAGATATTATACAGACCTGAAAATAAAGATTGATACCTCTGATTGCTTTACGTCTCACATACTAGGTGCACCATCTTTTTTTAATTAGAATTTTTATTAGCATTTTATTACCGCAATCCCTCAATTGATTATCATAGTCCAGAGAATTAAGGTAATGTTTGTTTGCTGTTCTTTGTTATTGGCTCTGGCACATAAATCCACAAGCTCTCTATTCATATAGTTTATCTGTCTGACCAGTCACTGTCCCAAACTGGCCGTTGCTTTCCAAACACACTTAGACTGCTAACAGAGGCAACTTCATTATAGGCTACACAAGCACAACTAAATATCCAATACCACAAACGTGAAGATATAATAATTATTATAATAATTGTTATTATAATAAATAAATAAATCTACAATAGTAACAATTTCATATTGAATTGATTTGTTTAGAATCTAAATGGGTTTCTATGTAGCCTTTTAATATAATCAATTATTGTAATCAGTCACATTTTGATTAAAGGATTATTTGTACATTTGAGGAAATATAGACTTTTATGTGTAGTGTAATGTACAGTGTGGGGGAAGACAGCTTTTTCTGTTGATTTAGTATGATGAAGTGCAGTAAAATTATTTTGTTTTTAAGGGGAAAAGTGCAAACATAGTTGTGATTTCAATACTGAGAAAAATAATCACAGCTATTTTAGCTAATATAATACTGCGCTAATGGCAGCTTAGATTTACAAATATACACAAACAGTATAACACAAACTATTTCAGTAAAATTCTTCAAATAAAAGAATTAAGGTTTAAATTGGTAGAGTGTTGTTTTCCCAATACCAAGACAATATATGTAGAGGCAGCAGTGGCCCAGTAGTTCTGGCTCTGAGTCTTCATCTCCTCAGCTCAATTACAGGTTGCTTTGGTTAAATTAAAATATAAATATAAACATTAGTATATATGAATATAAACATTTAGAGAGAGAGATAGTTAGTGGGAAGGAGCAGATTACTTACGTTCTTCACCTCCTTCACTTAATACATGCTATTTAAAAAAAAAAAACATTAATTGAATGATGCATTAAATATTACAGTAATATATTAATATAAATCATACGTCATACCCAACTATGTATAACAAGTGACGTTATTAAGTGCATGTGTGGAGCATGTACTGTATAAAGAGTCACTGAATAGAGACAAATCTAGGCAATGTTTGATTCTGCAAACAAGTAGAATGCTGCCATCATCAAATCACTATTTACTTATTTACTGTTCAAACCTGTAACATTGAATGAACATGGCTGTATGATGTCAAAGTCTAACGTTAATAACAAACCAGCAGTCAGGACATACTGTAGCTTCTGGGCATTTAGCCAGTACACTAGAATTACAATGAGTTTACGTCTAAGCTCCTGACAGCCAATGTGTCAGTATAAACTCAGTGAATTGAATAAAAAATAACTTTGCAGTAATTTGTTTATGGTTCAAAATATTTAGCTGGCTACACCAAAAAGGGGCTTCACAAGCAAATCACATTCACCGCTACTTGCAAACAATTTAGTGAGTCAGAGTCTTAACTGACATAACATTGTTGGGTGGGAATGTAGTCACAAAAAAGTGAGTGAGTGTAATGTCACTATTTTGTTTGAACCTTTTCTTTACTCGTGGGGGTCATTAGTATGCACTTTAACATAATGTCCCTGTAGGGTTGGTTGTCACATTCATGATGGGATGTATCATACACAGGAAAGTTCACCTCTTTATATGTATAATGTGTCTATTTGTGCATGTCTGTATATCTAATTATGTGGGTGCATGTGTGCAATATGTTATGGGCCATAGTAAAAATTTGTACAACGTAGAAATGTACGGTAGAGTCACGGATTAATAGTGGAGGCAAGTGCAGTGATAATTTATTACATAAAGTACAAACAAACAAAAAACTGTGAAACCAAGAACCATAAACATGAACTGTGTATACAAAGCAAAAACATACAGACCACAATGCTGTAGCACACACAAAAGGAAACTACAACAAAAAGCTGGCAATGTGATGTTGAAAAAAACATTTGGAACTTAAATAGTTGTGCTAATCAAGGTGAAACAGGAAGCAGGTGTTTTTGATTAGTGACATGTGATGTGCTGGGGCTGATGGGTAGTGTAGTTCTGCACCCAGTATTGGTGCTATCACGGCAGGTAGACAGTAGGCTACTGATACCTGTAATGTTCTGATACATACAGCATTTGTAGGTAATGTTGCATTATACAGTACCCTCCACTAATATTGGCACCCATGGCAAATATGAGTGAAGAAGGCTCTGAAAAATTGTCCTTATTGTTTAACCTTTTGAACCTTTTCAGTCAACGGGAAATGTTATGAACCTGGAAGAGGATGTGTGTCTATATTGCCTCAACACACTGTGAAGAGGATGGTTCGATTGGCCAAAAAATCTCCAAGGATCAATGGAGAATTGCAGAAGTTACAGTAGCTGCATCTTGGAGTCTGAGTCTCCAAAACTACAAAACCTACATCACCACAATTTGTTTGGAAGGGTTTCAAGAAAAAAAAAATGCTCTACTCTCATCCAAAAACAAACTCAAGCGTCTTCAGTTTGCCAGACACTACTGGAACTTCAAATGGGACCGGATTCTGCGGTCAGATGAAACCAAAATAGAGCTTTTTGGCAATAAACACTAGAGGTGGTTTTGGCACAGAGAGAGAAAGTACCTCATGCCCACAGTTAAACATGGTGGTGTTTTTTTTTTATGGTGGTGGCTTTGTTTTGGGGCTGTTCTTTTGCCAGAGACCCTGGGCATTTTGTTAGGATACATGGCATCATGAACTCTATCAAATATCAACAGATATTAAATGACAACCTGACTGCCTCTGCCAGAAATCTTAAAATGGGCCATGGTTTGATCTTCCAGCAGGACAATGAACACAAAATGAACACATAAATGGTTTACGGACCACAAAATCAAGGTCCTGCCATGGCCATCCCAGCCCCTTGAAGTGAACTGAAGAGGGAATTTGAAGGATCTTTAGAGATTCTGCATGGAGGAATGGTCTTAGATCCCTTGCCATGTATTCTCCAACCTCATCAGGTATTATAGGAGAAGACTTAGAGCTGTGATCTTGGTAAAGGGAGGTAGCACAAAGTATTGAATAAAAGGGTGCCAATAATTGTTGCACACCTATATTTAACAAAGATTTTTTTCTAACCCTTGGTTGTGTTTGCAACTGTTTGATATCCATGAGAGCAGAGTATTTTTGTGATTTTTTAAACAAAAGATCAAAAGGTTAAACAATAAAGACAATTTTGCTGTGGCTTTTTTCAAAATATGCAATGCAGCTTGCAGTAGTTGCAAATTAGTTGCAGTTGCACTAAATTGTTTTGCACGGTCTTTCACAGTGATGTTTGTTCGTACTATAAATGAGACCTTTTGGGTGTAATCATGTTCGACACACTTAAATCAAAGAGGGCTTTGGCTGAATGTGTGTTGTGATGACGTCACATGATAGGACTCCTCCAAATATCAAAGACTGCGGAGTTTGCTTGATTTTGCATTAATTTTTTATTTTTGCCATCGCAAAATCCTGGAGAGACTGATTTATAATACTATAATATTTTTACAAATATTTGGACACACTGTGACTGAAATGTCATTAATAATATTTATTAATAATATAAATTTCTTGTTTATAGAACTGTCGTATAAAAGCAATATCACTCGAAATCATGTCATTGTACTGAATATCAGCACCATATTACAGCTGTGCTGATATTTAGTACAATAGCACTCTAGCTTGTGTGATATTGCTTAATTATTCAAGAGATACTGTATGACAGCCAGACTGAAAAGTGTGGCAAAAAACCCAGTGTTCCCTTGAAAAACATAAATACTGTTCAACAAAACAGTAAAGAAAATGTTAGCTTCAAGACATAGCAGAGAACCTATAACAGTACAAAAAAACCTACATTTTAGTCCGCATTTTCATAATCTCATTGAATTCTTGCCCAGTGAACACAGCGCAGAAGGACATATGCGATCTTACCTTAAGATTTAGACAAAATAAGGTAGAAGATGGCTGTCCTTATGCTGCCTTACAAATGTGTCACACATTACACCAGGAACCGTGCCAATGCGGTCCAAAATTCCTGATGTTACATAAGAGTGATTCATGATAACTATAATGTATCTTGCATGTAGATAATTACAATCAAAATATATTACAAATTATTCTCTACAGAATGATGGGTGTTTTCTGGTCCTCTATCATCCCAAGTTATACCTAAAAAGCTTCATTATATTGAACTATTTGTGTTATAAATGTCAAAAGTATGTCGTAATATAAACCCAAATCAATTACGCAATTGAATCGCAATGTTACAATATTTTAGGGACAAAAACTTCTTAAAGCAAGTTAGAAAGATTTATCCAGACATTGAACATTTATGAATCCATTTTGCCCACATTGCATAATCATGACCAATTTTAAAACAAATATTTGCAAAGAAGTACGTGGCAGATATTATTAGCTAAAAAATCATGAAGTATCAATATATAAAGCTGAGGTAAATCTTTCTATCATGGTTACTCTGTCTATGTGTGTGTGTGTGTGTGTGTGTGTGTGTGTGTGTGTGGGAACATTGAACTGTTTTATGAAAATATTTGATCATGCCCCTTCCTTGCCACGGAAGAGTGTGTAGTTAGGATATGGCACAATCCTCTCTTTGTTGCCGGATGTAGAGAAAAAAAAAACATCCAATAAATTCTAAAATAAGAACAGGAAGGAAACAGGGGGTGGGGTGGCAGCAATGAGCTGAGGGGGAGAACGGGAGTGGGAGTGAGGAAGGAATGTTCCTATTTCACTTGTTTCACACACGCACACACACACACACACACACACACACACAACCACGGTCCATTAGAACAGTTACGAGAGGAATGCAGCATCGCAGTTTAAACATAAGCATGTAGCATGTTTAATGATTAGGCTAGTGTGGAGCTTGCAAAAAGGAACACAGACTCAGTGAAACTCTCAGTGAGCTGCCTACAGACTCCTCGCCCCAGCACTGCCATCCGTTACAGGTCTGACAGCTACCAGACAGAACAGGTTCTTCTTTTTGATGAGTCAACAAGTCAAACTGACACTGGAGCTTGAGCTGGGGGATGCAGGATAAAATACACTTGTTTATCACAGAACACACTAAACACTGTTCTCTCTATAGCACGCTGCTCTGCTGAGACTGATATACAATGTACCTAAAAACACATCACATGCTGATCTGAATAAGAGCACAGTATAGTTCTGCTCCGAAGCCACAGGATGTGGTGTAATTACATCAGTGCAAGAACAGCACATCTTAACTGTACAGTGGTTTTTAGTGTCAGAAAGCTTCTAACATTTTAGTCTTTTTATTCTTTTTTTAATTATTATTATTATTAAAATGTGTACATTGGATTGTTAAAGGTTCTTATTCAACCAAAGGCTCTTTAAACATCTTAAAAGGGGTAATATGTGGAACCATTTCAGGTAGTGGTTCTACTAGAGGATAAACGGGGGAAAGTTTAAAGTTTTGTTTCACTAAAAAAATCTACACTCTTGGCTTCCGAGTAGCGCAACAAAAAGTGTTCGAGAGAGATTGTGAGTTTGTTCAGATGTTCAAGAGAGCAAAACTGCCTATGCTTTCTATGTGGGAGGGGTGGCATGCTCTCTCACCTGTCAATCACAGCAACACTAGCCAATCCTAGCGGTCTGTGAGCTCATGTATGTGGAAAAGTGTGGTTAGCACTTTCCTGTGATTTGCTGGCTGCACATGCCTTCACCCTCTCCAGCAGCTGTTGTATGATACAGAGAGCTAGCTGGTGGGTGGGAATTAGCCAAGATTAAATAAGGGCTTATTAAATAAGCAAATGGGGGGGGGATCAAAGATTAGAAGAAAGTATTTCTTAAGGCTTCTTTGATTAGTTAAGGTTTCTTCCGAAAGTGATTCTACTTGCAACCTTCTCTGAGAGGGAAACACTGATGAATAACCCTTACTTGTTCTAGATTTAACCTTTTTATTTTCAAAATGTTTACATCTTCAGAAAAAAACTTCTCAAGGCTTCTTTGGATAGATAAGGTTTCTTATTTTCCTAAATAGGTCCTACTTTGAAGCCCTTACAAGTTTACCCAGAGGAAAAACTAAATAAACCTTATATATTCTAGATGTAACCATTGTTTTTTTTCTGAGTGTACACACTTAGGGAAAAAAAACTGTCCTCAAGACTACTTTAGTTAGTTAAGATTGAACCCATTCTGAATAGAAAGCCGTCAGCTTTAGGGTTTTACATAGAACCTTTAAGAGTTTCCTAAACCAACAAACCAAAAATCTTCCTAAAGGGGTTCTACTTTGTTTTATTTACTCAGAGTGAAAAACCTCTACTTTAGGGTTGGATTAAAACCTTAAGAGTTTTTGCCCGAGGGACAAATGAAAGAATTCTTTAGCGTTCTGTACTCAAACTGAAAATTGTGATTACCATAAAAAATAAATACAGATACTTTTACTCAAAACTGGATAATAAGTTTAGGGGCACTTGCTGAGGCAATCAACAGCTGTTAGAACACCTTCCCCTTATTTTCTCAGTACAGAGAAATGTGCTGAACATCTTGTCCAGGATAATTGTAAATATACAAACAATGAAATTGTTTTTTAAAAAGGCAATTAGTTTGAAAAGTACTATAATATTCCTTTCAATTCTGGATGAATATGTAGTGAAAGGGAAGCTATGGAACTGATAAGTCATAATAATAATGAAGAATACAGAATCATGGAGTCTGATTGGCTGGGTCCTCAGCTGATCTCTGGTGAGGGCACAGGATGGGAGAGGGAGAGAGAGAGAGAGAGAGAGAGAGAGAGAGAGAGGGGAAAGGAGAGAAGGGTAGAACAGCAGAGGGTCTGTGTCTGTGAAAGGGAGGCTGAGGGCAGCAGGCGCCAGAGCTCAGGCTTGCCAGGAGCCGACACTGTCACCTCACAACACAAACATGAAGCATTCCAGCTGTGAGTCCTCACCCATCTCCCTCTGCTTCTCCTTCCCCTGCCTTCACCATCCGCCCCCACCTCCAGCTCTGCGTTATCTTAACAGAATTCTTCCCACTAAAATTCTCCCGTGACCAGCAACGATTAGAATCTAGTCAGACAGTTAGTCACATTTGAATACTGCAAACTGCCTTTGGAAACATTTACTTTTTTTTCTCGAGTGAAGGATTCCTTCAAATTCCTCTTTTTTACAAGTGTCTCTCTCTCTTACTCACTCTCTGCTTGTTCATTATTTTTCCCCCAGTGTACCTCCGGGCTTGCCCAGCTCCCTGAACAAGACCACTTGTGTTCACGCGCTTGTGAAAAAAAATAAAGTGTATCCCTCACTTTGAAATAGTAAGATATTCACACTGGCTCCGTGACACGCAGTGGTCAGATGATTAACGCTGATTAATAGGGTTTCAAAGCCAGGAAATAGGTTGTGCAATATGAATGACTCTACATGGTCCTGTTTAATCAGGTCAGTGCAAAACAGATGTTGCAGGGTTACGACAGACACTAAGAAGACATTTAATATTCAAATTTATAGCTTTAAATATAGCAGCCATGTCCACTCTGTAGATACAGACTGTATTTACAATTCGCCTGTATTGTAAATGCATTTGCATTAGGTTTTTTCTTTTAAGTGCTTCTTCATGTAGATTTAATGAGGGTTCTTTTAAGCCTGAAGTCACGCAATGCACTGATTACACAATCACTCAAAGCAAAGTGTTTTGGCACTGTGATCCAAGCTGTGGTGTTAAATTACATTCTTTATTTTAAAAAAAACCTTGTGAATTTAGATCTATTAATACGATCAAATATCAGACTCTTGTAGGTTCTACAATGCACTGTGTTATTACCATTGCCCCTTCGAATATGCTGATCCTTATCACATCAAATTTCCAATTTCTATGCTATGCTGGAAGTCTTTAGTAACAGCTAGAACATTTTGCTGATGGTTAGACAATCTGTGAAACAAAATGATCAGTAAGAACAAAACGATATGCTCACACTTTAGCTAAATACAGGTTTGAGTCTCCATTTTAGTGCTTAATACCAAGCTGTCAACTGGTTCAGAAAGAAACGGTATGGATGTGATGGATTTAATGGTTTATTTTCAAGGTGGTCCTTCTCCAGGCAATCTATCATTTTCTTTCCTCCTGCAGTATTTCCTTCTTTTCTTTTCTTTTTGTAATTGTGTAGTTCACACAACCTAGAATTTGGTGCAAATACATGTACAAATTGCACCATTTTTTTTAACAATTGACTTTAACTCCAGCAGTAGAAAGATGGCATAAAATTGAACTGTCACAGAACTGTTAACACCTTCACGTCCTACTGCATTATGCAGTTCAAACATGGACATGAAATTGGCTTGTACAAGACTACTTGGTGACGACCCTTCCCGTTTAACCTAGTTTTCATTTGGTATCTAGCTATGCTTAAACTTAATGTGCTTTACTGTGATGCAAAGCACATCGATCCTGTAACCTTGACAGGTGACTTTGTAACTGTGTAGAGAGCATACTTTAGACGTGTGCCTACTGCACTACACACATCAGCTAAAGTGAGGTCTGGTGGCTGGTAGAACATTGTTTCTCTTCAACAAAGCATGCACTCACCTTGCGATTAATCACAATGAGAGAAATTAAGGACATTAACCAGGCTCAAATATTATATTTTATGTGCACTGCAAGCAGAGAACACTTCTTAGCTAGTTGTCAAATGTTTGCTAATAAGATATTGACTTTTTGTAACAAACACAATGAGTGCATATTTCTTAGTCTGTATTAATGCATTTAATTATCTAGCTAGTTTGCCATATATTACATTAGCTATCATTTCTTAGCCTACTCAATCGGGGTTCAAGGAGACCAAATTATTCATATTTTTCAGTCATCCTAAAGCAATATATATAGTGAAACATATAGGAGAAGGTTTGTAATCACCAGCATGTAAAATTTTACAGCTTAAATTTTACAACAGCAACACGGTAGTGAAGCTGCCTCATGGCTCCAGAGTTCCCAAGATCCTAAGCTCAGGATACTGTCTGTGTAAAATTTAGCATGTTCTCCCTGTGTTCGCATGGGCTTCCTCTGGGTTCTCCAGTTTCCTCAAATTGTCCCAAAACATACAGGTAGGTAGACTGGTGACACTAAATTGCCCCTAGGTGTTGGTGAGTGTATGAAGGTCTTTGTGCACAGTGCCCTACAATGGACTGGAGTGAATTCTCCTGCCTTGTGCCCAGGGTTCCCAGGGTAGGCTCTAGATCCACCTCAACATTAACCAGGATAAATAAGCTACTGGATATACATTTTTTATGCATTCTGAAACGACACATATATAAGGTCAAGCCAATTGCCTGGTCTTAGTGATTAAATAATATGAGACACATGAGACTGCATTCAAAAACATGATGGTGTCAAGGTCAAGCTAAGACCTCCAAAAAGCTGTAAAGTGTAAAAAATAAGAACTGCCTTCATTTCACAGCACATTGGAGCACACAGACCTGACAGTTTTGACATAATATTCAGATAGACAGTCATGTCTGTCATGACAGAGATGACCTCGATTTAGCCCTTTCCTCTCTAACCAAGTTTCAGCTCCTTTTAGCCATCAAAACAAATAAATAATGCAATATGCAAAAAAAACAAACAAAAAAACAAAACACATGCTCTGTTCAAAAGCACAGGAGCCACAATCCTTTCACCACACTTGGCCTAATTTTGAAATTGATTTGGTAAACAAAGTAGACTTGTGTGCATCTCAGAGAGCTTAACCACTCCACTCAGAGAGGCATGAAATCTGCTAAAAATGCAAGAATATTCTTAGAAACCAATCCTATCAAACAAAAACCGAGAAACTACTCCAAACAGCAAGAAAGACTACTAAACACAACTACAAAATATGTGCATATAAAAGACTAATATAAAAAGTCTAATATAAAAAGTATATTTCCTTGAATAATTTACAATGTTAATTTTATGTTGATGTTAATTTAGTCATAGTAATAACCTGCAACATCATTTATTTAAATGTATATTCCAGCGTTTGTTTCCTACCAGACCTCTGATTCTGTAGTCTATGTGCAACTACCACAGAAAATAATTTCATTGCCCTGTACTAAGAAAAGAACAGAGAACCGTTTACTCAGAACTCACTCCTAATTCAGTCAGTAATGGTTCAATACATGACTACATAGAATTTTTCTTGTGTGGAATCTGCACATAAATCACAAAAGAATAATACAGAAATATGCAATAAAAAAATAAATCCCAACAACTGCACATAACCTCCATTATGGGTAGGTTTTCAGTTCTTTTCTGGAATTTTTTATTATATTATGGTTTGTGGTACTTGCACATAATACTGTAGATACAGTAGATACAAATTAGGTTGAAAACATGCTGGAACATTCCTTTAAGAGCATTTAAAACCAACTGGTGTTCATGAATGTTTCTACCAAGAAACAATACTGAGTATAAACTAAATCAGAATCTTTAGAATCGTGTTGGATATATTCTCAGATCAGATCTGATATTTGCCCTTTATATTTAGTCTGTTATGGGATTCTACAGCTTCATGGATCAGAAACTAGGTGAACTGATCATTAGAGATGTCACCAGTCTGGATGACATATACACACCGTGTATATAAACACCTCCAGGCAGCATTCTACTGCAAGAGTAATAGACAAAACAAAGGCAAGTAACAATTAAGGAGCAGAACTGCAAGCGCTAGTCAAATGGAACAAATCTACTGCAGAATTTTTTTTTAAATGTTCAGCAAGAAATTTTAGTATGTATCCACAATACCCTTAAATAATAGTATCTTTAGTATATTTTCTCAAGTGATTGGCCTGAAAGTGCTGATTTTCTACAGTCATGGACTGTATAACAATTTTGTCCGACCTAATTTTTGAGATTTGTGTAAAATGTCAAATTTGCCTTTTTTCTTCTGCTTTTTTGTGCTGTTCCAATGCACTTAAAGGTAATAAACATGTGTATACCAAAACATTTGTCATTGCAACACTTTTCTGGGAGAAATGGTGCATTTTCTGGAAAAGTTCCAGGGGTGCCAATAATTTCGT
Source organism: Ameiurus melas (assembly GCA_012411365.1). Classification (NCBI taxonomy): domain Eukaryota; kingdom Metazoa; phylum Chordata; class Actinopteri; order Siluriformes; family Ictaluridae; genus Ameiurus; species Ameiurus melas. The sequence goes on from CM022759.1 coordinate 22,296,349, forward strand.
CCATGACTGTATAACAGTAGTCTAACAGTAGTACTGGTTGAAAAAAATTGCAGATTTATATTCATGCACTCATTCTAATATATTACTGTTTCTATAGCAACAGCTAATTCACAGGGATTTGTATGGTGGACATTCCATTTAACCTATATATAACCTATACTATGCAGAGTATATAGCATATATACTCGAGGTTTGTGGGTTCGAATCCCGCCTCCACTCTCCGTATACATGTACTCCCTGTGCTTCGGGGGTTAAGTCAGAGGTAAAGGTAAAGCGATTACTAAGTTTTCAAAACAGAGGACACTGATTTGTAATTTCTTGGTAACAATTTTTGTTTTACTGACTTCAAAACAAAATGAAAAAATTGCTGTTCATAATGCTATAAGTAACCAACGTGAAGTTTGCACCCCATTAAATTAAATAATCACCAAAACTATGCCATTCTTTTGTGCTGGTTTGGTGTTTGAGATATCAAACATAATTTTTTTCTTTAGCTGTGTAACGTCACTCTCCACCCCAGGTCGCTCAAATCACTCCAAATCGCTCCCATTCATTTGTTCTTGGTTTGTGCCGTTAAACCAAACACTGTAACTATTTCTCTTCCTTAGATATAACAAGAAGGTTTTCAGGAGCGGTGATGTCACTCTCCACCCATGCTGTCCAAACCGTCGTGGTTTGTTTGTGCTTGTTTTTTATATACAGTATAAACAGATAAAAAGGACAATGTGTCATTCTTTAATAATTAAAATTGTAATCATTGCTCAATAAAAAACTTGAGTATATGTTACTTTAGGAAACTAATCTGCATTGCACCAGGCTGTATTACATCACCTTATATATTATATAGTATATTATACTAAAACTTGTTACTTTATCTGTCTAATAGTTCTATCTATGATTCTGATCAAGAAGCATTCTTGTAAGTAAACCTATTACAGTTTTATGTTTACTTTTACTAAACTAGCCATATATCTATTACTGACTATTCTTTACTTTGAACGACTTTATATCACAAATTGAAAGTATACTTATTTATATATATATATATATATATATATATATATATATATATATATATATATATATATATAAAAACAATAGTGAAATATAGCTAATTCTCCCCATCACATAAGGGTGAGATTGGTCTCTCTTTAATAAGTCCCTTAGAGGATCACAAACTTTTTAATTAATAATTTGTTCTCTCTTGTATGAGTCAAGTTTGTTTATTTGTCAGGGTGTTGAGTGAACAGTGAACAGTGCACTTAGGGGAAATATCTTTATAGCAATAAATACGAAGACAGACTCATGAAATGTGCATGAACTGCATTGTTTTTTTTTACCATAGCTGTGGAGTTAAAACTTTTTATAATTACTAATGGGAGTAAGAATGTCATTGTCAGACATCTACAAGAGGTTTAAATTATATGCAATAAAGTTGCATTAAATTAGTTTGGAAAGAACTTATGTAGATCAGCTGTTGATAAAGATAGACATGAAACACTGATTTGGGTAACCTTGTGAAAAAATACATGATATAAGAATTTCGCAATTTAATAATATTTTTTTCTAAAGAGGATGACATTAAGTGAAATTCATATCTACAGAACATTTCAAACTGAACTCTTAGCCTTCAGCAGATAATCCAGTCAATATAGAAATGCAGTTTTTGTCTGATTTTCGCCTGAATGTTTATGTGTGACAAAACATTTATCAATATTGGTACTGCACAACGTTTACAGTGTTTCACATTTCTTTATCACACTGTAACGTCATATGGTCACACTCATAACCTGGATTATAATGCCAGTACTGTCATTTTGAAATGACCCATAACCTCAATGAAATTTTCCAGATGGTCCTGTCTGAAGACTCCATATAAAATTTGGGTTGGCCACAGTTTCAAGACACTCTCGTTAAATTGTTCACTCGCACATCAAAAAATGTTGCTCATACTTAGAGTTAATAACGTCTTATTCCTGAGTCTGCGTGAACTAAAAAGAGGAAAATCAGCACAACACAAATGGTTTTGACCCCAGAGGACTAGGCAAGGGATAGTGTAAAGGAGTGAGAGAGGGAGGCAAACAGAAGGGAGGGAATGGAGAAAAAGAGAGTGCTTGTGCTTCTTTTCAAGGCTCTGTGAGGCTAAGAGCGGGGAGCCTGGGAACGGCAAGCCGGTTCGGCTGCCCTGCGAGAAATATCCTGTGTTGTAATGTAAACAGTGCTGAACTCTGATCCAGCCAGAAAGCCCCAGATCTGACCCTGTATTCCCACCCAGTAATCCGCTACTGACATTAGGAGCTCATTTTCTCATTTCCTTGGAAAGGATCATGACCCTTCTAGAAGGTGGTATGTGTGTGTGAATCCCTCAAATTATCTCCTTCTCTTAAATGGCCTCTGTGCCAAATCTATTGCTATTCAACTATAGCTATTTATTGCTATCCAGCAATGTGGCTTTTACACATTGTTTACACAAGTTCAGCAGTTTTCAAGCTTTAACAAGCTAGAGATTTACACTGGTTGACTCTTATTCGAGTCAAAGGTAAAATGTACCTACAAATTTTTCACTTTATTATTATGGGAGCTTGTTTTTTTTCACAAGAGATTATTTAATTTATTTAGTTTGAAGTTACCTGTTGCTACCAGGTGAAATACCAATGAGGTCAAGCATTACATGACTTTGCTTCACCAATTCACAGCTGTTACAAGTCTACGGTGCTTGAGCCACATGAATTTATGGAGGAAACCAGTGAAAAGCTCCAAAAATAATAGCTATATGTGATAACGCAAAGTGCCAACATTATGTTGGCATAAGTTGCCTGTCTAATTTACTTCCATTGAATGTAAATGTAAATAATCAACACTGCTTCTTCTGAAATTATATTTTTGATTATTTTAGCTATATCTTTATATTTTACCCACATCTGCTAGTTACGTGAGTAAATTTTGGAGGTACTACAGGTAAACATTTTGTTTATATTTGTAAGAAATTGAGTCAGAAACACTGATAAGTAAGAAACATTGTTTTCCCTCTGAACACAGGTTCACAGTTGCTAACAGGCATGTATGAATGCTTGCACACCTGAACACGCAGGTTCCCACAGGAGTCGGATTACTGGTAAGTCCAACAAAGCACGCTGCTTGTCAAAGGACATGGTGAGCCCGTCCTCTTTTCCCTCTTCAGCAAAAAACCTGACAGACTCAAGGTACTTTCTAAGCTTAAGAATTTACATCAAGCATGAACAGGATAGATTTGTGGAAGATTTGACTCAGATGTATATAGTATGTTCGGCTGCTAAGTCAGTGGCTTGCAGTACCGTCAGGGCTATTTTGAATTTTAGGCACTTAAAGATTGCAAAGTCTGAGTTATGACAAAAACCTTCAGTATAGTACAGCACTATTCAACTTATTTAAAACATTGTTTCACCTCTCCTACACACATACACTGGGCTGCCAGCTTATCAGATGCAATAAATCAGCAACTCAGTGTCTCTTCACACTTAATTTTTTATTTCTTTTTTGCCTTCCACTTACAACCCCAATTCCAAAAATGCTGGGATGCTGTGTGTAATGTAAATTAAATACAGAATGTGATGATTTGCAAATCTCATAAACCCCACCCAGATACTCTTTTTATACCCAATCATGTTACTGACCTGTTGCCAATTAACCTAATTAGTTGCAAAATTTTCCTCCAGCTGTTTCCTTTTAGTAACACTTACTTTTCTAGCCTTTTGTTGCCCGTCTCAACTTTTTTGAGATGTGTTCCGGCCATCAAATTCAAAATGACCTTATTTTTCCTTAAAATGGTACATATGCTCAGTTTAAACATTTGACATGTTTTCCATGTTCTATTTTGAATAACACATGGGTTTATGAGATTTGTAAATCATTGCATTCTGTTTTTATTTACATTTTACACAATTACAATTTTGGAATTGAGGTTGTAGTTGATACCTTTGATATTTTGATAAAAGTCTCTATACATAGGGGAAATTAAGACATTTTCACAAAATGTCTTCCAAAATTGTTCATATACATATATATTTTAGATAGCCTTTAAGAACGCCTTTGACAAAAGAAGAACGTATTGGAAATCATTCTCATGGCTGGATCAGAAAGCTGTTGCAAGGTTGTGAGGGATGTTAACAGGAAACATCGCAAGCACATCACATACGACACTGTTGCCAAACTTATTAACAAATACAAAAAGAATGGAACCACTAACATCCACTGACGTAGGCACACATGACATGGTGCTGGAATACATAGTCCCCTATGGAATACATAGTCCCCTATGATGACTTTTGGGACACTGTGTATAATATCTTTTGCTCAAACACATAGCTAAGAAATAGCAATCATAATAATGCTGGAGGGATTTAATCTCAAAATAAGCCCAATTGCAATGTTACCATATGTTACAATATTACAACTGAGTATAGTTGTACAGCCATGGACGAAATTATTGGCACCCCTGGAACTTTTCCAGAAAATGCACCATTTCTCCCAGAAAAATGTTGCAATGAATAATGTTTTGCTACACACATGTTTATTACCTTTAAGTGCATTGGAACAGCACAAAAAAAAGAAAAAAGGCAAATTTGACATCATTTTACACAAAACTCAAAAATTGGTCGGACAAAATTATTGGCACAATTTAATATCTGGTTGGCTCCCTTTGGAGAAAATAACTGAAACCAATCGCTTCCTATAATCATCAACAAGTTTCCTACACCTCTCAACTGGAATTTTGGACCACTCTTCTTTTGAAAACTGCTCCAGGTCTCTCATTTGAAGGGTGCCTTCTCGCAACAGCAATTTTGAGATCTCTCCATAGGTGTTCTATGGGATTTAGATAAATGGTAAATGTGCACTTATATAGCGCTTTGGATAAAAGGGAATTGAACCACCAACCCTACGATTAGTGGACAACCCACTCTACCACCTGCGCCACAGCCGCCCCATTGCTGATCCGGACTCATTGCTGGCCACTTCAGAATTCTCCAGCGCTTTGTCTCCAACAATTTCTTGGTGCTTTTTGAGGTATGTTTCGGGTCGTTGTCCTGCTGAAACACCCATGACCTCTGACGCAGACCCAGCTTTCTGACACTAGGATCTACATTATGGGCCAAAATCTTTTGATAGTCACCAGATTTCATGATTCCTTGCACACAGTCAATGCACCCAGTGCCAGAGGCAGCAAAACAACCCCAAAACATCCTTGAACCTGCACCATGTTTGACTGTAGGTACTGTGTTCTTTGTAGGCCTCTTTCCATTTTCTGTAAACAGTAGAATGCCAAAAAGCTGTACCTTAGTCTCATCTGGCCACAAAACTTTCTCCCAGAAGGATTGAGGTTTACTCAGGTACATTTTTGCAAACTGCAGTCTGGCTTTTTTATGCCTCTGTGTCAGAAGTGGGGTTCTCCTCGGTCTCCTGCCATAGCGCTTCTTCTCATTCAGATGACGACGTATGGTGCGAGCTGACACTGATGCACCCTGAGTCTGCAGGACAGCCTGAATTTGCGTGGAAGTTGACTGAGGTTGTTTATCCACCATTCGAACTATCCTGCGTTGCATTCTTTCATCAATTTTTCTCTTCCGTCCACGTCCAGGGAGATTTGCCACAGTTCCATGGGTTATAAACTTCTTGATTATATTGCACACAGTGGACAAAGGAACTTTAAGATCTCTGGAGATTGACTTGTAACCTTGAGATTGTTGATATTTTCCACAATTTTGCTTCTTAAGTCCTCAGACAATTCTCGGCTCTTCTTTCTCTTCTCCATGCTTGGTGTGGCACACACAGGCACACAACACAAAGGTTGAGCCAACTTTTATACACTCTAACTGGCTTCAGTTTTGATTTCTATATTGCCAGCACCTGTTACTTGCCACAGGTGAGTTTAAATGAACATCACATGCTTGAAATGAAATTATTTACCCACAGTTTTAATAGGGTGCCAATGATTTTGTCCAGTCCATTTTGGGAGTTTTGTGTAAAATGATGTCAAATTTGCCTTTTTTCTTCTGCTTTTTTGTGCTGTTCCAATGCACTTAAAGGTAATAAACATGTGTATACCAAAACATTTGTCATTGCAACACTTTTCTGGGAGAAATGGTGCATTTTCTGGAAAAGTTCCAGGGGTGCCAATAATTTCGTCCATGACTGTATACTCCGTTAGTAACAGGGCTGCGCGATTAATCGTTTTTAAACCGATTTGAAAGGGTGCGATTTTCAAATCGTAAGAGCTGCGTTTATTTTGATTAAGGACCATCAAATAAGGTAACAAACATTGTTGACAGTTTGCTTCCTAAGAATTTTATATTTGACGCAGAGTTCATTCATAAGCGATTTAAAAGAGAGGGGGAAAAGAGGAAAACGCTGCAATGAGATTCATACTTTCCCACTGACCATACAGAAGAACACATCGCTTCTGGGTTGAAAGACGCGCTAGCTGAAGAAGGCCAGGTGTGCATCACTACAGACAATACAGCCAACATAATATGGGCAGTGGAAATAAATGGATGGACCAGGTTTCAGTGTTTTGACTCTATCTTGCTATCGATAAGTGTTCATATTTAACATAGATTTTATAATCTGAAATTATTCATATAGAATACATAATCATATGCGTGTCATTTATTTTGAAAAAAACTGTAGAATTGCAACAATAAAATATATTGGTAACAGTTTATAGTAAAATTCAAACCATTAACATTAGTTAATGTTCAATATTTTATTTACATATAATAATGTTAAATAATTCTACAGCATTGGTTGAGTGTTGTATTAATAGAGTTGACTGCATATACTAATATATGTTTACAGTTTCAGTATTCAGTTTGTTTTAAAGAACTATATATTACGAACAAATAGGAATCATTGGTGAACAGTGGTGTATGTGTATAAATTAACATTATCTTAAATAAATAAATGCTGTAGTTATTTGCTTGATTTGTGATGACTGATGTTTGTATCAGGACAGCTTTATTTGAAAATGAAATGCAACAATGTTGAAGTGGTTTTAAATAAACATAAGCACTAGAAATTGTATTGTTTTCGTTGTTTATTGTAGTGTTAGAAGATAAAGTTGTGATTATGCTTGGTCTTTCCCAAATTTCTCCGTCTGGGGATTAATACAGTATTATACAGTACTCTTCCCTAGTTTAGTGCAGCTGTTTTTCTCACAAGTACAATGCAACAACAAACAGGCCTGTTTATCTGTCTAAAGCACATTTTAGCACAGTGAGGTTTTATGTTGAACAAAAAATATAGTAAGTTAATGAGCTAAGCATGACGGTGTTCCATCCATGGACTGCCATGTAGCATTATGGCTTGAGTTACCACAGCATGTGTAAAACATGATACTCTGAATGAAATGTGAAATGTGATGTTGATCCAAAAACAACTGGGAGCTGGAGATAAGACATAAATAATACACTAGTGGGCTACAGGGATTTTAAATGAACATATCTGTTCTGGAACAGTTAAGGATGGTTATATTTTCTGATTTTGTTCATAGCAAAATAAACTTTGTTTCATGGTCTTTATTTTATTTTTTTTTCATTCCTCAACTTGATTTGGAGCCCTGATGAATATTCTCTAATTGTTAAGATCAGGCCTCAACACACCTACATATGTCAATGCCATCAATCAAACAATCATATCAATAATGACACTACAATTAACAATGTGTGACAACACATTATTAAAGTATCATGCACAAAGTACATTTGCAAAAATCTAATTGTCAGCCTTGATAGGCCAATGATCCCCTTCTGCATTCTCAGTGTAATGTGAAATGTAGCTTTGCCACAGTTTAAAGCTTTGGACCTGAATCATAGCTACCAGATGTCTATGGGATAAATCTAAGCCCTCAACACACGGCTGGTATTTGAATTTAGCCACATGCAGTTGGATGAAGCAAATGACATTGCTCTAGCCATATGACAGCCAGCCTGTGCTTCTCACTGATCACCTCCCTTTGAGTGTGTGGGTTGGAAGAAATTCCTCTAGTAGTTTTTTTCTAAATCCTTTTTCTTCACTATTTCCTCTCAGAACAAATACGGTTAGGCTTTTCTAGGGAAGGTCAGTCTTAGGTTTGGTCTTAAAGATCGTATTGAGTGGAATTTTCATGACTTATAGCTATTATTTTGTGCAAACTAAGCCAGGAGATGTATATGCTGAACAGTTCAGTGGTCTTCAAAGCCTCAGTCATCTCACAGGCTGTGAATAAAACATGAGGAGTACACAGGGGGTGCCTCACAAAGACGCCGCTAGGAGAGCTAGCACAGATGAGACCGGAATGTCTTTGATTTCAGCAACGCGAACAATTCCACTGGAGTTTTACACCAAACTCTACTCATTCATGTTGCCTTTCCATTGCTAGGTTCTTGCCCCAATTCATTTTCAGCTTTCGGGTTCTAGCATAAAGCTTATCGTGGCTTGCTTTGTGCTTTCCTCTATATGATGAGCGACTTTGAATCAGTAGTTCTAAGAAGGCAAAGATTGAAAAAATATGAAGCAGTGCAGTGAAAATGTGCAACCGACATGCTTCATAGAGATAAGAGAAAATAGCAAAATACATAAAGCTGTGCTATACATTAATAAAGCAGTTGAAATTCTTCCAAAGCTGAAGTATGCTCTGTTTAAGACTAGTGTTCCTCATCCAGATGAAAGACATGAGAGCAGTTGTGTTATCCACTGTGAGACACTCACCTTGATTCTGTATTTAGAGTGGTCCCTAAGGATTCATGTAACAGAAGAGAAGAGTGTATCCAGGGTCAGGCACAGCTCCAGCCTTTTCTCCTACAGCTCTCAAGCCAAGAACGCCACCAAATACTTAGGCATTTCCTCCTTCCCCATATTATTTTCATGCCTGTCATGTCAGCCTTAATCCTAGCCATTCATATTAATAACTAAACATCATATAGTATGATATCATATTTTACAGAAGCATTTAATTGTTTACTAAGGATCAATATGATCAACTGGAAGGTCTACACTGTGACACAGATGTGTTGGAAATGTTGAACATGTGGTTAATCAAAGGGGTCACTGAACACAGTCAATGCGTCTCCTGATCTCTGTACAATCTGGCTTCAGATGAGCAAACACAGCTAGTTGCAACTGGTCTCTCCTTCCGTGAGAGTGTGCTCCACATGGCCCTCCCACTGTTCCCAGATCTGTCACTACCTTGAAATTAGGAAATAACAAAAAGTGTCCCGATGCCCAGGGCACTTAATCACTGGGTGGCCTCCCAACAACTGAGCTTTCAAGGCTTGTTAGACTTTGAGTAAACATAACCAGGAAATATATTCACTGGCACTAAACATTTATGTACGGGAGGCATGCTTCAAATGCTTTTACAGGAAAAGATTCATTCAAGAAGGTGCTTTGAGAGCAATATGTTAAAACCCATGATAGTAGCTAATGACAATGGATGGCATGGAAACAAATCCCAAGGCCACCGAGTTAAGTGTTTACTGATTTGTAACCTCTTGAGCTTGTCACTGTATGAACTGCTGAGAATTACACAGGATTAACAATCTCATGGGAGCACACCGGGTAATGTCCTCCAACAGGCAGAAATGTTTAATTGATTTAACAGCTTTAATGGGTGTCAAATGGCGAAAGTAATGAGGAAGGCATGGGGACAGAGAACAAAAGCCCAACGCTGTCCTACTGACCTCTGGGGCTTCCTCAAGCTCATATCTTCTTATTGAGTCAGGATTCTTATCATTATCCCAGCATGCTTTACTGACATACATGAGCCCTGTCACATTCTAGTCATACACAAAAAGTAAAGTTTAATGGAGTAGAATTTTTCTGCGCTCAATATCCTTCTCATGGAGGTTATCATTATAAATTCATCTTTATCTACATATATAAAATCTAAGCACCAACAGATGTCAATATGACTTATTGGTCAGTGTAAGAACAGGTATAGTCTTTGCAATGATGTTACGATCCAGGTCTAGGGTCGAGGTCTAACAGAAATTGGGGGCGCCAGACCCTGTAAAAATTATCTGTGAAACCCTTTTTGTGGCTGTATGCAGGGTAAGTTATTTCACCATACTCTTTGCTTGGCTGTTTTCTTTGTGGTGTGGGTAAAAAGGGTAGTGATTAACACACAATGACACACACACACACACACACACACTTCCTTGTGATGACCATCCATTGATATACATATTCGTGCAGTTAATAAATAACAGCCAGATATACCTATCCTTACGGGGACACTTGGTCCTCACCAAGATATAAAACACAACACACACTCACACACTTCACGTGGTGCCATTGTGCGTCTGTGCGCGCACTCCGGGCTCACTTGGGGGGTTCCTAGTGTAAAGGCATGTTGGAGTCCTTGTCTCAGGTGCTTACCGCTATGCGTGTTGCCAGTCTCGGTTCTCCGTCCCCGGTCTCTCGGTTTTTCTGCTCTCCATTAGCCCTGGCTCCGTCCGGCCCGTGCGCCGCGCCTCCTCTCGCGCTCCTCTCCTTGCCTCTCCGGTTCCCTGCGCCCTGCTGTACAATACTGAGCAGCTGCAACGTTGCCTCGCGCTCCCGGTCCGAGATCTCAGCCTGACCGCGCGCATAGCGGCTCTCACACGCCGAGTGATGGCGGCGGCACAGCTCGATCCGCGCGCGCAGCCGCTCCACTATAGCGCTGTGGACAGACACCGGACTCACCGAGGCCATGGATCCCGATCCCACCGAGCCCAAGACAGGGGGGAAACCCGGAGCCGTGGCCTGCGCCGGAGCCGCTTCTCCCATTCCACAGTCACACCGTTCCGTGCTCGTTTACCGCACAAGTTTCAGCCTCCTTTTGCGCACAACGCAGAGCATCGTAGAGTAAAATTACTCACAGGGAAAGAGCTTCACTGCCAACCGCGAGGTTTACTTAATCACGACACTTTTATTAAATCACAATCCATGCGCAATAAGTCTTCTGTCAGTATGTGGGTTTAAAAGTTAGCACTTTCCACCACGCTATTTGCGACAGTGGCAAATCCAACGCAAGGTGGAACTCCTAACAGGCGAAATCAGTTCCTTTTCGCAGTGTGTTCAAGTCCGTAAACCCCGAGCACAGCTACAGACGTATCCGTGTGTCCGGTCTTCCGCCAACCGCCAACTAATAATTGTAATTAGAGCCTATTATAATCCACAAAGCCAGAAACTTCCGGAGCGGAGGAGATATCTCAGTGCTGTCCCTGGCATTCTCTTTCCTAATGCGTCCAATGCGCTGTTCCGTGCGCCTCCTCCCGTTTACTAAACAAATGCTGCAGAAACGCGGGAGCGGACTTCTCTCCTCCTCCTCCCCCTTCTCTCCTCCTCTCTTCGAGGCCGCTGGCGTGTCTCCGGCTTCTTTTACACACCGAATAAAGCTCTGTCTGAGAGAAAGTCCGGTCAGAGTGCGCCCTCTAGCAGTGATGCTGGGGAACTGCGTTTGAGCGCAAATACTTTCATCATACTCACATACATATATGTAGTTAGAATTTTTTTCAAAGCCCCCCCGCAAATCAGGTTTATTGTAAAAATGTACAGACTTTCATCTGTTTACAATAAACAAATTAAAAAAACAATTGAAAGAGTTCAACACAACAAATGCTGCAAGTGATTTCCCCAAATTCAAGTGAAAATGCAACTTATAATGACCTCTCCAGTCTCAAAATTATTCAACTCCCTGAATAGAATCCCTCATAACAGCACAAATATTCAAAGCATGTGTTGTCTCAAGCCTCAAGCACACCTGATACAACTAATCAAGGGTTTCATCTGTTGCACCAGGTGTGCTTGAGCTGGAACACATGAAATACCTGAACTGGCTAGGGGTAGAAAATACATTAAATACCTGGATGGGGCAAAAAAAAAAAAAGGAAGCTATCAACGGCTGCAACCAGATTTCTGAGAAGGCAGGTTGTGAAAAACACTCGATAAATAACATCATTTAAAAACTACATTTTGTGCTTACTCAGGTTTCCTTTGTTTTAATTTCTGAAAAAATTCAGTATGAGAGCTACACACAGTAGTAGAATTCAAATGCATGGAAATTATTTTCACAGCACTGTATATATACAACATTCACACACACACACACACACACACACACACACACACACACACACACACACACACACACTATATATATATATATATATATATATATATATATATATATATGTATATATATATATATATATAAATGTATGTATATATGTATATATATATATTAATGTATTATATATATATATATATATATATATATATATATATATATATATATATATATATATATATATATATATATATATATATATATGTATATATATATATATATATGTATATATGTATGTATGTATGTATAGCCTGAAATTTTTCATTACATTTTTAGTTTTCAAAGTTTTCTCTTGATAAATACTCAGCCTACCAACAGTAACCTACTCAATGAAAAGAAAAAAAAAACAATTCTTGAAGTATAATTAAATATTTAGGCCTAAGTTCACACATCATATCACTGGTCATCTGCTTTTTGCTTTTAAGTAGCCCACGGATCTTTTGTAGTTGATCTAAATGCTCTTTGCTTTTTCTCCTTCTGCTGTGCATTACCTGTGACAAGTATGAGTGTATATCAGGGTTGCCAAATTGAGTCTCATAATTGGAATACTTAATTCCATTAATCTGAAAACACGTTTGGATAAATATTTAGTTCATATAAACTTTGGTTTGAGAAGACTTGTTGTTCTTGTTGTTCATTTTGTTGTTCATTTTAACCCTTTAACAGACACATAAATATGTTAATTCTTACCAAGTTGATCACATTTAATAGAATTTAATTGTATGTTTGTTTCAAATTCACCCTTTAGATTAGGATTTATGGATGTCTACTAGTCGGTTGAGATGCCCATTTAAGGTAACGAAGAGCTTATTGAGCAAAATGGACCAGTAGTGTGTTTAAACCATACCATTTACAACTACAAATTTAGAATTTTGATTGTAAACTTTTCCAAGTGTTTAAATATGAAATTTTTATTAAATATGTTTGTACGATTATAACTTTCCTAACTCTAGGTATTTACTTTCCCACACAGACTAGACAGGATGAGACCATGACTGTCACTTTCTAAAAGACTATGAAAAATAAAACACAACTCAGTAAAGTTGTGTAAAAAATAATAACCATCTCACACACACACACACACACACACACACACACACACACACACACACACACACACACACACACACACACAGTTTATTCTTCATATTTGACTAAAAAGCTCAGTTTGTGAGTTTAGTTAGTCATTCTTTCTTTTTGTTAAATATGGGAAATAAATCCTGTGGTTTATGAGTGCAAGTTTCTCTTTTATTAGTGTATTTTTGATCCATCTTTTTAATAATCATTGTAAAGTAAGAAGGTATCTTGATATGCTTGTGAAATTGCTGATAAATCGGCTGACAGCAGCCGGTGAACTGCAAAATCACTTCAGTTTAGCAACTCAGTGACACGTTTCAACACAACTTGTACATAAATATAGTGACACGACTTCAGTATTACAGTTACATCATGTAGAGAAAGTCAAAAACAAGCTGTGTTATCTTTTTACTAACTTTTGAGATTTTATCTTTGTAATCTGATGAATGAGGTGTAGAGTTTGGTGATATGAACTTCCGGTTTTCATACCAATTTCAAAGCTATATTTCAGAAACTAAAAGAACCCCTTTGTGGCTGTATTATGTTCAGAACACTCATTGTAATGCCTTGAGCTAAATGGAAAAGATGTACTATACGTATATTGGAATGACAAAGACAAATGTGTGTAACTGTGTGGCTGAACATTTCAATTGCAAATGGGAAAAGTTTTGAAAAATTCCATCCAGTCTGGCTCCCATGTCCACCATGACACACCAACCTCCTCTGCATCTGCGCGTGAGCTTTACATAGATCCTAACTTTATTGGTTTGAAACGATTACTATCCAATTTACCCCTGGGGCGTGGTGGATTTACAAAATCTCGGTTCCTAATTACATAGCTCATGTGTACTTTTTATTCATTATCGCTACATTTATTTGCCTATACAAGTTTGAAATAGTTACATTATTTATGTTAATGTGAGTTGCGCATGTCTCAGGTTCTTTAAAATGATAAATGATCTGCACTTATATAGCGCTTTTGTACATGTTATGTATAACACCAGTAAGTTAGACTAGCGCCTCCTAGTGACAATAAGAAGGAGCACACTGACTATACAGTATATCTACTCTTTTCAAGGCTTCGATCATTTTTGGTTTTATTTTTCAACTTTGTTTTTATTTGTTTGTTTCTTTTTGTTTCTTTCTGTCTCTTGTTTTTCTTTCTGTTGGTTTTGATGTATCTTTTTTTTTCTCCGTTGCCTTTTTTGCTTTGTTTTTCTGTTTTTTCTTTCTGATGCTTTTTGTTTGTTAGTTTGTTTTTGTTTGTTTGTTTCTTTCCTTCCTGAGTGTCATGATCAATGTCGTTGTTCTAATAAAATGGCCAGTGGCTACTGTAGCATGTGATTTAAGTCTACACTATGTAACTCAGCACCTTAACTACACCATCAGAATGCATTTGTTTACTACAGGATTCCTGTTGTTCTTTGCTGATCATCTTGTAGACTGATCCGAGTTTTATGTGATTTCAATTAGTCACACAATCACTCCATTTGAAACCAATAGTCAATTAAAATGCATACATAAAACATGGCTGCTTTCTCAGCTCTCTTCCTGAAGACCGTAGCTTGGAGTAAACACCAGATGAGTGCAGCTGAATAACAGCTGAATATCAGCACTGAGAGGCAAAAGTGAAGAGAGAGATAGTGGTGGAAACATGTTGACATAATGAAGGCCTGAGTCAGAACACAGGGAGCTGTTTATTAGGACAGACTGAGTCATGGCTGTGGCTGCCAGAAGGGGTCAGTAGGGCTTAGGGATGAGCTTTAGTCAGATCAGAGACAGCAGGCACAGGGAGTGGCCCGACACCAACACAATACACACATCGTGATGAGGTGAGGGTGTTTACACTGACCTGTGAGCCTACTCACTGAATTATTACTGTATGAATAACCTGCTCGCATCTGTTGCAATTGACAGAAACTTTCAAATGTATCACCATATTTACCTTCAAAGACAATCTAAACGCTTGTGTTTGCACTGCAGTTTATTTTGGTCAACATTCTGCGGGTATAATATCATGGAATAACAATGTTATTTTCTGTATCCCAAAAGTACCACATTAGACCATTTTACTGGCTTTACTTGGCATATTGCTTCACAAAGATCAAGATGCGTAGCATAAATTAATGTTAGTAGAGCCACAAACATTCTTACAAGGTTTTTCTTCCTGTGAACACGCACAATAAATTAATAAATTAATTCACAAGCAATTGGATATAAAGGCTTTACAGTAAAAGTAGAAATAAGACAAAGTGTACATTACTCAAAAGAATGCAGTAGAAAGTAAAGCTGAACTTTTTTTTTTTTTTTATCATGCTCAGAGAGCAAGTCATCCAACACACTACGGCATACAGACTAACACAACAAAGAAATTCAGTTCACTTTCACATGCTCTCCCAGAACAGCACATTACACATTTCACTTTTAGCATAGACAAAGGCGTGGGGAATAACCGATTTCAGTCTCACAGAATTTCAGCAGAATCACAGAATGCTGAAGGGCAATGCCAGTGCACCATTACCACAGAAGTACTTCTCCAAAGGTTTCCAATATCATATGTTACAAAAAGGTAGTCCCATAATCCATGCTGAAAAAATGCTGTAATCTCAAATCAAGTAAAGAAGGACCTGGATTAAAGAGCGAGGCTTCACATGGAGTTTTTATCTAATAATAAATAGGAAGTAGATTTGATGTAAAGCAAAGATTATGTATTTGTAATTCAATTTTCAATAGGACTGGCATATTTCTATTGGCAGAAACATCTCATGTCTCATCTTAATGTCTTATGAGACCTTAAAATGACATGTAAATTTATATTTTGGAAATTCCAGCGTGCACTTTTACAAAAAAAAAAAAAAAGAAGTTAAATACAGAAAACTTGAGGATTCATGTATGTTTTTATCGAGGAACCCATACACATTCTGTGTAAGAACCCTGTGTGTTAATATGCAAAACTCTTGATAATTAAAAAATAAAGTTGCTTAAAATAGAACCACACAAGTAGAACCATTGAGGAGACCCCCACACACACACCCTCCACCCCCAGATAATCTGCAATGACCTCTTTATACATTATGTGATTGCACATTTGGTCTCTATGACAGTCTCTACTACAGCGGCTTTACATAGATACTGCATGTAGATTTTAACACAGAAACAAATGCATTTTAACAGTGAAAGAGAATTGACTAATTATAAATGCTTTCTGCCTTTTAAAAAAGTAACACTCTTCATTACTGCAGTAAATTCCAATTAATCCGTTCCAAGACACAGTACAGCTATGACTAATTCACCTGGTTCATTTCAAAATACTTGTCTGTTTAATATTTCACAGTAATGTCACACTTATGCACAGTCGTGACCTCATATTAATCTGGAGTTCACAGAGTTTACATGGTGCTGTGCCAAAAGTGATTGACTGGAATGACAAGTAGGTCAGTAATGCTTTAGTGTTGGTCCAACGCTGCCATCCTGCAGACTAGAAATACCAGAGATGTATTCTATACAAATAAAAACCGTTCTTTAATTTATTTTATATATATATATATATATATATATATATATATATATATATATATATATATATATATATATATATATATATATATATATATATATATATAACACACACACACACACACACACACATCTGCATACATACGTACACACACAGATACATTAAAAAAAAAACTATAAAATGAATATGTGGTTTTCAAAAAGAACCTCATCTTGTAACCTCTGATGTATACAGACTAGTGTGGCACACAATTGCACGCTTCAATAAATATGGCCATGAATCCAGGAGGAAAATATACACATACAGTAGCAAGTCTTAACATCCTTGCGAACCACTTCATTATTTACTGTAGCTTTTCTATATCTGATCTGATACATCGCTGAAATCCAAAATCGCTTGAAAGAAGTAAATTTGTCCACTAGCAAAATGGTTGGCAAGGACAAGCTAATTCAATTTATTGCCAAGATCTCTCTGTAGAGAACGCGATCCGTTTTCATCGTCTTCCTGACCAAACATGCACAGTTCAGCTAAATCTGCATGGGTGGATCCCTCAATACACTCAGTATTCAGGTAATAGCTTGAATATAGTTTCATAAATTGAAATGCTTGTTCTTTACACCACACACCATCAAGTTTTGCCTTATTTGTATTTTTTCCGCAGAGTCTCATGTTTGCTCGGTCACTGATATTGTTATTTTCCCAGAATCAATAGAAGTCAGACAGCAATTCAGTTTGACTGGAAAGCCGTTATTGTAAGCTCAGTCATCTCTGAAAAGAAACAGTTATTTAAATTTCATGCAGCGCCCATATGTTAGTATTGATAACACTGCACTAGAGATAACTTTCCACCAATCAATGATATCTGTGGACCATATTGCACTCCCAAACAAGAAGGCAACTGCATGCAACTCATGCTGCAACTGCACAGTCTGAGGTTCATATTTGGTATTTTCTTTGAAATATGAGGCATCAGCTTACAAGGGTAATGAGAGAGATTAGTCGTATCGAGTCAGAGAGACATCTCAAATGTGTTTCACTATTCACAGATAAATCTATCTGCACCTTGTGTCTTGTAAATTGTTATATACACAAACCTGTGATGGTTTGTACATGTTGTAGAGTACATGGTTTGCCTTCTATTGATATACATCATTTTGCATGTGATTAATATCTTTAGCATTCTCTAATATAAAATTGTTTTTTATATATTTTGGTTACTATACTCAGATATGAACAGGTGGAGCACTATGTTTTATTTGTTTATTATTAGAGCAAGCAGTCAGCTATTATGCTTGCGGAACTAACAAGACCAATAAAATGAATGTGTGGAATTGATTCATCTTTAGTAACTGACTGGTCAGGGTGCAGTGGTTTGTTTATACTAGTTTGTTTATATTTTGGGAAATTAAGTTACAGGATTCAAGACACAAGGCATTTTTATGTTCATATTGAAGCACATTTTTGATGTATCCCATACTGATGGATCAAGATACAACAATTTATAAAAAATTATGGGATTAATCTCTGTTCATAGTTAACAAGCAAGGCCGTTCCTTGATGATTAATGGCTATTTTTTCCCCTCATAAGACCAAGGGTTTATTATGGCTTTGGGTTCCATTTTATAGCATCGCTTTGTTGAAGGAAGAAAAATCCCTCATGTCATGGCACACCAGTCTGATGGAAAATGAAGTGATAAGGAGGCCCATGTGCATTGTGTGTTTCATCTTGCTGCCAGAATTAGCATGTTAGTACTCTGTCAGGATTTAATGACTTTCGCCGGTTCACTGGACTGCCGGACGTCCGTCCACTCTTGCATGGTGTTCTGAAGGGCCTGCGTCTTTTCCTTGTCGACCTGGACATAGTCAACCTTCTCATCTGATGTCGCGGAAGACGTGGAAGGCTGTGGAGAGAGATCAAGGATGAAGTAAGCTAAGAGACCAAGAAGAACAAGAGCCAACATTTCACCATTGATATGAGCAGCTTAATCAGTTCTTCTGAACTATTTCAAGACTGTTAGTAACTCAAAGTGAAGTGATATCACATGTGTAGATATGAAACTGGGTACACATGTCGAGACGATATTGCATAAGTGTGCTGCAGACATCCTCCTATATTGAAAGGACGTTTGACAGACCATTTACTTCTTTTTCTACATAGTTGTTTTCTACAGTCCCTTATATATGCACTTTCCTCCTTGAACTTTTCCACACATTGTAGGGATGCTTTCCTCAGGTATTAGGAACTTGGCAAGATGGATGGCACCAAACATACAACAATCTAAGAAGAAAACCTGATCTAGTATCAAACAGACTTGAGACTGGGGTGGAGGTTCACCTTCATACAGGACAATGACCCCAAGCATACTGACAAAGCTATACTGGACTCTAAGAACCTGAATATCTTAGAATGGCCCCGTCAAAACCCAGACCTCAATTAGGTTGAGAATATATATCTGTGCAGAAACTATTGTTCCCCAGTCACCTCCAGCCAAATTTGACAGCGCGTAAGCAAATTGCTAAGAAGACCGGGAAAAATATCAGAACCCAAAGTACAAAGCTGACATAGACATATCCAAGAAGATTTGTACAGTAGCTGCAATTGAAGTCACAGGTAGTTCTACCAAGTCTTGGTCCAAGGTGATGAATACTTATGCAACCAACAAATCTGCTTCTCTGTGTAATAAAATTTTGTCACAATAGAAAAAATATTTTGGACCTTCAGATGTTAGACATTTTGTGTAAATCAAATGGTAAAAATTGTACCACTGTATAAAGTTCAAGTTGACTGTGCTATCTGACAGGGGAGAGAGAGTGTATGCCTCTGACCCAATCACAGTGACACTAGCCAATCATAGGCATTTGTGAGCTCATGTATGTGGAAGAGGGCATATAGTGCTTTCCTCTGCACTGTCACGCAGTAGGAGCAGCAGAGAAGCAGATGCAGTTGACTGTCTTCATGTGTCTCAGAGGTACCCCTTGTTAGTCTTCAAACAACTGGAAGCTGTTATATATTAAGGGAAAGCTGGCTGGTGAGTGGGAATTGGTAGATGACCAAATTCTAGAGAAAATGGGGGGAAAATAATATAAAAATGCATGACCTACATGACTGAAAACAGTAATAGAGGTTGAGTGTATCAAAACAACAAACCTAAAACCTATGAGTACATAACTATCATAATAAATAATATAATGAGGCTTGCAGTTTAAACTTGAATCCCTTTATGGTGAGAAGGTACCATATATATTATGTTACCTTTCTGTGTGGACCAGGGGAGCCAGATTGGAAATCTAAAGCCAAGTAGTCGACGTTACCACCTTTCCTAGAAGCAGGGCTGCTGGTACCGCTCACCGCTGGCGAGGTAGATGCTGGGTTTTGCTACAGATGCACAAAATTATAATTTAAGTCAGACATAAAGCCTTGATGATGCTACTGCAATAAAATTGTAATAATAAGGTGCTCTATCTATCTATCTATCTATCATATATATATATATAAATATTTTTTTTTCCTCTGCTATAAATAAATGTACAAACAAATCTACAGCACTAAATCTGGTTAAACATATTCTTTGGTGCAAATCTTAGTTGAACATGACTGAGAGAAAATAGGATGTCAAGGATTGGTTTGATTTTGGTGTTTTCCCCTCTGACCATATATTTTCTATGTATCCAAAAAGGCGTTCTTATTTAAAAATCTAATGAAGCACTGCAAAGTTTTGGTTGAGAAGATGCTGTCAAATAAAGTCTTTAAGAATAGATAGTGAGTAATACGAATGTGAACTGCTGTAAGCCTTCCAAATATTTTAATATCATTTAGGAAGGAATTTCCAAAAATGCATAAAAGATACTTGTGGGTAGAAAACAAGAATGTAAGTGCATTGTGTTATTTTTGCACTGAAGAGAATTATAGTTATTGAAAAATGATGGATGTACGTTGGTAAAGGCCATACATTAAAGCCTTGAAAATGTTGTACAAGTGGCAGACCAATGATATCAAAGAAACAATTCCTATTCAGTCAGGGGATGCTTTAATTCACCATTTTACTCTGAGCAGAGCAAATTAAATAAGCCAATAATTTTCACAATCCTGAGTTAGATGCACTGTTGTGCTGTCATGTGACCTACCATAATCTTAACTTTCTAATTGGTGAAGGGGTTTTTTTATAAATACCCCCACAAAAAACAAAACTTTCTTTTGTTAAAGCGGTTCTATATTAAAAATTCCCCCCAAAAAAACACAAAAAAAAAAAAAAAACATCCTTCCTTTTTTTGGTTGATAATGGACAGAAAACATTTTTGCTTAATTGAAAAGAAAAAAAAAGATGGTGCTAACTAATTAGCCTGATATCTTTATTTTCACAATACAGAAACTCAGGTCTTTCTCACTTAAAGCCCTAAAGAGCAATGCTACTCTAAAGACAAAAGGCATTCAATCCATTGTATGGGGTTAAACACACCATTGCCACATAATTTTCCTCACTGTCTGCAGAATCAGTGCTGGTGATGCTCTGAGTGGAGATGGGTCGACAGTGTTGTGACGAGATGGAGTTCATAACAGGCCTGGAATTAAACAGAAAATACATGCTTTGTTAAAAAAAAAAAAAAAGTCTCCTATTTTGATTGAATAAAAACCATTCAATTCCATTCAGCAAAGATGTCAAATTGAACAGGTTCCCTGCTGATCTTTAATTATATCCACACTGTTATCAAATGCAAACTCATCTATAAGAAATGCACACTGAACAGATGATAAATCAACAAAATCCTGACAGTAATATAAGATGAATTTCTGAGCTCTGGCATCACACGCATGTTAATAGCTAATCACAAAAAAATTCCAGAGCTAGTAAAAATGGGTAAAAATCACTTACACGGGTCTGCTCCAGGACAAGGTAACAGGGCTCTTAAAAGGAAGCTCATCAATGATGCCATTGTTCCTCAGGTCCAGAGGTGATGGCTTTACTATAAATGACAATAATTCAACAAATATTAAAATAATTATTAGTTCTGAATATGTTCCTTTAAATGTTAAGTGATTTATATATAGCAAAAATAAATAGCCAGATATTTGAATACTTTGATCATGTTATACCCTACTACCCTTTGATTGTAAAATCCTGAAACTTCATTTACCAAAATATAAACAAACTACCATAATTTTCGGACTATTGAGCACACCTGAATATAAGCCGCACCCACTAACTTTAAAAAGAAAAACAATTTTGTACATGTATAGGCCGCACTTGTCTATAAGCCGCAGGTGTCCACGTTGTAACTGTCACGATTTGTGACGTAAACAAAGCAGGACAGATGCAAGTGCAGTTAGGACGAGACCTTTTATTGAAACCGAGGAGAGCAGACTCAAGAGAAACACAAAACATGACCAACGCAATGCACTAAGCTAACTAAACCAACTAACCTAAACATTAACTATGATATGAAACGTGACGATGACTATGAACATGGAACAAAGACTCTATATCTATACTCTATAAACCACATCTACATCTATATTCTAAACTAAGTCTAAACAACTCTAAGCTATACTATCCGCTACTAGGCTATAAGTTAGGCTACAAGCTACTAGGCTATAAGCTATGCTATAAGCTACTAGGCTACAGGCTAAGCTATAAGCTATGCTATAGGCTAACTAGCCTTGACATGAACTCAGACATGGACTATGGCTAGGGCTAGAAAACATGAACAAGAACTAAGACACATGGCATGAACAAAGACTCTAACTATATTCGCTATCTAATTCTAACTCTATATCTAATTACCCGTGTTGTGTGTGTCATGGCTCCCGGTATATATACACACCAGCCTTGTGAACTGCTAACAGCTGCGGGCAATACCAAAACACACGTGACTCAACAACACATGACAAGATGGGGCAGAGACATGACGTCAACCAATATGCATTTCTTTGTGTGTTTTCCCTGATGAGGGGGTGTGCATGAAGCGCAAAACGACTGATCTGAAGAATGTAGTGTGAGCGCGTTAGATTTAATTTGAACAGTTTCATTGGTCCACTGTGACCTGTTGGGTAATTTCATTGGTCCGATGTGACGAGGCTAAATGTTTTGGCGGCATGAAACTCGTTAGCCCATAAAAATCCATAAATTAGCCGCATCATTGTTTAAGCTGCAGTGTTCAAAGCATGTGAAAAAAGTAGCAGCTTATAGTCCGGAAATTACGGTAGTATAAACAAACCACTGCAACCCCGACCAGGCAGTTACTAAAGATGAATCAATTCCACACATTCATTTTATTGGTCTTGTTTGTTCCGCAAGCATAATATATGACTGCTTGCTCTAATAATAAACAAATAAAACATAGTGCTCCACCTGTTCATACATTGTATAGTAGAGTATAGTAACCAAAATATATCAAAACCAATTTTATTTTGGAGAATGCTAAAGATATTAATCACATGCAAAATGATGTACATCAATAGAAGGCAAACCATGTACCCTTTTGAACTGTGAATTCTTGGTCACCAGTAATCTGAAATGATCAAAACACATTTATCACCTTTTCTGTTGGGCTTAAGGTTGCGGTTGATTGGTGGAGGCGTGACATCACTCACACGGCCCGGTCGGTAGCACATTGAAGCCGTACTGCCTTTCCTGGCTGGCAGAGTGGCAGAGAACCCTGGGAAGTCAAAGTGGTGTGGACCAGGGCTCATAGGAATGTAGTTGTTCTTGGGGCTGTCAGCCAGGGCAGCATTGAGAGGGGAGGTGGAGGAGCCAGGGTTCATGGGTACATAGTTGTCTTCAGAATTTCCACTGTCTGAGCGAGTAAGTGTAGGTTTTTCTCTCTGCCAAAAGATGTGAGAATGAAACTAAAACTAAGTTCCTATTGCATGATATCCACGTCTCTGAGTTTTAATGCTATACAAAAAAAAGAGATGATGTAGGTTTAAAAGAGTGTTTTACCAGGTAGGAGCCATCATTGATAGAGTCTACTGATTGACCAGAGTTATTGAAATAGTGTGGACGCTGACTGCTGGTCTCAAATGAGGATCCTGCAAAGAAGATAAATATAAAAACCCTCTTCAAAAAACAGCTTCTAATAATAAAGTTTGCTGGAACATATTCCTGACAGAACTCCTGGGCTATAAAAAAAAAAAAAAAGCAGTCATTCCTGCATAAATTTCAACGCAATGTGCAATGAATTCTCAGAGTGGTTAAAGCATTAAATGACTTCATCATACACCCCATTGCCTTCCGAGTATCCTTTCTGGGAACATGGCCGCCAAGCACAGGTGCATGAACAGACTGTTATTGAGCCAGCAGGGTCAAAAGGTCACTTCCTGTTACTCCAGACATGCTGGCCTAGCACAACTGAGCACAGAGCCATCATGGAGGCCCAGAACAGAGCCTGCTCGTCTGTTTTTTTCTCTGCTTATCAGGCCGGAACGAGCCACTCTGGGACTGCATGCATGGCTTGAATTTCATTATCCTCCCTGCAGATCAGAGCGGCACAAGCCAGATTGCCTCTGTTTCAAATCAGATGTGAGCAGTGAATGGAGAATGGGAGAGAGATGAAGATACAGGAAGGGGGAACGGAAAGGAACCAGTTTATAACTGAACAAGACAGAAGTGAAAGTCTGTGATTATCAGCTGAAGCATATGATTCTGGATGAAACGAGGTTAGAAATATCTATGGTTTTTGAAGAATTTAAGGCGATCAATTTCCGTGACGAGTATGTGAAGACACTGTCTTGGAGATTTAAAATCCTTTCATATTATCTCTTTATCTTCTATTCTTTTGTAAAGCATCTAGGTGAATTACTAGAGTTATTAAAGTCAATTAAAATGATTTATTATTTGAAACATAAACTCAAGAACGGTCCTTATGGTGTGATTTTTGTACATTATCCATGTAGTATAACTTTTTTTTGGTCAATTATCTATATTCCTGAATGCCATTATTGTATGACTAAATTTATTTCGATCAATATATTTTGTGTTATTTGTAATTAAAATTGAATGGTGCAGGAATATTTTTATGCGACTTGCTAAATTTATAAAAACAGTACAAAAATGAATTTAAAATACAACACAAACTCTTGAGACTAATCAAAGATATTTGTGGAAATATGAGGTTCTTATTTTCTATTACTTTCATGTCAGACAAATTTAAATCTTAGACAATGTAATTTAATTGAATGTATAGTAAATAAATTGTAAATCATTCATTTAAAGTCCAATACCTCTGTGAAGCTTGATGTTCTCAACAGCTGGAAGCGTGTTCCTCCGTGGAATGACAGACATGTTGGCCACGTCTCCATTCTGTCCTGCGAGGGTCTGAGGGCTTCCCCAACGTGTCTCTGAGTTCAGGCCGGGTTTTGGTGGTCTGGGTGGTGGGGGGCCACCCGTTGAATCTGCACTGTTGGGTGTCAGAGCGTTATGGTTCCTATCAAATGTGCGAGGTATCTGGTAGATAGAGCCAGGTGTGCCAGGCAGGTCGTAGTTGTCTGGATGTCGCTGGTCGTTGAAGTGCGCAGTGGCGAGGGCATTACAGGGTGTCTTATAGGTGTAAATTTCTTCAGATTCTAGGTCAGAAGGCTCCTCAGCACTGTGGGCTCGGGGCAGGACATAGCAAGCCTCACGGGGTGAATCTGCACGCACCCCAAGCTGTTGCTGTTTGTTGGATTTGGGGAGGCTGTAGGAGCCGAGAACCTGAGAGCCCGTCCCGTTCTGACATTGTGAGACGCCATGAGCAAGACGCTGAACAGCTGAGTCACTGCCCAACAACAGACTGCCACGCTGCGCCTGCGAGAAACTGGCACTCCTGGTAGAGAAATATATAGTATTTATAGAAATATATGTTATAGGTGGCATCTATTTTTTGTACAGATTTATTTATGCTTATCTTCTATACTGAATGATATTTAGAACAAATGAATTCATATCACTTTTTACTGTTTTCCTTAAAAAAATGCCTTTGAACTACATGCACAAGCATAAACAATAGTCAGTCTCTCTGAACTCCCTTCCTATTTCCTTATACAGTATATACATAAATATATAAATAAACATTACAATATTATAAAGCCTTACATGCTTTGTATTAGGATTTGGTGCAAAATCAAGATATCGGACCCTTTAACATCTAGTCTGTTCCAGTAAGAGGTTTGTTTGGAATAGAGTACATAAGACACTGTGTTTTAAAAAACAAAATCTATATACAGGACTGCCATAAATGCTATATTACATGACTGCACCCAAAAGGCAACAACAGTCAGTGTTTCCCACTCTCAGGCATGATGGATGATGCTATCAGAGGCTATAATAACACAGTCTCACATTCAGCTGAGTCATTTCATTGCTAAAGCAGTCTGATATAGTGGGTGTAGGGGAATAGCGATTAAACTTGCATCCATATTACAAAATGGGCTTTGTGTAACTTCATATAAACAAGCTGTAGGAGCTGGACTATCAAGTGACATTGTCTCAAAGACATTGAGACATTAAACATGTTTAAGGTTTGATAAATCACTAATGTTCATATGCTGCTTTCAGTTTGCTTTGCTCACACAAAGAAACATGCTCTAAATCCAGCGGCATCACTAAACCCTTTACAGTATAATAATAAATCTATTGGTCAAACAATACTCCTTAGATACCCTTAAGCCATGAAGATGATTATGGGTGATGAGCATTTTAAGCTCTGCCTTGTGGATGATGTGACATGGAAACTAAGTAGAGTGAGTGACATTAAGGCCTGTACCCACTCAAAAGGCTGAAGAGTATTTGTGGGACTGTTATTTATGTATATTATCTGACTAGGGAAGTGGAGGATAGCCCAAAATGGTCAACATTCAGGGAAAAGATGGAATGTAATTCAAATCCTGTCAATGATAACCTCATAAAATACTTAAAGCTCAAGAAAGTAGACATCTGAACACTGAGGAGGAAATGTTCACACCACTCTTTGGGGCTTGCTACTGAAAACCACCAAGGCTACACCCAACAGAAAAAAAAAAAAAAAAGATTATCTGAAGAGCAAAGGCTGAGTAAGAATTCAGCACTGTGACCGGGTAATGTTATGGGACTAACACTAACACACTTTCTCTAATAATCTCTTACTTATAATAACGGTTCAGCCATTTTCACTGTGGTTGCTTCTCTGACTTCTCCCCTCTTTACCCAGCCACTGACTTTTTGTTGACAACCTCCTGTAGATAGAGTTGTACTTATGTCAATTTCTTTCTATTTTTTAACAATGGATTTAAAGGTACTATTTTGGGATTTTTTTTTTTTATAAACAAATCCTAATTGATGCTTTCCAATAACATTGCTTCTGACCTGTTATGACCTGTTTTTTTATTCTGTATAATGCTGTTGGTCAGAAATCCGGGGCTGCTCATGAACAGGTGTATTTATACTGAGATTACATAACACTTTAATTTCACAATGGTGAACTCCATTCAAATAATTATGTGAGTTTTGATGGCAACTGGTTGCACCAGAATAAATGTGTGTATCACACCTAAATCAGTAAACGCCTAAATATTATTGCCTATTTTGTGTAGATTCATGATACAAGGGCTCAGGGATCAGGGCTTTCCTACAATCTGAATATCTTATTAAAACACTTTAATGCATTAATTATTTGCGCTTTTGCAGCAAAAAAGTACAGCATAGAAACGGTCAACAGTGTTACAAGTATCTACTGTATATCTTCTACCACAAAAATGAGTTTCCCCACTATGAACAAGGCACTATGAACTTTGTATGCTATGCAACAAAGTAACAATGTTGTTCTTGTAGACGGGTGAAACATTCTGCAGAGTCTGTAAATTAATGACTAGTCAGGAAGCTTTGCTAGCCTACTTCTCAACATACCAGCTAATATTGTAAACATTGTCATGTTGGTGAAAAAATGCCAACATAATTTATTGTACATTAACTGGTTGAAATGTAATTATGTGTGTTGGCTTGTTGGTTAATAATGTAAAAGAAGCAATGAACATGTTTTTCCAATAATTATAAATCAGAGTGTGACCTGGCCAGACAATTGGTATTTACAATTAATAATGATGGCACAAGCAGCGTTTTGGCAAATCTCTGCATATGATGACTAAGTTTTTGGAGAGCAGGAGCACCACTGTGTAGCAGGACCATTGGTGCATCCAGACTAAGCATGTCTCTAATGCTTTAATCCTAATTGAAAGGTTTGTGCACTAAATATATATCAAGCCGTACAATAATTGTGCAGATTTGCTGTTAGATCAGCAAAATACAGAATTTCCAGCCTTATTTAATGACTTTGTGCTTTCAGAATACCAGTGGTCACTCTACAATTTGATCTGGTATTTGGTTTTTAAAGATGTCATATTGCTATTAGCTTAGATTCCCGTGCTTAAAATCTTGTGGTATTTTTCAGTCTGAAAATTCAGAGGTAAAGATGAGCTTCACTAACTCTTGTCAAAATCAGAAGGAAAACATGCATTTTTTAAAAGCCTTGTTTACACCTAATAGAAAAAAAAAACTAATGATGGCTAAAGAGGGATGACAGTGGTTGCTGTTGTGTGGCCTGTGAACTTTGAGCAGATGTTTCAATACCGTAGGAAGCATGCAAGGGTGGTGTGCAGAGATCATGACCCTTACCGTGCGCTCTCACTCTTCCGGCTCATGCACTGGTGAAGAAGGAGGTAGTCCTGAGGGGCGCTGTTGGACAGGGGGGCATGGGGGTGACGTATTGGCATGTCAAAGGTAAACAGCATTGGTTGGCTAGAGTGTGAGGGCACAGTCGTCTTGCGTTCACCAAGCAGAGGAGCCAGAGAACTGCTGAGGTCACCAGCCATGGAGCGAAGCATGTGGGTAGTGGATGGCCTATCATCTGCGTTATTAAAAAATAAAATCATAGAAGATTTAGACATTGTGCATAAAATTAATTCAGGCATCACCCAACTCTCAGTTTTATTGGATTTGATTGGAGTTAAAACAAAAACAAAACCAACATTCATCACGAACATCGTGAGGTCACAGGAAACAGAATGTCCTGAACACTACAGAAAGGATTTTACTTAAAATGACCCTCCAAAATGGATGTATTGATTACTTTTTGCGTGTCTGTATAAAAAAAAAGGCCAAGAACTGCAGCCAGCTTCTCTTTCCCGCCATGATCAATGAAGTCAACAGATGAGGAAAATTACATTAAGAACGTTAAACCGTAACACGCATGTTGGCAGTTTGGATTGAATCGTTTTTAGTGTGCACTCTAAACTCAATCATTGGAGAGAGACAATCTTTGAAGAGAAGGGACAAAAGAAGGAATTTTTAGGTCTTTTTGTCTTCAGCCAAAGGTCATTTTTTATAGCATGCTTTCCCTGCTGCGTTAAAAACAAGTGCAGCCTCTACTGTCTATACCATGTCTGTTTTTCTGTCTTAACACAGAACTGTGTGAACAGCATGGCCTTTGCATTGGGTTGTTTCTTAATGACATCTGATTTTTGCAGCATGGGTCTGCTGAGTGGAGGCAAATCTCAGGCCTTGCAACTCAAAATAGACCAGGCGGGAAGCCAAAAAAACAGAAAGTGCATATGACCCTTTCTTCCCACCACCCATCATCCTCCTCACGCACAACAAGCTGGGCAGAAAAAGTGAGAGAGTGCCAAAGAGTGGGCGGAAAAGTAAGTTTATTACGCCTCTTGAGAAGATCTGCACTTTCCACATGCTGTAGTGGGAGGCAAAAAGATACCCACCACTACATATCCAGACTTCATCCATTTCTGCTCTTCAACATGTGAGGCATGTGTTCACTATTTGCAACTATTATGTAAAATACTCAAGAAATGAAAAGGATTTTTTCCCCTGCTAAACCTGAAGAATCAGCATGACAGTTATTCAATACATGGACCTCGGGGTGAATGAGGTCATACCCCTGACTCGTGCGCAGACGCTGGGAGAGGGAAATAGAGACAAAGAGAGACACAGATGTTCCTCACTTTGCCCAACCACTGGACAACCGGAAAAAGGCTATGACCAGGCCACAGTGTCAATGGGCTTATACTGGCTTTCAATTAGTCCATTGTTTTATGAGGCTCCACTACCACTCCTATGGCTAGTGTAGCAAGCACTCCTCTAGTGGCCTCTGAGGCATCTGTAAATGCTTCAACAATCTATGTGAGCTCTGGTCCCCTTACAGGCCTGATATGTATTGATTTATCGGGGGATGCTTGTCCCCCACCCAGGACAAAATAGACACTTCACATTTGTTACAGAGCTTGTTGGAATCAAGTTACATGCTGGAGAAAATACCATCAGGCAGTGCACTGACACTGTACTTGAACTCTATAGTACTATATAGGTTTGACTGTGTTGGCCCAAAATGGAAAATTACATTATACAGTAGTGATGAGACAACCCAGCCCAGGAAGTAGGCCTGATGGTTCATCACTGATGCTAATGGGATTGATCAATACATTTGCTACAGTAAAGTGGCTAAAAGGCTGGATTCCTGATTGATGGTACTGGAAAAGCATTTGGACTGTTTGATATAGGTTTTCCAAAAATGTTAACAATGCTAGCATTATTCAAATGACCTCAGTTTGTAGCTTTCTTTTACCTTGCCATTTGATTTCTCAAAACATTTTTATGTTTCCTAAAATATCTTTTGATTGATGGGTCTTTAACCTTGTTTACTGAATGGTGTTTCTGCCAGAAATGTTTGTGGTGAAATATGAGTATTAATTTTTATTGTAGAAACAATAAATGGGAAACTAAAATACCTATTGTACAGCATCTTTATTTTTAAACATGCACAATTACTATTTTGAAGAAACTCTCCTGTCATGATACCCAAACACACAAAGCTTCCTAATTTTAGTAGACATGTAGGTGATGGGTCAAAGATCATGCGGCAATGTTCCTATAATGGCCAATGATACATCACCTACTGGCAAGGCTGCCACAATCTAATAACATCAGGAGTCCAAAATTAGCAGGGCTGGAATAA
Organism: Ameiurus melas; assembly: GCA_012411365.1. Lineage (NCBI taxonomy): Eukaryota > Metazoa > Chordata > Actinopteri > Siluriformes > Ictaluridae > Ameiurus > Ameiurus melas. Next base: position 22,327,035 of record CM022759.1, read on the forward strand.
GGAGAAAGAGAGGAGAAAGGCAGTCTTTTATCAAAACCTCATTTCCTCTCTACATTGAAAAGATCATCCAATGACAAATAAAACAATATGATTTATATCTAATACAGAAATATAAATATAGAACGACCAAAGATGAAATCTGATTTTAGTATATATATTTTTAAAAAGGAAAAAAAAAAAAAGAAAGAAAGAAATTGTACAGACGCTACAGATTTTTCCTGTGGTATCTGTTTAATAACTTGCGCTGATGGTCATTCTACTAAAGCATATTCCCGCACTTATCAGACCAAATAATATCAAAACGGAGTGAACCTACTACATATTTTAGGGCCTTTTTTAGTTTTAATGGCTGGCTAGTGGCAGTTTTCGCAAAAATATATAGTGTTTATGGGAGAAGAACTTTCTCCTGTCTCTCCGAGCAGACTCTGGACAGACTGCTTTTGTCTCTTGGGTCCAATTCTTCTGCACAGCACCCTGCACAATGATAATGATGCATCCAGAATGGTACGCCAAGAGGCATTTACATTCCGCGAGTTGGGATATTCCATTGGCCCTAATGAGGCTGACGTCAATAGATAACATCTCTGGCCATTTCAAGACTACTGTGGAGGCTGGTCAGAGGATGACAATAATGGTGGTGTTATGGAAAACTTGTGGAATAAATAATAATTTAGAACTGGGAACAAATGAACAACATCCAAATTAAAGAGACAGATTTGTGAGTGATAAAAACTAGTGAGCTGAGATGGTCAGCGAGACTTGCTCTGAATATAAAGCAATTATCAGAGTGACACAGCAAGAAGAGGGCCATGTCCCAGGAGCCAGCCTTCTCTAACCCCCTCCAATACTGCCTGCATCATGTGAGTGCTGCTCACAACCACACAGCAACATCAATTAGCCTCAAGAGCTTGGACTAATCAATCTGTGAAAAAGTCCTACTTATCCAGGACCAGTGAATCACCCTGCTTTTAAAGTTTAGGGGTTTTTTTTTCCATCATGAAGGAAAGGCAAAAGGAAATTAGAGTTCTTCCCATGTCCAAGTTCCCAGGGATGTTGTAAAAACCAAGCACTACTGCAAAGCAGTAAACAGATGATCATCCATAATCGGGGGCAGGAGTGAAGGAGGGGAAAAGAAATGAGAGTGAGAGAGTTCACTGCGGAGGATTGCATTTCATTCTCTCAGTGGAAAAAGTGAGAGTAATACCTGGAACACAGCACATCAGTTCCTTCAGCCAAGGGTGTGGAAGACAGCAATGCATAAACCGATAGTATGTTATAGAGAGGCTGAGACAAATTGTGGAAAGATTGATGTAATGCTTCTGATAAGAATTATCATAGTATTCTGAGAAAATGCAATGACTGTGGCCAAATCTGATCGGGTTTAACTAATAACTCAACTGGAAAAGTTTTGATGTGGCTAATAAAGCAAAAGTTGGAGGTGTATAATTTTGCAAAAGTTAATTTGACATGATTTAAAACTTCCTATTACTGGATGTTGCGAATTCTGATCTCAGAGTTGAGCCACCACTGGGCCCTTGAACAAGACCTTTAACCCCCAGTCGCTGATAATTGTTAGTTTAGATCAGGGTTGTCCAATCTTCTCCACAAACGGCCGGTGTAGGTGCAGGTTTTCATTCCAACCAAGCAGGAGCCACACCTGATTCCACCTGTTTAATTAGTTGATCTTGGCTTTCAATAGACTCAGGTGTGGCTTGGTTAGAATGAAAACCTGCAACCACACCGGCCCTTTCCGAATAACATCGGACACCCCAGGTTTAGATGCTATACATGTTTTAGCCCAAAACATCTGCCAAACAAGGATATGGCATATTTTCAAAGTTGGTTTAGATAAAACTCTGCTAAATGAGTAAATGACATAAAAAAGTAAGAACTGTAAGAAGAACGTTTATCAGTATTTGATGTGCCAGAGTCAGTATTTACAAACCAGTGGACCTAAAATGGATGCCCTTGACGAGCTCATAACATGCTCTCTAAAGCACTGCCTAATGGCTCAATGTTATAGACACCATGAGCTGTACTATAGAAACAGGACATTAGCGCACACATTTAGCACATTCTCACTCCCACTTCAGTAGTTGTAAGTGGATTGTATTACTTGCTATTTATTTGCCAGAGTAGCACCTAATATACAAAGGTAACCATGACGTATCTTCTTTCAGGTTAATGCCATGCTATCAATCCACATATGCTAGTTTATACTGAAAGGGACTTCATGTAAACACTTAAGTGGATGCTTCAGTTGTAACTGTAAGCACATCATGTCATTTCAAGAGATTTTTCATTTATGTTTTACCTTGAGGAAATAAATTCTTGGTGACATTCTTTTTCACAGATTTTATTTTGTTGTTTATTCACCATCCAGAAAATGTTTTTTATTTATAAATGAGACATTTAGAGACATTCAGCCTTGAGGAAAAAGCAAGTACAGCAATATGACAACGAACCCTCGTAGACTGTTAAAATGGCTTGCAATGGAAAAGCAGGAATTTGACACAGATGGCTTTAATGTTCAGATACTCCTAAAGACCTTGATTAGCTGAATTACCTGTATTGCATTAGGAGGTAATCCAAATCTAACTAGGCTTTGGAAGGCACCACTGAGGACTGTTTCTGTTGGGACTGGGTACAAATCTGATCTGAACTGTAATTAATTCTCATTGATTCAGGACACCAAAAATGGAAAACAAATCAACTGATAGCCATACACTCCACATGACAATGCATAAAAAAAGATTTCTATCTGCCGCCTTGAAGTATCAGTTTTCAGTATCACTTCCAGTGGTGCTTTCATATAAAGTCAGTGTAGCCGTGAGCTATTGAGCAGAATATTTCATGGCATGTACCATCAAATGCTGCATATGTCAGACCTCTGTATTGGCTTTAAAATCAGAGTAAAAATCTTTTAACTCTGTGTGATAACAGCAGTGTTTTAATATAATTATTTGTCACACTGTGTGGTATGTTCCCAATAAAATAAAAATTTTCTTCTCCATGACAACAGAATGAAGATCCTTTAATGATAGCCCTGCGATCAAAGAAAATGACTCAAGTCTGCAACCATAACCGATCAGTGTGATCTAAACTCGTGCAGAAAACATGATCACATAAAACAGAAGCATTATTCAAAGTTAGCTTAAGGTAATAAGGATAATTTTTCTTCCCATTAGCAAGTTTTATTTATGTTTGATATTGCCGCGATCATATCTGTACCTGCCCTATGAGTTTCACGTAATCTTACAGTATGCTGTCTTCCTAGCAGTCCCTCAGATTATAATAAAAAAAAAATTCTGACACTGCAACAAATTTGTAATCAGCGGTTGTTTGTCATATCAGCACTAAATCAGTCGCGAATGAGCATGTCACAGACTGTTTATCTCAAATCAAGACCAAAATCTCCACTCAAATCTTTCTGTCAATCGTTCATTCGGCCAGAAGGGAAACATACTGATTACCCTTTTCCAGATCTGAGCACTGGCACCAATTTCCTGTTTGAGTGATTCATTGAATACACTGGATTTGTGGGGGGGTAGCAAGGCGGGTTTACAGTAGCACAAAAGAACAGTCTCTACATGGAGTCCAGATCTGAACACTGGTAGATACATTAAATGCTTTGGTAAATAGCAGCCATAGGAGATATTATTGTAGGATTACATTAGCGTCAGTACTTGACACCCAGGGCTGTGATGGTTAAATGAAGAGATCTATATGCATATTAATCAATAAGTAAAAAAAACAAAAACAAAAAACATTTCATGTGATTTGTGTTGTAAATGTGACTGGGGCAACATGGCAAATTTTTTAACAAATGATCCCATTCGAAAATGAGCAGGTAGTGTCTGAGAAAGAAGTGCTTCTGTTAGTATTAAATCATATATGCTTGTCTAGTAATCCAACCAGTGTTAAACATTAGATTTATTTTTATCATGGGATGTTGTTTATGTTTTTTTTTCTTTTTTCAGAAAAAGTATGGGAAACGCAACACTTTTGTTTTCTGGGATGTGGATGAGCAACATTCTGAGGCAGACAGCTGAGTAGCATCAGCAATACGATCCCACACCATGGCGTCTCGCTATTTCAACAAAAATCGATGGACATGAAGGGCACTTTGTGTGCGTGTGTGCGTGTTTTCGAGCGGGTATTGTGGAGGGGGTCTGTTTAGGCTGCCCTTGCATAACCTTGGAGAGTGTCCCATGAGGAGCTTACACTCACCCTCCCTTCTCCGTGCAGTCTAACCTTGCCCGGCTAGTCTGACAGACAGACAGATCAGAGTATCGATACCAGCCTGCTGCTGCTCGCATGTACCATCCCCCAGAGCACTTTTATTACATACACATTCACCCAAACACACACACTCATGCTCTCACACACACACACACACTTTCCCTATCCTTCCATAGAAAAAAATATATAATTCACATAACACAATTACAAAAATGAGCAGGACAGAGATCCATTTGTACAAAGATATATCAGGAGGTTTTTTTTTTACATCACTAAAAGGCTTACTTTCCATAATGAATTCAAGCTCAAGTGTACAGATAAGGCACGAGTCAGACTTTAGCAACCTTTGCTGTGAATCATTGTTTTGACTACCCTGGTATGGTTGTGCTCTCCACATGAACTGTCTGGGCCCTTAAAAATAAGAACAAAATTGTTTATTAGCTTCGTCATCCTGGGATTCCCCCACATCTGTGTAAGTAGATCCAAAAGTGTGCAGATTTTTTAGGTATTACGTTGCTGGAGCTGCAAAACCCCTGACCTGAAGCCCAGCTGATACACACTAGGTACTGAGAAACTTCTTGTTTGTCTTCAAAACAGATGTCTGGCTACACATATGATCCAGACAAGAGAACATCCTTGTTTATTCAGAGTGATATATTTGTAGACAAAACGAGCCTAAAAAGACATAACACTGTAATCACAACACAACTTCTGAGCTGAAGAAAATGCCCATAGGTAAACAAGATGTCTGAAATTTTAAAGTGAAACATAGTAAGAAATGAGAGGTGCTTAGATTTATTATGTCGGGATTAAAGCAAGGAGAGCAAGACAAAATAATGTCTTGAGACATTATAACTCACATTATAAACTATATATGTGTATAAATGGTCACCCGTATTTTTTTATGTGAAATTCTCACTGAACTTACATGAACTACAATAACACAAATTCCCAACATAGCCAAAAAAAAAACACAGCACTTGCTATTCCACTGCAAAGAATTGTATTTTTAACCACTATTAAAAATTATCTTTTATTTAAACTATCAAAAACTAATTAAATACTTACCATACATACCATTGATATTAGGTACCATAGATATTATAGACCTACATGTCTTTTTCTTTAAGATCCATGACTGAACTGAATGATATGAGGTTTTTTTTTTTTTTGTTCTTGGCAAACTTGGTTGTTTTGCCAATTCTGTCCCACTTGCTAGCTCTAACCATCACATGACAGCTAGCTCACAGGGAGGGTGAAGGCTAGCAAATGTTTGCTCCAAGACACATTAAGCCAGTCACTGCATCACAGTTGTGCACGCTACATTCCAGTGCAGAGTAATACATGAGCTCCTGTCTCCCCAGTACTCGACTCCCCTGTCAATCAGACAAGGGAGACAGCAATGGAAATGGGACATAGGAACAGAACCTGTAGTTTCTAATACAATCACAGTAGGTCTGACTACAACAGCGGCTATTGTTAAATCAATCTAAATATACTTAGATTTCTGCTCTAGCATACTAACAAAACTAACTTAGGTTTAGCAAGAAAATTGGACAAGGAGATAATGCTAGGAGACTGTAGGGAAACTCATGGCTGACACCACACATCCCAGCCAATTTCTTTTGCAACGTTTGCCTTCACAACGCAAACGCAAAATACGAGCCATTAAATCCTGTACGACTCAAAACCTCCACAGTTTCTTCCCACAAGCTACAGTCCTTGTAAAGAACGACTCTTCCCATATCCCTGCCCTCTGACAAGTCACTTTAATACACCAGTAACATTCTACTGTAATTGAAGTAACAGCACAACACCACTAATTATCGTTATAGTAACAATTATATTACACCCCTATATTCTGCTGTACATGCATCAGCAATAGCCACATATCACATTCAACTTTTGTATTGCTTTTGTTTTGTATTGTATATGCATTGCACTGTAATGTATTGTATTGTACTCTTTGGTTAATGTGCTGTCCTGTACCATGTGTGACACTGCACCAAAAATAATTCCTTGTACACCCTGTACTTGATAAATAAAAACATTCTGATTCATTGGGTGTAGTATTTGCACAAAGTCGTACCTTATTATTATATGACAAATTAAGTCAACGGTTATCTGTGCGTCTCAGTTTAGGTCATGTGTTTTCATAATCCATGTCTTGGATAAATAACTTATGTAGCTTTTGAAGGGCAAGACTTACTGAAGAAATACATGATCTTTAAACAAAATAATCTTACTATGGTTCTATACTGTATAATTGATTACTATTTTATTGCACAGTCATCTATGTATATTCAAATTATGAGTAAGCATCATTACTCCTTCTGTAGATGTGTGTTAATTTGTTTAACTTTCTTGTTGAAAATATATTTGTCAAAACCCTATCAATATGATGATGCCATGGAACACTTCATGGTGCTTTTGAACCCTACTTTAGAGCAGAGTGAGCATCGGAGCAGTCACTCGGAGGTGAACTCGTCTGTCCTTTCTTTCATGCAGGAGAGCAGCTGACAACCTGATACTAGCTGGGGAAATGAGAGGTCAGCAATGGCATTTTGGCTGAAGAGAAAGCAAGCAAGAGAGAAAGAGAGCTGCTCTGATCTACACTGCAATCCTGGTGTGTGTGTGTGTGTTTTATTCTCTGGACGAGGCAATGGCTGTAGCTTCAAATCAGAGGATCAGCAGCTTGTCTAGGGAGGTCATTTAGAGGAGTTTATAGTTGCACGGGTAGTATGTGTGTGTTAGAATGAGTGCAGTGGGGCACTGAGTGTTTTGTGTATGTGTGTTGGTGTGTTAACGGTCTCCTAAAACCATTTCATTGAAAGTACAGTATTACAAACACAAATCATTTAAAACGATACACCTGCAAATGCTGCAAAATATAAATAAAATATAAATAAAAGTACATGAAGTATTTTGGCAGTGAGATAAAATTTAATATGATAACACAAGATGAAACTCACTGACAGTGTTTTCCTATGTGTGTCCCCCCCCAGTATCAATCGTGTAAATGTTAAGAGAAAAAATAAAGACAAACTCCACAAATGACAAATAAAAGTTTTACACGGGACTTTTTTTTTTAAATCCTGCCTGCTCCCACAGTTATTATTAATATGTTCTAATGAACATAGTAAGTTCTAGTTTAAAAAATGTAACCAAATTAGTAGTTTAACTGCAGTGACCATGATAGTTTTTTTTCTTTGATCGTGAGCACTGTGCCACATTTTGTTTGCCCCGATATTCATCAACATGACCTTTCTTTGTCTATGTGAAAGTAAAAATGGGCCTCTCCCATACCTTTTTTTGTTGTGTACTTCCATTACAAACTATATTGCACAATACTAATTAGCAGATGTTCTAAATATCCACCTGTTAAATTCTTTTTTTAAAATAAATAATCATATTTATTTGGTGTTGAGCTAACTATTTTAACGGTTTTCAAACACTGTTACACTAACTCATGAGAAGTAGTTTAACTGAACACAGCACAATGCCAAGCTAAAATGACTTCACCAAACTGAATAAAAGGTGAAAGACAACACCACTGCACCTGTGATGCTTAAAACACACATCACACCTGGCTCCTGGGGCTTTACAGTGGCTTGTCAGAATGATTCACAGCCATATTATACGTATCATGTTCTGGCTTCTGATGATCTACTTTGTGCATCAGCTCATCCTTTAGGCAAAGACATGAAAATGACAGTAAGGAGATTTGAATATAAATTTGGTGCTTCTATTAAATGGTGCTGTTACGAACAGTTTTAAAACGCATCTATACTTGACATATGATTTATACGTGATCATGTTGTCAGTATTCATAGTAAAAAGAATGTGGATTTGTCATAAACATGCTCATGGTTTTATTACAGTCTGGATAATATTAGAACACTTTTATGCCACAATTTGTACGTTAGTTAATAATTACTTTGAGTTTTTCCAAAAGCAGGGAATATATTTAAGCAATAGAATATGAGAGGAAGGGTGTTATCATGATTGTGTGTGACATACTTGTAGGCATGAGGACATGAGTGTCTGGATCATCACAGCCAGAATGTTATTTGTGATAACAGGATTTTGAGTGTTCTTTTGCTTTAATGCACCACAAAATAGGAAAGGATAGAAACTTAGAATATTGTTGATATCCATTATTTTATATATCAGCCATTTCTTCTGCAAAAAAAGCTAATTTAACCACAAGTAGCAATATTGCTATTGTTAAAGCATTAAACTGCATTATTTGACTTATAAATTAAACATGTTCACTGTTCCAATATCTGTGCGAAAAGTATTTTATGATCCCATCTTTGCATTCATGTAAACTTGGCACATTTTATCACAGTATCTAGGAGTGAATGATTAATGGTCTTTGTGTTTGTCTGCCATTCCATTTACTAAGGATAAGTCAATTAAACATATGAAAAGTGACAATTATTAATTTTTTTTCACCTCTACAGACAGTTAAGTGTTGCGTGCTGTAACTTGCCCATCCGCATTACAGAACATGAAATGTACACAATGTTCACAATTACAGCAGAGGCTACATAACATTATTATTATTATTATTATTATTATTATTATTGCAATAAATATGTTTCTTCAATGTAGGACACAGGACTGAGTCTTATGCTTTCTTTTACAATACACTTATTTAACATACATTCATGAAACAGCTTGGATTAAGGCTACTTAAAAACATACTATTGCTTTTCAACCAATCAGATTGCATGGCTAGAACTAAGTGCTGCAGAAATCTTTAATAGTCTGGGAAAGTAATCTTAATGCAAGACCAGAAGAAAATTAAGGGTCTTAAAATATCAATAATTATCATCTAGAGAATCAGACACACTAACAGAGTGGAAAACTGTAGCATCCATGGTAGTGTGGTGGGATTATGTTGTGTTTCTCCTCTTGTTGTTGGTTTTGTATTTTTGCTTAAATATTCTATATACCGTGTTTCAAATTTTCTGCTACACCAAAAGAAACAAACAACCAAAAACCAGGAAATACTCTGAACAGTAAAACACAAAAACCACTCATGGTGTCCACAGTGTTTGTTACACGTCTGGGTGATCATACTGAAACATGCAAGTGGTCATAACACACCAACTCAGGTTCCTTTTATGCCTCCCAGAGGCATACTCCCATATATGCACTGCTATTGTACTGGCCATGGTGGGGAGCAATCACTACCTTTCTTTAACAAAACAAAAAGAGAGAGGGAAAAAAAAAATCAATAAACCTTTCAGATGTAGCATCCATTTGGCAGGGTTGCTCCAGCCCAACTTTCTCAAATAACAAAGATGAGAAGCATGGGGGCTTGTGGTGGGGGGATAGCAACAAATCATCATATTATGTTGCTTTCCAACGTATTCTATCAGAGTTTTTCATCAATTCAGCGAGAACATTAGCATAAGCATCTGCCCCTGCATAAATGTCTACTGCTATTTTAATACAACAACAAACATAATCAGGAAAAGACTAAGACTTCTGAAAGACTAAAAGATTAAAAAGAAATTCTCTTTACTAGCCCTGGTGATGTGAAGTATGGCTGGGCAATATGTAGATATAGTCTGACTATTCAATATATCAGACGTAGGTACTATACTTTTATAATTCCATTGGTATTCATTGTATAGAACACTACATGGAGCATTTCCTTTTCAGAGTAGTATTTCAAGCTAAGAATACTTAACTGTCCAAAGAACCCTAGAAAACCTACATCAAGTAATAGATTGGATGCTAAAAACTATTTTTGTTCGGTAATATGATGGTTGATTGTTCTGTTGTTACCTTATCAGTAAAACCCGAGCTAAACAAAACACACTCATATCTATTGTGTATTGTAAAAATTAAGTATTGTAATGAGATGTTTTTCCCCATATGACCAACCTAAAATGCAAAACAGAATATTAGCTGATGGTAAAAACTATTTTAATTATTGTTTGAATCGATTTCAATATAGTATGGTGTCTCTCTAGGACTGGTAATGTGAAAGAGGAAGAATTTCAAAAAGAGAAACTTTCTCCCCCCCCACCCATTTTCTCCTTAATTTTTCCTGCTACAAAGCAAGCAACGCGTGAACCTAGTCAACCACATCTTTTCAAACTGCTGCAGTGTCACAGGGCAGCATAACACACCACCTGCCCTCTTCGGCATACATGAGCTCAAAGAAACCCACTGTTTCTACTGTTATTGACAGTAGAAAGAGTTTAAGAGAAAACAGACAATTTTGTTCTCTTGGTTTCCTGGGGACTCACGATCTCCAGACTATAGGGTGAAGGCTTTTTCTGTTGCACTGCTCGGGAGCCTGAAGTGTATAATAATTTGCGTAATACTGAGTTGCTATCATATTTACAGGTGAGAAGCTAGTTGTCAACACAGCAGGATACTTTCCCCATCCTGCCTAATTCTGAGGGGTAAAGATGACACCACCATGATCAGCAAAACGCTCTCGGATGATTTACAGATGCAATATAATTTGTTAAGCATTATTTTCTTGATGGTGAAAAATGTTCACATTAACCACATGGGATCTGAGCAGGTGGGTAAAGCAGCCTTGACAAGGGACATATTGAAGGAAAGAAAAAAGGAGAAAAAAAAATACACATGCATGTATTCTGCATACATGAGCCCACAAATGCCCATCATTGCTTACTGTCACTCACATTGACACGGACAAGATTAATGTCATCCCTCACACCCTGGTAGCAGGGTTAATTTTGCTCTCTTGGACTTATGGAGTGTCACTCAGGCGGCACAAAAGTCTCTTTAGACTCTCGGCTGCGTTACTTAGCCAGTTTGCTAAGCTGTTGTTGATTCTGTTTAGATTTTATGAGATGTGTGGCGTATCTCAAATGTTACTGACTTATAGAAATCAGGCAAGCCCTTGGAAATGCTCTCTCAACATACAGAATCAAATCCATCAAACCATTTCATCGCCTCTTTAATTATATCTTCGGTGTTGTGAAGTCAGTTCACATGAATGATTAGTGTTACTTGTTAGTTATACCTCCCCCCGTATAATTTGTGCAACAATAGTCAAGTAAACTGTAGACATCAAATGTTTTAGCTGATTGACAGCATAAATGGAAAAATGTGTAAATGTGACTCAGAAAAGCCATAGCGGTATGTTTCAGAAATTTGTGATAGTGTTAGTTTTTATTAGGATCTAGAAGTGATCCTTGTTAAACCTTATATTGTTGTTCACAGATGAGGTTTACTCACCATGGTTGTTTTCAGACTGGTTGAATCCACAAAGCTGGCAGATGGAACGAACCCAGCGGTTCATCTCGTCTTCCGTCTCTGCCACCAGGTAAAAGGTTCGTTCAGCTGTTTTGATATCAAACACAAAACTGTCCTGGAACTCTTTACGCTTGAAAGTGAGTCCTGCATCAACTTGCTCACAGCAGTGTAGATCGATGATGCGAATGGGCTTTTTGGCATGGTCATTCTTGTAGTACTCCAGAACATCTGGGTCTCCACTCATTCGCCCACTGCGTAGGATAAACCAGCGCTTCTTCCAGGCCTGAGGAATATCAAAACAACAGATCAGTGAACGAGAATAAAGTCATGGCTCCACCTTTCTAGGATTGTCCATGCAGAATCTATAAGTACTTAACCCTAATTTAAATTTAAACTAAAGAATTTTTGCCACTTTTTCTATTTGGAGTCAGGACAATTATTCTGAAAATTGTTCAGAAATTCTGAACAAATCCAGAATTCCATTCAGAATGAAATATTTCATCCATTCTTCTTCAGTAACAGCTTTAAGTCATGCTTTAGTAATCACATTAGGTCATGTTCACGGTGGATTCAGAGCCTATCGCTGTGGAAATACACACTGGATGGGATATCAGTGTGTAACGTGGATGATTATATTAGATATTTCATTTCTTAAACACTTTAACCACATTAAGTCATTAAAAGCTAATACATTTTGATCATAATTTTGGAAAACATATAATCAAATATGATGTTACATAAAACATGCTGTAGAAACCATCAAAACCTAAAATAATCTCAATAAAATATAATGATTTTTTTTGTAATTGACTTTATATCAGGGAAAATACGGGTGAGAATATAGAGTTCTGAGTGAAGTGAAAATGACATCGCACAAGAGAGTAAAACATAAACAGAGTTGTTCAGTTAGTGTGCAGATCTTACTGATAGAAACCCAGATTAGGTTCTAAGGAAAGTGTGTTTAAGTGTGTCTGTGTTTGTGTGCCTTATCTGAGACAGGTGTTACTCCCCCATATTGTTTCCTGTTCATATACAGCTGAGGAGGAGGTACACACACTACAAATATACACATACAGACGAACATGTACAAACACACACGCTTAAAAAAATAGCAAACAAAAAAAAAAATTTTAAAAAAAAAAAATAATAGTTTGTCACACAACCAATGAGATCGTGTTTGCAACAATAATGTTTGCGATAGTATTTTAGGTTCTAATGTAAATAAACAAATGCACATATGTACAACCCTGACCATGTAAAACAATGTACAGTTGAATAACTGGAAAAATACTTATAAAAAACCTACATGACCCACATATCAGTTAAAAGAGAAAAGAGAAGGCTGACCTTTTTTTTTGGATCCCTTAGGCAAAGAAATCTAATAAAACTGCTTGTATAAAGCAATTGTACATTCACTATTAAAAAAAAACAAAGAAAAAACGGCTTTAAATATTTTACTAAAAAATTTGAATGTTTGAAATGCTTGGTGTTGAGCATCACATCTTACAGAGACACACAGAGAGGAATGTTTTGCGCAGATGGGGGAGGGAGGGGGGAGGGAGAGACAGCTAGATGATGGAGAGACGCTGCCTGGCCCACAGCCAGCAATCCACTTCCGTCCAACCTCTTTCTCTCTCCACAACACTCTTGCTGACACAGGATCCTGCAGGCCCCAGGCTCCATCAACACACACACACACACGGCCACCTCGAGCACCAAAGCATGGAACCAAGGACACTCTTTCCACTACCCCCACCCCCACCCCCTCTCTTCCTTTTCCTCCATTCAGTCCCACTGTCCAGCAGGAAGCGGAAACACGGATCCCACTGCACATCCTGTGTTTTCTCAAGCCTGCTGTTGACCTCCATTTAAAACGCTGTTCTCACACCCTTCTCCTAGTCCTACTATCAACAGTACGACTGTTATTCAATGGATCTGAGCAACAACGATGGATTAGCAGTCTTGCTGAGGACAAACAAGAACATAGTAAAGTGCTGAGATCTACTAATATTTCTGTCCATTTCTGTTTTGTGACATTAGCAAATTCTGATCCCTGCTCTTTTTAACATTCTAGGCTATGTTACAGACTCATTCAGCTTTTTCATTCATTCATATTCAGTAAGTGCTTCATCCTTCGTAGGGGTGTGTCGTAAACACAGAAATCTCAAACACTGAGAACGAGGCGGGGTTATGCATGGGGTACATACACACTCATTCACACCTAGGGCAATGTAGTGAAGTCAATCACCTTACCAGCATGTTTTGGTGGTTTGAGGAAACCAGAGAACCTGTAGGAAATCCACATGGACACAGGGAGAACATGCGAAACTTCACACAGACAATAACCCGAGCTCGGGAACGAAACATACAGTAAATTAACACAATCTGCATAGCAGTGTACTCAGAATATTTCATGTGAGCATTTTCACCAGACTTTGCATTAATACTGAGAAAATGAAAATGCCCCAACTCATCGAACACATTTTCTTAACAAAACAATCCATTATGTAAGTTCTCAAATTGTAAACAACCTTACTGCTGGATTCAATGTAGCTGTCTGTACTAGTTTTAAACATTTTGAGAAGAACTGAAGCAGCATTTGCCATTAAGACAGACCAGACCACTTAGTAATAGCATCTGTGTTTTCCTGCAGCAGCCTGTCAGGTTGTTTGTCAGTTAATTTTCTGCCAGACTGATGATGCTGAAATGGTGGCATACTGGAAGGTGAGCACATAGTTGATGGAGCAACAGTTTATTACTGTGGAATGCAGACGAAATCATGCCACCACTCCCTTTAGCACAGTAGCAGTACCGTCAGCTAGAGTGATCTCAGTAATTAAAAAGCAGGTGAAGCCTAAAGGCATAATTGTTTGGAAACAAGGCCTCACTGGGCCTCAGAATAATTATACAGAACTTATAATGAAGGACAAAGTCACTTCTGTTAAGACAGTAATGATGTAAATTATTGGAATGAGTCTCCAGTGCCGGCACCTTGTAACAGTAAGTTTTCGGCCAAATTAAAGTCTTCAGGATAGTGGACTTTTTGCTTTCTGGTTCCTTTTTATAACATGACAAGCTATTCTTAAACTGAAGCTGGTGATGGAATGACTGTTTATAGATGCTGTAATGTAAGCAATATCAGGAAATAACTTGTTTCGCAGATGTTCCACAACATTAAATACAACTAGAACCTAATAAAAAAGATGACATGCCATTCAATGACAAAAGACAAAAACAGTTTTGACAAACTGTTGTGAAAAGATAAATAATCACCTTTGGGGTGGTAACAGCACACATCACACCAACCAGTTGTTGACCATTTCCCTGTAACAGCACACTACATTTTGTTCCTTATGTTATACATAGAAGGTTTTGTACATAGTTTTGTACATTGCTTAGTCAATTACATCAACGCAATTTGTAAAATATGGCCATTATCAATTGTTTAATAGGATACACTATATAAAATGCATTGTGTTAAATTGGTGACCAATTTTCTAGTGGACTAAATCAACATTTATTACAGGACATTATCTGACTAATAACAATTCAAACAGTGAAATTGGCATTGTTATTTAAATCATTGTTTGTGATTTTTGGTGTGGCTGCTAGGGTATTGCTGGAAACCCCACCTCGGAAAGCGTCTCCTGCTACATCCACTGCCACTCTAAACTGCCACACTGTGCACACTACAAACTAGCAAACAACATCGTCCTCTTACAAGCACACACACAGCTTTAGACCACAAACACATAACTGGTCTCGATTTGATCTATATCTTCATCACCCAAGGAAATGAAACAGAGTCACAGAGGGAAAGAGGTAGGGGGAGGAAGAGGGTAGAGCCGCAATCTTTTCACTGTTCCGTCTCTCATTGCAGTAATATGTGGCGCTCTCACCTACAGAACATGACTTAATGAGAGTTGGAGCGTTGCCTAGTTCAGCAGAGAAGGTTACCATGACCCGGAATAACTTGTTCCTGCTGTACTGAATGTACGCAAAAACACACATTTTTTTCCTAGGAATAATTCAAAGCAATTGGCTCATAGAACTCAATTTGAAGACCCAGTTTCACCACCCAATGCACCATGGGAAAGTTTGAGATTAAAAATCTAAGCTCCATTTGTGCTTTTATTCACCCTCTCTGAAAGCTCTCATGAGCTCTGAATCAACAAAATGGACAACAAACAAGCTAATCCTCCTCCTCATTCCAGGTCCATCTATCAAACTTGACCTGGCAGGGAGAGAAGAGTGAAGTCTGAAAAGAAGTTTTAAGTGCTTCTTGTTTTCCCCAAATGTCCTTGGCTTAGTTTGCCGCCCACAGGAGCTGAGAAACCTGATGAGAGGACACTCAGCTTCTGTCAAGGTAGCAATCACTGGCTATGAACTAATTCCAGCTGAAACCATGCTTACCGCAGACTCATAATGAGCTGTTTATATGTACACTAAACTCAGTCTCAGATTACAACGTGAAGTCCTGGAAAAGTATAATAATATTAGTTAAGCATGTTACCTGAGGATCCAAGTGTATTTCCCCGTTTTGTTCTGTTTTTGTTTTCTTTTACTTTTAGGTAAAGCAACTCTTACTCCGACTGTGGTCATTTGAGACAAGAGTAAGAGTTCCTGTTCATCACAAGCTTAAGTAATAAACACAGCTTCATTTTGAAATAAATTCTCTAAACATGATCTATTTACAAGTTCCACAGAAAATCATACAGTGCCTTGCGAAAGTATTCGGCCCCCTTGAACTTTTCAACCTTTTGACACATTTCAGGCTTCAAACATAAAGATATAAAATTTTTATTTTTTGTGAAAAATCACCAACAAGTGGGACACAATTGTGAAGTGGAACGAAATCTATTGGATATTTTAAACTTTTTTAGCAAATAAAAAACTGAAAAGTGGTGCGTGCAAAATTATTCGGCCTCTTTACTTTCAGTGCAGCAAACTCACTCCAGAAGTTCAGCGAGGATCTCTGAATGATCCAATGTTGTCCTAAATGACTGATGGTGATAAATAGAATCCACCTGTGTGTAATCAAGTCTCTGTATAAATGCACCTGCTCTGTGATAGTCTCAGGGTTCTGTTGAAAGCGCAGAGAGCATCATGAAGACCAAGGAACACACCAGGCAAGTTTAAAGCCGGATTTGGATACAAAAAGATTTCCCAAGCTTTAAACATCCCAAGGAGCACTGTGCAAGCGATCATTTTGAAATGGAAGGAATATCAGACCACTGCAAATCTACCAAGACCTGGCCGTCCCTCTAAACTTTCAGCTCAGACAAGGAGAAGACTGATCAGAGATGCAGCCAAGAGGCCCATGATCACTCTGGATGAACTGTAGAGAACTACAGCTGAGGTGGGAGAGTCTGTCCATAGGACAACAATTAGTCGTACACTGCACAAATCTGGCCTTTATGGAAGAGTGGCAAGAAGAAAGCCTTTTCTCAACGTTTGGTGTGACGTTTGGTCACTTTTTATGCATATCTTTGAGAAATGGCTTTATCCAATAGATTTCGTTCCACTTCACAATTGTGTCCCACTTGTTGGTGATTCTTCACAAAAAAAATAAAATTTTATATCTTTATGTTTGAAGCCTGAAATGTGGCAAAAGGTTGAAAAGTTCAAGGGGGCCAAATACTTTTGCAAGGCACTGTACTTCTACAGCAATATAGCATGCATGATGACCATGCTGTAAACATGAATTCTAGCTTTAAAACAATATATGAATAATGGACAAACTATCAACCGATGCCAACCTTGAACTCTTCCATGAAATCAGTTGAGACAAATTGCCAGTGTGAGTTGTTATTGTGGACCCATCATATAATTAATCAATGAAAAAATACTATTTAATACAACACTGCATGTGTTTTCAGGCAATATGCCATAGGCTACATTATAGGAAGAAATATTGAACAGATGATAGGCTATTTATTAGCCACACCAAATAAAAAGAGAAACTTTTCAATTTTGTTCATTCTCAGTGGCACAGATGCTTAAGATATTGCCACATCTGCCACCTCTAGGGCAATGGTAGCTCAGTGGTTAAAACGTTGCACCACGTCCAAACTGCCATTGCTGGGTGCTTGAGCAAGGCACTTAATCCTCAACTGCTCAGTTGCATAAATGAGACAAAGTATAAGTTACACTAGATAAGGGTGTCTGCAAAAATGCCAGAGATTTAATCTAATGTAGCTTAATTTGGTCTAGATTTAGCACAATGCTACAGTTAGCCATTCAGTTCAGTAGCTAGTTTGCCTCGAAATATGTGCAGCAAGTAGCAGAACATTTTTTAAAAATGCCACACCAATTCTTATAGCAACATACAGAATAATCTGTCACGACTGATGGGTTCAGTATATGAAGTTTAGCATGACAATGTTACTATCATTTAAAAAATTATAATCAGTTGCAGCAATACTATTTAATAATTTCTTACTCCCAACCCTATTGCTCTGCGCTATTTCTGAAATACAGAAAATTCACTTAAATTCACACAAAATTAACTAACACAGAAATAAACCCTAACTAACTTTGACCACAAAAAGAAGAGGACCAGCAACAATGATGCTAACTGGTCTCCAACCTAGCTTTCATTTGTATTGCAAAGTTCAACACAATTTTGTTTCTATAGTACTAATAACAAAAGAGATCGTACACAACGCAGCTTTACAGAAAACCCTATATCAATGTAGATCACCAAATACAATTTCGGTATATGGTTATGTTTGTGGAAATGTTGTTGTATTTAAAGGTTAAATCTCGCGACAAAACAAAGCTAATAAATGGACCATAATAATGGGTGACAGCAGCATCTACTTATAAGAATCTGACGTTTTACAGTACAGAGATTTTACAGGAGTCTGTTTCTTAAAATAGATGTAAAACTTATTCTTCTTCTCTGGTGTCCTATTTCTAGAAGTCACGATATTGGTAGAGCTACACACGAAAGGAGAACTTCTGTCAGGCCTAAAAAGGAGAAGTGAATACAGAGCAGATTCAGTGCAAACCCAAACATGACACGGAATATTACGGTACAGAACAAAATTATTGGAGATGCCTTTGTAAATAAATAAAGACTTTCATGTACAAAGATTTTGGCCAGTCTAAATGTATTCGTTTAGATCCAGTTGTTTATATGCAGCGTAAACTCTCACACTCTAGAAAATCTAAATTTACTTGAACGTTTCGTGTTATTTGAAACCAAACGGATGTACATGTGAGAAGTGGCAATAAGTGTACATGTTACTATAACTACAAGAGGCTTAACGTTAATTCAGCATGTTAGACAACTTTTTAATCACCTCGCCTCTGTTTACCAAGTTCTGTGTTTACTAGAAATACTACTCCAAATTTAGTGAACAGAGTGAATATTTTATTACTAGACAATAATAATATCATGATGATTATCAATGTCATCACAACAGCACTTAAACTAAGTGTCGCTTTACATACTTCAACCATAATTGCAAAATTGTCAAACTGACCCCAGCTTACAGACACTATAAGGTTTCCATTTGTTCATGGAGTAGGGAAGAAAAAATAATCATCAAAAACCTTCACCTTTCAACCTTATTTGGTATGAATTAGACCATGGCAGTTAAAACTTCTAAGAGAACCACAGCATTGTACAGAGGGAATAGGAGATAGGCATCAGTCAGCATGTTTTTGCACGCATATTGAGCAAACACGCTAACCAAACAGGCCCTGTGCATGTCTTACAACCATGACTTCACAGAGCTCGGGTGTGTGTAACCACTCTTGAGGGGAGGAACTTGATTCACCCCTTCACTACCTGCCTCACACAAAGAGAAACACAGACACACACACACACACAGCTGAGCAAACACAATTGTGAGCTGAGTTTAAGCTGATTGTCCAGATCCCTCCTATTTGTCTACCTGTCCTATTATAAAGCCTGGATGTTGGTTAGGCCTTACTACGCTGTCTGGGGTGCCTAGGAAAACAGTGAGTACTTGGAAAAAAAGTACTTGAATTTGATTCATTAGTCTAGAGGCACATTGTTGACCGAACTAAAGGCCTTATGTTGGTTTGATAGAAATTTTTTTGATAGAAAAGTTCTTATAAGAAAGAATTCTAACAAGTTATGTCAGTCAAAAAAATTCAGAAGAACATGTCCTCTGGGGTATCTATGATTATGATTATTAAATTATGAATTTCTGATTAATTTGTGTAAGACCTAAAAATAGGAAATTAGGCTTTTCAGAGAAAGAAAGCATTTTTATTGCCACATGTGCAAGTATATGCAAGTACAGCGAATATATGGTCATTTGAAAAAATAAGTACACTCCATGGAAATGTTTGCTTTTTTAACATATTTGACCAAGCAAACATTTGTTTATCTTTGAAAACAGTGCCTATTAATAAAGTTGATATGCATGAACAAAACCACAAGCAAAATGAGCTTTTTCAATCATTTATTCAACAGAAATATCAATAGATGCAAGTACACCCATGGCCTCAAAAGCTAGTATTGCCCACAACAAACTTCTTTGTTTTTTTTTTTTTTTTTTTTTTTTCCTTTCTCCTCAAAAAATTTTTTTCTGTCATTGAGGTTTTCTTGTATGTACTGCCAGTTTAAAAATCCCCCCACAACATTTCAATGAAATTCAACTCTGAGCTTTGACAAGACCATTTCATAACCCTCCATTTCTCCTTTCTGAGCCATTCCTTGGTGGATTTGCTAGTGTGCTTAGGATCATTATCCTGTTGAAAGCCAACAGTTGCCAGACTTACTAGCAGATCTTGTGATGAAAATTTGGGATTCTTGGAGACTTCTTTTTGCATAAGACGGTCTGCTCTTGGCCCAAATTTGTGAGGACGGCCAGTCCTGGACAAATTGGCAGTTGTTTAAAATCTGCGCCATTTGTAGATTATTTTCCTTACAGTGGAATGATGTATTTCAAATCATTTTAAGATCTTTTTAAATCCCTTGCCAGACTCATAAGCATCCACAATCCTTTTCCGAGGGCCTTACAGATCTCTTTAGATCTTGGCATGATGACACCAGAATAACAAAAGGAACACCAGACACTAGATATGAGAGGAGTATAAATAAGACAGGTTCCACCTGCACTCCCTAAGCAGGTTCTAATCACTGGCACCCGATCCTGAATACCTGATTCTAATATTATGGATTTAAAGGTGTGATACAGCACCCCTGGAGCAGACAGGGTTAAGGGCCTTGCACCCCCGACCTTGTGAGCAGTAACCCAGAGCCTTAACCGCTAAGCCACTACTGCCCCATTATATATTAGCAGACTCAGTCAATGTAATAATGACCCTGGATCAGGGAGGGTTAAAGACATTGCTCAAGGGCCCAACAGTAGCATCCTTTGGTGCTGGGACTTGAACTCACAACCTTCTGATCATTAGCCTTATCAGTCAACACTGCCCCACTTATTATTTAATAGTAATCATTGGAGTGTGTCTTGCATCAGTGAGGAGGTGTGTGGCCGCCAGAAGGTTATGTGCTCTATGCTTAATGTGCAATTGGTGTGCCATGTCATCAAGATGGATTAGCTGCAACTCTGAAGGCTATTCAGCAGACAATTTATTTTTCTTTATCTCAATTTAGGAAAAAAAGCACATTGGGCCATCCTCATCAGCATATCATGGCTACCTGTCTAACTGCAAACATCACAGTGCAACAAGAAACAAGAATTTTTCTTCAGTGCTACACAAACTGAAACGCTATCTCGTACCTCACTCACTCGGTTGTAGAAAATTTACAATGTACTTGTGTACTATTATCTAGCATGCTTCGCATTCACACACACTGCAGTGGTTAAAGGGATGTTTTGTGCCATACCTTGCATTTTGGGTGCTTGTGTTGATAGCAGCTGAAATATTCAAATATTATTCGAACTGTGCCTTGGAAAAGTTTGAATAATCATTGTACCTGAAATGCCCCTAGCTAATTCAGCTTTAAACAAGCCAAAAATTAATAAATAAAATGAAACTTTTAGTTTTAGTTCCAAGGAAAAACAAAACATTCAGTGAGACTATGCATCAACATCAAGATCAATGAAACAAAACGTTAATAAAGAGTGACAAGCAACTGTTAATTTTCTATGTAAGTGCACAAGGCATAGTGCCACACAGATTTTCTCAAATGTATGCAAATTAGGTGTGGCGTGGCAAAGCGACAAATCCAAACAATGGCTCCAGGGAATTCCTTGGATCAACTGAAAACCTCTACTCTTAGTTCCTACATGCGTTTTGCCTGCATTCAAACTCAACAAAAACCAGTCTCATGTTTTTCTGGGTTTAACTAAAAAACACATTTTAAACAACGGAAACACGGTCATGTCTATACATTTTACAGTATAGTGTATACTTTTTGGCTAATACCATGCTGTTACAATACATGCTAATATAGTGTGTAAAACAGCCAGACAGTGCATACTTGGGATGTCACGAGGACCGATACTTCGGTACCAACATTCTTAAAATGTGACGGTACTTGTTTTTCTGCAGTAGCATTAGTACCGTTGGTAATAAAGGTACCGGGGTTGTCATTCTTCCGGAACTGATGGGGGCAGCAAATACACACAAGTGTTTTAGTCGGTCCACACTAATCTAAAAGGCCAAGCAAAAGAACAAAAAACATGCAGGCAGATTACAATGGGCTTTACTCCATGAAATTCCTCTAGGCAGCTCACTTGTGTGCCTTGTTTCAATGCACCATTATCATGGTAGTAAATGAGGTGCGCGTGGCTCCAACAGTCCCAACACAGGCCATCAGTCATCACACAACAATAAGCTAAACTTACAGCAACTTAGCCTGCTACTTAATTAGCCTAGCAACTTGCCAGAGATTACACTTTAATGGTGGCTGAACTGGAATTACAGTGTTATTGACAAATGACACCTTACTATGATCTATTCGCACACTACTTACTATTATCGTTCATAAACATGGAAAGTGACAGCACGATGAGTTATGTGAAGTGAAACTGTTAGAAATGATCATTCGTTTATAAGAAGCACTTAAGAAGCAAAAATGCCATTTCATTTCAACCTGTCTCTTCCTTTCTAGGGCAGAACTTCTCATTCCCTAATGTGTCCCTAACTTATCTGTCATAATGACCGCTAAGGGAACCTTAATGTAAAGGTTTATCCCATATACCCACAATGTGTTACTGATGTGCAAATAATTAAAATCCTATGTCACTTAATTGGAATATTTACTATAATATTGAGCAAAACAAAACTCTGGCAATATAATCTTTAAAAGAATCGTGAAAGTGTTGTGTAAAATAAGTGAAGACAATTGTGGAGTTTTAAATTATGCAACGTAAACTGATGTACACAAACTGTCTTTTTAAAAACCCCAAATTTAGAGAATTGATGACAAGAAGAAAAATATAACCCATTTCTGAAGTATAATATTGTACCTTAGTTGTACTCTTGCTTTTCAGAACAAGGTTTTTTAACATATTTTGATATTTTTTTAAACATATTAAGGTGAAATGTTTGTATCCTACCTTACCATATGACACAGATAATCTCTTTCCCCTCATACATGTACAAACACACACGGGTGGGGTGGGCAACATGTATCTAGACAGTACGTAACGTGCTAGTTTCTGCCTACAGAGCAGGTGTCAACTGTCTATGTTTACATAAGTGACATGAGTTTAGGTCATCCAGAGGTTAAAATAAACTGTGTATGTTGTGAGTGTGTACGGTCTAAAGATGGCAAAAAAAAGTTTATATATAGTCCAGACAGATATAGTGTGCGTTTATGTATGGCTGAGCAGATGGCCATTAATGTACATGCTTTTTCACACACACACACACACACACACACACACACACACACACACACACACAGAGAGAGAGATCTTACTATCTTATGGGGTACACCTAACCTTAAATGTTCTCATCTTTTGGCTCTTAGAGTTTGTTTTTTGCGTTGTTTTTTTCTTCCAAATAAAGTTCACATTCTATGTCAAACACTTTCTCACATGATGACTAGCTAAATGACTTAATAAGGTCAACATCCTCATGTATTCCCATCATGACACACAAATATACAAACATTTCCAATGAATTAACACCCTTTGCAGCATTACCACCCAAGCAAGCACTGGGGCAACAAATTAGCTTTATCCTTACTTTTTACAGCTCTCATGTGTAATCTAGCTTTTTCCTTGAAAAGATCCAGAGCCTCTAGTTGGCAATGGCAGCATTCCATCCCACATAGCCCAGGAAATAAACAGGAGGAGAGATTAAACAGAGCAGTGGAGAGAAGAGAGCTGGAGAGGTTCTGACTGGGCGGATGCATTAGAGTCCCTCTGCAACTCGCATTAGACTGCTCGGCTTCCCCAATAGTCAAAACAGAGCTTCGGGAAGACCAGCAGCTGTGTCATGTTTGACGTGATGGTAACGAGCTAACCACCCACAACACTCTCACACACACACACACACACAGGATTAGACATGTTCTCCCATGATTAACTGGCTCTGCATGACGAGGGGTTTCACAATTCATGAACTTCACAAATGATATACATAGTACAGCCTGACACTTTCATGAACAGTATGACGTAGGTGAGTCTGGTGAACATGAAGTAACTTCACCCAGGAATACTTCATCGTACATACTTTAGAAAACAATTTTGCATTTGTATCGAATTGGGCCACTTTGAGATAAGCAAAGACAGCAAATGGAGACTGAAGCTAGAGAGAGGACACATGCCAAATGCCAATCCTGTTCCTGTTTACTGAAAGTTTGTGCAATCAGACCTATTTTATAAGCAGCCACTTCTAAACAGACAGAAATATGCGTCTCTGAATGCATGCTAACCTTCATTCAAAAAGCTGATCAAGCTAGCGCTATGAGTGACAGCAAGGCATTCTGGTTAATCAGAACCCTTTGTGCCGCTTCCTATGTTCCCTGCCATCTGTGCTGCAACGGGTTTTTGTGCTAGCGCCACACTGAAATCAATGTGGCACTAGGAGTGAATGTCACAAATTCTGACTTTAACCATGCTATCAATTTGACAGAGAGCTAAACAGCTTTTTGAGTGCAGCTCCCTTCTATGTGTATTTGACACTTTCTCATTTCAATAGCTAGAATACATAACACATTAAAGGCTTTTTGAATACCACAGCGATGTTCTTGAATCTGATTAGTCAGAAGGTGTCGATTAATTTTATATAACAGCAGCTCTGACAGTACTGCCAGTTTCAAGACAAATCACAGGTTTATATTAATGTCCTCAGTCTAACACACTGATCAGCCATAACATTAAAAGCACCTGCCTAATATTGTGTAGGTCCCCCTTGAGCCGCCAAAACAGCTCTGACCCGTCGAGGCATGGACTTCACAAGACCTCTGAAGGTGTGCTGTGGTATCTCCACTAAAATGTTAGCAACAGAACCTTTAACTTTTGTAAGATCTGAGGTGGGGCCTCCATGGATCAGACTTGTTTGTCCAGCACATCCCACACATGCTCGATCAGATTGAGATCTGGGGAATTTGGAGGCCAAACGATTCCTGAACAATTTCTGCAGTGTGGCAGGGTGCATTATCCTGAAGAAATTATCCTGATGCCACTTCTATTATCTGTCCTCTTCTGCATATGCAAAATCAGAGATGCGCATGACTGGCTAGTGTCACTATGATGACAGGGGAGAGAGAGTATACATCCCTCCTACACAGAAAGCATGAACAATTTGGCTCCATTGGCTCCCGCGTCATGAATGGCTGTGACATCATTGGGATTCTCCAGATGATGGAGTAAATTGTGCACCATTCCAGAGCCCAACTGTAACTAAAGTATAAAACTAAACAAATAAATAAACAGTGAATGGTGAAAAGTGAGCAAATAACACAATAAATGCAGAAGTACGTAGGTAATGTGACAAAAAAAATATATCATGATACAAACCTGCGGGGGAAATATAACAAATTAAATAATACATTTTTATAAAATAAACAAAAATGAGTTTAGTCAGCTACTTACAATAAATAACTATTCTGGTCAGTCATAAAAGTCATGCTAATCATAAAAAGCTTTATATCATCTCTCGTCCAGAGACATAGAAACAAAGTCGACTATTACTCATTAGTAAACTTTGCAACTTAGAAAAGGATGTTCTACAACAGATATTCATGCTAAAGATAACAACTGATCTATTAGTAATGGAACACCATTTTATTTGCTTATGTACTTCCCTTGTTAACACACACAGAAAGATTTAGAAACATGTCTTGTAAGCAGGTCATTGCTGCATGATAAACTGCCTGACTTCTCTATTATACAGTAGATTTGAAGCACTGATATAGGAAATCAAATGTTGGGTTTTTGAGCAAAACCCTTAAGCCTCATCTGCTCAATTGTACACTAACTGTCTCAACCATATGGCTGGAAACCCTGAATACTAGTGCACTTAGGGTTCTGATTGGTTGGATGATCCATACATATCCATACAACAATTTATTTGTTCTCCTATTTATAGAGCCTATAGTGCCACAGAGACCTGAATATTTAATCTGAACTTCAACACATTGTAAAAATAAATAAATAAATAAATAAATAAATAAATAAATAGGATGTAGCCTTTGATAAACCTTCACATTATTTTAGTAAATTAATGGTTTACTATAACAGTTAAATTAATGGTAAATTATGGTTCTTCTAACAGATTTGAAAGACTTCTCTTTGATTTCATGATTGGGATGCCATGTGTGATATTAAATTTACAAATATGTATGTAAAGTAAAGGTAAAAGACATTTTAAAATATGGGTAAAGTGTGCTTCACAACAATCTATGTGCATGTTTCATTATGCTACATGGAAAAAATGATTCTTGCCTGTCCAAGCTCACTATACTTACACTTTACCATGAAATCTCATCATTAAACTACTTCCAAATACCAAAAAACTACTTCCATGCATTAATGCAATATATATATTGCATTAATGCATGAATCCATTTAACATTCCCATGTGTCATCCAATAAACTTTATGAAAACTTTCCATTTTAGTTGTGTCAGCCATTGTCAGCATAACGTTGTGAAAATGAGATATTGTTGTCTTATTTTTGGTGAATGTTTATATGCACATTATCTTAGATCAATGTTGAAAAATGAAAGAAAAAAAAAGGTTATTTTTAAGACTAAGAAGGGCTAAAAGTAATCACAATAAACCTCAAGTGAATTGATAAACAATACTGCATGCTCTTTTTTACTGCAATCTGGGATTTCTTTCAAGGTATACTGATGTTATAATCTTTCTATGATTCCCTTATTTATATGATGCTGTACGTATAGATACAAAGCTGGAAGCATGCGAGCGCAGTTGTTAGGCATATATTATATGGCATAACACATTTGTAATACTTGCATATAAATATAAGTGTGTTCTTTTCCCAATATACAGCCATGGAGACTGTATTCCATCACACACTAGCAAATGGCATTCCATACAATTACGAGTCACATAATTTTTTAAAAATAATGGTATGGTACATGAGAATATTCCAAACCTGTAAAAGGGTTATGTTCTTAATAATGCTAGAAACAATATTTATACATGTATTGATATTGTCGGTTTAATCTGTTTTGCTCTATTGCTAAGAGACTGGTTATGATAACTATACTCGAAATGCAATCCATTCCCTAGATTGTTCCCACCCTTTTTAAGCTCTCATCGAGCTGAAGTCATTTGCTTGGGAAGGCAATATTTCACACCAGCCTGTGACAACTGCCTGCAGGAAGACAGGGCTTTGTCTTAGACATGAGGCTAGGATGGAGCTACACAAACAACTCTCCCTCTCATCAGGAACGAGCCGCATGGAGCACTTTTAATCAAGACCCTCCTGCTTAACAAGCTGTCCACCATGTGACCCCAGTCATATGTCACACACGTACCCAAATATGTGCTCTCTCTCAAACACACACACACACACACACACATTTGTGCCCATAGTGCAAGATGACATCACCTGTAATAAAGTCATCAGCTGTCAAAAAAAACAGAAAGGTCTTGCACTCATCAATAATTGCTCATGTACAATTCATTTCAAATTCGAAAGCATGGCAGAGATATTTTGACACCACATCACACTGTATTTTCCAAGAATTATTATTAAGACAAACAATTCCAAGGAATCACTAAGGGCATGACTAGATATGGAGAAAAAAAAAAAACCTACACAATTCCCACATAACTACTTCCAAGTAATTCTGAACTCCTACTACTATTAATTTGGAAAATTTCCATAGAATCATGAGCTGAGATCTTAAGAATGCTTCTTGCATTAGATGCTTGACACTCGCTTGATAATGCTGCAGTATAATATCAGCAATTAAGAAAAAAGACCTAAAAGATCATAAAGAAAGTAAAGAAATAATACACCAAAAAATTATATGATACCTATTCAAATTCAAATTTCAGATTTAAATGTTATTTGTCATACATACAACCACGTAGTGAAATCCTTTTTACGACTGCCCATGACATAAAATAGGATTTGCATCAGTGGGGGTGGGGGGAGGGTTTGCACCCCTTAACTATCTTCCACTGTGTTGCTGATAGATTCCTACAGACCCTGCAGAGATAAGGGTACCTGAGTTCGTAACCCAATTTAGATGAGTGTCATGAGCTTAGCATAGTGAAACATGTAACAAACAATCATGTGCTCTGAATAATTAAATTAGTGTTTGGTCATTTATAGCAGCAGTGTGGAACAACTAATTTTAGTAACAGCTACATGTTTGTGACTTTAATACTCAAATTCCTAGAATGCTTATTATAGTTCAGCCAGCCCATGATTTGTCAGCATAATCTAGAAGACTGGAAACTTGCCTATGAATAAAAACCACACAGCAATAAACGAGTTACTATGAATCAGATACATTTTTGTCTTTAGATGCCATAAAAGATGTTCAAATCACCACCCTGGTGGTACAAATAGAACTATTTAAATCGTATATTCAGTTAGACTACAGTAAATGTACAAATCCCGAATACTCGCCATTTAAAAAACAACAACAACAAAAAACCACTTAGACAGACAGCTCCTTTGAAAATATCTATACACAAAAACAGGAAATTGATTTGAAAACGCTTGCCCAGCGATAATAAATTATAAACTGTCACCAAACACCTTGACAGTATGCAAATTGAACTGCAGAGCACACAACATGTGGAAAAACACCAATATGGACAGACATTCTGAAACCAAAACCAACATGAGGATTCATTCATGTGGACTGACGATGTACATGTGTTTATACTAACCATTCAGATAAATATCCATTCAGATATGATAAACAGAGACCTACTGTAGCACATGCATAAAACACACAAAAGCTCAGCTGGTTTGCACAGCTTTAAGCGTTCTTATACATAACGTATTTACGTTTTTTTCCCCTCCACAAGAAAACAGCAAAAACACAAGTAAAAATATTTGCTACCTTTTTTAAAAGGTTTCCATTTCAGTGAGCCAAAACACGGTTTTCGCATGGACAGGAGGTAAAAAATATCCGTCGGTGTTGACAGGGCCTGAATATTCTAAATGCAAGTTTCCATCTTCTTAACGGATACCATGTTTGATGATGTAACTTCCAAACAGTTCAGACCTAAAAGCTCTGTTCCAAATTAATAAACAAAATCATTAATGAGAATGAATGCAAAAGGCTTGAAATAGATTAAGAATGGGATAAATAAAAGCACACTGTGAGATTTTGCTTGTTACACTCCATCCTGAGAGCTGAGGCACAGGGTTTCCTGTAGGTGCCATCCAGAGGAAGTCTGGAGCCTGCTACTGCTGCAGTTTAGCTTTCAGCAACCACACAAACAGGTACGACCCCAGGTCTGAAGGACAGGCCACACACTATATAAAGATCAAACATGTCTACTGTCACATCCTGACTCAAGAATGGTCAGGGAAACTGGGTCATGTCAGAGACCCCATTTGAGGAAGTTTATTTCTTTATAACCTAATAAATGAAATATATCTGAATAAAGCAGAGCAGCATCATTTTTTGACACATCATGTAGTCCACTATTCATAATTTTAGACCATGTCCACAAATTGGAGTGTAGATAACTTCAGGAGATATGTAAAGGGAATCGACACTTTCTGGTTTTCATCTGGCACCTTCAGATACAGCGCTGTTTCTGGGTTTTGTCTCAAGAACCATAGCAAATTCTTAGTTTGCCTGATGAAGCCGAACAAGGAAAACGTCTGTGAGGCGCAATGTTGTCTGTCAAAGCAGGAACTGGGAGGTGTTCGATGTTGACCTGCAGGGGTGAGACCTTCCCAGAGACCCTCTTCAAAACAAGAGTGCTGGGTCTGGACAAACTCACTGACCTCCACCAAGACCCAGAGGCACACATTCTAACTCTGGATAAGAACGTATCTTCAGCAACAATCCCAGATATACACAACTGTACACAGGCATGCGCGCACATGTGCAGACCCTCTGATCGATGGAAAACACGAAAGCATGAAGATATTCTGCACTCAGTTTAGTTCAATATGATCAGTCTGGAATCCTGGGATGGATTATACAAACAGAGGTGTTTGTGAAGTGATGTCAGAGAAAACAGCCAGGAGAGTGGGTGGCACCAACTAGCACTACTGCTGTAGGCTACTCTGGTTACACACTCTCACTGTTACTACACAAAACATGCTGGAGTTATTTTAAATGGTGGAATTTTATCTGTTCTGTTGACCTGTGCACGGTCCTGTGTATTTATTATATATTTTGCACCTTGTGATATATTTGTGCTTTCTATGTATTCCTGAGTTCCATGCTACTCAATTCTGCTTTGTAATAAAGTTTAATTTTTTTAGTTTAAACTACTTTTATTTACACTTTGATAAAACAGATTCCTACTTTACGCACAATCCCATTCAGCGGCGTGCTGATGGAGTTAGTGGGATTTAGCGGTCGCTTCATCTCTACCTAAAGTGAGAGAGATGCACCAGGGCCTGAAAGCTTTTGGGAGCTTTCACACTGGCAGTTTAGTCCAAAACAGAGCACAGTTTGCATGAAAAATTGGTAATGTGAAAGCTGTCATGTGGAGCAGAATTGGCATGTGTACACACGTGTACCATGAGTGGGGTTTTGTGGGACACAGAAGACTTCCACTGCTGTGCATAATATCTGCTGAGCATAACAGTACCAAAATTATTATTTAAAAATAATAATAATAATAATAATATGGCGAGTTGCGTTGTGTTCTCCGTGTGCGTTTGTAATGACTTGAGATGAACACAAATAGACAGGGTTCAATAGAATCAAGTGATTCTGAAACCAGATCAATGCTGCAGTCTGTCCAGCTCCATCACATCTGTACACTCGTCTAAAACTGTTCAGCTTCCAAAACTTTCATGCCAACATCACTATCAACACCATTGTGCTGGTCATCTCATAGGTCACAAACTAGCTGAGATGGGTCTCTGCCATAACTCTGTGCAACTTGCATTGTATGGCTGCACTGTATTCTGGAACTTTAAATCCAGCATTTACTGTCTCCACTACTCTACACTGGATTTAACAGCAAAATCGTGAGTCTAACCCTAACCCTGTGATGGAAGACTGGCACACAACTACTAACTTCTCACAAGAATAACAAATAAAAAACAGCACCAGAACTGCAACTATTTTACAAATATTTCAAAATAAACATATTTCATGTGTTTCAGGGTGGAGCTTTTTTTTAAGGCTTTTGTACAAAAAGAGAAAACTAATTTCACACTGATCGGAGCAGTGTGTTAAAGTGACAATGGTGGAAATGGAGAGCTGCTGTTGTGGGAAATGCCTGAACTGTCCCTCCACTTCCGATCGCTAGTTTTATTATAGACATTGTGGTAGTGGCACTGCCTGTGGCACAGTGTCACAGAAAACAATTTTAAGCGCCAGATACTGTTTCCGAACAGCATCAGTAGGGAACAGCTGTGTTCATTATCTACATGCCATGTTTTATCACAGAGATGCTTTGCAGTTATGCATGCTTAATGATGATTAATAATGTAACGAGCCTGCTTGGCAGCAGCATGAAATGGCTGGATTGAATTTGTTTTTCTACTTTCTGGAAACGTGAGATTAGATCTAAGACTGGCTTGTGCAATGTTCTCACTGATTCATGAATGTGGTTTTAAATTTGTAAGATGTGACTGATCTTTAGTCAACTGGTTTACAGGGGTTTAAAATGAGACATTACGATACAGGCATTCGAATACAATTATGCATAATTGATTTACATGAATAATGTAACGTATATGTAGAATGATCATAATATATTAAATTCACTTATATCTGGAATTGTGATTTGCTGATATGACTCCATTAGCTAATATAAATGCGATCCAACTCAGGCTTTATTAGATGTGAGAATAAATCATAAATGCTTTTTTTTTTTTTTTTTTTTACGCTTTAAGCTACAAATGTTCTCTTTAAGTAGTGTTCTCAACACCATGATCTACAGGGTATTTTAGTAACAACCTCTACCGCGTGTTGTGTCTAAAAGGCACCTGGCCAAAGCACTGTGACAAGTAGAGGTGAGCAATACCACAGGATTACACAACTATTTTCAGGTATCCACGCAACACTGACGTTAGAATGAGTGTAAAATGTGGCGATCTTTTCAATACTCAACATTTCCCATTCCATCAATCACTCTATAAAATATTTGACAATAACACCACTAACACATTGTGTACTTTGTTCAAAGTACAATATGGTTCTCACAGGGAACTGAACGAGACACCGATTGCTTTAATAATATTATTGCATAGCTTGTAACCACTAGTGAACTCAGCTTCATAAACAATTCTACTGATGCTGGCCATCAAGGTAATAAGTAACAGCTTTATGCTACGATTTTCAGTGAAAATACTTGTCAATAATTCACATTATAACCAGAGGGGTGATATTCTTGATATTCTATGCTTGTGGTTGTGTGGCTGTAGGAAAACATCCCCCCCCCCCACTTTTCCACTCACAATGTTCACCGCAAGCGTGTAGCAGGTCTAAATTTAAACACAAACTAGCAGTTACGTAAACGAGCCAATGCTGATTTGGTACATTTCGATTACTTTTGCTCATATGATTTGCTCATTTTTTTCCCCTTGTCCCATTTTGGACAATGCGAACGAGCAGACGTACTTGTCAAGACAACAGACACCTCTATTTTCTAATTGTTGCCACAGGGCACTAACTGACAGAATTGTTTGTTCGGTGTATTTGCATATGATTTGCAACACACAACTGAGGTTCAGGTGATACCTTCTGTCCTACTAAGAGGACATTTCTGAGCTGTCGCACAAACACTATCGTCAGAACACTGAAGTCCATATCTGCTTAAAATATCCTTGTACATTGTCAGCGATGTCAGATGACAGCAATTATGTCTGTTAAATGGAATTTTGAGATTGGACAATTAGTTCTCTTGATGCAGCCAAATGACACACCATTCTTGTCTTGTCTTGTCCTTTGCTAAGTGCATGGACTATTTTGTGTTTTCGCAAATGCCTTGCTTCGCCACTGCATTTGGGAGACTGTTTTTAAAAATAAATCGATGAATGCTGGCATTTATTTATATGGCGTTACAGTACGCTTTTCCTCTCGACTGCAGCTGCTCTGTTGGTTTTGACATCAGCAGTTCCTCTGTAGTTGCACACAAGACACAATCTTTATATAGAAAGAAGAGGAAATGACCTAGTGCATCTTCATATGAAGATGTCAGGAAATTAGTTCTGTCTTTGATGAAACTAAGAAAAAGGACTGAAGTCAAGGAGGAAGAGAAGAAGAAATTACATCATGGCAAAGTTAGGGTAGGAGTATGGTTCTGCAATGCAATCCTGTAGATAAACACAGGCCAGCTGTATTTAGAGGAGCTGGAGCTTCTGCTTTTTTTCCCCCTCTTCTTCTTCTTTTTTTTATTCCATTATCTTCTCTGACAACATGAAAACCATCAGTCCCCGGTGTCCAGACACTAAGATGGAATGGGATGTGCAGCAGTCGACTGCATCTAACACAGAACAACAAATGGCTCGTGTGGAGCACTACTGTAACGTTATCAGACGAGAGACAGACTGCTTTCTCAACAGGAACAGTTGTATGGACAGCTGTCCCAAGCAGAATTAGTAGACAGACGGTTGCTCCATGGTATCTTTAATGCCTATTGTGCACACAGTCTGGTTAAGTGTTCCAGTCAAACACAGACAACATCCTGATTATAGCTCAGTCTGTTGGCACCACAATGTGCATCTAGTGGTTGTTTTATATTCATAAAGTGTGAAGTATCGGTTTTATTTATGTTGATGTTTTCCCCCTGGAGTCAGATTTTCGGGGACGAGGTTTCTGCCAGCCAGTAGGGCGCACCTGCTAGAGCTGGGAACCAACACACATCCACTGGCTAGAAAGCATCATAACAAAGCTGCTTAATAACTCCATGTGCCTTAAAAACTTTACAATTCAACATGACAGAAGTTGAAGACATGACCGATCAACGCTACAGTTTCACACAACACACAGTTTAATCACACAAACACACACACGCGTACTTACGTATCTACGAAGTTTTTTCTCCGGTGGGGATTTTCTCAGCCAGCCCTGGCAGATGATTTCTCCCCCGCTCATTTTCTCTCTCTCTCTCTCTCTCTCTCTCTCTCTCTCCCAAATAAACCTGATCACAACAGCACTCACTCACACCCGCGCGCTCGTATGATCAGATGATGATGCAGTTCCATTTAGGGAGAATGCAGAAGCGCGCGCGCACCGACACCACTCCGCCGGCCCATTTAGTGACGCGAGAGCGCGCGCAGTTTGTCCGGAGACCTCGGAGACGCGCGCCGTCCCGACACGGAAACACAACATAAACTCTCGGCTGTGGAACAGTTGTGGACCCTCGGAGTGAGAAGGAGGAGGAACAGTGAGGCTTGTACTGCGCTGTAGGAAGTAGGCAGTGTCGCGCGCAGGGGTTACGGTGCGTCTTTATCGTCCACACCACGCCCTCTCAACGCCACGGCGTGAGCAACACTCAACCTCCAGGTCCAGACTACAAACACACGCCTTGCTGTGAAATCACTCCGTCTCCAAGCCAGATGATTATTGTTTTCTGGCGAATCACAGTCACAAAGAGGCGTGGCCGGGGTGAAAAACGAGGCGGGGATTCAAACTAGGATTTTGTAAACCGTCCGGGGAAGGGGCGGGGCTTTCGACTGATAGTCATGCGCGTGCAGCTATGGCAACCAAAACCTTGAACCTACTGTATTTATTTACAAGTAACTTTTAATAACAACCATAAAACCTTATGAAAAACTCAGTTCAAGGTCATATTTTTCCCCCTATAGTTTTACAATGAACTGTATAAAGCTACATTTATTTGTGTGGATGTTTGCTTGGTACTTTGCTTAGAAGAAGAAAAAAAAGAACCATACTACTAAGTATTAGGTCTACAGAAAACTGTAGCTGTCTAACCAGCTAGTAGTTGCCAAAACACAGGCTGAGCTCATCAAAATGGCAGACCATCTTACTTGTTGGTAAGCACTGTTACTGCTGCGTTGTAGACAACGTGATCTTTAAAAGAACAACACAACTGTAAGGCGATTTATTCATCTGATCTAATTGATCTAATCAGGTAAGAAGGATGATGAAAAACAACTCGCCAGACAACTAGCAGTTTGACTAGCTTGGCTTGTGTTTGGCAGTTGGTAGCGGTCAGACCACAATGAATTTTTCCAGAAGGTAGAAACTTCTGGAACATTGTTGAAAAATATTGATTCATACCCTGCTAAAAAAACAAAGACAAAACAAAACAAACAAGAGAAACCGTCATAGAATTTGTAATGGTTTTAATGGAAACTATAATGGTCGCTGTGTGGGTCTCTACTGGTAATTTGTTGCCTTACAGACCAATAATGGTAATGGTTTTAATGGTTAGCTGATGATTTGTAGTGGAAACCATTAGAATGGTTTCTGTTCTTTTTTTCAGCAGGTAGGCTACTATACAATTAAACATTTTAAACAAAACATGCAATTTCAGAATGAATAACATAATGCAAAGAAATTCGTACTATTGAAAGAGTAGCACTTTTTTTTTAAATCAAGGGAAATAAATTCACTGGCCATCTGGTACTTGGGTGTACTTTGTAGGTATGATGTACATCTGTGGCTATGCACATTGCGTCATCCCTCACTATGCTCTCTATTAATGGAAAGGGACCACCACAAGAACACATCCGATCATTTGGGTGGTGGACCATCCCAGGAATAGCACTGAAACTGAACAGTCATGGCATGCATGTGTTTGACATTGGTATGAGTGTCTCAGGTGGACTTGTGTCCAAAAAAAAAAAAAAAAAAAACCTGGTTAACAGCATCCTGTGGTCAGAAACGGTCCTAATAAAAGGATAGACGATGATTAAGAAATATTTACTGTAGACCTACAAGTTGGACCAACATGGCAGGTGTGTCTAAGTGGCCAGTAAGAATACACCATGCTAAAAGAGAAAGAGTGAGAGTAACAAAATATGTGCTCAGATGGACAGGGTTAAACAACAAATGGACTATAGACTAACTGTACCGGCAAAATGCACCTATATGGTACGTTTACTTTAAATAAAAAGGCAAATTTGTATTTATTAGCAAATACTAATAAACACTCAATCTCTAAATCTACAGTAAACACATCTGTTGATTAGAAAGAGCTGCCATCTAGTGGTCATTAAGTGTAAATCAGCACAAAGTGGTGTTAATTTCCATACTATATGGTATTGTAGTTTAGTGATTAAAAAAACTTCTGATCACAAAACAAACAGTATGCTTCAAATTAATATTGTCATGTGGTTAAACCCTCTCCTATGATAAAACTGATATTCCTTCTTATAAATCCAATACCATAACAAAAAAGACTGCACTAAAATGGCTGCAAGAAAGAATTCATATGTTAAAATTTAACTACAAACATGTTCAAAACTAAACAGAAAATGTATGGGCTTGACTCCCAATTCAAATGAACTGTCAAAAAGCCTTTTAGCTACAGCATTTACAAATCATTGAGGCTCAAGCTTGGCAAAGCGAGTTGATCTGTATACATTTGCAAGTGTTTTGCATGTCAATTGCACACTGCTGAATTACGAAACAGGCTCTGAGATCAAGATCTTAACTCACTCACTCACTTTCCCATGTTTTCTACTTTCTATTTTTAAGAGACAGAATTAATTTTACAGCAGAAGGTATTTATGGTATGTAGGAAACATTTGTCAAGGAGTTCTTATTAAAATAAACGACCACAAATCTTTATGTAGTCTGGAATAATTTACTGTTGCTTGCGGTCTGATTCTCCACTACCATTCTAATTCGAAGTAAATAAGAAAACACATTTCACTATATTACATGTATGTAATATGAGACAAATCAAATAAAGAACCTTGAACCGTGAATCTACTACAAAAGCAGTCATGCTGCTAAAACATATGAAACAATGTTTGAAACAGTTGTCCTTAAAATCAGGTTTATTATAATTTTATACCAAGCTGCTTCATAGAACACAGGAGTGTGAAAACCTTGCAAACGGAATAGTGTCCTTGATGTTATCGATTCCTAAAACGCACTGCAGGTACCTCTCGAAGCCCATCCCAAAACCACCATGAGGCACTGATCCGAACTCTCTCAGCTGAAGATACCTGTAAAAATGAGGAGACAGTGAGTGGATATACGTTTTATTCAGCTGGGAACCACTGAGCTCCAAAACGTGATTTGAAAACATGATGGCCCTACCATGCATATGCGTCATCTAATCCAGCCCTAAAGAAACAAGGAATAAAGATTACACTGAGTAATCACTCACACACAGATAAGAAAATGAAAACAAACAATGAAGAGGCAGTAGGGATTAGTGAAAATATTACACGAGTCAACCTTTACTCTAACAAAGTTTACATAACTCATAAGAAGTTATTTTTTTCATTAAATTTTTATTTATTTTATCTCTCTCAAAAACAAATGTTACAAAATTACTGCCACCACTAA
Organism: Ameiurus melas; assembly: GCA_012411365.1. Taxonomy (NCBI): domain Eukaryota; kingdom Metazoa; phylum Chordata; class Actinopteri; order Siluriformes; family Ictaluridae; genus Ameiurus; species Ameiurus melas. The sequence goes on from CM022759.1 coordinate 22,364,562, forward strand.
ACTGCTAAATTTCAAATAAACATCTTTAAAAAAAAAAAACAAACAAAAAAAACCCACAATAACAACTCAAACAAAGGTTTATCTTGGTTTTTTATCTTAGCACAATCAGGGCCAAAAAAGTCTGAGCTCAAACACCAAACAAATAAATAAAAATAAAAAAAAAATAAATTAAAAACCAAACTTTCCATCTCCCAAAAAAAAAAAAAAAAAATTTCACCAACTAATCTGAGGGGTTGATGGAGTTGATGAAAAACAGTAAAACATACTAAGTACAATCTGTTTAAAGCTTTAAGCAGTGGTACTACAGTGAGAATATGGTTCTCTTACTTTGCTAGCCGAGTCTTTAGAAGCTCTAGTCTTTCCTCTCGGAGAGATCCACCACAAAGCTCCCCCACACCAGGCACCAAGAGATCAACTGCAGCTGCCTGGCACAAACAAAATCATCAGCAGTTCAGTAAATGAAAATGTGATGTCAAACAAAATGAAGAGGACCACGCACAGACAACAACAACAACAAAAAAGATCTGTTCTGTGAGTCTGAGGGGGATCAGTCAGCATAGAGCCTCCACTTCCACTGCAATGGAATCAGATCACTTAAAAGGATGAAGAGCATTTTCCACATACAAATGTATTTATTATGTTTGTAATGCATCAAAAAGGCAATATACAGTCAGCTCCAGGATGATTGGCACCCTTGGTAAAGATGGGTTTGTGGTTGATGCTATGTAAAAGTGCTTATTTAACAATACCGCATGCCACAATATTGGCACCCCTAGAAGTTCCCATTTTTACTGAACATTTAATTCAGCTGAGTGTGGGAGCACAGTAGCTTGGTGATTAGCACGGTTGCCTCTCACCTACAAAAAAGAACCTAATCCCCACTGTAGTCGTATAGTGGAGGATGTGTTGTGGGGCTGTTTTTGGGAACCTTGTTAAGGCCCTGGGAACCTTGTTAAGATACATGTGTGAAAAGTGTTTCCCCTTCCTCCTTTCTTCTCCTTTTTCTTTTTTTTCCCCCTTATTTTTTTTTCCCAAAAACCAAATTAAAAAAAAAAACAAAAGAAAAAACACAAAAAAAAAAAAAAAAAAATTTTTTAAATAAATATGTTTTTATTAAAAAAAAAAAAAACAAACCCCACCCCTCACCACCCAAAAAAAAAAACACCCCCCCCACAAAAAATAATACTAAACCTAACCCTCCCCACCCCAAACCCCCCCCCACCCACACCCACCCCCCCCACCCCCCACACCCACCCCCCACCAAAACAAAACAAAAAAAACAACAACCAAAATCCCACAAACCACACCCCCAAACAACACAACAAAAAAACCCACACCCCACCCCCAAACAAAAAAAAAGAAAAAAAAAATTAAAAAAGTAAATAAAATAAAACCACCAATAAGCTTTATTTAAAAAAAAACCCCACCACAACCCCCCAAACAACCCCAAAACACACAAAGAAAAAATTACCAACCACAAAAACAAAAAAACAAAAAACACAGAAACACCCCCCCCACAAAAACACCCCAACAAAAAAAAAAACCAACAAAAAAAAAAAAAAACACCAAAAAACCCACAAAAAAACCCAAAAAAACACCCAAAAAACCCCCCACCCCAAACACCACACTTACTTCACCCCCACCCACAAAAAAAAAAAAAAAAAAAAAAAGAAAAAAAAGCAAAACAAAACAACACCAAAAAAAAAAAAAAAACAAAACCACAAACACCCCCCCCACCCCCCCACCACCACACCCCAAAAATTTGACAAACTTTTTATATTTTTTTAACAAAAAAAAAAAAAAACAAAAGAAGAAAAGAATAAAAAAAAAAAAAAAAAAAAAAAAAAAAAGGGGGGGGTTGGTTTTGTTCCTTTTTCCCCCCCAAGAAAAGGTGCTTAAAAACGGCCAAGAACCAACCCCCCCCCCCCCCCCCCCCCCCCCCCCACCCCCAAACACAACACCACCCCCCAACCCGCCACCCAAAAACAGAAAAAAGAAAAAAACCCCCCCCCAACCCAACCCAAAAAAAAAAAAGAGAGGGCCAACCCCCCACGAGCCCCCTCTTAGGGGGGTTAATTTTTTTTCTTTTTTTTTTTTTTTTTTTTTTTTGTTTTTTTATTTAAAAAACAAAAAAAAAAAAAAAAAAAAAAAAAAAAAGTACATCAAATGGACTCTCTGACATACCAAAAGATTTTAATTGAAAATCTGGCTGCCTCTGCAAGTCGTGGTTCATTTTCCAGGACAATGATCCAAAACATCTATTCAAATCAACACAGAAACGGCACAGCGACTACAAAATCAAGCTTCTGACATGGCCATCCTAGTCCCCTGACTTAAATTGCATTAAAAACCTGTGGGGTGAGCTGAAGAGAAGGGTGAACAAGAGAGAGCCTTGGAAAATCATGAGAGATTCGGTATTGATGAGTGGTCTCAGATTCCTTGTTCTTTAAATCACCAACTCAGCGCTCGACTTAGCGCTGTTATGTTGGAAAATACAACACAAGTTACTAAGTACACAAGTACTAAATAGTACATAGTAATTTAGTACACAAGTACTAAATGCAGGGAGGGGGGCAATCATCATAAGCATTTTTGTTTAAAGAAAAATTTATAATGATAATTGTTTTTTTTTAACTTCTTCCAATGAATTTACTTCAATTAAAGGTTACATTTCTTTCAAATTGTTAGCTAAATGTTCTCTCAAATGAGTTAGCGAATTAAACACAAAGACATTTTTTGTATAAACTTTCCCTTTCACTACGGCCAATCCTGCACTATGGTGAATGCCACAAATGAGATTCACTTCACTCCATTCAATAAAACTATGCCGGATACAAATATCGTAAAATTTAAGACAGCTGGAACTGAGACTGAGACTTTATGGAAGTGGAACTGGAAGTGTTATGATCAGTTTCTGGTCTTAAAACTATTTTCTTTTGGATCTGAACTGCATGTAATATTTCTATGACTAAAAAATTACAGTAAAAAACTGTGTGTGTGAGAGAGAGAGATTTTAATCAGTGTCTACTTGTGCGCTACTTATGTTGGCCAACATGAATACACAGGCTCTGTGGTTATTCTTACTGTGTGCCGAGGCTGGTCTTGATTGTCTCTGGCATAGAAAGGTTTTAGCTCATATGGATAATCCGTCACGAAGACTGGGACATTCCCACAATGCTGCACTATGTACTTCTCATGCTCTGTCTGCAGATCCCAGCCCCACTATTGGTGAGGTGAGAGAAAGACAGAAACAAATATGCACTATATCACATCAGGAAGACTGAGAAATATAAGCACACAGGTTTATGACGGTGTAAATTTACTTGCCTCTGGCTTGAAGGTAAATTGCTCTGAACTGCAGTTTAGAATGTCAATCGCCTCTGTATAAGAAATGCTACAAAACACAATGCAAATCTTAATCAAAGATGAATTACTATTCATGAAAACTAACACTACAATCATTCTTGTGAATTCATCAATTTAAAATCTCATACTGTGTATGGCACACATTAATAAAACAGAAACATTTGTCCAAAATTATATTAAAAAAAAAAATTGAACTAGGGCTGCAACTAACAATTATTTTGATGATTATTTTTTCTGATTAATTGGATGGGGGCAGACTTTTAGTACCTATTTTTGTTTATTTAAAATAAAATCCACAAACTGAGTGTTACAAATATAAACTTCAGACTAAAACTTTACTACACAACTGTTTGTCCAATTATATAAGACTGAAAAGAACCCACACAGACACACACCAGAATATATATTATTCATTTAGGACTATAGTTTATTTCATTGCTTTGTGCGCATCCATAAACAATAATGCACAAATACTTCTATATAATATAAACTATTATATAAGTTTATATTATATAATAGTATTTATGCATTACTTTTTATAAAAGGTAACATTGACAAACCGTAAACTGAAGAAAGTCATTGTCGGTGACTGAGTATCTGCTAAAGCTAGCGGAGTCACATTTCGTGCGTATGACGTCATGCACCTTCGACTAGGAAGCGGATTTTACTTCCAGTTAGTAGAAAAACCCGCTAGTGTTCTATTTGAGACGATATTACCCTTCTACACTGCATACACTAGACAGTAGAGTATATAATGCATAGTGTAAGTATATAGTATGTCATTTGGGACAAAATTTTAGTATTTACTCTCCGAAGTGTGTTTTCAGAACAGAAGCGACGAAAAGAGTAAACGCACCCCTTGCTGCACGCAGACCAACTAATCGATAATGAGCTTCGTTGACAACGATTTTCATTATCAATTTTATCGATTAGTTGTTGCAGCTCTATTTTGAACCTATTTCCAAGAAAATAGCTCCCTGGACTCAAAAACAGCTTGTAATTTAGTCATGAATAAACCCAAAACTCATTGTATCCCTTATAAACATGTTCCTTCTTCTGCCTGCTATTGGCAGCATTATGCTCCAAAACAGTGTCCTGTACCTGTGTGTCAGTTAATAGAGTACTTGAATCTTTTCGTAAATGTTCCCTAGACAAAAACTGAGTCGCACCCACCTACAGCAGCTCTTTATTGTACAATGTAAATTGGTTGCATACCTGAATGAATATAACTGTGTAAAAGCAGATCACTAGTTATTGGTCACTGCCTTTTGTCCAATCTAAACACAACATTTAAACTCCCACGTTCCAGGATGACAACTGTACGGTTCACGGGGCCAAATCTGTGCACAACTTGCTCAGCAAGCATGACTAAGGCACTGTGACTAGCCTGAAAAATAACCGAGCTTTAATTGCATAGTAAACTGAACCACCAAAACAGGCCAACACCAGCTGAATTGCACCCAATCAGCAGAAGAATGAACTAAAACCGACAGCAACTATGAAATGACACATTCTTACTTTAGCCTCAATTGTGGTGAATTCAATTCAAATCATAGATTTGAAGTTTTTCTGTTTGTTACTTTTCAACTCAAAAGGACCAAATAAGGCAAAAAGGATGCAGGAAAGCATTTTACACTGGGGTGCTGCCAATGTGGCTTTTAACAGAGATTGTGTGTTGTTTACAATATTTATACCACAGTACAGCTCTGTAACAATAACAGCACAGATCTGAATATTTATGACAAACATAAAGGATTTATTGGTTTATTGTTCCAACAACAGGGACTTATATGACATACACTCTAGTAATTCATAGGGACTTATATGACATACACTCTAGTAAGTCTAGTAATAAACACATTAAAACATGTTATATTATAAAGAAAACCATATAGTAATTGATATGGTTCCTCCAAAGAAATGTTATCATGTCACACCAATTTTAGTATCACTCCATTGGCTCCCGGTTCATTTTAGGATTCAGTTAAAGATTCTGTTGTTTGTCTTTAAAACTCTAAATGATCAAGCTCCTTCTTATCTCAAAGATCCTCTTACACCACATTCAAGCAAGCATTCCAAAATATTCAGAGGAGCTTGCAATTTTTCTAAATTATTCAGGTTCAGCTAGAAGATTTTTAAGATCTTACAGGTTTCTTTTTTATGTCCCTCGATCCTGTTTAAAAACTAAGACGAACAGAGCTTTTTCAGTCCCTGGCCCCTCCTTTACGGAATCAATTGCCACTGGACATCCGGCTTGCACCCTCAATTACCATTTTTAAAAAGAGGCTGAAAGCATATCTCGTCTCCCATGCGTTTTAAGCTCATTTTTAGATTTTTTACTATTGTCCATCATCTGTGTTTATTTGGTTTTATTCGGTTTTCTACTTTACTTTACTCTGTTCAGCACTTTGGTCAGCTTTGCTGTGTTAAATGTGCTTTATAAATAAAATTTACTTACTTACTGTTACAAGATTTAGCAATTTTGGGATTGCCGAAATGAATGCAAAACCAAGCAAACTCCACAAGATTCGGAGGAGCTTGCAATTTTTTAAAATTATGCAGATTTTCCACAAGACACGAGCCAAGACATGTCGTGGTCATAAGCTCGTGCATTACGCAGCCAAAAGCCCTCTTCGATTAAAAAAAAATGCAAAAACCATGAGAAAAAAAAAAAAAATTATTTTATGCAATTGCAATTTTGCCAGTTCAAATAGTTTTCCTCAGAAAATTCTACAAATTGCCTCACATTTAAAAAAAAAAAAAAAAAAAAGCTGCGGCAAAATCAAGCATTTTTGGCAGCAACAATTAAAAAAAAACTGGTTATAGCAGTTATAAACAGTGTTTCCCCTCATCAGCCTCTCTTATTTTCCTCTCTAAAGTCCTGAATGTCAGGGGTGCTGCAGCACCCTCAGCACCCCCACGTTCCACGTCCTTGTACACACTCAAACATTTTGTGATAATGCACTTCTACACAAGCTTAATTTTTTTTTTTTATAAATCCTAATAGAGGATTGCATGGGAAAATGATAAAAACATTTTAGAGCTCAATTTTATGCATAAGCAATATTTACATTTACATTTATTCATTTAGCAGACGCTTTTATCCAAAGCGACTTACAAATGAGGAAATACAAGCAAAGCAATATATCAAGCAGAGAACAATACAAGTAGTGCAACCATGCAACATTAATAATTGAGTTCTAGAAAAGCAAAGTGGGCAGAGTAGAGGTGTACGAGCCAGAGTAAGTTTATTTATTTTATTTAGGATAATATTGGGTTGGCATTTTAGGGGTTAGTCACATGCTCACGGAAGAGGTGGATCTTTAGCTGTTTTTTGAAAATAGTGACAGATTCTGCAGTCCAGATTGAGGTTGGAAGTTCATTCCACTTCTGAGGGACAGTTAATTTGAAGGTTCTGGACAGGGACTTTGAGCCATGCTCAAGCATATTTATGCATAATACTCCTGGTAACTCTGACTAGAAAGGATATACAATGACATACTATGTGTTGCTACACTGAAATAAGCATCCACAGCTGTTAGTTCTGTTTACAGACCCATTAATAATCTTATAGGCCTTGGAGGTACCCGCTGCATATTTGCACATTTAAGTGCTTGCTTCCTGTTTTATGCAGCAGATCTAAATTATAAAGGTATATACAGTTTGGTGATGACTGGAATTTTCTTTTAGTCAGATTTTTGGAAACTCTGCTTCAATACAGAGTGAAACAAACTTTGATTTACAGATGGGTCAGAGCTTTGTGATTGTTAACATGAGCTCATAACCCAAAAAATAAATTCAAATATGACTAGAAAAGACTATACATACACATTAAATTTTCTTTTCATCATGAGGTCCACTTGTTCCTAAAAACAAGACAAACATTTCTGGCACATAAATATTGTGGTGGCTTTGTTGAGCTAAGATTTTAAAATATGTACATGGGTGGAATGAAGTAGTCTTAAATTTTACCATATATCCTGGTGAGACGTATTTGTGAAATAATTCCACATCCTCTGCACAGTGAGAGAGCAGTTTCTCTGTGGTTGTCTTGAACAGACCCTCCATAACCTGAGGAAGTAATATTTAAACATACAACATATATACACAGTGGTGCTTGAAAGTTTGTGAAACCTTTAGAACTTTCTACAACCCCAATTCTGAAAAAGTTGGGACAGTATGGAAAATGCTAATAAAAACAAAGAGGAGTGATTAAATGTACTTTGACTTGTATTTAAACAAAAGACATATGAAGAGGTATTTGATGTTTTACCTAATCAACTGCATAGTTGTTTTTTTTAAGATAAATGTTTATTTTGAAATTGATGCATGCAACACGTTCCAAAAAAGTTGGGACATGGGGCAATTTAAGACTAATAGCGATGAGAGAAGTTGAAATAAGAAGGTGATGTGAAACAGGTGAGGTAATCGTCTAATCATCGTATATAAGGAGTCTCCAAAAAAGGCCTAGTCCTTCATGGGCAAGGATGGGTCAAGGCTCGACAATCTGCCAACAGATGCGTCACTGAATAATCCAACACTTTGAGAACTATTCTGCATCTTTAATGCAGAAAGATATGAACAGACTTTGGAGCAGCATATGCTGTCATCCAGAGCAGGACAACGCCAAACCACATTCTGCCTGGATTACAAGCACATGGTTGCATAAGCAGAGATTGTGGGTGCTAGCATGGCCTGCCTGCAGTCCTGACCTGTCTCTGATTGAAAATGTGTGGTGCATTATGAAGCGCAAAATAAGGCACTGAAGACCCCTTACAGTTCTGCAGCTGAAGAAATGCATAATGGATGAACGGGGGGAAAATTCTTCTTGCTAAACTTAACTAACCGATCTTCAGTGCCCAAATGCTTAATAATTATTATTAAAAGAAAATATGATATTGCACAGTAGTAAACAGTTGACTGTCCCATCTTTTTTGGAGTGTGCTGCAGTCATCAGAGTTGAAATTAGTCTATATTTTCAAAAATAAATTATAATCACAAAGTAAAACATCAAATAATGTTTTTGAATATAGTACAGTGTGAACTGAATTTTCCATACTGTCCCAGTGTTTTTGGAATTGGAGTTGTACATTTCTGAATAAACATGACCTAAAACATAATTAAATTTTCACACAAGTCCTAAAAGTAGATAAATAGAACCCAATGAAACAAATGAGAGAAAATAACTTATACTCTCATTTATTTATTGAGGAAAATGATCCAATATTACACATCTGTGAGTGATAAAAGTATGTGAATCTCTAAAAGTAGTCATTAATTTGAAGTTGAATTAATTTAGAGTCAGAGGTTTGAAATCAATGGGATAACAACCAGGTGTGAGTGAGCACAATGTTTTATTTAAAGAGCAGGGCTCTATTGAAGTTTGAGCTTCACAACATATGTCATACAAGTTGTTGATGCTCATCAGGCTAGAAAAGATTACAAAACCATCTAAAGAGTTTGGACTCCAACAATCCACATTCAGACAGACTGTGTACAAATGAAGAAAATTCAGGACCATTGTTACCCTCCCCAGGCGTGATCAACCGACAAAGATCAGGGTAACATCTAAGCAACTAAAGGCCTCTCTCACATTGGATAATCTTAATGTTCAAGAGCCCATCATTAGGAGAAAACTGATTGAACAACAATAATGTGCATGGAAAGGTTGCAAAGAGAAAACCACTGCTCTCGAGGAAAAAAAACAACAAACATTTCTGCCCGTCTGTAGTTTCCTAAAAATCACATGGACAAGCCAGAAGGCTACTGGGAAAATGTTTTGTGGGTGGATGAGACCAAAATAGAATTTTTGTTTTAAATGAGAACCTATAAGAACCTTATCCCATCTGTGAAACATGATGGTGGTAGTGTCATGGTTTGGGCCTGTTTTGCAGCATCTGGGCCAGGACAACAAGCAGTTCATGTGAGGAAACCCAGCAGCATCCCAGAGTTGAAGCTGTTCTGTACTGAGGAATGGGCTAAAATACCTCCAAGCTGATGTGCAGGACTGATTGCTGCACAAGGGGATCAAACCAGATACTGAAAGCAAAAGTTCACATACATTTTCCCCCTCACAGATATGTAATATTGGATAATTTTCCTCAATAAATAAATGACCAAGTATAATATTTTTGTCTCATTTGTTTTTTTCTCTATCTACTTTTAGGACTTTTTTGAAAATCTGATGTTTTAGGTCATATTTATGCAGAAATTAAGAAAAATTCTAAACGGTTCACAAACTTTCAAGCACTACTGTAAAAGCAGTAATAGAAGAGTACTGTTGCCCAAATGCAAAAACTCCTAATAAAACCCTGCTAAATAAGATGCCAACTAGTCTTCAGTAGGTGTTATAGACATTTGGCCATGTAGTGTAATGGTGTAGTCATGTTGTGTAAGGCTCAACAGCTGACCTTCATGAGGTCCTTCAGTGACTCCGTGAAAGCGATTTCTGCCTCCACCATGTAAAACTCAGCCAAGTGTCTCCTTGTCTGGGAATTTTCTGCTCGAAATGTTGGGCCAAATGTGTAAACAGCAGGAAAAGCCCTACAGGCAACCATAAATTTAACAAAAACAAAGAAGACAGGAATGAAATAGACTAAAAAGTAAGTACACCCCTACATTTATTATACCTTCAAATCCATAAAATTAGAGTCAGGTGTTCAAGATTGGGTGCCAATTATCAGAACCTGCTTAGGGAGTGCAGGTGGAACCTGTCTTATTTATACCCCTCTCATATCTGGTGTCTGGTGTTCCCTTTGTTATTGAGGTGTGTGGTGTCATCATGCCAAGATCTAAAGAGATCAATAACCATATGGGCAAAGACCAAGCCTTTTGGAATAATGTGTTCTGGACACACGAATCAAAGATGGAGTTGTTTGGCCACAGTAACTGCAGACATGTTTGGCACAGGCCAAATACAGCTTTTCAGGAGGGTTGCTTCTCTGCCTCAGGGACTGGACAGCTTGCATTCATTGATTCATCTATGAATTCTACATCATTTCAAAGAGTGTTTGAAGATAATGTGAAGCCATCTGTCCAAAAGTTGAAGTTCAACTGAAAGTGGACCTTCCAACAGGATAACGATCCTAAGCACACTATCAAATCCACCAAGGAATGGCTCAAAAAGAAGAAATGGAGGGCTATGGAATAGCCCAGAGAAAGCCCGGATTTGAATCCAATTGCAATGTTATGGGGGGATTTGAAACGGGCAGTACATGCAAGAAAGCCCTCAAACATTTTGCAACTGAAAGAATATTGCATGGAAGAGTGGTCAAAAATTCCAACAAGCCTGGTGGACAATTATGCAAAACTCCTACAAGAAATTATTTCTGCTAAAGGGGGCAATACCAGCTTCTGAGGCCAGGGGTGTACTTACTTTTCCCACAGAAGAATATCACGTCTATTTATATTTCTGTTTAATAGATGATAGAAAAAGATACAGTGGTGTGAAAAAGTGTTTGCCCCCTTCCTCATTTCCTGTTCCTTTGCATGTTTGTCACACTTAAGTGTTTCGGAACATCAAATCAATTTAAACAATAGTCAAGGACAACACAAGTAAACACAAAATGCAATTTGTAAATGAAGGTGTTTATTATTAAAGGTGAAAAAAAATCCAAACCATCATGGCCCTGTGTGAAAAAGTGATTGCCCCCCTTGTTAAAACATACTATAACTGTGGTTGTCCACACCTGAGTTCAATTTCTCTAGCCACACCCAGGCCTGATTATTGCCACACCTGTTCACAATCAAGGCATCACTTAAATAGGAGCTGCTTGACACAGTAAGGTCCACCAGAAGATCCTTAAAAGCTACATATCATGCCGAGACCCAAAGAAATTCAGGAACAATTGAGAAAGAAAGTAATTGAGATCTATCAGTCTGGAAAGGGTTATAAAGCCATTTCCAAAGCTTTGGGAATCCAGCGAACCACAGTGAGAGCCATTATCCACAAATGGCGAAGACATGGAACAGTGGTGAACCTTCCCAGGAGTGGCCGCCGCCCAAAATTACCCCCAAGAGCGCAGCGACGACTCATCCAAGAGGTCACAAAAGACCCCACAACAACGTCCAAAGAACTGCAGGCCTCACTTGCCTCAGTTAAGGTCAGCGTTCATGCCTCCACCATCAGGAAAAGACTGGGCAAAAATGGCCTGCATGGCAGAGTTCCAAGGAGAAAACCACTGCTGAGCAAAAAGAACATCAAAGCTCGTCTCAATTTCTCCACAACACATCTTGATGATCCCCAAGACTTTTGGGACAACATTCTGTGGACCGATGAGACAAAAGTGGAATTCTTTGGAAGGTGTGTGTCCAAGTATATCTCGTAGAAGGAACACTGCATTTCACAAAAGAAAATTATACCAACAGTAAAATATGGTGGTGGTAGTGTGATGGTCTGGGGCTGTTTTGCGCTTCAGGACCTGGAAGACTTGCCGTGATAAAAGGAACTATGAATTCTGCTGTCTACCAAGAGATCCTGAAGGAGAATGTCCGACCATCTGTTCGTACAAGCTGAAACGAACTTGGGTTCTGCAGCAGGACAATGATCCTAAACACACCAGCAAGTCCACCACCGGAATGGCTGAAGAAAAACAAAATGAAGACTTTGGAGTGGCTTAGCCAAAGTCCTGACCTGAATCCTATTGAGATGTTGTGGTATGACCTTAAAAAGGCCGTTCATGCTCGAAAACCCTCTAATGTAACTGAATTAGGACAATTCTGCAAAGATGAGTGGGCCAAAATTCCTCCAGGACGCTGTAAAAGCCTCATTGCACGTTATCGCAAACGCTTGGTTGCAGTTGTTGCTGCTAAGGGTGGCCCAACCAGTTATTAGGTTTAGGCGGGCAATCACTTTTTTCACAGCGGGGCCATGGCGTTTGGATTTTTTTTCACCTTTAATAATAAACACCTTCATTTACAAATTGCATTTTGTGTTTACTTGTGTTGTCCTTGACTATTGTTTAAATTGGTTTGATGTTCCGAAACACTTAAGTGTGACAAACATGCAAAGGAACAGGAAATGAGGAAGGGGGCAAACACTTTTTCACACCACTGTACTTTTCCTTGTGGTTTTGTTCATGTATATCAACTTTAGTAATAGGCACTGTTTCAAAGATGAGCAAATGTATGCTTGTCCAAATATGTTTAAAAAAAATAAATAACTCTTACCACACAACCATTTTATTACAAAAGTCTCTTTATCTGGGTGAAAAAGTTTTCACGACACAAAGGAAAATTTTAGGTCTAATAGTTCTTACCCTGCCATCACTTCCAGATGCAGCTGTCCGGAGACAGTTAGATATGCAGGCACAGAGAAAAAATGAGGATTTTCTTTATCTGAGTTCCATTCATTACCTTCCTTACCTGCAGGCTTTCAAGAGAGAAATATTCAACAATGAGTATTTGAAAGTTAAAGTTATAGCTTGAATAAGAAATGCATATATCTACCAGTAAATGGGCTATATTTTGTCCTTATAGTAACCTTAGGCCTTTAAGGCCCTTCACATTTTGAATCATTTCTTGAAGGAAATTGGACCATTCATCAAGCAGGACAGGTTCATTGTTGTGTTGGACAGATGGAGCAAAAGAAAAAGTCATCCAGGCCCTGAATTCATATAGAAGCTGAGAGCTGATCAAGGATCAAATTTCTCTGCTATTTAACATGACCATCAGATGATCTTCAGACAGACAGATCAGACAGTCCTGCTTTCTTCTTTTGAACAAATGCCCAGATTCTGTTCTTATTGCATCAGTTTAAATTCAAATCAGCAAAACTGATTCTGCTTAGAAGCACTTTCCACCTCCGCTACAAAAATTGTATTTATTACTTTATTAAACACACAGTTACATAAATAGGGCCAAGAGGAGACTGTTTGCATTTCATTGGCTGTATATTGGGCAGAGAAGTATATGCCGTTTCAGGCTTCCTGTAATAAGTAAGATAATAAAATATGCTCCATGCTTGCTCTGTTTCACAACAGAAGCGCAGCAGACACAACAGTTAACACACCAGTCTTCCCAGACTGAGCTGTTTTAAAATACTTTGTGGCCACCAAGTTATATATGCAAAGATATGTTTTATAGCAAATAATCAGAATTTAGTCAAATTCTGCAGACCATTGCAAAAACTGAGCAACGTAAACGGGGATTATGGAGTGGATAATGTTCGTACATCAATATTATGTGTTACATATTTGTATTTCCATGCAAAGGTTAAGAAAAAGAAGAAAAATATCTCCCTTTTCCAATTTTTTGGGATAGTTTCACATCTAGTTTTTGAGATGCACATGGCCTGTAAATTTAGCTGAGACCTGTAAACCCTGATTAATGATATTACCTCAAACAGTTTAATAAAGGTACACTTAAAAACAGCTCAAAATGAGCTGTCGGGTGAGTGCATGTTGTCGACTTTCAACTGGCTGGGATACTCTAAAATTAACTAGATAGTAGCTTGCAGCATAAGTCAAGAGACTATGCTACTAATGTCATCCTGCCCCACAAAATGTTTGTTCACGAACCGCTGCTCACATTTATCACCCCAATTTATTTACTTTCATCATTATCAGTGCAGCACTGAAAATGCAAATTTAATTTGATTTATTAATGGAAGTGCAGTTTCTTCTTTGCTGCACAAATAAAACAATCTAAAAATAGCAATGTATTGAAACTTGTATTTTTGCTTCAACTATGGAAAAGACAACAAGACGACTACTTTATTTTAAACGGTCAACTAATGAAATTAGAAGTTATGCAAATTATAGCCTGTATATTTCTGGTAGAAACATTTACATTTACAGCATTTGGCAGATACGCTTATCCAGAGGGACTTACATTTATCTTATTTATACAAATGAGCAGTTGAGGGGTAAGGGCCTTGCCCAAGGGTAGCTTGATGGTGCTGGCATTTGAACTCATGACCTTCCAATCAGAAGTTCAATGTCAGAAGTCAGAGCACAAGCTCAGCCATGATGCAGCATCCCTAGAGCAGACAGTGTTAAGGGCAATGCTCAAGGGAACAGCAGTGGCAGCTTGGCAGTACTAGGGGTTAAAATCACCCAACCTACTGATCAGTAACCCAAAGCCTTAACCGCTGAGCCACCACTGCCCCTTAACTTACATATTGTTATAATATATTAGTGCTACAGTAGTAACTACATGCCCACAAAAACTACCAGAGCAACATCAACTGCAGGTTAGGCAGAACAGAACACTGGGAGTGTTGAACGAGCTAGTAGTCAGTCATTTCACTTTCTTCTCTAGCACTGCATCACTGCACAACGTGAACATGTAACGTTTAAAGTTTCCATCATTCCTTCATTACAGCAACTAATTCAAACGCATGAAGATTAATAGCCTTTATAATAAAGATAATTAGCATTTGAAGAGGGAAGAGATCAGGACATCACTGGGCATCAGGAGATAGTGAACCAAAAACTTTCTTGCCATACTTTGGACACCCTTAACTAATTGTTTTCTCCTTTGGACCAGGATTACTCCTTCCCATTGTGTCCTGTTTGTTTCACTTTTTATTTTTAAAGGATTGACATTTCAATGATAGGCATCAACTGTCAATTACCAGCCAAATACCTGTATTAGTTATCTGCATTATTTAATTGCTTTCACAATTTGTTGCTGTTGATAAGTCATACTGCTAATAGAAGCAAAATGTATAACATCCACTCACTTTTAAATGTTTGTTCATGTTTTTTCTCCTACATTTGTTTGACTATTTGCAGGTCTAATGACTTAGGTTTTGGTGTAGACACTGTAGAGTGGAGAGACTAATAAGAAATTAATGATAAATGAAGGAAATAAACACCAACCATCAAAATATGCATTATGGCACTTACTTCCACCTGAAAGAGTTCTCCTGCTCCTTCACAATCATTTGACGTAATCACCGGTGTGTGAATTTGTACAAAGTTGTTATCCTGCAATGATTTTCACTTATCAGACACTTTCAGTATAACGATAAGATGAAATGCATTACAGTGAAGAGGCAAATGAAACTTTACCCTGAAATAAGAGTCAATGGCAGCAGTGGCTTGGCTGCGAATTCTGAGCAACGAACTGAAGGCATTCGTTCGGCATCTCAGATGAGGAAACTGTCTGATGTACTCTAGGGAATGGTGGCCCTTAATCTTAAATGGAAAGTCCTGAAAAATAAAAAATAAAAAAAGATTTGCTGCCTTAAGTGCTGTCTTGCTAGTTCAATAACCAAAGATATATGCATGCTAAGTATTTAAAAATTTTAAAAAGAGAAATAAAATTACCACAGGATTACATTCTCCAACCACTTCAATGCGACTGGCTTGTAATTCCACACTCTGTTTTTTGCTAGGACTCTTTTCCAAGCTTCCAGTAATATCGACAGCACAGCCAAAGGTGATGTCTCTTAATGTGGAAAGAAGCATATAAACACATTCAATGAAGAGTTTCCGTTGAGGGAAAGTACCTGAACAGATCAGACAAAATATTTCACGAGATACGGCGGTAGAAACATCACCTGGTGTTGAGGTCTGAGCTGGCTACTACTTGCAGAGGTTGCAAAGAACTTCCATCACTCACATGCAGAAAGAGATTGTGCTTCTGTGATCGGACAGAGCGAACCCAACCCTGAGGAAACACATTACCCAGTGCAGGTTGTTTTCAAAATAATGATCGATTAGTGTTTCTCAAACTGGGGTCCAGGGATCCACAGGGGTCTGGAGGGCCTGTTTGTTTTCTCTTGTTTTGTATCAGTGGTGCAAGTCACCACTCGCCATTATTAAAGTTATTAATACTAAATCATTATAAAGCGCAGTGGCTTAGTGAATAGCACATTTGCCATGCACCTCAAGGGTTAGGGGTTCAAATCCCGCCTTCACCCTGTATGCACGGTGCTTGCATGTTCTCCCTGTGCTTCATGGGTTTCCTCCGGATACTCCAGTCTCCTCTCCCAGTCCAAAGACATGCATTGTAGGCTGACTGGCTTTTCCAAATTGACTGCAGTGTGTGTACGATTGTGCCCTGCAATGGGTTGGCACCTCATCCAGGGTGCCCCAGGTTCCTTGTGATAGGCTCCAGGTGACCCTGTGTTACTTCAATTGAATGCATTTAATCCCATCCTTTAATCTTTAATAAAATTAGACCTATAAATAATGCCAACTCGGACCAAAATTTGGAGAACACAAAGCTTATAGTTCCTTCTGAGTTATCTTTAGCTAAAATACCATTGAACACATATTGAGCCTAATATTTGAATCGCTGGATTCTAATCATAAAATAAACTGCAATGAGCGGTTCGTGAAAATTATTTCACAGTTAAAGGGGGTCTCTCGATGCAAAAGAAAGTTTGATAACCTCCAGATCAACACATCAAGCAGGTTCCGTCAAGACCATACCTGTATTCTGATGGCTGAGCCTGCCTCTAGGCTGGTGAGGGCATCATGTACCCTAATTCTCTTTCCTGAGCTGCAATAAAGCCGCTTACTCACTATGACACAAGCACAGAGGCGTGATGTGACCAGTGATCTCCCCAGTAACGTTACAGGAGCTGCCATCATTGCAGAGCAGATGCGACTGGGCGGAGTTTGCGCTTCTTCTTCTTCTTCTTCTCTGGACTTTAAATGCTTCTCTCTTTATTCATTTAACAAGTATGCAAGTAACATTTAAGGGTGTAAATAGAAATCACTGCTTTTATAACAAAACGATCAACAAAACTCAAACCTATACATGCAAAACACGCTCCTGAACGTTACATATGACATTCACGTTGCTCCAAACGCGCTTCCTGATAATAATAACTTCCCGGTCAGACTTCATCCTATTGGTTATACGCTGCCACGTGATTTAGATTAGCCAATCACAGAGCGCTATAGGTCCTGGGAAATGTAGTTAAACGTGCATACAGGTTCTTTCCCTAACCTGGGAGTCAAATTGAGTGGACATGGTACATGACATTTTTACGAACAATATGAGCTCTAAATTGTTCGTTTCGTTGCGCAGTTCAAATAACAGAAAATGCTCACATTTACTCTGCATCTAAATTAAAGTCCCTGCTTAAATATATAACTATTTACAGTTTATATTCAAATTATAGTGCCTTTCTAACACCCAAAGTTGTTATTCTTGTTGTTGTTGTTGTTGTTCTCTCTCACACACACACACACACACACACACACACACACACACACACATACACACACACCAGTTTAATAGGAACACATACACCTTTGCTTGCTGCTCATTCATGCGGTAATGCAATCAACCAATCATGCAGCAGCACCTTCAGTTCACCTTCAGTTAACGTTCACACTGAACACCAGAATGGGGAAGAAATGTGATCTCAGTGACTTTGAATGTGGCATGTTTTTGGTCCGAGATGGGCTGGTTTAAGTATTTCAGAAACTGCTGATCTCCTGGGATTTCTGCACACAGTCTTTACACAATGGTGTGGGAAAACCTTCCAGTGAGCAGAAGTTCTGTGGGTTCAACACCGGGTTGATGAGAGAGATCAGAGGAGAATACAGCTCCAAGTGAGTACTGCTACAGTGGGCAGAGGATCACCATAACCACACAGCTGAAGTCCAGGAAGAGGACCAGGTGACATTTTTAACTGTTACCCATTCTGATGTATGATGTGAACATTAATTGGAGCTTTTCACTAGTATCTACATGATTTTATGCATTGCACTGCTGTCTCATGATCAGATGATTGGAGAATAGCAAGTATATCACATTCCTATTAAAGTGGATGGTGAGTGTAAATGTTTAACTATATGGCAGTTTATTGATGGTGAAGAAAGGTCATTTTGGCACCAGCAAAAATTTAAGTAAGAAATAAAATGCACACTTAGGGGTGTGCTGTTGTAAGAAAGCAAAAAATCAAAGGGTGTTGGGGGGGGGTGTTACCACTGTTACCTAGTTTATTCATTTCCAATAAAAGTATGTCCTGAAGTGTAGGGATTAATTTAAATCAAAAGTCAATTATTAAAATGTTTCCTTTATTAATTAACACTACATATTGCTTTTAACTCTTTATAGGTACTGTATATGAATTGTTGTGGAACAAGAGAGAAAATAGTTTCTGTTATCACTTACATTATAGCAGCTATAAACATTTGTTCTTTCACCATAGTAAATATTACTAAACACTGAGATGTCTTCCATAGATAGGTAGATAGATAGATAGATAGATAGATAGATAGATAGATAGATAGATAGATAAGATAGATAGATAGATAGATAATTCCTCTTAAAAGAGCTTTAATAATAATAAAAAAAAGTTTAATGAGTTTATCATTTGTTTTAGATTAGGTAGCTCATCCATCATACAATAGGTGCCTGTGAATGAGTGGCTACTTTGGAAACATTGTGATTGTGATTGGACTTACAGTATATCCAGTATTACTACTGTTATAGCTTCTGTTATAGAAAATTAGTCGACATCTTCTGACCAATCAAATTTGAGAATTCAAAAGCATTGTGGTATAAAGAACCACTAAATGTTATTTGGGCAACAAAACTGTTTGTTTTATTTTCCTCTACTGTATTCTCTAAAAACATTCTCTGACACTTTCCATTTTTCTAGCATGCCAGTCTTGTTTTTTTTTTGTTTTTGTTTTTGTTTTTTTTGTTTTGGGTTTTTTTTTTTTGTCCCTGTAGCCATTTTAACTTGCTGATATTTGTTCAGGCCTATCAGCATTACTTGAGTCAGCACAATGCCCTGGCTGTGTTTATCACACTGTTGAAGGGTGAATTTAATGAATACAGCATTAGCCAGTGTTTACAACATTCGAACACTCTGTTTTCTCAAAATTGTGAAGCAGATTATTTGGCAACGCTCAGATTGAGGCATTGTTTGAACATAATAAACATCCCTGTGACACTTCATCCCTGCATATCTGTCACCTGAAATCTACTTTAAACCCATGTTTATGAAACAAATGTTGTAATCAGGAAAATCATTTATGGCCACAGGGTGGCGCAGTAGCTCCACACGAGCTACATAATTTCCCACAGTGCATCATCCATCGGACAGATCTATTTAATGACTTATTTATCAACTCAGCATCTTTTACCTATGTTTTATTAATGTATGTACAGTGTCTCCACAGTCCTGATCTTACCACTTTCAATGCCAGTACTGTTCTTTCCAGCAATCTTGCTTTGTTTCATTAGTAGATCACAGACATACTGCAGGAATATTTGTTGTTAATGGACCATGACATGATGGCATTTGTAACAGCATCTGTATAGCACAGACATAACCTATGTTCCTTTTTTTTTTAAAGCAGTATGCCATCTAAAATACTATTGTGTATTGTAATGAATTAAATTTTGTGGAACATGGTGTCTTCTGGTTCTAATATGCTTTCAGTTCTCATTAATTAGCACCAGTGTTTGCTGTTTTGAGTGACAAATTACTCTGTATGGGCTAACATTACGTCAAAATTAAAAGATTTTTTTACAAAGCGGTGATGAATAAATCATATATTACTTTTGTTGCACAATTATGTAACATCTCATCTTATGTCTCTGACTAATCTTCTGAATGGTGTGTACATGACTGCTTTGTTATAAAATTCACAAACAATTTTTAGAGAATTACATGCTACTTCTACTACTACTACTACTACTACTACTACTACTAATAATAATAATAATAATAATAATAATAATAATAATAATAATAATAATGGACTACATTATACACTGATCAGCCATAACATTAAAACCACAAACAGGTGAAGTGAATAACATTAATTATCTCATTACAATGGCACCTGTCAAGGGGTGGGATATATTAGGCAGCAAATAAATAGTCAGTTCTCAACGTTGATGTGTTGGAAGAAGGAAAAATGGACAAGTCTAAGGATCTGAGATACTTTGACAAGGGCCAAATTGTGACAACTAGACGACTGGATCAGTGCATCTCCAAAACAGCAGGTCTTGTGATGTGTTCCTGGTATGCAGTGGTTAGTACCTACCAAAAGTTGTCCAAGCAAGGACAATGGGTGAAATTGCGAAAGGGTCATGGGTGACCAAGGCTCACTGATGCACGTAGCTAGCCTGTTGGCTCGAATCCCACAGAAGCTACTGTAGCACTAATTTCTGAAAAAGTTAACGTTGGCTATGATAGAAAGGTGTCAGAACACACTGAGCATCAGAACTGGACCATGGAGCAATGGAAGAAGGTCTTTTGATCTGATTAATCATGTTTCCTTTTACATCATACCAGGTTGCGTGTGCGCCACTTACCTGGGGAAGTGATGGTACCAGGATGCACTATGGGAAGAAGACAAGAAGGCATGTGATGCTCTTGGCAATGTTCTGCTGGGAAACCTTGGGTCCTGGCATTCATATGGGTGTTACTTAGACATGTACCACCTATTTAAACACTGGGTACGGTGTACCCTAATGGCAGCAATAATGCACCCTGCCACACTGCAAAAATGTTCAGGAATAGTTTTTGGAACATGACAAAAAGTTCCAGGTGTTGACTTTGCCTCCAAATTCCCCAGATCTCAAACTAATCGAGCATCTATACCATAGCACACCTTCAGAGGTCTTGTGGAGTCCATGCCTTGAAGTGTCATTATATATACAGTACTGTGCAAAAGTTTTAGGCATTGTATTTTTTTAAATACAAACTTTGTAGTAATTTTTTTTTATTTGTTGACGTCTACGTTATCAAGTCAGTACAAAAATGTACTAGATTTCTAAACATTAGTTTTCCAACACAAAATTAAATGTTACAGAATAAAGTTTGTATGTCAGTAAAGAAAGCAGCACATTACGTAAGAGAACACTTTTCAGACATAAAACACATCAAGGTTGCTGGGTTTTGCTGTAAATAATTAGAAGCAAGTGCAACAGTCAGTCTCCAGATGAACCGTGTCTGGTTCTGCACGATGCTCAATAAAACTTACAGCTCATTTCCTTATAAAACTGTAGAAAGTGTACCCGCTATTGTTCTTTTTTTTTTTTTATAGCAAAGGGTCGTCAAACTAAATACTGACTATGCTTCATTTATTACAGTTTATTACTGCACTTTATAGTATTTTTTTTTATGTAGAAACATTTAATTTCTTTATTTTTGAAGGCATCTTTGCTGTACAGCATTTCTTTACGTGTGCCTAAGACTTTTGCACAGTATTGTATATATAGTCTATTATTATTATTATTATTATTAGTAGTAGTAGTAGTAGTAGTAGTACTAGCAGTATATTTTATTTATACTACAATAGAGATATTGTATCATGTACATGCGAGTTATGAATCTCGAAATCTGATGATCAGATGACCAGATTTGCCTTGGTTCTGTATGAATTAATTTGGTCTGGCAGAAGCTTTGGTCGTCTTTATTCACATCTTTATGTTCACCCTGAGTCAATTGGTGATTAGCTAACACCAACAATGATCTTGTTTTAAAATACATAGGCTTCTAAATCCGTTCTCTAAGGGCAGGATGGTCCTCACCCTCTGCCTGTCCAGCGATATACACTGTATTTACTCTTTATTCTTGGGGACTATCATCAATCCCTCTGCAGTCTCAGGAGGAGCATTGATTTTGGCCAGCACGCTTCGTTTAGCTCTGATGAGGCCAATAAAGTGGTGTAATTTCAGGAGATGAGTCCATGGAGCTCAAGCCCAAGTCTAAAACCAGGCGACTCTGAATGAACCGCTCCATGTGGAATCTGACTTCAGCGTATCTTTTTTATAAAGCCCTTTTAATAAGTTGCAGGCCTCCTGCTATGTACAGACCGAATGAGTAGCTTCATAGTTAGGCAATGATGACTTTTCCTCTGTTTCTATTTTAAGCAAAGGTAATTTAATGCATACTGAAAATATGGTGTCTAAGTGAGGCAGCAGCTGAGAACATCTTGTACTCTGCACATTTTCCTACTCTAACACAGTACTGATTCCACATGCAAAAATAAATAAATAACACAACTTTCAGCTTTTGATCTGTCAGAGCAAGTACATTTGTGCTGTCATAGGGTTTGAATATACAGATGAAAACCACTTTTATCACTGTGAAATGTAAAGGACATCTCAAGGATGCAATGATGAACGCATGATGCATGATATGCAGACATCACCTAAGATAGCTTTTTTAATTATCTTCTCATTATAATGGCAACAGATAATTGTAAAGACTGTATGTAACCCAGCTAGTAAATGGCCTCTTGGCTCACAATGAGATGAGCTCATGCGCATTTGTGCACTCTCTCTCTCTCTCTCTCTCTCTCTCTCTCTCTCTCCTTCTCTCTCGTGAGGGCCAACCAAATATCCCCAAGCAGTCAAAACTGTCATACAGTATACAGGTGCATCTGAAAAAATCTGAATATTGTGGAAAAGTTATTTTTTCCCCTAATTTAATGCTATGTCATCTGCTGGTGTTGGTCCACTGTGTTTTCTCAAGTCAAGAGGGTCAACAGTCAATGCAGCGTCTACCAGGAGATTTTAGATCACTTCATGCTTCCGTCTGCTGACAAGCTTTATGGAGATGCTGATTTCCTTTTCCAGCAGGACTTGTCACCTGCCCACAGTGCCAAAACTACTACTAACTGGATTGCTGACCGTGGTATTACTGTGCTTGATTGGCCAGCCAACTTGCCTGACCCGAATCCCATAGAGACTCTATGAGAGACACCAGACCCAACAATACAGACGAGCTGAAGGCCGCTATCAAAGCAACCTGGGCTTCCAGAACACCACAGCAGTCCCACAGGCTCATTGTCTCCATGCCACACAGCATTGATGTAGTAATTTTACCTCTGAAAAGTAATACTTTTCATTAAGTCGACATTTCTGTATTATAAATTCTTTATTTTAATATTTTGAGGTACTGGATTTTTGATTTCCATGAGCTGTAAGCCGTAATTATCAAGATTAAAACAAACAAAAAAAAAAGACTTGAAATATTTCACTTTATTTGTAATGAATCTAGAGTATATGAAAGTTCCACTTTTTTAATTAAATTCCGGGAATTTTTTTTTTCCATGATATTCAAATTTTTTGAGATGCATCTATATTTCTATACAGACCCCCCCACACACACACACACACCCACACACACACAAGCACATTGTGTGTTCCAAAGCTTTATTCAAATGTAATTATTTTCCCCTGCACATTTTTTTATTCCAGTGCAAATATAAAAATCTGTGTTAAGGTATGAAAGGATCCTATGAACCCATATGTAATCATGAGATAGCAACAGAAACTAGGAAGTGATATAGCTTATTAAGCGATATTGCTTGGGCATGAGGGCTGTTGCAGTAAATATCCGCACAGCTGTAATTTAGCTATACACGTGAGTGCCATAGTTAATTACAGCAGTGCTGATATTCACTACAACAGTTGAAAGTGTTATATTGCTTTTATACAACAGTTCCCAAAGAAGCCATAGATGGAGTGAGTGTAGCACATTGCCATACAATGCACAGACTCACTGACAGCCCGTTAGCTAGCTGGCTAGCTTGCTGTTCATCTGGTCAACATTGATTTGTACATTCCTGTTAAAGGTGCATCCGGTGAAACTGGCTTCCCTTCTTCCTTTTCATCTTCAATTCAATTCAATTCAATTTTCAATTAAATTTTATTTGTATAGCGCTTTTTACAATAGACATTGTCTCAAAGCAGCTCTACAGAAATAGAAACATGGTATACAGATAATGAAAGTGTGAATTTATCCCAACTGAGCAAGCCACTGAGTGGCGACGGTAGCAAGGAAAAACTCCCTAAGATGTTTAAGAGGAAGAAACCTTGAGAGGAACCCGACTCAGAAGGGAACCCATCCTCATCTGGGTAACAACAGATAGTGTGAAAAAGTTGATAATGGATTTATATGAAGTCTGTAAGGTCTTAGGTGCAGCCGTAGTCCCAGTAGTCCGGAATTAGAGAAGATTTGAGCTCCATCCAGAGGCAGAAAGGATCTGGATCTCCAGTATCTCCATAAATTTGTGTGGGGCTCGGCAAAAAGGAGAGAGGGAGAGAAAAGATTATTATCAATGTGAATTAGTGAGATAGAATCTAGTCAGGGTAGGCTTGAGTAAATGAATACGTTTTAAGCCTAGACTTAAACACTGAGACTGTGTCTGAGTCCCGAACACTAATAGGAAGGCTGTTCAATAACTGTGGGGCTCTATAAGCGAAGGCTCTTCCCCCTGCTGTAGTGTTCACTACTCGAGGTACCGTCAAATAGCCTGCATCTTTTGATCTAAGTAGGCGTGGAGGATCATATAAAACCAAAAGGTCGCTTAGATATTGTGGCGCGAGACCGTTTAGTGCTTTATAGGTTAATAAAAGTATTTTAAAGTTGATGTGAGATTTTACCGGGAGCCAATGCAGTGTGGATAATATTGGTGTGATATGGTCGTATCTTCTAGTTCTAGTTAGGACTCTAGCAGCTGCATTCTGGACTAACTGGAGTTTATTTATATTCCTAATGGAACATCCAGACAGTAAGGCATTACAGTAATCTAATCTAGAGGTGACGAATGCATGAACCAGTATTTCTGCATCATGTAGTGACAATATGGTTCTTATCTTAGAGATATTTCTGAGATGAAAGAAGGCTATCCTAGTAATATTATCTACATGAGCATCAAATGATAGACTGGAGTCAATAATCACTCCGAGGTCTTTTAACTGCTGTACATGATGAAACAGAAAGACCATCCAGAGTTACTTTGTAATCAGAATGATTACTTCTAGCTACACGTGGTCCTAATAATAGTATTTCTGTTTTATCAGAATTAAGTTAAAGGAAGTTAGTTGACATCTAATGTCCTTTACACAATCCTCAACTTCACTAAGCTTCTGTCTGTCCTCTGGCTTCGCTGAAACATACAGCTGTGTATCTTCAGCATAAAAATGGAAACTAATTCCATGTTTACGAATAATTTGTCCTGGGGGTAACATATATAACGTAAAAAGCAGTGGGCCTAATACAGAACCCTGTGGAACTCCAAAAGTAACCTCAGTACACATGGAGAAATCACCATTTACATCTATGAAATGATAACGATCGGTCAGATAAGACCTGAGCCAGGAGAGGACTGTTCCCTTAATACCAACAACATTTTGAAATCTATCAAGGAGAATAGTGTGATCTATAGTATCAAAAGCTGCATTAAGGTCGAGTAACACAAATCTTCATATTTCATATTTTAAAGAAAAATGTATATTCATAAAAATTTGCCATGTATGCTTATGATATATCGCTAGCTCTACTGTAATAATGGTTTCAATGTAACATACTATTGGTAGAATTGGGATATCTGTGGCGAACACAGACTACGTTCACATGCACATCAACATTCAAGTATTCATAGAAATTTGCCAATATTCTAATTACTATTGGGGGGCATGGTGGCTTAGATGTTAGCATGCTTGCCTCACACCTCCCGGGTTGGGCATTCAAATCCCGCCTCTGCCCTTTGTGCACAGAATATGCATGTTCTCCCTGTGCTTCTGGGGTTTCTCCCCCAGCCCAAAGACATGCCTTGTAGACTGATTGACATTTCCAAATTGTCCGTAGTGTGTGATTATGTGTGCAATTGTGCCCTGCGATGGGCTGGTCTCCCATCCAGGGTGTCTCCTGCCATGTGCTCCGAGTTCCCTAGGGAAAGGCTTCAGGCTCCCCAACAACCCTGTGTAAGATAAGTGGTACAGAAAATGGATGGATGGATGCAATTAGTATTGAGTCATATAAATGCAGCAATCTTATTGCCCAACTCAGATTAAGACAATATTCTGGTGCCCCAGATTCTTATTCCCACCCCTGAAATATGCCTATTTTAATCAGAAATGTATTTCATGTAAACTCCTTATTAGAAAATCAAGTAAAAGGAGATATATGCGCATACTCAGTCCACAAGAAATTGTGGATGCTTTAGGCTGGGTATTTAGGAATGGCAACTCAGGCATACTTTCAACAACCATGTATACAGTATCTCACATAAGTGAGTACACCCCTCACATTTTTGTAAATAGTTGATTATTTCTTTTCATGTGACAACACTGAAGAAATGACACTTTGCTACAATGTAAAGTAGTGAGTGTACAGCTTGTGTAAATTTGCTGTCCCCTCAAAATAACTCATTAATGTCTAAACCGCTGGCAACAAAAGTGAGTATACCCCTAAGTGAAAATGTCCAAATTGGGCCCAATATGTCAATATTTTGTGTAGCCACCATTATTTTCCAGCACTACCTTTACCCTCTTGGGCATGGAGTTCACCAGAGCTTCATAGGTTGCCACTGATGGAAAATGGCTAATTAGGCCCAATTTGGACATTTTCACTTAGGGGTGTTCTCACTTTTGTTGCCAGTGGTTTAGACATTAATGGCTGTGTGTTGAAATATTTTGAGGGGACAATAAATTTACACTGTTACACAAGCTGTACACTCACTACTTTACATTGTAGAAAAGTGTCATTTATTCAGTGTTGTCACATGAAAAGGTATAATCAAATATTTACAAAAATGTGAGTTGTTTACTCACTTTTGCGAGATAATGTACATATAAGCATTGTATTCGGAATATAGCTGCAGCCCAAATATAGACCTTATATTTGATGTGCATGTAAATTTAGTTACACTCAAGCCAAGTGATACAAACAGTTAAATGTCCCAGTGTTATAGTAAATATCATCACTCTTGGCTGCCACTGTTGGGCCCTTGAGCAAGGCCCTTAACCCTCTCTGCTCCAGGGTCAATGTATCATAGCTGACCATATGCTCTGACCCCAACTTCCTGGCATGCTGGGGTATGCGAAGAAAATAATTTCACTGTGCTGTTATGTATATGTGACCAATAAAGACTCATTATCATTATAGCCTAGCTAACACTTCAAGTTGGTAAATGGTAAATGTGCACTTATATAGCGCTTTTATCCAAAGAGCTTTACACTGTGTCTCATTCACACATTCACACACACCAGTGGTAGCAGAGCTGCCATGCAAGGCGCTAACTTGCCATTGGGTGCAACTTGGTGTTCAGTGTCTTGCCCAAGGACACTTCGGCATGTGGAGTCACCCGGGCCGGGAATCGAACTGCCAACCCTACGATTAGTGGACAACCCGCTCTACCAAATATATTTTTTAAACAGCATGGTGGCTTAGTGGTTAGCATGTTCGCCTCACACCTCCAGGGTTCGATTCCTGACCAGGGCCGTGTGTGCGGAGTTTGCATGTTCTCCCTGTGCTGCGGGGGTTTCCTCGGGGTACTCCGGTTTCCTCCCCCAGTCCAAAGACATGCATGGTAGGCTGATTGGCGTGTTTAAAGTGTCTGTAGTGTATGAATGGGTGTGAGTGTGTATGTGATTGTGCCCTGCGATGAACTGGCACCCTGTCCAGAGTGTACCCAGCCTTGCGCCCGATGCTCCCTGGGATTGGCTCCAGGTTCGCCGCAACGCTGAAGAAGGAGTAAGCGGTAGAAGATGGATGGATATTTTTTAAACTATATTTATATTTTTCACTGTACATCCATGTTATATTGTAAAATAGCAAGCTATCCTGTCATGGTAGCAAATGTTTAATACCATAAACAAATTTTTGTTGTTAATCGCTATTATGATTCTATTTGACTAAATGGTGGCTGACAACCACAATGTCAGCCTGTAGATCTGAACACTTTCAAGGAAAAGACAGCTATGTCCACCCACTTTGAAAATAATTGCTGTATAGAAGACATCTGTTGAGAGACTGGAATAAACATTTCACATTTGAATCACGGGTGGTGAGTAGACGAAGATCCGGGGAAAGGTATCTGGATTTGTACTCACTATTGATCTTATGGAATTGTCATTGCTTAAAGATTCATGAGCTTAGCTACACAAATCCTTCAGGAGCCAGCCAATATCTTTGCAGCAGTACTTAAGAACCCGCATATCCATTCCAGCCTTTGTTTGTAGAAGACTGAATTCTCCAATAAGAGAAATCAGGACTTCAACCCTCAGACTACACTTACTTCCCTCTGAGATATCCCTTACTTTATACTAAAAGGTTTCCAATATCACAGAAAGCAGCCGCCTTCTTCTTCTTTCTCTCTCTGTCTCTCTCTGTCTCTCTCTCTCTCTCTATTGGTGCTGGAGACAGTAAAGGGGGGCATGGTGGCTTAGTTAACCCTTAGTTAGTGGTTAACCCTTTGTCGGTTCGAATCCCACTTCTGCCCAGTGTGCGTGTTCCCCCCATGTTTCTGGGGTTTCCTCCAGGTACCCCCCCCCCCCCCCCAAAAAAACACCCCCCCAATTTTTTTTTTTTTTCTTTTTTTTTTTTTTTTTTTTTTTTTTTTTTTTTTTTTCCCAAGTACACCCCCCCCCCTTTCCCCCCCCCCCCCCCCCCCCCCGCCCCTCTAGTTCCTTAAAAAAATCACATGCTACTAGTTGTACTGTAAGTGTTCTCTAGTTAGCATAGAGTTTGATAACATATACTTTATGACTCGGGACAAAATTACAAAATTTCTCATAAAAGAATATGAGTTCTATCTATCTATCATGACATGCTGCCAAGTCTGTAGCATCATTATAAAGGTGTTTATCATTAGTTCTTAGTTATGAGTAGTGAATGTAGAACATACTGTAACAAACAATCCACAAACAATCCATTATGGTTGTAATGGAACCAAGTATGGCAGATTTTTGGATAATTGCTTGAAAAGATAACATGACAGTGGACATATGGATTTTATATCATAAGGTTCAGGTCAAATGTTTTGCAGATGCCTTTATCCAGAGCAACTATTATTTATCTCATTTATACAACTGAGCAGTTGAGGGATAAATGCCTTGTTCAAGCACGCAGCAGTGGCAGCTTGGAAGCGTTGGGACTCAAACTCAACCTTCCACTCAGTAATTCACCATCTTTACCACTGAGCTATCACAGCCCAGACATACACATACCAGAGGATGGAGTGGCTACTATAAAATTGCACCAAGGCGTGAATTTGTGTGCATGGTGTACTGTGATGAACTGGAATCTCATCCAGGGTGTATTCCAGCCTCACAACCAGTGCTCCTGGGATAGGTTGTGCAACCATGACGGGATAAAGTTGCTACTGAAAATGAATAAATTAATGTTTACTATATAGTTGTGTTACCACACCAACTGATTTGGAACAGTATATGATTGAACCTGAGCTCAGGTACTGTCTGTGTTTCACATGTTCTCTCTGTATCCATGTGGGCTTCTTCCTAAGTCTACAGTTTTCATGGTTACTAAAACCTTGTTGTAGGTGGATTAGTTACTCTAAATTGGTCCTTGGTGTGAAAGACTGTGTGTGTGTGTGTGTGTGTGTGTGTGTTTCCATATCTTGGTGGGGACCAATTTAACCTTATGGGGCCATATGTCTGGTCCACACGATGAAAATAAGATAAAGATAAAGGTCCTTCTTGCAATGTTAATAAAATAATTAAATTAGACAAAGCTAGACAGAAAGTAAATTATCATCTGAGCATTATTCAGAGGCATTACTGAGGTAAGTATACTCTTTACACTGAAACTGAGTGATGAATGTACCATTTAGTGTGCATGTTTCACACGGGAAATTAAATGTATTGCTCATTTAAAACCCATTTACAACACTGGTCCTTAAAGTCTAATTATTAGTTCACCTTTGCAGTCAGTGTTAAGGTACATAGTAAATGAATAATGAATGTATATCCACAAGGTGAAACTGTCCTAATGGCTTTAGCATTGTATAGTTGAGTGTCACATACTGTATAACAACACATAGTAATTTCAACCAAATTAATGCCACTGAGGAATGAAAAAGGAAAAAAAATATCCTAAAATAGTAGCAAATAGCGATCACTTTCTTTTTCCATAGATGGAATATAAGTATAGAAGTGAGTACTGATGATCTGTGTGTTTTCCCAAGGATGGTCACACCGAGGCATAGTACACTTCTTGTGCCAACAGTATGCCCACAAACTACTGCAGCCTTCTGTTTAAACCTTGATTAACATACATGAGATTGGTCCCTTGGCAGTGCGAAGCTTGGCTGTGAAGGTGATAATGAGACAGCCTGCAGCCTCTAGATAAACAAAGGCATGGTTTGTCCAAAAACAGCTGAGCAGAATTTATTATTATAAGTGAAACACATCATGAGTCAGTCTTTAGGAAAAAGAGTAACATGTAGGTAGATGGAGACAGATAGTACAGTGCGCACTGTAGCAATGCTCGAGAAACCAGATACAGGTTCTAAGTGCATGATGGCGATAGATGGACACTAAACCCAAATGGAGTTTCAGTTTACATTGCAGAGGCTAATTCATCTCGGAGAGATGTTTAACAGCTGCTCTCTCAGCAGACATTTCCACACAAATTCATGAGTAATTACCTCTGTTTATGGAGACAAGACCCACTACTTACTAATCAGCATTACTATAAATTACAGTGCTTAGGATCTCCACAAGGGCTAATTTTGAGAACTATACTCCACACACATATGTGTTAAGCAAAGCCTGAATGTGATGAAACTGTAACAGGGGCTTGTTAACAGCTTTCCACATGCCACTTCTGTATTTTCCATTGTGTCATAAAGCCATTGTTTGTTTATGAATAGGGATTTGACAAAGATGCTTTAGAGGACCTGTGTGGTATAAAATAATTGTTTTCAACTATTGCTGTGCTACTATAGAAAAGCTTTAGAAAAGCACTCTAATCATTATTATTATCTAAATTAAAACAATCTATTCAGAAACATAGCAGTGATTATAATAACCCTTGTTTGTGTGCGTCTTTGTTTGGAAAAGGCTTCATCGGACATGTCAGCTGTTTTCATGTGGATTGGGGTATAATTACTGTTTCGTTCAGCGCATTCTCTGTCTTTTGTAATCATCAGTGCACAGCATATACCAGAACCATATACACTCAAATAACATTCAACCTTTCCTGAGATAAAACCCACGTACAAGCCTACATATGTTTGTGACCCTACTCCCTCTTAGGCCTATTCAAAGATATGTCTTTATATCTAAGAATTACCAGTGGATAAAACAAACAAAGTATAAAATGCACAAGGGGAATTCAGTCAGGAACTTCTAGCTAGAGAGGAAAATGATTCAGTCTTCATGATTCTGCATGTTTCAAAGTCCTGACGGTGGAAATTCGATGTATGTCTTTGGACTGTAGATGGAAACTGGAGTACCTGGAGGAAACTCCAGAACCACGGGGAGAACATGCAAACTCAAAGCACACAGAGCGGAGGCGGGAAACGAACCCCCAACCCTGGAGGTGTGAGGCAAATGTGCTAACCACCAATGAATCAAATACGCTTCTTCCATTCTTTTCATTTTAGTAGCACAAGATATAAAAATTTTAATTTTATGGGTAATGATATACCACACATATGCTGAATATATTCCAGAAATGCCATTTCTCGAATGACTCTATTCCATTCAGACACCCATGAAACAGCCCTCTCACGTGCTGCATACTACAGTGACAGTGGGATTAAAATACTACCTCAAATTTTTTCATGCATTCTCAAAAAAATCTGAAATTAACGAAGCCTGATAAAGGGCTACTACTTCTGAACTGAATATGAAAATGCTATCTGCATTTACAGTACCATAATAAAATTGAACTGATGTGCTGAACTTTAGAACGATCCAGCCATTGCATTTAAGCGCTGCCGCAAGTACGACACACTGCTCCTTAAAATGAAAACATTGCTATATGTCCCACATACAGTGCTTCAGCTTCAATATAATGTTCTTTTGATCTTAAATCATGGGAGCACTCATGAACACTGTAAAAGGATGTCAAAAATAATGTCAAAATTAATCCATACAGAAAAAGATATTTCGTTTTACGAAAAAGCAGTATGGACCGCTGCTAAGTTGCCTGCACTTATAAAAAATGCATGCATTTTGTTTTATTCCTGACATGTCTGGACAAATTTGACCTTTTATTGGTTGCTCAAGGACCCCGAAGACCTTCCACCACAATGCATCATACATGGAGACAAACTGGCATTTCTGCTCCTCTAAATATATTTCTGGTCTGGAAAATTCTTATTGTTCAGTTAAAAAAAATGAATGTGCTGTCCCTTCCATCGCCATGCACACAAATCATTAATTTGTCCATTCATGCCACTCCATTTAGTAAGGAGATTTTCTAGTCATAACAAATGGTTGGGATTCTGTCATCAGTTCTCTTTGCTGCATTTATGTTATTGAAGCAGCAGTAGCACAATTAAAATGCCGACTTGAGCCATGCACCAATGACATTCAACTGCAGGTGAGAAATGGATTAATAACTGCAAATGAGCTAAATGGAAGCTGCATTCTGAATCCTGACCCAAACACTCAATAGTGTAATTAAGGTTATTTACATTACTGCCATATCTCAGAAATTACAGTCAGATCTAAAATGACAAAATGACAAAACAATAGTAACGCTACTTTATAGACAAAAAGATGCAACTTTATTTGAATGGGCCGACCTAATGGACCTGTATCATTTCTAAATGGCACAAAAAAAAGCTGGGTTTATATCATCTGATCCATGCTAATCAAAAAAAAAGCTTTTGCACACTGTGCAAAACTATGAACTATTTTAACATACTTAAATACCAAATTATTTATTGTGAAATATATATATATATATATATATATATATATATATATATGAGATGCATTACATATGGAATAATTACAAAGTTTAAGACTTTGGCTTACAAATCAATTAAACGTCATGTGTCATGCATAAATGACAAGTAGTAAATATACATACATTTATTCACTTAGCAGACGCTTTTATCCAAAGCAACTTACAAATAAGCAAAGCGATATATCAAGCAGGGAACAATACAAGTAGTGCTACTATACAAGATCCATTAACTGAATACCAGAGGAAGCAAAGTGTACAGAGTAGAGGTGTAAGTGCATTGTCTGTGTGTTTTTTTTTGTTTTTTTTTTTTAGGAGTTGGTTAGGTGTTCTCGGAAAAGGTGGGTCTTTAGCGGTTTTTTGAAGATAGTGAGAGATTCTGCAGTCCGGATTGAGGTCGGAAGAGCATTCCACCACTGGGGAACGGTATGTGTGAAGGTTCTGGAAAGGGACCTTACGCCTCGCTGAGTGGGAACTACATGACATGCATTTTAGCATAATCTTGATTACAGTGAACATGATTTCACTTTGTATTTTTAGGTTTCTAGAAGGAGGAAAGATGGCATGATGGTGGCATTCACAAACTCATTCACACCTAGGGGTATCATGTGTTGGAGACAGATCAAGGTCAAGACAAGAAGGAAAATGAACCATTAGACAGGCAACAGCAACAACAAACAAGCAAGCACAACAGATGCTGTTGGGGAAACTGAGGGGAGAACACACAGAAATTATATAGAGGAATTAACCAAGAGAAAACACACAAACAGGAAATGAAAAGGATAAATGAAGAAGTTTAAAATATGTGTGAGGTTTCCCTCTGGTGGCTTGGTGGTGAACTAGAGGTAATTTAGCGTAGCTAATATACGATATTTTTTGAAAACCCACACGGATGGGAGAAAGGGAAGAACATGCAAACCTCCACATAAACAGTTCCCCAAGCTCTAGCTCTAAATCAGGGACCATGGAGCTATGATGTGTTTTGTTAAATTTCCTGCGAAATCTGATGAGGAAATAAATGCTCAATGTTCTTTTAATGGCAATTTTATAGTTTACAATTGATATGTATGTAATGGTAATGGAATTTCCCTAGGCCAAATATCAAGTGTTACACTGTATATTAAAAACACCGTACAAATCTATCTTGTGGCTGTAGTAGAACTATAAAGCACTGGGCAGTGGTTTATTTCAAGAAGGATTAAAAAAAAAGCTGGTGTATCTTCTGAGATCCTTTACAGATATGAGTAAGAGGCAGGGAAGAAATGCTACCATTGAAGAACAGAGAAGTACAGCAAGGATACTTTGTCAGGAAGCACAACATCTTGGTGCATTGGGAACTGCAGAGGACTATGGTACTATGGCAACTGAGCGGTGGGGTCTGCTTGACATAGAAGACTAAACAGCTGAGTGGGACAGAGTACCTGCTTGAATCAGCTAGAGACAGTAAACATGTTTACAGAAAACTGTATGGATAAGCAAAATGTAGAGCGACTGAGTGCTAAATTGCAGCACAAAGAAAGAAAATGGGAATTTTATATATCAAAATATATATAAAAGCTGATGATTGGAACGACTCAAGAATTATTCAATTAGGTCCGTCTGACCAGAGGAGCATTCTTCATGCTGGATGGTTTTTATAAAAAGGAAAACAGCATTTGTTAGGTTGAAGAATTCTATTAACTAGGCTGAGTTGGATATTGCTGGCAAATATGATAGTCTGAGTAGATGATAGTGGTCCATCCATTCATTCATTAATTCATTCAGTCATCAGTAACCATTATATATCTTAATCAGGGGCACAGTGAATCCAGATCATATCCTAAGCAAGAGTGCACCCTGGAAGGATGCCATTTTATTGACACTTATTTACATTTATTCACACATAGGGCCAAGTCAGAGTTGCTAATCCACTAATACCAGCATGTTTTAGAAGGTGGGAGAAAATCAAGTAATTGGAGGTACCTAGAGATATAAAATCATGTAAAACACAAATGTTTGTTTAATGAAATACTATATTTTAATGAAATGTAAATGTTTCTTCCATTACACAAGGTGTTAGTTTGTTCCAGTACTTTTATACTCTTAATACACACTCAATAGTTTGTACCTTTTCTTCACAAAAAGAGTACATACTTTTAGTACATATATATAAAAATGCCTATTGGGATGCAGAGTCTGTCATGTTCACAGTCACCATCATTCTGACCCCCTGCACCTGTATTCAATCACCATCACACTATTGGAGGACATTCTCATTTTCTCGCTATCTCACTTTATTGTGAAGTATATGCTTGGTGTCTTTGTTACCTGTTGAGACCAAGCCTTTGTACTTTGCTGCATAGCTATTCTGGTTTTGATCCCTGTTTTGGTTTTCTGATTTTTGATTCTTGCTGTACCTTGTTTATGTTGTTTGCCTGACCATTTTCAGATTCCTGTTCCTGATTTGTGTTCAAGCTTTTTAATAAAGATTTTGAATACCTGTACTTGTGTCTGTCCCTTCTGCCTGTCGGGGGGAATACATTCCCCTTGAGATTTTCAATGAATAGCCTACTCTGAAGATTAAAATGAAAACTAAAAAGTATGGGTTTTTTTCCTCCTGCAAATTTAATTTAGTACAAGTAGTCTTCCCACCTTACAGGGTTAGTTATACCATATGTGTACATTCTGGGATTTATCGTATAGGGTTAAACTGTAAATACCTTATATCCTTGGATTTAATCACAGAGATGCTTGAAGTTATTTTACAGACTTGCAGAGAAATAAGCTCATAAGGACATGGGGAATTAAATCATACGTAAATATATTACTCTTGCATAGGCTGATCTAATTTTAACCCAGCCAGTGGTATGGGTGTCAGCATAGGTATTGTCCTGTTTTCCTCATTGTGTCAAGCCTTTTGGGATCTGATATCCCCTAGGGGTAGTTTCTCTAATAAAAGCATTAGCTGTGCTGTCAATAAGAATGAACATACAGTACAAAGGCAGTCTGGCTGGTGAATGTCGGACTGTGTCTGCTCTTCCTACTAATCGCCATGTTGACATTTCTCTGGGCTCTACCATTGTTCACACCTGTCAAAAAAATGGAGCCGGGCGTCGCAACACAGCTGAGACCCTCCCTATGACAGTGCTTCTGCTGAGATCACCTCAATCTTACAGAAATTAGCATTCTCGCCTTCAAGAGCATCTGAATTTTAAAGAAGCCTTATCCGCCACTTTCTGCCAGCATTCGGTTGTTGATTTGTGATGAATAGCCAGCAGGAGAGTAAACAGCGCAGTACAGGTGCTTCTAAAGCTTATCAGCAGAAGTGAATAAAATTTATATCCACAAGTCAGCGAACAGGCAGGTATGCAGGCAGGTTAAATAACAAATTCAACACAGGAAAATGATTGAATGTTTAATGAGTATCCACAAGCAGAAGCATCCCATAGTGTTTTAAAATTCACTGGTCTTAACCATAGGTTTAAAGCCTAGCATAGCATAGTATGTGTTCATGTTGCACATGGAGTCTTTTATAATGAAGTTAACAGAACCTGTTACTTTGTGTAAGGTCTACACTCATAAGACCTCTCGCTTTCTTTCTCTCTCTCTCTCTCTCTGAATCCCTACTTCCAAGTATTTGATAGATGGGAGTGACATAAAACAAAAGATGCATTTTAATGTCCTGTCTTGTACATTTCCTTTGTTATACTCGGTGCATTTAGGGAACTGAATGCATTTAAGAAATGAGGAATCTGGCTTGTCAAAGCAAATGTGGCCACACATCATATACAAAGTAATGTTTTGGAAAACAAAGACACATTTACGAGTCCCATCAGAGCATCATCGCTATTGTCTGAACTCAAGCTGTTGTTTGCACTGGTTTTGTATTGATTCATTGTGAATTCACAGCCTCCAAACATCAGCGTGAGACTGGGAGGACAGACCAGGTGTCTGATTATGAGTCATTTCTATGTTTATGGACTTAGAAAACATTGCTAGCACCCCATGTGAATGAATGACTGTATAAAACATTAGACACAGCAGGCATATGGCCCTTGCTGATTTGAACAACATTCACTTTTGTCAGTGTTTCCTCCGTGTAACTCTAAAAAGTCAGAATGTTTGTCGGAAGGCTGAAAGGCAGCCTGAAGGTTTTGCCTAAACCCAGGAGGAGTCTAGCTTATTGTTTACTTCACTTAAGGTCTGACTTCTAATTATGAGTTTTGGTAGCAGGTAGGAGGAGCACAAGGTTTAAAGATGAACTGCAAATATCAGATAATTCGAGAGTATTACTAAGCATGGACACTGAGAACATTTTTAGATGGTCTGAATTCTCATAAATAATAATCTCAATTAGTTTACTACTATTTGTTATTTTACTATCCGTTATACATACTCAATGTCCACTTTATTAGGAACACTAGAGACTGTTGTGTGTGAAAATACCAGGAGATCAGCAGTTTCAGAAATACTCAAACCAGCCCATCTGGTCATGCCATGATAAAAGTCCCAGTGATCACACTCTCTCTTCATTCTAATGTTTGATGTGTACATTAACTAAAGCTCTTGACCTGTATCTGGATGATATCATGATGAATGTGCAGGTGTACATTAGGTGTTCCTAATAAAGTGGACAGTGAGTGTAAATCTCTACATATAAAATAATTGAAAAGAGCAGTAGTAAACTACTCTTTAGTCATAAACTAAATCAATATCTGGAGTGGTGTGACCACCCTTCTCTCAGGTACACTGTTTTATAAGAAAACTGGCTGGTATGTTTTTCCCTGTATCTTGGAGAACATGGGGAACTGGAGACTTTAGCTGTCTCACTTGCTTTTGCAGCTAAACCAGTCAGCCTTCACTATGGTTTTATCTGAAAATGGTCAGTTACATAATGTGTTACTAATATGTTCTTTTGGTAACATTTATTATGATGGCTGCCGCACAGCTCTAGGTTTTCCAATTCAATCCTGAGCTACCTTTTCTACTGATACACTAATGCTGAAGAGAAACATTCAAGACATATCATATTTAAAATTGAGGGTTGTCTAATATGTTTGTACAGTACTGATGGATTTTCAAAGGAAAAAATGGTGGTTCTGCTATGATGTGGGGACACGTTTTGTTGTCATGGTTTGGGTCCATTTCTACTCTAAGAGGGAAGAGTCACAGTAAATCAATACAATGTTTTTCCAGCTGATCAGCTTTCATTTTATGATGAATCATTTCTCATCTAATGGGAATGATTTCTTCCAGGTGTCTTCCATTCTTCTCTAGGATTTGGATGAAAACAATGCAAATCATATGCTGTGGCCTTCACAGTCGCCACATCTCAACCCAGTGGAACCCAGTTGGTTGAACAGCTCTCTTTACCACCATCATCAAAACACCAACTGAAGCATTATCTTTTGGAAAAAGTGGTGTTCATTCCTCCAGAGACTTGTAGCATCTACAGTATCTCACAAAAGTGAATACACCCCTCACATTTTTGTAAATATTTGATTATATCTTTTCAAGTGACAACACTGAAGAAATGACACTTTGCTACAATGTAAAGTAGTGAGTGTACAGCTTGTGTAACAGTGTAAATTTGCTGTCCCCTCAAAATAACTCAACACACAGCCATTAATGTCTAAACTGCCGGCAACAAAATTGACTACACCCCTAAGTGAAAATGTCCAAATTGGGTCCAATTTGTCAATATTTTGTGTAGCCACCATTATTTTCCAGCACTGCCTTAACCCTCTTGGGCATGGAGTTCACCAGAGCTTCACAGTTTGCCACTGGGGTCCTCTTCCACTCCTCCATGACGACATCATTGGTGGAGTTGGTGGATGTTAGAGACCTTGTGCTCCTCCAATTTCAGTTT
The DNA here is from genome assembly GCA_012411365.1 of Ameiurus melas. Classification (NCBI taxonomy): domain Eukaryota; kingdom Metazoa; phylum Chordata; class Actinopteri; order Siluriformes; family Ictaluridae; genus Ameiurus; species Ameiurus melas. Next base: position 22,403,381 of record CM022759.1, read on the forward strand.
GAGGATGCCCCGCAAATGCTCAATAGGGTTTAGGTCTGGAGACATTCTTGGCCAGTCCATCACCTTCACCCTCAAGGCAAGGCAGTGGTCATAATCATGCTGCAATACTTCCCTGAGGCCCAGTCTCCGAAGGGAGGGGATCATGCTCTACTTCAGTATGTCACAGTACATGTTGGCATTCAAGGTTCCCTCAATGCTCAATGAACTGTAGGTCTCCAGTGCCGGCAGCACTCATGCAGCCCCAGACCATGACACTCCCACCAATATGCTTGACTGTAGGCAGGACACACTTGTTTTTGTACTCCTCACCTGGTTGCCGCTACACACGCTTGACACCCACCCACAACCACCCCCCACCCACAACCACCCCTAAAACCTCTGCAGCAATACTGACAGCACTCATATGTCTATTTCCCAAAGACAACCTCTTGATGATGCTGAACATGTTGAGTTATTTTTAGGGGACATCAGATTTACACTGTTACACAAGCTGTACACTCACTACTTTACATTGTAGCAAAGTGTCATTTCTACAGTGTTGTCACATGAAAAGATATAATCAAATATTTTCAAAAAAATGAGGGGTGTACTCACTTTTGTGAGATACTGTATGTCAATGTGCCTTGAAGCTAATCTGGTGGTTCATTATGGCATTACTAACCCATGTTGCCTTTTCCTTTTATTTGTCACTCATCTATGTAAACATAAATTATATATACAAATGACTTGTCACTTATCTGTTAACTATATCAATGCTTGGCGAATGGAAAGGTGCTATGTACTGTATATTTGCGGGCTGTGGTTATGATTAAAATGTGAATTAGAAGTGAAAAATGCTGATGCATTAGTAAAAATATTTGAACATATTATTACTATGGTAAATGCATATGGAATAAAAATAGTAGCAATTTTATATCGTGAATGTGCTTGTTGTGCATCATTGAATTACTTATTCTTTGTTTATGACCTGTTTAGAGAAATAATTTTAACAGTTAACAGTTAATATATATATCTATCTATCTATATCTATCTATCTATCTATCTATCTATCTATCTATCTATCTATCTATCTATCTATCTATCTATCTATATATATATAATTTATAGTTTTAACTATGAATGAATCTTTTGTTTCTTAATTGGATCTTAACAATTTCAACTGGCAGTGATAGTCTTGATTTTATAGTTTAATACAGCAATGTTATGGTAAGATTTAGAGATTTGAGATCAGTTTTATTGACCATAGGCCACTGTTTTTTAAATGACCACATGTCAAGATCTGCCAAAAGTGATGGAAAACCTATTACAGGAATTAGTTTGCATGAAATAAGACGGGTTAACATTCTCAATGCACCATGTTTATAGTTTTTTGTGGGGTTAGCCTTAAAATGAGGCACAATAAAAACAGGTCACTTGGAACACCTGCCCGCTATTAGCTGCATTAGTGCAACAGGAAGAAGACTTGCCTTTACCTGTGGGAGTGCAAGCACGGATGTGTGCCACACACACACACACACACACACACACACACATGCACACACACACACACACACACACACACACACACACACACACACACACGCACTTACATTTGCATAGAGAGTTTGGAGCTTAACCTTTGCAGGTGTGTTTCAGTAGTGCTGATGAACAGTATCTATGAGCCGAAAAACCGGAAATGTCTCTGCAGTAAATGAAGGCTGACTTTAACAGATTTAGTAGGATGGTTCACACTGAGAAACCTTCCCACAAATACACTCATATACAGCATCAGCAAATTTGAAATGACCATTATTATGGTTGGCCTGAATTGGTATGTACACTACAGTTATTTTTGTTCATTTATTTAAGAAAAGGAGCACTAGCCTCACCAAAGCAATTTAGGAAGATAAAAATAAAGACCCCTGTGAGGTTGCAGGCTGGAGCAGCTGCTGAGGAATACTTGAGATATAATGAGACAAACAGTCACAGTAGGCAGTGTTACACTGAGAATTGAATCAACTACATTGTATATAATGGAGGTTATTTTCTCTATGATATAGTATGTAATGGCATGATCTAGCATACTTCTGCTGTGTATAATATGGGAAACCCTTTACATGGTCGAATCTTGGCAATTTCTCTTATTGATGGTTCTGGAAAAGGTTTTACTGAACTGAAAAATTTTTCTGTTGTATGTGTTACATCTACTAATAAAGTTCTGGCATTTTAAATTCTTAGTGAAGATACATGAAAAAATAACTAAGATCCTAGCTAATTTTATTAGCGGGTGCCTTTTCTTCCATCCTGTGTAGATGTTAGGTAGATGGTTATATATATCCATATATATCTACTGTATATCTATATCTATCTATCTATCTATCTATCTATCTATCTATATATATATATCTTATATATATATATCTATATATATATATCTATATATATATATATCTATCTATCTATCTATCTATCTATCTATCTATCTATATATATTATATATATATATATATATATATATATATATATATATATATGTGTGTGTGTGTGTAAAGGCCTAATATCCATATTTTTGCATGTAGCTATATCAATTGAAGTTCATCAATAATTGGCTGAATTAGATGTCATGGTACATTCATTCAAAAACAAGAAAAAAAAAACAACACTACTCGTGTATTAAAAAAATCTACAGTTTAATGTGGCTAGCTTACGGAAGCCCTAATTATTATAAAATTTGTGTTTCTTGTTTTTTCGTGATCTTGACAGAACAAAAAGCAATTTTCTCATGATGTAATTGTATAAAAGGACAATGTTGTGATATGTGAATGGGACTTGTGTTGCTTGCATGCTTGTTCACCTAAAACCCGGGGGGAGTTGGACAGTCTTTTAGTGACGTTAACTTTTCCACATTCTATTGGAGGGAAAGCATCAGATTTTTCTCGCCCTGTGACAGCTCGCTGACCAGACAACACTGAAATCTTGGGACCACCTTGGCTAGGGGAGGCCCTACAGTAGCACTGGGGCTAACTGCCCTAACAACCTCATGTCCCCTGATACGTCCCTCCACGGCCCCTCAGGACTGCTCCTCTTTTGTCTGCTTGGCCTTTATGACCATTCTCAGATCAGGCCTAGTCGCAGGCCGCAACTGGCTCCACTCGTGGATGCCTGGGTGAACTCGACACAACAGGGAAGGAACTGGCTGAATGCTGCCACATGTCGATCTCACTCAGCAGGTCTGCTTGTTTGCAGGCCTGCAACACTGTCATTGCCTGCAGTGACCCAAGCAAGACCCACTACTGCATAGGCCTTGCCCACCAATGCCACGGTGGCCTTACATGGCTTAGATGGCAAAGCCGGCCCCCCTAATTATCTGCCATCAATGGAGAGAGGTAGCTCGCGCCTCCTCCACCTTCAGCATAGCTAAATTGCCACGCTGATCATTCCATTCCATTCTGTTATACATACGGCTTATGCATGGTTATCTCCCAGAAGCCTGATATTTTGTCATGCACTTCTAGAAAAAAGGGGAGTTTTCTGCAGTGTGAGGGATTTACTTTCACTTGGGAGAAAAAAAGCTCATCCAGCCTTAGTAATCACTTCAAGCAGCTCTTTATGTGCTGCTCTCAGTTTTTAGTACACCCTTCTGGCTCCTCGGAGTCATTATTATTATTAATTTTTTAATGTTTTTTTTTTTTTGGGCTTTCCAGAACGGAAGGAGGAGTCATGTGTGCTCCAAACTCCAGCCAAGAGCCGGACCCGGAAGACAGAGGAAGAGATAGAGCAGCGCTCGTCTCCGGCTCTTCTTCCGGATCCATAAGAGATCCCCGGGACCTGAGACGGCCCAAATCCGCGAGGCTCTGAAACCCAACTCGCTTTAGCTTCCGAGAGTAAGCGCCGAGCTGCTTAATGTAGGCGTTATAATGTGCAGTCAGACCTCTCGCATTATAACCATGACATGCGTCACACAGAAAGTGTGCACTCCTCCCTGTGATGAAATGGGAGCAAGGTGTAACACACTTACTGAATTCTCTCACTCATTCTTTTTAATTTCTTCTTTTTTCAAGGGATAGAAAAGACCAGAGATTCTAAGAAAAGATAGAGAGGAAATGAAGCGTCTTTTTGGGTTCGTTACATAAACGACCGCCATGCAGTCTCGCTGAAGATAATAGAGGCTGATGGCGCGTTCACAGGTGCCATATTTAGATCACGCGACACGCTTAATTGCCACGTGACCTGATCACGGAAGGCCTATAAATAGGTGTGATGTTACACAAGCTTCAGACAACGGTCACGCGAGAGGGCGCTCCTCACAGCGGTCAGCTAATGCACTGTGAAGTTCCCTTTGAAAGGGAACAGCTATTGTTATGTCGAGATCACACACACACACACACACACACACACACACACACTCCAAAAAAAAGGCATGGCCGCTTAGGGCTTCCGTACTAGCTTGAAAGTTCTTACAGACTGACTGCATTTACCATTATTTATTAACTAGTCCATTACCTGAAATGACCTTTGCAGGCAGGCAGCCTTAGAAAGACATCTACGTCATTTTGGTCAAATATATTGACTTTTTCTTAAAGTATAATAAATAAGCAAAAATATTTGAGTCAAAACCTATTTTTCTTTTTTTTTGGTCATTTTGGTTGTTTTCCTCAGCAACATGGCTAGTCAAAACATGACAAAATAATAACATTAAATAAATGTAAACACAAAATATTCTTTATTTTTTTCCCCCTCTTTACCTAAAGACTACACAGATTCACTGCTGTAGCTCTAAAAGGTATCTACATTGGCATTTTATTTACAGCTCATTTCTTGTCCTCTTATTTACAGATCCAAAGAGAAGCGTTAGAAACACAGTGTTGAGAACAAAAAAAAAAATAATTAAATTAGTCCAAAAATTTAGAAAGTAATTACAGCCTCACGACGCAGTTCTCAGTGAAGTCATCACAATGCATTTTTTTTTCTTCATTCAAACATTTTTTTTAATACAGCAAAGAAGTATGGCTGTATCCAACATCCAACTGACATCCAAATAAAAAAATAAGCTTGACAGTATTATACAGGTCGCGATCACTGATATAATCATCATCTCCACACCCCGTCCCCAGTCACACAAACTGTAATAACAGATTCGGCTACTGTACGCTTACAAGAGAGGTGTGCGTTACAACATGACACCATGTCCAACACATTAACACCATTTTGTTCCATCTCAGACACGTTTTAAAAAAAACAGAGAGGGGCTACACTGGATGTTCTTTGAAGTTCAGTAGGTAGTCAAGCTATAGGACACACAAAAAGCAAGAAGTTATATCCACATGGCGGGTTGCCAGATTGGCATGCATTTCAACCCCTCTGCTTGTAGACAGGAGCTACACGCCTGCAGGCTGTAATGCATCTCAGGCAGCTGTGGGACTCAGTGGAGTCTTGTCTTTCATATCCTGGGCACTTAAAGACCCTCTGGCGTTCTACTGGGGTTTAAATCTGTCCTTATCCCAGTGTCCAGTGCTAGCACTCCACAGCTCAACATGTTCAAGGAAAGGAAAGCCTGAGGAACATCTGAGGGCAAGTTCTAGTAATGTGCTGTTTTGTTTTGTTTTTTATATATAATATATATATATATAATATATATATATATATATATATATATATAAAAGCACTCATGTCGCTTTCACAGACCGAGCACATGAGGAGCAACATTGGGTTAAGAAGCACATTACTAAAATAAATACTGTTATCCTTAAAGGAATAGTTAAGCATTTAAAAATCTTATTTGCTTCAACAATGAAAACCAAACAAATTAATTTAATGGAGTGACATTCCCAAACATAATATATATATATATATATATATATATATATATATATATATATATATATATATATATATATATATATATATAACACACACACACACATATATTCAATGTGTTGGAACACTAGGCATTGTTCAAGTACAACAATTTGCAATTAAAAGGGACAACAGTTCACATTTTGGTAATGTATTCACATTAGATATACTGTTCTTTTTTCATACATTTAGTTATGAAATAGATTTTAGGTAATTTTATGTATTTTAGTAAAATATTAATTTTCATACAGAAGTTGAATTATATTTTCCAACAATGACTTTTATATATTTTTAAAAACACTGGGAGCTATTTTCTATTTTACCACTTTTTCCCTTTTTGAATAAATCTCATTCAGTAAGACGTTTCACATTGTGTTCAGACTGGTGAGCATGCCCTCTATCATTTACCTTTCTTTTTTTATTATCCATTGGTGAAATTAAGATATTTAAGAAATACTAGGCAGTCAAGCAGTCTTGAAATGGCACATGACACCAATTCAAGAGTCAATAATGATAACGGGAGGTGGGGGGGGTCAGGCGCTTGAACAACAGACACCGAAGTCCTTGATTAAGTGTGGCAGGCTTTCAAGTATAAAAAGAAGTGATTCTTAAAAAGGCTCTCCTTGGCTGTGGGTGAGAATAGGCAGGGTGGAGTGAAGCTGAATGCCAATCTGCTCACTTGCCAGTTATCAAAATGGATGACCAGCCATCTTCCAGGATCTTCCATCTTCCAGCCATCTTCCCCTTTGGGCTGATCTGTAGAAAAGGAGTCAGAACTATATAACCAATGTTGCCATATGTCATTTCTCTAGCAGCCTCATTTGGCATCCAGTAACTGTTACGCAATTCAAAAAAAGAAAAAGAAAAGCACTTGAATGTCAATGCAGTGCAACTGCCTGCAACCTGGTCTTAAGTAAGGCAGTCTAAAAAAAAACACAAAAAAACAAACCAAAATAATAAAAAAAAAGATTTAACAAAGTGGTCACACAAGCAACATGTCTTTGGCAAGAAGTCCTGGACGCTGAGCCTGAGCGGGGCTTCCCTTGTGTTCGTGTCACCTGCGGCCCATCTCGCTCTGGCGCAGAAAGTGAATGTTGCTGATGCTGTCGGCCAGCTCAGGGAACTGGTCCACGGGCACCACGTAGTAGCCGTCATAGCCTTGCACACGGCCCGAGCTGAACAGCTGTTGTCGCTCAATATCCGTCCAGGCGCGTGAACCGTCCTCTCCCTGGCGCAGTCGGTGTCTCTCACGGTGCCAGGCAGCTGCCACAACTCTCTGGCGCGTCATCTCCAGCACCCGGGCCTTTTCTTCATCCAGACTGCTTCCGTAGCGCACATTCAGGCTCAGTGCACCGTGCTGCAACTGTACGTCAGTAATACGCCGAGCTCGGCCACCCAGTACAGTGTTCACCTGCTGCACTGTCACATTAGTTCCTGTCTCCAGCATTCGCCGTCCCACTGTCATACCCAGTAGCGCCAAGTCACCCTCTGCTGAAGAAGCTTTCACAAAATAGTGCATGTCCATGCCATCAATTGTGAAATGAATATCTTGAAGGTAGACGGCCTGGTCCAGAATAGCAGCTAGCCGCCTACCATCCTCACTAGCCAGACTGATGATGTCGGCACTCACTTGACCCTCTCGGATGGCTAGCTTCACGCCCTTGCCGAAGATTGAAGCCCCTGAGGCAAAGAATGTGCTGAAAGGGGATTGTGGGCAACCAGCACCACTTGCTCTGTAGATCTGGTCGAAACGTTCCAACTTGACGAAGGACTTAAGTTGTCTCTGGACCTCGCATTGCACTCCAAGCACAGACTGCACACACAGACACACAAAAACAGACAAATTTAATATGAATCAACTCAGAATAGTGGGATATAGTAGTTTGTGTACTACATTTTGAACATGCTAACAATGCTTAGTAAGGAGAGTGGGTTTAATTATGGCACTCTTAAGATGCACTCATTATTCAGCTGAACTGTGTATTCTGGACACAGCTGTGCAGTTCTGGATGCAAATACAGCTGTGCAGTTCTGGACAAAATGGTAAGAAAGTCACCAACCCAAATTCAAAGTATATATTGAAAAGGGAATGGTAGCAGAATTGAATATCATCAGAAACAATTCTACCCTCCAAGGAGCAATATCCATGTGTGCATTTATCCAGAGACATTTTTACATTACATTACATTTGCCTGGTGCTTTTATCCAAAGCAGTTTACAAGTGAGACAGGATACAGTTGACCAGTTGAGGTTAAGGATCTTGCTCAAAGACTCAACAGTGGCAGCTTGGAGCTGCTGGGATCTAAACTCACAACCTTCTGATCTGTTTCCTAGTTGCCCAATGCCTTAACCACTAAGCTATGACTTCCACCATTCCAATCACATGTTCGATCCATCCATCCCTCCATCCATCCATCTAACCATCCATCCGTCCTAGGTATATTTATTGAATTGTTTTTACTAGACAAGTATACATAATTGTTACTACTCCTGCCATGACTGTATCTCACGCTATTCTGATTGAAATGTACATCATCTTGCGCCTTTCTATAATAAAGTTGTATTATCAACACTCATTGTAACCCTTTGCTCTATGATACAGTTGGCAATCTGTATTTGGTAACACTGCCTTGGGTTTGACAAAGGCTCTATACAAATGAAACACATTAATATTTAACCCAGACAAGACATGTCTGGTATGCACACAAAAATATCTGCATTTGGTTTCACTCCCTGTCTGCCCTGTAGCAGTAGGTTTGATTGCACCACCCGTCTCTCAGGAGTAACAAACTCCCAGGAGTAACTGATGGCTGGCGTAGGGTGGGTGATCTCAGCGGGAAGCTGCTTTTTTTCTCCCCATGCACAGCTACTCATCTATCTCACAGTCCAGTTCTCAGTCTGCTTCATTACCACTTTAAAACATTCATTGTCGTGTTCTGACTATTCAGTATAAGCCCTTCTGTATTGTGTCAAGGTGTATGAGCATAAGCACTGACTTAAATTTTTTATTTATTTATTTTTTTTTTTACAGTTGTCACTAGTGACAATAGCGCAATTCTTCAGCAAGAACTACTTGGTTATGCAACAAAATAGTCAGTAATATCTGTTTCCAGTCTTCTTCAGTGATTTCTTTAAAGCAAAATCATAAAATTCCATTTCAGAAGCTAATATTAATGTGTGTAAATTGTGTCCTCTGGGCCTGACCAATAATAGTCTCTACACCTATATAACTTGACAGAAAATCTTAATCCACATGACACTAATTCAAACAACATGGAGGGTAGGATGTGATGGCGAGGGCTGGGTGCTGGCTATGAGTTGCTTTTGCTGAAAAACCCTAGAATCCCTAGAGACTCCTGGTTGGGAGGAGAGACATGTATTTTCTACCCACCCTATGTCCTACTATGTCTTTCTCACTGCTGGTACAGTACCCCACACACACCTAATCTGTCTCACTCTATGGCAAGAAAGGGTGTAAGAGCAAGGCTAAGTTGGATGGGTTCAGCTGTTAGGTATCTCTGGCAGGACACACTGTCTGAAAAACATTTCACACCTCACCACCCTAATTTGTAGAACGCCAACTTTCTGACCTTAGTCACAGAAAGGACGTGTGTGGGGTGTGGGGATGACAATGCCTGTCCTGTGGTCTACCACCATGATGTCTCAGCTTTAAGAGGGATGAATCATTCAAGTAACATATGGTGGTCAGAGTGCCGCAAGGCCAGAAGCTATTGTTTGATGCCACCAGGACTATCACGCCACATACTCCTGTCTCTTTCAACCGTGTAGCTCTTCATGGCATGTGGGCCTTGCGTAAGTAGCACTACAAGGGTGATAGATTAAAAGTAAGCACTCACTTCTCTGCTGTTTTATGAAAATTTCCACCATGCGACATCCATCATGATCAGTTTAAGAGGCAGGCAAACTCATGCTTCGAAGCAACGACAATTTAATTACAAGAGGCTGGCTTTTAAAGGATGTATGCCAATGTAGTAAAAATCAAGTTGTATGCACTAGTTCTGCACTACTCTACAGCTAGTGCAGTCATGTCGGGTGTAAATGAGTCTGGCCAGACTGAGCAGATATGCATTAAGCACTTCAAAAGTAGTTATAGGTGGCAGGATAAGAATGTTTAGAATGTGGCCAGAGTACAACATTAATTATTCAACAAGCATTCTTCACCTTCTACTAAAGAGGTGGACGATCCTTTTCGTGTGAGTAATCATAAGATCAATATAGAATAAAAGAAGTGCTAGGAGATTTTTTTTTCTTCCCTAGCATAATCTCAAGCCACTAATTGCTCTCGATTGATTTGAAGTTTCAGGAGCACAATACTTCTACCTTGAGCCTGATCCAAGTCATCCCACTACTCTTCATCTTCGTCTCTCTTTTCTACCACATGTGAATGCTCACTGGTGCAAAAGAAGGTGAAGAAACCTTCTAGCAGTACTTCTTGCAATCTTGATAAAATGCTTATTCATATGTGCAATAATGGAACCCAATTATTGTAACACTGCAGCAATTTATTTTTGATAAACAACTACCCTGGCTTTATGCTTTTTCTTTATGAGACTTAAGTCTAAGTATTTTGAGGCAACTGTAAAAGCATACCATCTTGCTGGAGTAAATGGAGGACCTATTGTCACATGAGTAATGAGTGGCTTTTTCCTCCTTCCCCTCTATCTCTGTGAATACATTATTTGAAATATGTGCATTATGGAGCAAACAGCCTACTTTAAACCCTCATAGGAGCAGCACTATTTTTTGCAGAGGCCATTAGTGATTTTTCTGGGGTTTTTTTTAATGCAGCTTCTTTAAAAGCTCATAAATGTCCTCATAATTATATTTCCAAAAAGCAATTTGGCCAGCAATTAGAATCATTTACTTCCTCCCAATAAAAAAGAAAATAATGTGTGTAAGTGGGGTTGGGCTGATTAATGGGTAATAAAGTAGCAACACTTATACTAATGAGTCAAGAAACAATCAATTCTTGACGTGTCTTCTTTCCAGAGTAACAATGATGTACTTTGGAGTAGTACAGAAAGAAAACATAAACTTCAGATTCCAGCTGAAATATATACAGTGGTGTGAAAAAGTGTTTGCCCCCTTCCTCATTTCCTGTTCCTTTGCATGTTTGTCACACTTAAGTGTTTCGGAACATCAAACCAATTTAAACAATAGTCAAGGACAACACAAGTAAACACAAAATGCAATTTGTAAATGAAGGTGTTTATTATTAAAGGTGAAAAAAATCCAAACCATCATGGCCCTGTGTAAAAAGTGATTGCCCCTAAACCTAATAACTGGTTGGGCCACCCTTAGCAGCAACAACTGCAACCAAGCGTTTGCGATAACGTGCAATGAGGCTTTTACAGCGTCCTGGAGGAAATTTTGGCCCACTCATCTTTGCAGAATTGTCCTAATTCAGTTACATTAGAGGGTTTTCGAGCATGAACGGCCTTTTTAAGGTCATACCACAACATCTCAATAGGATTCAGGTCAGGACTTTGGCTAGGCCACCCAAAGTCTTCATTTTGTTTTTCTTCAGCCATTCGGTGGTGGACTTGCTGGTGTGTTTAGGATCATTGTCCTGCTGCAGAACCCAAGTTCGTTTCAGCTTGAGTATACGAACAGATGGTCGGACATTCTCCTTCAGGATCTCTTGGTAGACAGCAGAATTCATAGTTCTTTTTATCACGGCAAGTCTTCCAGATCCTGAAGCAGCAAAACAGCCCCAGACCATCACACTACCACCACCATATTTTACTGTTGGTATAATGTTCTTTTTATGAAATGCAGTGTTCCTTCTACGCCAGATATACTTGGACACACACCTTCCAAAGAGTTCCACTTTTGTCTCATCGGTCCACAGAATGTTGTCCCAAAAGTCTTGGGGATCATCAAGATGTGTTGTGGAGAAATTGAAACGAGCTTTGATGTTCTTTTTGCTCAGCAGTGGTTTTCTCCTTGGAACTCTGCCATGCAGACCATTTTTGCCCAGTCTTTTCCTGATGGTGGAGGCATGAACGCTGACCTTAACTGAGGCAAGTGAGGCCTGCAGTTCTTTGGACGTTGTTGTGGGGTCTTTTGTGACCTCTTGGATGAGTCGTCGCTGCGCTCTTGGGGTAATTTTGGGCGGCCGGCCACTCCTGGGAAGGTTCACCACTGTTCCATGTCTTCGCCATTTGTGGATAATGGCTCTCACTGTGGTTCGCTGGATTCCCAAAGCTTTGGAAATGGCTTTATAACCCTTTCCAGACTGATAGATCTCAATTACTTTCTTTCTCAATTGTTCCTGAAATTCTTTGGGTCTCGGCATGATGTGTAGCTTTTAAGGATCTTCTGGTGGACCTTACTGTGTCAAGCAGCTCCTATTTAAGTGATGCCTTGATTGTGAACAGGTGTGGCAATAATCAGTCCTGGGTGTGGCTAGAGAAATTGAACTCAGGTGTGGACAACCACAGTTATAGTATGTTTTAACAATGGGGGGAATCACTTTTTCACACAGGGCCATGATGGTTTGGATTTTTTTTCACCTTTAATAATAAACACCTTCATTTACAAATTGCATTTTGTGTTTACTTGTGTTGTCCTTAACTATTGTTTAAATTGGTTTGATGTTCCGAAACACTTAAGTGTGACAAACATGCAAAGGAACAGGAAATGAGGAAGGGGGCAAACACTTTTTCACACCACTGTATACATTTAACAATTGCGTAGTACTTGAATTATGCTGGGACGTCTTTTGAAGGAGCCTTGACAGAGGCACAGGAGATACGTTCCTCTAGAGAGGAACTCTTCTAGCTGTGTAAGGTGTAGAGCTGCTCTATATGGACTGAGCCTGGACCCAGAGGAGATTGATGCTGTATCTTTGGAAAGTATCCCGTGGTGACTTAAACTCTGCCCTGGCTGTTTATAGAAGAACAGGAAGGAAAGATCTGACAAGTCTTGAAAATTGAATTGCTTTCAACTTTTAAAGAGTCTTAGCATGTGGTCAGGTTAGTGATAATTAAAGTGCACATAAAAAATTTGTCTAGTCAGCAGGGTTTTCTGTCATCTAAAGCTTTCATGACAAGCTCAGAACATTTAATCAAATAACAACTAGGAATTATAACTGTGCATGCTGGCAAATCAAACAGCCGAATATATCCAGTCTGGGACAAGACTGTGTGTTTGATTATATTGTAATGACTATTTTCCAAAAGGGATTTCATTAAGTTGGATTTGAAGCACTCGGAGCAAATGCTGAAGAAAAAATGGCTTCCGGAGTCTGTGTGGCCTTCAAAAGATCCCATAAATATGGTGGTCTGTATGCACAAACCAAATTAGCAAACCAAAAACACCACAGCAATTTAAAAAGCTGAACAAAACCAAACTCACTGAAGCAAATTCAGAAACACATTTACATGAACTCAAATTGGAAATGGTGGGTCCTTACTTAACATCACAAGCTCACTGCTGATTGGACATGGCATAGGACTATCACAATTCACTATCACTGAAGTGCACTACTTCAGTTTATTATTTAATTAGTCTAGTGAAAATGATTTAATGAAAAGGTACGTGTTACTATAGTGAGTATATAAATAACCCGGCTTCCTTTTGCAGCCTTTACATGTTCATACTAATGCTGTGCAAAGTCTAATATAACATCATATCAATGCCCTTGACAAAAATAAGTAATATTTGTGTTTTTCATTGTCTCTCAGCCAAACGCATGTGATGTTATAAGGACCTTCCCTTTCTGCTGAAAGATACTGATGCGTTATGTTTTGCTGCAGTTCTTTTGGTTTGGTAATGTGTTTTGCACTTAGGTAAAGCCATCAAAAAACATACTATAGAAAATATAAAACAATATATCTAATGGTCCCAAAGAACATTTGTTATATTTCTAAACCCCTGTATATTTAACTTGCTCACTCATTCTCCTTGAGTGTGTGTGTGTGATCCATGTGTACCTTGTCAGGCTGACTGCTTCAAATAGATCCATCACTTCACATTTAAAATCTCATCTCTCAGACATCTGAAACCTCAAATGCCTCATACCTTCAAATATCTGTCTATTATGGTGCATCCATTTACAGCTCAGACTATACTGATGACTTCTGGCCTCTTCAACTGCTTGGCTGACTGAATAGAAACCCTTATCAACTGAAAGAACTAGTGACTTGTATACTTTCTACACATCGCAAATTCAACAAGCCAAGTAGACATTTACATTAGTATGGCCCTTTTCTTATTATGGCTCAGCTTGCTTGAAAGCCTGTAGTGCTGTAGCAAGGGAACAAGGTGTCTTTGGGTGTTAAGAAAAAAAACAGCCGTCAATGCACACCTAATGTGCGCCACTTTCAGGGAGTAACCTGACCCACACAACAAACAGCTTCTAAATTATTCAGGTGAGTTAAAGAAGACACAAGGGTTTGATAAGTCTAAGAATCACACCGTGCGAATTGGAGAGTGAAAGACGAAAGAAAAAGGAAGATAAAAGGTGTGTAAAGCCGAGCTGAAATCAATGGCTAGTGGTGGAGGAAATGTGGAATGAATTTCCTTAATGGCAAGACTATTACAAGCACTCTTTATTTTGACCCCATTCCTTCAGTTTGAGATGCACGGGCAGAGGGCGGGCACACTAACCACTGATTGGAACTGATTACTCTGGACTTCACCATGAGGCTACAAACGTAAGGGTCAGGATACCATGAATGCAGGCTGAAGTTGAGTGTGTGTTGTGCTATCCTTCTCAAGCCCTTCCACTGACATAAATATTATTCCAGCTAATCAATGCCATGCCTAAACCAAACCTTAACCTTCGCAAACAAAAGGAAATGTTTGGGCTTCTTAATGAAAAAAAAAAAACCATAACAAAAGCACCGCAAAAAGGAATTTCAAGAAAGTAAAAATGCCTTATTTCTGAGAAATTAGTCTTATTATTCTTGTCAAGCATGTTTTGCATTAGAAAGGTAATCTTATTTAACAAAACTATATTTAACTCTGTCTTAATACGATCTTCCAGATAATACTGAGCTAGATTTAACCAGTAACAAGCTATAACAATAATATCCCACAGACGAACAAGATCGTGTTCCTTATTTTAAAATTAAGACCACTTGCACAACTTCAATTTCTCAATGAACCAGCTATATGTCATGGTTATACTGAAATCCACACTGAACTACATTATCCATCAGTCCCAGCACATCACATGACCATGCCACATAGTCCAAATGATCACTCATACCTGTGGTATCCCTAAAAAGCACCCCTATATACAGCTAGTTTTAGGTTTTCAGTACCTAATTGTCAAGGTTTTGTTGTTGTCATGTTCATGTGTTGTCATGTGTGCCACAGCTGCTCTGGTTGTAAGGACTTTCAGTGGTTAGATTTTTATGCTGGTTTTAAGACTTCTATCCAAACAAAGCTGGCTTACCCCATTGGTGGATTTATTTGCTTGACAATTTCTTTGAGACAATTTGGTTATATTTAAGAATATTTATAGTTTCTAGTAGGGATGTTTTTGCAGTGTAAATAAATAAATAAAAGCGGTTCCTTGTGGGGTCCAGGAGGCAAATACAAAATTTCCACTCTGTGTTTTTTTGGGTTTTTTTAACCAGAAAACCTACCTTTCAAAACACCGGTTCAAAGACCAGCAAGTTAGTTCTGATAACAGAAAGTGCTTTTTAAATTTTTATATATATATATATATATATATATATATATATTATATATATATATATATATATATAAAGGCTTTTTAACCCTTTCAGTTTATATATATATATATATATATATATATATATATATATTATATATATATATATATATATATATATATATATATATATAAAAACTGAAAGGGTAAAAGCCATTTCTTTGTGGTTACATGGTTAATGAGGTTAAGGTTAGATTTAGTATTAGGGATAGAAAATTCTTATTACATATAGGTAGTTACACACATACCTGCAGTATATACATCCAGAAATGTCACATACACTATGTGTGTGTATACAGTATATGTTTGGAGATAAGACTGTGAGTTCATACACTTGTATTTACTGTTGGTGTTATAATACATCTATGTGACTGCTTACCTTAGTACTATCCCACTCCTGTGTCTTCATCTGGGTGTGAATGAGCTCATAAGAAGGTTCCATGGCATCAGTGACTGGTTTGTGATAGCCCGGGATGACATTGTACAGCTGGAAGCCGAACGTCACTAACCAGCTATTCACATCTGCAACGAACAGTGTTGACAATAGTTTAAGAATTCGAGCACTCACACTGATCGGCAATAATCCAGACAGCTGACACACTGATATTCTGTGCTGCAAAATAATTTTTCATTAAGAATAAGGACGTAGGTCAAGTGATCTCCTTTTACGAAATAAGCTCTCCTTACACTCGTTACAATGAAAAATTGATTAGAGTGTGATGGTAGGCTAAATATGATGAATACTCCAGAGATTACGGCATCTCAAGAAAACGATGATAATTCCCACCACTTCATTGTGGCACACTACACTTGTAAAATGTCAAGCATCTCACAACGATGCATTCCACATTTTTTGCTTTCTCATGAGCCAAATGTTTCACCCTGTATAAGATCAAAAATGTTTACAAATGGGGTACAACTTTTACACTGTATGACAAAGTGAATGTACCATACACCAGTGGCAGTGGTGGCTTGGCGGTTAAGACTCTGGGTTACTGAACGGAAAGCCGGGGGTTCAAGCCCCAGAGCTGCCAAGCTGCCACTGTTAGGCCCTTGAGCAAGGCCCTTAACCCTCTCTGCTCCAGGGGTGCTGTGTCATGGCTGACCCTGCGCTCTGACCCCAGCATCCTGACATCCTGACAAATGTATATGTGATCAATAAAGACTCAATATTAACTACTATCAACTGCATCACTACATTTCCAAAGTGTTCTTCATGGTTACAACACTACTGTTGCTGTAACTGTTGAAGTGCACCATGTTTATTTATGCCTGTATTACCTCACAGGGCTCTTTTAAACAGCACAATGAACAATTCCAGCTACAGAACAATTCCAAGTATGCAACAGAAATGTCAACATCGTCAATTCAATTGTAAACCAGAATTGAGCACTGTATAGAAACATCTCCAGAGTGTTTTTAGTGATTCCTCCTACAAACCTAGCATTTATGATGTAGTTTGAAGCTTAATGACCATCTCTGGCTGAGTGATCGTTGTTAATGTTTAAATGTTAAGTTAAATATAGTTAGTGTACAACGCTATTAGCGTGCAAATGCAATCCTGTGAAAGGCAAAGACTATAAACATATCACCATATGTTCCATACATTCCAGTTTCTTACTGTTCAATTTAATCATATACACAAGGGGAAACTAAAACCCTAGGCTTTGATCCAAAATAATGAGCACAGCTAATAGTCACGATTCTCGATCATTAATTCGGTCTTGGCAGTACTGCCATTAACTAAGGCATTTTGATTTTGGCCTGAGATGGACTGTTTAAAGACACTGGCACATACTACAAACAGGCGTGTAATATTTTGTCCTCTTCCAATAAAATTATTGTTTGCTTTCCAAGCAGGGAGAAACTGATACAACAGCCACTGGTTCTCAGTGGTAAAGCCCCCTTTCTGTTCTCTGAGGATGTGCCAGTCCTCTGGCTGGGGAACATTCTCTGCTATTTACCTTACTCATGCTCTGAGGCAACAAAGACTGATGAGATATTTTTGGGAAGAGACTGAACACAAAACAGGCAGAGGAAGCCAGTGCACTGGGGAGCCAGAAAAGGCCAGAAAAATATCCCAGGCTGAGCCCTGGAGCACAGTCTGAAAAATGCCCACTGTTGCAGGAAGGACTCATATAAAAGCACTGAACTCATACATTATATAATCTTCCATTAAACTGGCAAACAAACAAACAGAACCAAGAGATTACAAAGTATCCAAAGCTTAAATGGTTATGCACGTACCTGTCATGTAGCACTTAGTCTCTTGTGTGTTGCTCAGGGGGTTGTTGTTCTTGAACATGTAGAGATTGAAGGGCACTATGCTGTTACTGTTCAGTTGCTTCCAGATATCATGGTCAGGTATGGTCCAGCGACCGGCTAGGACATCGTAATCCCGGCGGCCCATGTGCACCAGCTTTGTGAGGGGTTCATACAGGCCACCCTGATATCCTACTATGAGCTGAAAGTTTGGGTTTGAGTCAAGGTAGACCTCTCCAAAGGCCGTATAGAGGATCTGCTTAATCATAAGGCCTGAGCCGCTGAATACAGCTAGTGGGGTGCCAATGTTGTCACAGGCCACATAAAACTCATCACCGCTGCTTAGCTCCATGGCAAAGAGGTGGCCTTGCAGATCATAGTAGAGTGATGTGATCTCTGAGCTGGAGTGATTATACATGTGGGTGACTCTGGTGGGGCTGGACAGATCAGCGTAGAAGAACTGCAGGTGGTGTCCTTGACTGCTCCTTCTAGACACTCTGCGACCCAGACCATCATAACGATATTTTATGCTCCATCCACCAACCTTGCTATAAGCTCTTATTAGCAAGCCAGCAGAGTTGTATTCAAAGAAGTCATTGCCTCTTTGCTTTAGAAACCCATCTTCATCCAACCTGTATTGGACATCTCCCAACCGTGTGATACGATCCCTTATGTCATAGCGTAGCGGTGTAAGTCGAGCACTGTTTCCTGGGCTCAGAAGGTGCAGGTTGCCATTCAGGTCATAACTGTAGCGCCACAAAGGCTTGTCATTTATGGACACCACCTGGATCTGGCCATCAGCATCATATTCATATGTGTACCGTGTGGTGTTGGCATAAGGGCCTACTTTTAGCTCCTTGGCTACCACACGCCCCATGTTATCGTACTGCACCATCATCCAGTACATCAGTGAACGGAAGATCTCATATTGCACCTCCTTGACTCGTCCATAGGCATCAAAATGCTTTGTGTGGGTCATTACAGCGGTGGTAATAATCTGATTGATGTCATAATATATGACCCCAAACTTGCCAAACTGTTCTGTTTTACCAGATACATCATCATAGCGGTACAGATCAATAGGCAGTGGTGTTTCATTGATGACAGCCTGCATACTTGTGACACGGAAGCTGTTGTCATAGTTGTAGTCGAATCGGGCATTGACCATACCTTCCTCGCTGAAACGAAAGATCTGTCTGTCAATCAATGGGCCAATCTGCCGGTTACGGATAGTGCAGGTAAATCCCTCGCTTTGTAGGCTCACTGTCTTCAGCATGCCCGCTGCATCATCATAAGAGAAGGCAACGCGTGTAGCATCATACAAAATCTCAAGCAGACGGGAGAGCTTGCCATATTTATAGATGACTCTACGTCCTGTGCCTTGGTGAATGGTTTGCAAAAGCAGACCATCTTCACTGTAATCATGGAGCACCGTGGCATTGCCCTCAGGGGGCATATATGTGTTTCTATAGTAACCAATAGAGCGGGTGGTCTCTAACGTATGCCGGGCCACGTTGGGCATAGTGACAGATGAGAGACGATCATTTTTGTCAAACTCGAAGATGTACTGTCGTTGGCTGTACAGCAATAGCACCATGGACTGCCAAGGGAAAAATAAAGTGACAGTGTGTTTGAGTCAATGAAGCATATTCATTTGCAGCACATTTGTGAAAACTGCCTGAAAATGTTAAAGCCTTAAATGTTAAATTCTTTGTCCAGTGGAAGTGAAGGTCATTACGAGCCCAGGAGTCACATTTTGCAATGTGATTAACTGCGCAACAAACTGTAGGATGTCACAAATTGGCTTCAGGGGGTATACAAAATTACAAATAGCTTGATAGCCCGCTGCAACACAGGTTGAAAAATGTAGGGCAAATTCTCATTATATGGCAACAGAACGATCAGCCCCCGAAACCCCCGCACAATAAGAGTGCAAATAATTTACCTAATATAGAGGTCAAGGAGATCATTTTCTAGAGTTTATTTTACCTTAAACTTTCTAATGAAGCAGCACAAGCCAGAGTTTGACCTTGTTGAAAGGCAAATTCACCCAAAAAAATTCCAGGTTTATGAAAGATACATTTAAATAATTAGGAATGCCACCAAAATGGGCCTCTCAGCCTTTAAAGGTTGTTAAAAGGTTTAATAGTAACTATTTTTAAAATCAAATATAAAACTCAGATTTGCATTCCTTCCTGTATCCGCTCTCTAATTAGCCAGACATTTTACCTCTTCCAAAAAGGTGCTATTTTGGGCATAACTAAGCTGTCAAGCTGACAGCAGTAACAATGCATAATGTGAGCAGAGTGCATCAGACAGTTTAACTGCTAAGTTAAAACTCGATAATACCACACAAAGCCAAAGAAAAGAGATGGGGTAAAAGGGTCTTGAGCAATTTCACTCACTCTCTAATCAAGCATGATAATTATTATATTCATCACTACAGAGTCCAATGCTGTTTACCTTCTCAAGGTAAGTATAGCTCCATGACTTGCCGTCTGCAAATATCTGCGACGAGATTCTTCCATTTTGGTCATATTCCATTCGGATAGACATGGTGCCTCTTTGAACGCCAGCCACATGTCCGCCAGGGGAGTAGGTAACGTTGACCCCGTTCAGCCGGTTGCTTGGTGCCCACAGGGTAGGTCTACCTGCATGGTCGTAGTGGATTCTCAGGGTAAATTTCCTGTGGTCATCATACACTTTCTCTGTTCGGGTGATACGATCAAAATCCATGGACAACAGATTTCTGTTATGAACCTGCCAAAGACAAATGTAGAGATTTAATTCCAAAAATGGCTGAAGCGGACAGAAAATACTTTCAACATATCAACATATAGTTATCTGACCATCTGAGAACTCAAAACTGCCATTGAGGACAGACATTATTAAAGTGATGGCATTTCCATTTTTTTTTCTTGCATGGTGAACTACAGAGAATTGTTGGGTCTCCTCCTGTCAGGACAAGAGGAATAAGAGAAGTTCATTGATCACTAATAGTCACTCACAATCCCTTTAAGAAAATAATTACCTGGGAAAAGAAAATGTCAGTGGAAAAAACTGTGGTGCTCCTGGAAGGTAGATATAGTCAAAAGAGTCACTACAGGACTCAAATGGCATGTCACACTGAGCATCAGCTCACTCTAATGGGTAAGGGCCTTCTGACCCAAGCACATACTGAGATTAGAGAAAAGAGTCACTCATATGGAGGTGCTAATCCGTAGGACACATTCAGGTCAATGCAGAAGGACAGAGAGAGGAATAAAATGACACAGTCAGGGTTTGTCTGCTAATGCCATCCATCTACACTCAGATTAGATTTGCTCTGGAATCATGTTATACAAGTACGTGGCGGCTTCTTTCCCTTTTGCAACTTTATTATGAATTTTTATAATTGTGCTGGTCCTTTTTTGTGATGTCTGTTTTGGATTAACGTGAACTGTTATTAATGCTTTACTTCAAGCTTTTTCATTCATCCATCTTCAGGAACTGTTTACTCAACACTACTACTCAACACTAGGCATGAGGTGGGAATAAACCCTGGATCAGTCCCATGTACCCATCTGGTCGCAAACTAATTCACAACTAGAGTAAATTACAGTACAGTACAGTAGTTTTTGGGAAATATGATGAAACCCATGCAGAGCAAACATGTAAAACTCGACATAGACAGTAACCTGAGCTCAAGATGAAGCCAGGGACCCTGGAGTTATGAGATGGAAACAATATCCACTTGGTCACCTTAAAGCCTAGTTGAATACTACTTGAATACTCATAGTAATAGGTAAACTAATGATATCGGACATGTTTAACCTGGTAACTGTCAAAGGTCTTATCTCAAATGTCTGATCTGCTGTAGGTGCCTGGATAAAGCCTCAAAAAACAGCATTATGTCCCATGACCATTATTGATGAAAAAATTTAAGCTGATCACTCCAGGTACACAAGCACCTATATTGGCATGATGCACTGCATGTCTTAGCAAAGTCTTAAAGCAGCTTTTCTTGTTGTTGTTGGCTGCTGTCCAGTGGCACTAGACAAGGAAGAGTGTGAAAGTGTTCTCACGTATTGCTAGCGTGCTGAGAGCCCTTGCTTGTAAAGGGCCAATTACACAAGGGTGAATTAATGTCATTAATGCCTAATCGAGAGGATTATTTTACACTTAAAGTAAGGAACTCATGAATTCCCAGCAAGACATACAGAATAAAGAAGAGACATAGCTTGTCTGATGCCTCCCACCAATACTGATGTGAATAAATCAGTGTCCTGCAGTTGTCTTATTCTCTCTTTAGCTGAGCATAGTACAATACAGCATGGCAAACAATGGGCCATGGGAATATGCATACAAAATATATGCATCATGTGTTATGCTTGAAAACACACCAGCTGGTAATGACGGACTAGCAATTAGCAGTGAGAACATGACTTTCAGTAAGGAAGGCAGTGGAGTATTTTTTTTGCTTTTGAAAGTCTTCCGGTCCCACAAGATTATTTATTTATTCATTTATTTTATTTTATTTTTTTTATCAAGGTGGGAATGGGATGAGGAGCAGTGATTCCATAGGCTCTGGCTGAACAGAGTTACAGATTGAAAATCTGAAGAAAAAAAAAATCTAACCTCTAGAGAGTAAACTCAAAGGCTTCAAATGTTTTAAAATGGACTGAAAATCGGCTAAAAGGTGCTTTTGGCTTAGGAAAGACAGATACAGTATGAAGGGTAAGACATTTGATGGACAGTTGGATATTGACTCTAAAACGGCTACCTCTGCACTAAACATCAAGAATGAAACATGTAGGAAATTGATTAAAACACACAAATAAACCTTGATGGATTGTCTTGATGATGGACATGCTTTGTTTTGTCAATCACCACTGATAATGAAACTTCTCAACTCTCAACACACACAAATTTGCAAACGACAGTCTTTTGTGTTCTCATTAAATTCAAGTTTTTGTTTTGCAGTTCCAATATTTGCCTGTGCTATCCATTCTAAACATGTCCCCGGTATTTCTCTGATAAGAACTCTAATCTTATTTGTTCAGTGCGATTTTTCGCTTCCTCGAGTAAACAAGTGTGCCTACATGTTTACCGTGTCTGTTTGGAGGTGGTATATGACACCGTTCTAATAAACGCATCCTGAAATATCCAAAAGACACCAACATGTGTGAAGGTTTTGTTATTAAGGTTTCAAGGGCGGCTTTATGGTTTTGTGCAATTCAGGTTCACGGTAGATGGAGAATTTTCCAGATTACGCTCCCAAACCTGGAGGCAGATAGGTGGTCATGTTGCCATGGAGAGAAGCAAAATTGTCATGTCCTGGCAGCAGAAGACCTAAGCCTTCCTAAAGACATGGGTTGTCACGGTGACGGGTGCATTGTACGCATGATACAGAGGCATCACTGAGGTTGCCGATGACCTGCTTCGTAGTAGAACAAGCTCGGGGAAAGAGAGCACATGGGGAGGCGTGTGTTTGTGTGTGTGTATTCGTGTGCAGGGATGGGTGGGTGCGTCCAACAGAAGACAACCAGACAAACACAAGAGAGATGAACACACACCAACATAAACTAAATATCTCTCTCTCTCTCTCTTTTTTTTTTACCTTAACTGTGTGTGGGACAGCCAGAAAGGCGTAACACAAACACACGGGAGGCAGGTTGTAGTGCAAAGTGAGGAAACCCAGGATTGTTGTCCTTAGATCCGTGTGGTGGGTGTGTGTTTGGGTGCGTGTGCGCGTGTGGGGTGGAATGGGGAAACCCGGGGGGGCGGGGCTGGCGAGCGGCGTCCTCCGGGGCGTGTCAACCCAGGAAGGCTGGGAGGGGCGGTTTCCCTGTGCCGTTTCTCGGCCTCACCACTGTCCTCGTCTGTCGTCGCGTCTCGTCCGGGGCGGGCCTCTGTGAGCGGAGAGGGGAGAGCAAGAGAGGGAGACGGACGGTTAGGAAGCCCGTGTTTGCGACGGGCAAACCGGACGGCTGCCTCAGCCACGACGCGCAGCGCGGGCCCTCGCCTCCGCTCGCACGCCGTGTCCCAGCTGGCCCGCTTTCGCGACCCTCCCCCCGCTCCCACCGCCCCCTCCCCACCACGGTCTGGGACACCGGGTTTTCCTTCTCACCTTCTGCTATCGCACTGTGAAAGAGGGGCAGTAGCACAGGCCCACCTAAAAAAAAAAAAAAAAAAAAAAAGCGGGGTGGAGCCAACCCCCGCGCGGCGGATGGCGACGGGAGCAGGAGGTTCCCAATCCAGCTCCAGAAGGAGGGATAAAGGCACCCCTTCGCCGAAGGAAGAGGACAACCGGCTATAGGGCTCCCCGCGGCGCCCCGGTGCACCCGGCTGCCGGCGTGCCGGGCGCAGGGGGCGAACCTCCTAGTTCTTGGTGGTGTTGGTCGGCGACAACTGTAACTGAATATGTCCTTCCCTAAAGCTCCTTATTTTACTCTTGTATACACACATCCTGTATTCTACTTCCACATCTTCAGACAAATGCACACCCATATACATCTTGATTCCAGCAAAGTCCACCCCTTTGTTCCCCACCATCTCTCCATATCTAAATGCACACACACACACACACACACACACACTACCTGAAGGATTTCAGCCTCTTCTATACATTTTCTCTATCCCCTCGAGACACAACACAGGGTTATTAAACCAGCCACTATACACCAACTGAATGGCACCCTGTGACCAGCTGTCTGCTATGCTGCCTGAGCTAACAAACCACCCTGCCTGCGGCTCCTGCATTGAGTTTGCTTACACAAACAGAAAGCAGACAAGCTGGAAACACAGTGTAGCAATTCATGACGAATGCATCCAGATCCAGTGTCCTTGACTTGCTGCTATGCTATGGTTCAAATCACAAATGGGTCACCTTGTGTTGAAGGCTGTGCTGGGTAGAGGCTACGATGGTTTTCCCATTATCACGTCTCTTATTACTGCGCTGGCAGACGAGTGCGGGTCAAAGCGTGCCGGTAACTGGGTCGCACACTTTGATTCGGTTATTACTTCCCTGGAGGTCGGAAGGCACCGTCCAAAGCTGAAGTGACATGACTCGTCCTCTTTCCCCATGAGCAAACCCTCGCTTGTGTCTGAAACGAGGTCTGTGGCTGGCAACTCTTACTTTCTAAGGCGATTTGTATACAACTAGAGCTGAGGAGATGGATGAAGGTGTCGATGTGGTACAGTGAGGAGAGCCTCGAGGTTTCTAGCATCAGGGGATTCATTGATGCCCCAGCTGTTGACCCAGTCCTCAGGGTCAGAAAGAGGGATGCTACACAATGATGGATTGACTGCTGAGGGACAGTGAGAGCTCACTCACACTCAGCGACCTTGGCAAGCAGCATCATGCCGACTGAGGCTGGGTCAGAGCATAACGATGCAATCATAAAAATGGTCATTATTCAAAAGGACAGGTGTGGTCATCAACGATGTCTATGAGTGTGAGAGAGATTGTAATTAAGATGCAATTATGGCTAGAACAGAATCCTCTGCACTTAGATGAGTCAGTGTGCATCTGAGAAACGGTGTCAGAGCCATCCAAAATGAATCCAGCCAACGCCGGGGCAACGTGGTCGAATTATTTCTGACTTTGCAGGCTTTGCTGCCAGACTGACTTTGTGGGAGGTGTGTTTGTGATTCTGTATGTCAGGCCATGCTGGGCACTCTTCTATATGTGCTAGAGGTGGCGCGTGGGCATGTGTCATACCTCAGAGATTTATAATCTGTGAGCGAGGAGGTGAATAGAAACAAGGTCTGTATGTCTTTTGAGCCAGTGGGCAATGAGGAGTAAATCTAAATGAGTTATTCTGTTTGTGTTTATTACTCATGCCAGTTTCTCAGATGGGAAGAAAATCTATGCCTATGCCACATTATATAAATAGATACATATGATTTAGATTCAAAAGACTCATAACCCAGTCACACAGACCAAAATGTAATTAATATAAGAAAATGGTCATTATTGATGGGAACAAATTATGGACTTTGGTGAGTTCACTTAAAGACGCAGGTCAAGTTCAAGTATACCCTCCATAACGCTTATCCTACACAGGGTTGCAGGGAGCCTGGAGCCTATCCCAGGGAACTCGGAGCACATGGTGGGGGACAACCTGGTGCCAACCCACCACATGGCACATTCACACACTACAGACAATTTAGCGATGCCAACCAGCCTACAATGCAAGTCTTTGGACTTGGGAGGAATCCGGAGGACTGGGAGGAAACCCCGAAGCATGGAGAGAACATGCAAACTCCGCACACACGGGGTGGTTACAGGAATGGAACCACCAACCTCAGAGGTGCGAGGAAAACGTGCTAACCACTACACCACTGAAGAAGGCTTGGGCATAAAAAAAAAAGATTTTGAAGTATGTTACTTTGACCCCTGTAGCCAGGAGCCCTTCAGAGTGATGTTACTGATGATCACTTCAGAATGGACTCTGTGTGTGTATGTATGTGTGTGTGTGCGTGTGTAAGAGAGACAGAGATCGATTCTCACCCTCAGCCTGCGTCCATAAACTGTGACTTGTCCCCGTGCTTGCTCTTTCCGCTGTCTCCACTCCACTAAGTTGAGGCCGTTATCTATGGGAAGGGTGACGTTCCTTCTGCTGACTGTTGGGTTCACAGTACCTGAGAGCAGGTGTCGTTCTGTGTTCAGTGACACTTCCATGCCGTTAGCCAAAACCAGCCGTAGTGAGCCATCCAGCCCAATGTAGTAACTGTTCTTGACTTGATCTGTGGAGAAATAGTGGTATGAAGGAAAAGTTACAGTAGGTTAGAATGTGCAGATGTGTTACTTCCAGTTTAAGAGACTGTGGTTTAATATGGTTAAAAAGTGTAACGAACCAGTTTAATATGGTTATGTTTTGACTAATCGCTTAACACTGCTATGCACCATATTTAACTGAGTGTAGAAAGAACAATAAGCAAGAAGCAAAATAGACCAAAAAAAAGTGTGAATAGTCTAATAACAGACAGAATGAGGGGTGTATGTGTGTGTATGTTAACTTGTGGAATAAACTTGTGTATCAGCAACCATGGAGATATATGGATGCAGCTGGCTCTCTGTTACTACGTGCTCTATCAGAGAGACAAATCTCAGTGAGGTAGAGGAAAAAAGACACAGGAAAAGAGAGAAGAAGAAAATATTAAACGCCTAACAGACGGAGATATATATTGTAGGGAAGGAATGGTGCAACAAATGCCAACAATGCAGCACAAGTGAGTGTCAGTCAGCACTTTTCCAAGGCCCACCATGAATAAAATACTCATTACTGGCCACTGCGAATTAATGAGTTGATGAGAGCTGCACTCATTACGCTGCAGTGCTCTCAGCCTAAACAGAAATGTGCAGCCGGCTTAATCCTCCCTTGTGAAAACATGTGTTTCACATGTAATGTAAACTAAAAGTGACAGTTAAGCAATTTACACGATCGCATATTAAAAAGGAATCATTGAACTATGTAGTTATCCATGTGCACTAATGTAATGGTTATAAAAGTCTAGTAATTGCATTACTAAATGAAGCCTGCTTGAGCTGTACATATCATTCAGGCAGGTGTAGGAGGAGACGGGAAAGCAATGAAGTAAATCAAACCACACTTCATAATCAGAACAGAAAGAAGCATGTCCACCTTTAATGCCTGCACATAATCGTAGTGTATTTAAGAATTACAAATTCACCTACCAGCACCTTCACACTAACTGTCCCTCAGTGGTGGAATGAACTTCCAACCTCAATCCGAACCGCAGAATCTCTCACTATCTAAAAACAGCTAAAGACCCAACTCTTAAAAAAAAACTTACTCTGACACTTACACCTCTACTCTGTGCACTTTGCTTTTCTAGAACTCAATTAAAAGATCTTGTATGGTAGCACTACTTGTATTGTTCTCCGCTTGATATATCACTTTGTTTGTATTTCCTCATTTGTACGTCGCTTTGGATAAAAGTGTCTGCTAAATGAATAAATGAAATGGTAAATAAATGACCTTCAGGAAATATGAACAACTAGAAATTATGATAGAAGTAAGTTCAAATATATAGACCACTTCCTGAACACACACACACACACACACACACATATATACTTGGATGCAGTGCTAATAAATACCACAGTGCCTTTGATAGATGCCTATATCCAATTGATTAAGTTTATGAGCACAGCCAAAATGGTGTCCAGTTAAAAAGCAGACAAGAGTGAATTAATTAGCAGCAAAGCAACTAGCTCTGCACCCACACCCACTCTCTCCCTGAATGTCTGCAAAGCAGATTCCTAACACAAGGTCATCATTGGGCGGCTGTAGCTCAGGTGGTAGAGCGGGTTGTCCACTAATCGAAGGGTTGGCAATTTGATTCCCAGCTCACATGTCTCCACATGCTGAAGTGTCCTTGGGCAAGACACTGAACCCAAAGTTGTTCCCGATGGCAAGTTAGCGTCTTGCATGGCAGCTCTACTACCATCGGCGTGTGTGTGAATGGGTGAATGAGAAACAGTGTAAATTGCTTTGTAGAACTGCTAAGGTTAAAAAAGCACTATATGAGTGCAGACCATTACCATCATTTTGCACCTGTATAACCTCTACATCGGAATGAAACAATCCTCTCACATATTCATAGTGTTTTTCCTAATATGGGACAATCCTGTGCTTTTCCACCACCAAAGGGCTGTGTGGTTTGATTCCAACAGAGAAATGTTGCTGGTCTGAAACAAAGAAGTGGTGATGTTGGAGATTTGGGGTAGTGTCATTCCATCGCCATGATTAAAAACACCTGAACACGCTCTTAAAAACACCTGAACAGAGCTTTCTAATATTATTGAACATTACATCTACAGAAACAAAACTCTCACAATGCAAACTTTCAAACTAACTTTATTCTTAAACCATAGTCTACTTGTATGAGAGACTTCCATGCACTTCTGAAAGTCTGGATAAGTATCACATCAAACCAGTGACTACAATTCCCATCCTGCACTGCAGCCTGCAAACATGGCTGTCATTGACAGCAATTCCCAGAACACACCTTCATTCTAATCATGCACTCCTGCATCCAATTTACACTCACAATCACGCCATAAATAAGAGACTGTTCAAACATTTAGTCTTTGTGAAGTATTATGCTCAGTTGCCTTGTCTCTGTTTTCACCAAGCCTTATATCGTCTCTGTTTATTCTGGTGTTTTGACCCTGCTTACGTTTACGACTTTGTCTCTTTGCCCTTCAATGTTTGTGCTGTTTGCCTGATCGCCTGACCTCTGCATGTTCATGATTATTGTCTTCTGCCTTATCCTTTGGACTTCTTGTTGTTTGATTAAACTGCTATACCTGCACTTGCTTCTGTCTCAGTCTCCATTATGTGACAACAATATGTATTGTTGAAACATATATATATATATATATATATATATATAGTTTGCTGAACCTGCACAGACACTGTTCATGGAAAAGCATCTTTTAGGTGTTCTTGCAGTGAGCCTAATATAAACCTAGGAAATGGTCGGCTTTCTAATCAAGTGCCTGGGGGAGAACGGCAAAATCATTATAACTTGTGACTATGAAGACCAGGGAAACGGTGAGTTCAAAGGCGATTATTGGAAATCAATGGAGTGCTTGGTCAGCTGCAAAACAGGATATCAAAATGCCAAAGTATGCAAGAAAAATTACAAGCTTACACTCACGACCCACGACCTCCGACATGTTCCTTTGTCCTGAAAGCAGAGTGATTGCGATTGGGTTTCCTACAGCAGACAGCAGAGCCTCCACGCATGAAGTGAAAGGATGGGAAATATATAGCTGCTTTTATCATTCTATGTGATGTGTGTTCTGGGAATTTCCTCGGAGTGAGAACACCAAAGCGCATTCATTCATTCTTTTATTCATGAAGCTACACGTGTGAAGGCAAACAGACCTGCATGTCAGCAAAAAACACGCTATTTTCCACATACATATTCAGGGTTGGTACAAAAATAAAGCATTGTATTCTGAGGGCGTGGAACTGTTTCACTGTTTCCGGTGTTGGAGGTGAATAGCAGCTCAAGCAGCTAAACGAATCAATCTCCTTCTCACACGCTGCCGTCTAGCGCTTAGTGCTCACTAATTAAAATGGCCACAACAGTGAATTAACAAAGATAGAAGATAATAGATGTGAAAGCTGACAGTCTCCTGACACATTTTATGGTCAATATAGCTCAAACATCACAGCACACACTTTAATACAGAGTATTGTATATAGTGTATATAGAGGATTACAGTCAAAATATACCAATGCCAGATTTGGTATGAAACCTTGTAATATTTTGGGGATATTTCATGCGAAACCTTATACACAGGTTGGACAACTGACCTTGCATGAGTGTGTAAAAGGTTCCAGAGGCTGAGAGGTTGGTTGTGACGATGATGTCCTCTTTGCTGGAACCTTCAGCCTGCACCCGCACAGCACCGTCAGAATCAGTGCGGTAGCTGCTCACCCTGCCTGTAGGGTAGGTCACATTCGTCAGTCGCCCATAACTGTCATACCTGAGGAAGGAGAGAGACAGAAAGCGCCACAGGGAGAGAAAAAGAGACACACAGAACAGGTTTAGAGGTCAGGATATTGTGGGAAAACTCGAAAAAGCAACTGGAATATTGGAACAATTCTCCTCTTCTTCTTCTCTCAGTATCTTTCGCAGTGACCTCATATAAAAACAATACAACAGTACTAACACAAACAGGCACTTTTATTATTATTTTTTATTTAAATCATAGAGTGTTGCATTGAATATTGGCTTCAGCTCGCTTTAGAGTTTGAATTCTGCATATGAGCTTAGTTTATGATAGCACTTACATAACTGCCTCCATACCAACTCTAACACAATAAAAACGCAATAAAGAGCAACACCCAGCTAAACAAAACCCTCTGTCACATCCAAGAGCACCACCACCAAGTCAGCTCTCTTTCAACACCACCCGTCCCTTAAAATTATGAGCGAGCACATCTTCTTTTAGACTTTTATCAGGCGTGCGATTGAAGCCTGTGGGGATCTTAGAAACGTCCTGTTTCTCTAATAACTTTCAAAAACGGAAGTGATGGCTGCAGCTGGTCTGCAGCACCAGCCCCCCTCCTATTCAGTCTCATCAGGCTGAAATGAGAGACAGAAGAGGCAGAGCTGATACTGATGGAAATTTGATCTGATTTGCAGGGTAAAGACTTCTGAGTTATGTGAAGAGTGCTTGGGAGAAACACACAGCATGGTATTTAAGTGCAGAACTGAGTTGTCCTCTTTTATTTTCATGAAAAGAAGTAATGGGATAGAAAATACTAGACTTCAGCACTACTTTTCTACTCGCCAGCTCCCACCTATTAGCAAGCTCTCCACTTCATCCAAAACATCTGAAGCCAGCCACGGCACCTTTTCTAAACGTTGCTTGTGGGGCTCAAGTCACAGGGCAGCTGATTACTTTCTGAGGAAAACACTATCTACACTCTTTTGCATGCATGAGCTCACAGACACCCATGATTGGTTAGTGTTGCTCTGACTGACAGGGGAAAGAATAACACCATCCCTTGTACCCAGGGCCAATTGTGCTCTGTTGGACTCCTAACCACAGATGGCTGTGACATTATTAGCATTTGACCTTGCAATCTCCCAATGATTTTGATTTTCTTTTGCACCACTAAGGAGGCTCGTCCCATTTGGATCTACTGCTGATCCAGGAGCCACCACTCCTCGTCCCCATTTCCAAATTCAGCCTGGACATAACAATGCCCGTTTATCCTCAATCACTTAAACAGCTCAATCGTGTACATTCTTTGAAAGTTTTGCCATCTTTTCAGAGTGCAACTCTATTTCCTTCTCTGGTTTAGAATCAGGGGGGCAGAGTGGCTTAGTGGTTAGCACATTTGCCTCACACCTTCAGGGTTGGGGGTTAATTTCCCACCTATGCCCTGTGTGCATGGCATTTGCATATTATTCCTGTGCTTCAGGGTTTCCTCTGGGAACTTTCCTTCCCCAGTCCAAAGACATGCATTGTAGGTTAATTGGCATCTCTAAATTAATAAATTGGCATCTCTAAACATAGTGTGTGAATGTATGTGTGATTGTGCCCTGCGCGGGGTTGGCACCCCACCAGAATGTCCCTCCTGTGCCCCGAGTCCCCTGGGATCCAGGCTCCCCTCAACCCTGTATAGGATGAGTGGTTCATAAAAAGGATGGATGGATTGTTTAGACCCTTCTCTTTTGTTCTGCGTTTTGATCCTGTTTTGACCTGTACTGCTCTGTTCGTTTGACCGTCGCATGTTTTTTAGTATTTTAGTTTGTCAGTATGAATAACAATAACAGTAACTTAATACTCAGGGAAGGTAAAATAAGGTATACACTCATATCCTGAGAATGGTACATTTAAAAAAAGATTCTAAAGATTTCTTTAACGATCCACATTATTCTGTGATCACTGACCTCTTAAGCACTCTGAAAAACAGCTTATGTTCAGGATGTGTAAGAACTTCTTCCTGTTCACACTGTGATGCCTATTAGTATCTCCAAAGCACCTGTGCTTCTAAAAAAAAAGCCCCCCACACATTTCCAAATGAACTCCTTCACACCACCCTCACATGAACGACCTGATTTCTCCCTCTGCTTCATTGTCTTTCTGTTACTCACTTACTACCCAATACATGCTGACAAGGGTTTCAATCGAGGTCTTAAAACTCAAAATTAGCTTGCGGTTTTGCAAGACTCAAAACTCTATTATAGTGACAAAAACACATCTGCAGCCTCGACAGTACAGAGAGATTCCAATAAAGCTTAATGGAGGGGACAGCTCAGCAGATGCCTTTGTTGTGTTTGCCTCTGTAGCAGCTTTGCATCGAGTCTTGGCACAAATCCTGGCTGACATAGCTAGCACGTGTCCTCAGGCTAACGGGCTTGAAAGGACCTTAATGAATTCAGGTGGTGGCTATGATAAACTCAGAGGGCCTGCACTATGCACAGGATAGAGCGCATAGATAAATACTGAGATCTGTTCCACCTTAGGTGCATTATGACTGTGACTTTTTAGGCAGCATTATAACCTTCAAAACTAATTATACAAAAAAAAAAAAACAACCCCGCTCTGTTTATTAAAAACACCACTTCATGTTGCCTGAGGAGAAGAATGTCTGAGTGAAATTAGACTGTTTAGAAAAGCACACAGAGTGAACCATTCCTAATGTTAATTATTGTTTTTTCCCAACACTTCTAATAGCAATTACAGAGCTAATGCGCTTTGTAAACCATTTATTCAACGGAATCAAATGACAGCATGAGTTTTTAATAAAGATATAGTGGGGAGGGGGAGGTGCCATTGCTATTAAACTATTTGCAATTGATCTGAACAAGGAAATGACACCTGTACAGAGAAAAAAATACAGCTTGCGTATTATAGTTGTCAAGGGCACATCCTCATACATAACACATCCCCTCAGAAAGGATGTGTTAATATCGTACACACATTTTCTGTTATTACTCTTTCAACACGTTGTGTTTTATGATCCAATAAATGTGTTTAAAAAAAGAAGAAGAAAAAAGAGAACATTTCACACGAGTGACAAACACAACACGTGTTAAATTATTGCAGAATCATGTTGCGGACAACGCTGCCGACATCATCATTCTGAAACCAAATGACCACAGGTAAGTTAGCGTTCATCACTATTTAGTGTTAATGCTGCTGAAAATTCCAGGCCGAGTTTGTGATATTTAGGCAGGGAGCTCTCGAAAATGTATCCACTGCTTCCTCAGTGTTGGCGTTACACTACTAGTGCCATGTGTTTTGTTGTCTGTGAAATATGGACTGAGGTTATTCTATAATTCTCTGGGTCTGTATCTTATCTGAGGCTCGGACTTAGGGTTAGCTAGCTAGTTAGCTAGTTGGATGCTGTCACCAATCACAGTAGAGTTGAGGGATGCTAACCTAGACGCTCACTTGAAATGATAACACTACTTTAGCATACAGCTCGCGGTAATGTTAAGACATTCCTGTTCCCTTTTTGAAAGTTAACGATAACGTACTCTTACAGCTGTTCACCATGATTTAAATCATTGATCGGGATTAAAATTTTAGACAAGGCAAGCTGTAGTAATTAGCATTAGTAAGATTAGTTAGGGGCGTGCTTCTTCATATCTTCTGCAAATTTTAATGCTTGTTAACAGGTGCAGTCAGTGGCTAACGTAACTTAGCTAGCCCAATAATGTTGAGGCCAAGGGGTATTCACAAAAAAGATGTTGGGGGTTTAGTTTGTCATGAGTTCTACTATCTCTACTGAAATGTTCATTAACTTAATTAGGTTGGGCAAAAAAATTGCTAAAGGCGGGAAAATAAATATTCACAAGTTCGCTAGATTTTCCCGGTGAGTCTACAGCGCCATTTTGTTCATTAGGTCACATTTCCAAAATTACACAATTTTTTGGATTCTATAACACAATTTCACAGTTGAAGCACAAAGGCATTTGTCCATATTTTGTAGCCAACATCTAATCAACACCATTAAACAGCTACGTTTCCATTAACCTGCTTAATTCGCAATTAGAAATTGCAAAAAAAAGGAAAAAAATCGGGTAATGGAAACACGTGAATTTAGAAAAAACTTTTTCAGACAATTTGACAAAGCAATATTTTGAAAAAATTAAATATGAACACTTTTCTCATATTTAGGTCACATGACGTGTCACATGACATACACTCAACCCTGTACTCTGCACAGGAAGCCAGTTTATAAAGAGCGATGGCTACTCATCAGATCTTGGAGATTTGTCGCCATGTTTAATTGTAATGACTACCGCGAGAGGAGAAAACCAAGATTTAATCGCATAACATCATTTAATGTAAACGCAGACCATTCGTATTTGTTTTTATCACTTGAATTTTGTGCAAAACCACAATGGAAACCGGCTATTGTCACTTGAATTTCATGTAATTGTTTGTTTATTTTATGAACATTTTAGCAGAATGTTAGCATACAAACAAACTGCATTTTAGGATAATTGTGGGACACACACACGTATAAACAACACAAATGTATAAAAACCCCTAAAACTCTGTGTTAAATGCACTAACACACTGATTGTGCTGAAAGCAACACCAAATGTGTTGTCCTTAACTAGAAACCAAGGTGTGTTGAAAATTAACACATGATGTGTTATTTTTAACACATCTGTTTTAAGAGTGCGTTTATACATACTTGCGCAAAGAACATGTCTGAGTACACTGTACACACAAAGCAACAGCCAAGGCTATATAAAAGAAATAAATAAATAAAATTCATGGAAAAGAACGAGCATGTGACAGATATACACTTTCAACCAGACCTTGAAGGAAAAAACAAGCTGTTTCATACAGTATATCAGTGCTGTGTGTATATAGTGTACAGTATGTGGCTTTACAGGGATCTCTATTGGCAGGCAGAGGTAAGTGTACTGAAGCGTAAACAAAGGGTGATGTAAAATGCATAAAGAAATTCTCAACTGGGTTGTGCTTTGGTTTATATATTGATTTTACTCTGTGGCACTAAGATCTAGTAACACAGCAAAGAAAGAATGTGAATGTGCTCTCTAAGGATGATTGTACTACTTTGCACAAGAAATGTTCATTACTGCTTAAGATGTATATTTGCATCAGGAGATATGATGGCACTCGGCCAAAGTTTTTATTTTCATAAATGTATAAAAGAGAAAATAGAAGAAAAATGGGAAATGGGTCCATGCTACTGGGAAAATACTCTCATGAAACCACAAGTTAGCATTTTAAAATTCACCCACATAAAAAAAAAACAAAAAAACAACTACCTAAACTAAAGCACAGGAACATATTAAACCCCAGAATATAAAACAGACTGGAACTATTTGGCCTCATCTAAAGTAGCTGTGAAACCCAATACGTTCCCTGCACAGAGGCGGATTTAATTGAACATATTTATTTGACCATGTCCCAATTTCAGCTTTGATCTGTTAGAGTAGCCATGGCAACTTGAGCCACAGCCAAATCTCTTGCCAAAGTAAGGTCTGGTTGCACAATCTGACTCACTGCACTGTCCAGATAGCAATGAGTTCTGACGTATAATCACACATCAACCAGTCTTGGGTCATAAAGTAGCAGGGCTACAAGTAATGACTTCTTTGATAATCACGGACTGCTTTCATTAATAATTAATTCTCTTTCTGAGTCTTCAGTTAAAGGGTTTCTCATCAACATGAATATCTATAATATCTAAAATATTATTTGTGCTATGAATCATATCTAAAGCTGTCAACCTTTCTACATGCTCAGTATTGTTCCATGAATGGCGAGGATTTCCTTGCTTAGTAACTGACTCTTCTGCAAAATTCCTGTGGCCTTGTACTGTCGCAACAAAAGACAGAAATTTCGCATGCTTTCACATATTCAGCATTCAGTGCATTTGAATCTAACCCTGGTGTCTTTTCTTTGATGAGGTTCATTCGGACAGGTGAGAACACTGGAATCGCACTTGGGTGCGGACCAAAATTAGCAGTCTGAGACAGTCTCTGTGAGGAGTTCTCTCGGTGTTTCCAATCAGTCTCTTATCTAGTATTGGAGTGCCGGCTCCATGTTCTCTGTGTGTGATTTTTGTACTTTCTATACATACCCGCTTAGTAAAGGTTTGTCTATATTTAACTCTCTAATTTGGACTCTGCAAATGGACTAATATGTGGTAAAGCACTCGTATACTGTATGATCTAGAGTCTAGACACAAAGCAGTAGAACCTTTGGAGATGTAGAAGCAGATACATTTGATAAAACTGGTCTGGTCTATAGTAGTCCAAGGTGAAAACCCTGGGCTCTAACCACTATGTACCATTTCCAACTGAGTACTTTAATTATTTATTTATTTATGTATTTATTATTATTATTTTTATTATAAAGTATTACAAAGCTACATGGCACTACTTCGTCTTTTCCAACAACTTTTGAAACATGTATCAAAAATATATTGATATAGCATATTTTCAGCTACTTTCTTTTCACAAGGCTTCATATGCACAGCTGTTGTGCTCCTGTGCCAAACAAGAACAGCGTATTTTTTCTTCAACTGTCCTTAGAACAGATTTCACATTAGCACCTGTACTTTCGCAGATTTCATTTGCACACTATAGCTCCGCTTTACGTATTTTCAAATCTCTCTCTTTAACGCATCATTTTATATTATGTTTATTTTTACAGTACATCAATGCCACTGATGTGTTGTTGCAGCCCTACAAAATACTGCCATTCAGAAATGTATAAAAGACTGTATGTTACTCACTCATAGAAAGTTGTCCACCCATCTTCATTGCTCTTCGTGGCCAGCAGTCCTGAGTTCCCATGGTAGGTCATCACGGCTATCTCTTGGCCCTGGGCACCGACACTCTTGAGGGCATTATTAGTCCCAATGGTGAACCAAAATGTTTGGGTGTCTGGGGTCATGAGCCAGAGAGGCAGTCCTGTAGTGTCCCTGTGAATGGTCACTTTGTTCTTGTTCTTGTCTGTGATAGTGCTCAGGTCCCCTGCTCCTGAATAAGTCAGGTTGTACAGGTAGTCACCTGTGGTTAGGCTCTGGGTGAAGATGTGACTGCCATTGGTGTCAAACAAGTAAAGTTCATCATCCATGGGTGATGACACCTCATACATGTTAAGAGGATTGAGGTAAGGTTTGTTCTGCCGTACATAACGTATCCGGATATTGCCCAGATCAGCGATGAAGAGCTCTCCATCAGGCGAAACTGCCAGCGATGATGGAGAGTTGAGCTTTGCATGTTTGGCATAGCCATCATCTCCTGAATAACAGTCACAGTTGGGGTCGTTCTTACAATCGCAGCCACTTGGGGCACCAGCGACCAGAGAGATCTCTCCATTGGTGGAAACTTGCCTCACTCGATTAATCTTCTTGTCATCAGATTCTGAGATGTACAGGATGCCATTGTGGGACACAGCCAACGCGTTAGCGGATTCCAGAGTGGCATGGACGGCGACTTTGCTCACCAGGAAGTGGTCAAGGCCAGGCACCTGGCAGTGCATGGGCCGACCGGCTACGATCCTGACCTGGTGGTTCTCTGAGATCTGCAGCACCACGTTATTATCCAACACATAGAGTGAGTTGTCCATTGGACTCACAGCTAGGTCAGTGGGCCATTCTAAACGTACCTATGAGAAGACAAGAATGTAAACACAGTTAGTTTGCCTTTTTTTTTCACTAATCGAAGAACCCCTTTTTTAGCCTTCACACAGGAATATCAGAATGCTAAATTAAGTTTGGAAATGATTTCACACCAGCAATTAGGGATTCAGGTGCTGATTAAAGGATAACGAGATAGTGAAGACACCAAAAAAATAAATCTTGATGTTTTTTCAATTTCCATAGTGGGAAGGAGCAACAGAGCATGATTATAAACAGCAGAAAGGAACCCAACTGTGAGTGCCCTCTTAGGGGTTGAATATGAAAGATCTTATTTCAGTAGTGGTCTTAGCATGGTTGCTTGATTAAAAGACGTTTTAATGTACTGGGAGAAAAAAAATCAAAAACAAGCCAGCATGCTGTGTAGTCTATTAAAAGAAGACCTTAAAAGCAGCAAATTGATTTGGATGCATCAAATAGGACAAATCAATTTTTCTCAGAAGAAAGAGAAATGTCAAGATAAGCAAAGCACAGCATCTGGCAAAAAAACAAAAACAAAACTTCCTTCCATCATCAAGCTACTGTGCAAATTTGTCAAAGTGAATCATGTGCATACATTATCGTTTCTATAGTAACTCAATCGCATCTAATAATGAACAGAAAAAAACCTGTTATTTAACAAGTTATGATATATAATCTTTGATATATAGATTTCTGCAAGGAGCTATTTATTTAACATTTCTAGAAGGAGTCTCCAGTGTCAGTGCTTTGTATTGGTCAGTAAGTTTTCAGTCAGGAGACCATTCAGTACTAAGAACTTTGCAGTTTTTGGTTTTTTGGTAACATGACAAGCTACGTTTGTTTGTTTTTTTGGTCTAAAAATGACTGTTTATAACTGCTACAATGCAAGTAGTAACAGGAACTAGCCTGTTTCTTGAAATGTTCCACAACATTAAATACAACTATAAAAAGTATGCCATTCCATAATTAATCAAATTAATTACACAAATTACTGGAGCAAAATCAGTGACAAGGTGGTGTGATGCAGTCTGATGAGAAGCTGAGTTACAGTTATCAGCCTGAAGTTTATTATTTTCCTATAAAGCACTTTCATTCCTTTATAATAAACTACCACTCGGAGTGTTTTTGAATCTCGGATAACCTTCTCAGTCTCAGGAGGGACTTGGTTGGTTGGTTCTGTGATGATGTACCATAGTATGTAACGTACACATGAATTTCAAGTCCTTAATCTAGAGCTTGAGCTGCAGTGTAAAAACATTCACGTTCACAGACTATAGATTGTGTTTTGTTCAGAGTGGCCCAATCTGGTCTTTTTCTGCCAGTGTAATCTAAGTCATTTAAAAAACGTAACAAAAGGCTGTGCTTATAAGAGGACCCACCCACACAAATACATAAATAACCCTCCCCATGTACAGTATCACTTCACAGCTGTGTTGTGTCTGTGAATCATTTATTGAAGCATCTGGGTTTATGTAATAAGACCCATTACAAGTCTGTGGCCCATGTGGACAGTTGGCATGGGGAATGTCTCCTATTTCTATCAGAAGCTCTATTAGTATGGAATGAAGACAGGGACCTTTTCTTAAAATCTATTCCTTGTCAACGGACCTGGATAAATATTTCATAAGGGTATGTGTGTGGGTGGGAATTCAGTACAAAAGCCTGGATGGCTTTAAACACTGATACAAAGGGACACACGCATACACTATATAGCCAAAAGTATGTGGACATCTCAGTATTAAACATCCCATTCGTAAACCATGGACGCTAATATTGAGTTGTTCCCCCTTTGCCATTGTAACAGCCTCCACTCTTCTGAGAAGACTTTCCACTAGATTCTGAAGTGTGTCTGAGGGGATTTGTGCCAATTCAGCCAGAAGAGTGCTAGAGGTCAAGCACAGTGAGGAGGCCTGGTGAACATTAAAATTCATTACAAAGGTGTTGAGTGGGGTTGAGGTCAGGGCTCTGTGCAGGCCACTGGAGTTCTTCCAC
The DNA here is from genome assembly GCA_012411365.1 of Ameiurus melas. Taxonomy (NCBI): domain Eukaryota; kingdom Metazoa; phylum Chordata; class Actinopteri; order Siluriformes; family Ictaluridae; genus Ameiurus; species Ameiurus melas. Next base: position 22,443,320 of record CM022759.1, read on the forward strand.
ACCAATCTTGGCAAACCCTGTCTTCTGTCCTCGCTTTGGATACAGGGGCATTGTCATGCTGGAACAGGTTTGGGCCCCTTAGTTTTAGTGCAAGAAAATTGTAAAGCTACAGCATACAAATACGCTCTCATATTGGTGTTATGGTCATGGTGTCCACATACTTTTAGCCATATTGTGTATACACACACACTCACACTCTTTAAGCCACATCTAATATTTAATTCATATTATTAATTAAATAATATTAAATATTAAAATTAAATATTAATTTAATTCTGATAAAACAGAAATTTTATTTTTATTAGGCCCACGTGTAGCTAGAAGTAATCTTCCTGACTACACAGTAACTCTGGATGGACTTTCTGTTTCATCATGTACAGCAGTTAAAGACCTCGGAGTGATTATTGACTCCAGTCTATCATTTGATGCTCATGTAGATAATATTACTAGGATAGCGTTCTTTCATCTCAGAAATATCTCTAAGTTAAGAAACATACTGTTACTACATCATGCAGAAATACTGGTTCATGCATTCGTCACCTCTAGATTAGATTACTGTAATGCCTTACTGTCTGGATGTTCCAGTAAGAATATAAATAAACTCCAGTTAGTCCAGAATGCAGCTTCTAGAGTCCTAACTAGAACTAGAAGATACGACCATATCGCCCCGATCTTATCCACACTGCATTGGCTCCCTGTAAAATTTCGCATTAAGTTTAAAATACTTCTAATAACCTATAAAGCACTACACGGTCTTGCACCACAATATCTAAGCGACCTTCTGGTTTTATATGATCCTCCATGCCTACTCAGATCAAAAGATGCAGGTTATTTGATATTACCTAGAATAGTGAAGTCTACAGCAGGGGGAAGAGCCTTCTGTTATAGAGCCCCACAGTTATGGAACAGTCTTCCTATTAGTGTTCGGGACTCAGACACAGTCTCAGTGTTTAAGTCTAGGCTTAAAACGTATTTGTTTACTCAAGCCTACCCTGACTAGATTCTATCTCACTAATTCACAGTCCTAATCATTTTTCTCCCTCTCTCTCTCTTTTTGCCGAGCCCCACACGAATTTATGGAGATATTGGAGATCCAGATCCCCTCTGCCTCTGGATGAGCCCAAATCTTCTGCTGGGACTACGGCTGCTCCTAAGGCCATACTTCTCATTTTCACATTATCTTTGTTACCTTCACATTCTGTGTTACCCAGATGAGGATGGGTTTCCCTTCTGAGTCGGGTTCCTCTCAAGGTTTCTTCCTCAAAAAACATCTTAGGGAGTTTTTCCTTGCAACCGTCGCCACTCAGTGGCTTGCTCAGTTGGGATAAATTCCATTTGTTTTCTACCTGTTTGTCTCTGTTTATCTGTTCCTGTTTGTCTCTCTTTAGATGTTTCTCACTGTTTATACCTGTTTTTTATTTCTGTAAAGCTGCTTTGAGACAATGACTATTGTAAAAAGCGCTATACAAATAAAATTGAATTGAATTGAATTAATAAAATGCAGAATACATGACGGGTGTCTTTAACCTGAAAATGGCTGGGAAAATGTTTTTGACCTTGTCTGAAAGCACAAATCTATATTTATGTCTACAGGCTAGCTCACATCTTCAAACAGGGATGTACTGGACTTAAAATCCAGAATAAAGCAAGAATTATCTACATTAACCATCTAACACCTTGTTATGTATCAGAGAGAATGCTGCTGCCAATATTTCTCACCAAACTGCTAACTGTTTAGTTAAAAACTGGTTCTCTGGTTTCCTCCCCAGTCCATGACATGCATGGTAGGCAGACTGGCATGTCCAAAGTGTCCATAGTGTATAAATGGGTGTGTGAATGTGTATGTGATTGTGCCCTGCGATGGATTGGCACCACGTTCAGGGTGACCCGGCCTTGTGCCCCATGCTCCCTGAGATAGGCTCCAGGTTCCCCGTGACCCTGTAGGATAAGCGGTATAGAAGATGGATGGATTGATGTAATATGCAAAGATCACAGCTAATCTGAGAGCCAGAGATTTGCAAAGATAAAAAAAACATGGCCTATTGAATGAATAGGCATAGTCTAGAAAAGCTTAAAAACATACGTTTGACAACAAGGTAGGGAAGAGGATAAAAAGTAGCCTGGAAAAGTGTTGCAGAAGGGAGTACAGAAAGTACATGAAGCAGTGAGCTGCCTGTGAATTTTTATAATGGATGCTTTTTACTGTCTGAGTGTCTGTGGCAGGAATGAGTGTGATTTGTCATCATGGCTGAGGGTTTTCAGAAGTTTCAGCATATTGGTGTGAGTAAGTGCTTGTAAGTGTCTACATGTCTGGGTGTGTGTGTATGTGTGTGTGTTCAGTTATGTGTTTGCCAAAGGGAAGAAGGAGGAGAGAAAAAGAGAGGGGGGGTGTGCATGTGTCTGATATGTCAGGATGTCTCAGGATGACTGCATGTAACTGTGTGTATGTGTTAGGACATCTGAGTGTGTGTATATGTGTTTCAGGGGAGCTCAGTGTCTCAGAGGAACAGGGGTGGGCAGCTGTAGGTCGTATATACAATGCTCGGCATCCTTGATGTAAAATAAAGCCACTCTTACTCTGGCAACTGAGGCATATTGATAGTAATCAGGACACACATATGCACACACACACACACACACACACACACACACACATACTCAAGGGGAGCCAGGAAGAAAAAAAGCAGAGTTGACATATGAACACGCTATACTGCTCAAGGATCAGACTTAATATTACCGAGACTGTTCTGTCTACTCGCTAACTGTATTATGGCTGTATACAAATTGGATTGTAAAGGGGATCTTGTAAAAAGGTGCTCACATTCAGTAGACTCTCATTTAAGACTCTCTTCCAGGTCATTTGTGATTTCATTAGCACAGACGCAGCCCTAACATTCGTGCTAAAGAGGCTGAAATAGAAACGACCCAAAGATTTCACAAATCAAAGATCACAGTTTGGATACTTCCTCAATGGAATGTATTTTTGGAAGATTGTTCCATGTTTCCACAAATTACAGCAAGTGCCTTCAGTCATGTAGTTCAGAGGTTAAGGGTGAGTTTTTTCTTAAGATGTGAAATTGTACCTGCAAATTGTTTCTATCTAACCTACAATGGATCGATTATGTTGTTGTTGGTGTCGTTATGTGAGCAGTCTATTCTGTTAACTGTTTTTAGCTTTTACAGTTTCCCCCAGGGTTGTATGTTTAGACCAAGTAAAGGTTTTTAAGCTTTATTCGAATTAATAAATATCATTCTCATCAACAAGTATGCCTACTTTGATCAAAACTGTTGATGAAGGAAACTCTTTGTACTCGTATGATACTAAGAGTTATACTGCATTCCAGTAGTAGCACAATTCATTCATACATAGGATGAACATTTCTTACAGGTCTAAGATCACATTTAAACTAGGTTTGTTGTACTATTGGGCATATTGAATCTTTTATTCATTTTTTAATGATATGCTCACTAAGCAATATAATAAAAGGTTGCTTATAAATCCTAAATGGTCTAAACCTATTAACCCTTTTAAGTTCTCAAGACTCATTTTTTCACTTTGCTACCCACATGGAGAGATTTTCCTCAGTACAGACTCTATAAATCTGTCTTTTTTGTGTGTGTGTAAATTCAGTGAAGCAGCTCATTAACCAGCATCCAAAAAAAAAAAAAAAACGTAAAAATGTTCATTAAATGTTTGTGAATAAACTCAGAATAATAAATTCTTCCGGTTTTGCAATTTAAAATCTCTTTTCCTTTCATGATAAGTAGTAATAAAAATTAAATCCAATCTACTTCAAACTGGAATGATCTCTTACAACATGCACCTTGTGATTAACTGTAATAACTACAAAGTAACGGGGTTAAGCAGAGCTTTCTGTTTTTCCCCCCTCTGGTGCCAGACCCTATCATGTCCCTAATGGAAGCCACTATGCCTCTAGAGAGCATCGTGTCCTTGCCTGGGGTGACTGTTAGCATTTGGTGTGGGTGGCAGTCTGCTGGGTGCTCATGCTGCTATATATGTCATGAATGCTCAGACAGCAACCAGCCAATGTGTTTATTTTGTCCTGTGACAGGGCCACACTGCAGTATGATGATTCACGAAGCGGAGGAGTATACCTGTGAGATGTCCATCACGGAGTCACAGCTCAAGGGACGTGCCGAGGTCAAGTCGTTGAAGCCTAGGAGCGTGGAGATGATCCCGTTCTGATCGACACGACGGATCATGGTGCCATCAACGAAGAAGATGGTGCCATATTTGTCCACGGTAATGCCTAGAGTAGAGGATGAAAAAAGAGGGAAATGCATCTCAGACACTCGGTTTTGCCTCCAACACAAATTATGGGTCCAAAATGTATAGTGCTGCCGAGGAATTGAGTAATCTTTGAAATCTATGTTTGTATAGAATTGTGAAAGTTTTTGAAGGCAGAATAAAGGTATCCTGGGCTGTTCTAATTATCCCATATTTCTGTAATATAGCGCAGGAATTCTGACCAGTCTGAGAAAACCAAATCTAACCAAACTAAACCAAACCAAGCCAAACTAAACCCAAACCAAAGCAAGCATCAGAATTTCCTAGCATCATTGAGTACAATTAGAGCATAACTATATATTACCTCTATTTATTTTAACTCAATGTTATATTTCTGACAAGAAATTACTGGTGTAGTCACTGAACATTTGTTCCTTTTTCCCCATTTAGGCTGACGGACAGTTAAGGTTCTGAGGATAGAGATTATTAGTGTATGTCAGAATCAATCTTGGCAAAATCATGACATATGCTGCCTTTTATTTCCTTACAGATTTATAACTGTCAAACTACTGGATTTTATGATTTTATGATACAACATACGCAGCATATCCTTCTATTTTGGACACACTCAACCCCTGAGAAAAAAGGGGAGACCAATCCCAATTAAATACTGATCTAACTGTTTGGGTGCAATCATAAATTATAAGTTCCCGTGTTAAGATGAAGGTAATGAAACAAATTGGTATATCAAAGAACAACATCTGCTTAACAGTGTGTGTAAATATATCTATCTATCTATCTATATATATATACATATATATATATATACATATATATATATATATATATATATATATATATATATAAAAATAAACAGATGTGGAAATCAAAAATCCACTATCTCTTTCCATGATATTGATTTGAGATGCACCTTAGGAGTGCTAATGAATGTGTACATATAGCACAGCTCTGACAAAGAAAGACTGAGACAGAAAGAGAGAGATGAGGTGTGATCACAAAGGTATAAGAAAGCCTGTGATCAGGTGACTAATCAATCATATAACAGTCAGAAATATGTGTGTCCAAGCTATAACACCCCGAGTCTGTAATTAGTGTCTTTTGTAGCGAAAGCTTCTTATTTAAAAAAAATTTTTTTTTGGATAAACACAACACATTGCCCATGCACCATCGATCTGAAATCTTGAGAGAGAAAATATCATTATACCTATATTTCTGGAAATGGATTGAAGCATTGATCTGGGCTGTAAAACGAAAGCTCTTTCAACAAGCCTGCACTGCTTCTTCCATCCTAAATAGCCCCACAACTCCAATGAACAACCCAGAGCACTAAACATCCACCGCTCAGTGCTGGACGACCCTCCATCTCCAGCCTGTGATGGATGATGGCTGTATAATTTGGCCTTGCACTGCAAGTTTTGCTAACAATTTCAGGCTGAATGCTGGAAGGTGATATTATGCAGTCCAGATAGTTTCTAATCTGCATCTCATATAATTTCAATACAGAGGAGGATATTTTGAGCACCTGTGATAAACACAGCATAATACAGCGTGTCAACAATGTATTTCACTAAAATGCTATAGAAACCAATATGACTATAGGTCTATGTAATTATGCTAAAATATTTATGAAATCATGAATATTTCTTTTTTTAGTGTGCTTTAGAGCAAGCATTTTCAGAGAGCTGTAACTAAACAGTGAAGCAGGGCATCTCTCCAAGAGCCATAATCAAGATTTTACATAATGCCTTTACAGAAAAGCTGTCAGCAGCTTAAGTTATGTTCAAACCAGCAGGCTAAGTATGTTTTCGTCGCATATCTGGTCTAAGCAGGAAAGATTTTCTTAAGTCGGAAGGCAAAGAATGACATTAAATCTGACTTTTCCAATCAGATTTAAGATATTTTTATGCAGTTATAAATCCAATTCTTTAGATTGTCCTCTGGATAAACCCATAAAGGTTCAACAGATTCCCTTTCAGAAGATTCCAATTAAATCAAATAAATAAATAAATAAACAGCCACAGTTGGACAACATTTCTTCTTAGAGGGAGCAGCAACCACGCAAAACAAATGTTATAAGAGCAGCTATCTGGTTCACAGCTATAGCCTACAGCATTTTATTGCTAAAAAATGTGGCTAACGGTAAGTAAGCAGCTTTCTAACTGGTTATGTTTCGTTTGTTGCTAGCATTGCTCAGTTGACTTTCTGATATATATTATTTCATGTAAATGCTTGCTGACATCTCCGTGGTGAAATAGTATAATGGTGAAACCTTACCTCTGGGGTTAGTTAGAGTCGCCTCTACAGCCTTGCCTCCATCCCCACAGCGTGTCTCATCGTATGGAAGACATTGGTCCCCTGTCCCCGCCACCAGCTCCAGGTTCTTAGCCACATCCTTCACCATGTTTAGAGATTTTACCTTGAACACCTTCCTACTGCTGGTGTCTGACAGGTACAGAGCTCCTGACACCGGACTCGTGGCCAGGTAGTACTTGTGGGCTGGACTGTTACTACACACATACAAAACAAATAAATAAATAAACAAATAAATAAATGTTGGCACACATAATTTGGAATTGTGTCATATGAATGCATGTGGCATGATTGTAGAGAGAAATCTCTACACAATAAGATATAGTATTTGTTGAACACCTTCCTAACAGCGGAACTGATATCACTGTAGGTGTAATCGCAGTCACATTCAGACCTGGTAAGCAGATGTTCACACCATATGTAAAACCCATGATGGAGAAATACAGTGCATACGTGCCAACTTTAAAATCCTAACCCAATTACATACCAACACTTCAGCTGTCACAGACAGCCGTGTGATGTTTATTGCATTCATATTCAATATGCGCATCACTGTTAAACAATCAAATCTAGGCTTTTCCCATGCTGGGTAAAACCTCCAGGCGGCTAATGTGTTGTCAGTGCATACAGGTAGGTGGGCTGCCAATTTCCCATGAGAGGAATGCTTTCTTATAGAGATACATATGATCTGAGGTCTGTTATCTTAACATTATACATTTTCAAAAAGAAATGGCATACTGCTCAACAAATAGCCCATTATACAAAAGAGTCAAGTTGTCACAGCCATCTCTCACATCCACACAGGGGTTCACCAAAAATCAATGCCTGACAAAATAGCTCCAATCAAGTTGGAGTGAGAAAGCCAGCTACCTGCTGAAACACAGACTTTACTCAGGTATTTGCTGCTGGTCCTCCCCTCTGCAAGCTAATCAAATAAAGGAGGCAAGGCACCTGCACTGCAATTTAAAGATTCAGGAAATCACGTTGGCTAATTGTGTGTTGGCCTGCTGCTGGGCACTTCAACTGATGTGGACTCAAAACCAAAAGTGTCTAATGCAGTCTTTCACCCTACCTCTGGGGTGCTTAATGCAAGGCCTGGAGGGCTGAAGTTAAGCACAATTTGCCCATTTTCCCTGCTCAAAGACACAAGATTACTAGGCAAGGTTTTATAGCCAGCTTCCAGCTCTCCAGGAATGTAATGGCACCTGATTGTACCCTTTCATTGAAATTCAGTATAGCCTTTAAGAAAAATATATACATTTTTGGTTGGCCAAAATGGGGAAGCAGTGTGAGAAAACACAATGATGTTATGAAAAATCTAAAGTCTGAAAGAAAGACCATACTTGTAACTCTACCTCCTTTCTCCTAACATGGTTTCTCCAAGTTTCAAAATCACCACCTCCTCATCCATTACAACTACTGTTTAGCAGCCACCAAATTCAGGTCCACAATAACTCCCCAAGATCAGTTGAAGGTATAGACCACACTTCATGTTTGGTTCATAGTGACTTGATCTGTTTTAGAGTTCTTTGGTGGGTCTTGACAGAAGTGCTTATCTCCACATGAACACAGTAAGAAAGGTCAGGATGAGACACATGCTTTAACAGAGTCAAAAAGGTCGAGAGTCAGAAAAGGTCACAATGCTGAGGAAAGATTTGCTCTTTTCTAGTGTCTGCCCTGGTGAAGCAGGCAATGGTGACCTAAATATAGCTTACGTTATAGGGCTTCAAGACAGTGCTTTCTTGCTACACATCATTAATAATGATAATAACTTATCTGTCTAAGAAGCAGAGCTCTAGATTTATTCTTCGCAATCCCTGAATATCGCTTAGGGTGTAGGCAGCCTTGCCAAAGCCCAAGACGAAAGAAGCGAATCTGTCCTATTGCCAACTCCAATTTGTTATGCGGAATGACAACTGACCTTCTGCTGCATTCTTGGAAACAGGCTGCTCCAGCTGACCTGAGGGCAGAAAGTCCTCTCTGCCTCCAATGACCACACTGACTGATGACCTCCATTTGGAAAAGAGGTAAGTAAGGGTTTGTCACAAAAAGATTCGGCCTTCGTTTCTCAAAGATCAGCAGGGAAATGTCCAGTTGGCAAGCTGACTTTGTTCTCTCACTTCCCTGAAGCTCAAATGGTATACAGCAACACTGGTTGCTGTACTGCACATGGTTTTCCCATCATGCTCTTTTAATGAGAGGAATACATCCTAAATTTGTGGACTCTCTATTCCTTTCCAGTTTCAGGGGGATAATTGGATTTCACAATGGGTCATCGTGATGATGAAGAGTAGCTCGGGCAGAGAAGGGACACCTTATTGATGGTCACAGCACATGGCAGTGAGGTCTCACACACACAGTCTCACTCTCACACACTCAGCCTCACATACACATTAACACATGAACACCAATTGACACTGCTCACATTTCTACATTCTCGCAGTTTAACAATGATTATAGCCATTGTGACAGTCTTTCAAATAACGTTCTAAAAAAAGGGGGTTCCAATCTGAATCTTTCATTGGTTTATTCCCCTGGGAGCTCAATTAATGGTTCTTGGTAGAACCCCGAAACAAAGGGATTCCCTTTTAGAAATCTACAGCTATACTTAGATATATGCTGTGATTCTGCTCATATGGAGACAGATGGAATGCGTCAAGCCTTCCTATTTCCTGCCTAGAAAGGTCCATCACGGGAGCCAGACTCCAGTCCACCAGGAATGGAAAGGGGTACCCCAGTTGAAAACATTTATTGAGCTTTGGTAGAGCTTTCAAGAAAAATATGTATTTAAGGTACGCCAAAATTGGAATGCAGAGTGATTGGAGAGATCTGACCAAGTAAGGGAAAACACAATGGAATGGATTCTTGCTGAAACTAGGGTTAGGGTTAAAAGGGTTAAATCTAAAGATATACTTAGCTATATTCTGCTCGTATGGCGACAGACGGAATGGAGACAGCCTTCTTCTTTCCTGCCTACAATTGAAACGTTCACCACGGGAGCCGTGACCTGCCTGCGTGAAGATCAATCAATAGCACTTCATGCTAGACGGCTTTTCTGTGAGGACTGCAAGCAGCTGGTATTTGCCAGGCTACCTCTGCCCAATCACTCACGTCCTGTCAGTCAAACCTGAGCACTGTTGCTCACTGTCATGCCAGACACCTGCTCATGCACCACTGAGGCTTGTCCTCTGCGAAGAGAAGTGATGCTCACAAGCGCACATCCTGCAATGTTTTTTCACTTCAAACATTCAATTTGAAGTCTAGAGCATTTCGGATGATGAACTACAATCCGTGACACCAAACTTCTTTAATGAACTGCACATTTGAACGGTACTAAAAGCGGTTAAATTTTTCCCTGACCAAAATGTCAAATTAGGCTATATAAAAGGCAGTCAGCTTTTTTTCTCCCTGCTCCTAGTGTCATTATGGGAGCCATGTCCCCTGAGGGTGAGAAATATTTAAAGCACTGAAACAGGGCTTATGCTAAGTCTATGACTTGACATGGCTGCTCCATCTACCTGTCTGACATTTCAAATAATGGTCCTGGGAGTCTGTCTCTCTCTGATACACTGACATATCTCTCTCTGCAAATGTTTACTTTACTGTGTGACCACGATTCAGGGAGAGGTGGAAATGTGTGCATCCAACTAACTTCTGTGCATGCCCATCCAACGGACTGTCATCACACTGCCCTTTTCACCACTGCGGGAGATCTGAATCTTTCTGATGCACTGAGTGGGTAGCTGTGTCAGAATGTTCACTCAACACACAGGCTGGCAGCACAGATCTCGTCCATATGGCACGCTTTTTGGCAAATCCTTACAGTCTCAAGTGCCTTGTATGACATGAGATATTATTATAAAATAGGTGATGCTTGAAAGAAGAAGTGATCTTTTCAGAAATCTCTTACCTGTGTCTGAAATCTTTATTTCTGTATCGTTTCACAAGAACAGCAGGAAGAAAGAAGGAAGATAACCAAAGGATTAGCAGAGGTTAGGATTAGCGAGTTAGAAGAGTGTGAGTATTCAGCTCATGCAGGAAAGATATCCAAAAGACAAAATGAATATGATAAATCAATTATCATATTACCCAGTCCAAAAGTAGAACAATATACAAACATCTTAACCCCTTAATCTCCCAAGATACATCAGTGGCTCCACAATACAACATTAGTCATTAATATATATATATATATATATATATACACACACACACATAACATACACAGTCATGTGAAAAAATAAGTGCACCCCTATGGAAATTGTTGGGTTCTGTGACATATGTGACATACTCTTTTTGAAACAGTGCCATACTCTATCAAATGACACATAAAATTGACATTCTGTAGTAATTTTCACAATTTAAATGAACAAAAATCAGATTCAGGTATCAAGGTATTAGTAGAATTAGAATCAGGTATCAAGATTGGGTGCCTGTGATCAGAACCTGCTCAGGGAGTGCAGGTGGAACCTGTCTAATTTATACTCCTCTCATATCAAGTGTCTGGTGTTCCCTTTGTGTAGTGTCATCATGCTAAGAGCTAAAAAAAAATTGTAAGGCCTTCAGAAAAAAAGGTTCTAGACGCCTATGAGTCTGGGAAGGGATTTAAAAAGATATCCAAATTATCTGAAATACATCATTCCACTGTATGAAAAAAAAAATCTACAAATGGATTGAAAATGATTGAAAATGACTGCCAATTTGTCTAGGACTGGCCACCCCAGCAAATACAGCCCAAGAGCAGACTGTCTGATGCAAAAAAGTGTCTCCAAAAACCCTAAAATTTCATCTCAGGATCTGTTAGTAAGTCTTGAAACTGTTTGTGTCAAAGTGCATGCTTCTACAATCAGAAAGAGTTTGCATAAATTTGACCTGCATGGGAGGTGTGCCAGGAAAAAGGATTTGAAAGACTACTGTTTGCCAATGAGCATATAGAAAGACCAGGCCTTTTGGAATAATGTGCTCTGGACATAATCAAAGATAGAGTTGTTTGGCCACAGTAACAGCAGATATGTTGACCAAAGACAGCTTTTTAGGAGAAGCACCTCATACCAACCGTGAAGCATGGTGGTAGTTATATTTTGATTTGAGGTTGCTTTGCTGCCTCAGGGACTGGACAGCTTGCATTCATTGATTCAACTATGAATTCTGCATCATATCAAGGAGTGCTTGATGATAATGTGAGGCCATCTGTCCAATCTGTCCAGTTGAAACTGAACCGAAAGCGGACCTTTTAACAGGATAATGATCTTAAGCACACTAGAAAATCCACCAAAAAGAAGAAATGAAGGGTTATAGAATGACCTAGATTTGAAAGCCCGGAAAACCCATTGAAACCCATTGAAACCCATTTGAAAGCGCCCCCAAACCCAAAAAATAAAGGGGGAAGAAAAAAGAAAAAAAAAAAAAAAAAAAAAAAGAAAAACCCACTAAAATATGGGGGGAAAATAAAAACAAAAAAAACAAAAAAAAAACCCCCTCCCCCTCACTGAAAGAATATTGCATGGAAGAGTGGTCAAAAATTCCAGCAAGCCTGGTGAACAATTATGCATATCGCCTACAATAAATTATTTCTGCTAAAGGGGGTAATACTAGCTTCTGAGGCCAGGGGTATACTTACTTTTTCCACAGAAGAATATCACATCTATTGCTATTTCTTTTGAATAAATTACTCAAAAAGCTCATTTTCCTTGTGGTTTTTTTCATGTATATCAACTTTATTAATAGGCACTGTTTCAAAGATGATGAAATGTATGCTTGTCCAAATATGTTAAAAAAGCCAACAATTTACATGGGGTGTACTTATTTTTTAATCATGACTATATATATATATATATATATATATGTGTGTGTGTGTGTGTGTGTGTGTATGTGTGTGTGTGTGTCTGCGTGTGTGAGAGTGAGAGAGAGAAAGAGAGAGAGAGAGAGAGAGTTTCATGTTTTACTTCTGGTTCAACCGTTTCAAATGCTCTTCACACACGAGTCCATCCCATTTAACTCTGAGTAAAGCTCTCCGGATTTTAAGAGTTGCTGATAACTGCTATCTGGCAGGAAGCTTATCTTAGAAGTCTCAAAAATAATCAATAACGGTGTATGTGAGGGGCGGTATGTACTGTAGCAGACATGATGTACCTAAGCTCCAGAACACTGGTGACATTCCCAGTGGTGAAGATGCGACGGACATAGTTGAAGTCACCCACAAATAAGCTGCCGTCTGAGCCACAGGCCAAAGCTACTGGTGCTAGAAGCTTATTCCCATCAGCCAGACCATTACAGCTTGGACAGGAGATGCTACGCCGCCGCCCGTTCCCCATTATGCTCCCAATGACTGGGGGCTGCTGGGAAATGAACACATTCTCCCCATTGCCTTTGTGCAGGATGCCTATAGGAGCCGACAGAAGATGTTAAGCTGGTTATTGCATAAATCATAATAAAATACATTCATGTGAAATAAGCATAAAAGATACAAAGAAGCATTTAAGAATAACATGTTATCAAACTCACTGGGTGTTTGAATTACGTTGGTTTATTCTCTATGTATGCATGTGTGCATGCATGGATGGATTTATTTATTTATTTTGGGAGCACATTCTATTCTTTTATTTATTTTATCTTCTTTCTGGTGTAAGGTAACAGTGTAGTAAGAGAAGTCATGGGGCTTCACTGCTGATTCAATTCAATTCAGCTTTATTTATAAAGGCATCCTCCTGTCATGGAGCAACAGGATTTCTGCTACTTCAGGAGAAGGCATTTCATATCATATTATTACCAGAGCTGAATGGAAGCAGATCAAGGGAAACTCACATTTATCGCTCCGAGTCTTTTCATTCCATTCACAAAGTGCTTGTGTTGAGTTTTCCTAAAATAATGTCTACTCTATATATCACTCATCATTCCATCACTGCTTATGCTCTATGAGGAGTTCAAACCCAGATTTCTGCAAATGTATTATTATGTAACTTATTTTTTTTGTTGGGTACCATTGAACCCAAATGTGCATATTTCTAAAATCATTTTAAAAGGAAACCAATCATGAACACTAGCTACAAGAGCTCTGACAAAGCTAAAGCATCATTATAAATCCAAACACGTTTCTGGGTGAATCAATATATCCATTGCTGAGCTATAATGAACAGTTGCATATAAATTCATGTCATCGTCACTGGCCAATGAAAATGGTGGAATACAGTAAAAAAAAAAAAGCAATACAACAAAAAATAATTGGAATATGTTAAAAACAAACAAAAACAAACAGAGCTAAAATATGACTGTGAATGTACAGTGTACATATGTAAATGTACATTATATACGTACATTCAACAAAATGTGTTTATGATTCTTATGATCTTACTATCGCTAACATTCCTCAACTCTATACAAAACTTCAAATGGCGCATATGTCAAAATTCATTCCAGTCAGCTTATTTCTTAATAATAAAATCTGATAACTTTGCCAACTCTCTCTCTCTCTGAGCACTGTGCATTCCATACATACAAATGGACTATACAGTATACGGTGAGTGAGGAATGAGAGAGAGAGACAGGAGAGAGAGAACGTGAGAGAGAAGACGCACGAATGAATGAGATATCTGATGGTAAGCCAGAATCAACTTCAGAGGAAGTCCACTATCGGTGCAGTTTGTTCTCCCACTGACTGGATTTGCTATCAGTGACAGATCGAAGTGCCACCTGCGCTCCACACGCTCCTGTAAGTACGGCTCATTGTCTGTGATAAGTGTGTATGGACATTGGAGAGAGAGCTTGCTCCTGATAGAAAATGGCGAGTGCACATGGCTCCCGTCTTTCAAAACCAATTCGGCAGAAGGATGAAAACTGACCTCCCACCAAAAAGGTATAAAAAAGACAATAAAGAGAAACAGAGTGGACAAAATGGCCTCTTTTGCCCAGTTCTCCTCTATGGACTGGAGAATATTTGGAATTAATAATCCGTATATGACAAATAAAGTCTGTATTTATATTTTAGAAAAGAATGTGCACACCAATGTGTACGCATTTTTTTTAATGATAAGTTTGCAGCTTTCAAATTGGCCCAGATGCAAACATTTATGGTTTCCATTAAAAAGTCCCATTTTATAAGATGTGACTCATAACAAATAGATGTAAAATATATTTACATTTTAAACCGTTAGCTTTGCTTATGACCCACATCTTCTATCTACTGTTCTGTTGTGTGTCACACCATTGTCCCCACTTTTATATACGCAATATACTATATAACAGGCATGTACAATATACACAATAAATACAAGTTGAATGGATGAATGACAAAATAACCCACTTGACTTGAACTGACTTACACCTGGCGATTTGTGCAATAACAGCCTCATTACATAGCCATTTACTGCTATTTACTTGATGAAAGATGTTGTCCTTGACAGCTCGTTCATTTCTAAATAACCCCAATTTCCAGACATTCTTTTCCTTCATTGACATTTGGGTTTGCATTCTGTTTTGCTCTGCTCTGCAAGTGATTTAAATCATTTGCTTCAAAAGGGGTCATGTATCAGCCCCTCTGAAAAATTCCAGGAAAGGTGTCATGCATCAGCAATTCAGGAACTGTACTTAGCCGTGTCCTGGTTGGTTACCATGTCAATCCTCCCGAGATTTTGATTCTGGTTTGTGTTGACACTTAACCCTTTCTCAATTCTTGTGTAAAAGTGAAAAAAAGGGGATTTTATGTCTGCGTGTGTGTGCGTGAGCTCACCGCTCTGAATGTTGAGCGCATGGTGTTTGTCTATGCTCCAGCCTCCCAGGTTGGATGCTGTGCTTTCGTAGCCCTGTAAGATTGCTGTCCTCTTCTCCCACAGGATCATATCAGGACACGACTCATACTCAAATCCCACAGACACTGTTCAAGCACAGCACACTAGAGTCAGCATTCACACTACAAACCTACATACACACATCGCCACGGTGTTCTAATTGATGATGGAGACATTTCTCAAAGACTATTATTATATGCCTTTCATGATCAGAAGAAATAATTACATTAAAGTAAAGTTAACGGTTCAGCTTGTTACTTAATGTATACAGACATTTAACAATTATGCAATGCCAAAGAGATCTCAGAAATATTCATTTTTAATATTGAAATGCAATGGGTCTGGCTGCTTTCTTCATTACAGGCTTTTTTCTCTCGCCCAGACAATAGTTCAACCCCTTATTTTCCTACTTATTTAGGAGACATACCTAATTTATTATATTGAAATATGAGGATGAGGATTGAGGAGAAAGGGAAGTCTTAATTGCAATTCACTTCACAAGTAGCTAAGTACTTGAAAAATGACAAACAAAGAAAATGGCAATTCATATAACCTTACACACTGAGAAATAAAGTAAATATGATCAAATCGCTATTTTTTTTCTTCTTTTAACCAAATACATGATAATCCACTCACCAAAAGCCTCGGACAGGCCGTACACCTTCTGACTGTAGACATCAGTCTTGTCCCAAACAAAATCATACGAGAGGCTGGGTGCCGCTGAGAACCACTTTCTGAAAAGGCGGCCCTCCACAGCCAACATGAGATGCACCTTCATCAGGCTGAAAGGGATGACCGCATGGGTCAGTGTGACCCTCAGGACTGACTTATAACCTGCTGTTCGGCTGCTCAGGTATCCCAGGCGCAAATCTGTCCCAGGAATACGTACTTCCTCTTGAAGAGCCTGCACAAGAGAAGATCCAAAGTTCAAAAAGTTCTGACAAAAGAACCATCTGAGAGTTCATTTAGCACTAAAGCTGATGCTAACAGCTGGAACGTGAATAGTACCCAATAACAAGACATGGATAAACTAATTTTGTCTGTATGCACTGGCATAATAATAAATAAAAAAATTCTGCTATGAAATCATGTGAAATGAAACCCCAGATAGACATCCGCAGAAAGGATAAGCAGTGGAAAAGCAGTGTTGGATCTCCCACAAAGGCCCAGTGCACCGAATTGATTGGTTCGTTAGTTTTCTCCTTACAATCTTTTTGACGCACACTGCAGTGCTCTCATTAAGTCACCACATGTAGCACTTTGCTTCTCAGACAAGACCAGAGCAATTAACACAGTCAGTGACTCCTTCGCAAATGCACAGATAAAGAGGATGACAAAGAAAAAGAAGGGTGTGTGCTAAAGTGTGCTCATTTGTAAATCCTAATAATGACAGTACCAAAGACCATACACTGTAAAAAACGCAGAATGGTGTAAAAATGTGTAAAAGATCACAGTAATCTGTGCGTGGAAGTGTGTGTGTGTGTGTGAGTGAGAGGAAGGATGGGGAAGACGGTGTCTGATATTAATAGGCCAGGCAGCACTGCATGTTGCACAGAGCCATTAATCTTGTATAGCAAAGGGGGAGACAAAATAATTAGAAGGAAACACATGGACACAGATATGCACTCACAGACAAATACATGCAGGAATAGGCAAAAAAACACACAACACATTAGGAATTGTCATTCAGAAATGTATCATATAAACTGTATCACACAAGCATCATTTCACTGTCATGTTCACAAACACTTTAACCATCTGCACCAAAGCCCCTGTTGCCCTTCGAAAAAAAAAAAAAAAAGATTATCTTCAAGGCAAAACATGCGGCTTTTCACTAGTGACTGCAAACTCTGGATACAGAAATTCAATAAGTGTCTGCGTTCTGCTAAACATAATTATCCTTGCTCTGCAAAACGCTTGTGCTGTAAATTACACTGTGCATCTCCAACCAATTACAAAGCCCTGATGAAAGCGTTGCCACTAGCAAGAGTCACTCCTCCATTCCAGCTTGATGTATGCTCGCTCCAATCTGCTTCCTCTGTATATGAGGGCATAGGGTCCTCCATCATTGACAACAGCTGGCATGGAATGAATCACACACGCAGCGCAATAGAGGGCATACAATCCATTTACAGAGTGCACTAAAGGGCCAGATGTGTTTTGTTCCGTCTGTTAAAAGCTAATAGCAACTCTTCATCTAATTAACTCTCTCCCAATGAGAACCTATATGGTTGCTAATGAACAGTAACTACACAACAGTAGAGGATAAAGAAGCAACAATGTCTAATATGAGTTTGAAATGAAACAACGAGATTTATATTTAGCCATGACAAATATCCTGGTGTCCTGTGATGTGTTTTTACAGCCTCTAGTAAGCCAAACTCAGAAGTCTCTTCTTTATTAATAAAACGGTATCTAAAAAGTTTGTCTAATCACTGGAAGAAAACTGTGTGTTGGTATCGGATACCAGGGTGCACGGTGGCTAAGTGGTTAGCACGTTTGCCTCACACAGGGTCCGGGGTTCGATTCCCGCCGGGGCCCTGTGTGTGCGGAGTTTGCATGTTCTCCCCGTGCTGCGGGGGTTTCTTCCGGGTACTCCGGTTTCCTCCTCCAGTCCAAAGACATGCACGGTAGGCGGATTGGCGTGTCCAAAGTGTCCGTAGTGTATGAATGGGTGTGTGAATGTGTATGTGATTGTGCCCTGCGATGGATTGGGACCCTGTTCAAGTTGTACCCCACCTTGTGCCCCATGCTCCTTTGGATAGGCTCCAGGTTTCCCGTGACCCTGAGAAGGATAAGCGGTATAGAAGATGGATGGATGGATGGATGGTATGGGATACCCATCAGATATCGATGCTGAATTCTGGTAGAAAGTTTTTATTATTACTTATAAGAAAATATTAATTTAATAATAATTTGATAGAAATGTTTCAATTTTATTTCATATTTATATATATAATATTTTATATTTATTTTATTATATTTTTATATTTTATATATTTATTTTATATTTTATTATTCTATTTATTATATATACACACTTGGACTACTGATTGAAAGGTCATGAGTTCAAATCCCACCAAGCTGCCATTGCTGGGCCCTTAAGCAAGCCCCTTAACCCTCAACTGCTCAATTGTATAAATAAGAAACGGAAGTCGCTGGATAAAGGTGGCTACCAAATGCTGTAAACGTAAATGTACTTCCTCCGAGACATATGAAGCCAGTTAATGCATCTTTCCAAACTGATGCCCATGCTGCATCACATAGCAGATAAACACATTTGGAAGAAGGCGATCTCGCTTAGCCTTCTTCCACATACATGAGCTCACAGATGCCTACGATTGGCTAGTGTTGCCATGATTGACAGAGGAGAGAGAGAGAGAGAGTACGCCATCCCTCCCAAGGCCAATTTTGCACCCTGGAACTGGCTTCACAGCATCACCAGGATTTGAACTTGCCATCGCTTGACGTTTGGGACAACGCTTGTCTAATGTGCCACTCACAAGCCCTGTAGAAAAGGTTTTATTTACTTTTCAAACCTGCCTAGACCTTCTGCAAAGATCACTTTCTGTAAATAAGGAGCCAATCTCTGCTGTAAGCTATGAATAAAGACGGCATTTGCTGTATTTGTGGTATATTTTGATTTATTTTGATAATGTATTTATTTCATGTTAGAGTAAATGCAAATTAAATGAATAAAGAGCAGCTGATTTTAGACAGTTTTCCCTTTTCACTTCTAGAATGCTAGAACTTGTGCATGCGTTACAAGCAAAATCGAGAAGCATATTCCAAGAAAGCCTGTAGATTTCAGAACTATATATAGAAGAAAATGTCAAAATGTCACTTAGTGAAGGGTTTTCCGAGAGTGCCACACCAGTATGCTTTGACTTCTGAATATAAGCATTTCTGCATGTGGAGTGCTAGAGAATTCACTCGATATTTAAGAAATAACAAACATTAAATGCAAAGCAGAACAGAAGATAAAGAGGAATGCAAATAAAAGCAAAGAAGATGCTTCCTGGTGGTGAAATAGAGCAGTCAATAACAGCATTAACAGCTATCTGGTGTAATTTGATCCTTTCCAGGTGCTATTACGTGGGTTTATTTATATTCTACCCCTGTGAGTATTGCAGTTTAGAATACCTACTGTTTTTGCTGAACCCATGGTTTGTCTGATATATCTTTGAAACATTCAAACACATTCAGGATTCAGATGCTTTGAAAGAGTCTCTTTAAAAAAAAAGTGGGGCTGCTTCGAGTTGTGTGTCTTGATTAACAGGAAAAATAAAAGATCTGTAAATATTAGGAGCAGAATCCGCCAACCTGACTGAAATATTTCATCCTGAATGCTATATATATTATTAAACTGGTATTATATTCTCAATTGCCATTATACGGACTTGTAGTTTTCTATAAATACATTCACAATCCAATAATGTGATAATTTCTCTATGTGCGATGCTGCCGTAAGGAATTTATAGAAAGATAAACCTGCTAGACACTCTCGTGTTAATTCATAGCCAAGCAGAAGTGGGAGTTTCATCACTTTTTTTTTTATAGAAGTCATCCAACGAAACATAAGCTTTGATGATGTTTTTTGTGAAAATGCCGGCGCACTGTGTAATATTTGGATATAAAAATCACTGACAGCTCAAAACAAGAGAAAAAGGAATCAGCTTTTAGAAGAGCACATAAAGAGATAGTATTGTGTATTGTCATTATTATAAGGGTTTTCAACCAGGAGTAGTTTTCAGATCAGATTTTGATTGAATTTGTTGTTGGATTTTTAATAAGTGTGTAGTAGATTTAAGTATATCAACAGATCCCACTGCTTTAGTCGAATTTCCAGTTAATTTAATCAGAATATTGACACGGCAGGTCTATTTTTATTTACAACACCTGCGATATGTTGAATTTATGGAATTAAATTTGTGCCAAAAGCATTGGACAAAAATGTAACATGGACTTCAAATAAACTGCGTTCTTTGTTAGTTTTCTAAGCTTCGTTTTCTCTAATCATGGATTATGAATGTGTTGCCAGAGTTTCCGTTTACACTCTGTATGTTTAGTAAAATTTGGGACACTGAAGCCTCTACTTCCTGGTCAGGAACATAAAGTGAGCTGAATTGATTTAGGGTAGAGTCACATCTCTCTACAGACCTGATACTGGTTTAACAAGTGATTCTTTATCCTCTTAATGTTAGAGGAAAGCTGATGCATGAACATAGTTAACAACAGGCATCTAGGTTTCCTATATCTTTGGTCTCTGTAGGATTTAATATCGCAATTCAGCATTTGGTAATAACAGCTTTTTAAGACTCTTCATGAACACCCACCTGGATCTCAGGCACCACAATGCCTCTGTCCTGACAGGCCAAGGCGAAGGCAGTGAGAGGAGCAGGCAGTACTATGGGACTCGGGCGTGTGAAACTGCTGAGGTCACAGCTGGGGATGTCGTTCACTTCATGCCGCATGACCACGGTGTCCATGACGAAGAAGCGTGACCATGGCAACCACAGCGTGTGCTCCTGCATGATGAATGGTGCACGCTCGAAGCGCAGTGCTACGGCCACACCCCCGCTGGAGAGCAGGTCAAAACTGAAACAGAGCCAGAAGATTATTGTGCTTTAGCGAAACTGTCACTCTTAACAGACCACTGAGAGCCTGGACAGCTTCCATCACACCAGACGAACAAAAAGACAATGTTCACTCACTTTGTCATAGCAATCATTTCTTTCTTTATTGCATGTAGGGATCTGTAATGGTTTTATCTCTTGGGGCTTCTGACATGCTTCTTTTCACAATACAATCAACTCAGTACATGCATCATTTTCACCACAACACAATAGAATATTTCATATTCAGTGTTCACCCCGTTAATTAAACATACAAAATGTTACATTACATGCTAATGCATTGACTCACCATGCAATCGCTTTACAACAAATACTTTTTTTTTTTACGCAGCGACTCTTTGCTTTTTATAAACAACATATTCTAACTCTATCTTAGGCACCCTAAGGGGATTTAATTGTGATTGTTATTAATTATGCATTAATTATAGTTGAAAAGAACTCGGCTCCAGCTATTTAGGGAGTGTGTTTTTTAATCTAGCAGCTTCACAGTATGCCGTCAAAACAAAAAGCTTCTGGCTCTTTGAAAGATTGAGCTTTTAAAATCAAAATTAATATAATCATTTGAAATGGTGGTGCTGAAAGCTATTATTTTTTATGGGAAATAAAATGGGCACAGCCCTGCCACTGCTGCAGCATATACTAGTGACTGCATTGTGCAGCAAAGCCACAGAGCAATGAAGTATCGGCATTCAGTTTCTAAATCAGTTTTTAATTTTCGCTCCCTAAGAGATATTATCACAGAGGTATTCAGACATCATTCTAATCTTGAAAGAGGGGAGGGGAAACTAGACTGTTCTCCACTATCAGACTCCAGACTTGGATCTAGGGAGGAGCAGCATCTGAAAGCCAATGATAATGGCTCTTTCATGAAACACTAGGAGATAAAAAAAAAGCAAGATATACGTCTATTCAACCAAAATAGATCAAGATCTAGGTACAGAAAATTCCCTGGGTACAAAAGTTTGGATAAGGACTTGTCATTATTGAATAGTGACAAGATACCTAGTAAACACTGACTATTAGTTTACGACTTCGAATAAGACATTTTGAAATAGTTGTTTTGTTTAGTAGAGGTGTTTCAGGTTACAGATTTTGACTAATGCCACAGATTCTGAACAGATGAGAGATTCTTTTTTTTTTATGCAAAGAATAATCAAATGCTTATTGGTGTAATTGTCTTGTGTGGTGAAATTTTGTCGGCAACCTTTTTTGTAATCAAGCCATGTCATCAGTTCAATAATCAGGCACAAGAGGGTAAATAAAATGAAAAATCTGCCTCTGGAAATCTGTAAAAATCTTCCTTTCTCAGCTACTGTAGCTATCCCTGTAGCTATTCTATGATCTGAAGATAATTTACACGACTGCATGGAACTGGTTAGGCTGAACCAGAGGATCTGCTAGAGAAGCCGAGCTGGTTCATGATTAGAAAACTGGAGTCGCTGGACAATAAATTTTCCACCACATTTATTGGCACTGCTACAATCTTTGTTTTATCAAGCACTGAGTTTGGTCTGGAGAAATACTTTCCTGGGTACACATTAGGACCCTGACCTGCCCTTTGGCATGCCCTGGTCTACGGATTAGTGATGAAAGCAAAATTATCATCCACAGGAAAAATCCTCAATCAATATGTCTTTCCACAGGCCAGGTTTATGACATATTTTGCACTTTAAAGCAAGACCTTGAAGGTGTTGTGGAGAGAAAGTAAAAAAAAAAAAAAAAGCTTTTTGTGAAATTAGACTTGGAGATATCCAGTCAGCTCAGCTAAAACACAGACTAAAATGGGCACCTTTAATGTTACTTATGTTACTTATGATCATAAAGAACAAGGTTTTAATAGATCAGAGAAAAGACTTCCGTCCACTTTAATGTGAAGTAAGATTTCTAAAACATAAAAGCACACATTTTGTGAGAGAAAAAGGGTCAATGAGTGGAAATAACCCATCCATCCATCCACTTTCCATACCACTTATCCTAGGCAGAGTTGCAGAGGAGTCTGGAACCTATTCCAAGGAACTCTGGGCACAAGGTAGGGGACACTCTGGACAGGGTGCCAACCCATCACAGAGCAGAATTGTGCACACACACACACACACACTTTTTTTTTTATTGAGTGGAAATAGTATGAAATATAATATATAGAATATAGGTGTACAATATGACTCAAAAATAACACTAATAAATGTTCTCCTTGTCCTAATAAAATAAAAACAGCACATATACACATACACACATACAAGAAGTAATGCACGTTATTCCAAAGCACCTACTGAACACCTGCATTGCACAACTGCGCCTCTTAATAAGCCATTAACAGAAGGTGATGTGGAGACCCTGGGGACTGCTCTGGGAGAGTGTGGCCGTGAATCTCCAGGCCTCCAATTTAGAGAGTGAATGTGCAGCCAAATCCTCACGCTGCCTGGACATTAATTCACCTACATATCCCTACAGACTGTCTTCTGATACATAGTGTTCATTGGCTGAGTCTGTAAACAAAGGTCTGCTCTGCCCTTGCCATGGTGCCCTTGCTAAAATGGGACTCTGAGTTTAGACTCTGTGCGTGTGTGTGTGTGTAAAAGAACATGCTTGCTTTCATGCTGCCTCAATGCCTGTGGCGATCTGCAATCACAGCCAGTCTCTCAAACACACACAAAGCCCAGCCGGACGCATGCACATAAATCGCACACCTATGGGCCGCCGTGCAGATCAATGAAGCCAGTTATTAATCATGAGAAGCCCCTCAGGCTGAAGAAGTGACACATGCTATAATTCTCCACAGCATCACTCTCTCTGTTTAGGATTTCATCGGGGAAGCGAGTGAACCCAAAGGGGTTAACTGGATTAGACCACTAACATGAATAATTGGTACAGCTCGGTCCGGCTACACTGCCTGCAGTCTGCGTGTTGATGCAATGAGTGACTGATTGCTTTCATGTCCCCTTCAGGGAATACACATGACTCCATGTACTTCAAAAATCAAAGGCTTTCTAACACCCTGCAGAACATCCCTAAAGCTACACAAGAGGCATTGATCAAAATTAGGTCCTTTTTCTATACTTCTGGGTTCTATGCATGGATTCTATAATGCAATATGAATAAGGATGTTGATCCACCTTACGGATACATCAGTAACACTTTATAGTCAAGAGCTTCTCTGGTAAAATCTCACAAAACAACATTCATGATCTCTGTTGTGAGGCTTATATACAGTGTACCTAATTGCAAATAATATTGGTAATATTGCTACATGCAAATTGGTGTCATTCTTTGGGAGAAGCAAAGCCACTGAGCACATACTGCAAACATGATCAAATATATCAATATTCCAAAAAGGTTTATTTATTGGTAGCTGAACTTTATTGGTAGCTGTATGTGTGGTAGTGCTTTCTGTGATAGGAATAATGAACTATTGTAACTGATAAGTTGCTTGAACATGCACAACATGACATAAATAAAGTTCACCATTTTTAGCCTAAAGCATGAAATGCACAAATGGTACTGATTAAGAATAAAACTCAATGTTAACCGAGTATGTGTATGTACATATATTAAAATGTAGCCTAGCTTTTACTGTCCTGTGTATTTGCTAATGCAAGCTTATGTTACAGCTGTAGTCAGCATACAAATTCCTAATGTAAAAATATGTTCTGTTTCTGTCAGATTTTCCTACTACAATGTCTACAAATTCTCTGTAACAATGAGTATTCAATCTAAGTTACTTTTCTGAGCTAGCTAGCTATTTAGCTTATGTACGCAATTTTTACCTTCTGTTCTGGTAGTCTGTCCGTGTAGCAATAGCAAAGTTATCATCTTATTTTTAAAACGTAGCTGGTTAACAAGCCAACTAGCTATTTAACTGTTTTTGTTTTGCAATTCCCATGACAACCCTTCAGTGCAATGCTAGCTAGATACATTTCTAACTTTCTTTTATACTACTATAAGCAGGTTAGCTACTTACGTACGCTTGTTTCCCTTTTTTATGTCAAAATTATTTTTTAAAGTGAGAGCAAGTTCAAGAAATGTGACCACATGCGATAAATAACCACATGCGATATTTACGTCAGTGAGCAATATCCACGATTTCAGGCTAGAGAACCCTGCTGGGGGAAAAATCCCCAAAACAATAGAAACTTTAGATTACTTACGTAACCCTGATTCTCGGATAACATAAGTGAGGTATCTCACTATGGGAAACGCCTTGGACGTGATCGATCCAATTACACCACGTCTGTCAGTTGACAGACAAATAACGACAGTGATGTGGGGAGGAGTAAGCGGTAGAAGATGGATGGGGCTCCCTCATATATATGAGGGAGCCCCAGCTCCCTCATATATATCGCTGCAAGCGGTCCCCACTTAATTCTTAGCATATCTCTTCTCCATGACACTGCAAGGAGGGAAGTGTGGTGAGATACCTCATTCATGTTATCAGAGAACCAGGGTTATGTAAGTAACCTAAAATTTTCTTTCAAACATTTGCTTGGTATCTCACTATGGGATATAGACCACTCCCATATTGCAGAAATGCTGTCCGAACAAGGCATGTCAACCAACTCAGTGATGTATGTAACATAAACACAACACCCGTAACTATTCTCCGAATATATGTAAACACAAAGCAAAAAACACCTCACGAAGTGTTGTATTTTATTTTTTTTACACACTTCGGATGGAATGAGCCAATCATGGGTCTGTGACCTCCAGTCTATATCAGACAAATTTGTTAGGCGAAGCCCAACTTGGTGCTGCACATATGTACTGAACTGAAACGCCTTTAAATAGTGCCTATGAGGTAGCCATACCTCTTGTAGAATAGCCCTCAGCCCTTCCGGAGGACTGAGTTCCATGCTATTATAACCTAATATAATAGCTTCCACTACCCAGTGGGACAGGCGCTGACGTGAAATAGGTTTACTCTTATGAGAGTCAGCCTATGAAACAAACAACTGATTTATTTGATGTGTATGTTCTGTCCACATAGTGACGCATCTCACGGACAAGGCACAAGCAATGAAGCAACTCATCCTCTGATTAGGAAAAAGGCTGCAGATGGAAAGCCAGTAAATCCACCTGTTTATAGGTGAGAGCTGATTCGCTCAGTTTAGGCACTGGATTAGTTTTGAGCGTTACTCTTGAGTAATCCATAGCGAATTACATACAGGAGTTATGTACCGACAAAGCGTGAAGTTCACTAACCTACTTCGTGGTCAAAAGAACCAATAGCAAAGCTGCCTTTAGCAAAAGAAGCTTTAAATCAATACTATATATAGGCTCAAGAAGGGGGCTGAGATAGTGCACTAAGGACCACAGACAGATCCCACAGTAGAATCAGTGGCTTTGAAACCCTGTGCAAACGTCGTGCACCACTCATAAACCTGCATACGTGCGGGTGGTGACCTATGGTATTCCTGTCAATCCCCACATGACAGGCAGAAATTGCAGCAAGGTAAACCTTAACAGTCGAAATGGCTCTGCCCTTATCCAAAAGTTTCCCCAGAAAACATAACACATCCACAAAAGAACAGAGAAAAGGTACTATGTGTCTTTGTGTGCATCATCACACAAACACATTGTATTCCGATCATATGCAGAGTCTCAATCAAGTTTAACTTCTCACGGGCCACCCAAAGAGCCACTTTGTCCGGGGCCCAAGTGAAAAATCTCCCAGCGTGCTTGAGGGAGGAGGTCCCTGCGCAACGGGGGAGTCCAAGTCTAGTTGGAGAATGTATGCCTCCCTGGTGATTTATAAATGCCACCGCCGTTGTGTTGTCTGAGCTGATCAAAATGTGGTGGTTCCTTAGGACCTGCACAAAATATTTCAATGTCAAAAATACTGTTAACAATTCTAGGAAGTTCATGTGTGCGTTCTGTAGCAAGACGGGCCATCTCCCTTTCGCTATCCTGCCCTCGCACACTGCACCCCAACCTTTGAGTGATGCATCCATTGTCCCTGACTAGAGAAACACGAGACCCCTCCAGTGACGAGAACACGCATGCAGAGTGATGATACTATTACTTTGAGGTGGCGTTTTGGGCTCAAGAGCAGCCACCATCTAGTGCTGAAACTCTCTCATTTGCAACAGTCCCAGTGGAATAACCAAGATAGTTGAGGCCATCAGTCCTATTAGACCTAAACATATTCTGAATGGGACCTTCTTTCCTTTCTGGAAAAGGGATAAACAGTCGCAAATTGACCTGATGCGCTCCAACAGAAATGGTTGATATAGGCCTGAGTTCCATCTGAGACCCA
The DNA here is from genome assembly GCA_012411365.1 of Ameiurus melas. Lineage (NCBI taxonomy): Eukaryota > Metazoa > Chordata > Actinopteri > Siluriformes > Ictaluridae > Ameiurus > Ameiurus melas. Next base: position 22,470,569 of record CM022759.1, read on the forward strand.
GGTAGATTATCTCTTGTGTGGGCACCAAGCAGCTCTTCGTCTTGTTTATTTTGAACCCTAAGTTCTCTAAATGAGACACAAGCATTTTTGTCTGTCTCTGCCTGCTGGTGTGACGGAGTGCACAGCAGCAGATCGTCCAAATAAGCTGACATTCTGAGACCCATTATTCTTGAGCGTTGCTTCGACACACTTGCTGAATACCCTCAGGGCTAAATAGAGCCCGAAAGGAACTGTCAAAAATTCGTAGGTTGTGACCCGATAGGCAAACCTGAGTTATTTTCTGTATGCCTCGTAGATCCTTCAGATCGACTGACGTAAGCCATTATTTGGTACAAATAAATTGTAACAACATCCTTAACGTCAACATTTTGAACAGCTTATGTGTTTGTTGAGGTTCTGTAAATCCAGAATGGGATGGAGACCCCCCCTCTTTTGGGAATGACAAAGCACCGGGAGTAAAAACTGTGATGGCTGTCCTCCGGCGATACAATCCGAATGGGTCTTTTGCTCGATAAAATAGGTTATTTCTTAATGTAAAATCTGATCGGACTCCACTTCTGCTGTTGACATTAACACAGTTTTGAAAAGTGGTGGTTTTACAGCAAACAGCAGAAGATAACTTCGTTTTATTGTGGATAAAACCCAAGGGTGTATTGTGCATGCGCCCCGACTTTACGTGTGAGCGGTGAGCGGACCGCCGTAGCTTTTGCTCACTGATGGTGGGGCGCCACCATCGAGCAGTAGAGCTGGGGGTTGCAGCTCTGAATTGGACGTTTGTTTTTTATTTTCACACACGTCTGTGCCCTTGGCCCACTGCCTGGATGCACAGGGAACATTTTTATTTGTTTCACACACTGTTGACTTTGCCAAACCTCCTCCTCTCTCTTGCATAACCCTGCGGATGTAGAGGGGAGAAACAACGTGGGGGGCACTGGGCGAACCGGTGAAAACTCCATCCTGAGAACTGTTTTCCTCTGAAAACTGAACTTGAATCAAACCCAATGCTTCTTCGCTGGAGGGGGAGAACAAGACTTTTGTGTCATGGAGATGGATGCTGTAGTACTACTTTTGACTCAGAAATAGACCAATGGTTAGGCCACCTGCCTCTTCTTGCCTCCTGGAGCATCAGCTGGCGGATGTTTAGCCACGGCAGCCGCAAACGAGGCCTTTCCTCTTGGCTGTGGCTGTTTTGGGTTTACCTCTACCTGCAGTGATTCCTGGGGGTTTTGGTACCCCAGTAAGGTTTTGGTACCCTGACTGCCCCCCCTTGCGAGCAGAGGAAAACCCAGGGCATGTGGGCTGGGGGGATCAAACAGTGGGCTTCCTGGGGAGGCAAGTTTCAACAGCCACTCCATCTTTCTTGCGAAGGTCACACCACTGCCACATATTTGTCACAGCAGCCCCGAAAAGGGCTTTCAGCTCCACTGGAGCATGAAGGAACTCCACCTTCTCCCTTTCAGGCCTGATAATCCCAACCACAGCGCTCTTTCGCCCACCACTGCCAAGCCCATACTGTGGCCACAGCTCCAGACTGCTCCCTGGATGACCGGAGGTTGAGATCTGCAATGACACAGACCGCTTCCCACAGTGCTGAATCCGGAGATCCAGAATCGATCTGCCTCCCCATCTCCTCCATGAGCTCAGCTCAGATATGCTGGGAGCAGTAAGGTAGCATTTAAATCTCTGACAGCCAGAGGAGATGAATGGTAAATTTTCTGAAACAAATTTTCTGTCTGTCCTGGCAGTGACTGAGATGCGGAGGGTAGGGCTGCCTGGCGATTGGGGTGGAGGTGACTTGCCACCAACAATTCCACCTGGCGGGTTGGACATCCCCAGTTCCTCCATATTAAGAACATCCAGCCTAGACAAACCTTTTACAGGCACTCTATTATAGAAAGGCTTGTCCCAAAAATGGAACGCAAGATGGGATGACTGGAATCAGTTGTTTGACTGGGGAAGTAGCAATGGCAGCCCATCATATAAATCCTTCTCTGTTCCTGTTGCTCCAGTTGATAGAGAGTTTAGCAGCTGCTCTCCTACACATTTCGAAAAGGTCATGGGGGAGGGAGACTCACCTGTCGCACTGCTAGGTCTGGAAGTGAGATTAGGAACGAGAATTGCATCCTCTTCATCTTCCTCCAAATCCTCTTCCAAGACACAAGCAATCGTCTCATCATCTTCCCCCTCCTCTTTGTCCCCCGCCAAGGGGTCTGATTCAAACGGGGGTTCAGGAGAGATATTGTCCATTAATTCGCCCCACCTATACTGGGTTTGCTGAGCAGCTCCGTCTTTCTCCAAGGGTAGGGAAGAAATACTTGGATCCCCCTTAATCGTGGCTACAACTCACATTCTGTGCTATAATACCATTAACGGGAAAAGAGAGCAAAGTGGGCAGCACTGGAGATTAGCGAGTACGGCCTGGCACACAATGCATAGAGGCTGAGAGTCTTTGGACAAAATCATCGACTCACAAGTGCACGGGCAAGAGGGATCTTTACCCTTTGATGTGCTGCTGAGTGGGTTCGCAGCCACCAAAACAGAGATGCGAACACCAAGATATTAACTCCGTACACCACTCAATGTGGGGGAAAAAGAAAAAATTAGCTGTAACGGAAGAAAAAAATATTCACTTTTACAGTGAATATTTTCTCCGAAGAATAAGGGAAAAATAGCTGCATTCTGAGACATACCTAAAAACACAGAGTTGTCAAGTGAACTGTTTAGCGGCCACTGGCTGTGAGGATCTGCTGAGGATAGCTTCCCTATAAGGATCTCACGGGGAAGAGAACAAGTGTGAGGCAGGGCTCCCACTTCACTGTCGTGATTGGTTTGTCAACTGACAGACATGGTGTAAATGTTGTTTCCTGGATCGGTCATACCGATAGTTTCCCATAGTTAGATACTGAGCGAATGTATGAAAGAGAACTATTACAGAAATTATAATGGTTTCTACTACAAATACCATTACAAACCATCAGCTAACCATTAAAGCCAATACCATTACCATTATTCGTCCTTAATGGTATCCACTAGACACAACATGCCACCAATATAACAAATTACCAGTAGAGACACACAGGGACCATTACAGATTCCATTCAAACTAATACAATTCCCATTATAACCATCAACACCATTATAACCTCAATGAGGGTTTCTATTGTTTTTGTTTTCAGCAGGGCAGATCAGTGTTACACTGGAAATAGAAAAGAGACTGATTTTTCAAGGCTGAGTGTAAACGTATCTTTTTTTTTTTTTTGGTCACTCCCCTCACCTCTGACACATGAGAGATTAATCATAATGAATGACTTGCTTTGGTCAGTGTGACTCTTGGTGGAGTCAGAGGAACTCTTTCGGTAGAGATTTAGAGGGAGGAGACCGGAAAAAGTAGAAGTGCTTAAAGAATGAAGAACACATCATAAAAATGAGTGAAGGCAGCCTTCCTCCATTTCTAAGTGGCTGAACAGGTGCATTTGTGATTTCACGCCGTGCTGAACATGTTTCGCTAGGCTAGACTACAGAGCAGTGGGAGAGAGGCAGTATTTACACGAGAGAGAGAGAGAGAGAGAGAGAGAGAGAGAGAGAGAGAATGAAAGATAGAAGAGAAGGACAGGGTGATGGAGAGGGGAAAAAAAGAGCAGTGAGAGTTTTTACAGTCAAAAAGTGATGGGAAAGAGGATGCAGAGTAAAGATAGAGTGTAGAAGGGAGAGAGAAAGAGCAAGACAGAGTGGAGGAAGGAAAAGAGAAAATGTGTGGAATGTAGGGAAAGCAATAACAGTAGCAGGGAGAAAATTATCAGCTGAAGGCAGTAAGGAGAGGATGTAGAGATTTAGAGAGCTAGCAGGAGGACGACATCTCAACTGAGAGTAAAGAATGGCATGAAAGAGGATAAAGGAACAGATCAGAGTAGAGTGCTGCTGAATGAAACAGGACAGATAGACAGAGGGTGAAATGCTGGGATTAAAGCTGTGGGGTGTTGGAAAGGGTTCAAGATAGAGCTGCACGTGCGTGTGTGTGTGTGTGTATGTGTGAGCTAATTAAATCTTATATGGGCTATGGTACAATAAATTTTAATAAATAAGAATTTTCTTTATCAGTATAATAAGGTGCAATCAGTGATTTTTTGTGTAATATTTGGTGAAGTTTTCCTCATATTATGGCAGTTGTTTTTAACCTTTGTGATATTTTCAGTCACCTTTTCCACTGCTTGCAGAAAGTTCAGTTCCATTTCGGCAAAAGTATTGGTGCAGGTCTCAATTTTGGCTTGCACACCCTGTGGAACCTCCGGTGTTAGCTTTTTCATTGAATTTTTTATTCTCCTGGGCTTACTACTGGATGTTTTCGAAAAGTAATCCTCCAGACTCATAATAAAATTGTATAAAACTGTTATAAAAAATAAAACTGTTAAAAATAATACTGTTCTGGTACAAATACCAGGCTGTTTGTTAAACTGACGCACAATATAACAAAAAAAAAGAAATGGATATTGCTAGCGCTCACTCGGGTTACATCTGACCTCTATTGCGCCATCTTCCCTCCATCATTATGGCAGCTGTATAAAATATCCACTCTGAGGTAATCATTACAAGGAGGCGTCTCTACCTCCCTGTCAATAATGCCAATTCAGAAAGCTCCAACTCTTGCACAGTAATTAAGTAATTCTAGCCTAGAAAGTACACATCCATCATTTCGGGGCATAGCTTCAGAGGGAACACTGAAGTAGACGCTGAACTGGTTTGCATTTCAAGTTTTTTAACTTCCATCAAAAAAACTGATTATATCTTTAAAAATTAACCAGGTGCTTTGAGGAAAAGCAACTATAATATCTGTAAATAGTTTTTTCCAGACATTCCTCAGAAATGCTCCAATGTGCCTTCTGAAGGACTTTTCGCGAGGTTCATGGAGCCGTTTAGACATGTCTCTCTTTAAACCTTTTGATCCAACACTGTCCAGAGAAACTTACTTTGGTTCAGGTCAGTGACTGAACAGAACCTTTCATTATAGACACCACCGCCTCACTGCTCTACAAATATCTCCTACATAGCTGTGAGGTGTGTTTGGAGATGCTGAACATCTACTATTACTCGGAAAAAAAAAAGACAAGGTGGCCTTCTGACATGTTGTGTGTGTATATACACAGTATCTCACAAAAGTGAGTACACCCCGCACATTTTTGTAAATATTTGATTGTCTTTTCATGTGACAACACTGAAGAAATGACACTTTGCTACAATGTAAAGTAGTGAGTGTACAGCTTGTGTAACAGTGTAAATTTGCTGTCCCCTCAAAATAACTCAACACACAGCCATTAATGTCTAAACCGGCAACAAAAGTGAGTACACCCCTAAGTGAAAATGTCGAAAATTGGGCACAGTTAGCCATTTTCCCTCCCTGGACTTGTTAGTGTTACAATGTCGCAGGTGTGAATGGGGAGCAGGTTTGTTAAATTTGGTGTCATCGCTCTCACACTCCCTCTTACTGGTCACTGGAAGTTCAACATGGCACCTCATGGCAAAGAACTCTCTGAGGATGTGAAAAAAAGAATCGTTGCTCTACATAAAAATGGCGTAGGCTATAAGACGATCGCCAAGACCCTGACACTGTGCTGCAGTAGGGTGGCCAAGACCATACAGCAGTTTAACAGGACAGGTTCCAGTCAGAACAGGCCTCGCCATGGTCGACCTAAGAAGTTCAGTACACATGCTCAGCGTCATATCCAGAGTTTGTCTTTGGGAAATAGACGTATGAGTGCTGTCAGTATTGCTGCAGTGGTTGAAGGGGTGGGGGGTCAGCCTGTCAGTGCTCAGACCATACGCCACACACTGCATCAAATTGGTCTGCATGGCTGTCGTCCCAGAAGGAAGCCTCTTCAAAAGATGATGCACAAGAAAGCCCACAAACAGTTTGTTGAAGACAAGCAGACTAAGGACATGGATTGCTGGAACCATGTCCTGTGGTCTGTTGAGACCAAGATAGACTTATTTGGTTCAGATGGTGTCGAGCGCGTTTGGCTGCTACTAGGTGAGGAGTTCAAAGACAAGTGTGTCTTGCCTACAGTCAAGCATGGTGGTGGGAGTGTCATGATCTGGGGCTGCATGAGTGCTGCCGGCACTGGGGAGCTACAGTTCATTGAGGGAACCATGAATGCTAACATGTATTGTGACATACTGAAGCAGAGCATGATCATCTCCCTTCGGAGACTGGGCCGCAGGGCAGTATTCCAGCATGATAACGACCCCAAACACACCTCCAAGATGACCACTGCCTTGCTAAAGAAGCTGAGGATGAAGGTGACCTAAACCCTATTGAGCATCTGTGGGGTATCCTCAAACGGAAGGTGGAGGAGCACAAGGTCTCGAACATCCACCAGCTCAGTGATGTCGTCATGGAGCAGTGGAAGAGGACCCCAGTGGAAACCTGTGAAGCTCTGGTGAACTCCATGCCCAAGAGGGTTAAGGCAGTGCTGGAAAATAATGGTGGCCACACAAAATATTGACACTTTGGGCCCATTTTGGACATTTTCACTTAGGGGTGTCACTGCTCACTTTTGTTGCCAGCGGTTTAGACATTAATGGCTGTGTGTTGAGTTATTTTGAGGAGACAGCAAATTTACACTGTTACACAAGCTGTACACTCATTACTTTACATTGTAGCAAAGTGTCATTTCTACAGTGTTGTCACATGAAAAGACAATCAAATATTTACAAAAATGTGCGGGGTGTACTCACTTTTATGAGATACTGTATGTGTATATATATATATACATTCACCACAGTAAATAAACAATCTAATATCATAACAGACAGAATACAAAATGAGCTAACATGTAAATATGATAGAAGTTACCTGAAGATGTTCTGAAAACCTGCTTTGAAAAATTCAGCCTAGCCGTCAGTGTTCTCTCCAACACCATTGCCCTGGAATACTTTGATGCGCAGTACCTTGGCTAGAACCTCTAAATGCTATTGCAAGAGAGGATTACCAGGCAGGTAGTGATGCCTCCTTGACCTGATTGGTTTGGGTGATGGTGGTACATGTCATTTAATTAAAACATGGTCCACCACAGAGACTGAAGTTATACCTTAAAACATATAGTTTACTGTAGCTGCCACAATGTCAGGAGAGTTAATCAAATATCGCAAAATTTGTTCTTAATAATAGATTTCAATAATAGCATTTTACTTATAAGCCTATTTCAGGGTACCCAATGATGCTGTATAGAAACATCAAAGAACATAAAAACATGTGATAGTAGTTATATGAAAAAAAATCAACTGAAATTTTAATAAAGGAAAATGAATAGTAATAAAACTTTAAAAAGAGGAGGAAATGCATGTTTATATAACTATGAGATAGCAAGCTAAAATGTAGAAAGCACAAGATGACAGAATGCAAATGAGTCATTGGGTGGGTGGAAAAGTAAGCAGAAAAGATGGGTTTTTATTTGTGTTTTAAAATGAGAAACGGAGGCACAAGCAATCCAATTAATTAAGCAATGACTATTAAGACATGAAAAACATCAATCCAAAAATGCTAGTTAATATATGTTAATTCTTTAAATATATTAAAAGTATAAATGGAGTTTGCTCGTTGTTCATAGGTGTTCGTTGAGAAGTAAAAACAAGTAACCAGTCTAGTCCTTCATCACAACAAGACCTTTGACCTTGCTCTGACCTTCGCCCTGTTTGGATGAATTCCAAAATCTAATAATCTGCTGAATGTTTACCATATGCAGTAAATGGTTCCATATAAACCCAGCAAACATTCGACTACTTGGTCTTGAGATATCGCAGTAGCAAGAATCCTGGACGGATGCACGAACACGAGCATGGACATACAGATGCACAGATGGATGGACACAATGTGGGTTGGAAGGATAACCCAAAAAAATATTTCCTCCACCACCTTGTGGCACAGGCATAATGAAAGGGTACAAACAACAGACTAGTTCAGAAAATATAAAACAAAAAGGTGATTCTAGCCCCATCCCACCAGCTCAAAAATAATCATCTTTTACTTGCACTCACACTTGCACTGGTATCAGGAGGATTGGCAAGCACATAAACTGCTTTTATGTCTATTTCCTTTGTTAATAACTGTAATGATGCTGTGATATATTAGACTTTCTCCAAGATACAATTGTACTGCTATAAAATAAAAAATAAAAAGAGCTGATCTAGGCCACCTCGATAAGGCGTTAACAACACACTGGGGATAAATATTTTGTGGATGTTTACAAAGGGCATCCTACCTGCCATCCTGCCTGGTGATGGTGTAGCCGTAGGCAGGATTGTTGATGAAGCTGATGTTCACTCCGACCAGTGGAGTTCCATCGGACGTCACCACTTGCCCTCGGATGACGCAGGCGTGACTGCAGAGAGACGTGAGCACAAAGCCAGAGACTCAATCCAAAATTGTGCCACATTATATCACTCAAACATGCAGACACATAGTGGCACTGTGCACCTCATGTTACCCCATTTCTAATTGCGTAAATAATGAATTCAACCCAGCTGACAGCTCAGAGGAGACCACAGTGGGGTTCCCTGCCTTGAAGAAAAATGAGATAATGGGAAGAAGAAAAGGGTGTTCATAGGGAATATTTTACACTTTCATCCTCATTAAAACAGGGGTTGCTTAGAGGAGAGAAGGGCAACAGTGCAGAGCCGAATAGTTGTTTTCAGCCACTTTACTTGGGTTGGAAATGATCTTGCAGGTCGCAAGATGTTATCTCTCACCTTGGCCGAGACGAGGCTTACAAACCAATATTAAAAATCAATCGTACACTTCTAACAGTTCTGAACTCATAGCAAGAGGCTTAACTGCAGGATACAAGTGTTATGAAGTTCAATGTCACATGAAGTAGAGCTTAAGGGAGACTTCACAAGATATTTAGGAAGTAAACACACTGTACATCAAGAAGGCTTTTATGCCTGTATTACATGCAGCCATTCTCACTGGTGTAATTTAAGAAGCTTGATAAAGTACAAGTAAAAATATCAGGCCCTATCAGACTGTGGAAGAGTTAGCTCTTAAATATTTGCCACATAGCGGAAACAATTAACACTGGTGTGTAAAAGGCCGCCCTCATCGTGTCCTTACTGCAGGCAAAATCATTCACCTAACAATATCCTGGTCCCATGGAGCACGGCTTTATGCTAATTTAGGCCACTTTTCTCCTTCAACAGTCCTTGATTTAGCTTTGCTTCTTTATAAACAATATTACCACATGCAGTCCAAACCAAAGCCTGTGAAAGACTTGCGGTGTGATAATGAGGGAAAAAAAGAAAGGTAGGGGGTGCGATTGTGTCACAGCCAATTATTCATGTTTTAGTGGACTTTTATTATGGAGAGCAACAGAAGTGGAACTGGGCATCGCAGAGCAGAACGCATGTAGAACTGATACTGGTAATACAGAATGATTTTAATATTGATATTAACCTGTGACACAGAGCAAAGAGGGAGGGAGAGAGAGACAGAGAGAGAAATGGAAAGGGAGATGTGAGTGATCACTGCAGAATTCAAAGCAACGAAAACCCGTAGCAAACTTCCTGAACCACAGGAAACAGGAGGGTTTATTTATGGGGAGGTTTACCGGTTCAAAAGGACAAGTCACAACAACAGATCTAGTGTGCCTCTATCTCTGCTGTGCTCTGCAGGAAAACTGAAAGCGGTTGGACTTTTCGCTGGCACTAATGGGCAAAATAATAACACATTTCAACTGGAGTTGAAGTGCAGTAAAACAATGCAGAGGGAGATGTGCTGACAGTCTCATTATTTCAAAAGGAAATAAACTGCGTGCTGGATCTTCCTTGATCTCACATGCAGACTGTTGCTGAAAGAGGTATTATCAATTTTCCCTTTGATATATTCATGTTTTTTAAAAAAATATGGTGTGTTAACAGGTGCCATTTGTTCAACAATGTTTACTGTTTTAAACTAAAACACAATACCTTGAAGCTATAGACCATTTGGATAGGTTCTGTTACATAAAACTCCATCCATCCATCTATTTTCTGTACCGCTTATCCTACACAGGGTCACAGGGAGCCCGGAGACTATGCCTGTGAGGTAGGGGGACACCCTGGACGGGGTGCCAACCCATCGCAAGGCACAATCACAAACACTCATGCACCCGGTCACAGACTACGGACAGTTACTTTAAAAAATGGCAATCAGACTATAACGCATGACTTTTGACTGCTGGAGGAAACCCCCGAAGCACAGAGAAAACAGGCAAACTCCAAATTCAACCAAGCTGTGCTGTCAGTTCTATAATCAGATCAGATAAATAAAATGAATAAATCTATAAAAGGCCTGTGAAAACTCTCTTCTTCATGACTTAGTGTCTCTAGCCCTGTGTCTGGTCTGACGAGCTGCCTTATGAGTTAAATAATTTACATAAAGGCATGTGATTGGATAAACCACAAGAGAGAATCCGTTTCAGAAGCCACAACGGTACAGGTTTTAAAAACTAGAGTCGCTGAACTGTGGCCAGTTTTTTAGCACGTGTATCAGTTCTTCTACAGTATTTTCTCAGGTACTTACATTTTTTACAGTTCAATCCACTGAAATACTTTTCGGGGTTTATGTCAGGACAATGGTCCTCCAGTTGACGACTGTTTTGTACGGCTTGTGTATAGACCAAGCGGATTTTACAAGTGCAGCATCTTTCCAAAAGTAGCTGCCTCATCATTACATCAGCCAATTACTTTTAAAGTGCAGGAAAACAAACACATAAAACATGCTCCAGCCCTCATTAGAAGTGCATTAACATGCATAAGGGGTTCTTGTTTGCAAGGCTATATGCCAGCTTTCTAAATCAGCTAAATGGTGAGGAATGAAATAAAGGGTATCCTTTATCTCCATCATCTCTAATATCAAAAAGAACACATACGTCTCCCTAACTGGAGTGAAACCCTCTGGTTTCAGTTGATGCATCAATGTCGTAGGTCCCGTGCCATCTTTGTCTGCATGTGCATACATATGAAACAACATAAAATACTGGAAATACCAGAAGCAGAAAAAACCCCAATGTGTTGCACTGTAGCCTGTTCAGCCACATGCTCTGAAATGCTGTAGCCTGGTGTGTATTAAGTGTCCCATTAAAAGCTTGGTGGCTTTTGCGTGCGGCGCCTCAGAAGCTTTTTAGTAGCAGGACGCATCAGGAAAAAGGACTCTGACATGGAAAAAGGGGGAGAAGATCAATACAGAGGGGCTGATCAGGTGACAACCAGGGGAACGTTTCCTGCTGGCACAGCCCGTGTCAGAGTGTCCCATCCGAGCTTGAGAGCCTCTGCCAAGTCTTCTCAGATCTGTCAGCAGAACGAACAGTATTAAATAATATATAACACCTGGTATTTTTAGGTGAGAGGAGACAAAACTGGGGTCTTGTGGTTCATAGCTGCTTTAGTTATTTGTCCTGTCTTTTTTTTCTTCGTTCTCAGAATAATGAAGTGGACCACTACAAAATCCTTACTGAATGTCACTTCTGGAAAATGTCAGATTGTATTCAGAGAGCAGTTCACGAGTATGCGCTGACATGTCCACAAAAGCCGCTATCAGACACTGCCTTCTTGCTATCTTTTGTTATGAGCTCCAGTTCGAGGAAGCTTCGAGACGCCTCGACTTTAGTGGACTGAGGGTGCGATGACTTGGTAAAGTTTTGTTGGGGCTTAGCTGAGAAAAGCCTGAGGAAGTCAGAGTGGGAGCAGAGGGGGGAGGAATTAGGCTAGTGGCCTTGACTTTGAAGTGATCAAAGCACCATTAGAAATGGATCAGCAACGAGGGAGATTGGACAAACCGGAGACATTGATGTACAAAGCAGAAACCATTTGGCTTTAAGACTTGCTATAATTTGCTATAGTTGCAATGCTCTGTATGGCAAATTATGGCATTTAGGGCAAATGATTAAAAGCTTTTCAAAACATCACATATGCACTTCAGGAAGCTAAAAATATGAATCCAAGACCTCTTTGGCATATTAAACCAAAGCCTCAAGAAGACAGAATAAAAACAATAGCATACTGGTAGGCTTGACCCTTAGAGCCATCCTCCAAAGATGCTCTTTTTTTTCCTTTTTTCCACATAGCATTGATGTTTCTTCTGCAGTTTGATGAATGATAAGTGAGAGGGTGGTCTGTAAGTTCTAAGACTTGCTGCATTTGTTTTCATCCTTGAGTCTCTGCCTATTGTGTTGGTCTTACATGAGCTTAGGAAAAGCATGAGGAGAGGGAGGGTGCAGAGATTTGCAAGCATGACAGACACAAACACTTCGCCAAAGAATCCCACTAGAGTTGAAAAATGTAAAGGGAACAAGACAAAGACAGCGAGACTCTGAGAAGCCACATGGGAGAAAGTGACAGTGGTTTTTGTTTTTTTTTTTCCCCTCGCTCTCACCAATCTGAAGGAGTGTGTGCCCTGATTGCTTATGGGAGAGCCACTCAAAGATATTTGCACATGCCGCAAACTAACGAAACATACCAGTGTGTGCAGCTCGTGTTGTTTCTGTACTCCTGTGATCTGATCTGCAATTCCTCAGCCAAATAGTCCAAAAATAACATACAATGCATACGCACCAACATCTTCAGAGGGAAAACTATAACAAGCCAAGGGAGATATGAAGCAGTCGCTCTCAAGAATTCAGTTCATTCATCCCTTCAAATATTGCTTATTATTCATGTTACCTCTGTCTCTTATTCTGATAAATCAATAAGCATCGTTATTATTGTTGGTATTGCTAATAAATGAGATGAAAATCAATCTTCCAGGCCTCTAAAGAGCAAATCTGCATTCAAACTCACTGTAAAAGCATTACTCCACTCACCTAGCCTCGAAGGGGTTGGGCCCGGGGACGACATGCGTGCTGTCTCGGCCCACCAGAAAGCGTACACGCTGGTAGAAAGAGTGCAGGTTGCTTGGGCCAGAAGACATCTGTGTCTCCTGGATGATGTCCAATGGATCCGGAGAACCCACACACAGAGACGTGATGTGGCACGACGTTTGCACACAACAGTCCGGGTCCATGCAGTCTAGAAGGCCGTCTGAAGAAACCAGACAAATCCGTCAAGTGTTCAACACACAGGATTTCTGTTCGTGACGTACGCTGCCTTTACATTAGAGTATTAGTGTTAGACAAATCGTCTGCAGTGAGAAGGTACGGGATGGTCTAAAAAGGTACGGTGGCTAAAACATGGTATGATAGTTTGTTTCTGATTTTTTTTTATTATTTCCTTCAGTGATCAGCCTCCTGGAATTCGTTTCCAGTAGTCTTAAAGATGATTCAACATTCGCTGAACTAAAAGTAGCTGTTTTTACTAATTGAAAACTATTTGTAAATAAATAAATAAACAAACAAACAAACAAACAAACAACACATACAATATATACCTTTTAACCTTAAAGTGTTTGGACATAAAATAAGAATACAATAAGAAATGATATACATATTGTTATTTAAATTGTTAATCAATGGATATTTAGTGCATAATTTAATAATCTTAATTTCATAATTTATTATGTGTATATTTTAATACAATTTTAAAAATCAGTACAAGAAAATGGTTCTATTGTTGTGTACTATCAAAATATAAGCCTATTTGGGCAAGGGAGCTGGCCTTAATGCCAGGATAAAAAAAAATCAAATCATGATAATGTATACAAATGGCAAAGCACAGAGCATTGTGGGTTTGAGAGTGAATTTACACTGTTCGAAATAACAATTCATCTGTTTTCTACTCTATAACTGGACATAGTAACTTAACAACACCTTTTAATAGGCCAGATTTCTCCTGCACTTTCTCAGGGTTTTTTTCTCTGTTAACACTTTTAACACATCTTTCGTACACCTCCACTGGCTACAGACGAGGACCTTCTTGTAATTCAGCTCGAATAACTCAAGACTCCTGACCAGGAGAGGGACACTTTAGAGTTCTGAAATGGGTCATGGCTCCCTCATGCTCTTTTTTTTTCTTGTTCTTAGCTCTCAGGAAGCAGTCTGGCTAGATGGACAGAGAGACAAAAATACCACGTCTCCTGGCAGACATCACACTGTTGCCTCTTTAACGCCTGCCACTGCTGTCACAGACTAACCAATTCATAACGTCTTACTGTGCACATTTGAAAGTGTTTTTGCTGCTGAGTAGACACTTATGTAAATCTGAATGCCTTAATGTGCCAAGTGCTTTGGCCTTATATTGAACAGTATGGTAAATAAGAAGGAGTGACACTTGCACATTAGCTTGGATTCTGTGTTGCTCCGGCACAGATCATCCTCCGACAACATATGTTCAGCCTCAAGTCTGAATGCAGAGGAATTGTCAAAAACAGAAAAAAAAAACAGACTAAAAGGAGATATACGGTTGTATAAAGCACAGTAGTCAGTGGTGGGGCAGTGTGTTTGCAGATCACGGCCAGGAGTGTTCCCTGATGGCGGTGTATATCCCTGGAGCCTGTGTGTTCTCAGGTCTTGGAGGATTTTGTCAGAGGCCCAGGCTGCGGCTTATTTCTTGGCTTTGTGGGAAGCCTACCCTGAAGCTAGAGCATGCTGGGATTGGAAGGCACAGGCTCTGTGGGGTTTTGTATGCTCGCGATCTCAGCTTAAGGAGCTCTGAGCATCTAATTCTCACTCGACATGGCTTCACTCTCCAACTCTGAATGCATCCAAAGACAGGTTCATACACATCTGTGGTTATTTAAAGAGCTACCTGATTAGTGAATAGTGCAGGTGCTCAGGTTTAAGTAGAAGACAAAACCAGGGTGACAGGTTCAAAACAGGTTCTATGTCAGGAGATTTAGATAACAGAGCTGAAAAAGTTAAGATAAACTGAAGCGTTTAAAAGAAAGAAAAAAAAAAGCTAAGAGATACAGGCTGACAGACTATTGCAGTCTTGTATTTGTTTACCTCCGTCATTGTCTTTGGCGTCACTGCAGGATGTCTCCATGGAGGTGTCGCAGCCTGTTCCTCTCCAGCCCAGCTGGCACACGCAATACCAGCCGTTATTACCCAGCGTGCACCTGCCGTTGCCGTTACAAAGTCCCGGGCAACCCTCTGTGCACACACAATCACAATGACCATGTTAATGGTGGAGAATCCAGACAGAAAACAAACTTATTATTCATAAATGATTCCAAAACATACGCTAAAGAGAGAAAGATTAAAAAGGGGTGAGGTTTAGAGTTATGTCGCAAACAGAACTGATAATCTACAGAAGCTTCTATCTCATGTTTAAACTGCTTTGGACAGAAGCAGGTTGGATAGTGAATCGGAAATAGCTGTCTTTTACTTTGGGTGATTCATTTTGATACACTCATATCCCTTTGAAGTAGACACCTGTTGCAGAGCTCCTCCAAATCACTATACTCTCATTAGTGCTGCACAATGGATCTAACACTCTACTGTTAGGAAAAGACATAACGAGAGAACCTTGGAGAGAGAACAGGTAATGGAGAACAACGCGGTATTCGGCAATCGATCTCAAAACCATAATTTAAAAACTTTTGATATGAATTTTGTTACTACAAAGCCTGCTGTGATCTGAGGTACTGAAAACTTCCTGCATAATCACTGAAATCAGGGGGTAAACATTTTTAATCACACATTATAAAACAAGGATTCGGTTCTAAAATCTCACTGGCTGTGCTACGTTCAAAGCTCTTGTATAATCCTCAATAAACAACCACACCACAGTAATTGAATTCTGTATTAATGTGCCACAATTTAAACCAATAAAACTGTTGTGCTCTTCATCGCATAGACCAAACTTTTTTCATTATACTACTCATGTAACAACAGGACCTTTCTGTTAATAGACTAATTTGCATGCTGGAAGAATTGGAATAATATAATAATAAATCAAATAATTCACTGAACTTTATTCGAATTTCATTTATTTTAATTATAAAATATATCGCTTTTGTCATGCATAAGTATGCCCTTATCTACGATAAAATCACTATAACGCACATCTTCTCATGACTTGTTGCTTTATTTGTATACCGTGTACGGTCCCAGCTAACACATAACGTTGTTACAGCATTCAGCAAAGTTCTCAAGCAGTTCTAAAAATGTAAGACTGTAACATTCTAACCATCTAGTCTAATAATGCCTTGCTTTGAAATGTTATCGTAATATTACTCCTTTACACAAAACCGGTTTACAGAAATGTTGATACGCCTAAAAACGTTGCAGCAACATTATAATATCACACATTATAATATAATTGTGTAAGGATGTTCTCATAGCACCCTGAAAACCTGATATTCTGAGAACCAAAAGTTCCTAGACCCTTAATGATTCGATAATTCGTCTAATGGTTATATTCTGTCCTTGTGTCCATTACCTGTTCATGTTATTAGTGAGGGTTAGCGAGGATGGGGAATATTGAGTGGGCCTATGAAGTTAGAGATGTGCTGTGAAGAGTGGCGTCTGTTTCGGCTGCAAGCGGAGAGTCTATCAGTGCTCTGTTGCTTCCCTTCCACACATCCCTACTGCTGATCTCCTTTGCTTTCTGATGTAAATGGTGATGAAATACTGAATGCTGGATAAAATGCTGCACCCTGACATGCTCTAGGGAAACACGCCGCAGAGCTCAAACAAATATCTGCTACATAAATACTGGATATCTTGGCCTGTTTTGCTGGCGACAGCAGTGCGACATACTCACAACATGGTCAATGAGCAAAAAAGAGAGAGCATGATTGTGGGTTTAGAAGAGAAGAAGGAAGGTGGATGCTGCCTGATAAGGAGTAAATTAGACGCTTTGGTGTTTTTTTTTATAAGGAAATGGCTGCATGTTGAGAAGCATGGAACGCGATCATCTGAGCTTTGTGCAGTAGCGCTTCTGATAAGGCGCCGCTGTGTATGAAGACCTTTCTGAATTATAGATTATGATGCGCAGTATGATGTGCACGAATGAATCAAGAAAATCCTGCGTGTGAAAAAACATAATTAGAAGCTTTGCTTTACATCTTCTAAAAAGTGATAACAATAACTTTCACATTTAAAGTAACAAAATATTAACTACTTTTGTTACAAAAGACGTATCGAATTAGAATTTTGTTGTATTATAGTTTGGCCCAAACAGTTAAGCCTTGTTTTATTTTTGTTTTTTTATTTTTGCTTTCCTACACAAACTGTAAACAGCTAGGACAAGTTATTTTTGTCTAGAATTTGCTCCTGGAGCTTTAGACTGGAAATAGCAGAGGTCCCTGTCACCAATGTCCCAGCCTCAGAAGCTCTGTGACCCTTTTTGTGAACTTTTCTGGCAACAAGCTTCAGAATCTTAAACGCTCCGTGATCAATTTTCCCTGCTTTTCTCAACTTTTGGATGTAAATGTTAGGTTCTTCTTTACAAAACAAATTCTCAAACAGTTATGAAATTAGCTTTTTGGAGCAAGATATAGTCACTGGACTGAAAAAAGCTGATGGCATCAAATCTTTAAAAGATATTAGAGAGTTCTTTTAAAACAGATGCGAGTAAACAAGGTTTTAATTTTTTCAATCTGAGAAAATAGCTGGTTCATGGTTGTTTATTGATAAAAAGTACCAGACAATCTAGAGAGCGCTACAAGTCTGACTCATGAGGCTATGTCTCCTATGTCAATAACATTCATATTGGCATGAGCTGCTTTGTCATTATTAGCCTTCAACAGATGATGGAAAGCAAAGCTCTAAATAATGTTTTTCTGCTTTAGGTCTTCTTTCCAAATAGACCTCCAGTGCTTGTTAGTTCCTGTGTAAAACTAAATACGTACATGTCATACTGCCAATGTGTCTTAAGCCAACATATCAGATTTGGGGTTGTGAAAAAAAATTCAAGATACCAAGAAAGACATGCTTGGTATCTTACTTTAGTCTTGGACCGTGTCTATGAGATGAATATATCTAAGAAGAACCTTTGATGTTTTTTTTAACCCTGTAAACTAACAATAACATTCACATTAGATAGCAGCCTAGCAAATAATCTTTTTAAGTAGAGATATACCAGTGTAAAATAAGTGGCAAAAGTATGTGAAGCTGTAGGATTATCAGATTAATTTGAAGGTGAAATTAGAGTCAAGCGTTTTCAATCGATGGGATGACAATCAGGTGTGAGTGAGTACCTTATTTTATTTGAAGAACAGGGATCTATCTAAGTCTGATCTTCACAACACATGTTTGTGGAAGTGTATGAACAAAGGAGATTTCTGAGGACTTCATAAAGAGAGTTGTTGATGCTCATCAGGCTGAAAAAGGTTACAAAACCATCTCTAAAAAGTTTGGACTCTACCAATCTACAGTCAGACAGATTGTGTACAAATGGAGGAAATTCAAGACCATTGTTACCCTCCCCATGAGTGCTCAGCCAACAAAGACCACTCCAAGAGCAATATCTGTAATAGTCTGCGAGGTCATAAAAGAACTCAGGGTAACATCTAAGCAATTAAAGGCCTCTCTCACATTGGCTAATGTTAATGTTCATGAGTCCACCATCAGGAGAACACTAAACAACAATAGTGTGCATGGCAGGGTTGCAAGGAGAAAGCCACTGCTCTCCAAAATGAACATTTCTGCCCCACTAAAGTTTGCTAAAGAGCATGTGGACAAGCCAGAAGGCTTCTGGAACAATATTTTTCTTGTTTTAAATGAGAAGTGGTATCTTTAGAGAAAGGAAAAAACTGCATTCCAGCATAAGGACCTTATCCCACCAGTGAAGCATGGTGGTGGTAGTGTCATGGTTTGGGCCTGTTTTGCTGAATCTGGCCCAGGACGACTTGCCATTACTGATGGAACAATGAATTCTGAATTATTCCAGTGAATTCTAAAGGAAAAATGTCAGGACATCTGTCCATGAACTGAATCTCAAGAGGAAGTGGATCATGCTGCAAGACAACGGTTATAAACACAGAAGTCGTTCTACCAAAGAATGGTTAAAGAAGAACAAAGGTAATGTTTTGGAATGACCAAGTCAAAGTCCTGACCTTAATCCAATAGAAATGTTGTGGAAGGACCTGAAGTAAGATGTTCATGTGAGGAAACCCACCAACATCCCAGAGTTGAAGCTGTTCTGTACTGAGGAATGGGATAAAATTCCTCCAAGCTGATGTGCAGGACTGATCAACAGTTACTGGAAATGTTTAACTGCAGTTATTGCTGCACAAGGGAGTCACACCAGATACTGAAAGCAAAGGTTCACATATTTTTGCCACTCACAGATATGTAATATTCAATCACTTTCCTCAATAAACCAAGTATAATATTTTTGTCTCATTTGATTAATTGGGTTCTCTTTATCTACTTTTAGGACTTTTTTGTGAAAATCTAATTACGTTTTAGGTCAAAAAGAAAAATTGTATAAATATCATTTTTGGAAAAACATCTCCTTTTAGACAGCTATCTCTGAGAGAGCTTATATTTCTGCTATCCAAGAAGACAAACAGCTCTATGTAGACTGCACAGGGAAGGTGGCAGATTAGTCACTTCTGAAAGCTTATTATAGGGATAAATAAATAAAGATCGTCCCTCTGCTGGCACTGGTTCAGTTTAATTGGCAGGTCTTTCAGAAACAAGCCTCTAAGGAGTGTTAGCTAGTCAGACTGAAGTGACATTGGAGTCGAGCGGACCTGAAAAATGGCCTGGCCCACTCCTGCTAGCTATGTAGGTGGTCTGGAAAAAGAGGAAGAATGGCAGAGTGCAGAAATAAAAGACAAAGGATCAGTAAAGAGAGAGAAATGTAGTTTGAGACAGAGTGAGTGAATATAGGGAAGAAGCGACACCTTGGTCTCCTTCTCAGTTCCAAGCCCTCTTTAATTAGTGAGGCTGTAATGTAGCTTCATCAATTCCAACCTCCGTTCCACCACCCATGATGCTGAGCGCTCTTTAATTAGTGATTCTGTAATGTAGCTTCATCTGCGCCTCACCTCATCATACTCACACAGGATGTTACAGTTTTAGACTAAATTTGTACACCCTGAAGTTCTGCATTAGGTGTGTTTGTTCAGTAAAGGCAGACACAGCAATGTAAAATGTGCTGTTAGTTTAATAAGACTCTGTTTATTAAGATGACAATCAGTGGTTCTCAACTCATGGATCTTAAGTGTGTTGTTCAACCCTATCAAAAAGATGAACTTTTATTTGTCAGTTCAATGTATCTGGTTCTAAACACAAATACAGTACCTTACGTACACCGATGCCTACAGTCAAATTGAAAACAGCCTAATAAAAACCGCAAGCCATTCATAAACATAAAGAATCTGCCCCATATTAAATATATGAAACATTTAATATATATTAAAGTTTTTACATTGAGGACAGATAATAGGGCCATATTGCGCTTTGTGAGGCAAATTATTAGCAAATAAAAACATGAAACATTTACAAGGAGCGTGTAAGTGTTAGGAGGTTAAATATACAGCTAGACTTTTCATTAGTTCAACGCAGATCATTGTGACCTGATAAGTGCATGAACTTCAGAATAATTATGCTGAACAAGGATGAAGTACTGTTCCCCAGTCATTTTTTGTTATTTTTCATATATTTTTTGTTTTTTTGTCTTCTCTTGTATCTTATTCTCCCTAAATGGTGAGCATAGACTGACTTTACAGGCAACAGGAGAACAATCAAATGTAACAAAAATAATTTGCCATAACTGTATTGTAACTTTGCCATAACTGTATGCCCTTCTATAAGTGCGCCAATAATCCGTATGAAATCCCTCTGGAATGGTCAACACAGCCAATGTTTTTTCCTCTAGACTGTACTGTAAATTTGACCATTTCTTTCTATTTTCGCTCATCATAAAACTAGGTGCAATATCATGAAAGTGCATAGTTTTACAATTAAAACATCAAAAAAGATAACTGTTAGTATGCAGAAGATCTGTGTGATGTAGTCTAGTTCTTTCCCCTAACTATACACGAGATCTGAGCAACAACCAGAAGCACAGTGCATGCGTCCAATATTAACCCCATGTTCTTGATCCACACATGATGACAAGAACACTTAACTTACCTAGAATTGTAGTGTTCACTGTTTTAAGTCCATGTGGGATGGATCATTTTTCAAATACTGGGTTATTCAGGCATTTTGGATTTTAGCCATTAACTATGTCTGTAATATCTGTCTAATAGTATGGTGCTTGGATCCCCCATAATCACTGCTTGCAGCTAGATTTTTTTCATGAAGTCATCTTCAATCACCACTTTTTCCTGATCAAGGTCACGGTGCATCTGGAGCCTATCCCAGGAACACTAGGTGTGCAGCAGGAATACACCCGGGATCGGACAGGCAACATTCTATTGCAGGGCACCATACACATACACACGTACACACTCATTCACATCTAAGGCCAATTTAGAGTAGCCAATGGACCAACTGGCATATTTTTGGGAGGTGGGAGGAAATTGGAAGAACATGTGGAGAACATCTCCACACAGATAGTAACCCGAGCTCAGGATTGAATTGGTGACCCTGGAGCTATTATTATTATTATTATTATTATTACTATTATTATTATTATTATTATTATTATTATTATTATTACTACTACTACTACTGTGGGTGTTATTGTTTTTTATTATTATTATTATTATTATTATTATTATTATTATTTAGTGTTATGGTTTTGGAATATTAAGATTCGTTTGATCAATCCATGGCCTATTTCTGCACGATTCCTTGTGTAAAATAAATCTGAAAATGTTCCTGTGGTAAAATGAGCTGAGAACCACTGACTTGGATTAAGATGAGATTACAATTCATGCGTCATACTGGCAGAAATTCATCCACCATAAATGGGTTCACAAACATTTTTTAAATCACAACTGTACATGTCATCATGGTTAGCGAGCAATCAGAGATGCCATCTATAAGGTGTACAAAAAGACTGACAAAGAAGATGGTCATACACAGGAACGAAAAGGGGTGAGCTCGAGGGGGGAGCAGAGCGGTGAGAAGAGGAGAAAGGAGGCTTGTCTGAATGCTGAAATGAACCGTGAGCTGTGCATCTGCTGGATGAAAGAGGCGATACTGGGATTTGATGGCGGGAAGGACAGGAGAAATGTGGGAAGAAAGGAAAGTAGGAATGCCATACCTTTCACTACCTTATCCAGATAGTGAGCTTGGGAGATAAAAGACAAGGACATGTAAGGGGAGGATCTGAACAGTGCTGCTTCCAGAATGAGACACGGACAGCAAGAGCTAGAGCAGGTGTGCGTGCCTTTAGTGACAGGAACCGACAGCATGCATTAAGAGCTGCACACACATACACACAGATACACACACACATACAGCACAGGCTGAGACACGAGATCAGGAACACAAAGAGAGAGAGAGAAAGAGAGAGAGAGAGAGAGAGAGAGAGAGAGAGAGAGAGAGATGGAGATAAAGCTCTTAAGAAGCAGTTCCTGTCCACCCAGCTCTGGCATGGATAAGCATTATTATGGCAAGGAAGCATCAAATAAATAAAAAAATAATATTACAAATAAAAATGCTATCTTGACTGTTTATATAAAATGACATGTTATTCTTATTAATATTAATTGAGTAAAAGAAAACTGAGAAGGGAGGGAATTTAAACTAACGTGTCTAGACCTAATATGTATAGAATCCTAATTATAATCGTTTTACAATATTAAATACGGCAATAACGAAATCAATTCTATTTATCCTATACAGGCTCTTTATCCTTAACAGGCTGAGTCGCACTCAAAAATTATTCATGTTTACTACAAATAACAGAATTATTTTTTCCTGAGCGTTTCTATTATAGTTAAGCTCCTTACGTAATACTACCATTCTGTGTTTCTGTGAATCATGCATCTCACCATGGCATGTATAAAAGGCATATTAATATTTCATTATGATGATATTAAACATTGAATACTTGCACTCAAAGCCTGGAGAAAACCTTGCAGCTCTCCCTGCACAACGAGATGCCATTTTGCCTTGTATAAAGTCAGAATGCCTAACAACTAAATATAGTCAAAGCATCGCTCTGCTCATTTTGATTTCCTTTCCTGCTGTGTGAATTGCCGAGTTCTGTTTATGGCCCATTTCTTTTCTGGGGCCATTGACTGACAAACAGACAAAAATCAGGGTCTGGAAAGCACAGTGACAGCAGCAAAGAACTGTGTCACCCATTTCTAGTAAGCAGAGGTGGCAGGGACACTTCTCAGAATAAGCAAAGAGATAGATGAAGAGAGAGAGAGAGAGAGACAGAGAGAGAGAGAGAGTAAACAGATGAGACAGGGGACGAGGCACAATGGTGTATAGACAGGCACACTGGGAAAGGCAGTCTCCCAGAACGGCTCAGTCCACTGGTCCATTCAGGATCTTTAAGGTCAACTGGGACAATGAGAATCCGCTCAGCAAACACAAAGTGAGCAGACCCCAGACAGGGCCAAGAGAGATAAACACTAATATTTATTGTTCTCACTTTTATAGTCATATAAATATTGCGCATTTCTACCCCTAGGGCCATTGCTCTGAATTATGCTTGGAGGAAACTGTTGCTTTTATAGTCAATGCTACGGCCTTATCAATATTACATTATCTAAGAGTAGTTAAAAGCATTAAAAACATTAAATTCAAAATGGCAAATTCTCACTTTGTGTGTTCATCGGTGGAACTAAACGCTCATTCGTCATTGCATATATGGACTAATTCTTCGTTTGTGTGATTGAAAGATATATTACTTAGCAAAACACATTATTCTCTGTGGGTTTTTTTGCTCTCTTTTGACATCCCAGCAAAATTAAAAGTCTCAAGGACTTGATTTAACTAGAGAGCAACAATAGAAACTTAATTTTCCTTATAGTGTGAAAAGTTACTGGATCTAGAGAACAATCTGAGATCATCTTTTCAGTTCACATGTTATCAGATCACCCGAGATCAGTTTATAACGTGTTTATACTAAGTAAAACTGTTAAGGATTTAAGTCTTGCTTCTATACTATAAATAAAGATCATGCTAGCACCAATGTTATTAGTGCCTGAGGAACAACGCAACCTCAAAAAGCAATATCTAAATAGTAATGTGGAACTGCACACATAAAAGATTGACCTTGTCGTTTATTCTCTTCGGGATCCTGCTTTAAAAAAAACAACAAAAAACAAAACAGAACAAAGGGACGGTTCCACCAAACAATGCTGATGTCTAACACAAAGTCCGTGATGACAATGAGAATGACGTCATGCAAACTGCCAATGTTAGCTTTAACTATTAGCAGTGTCAGCAATGTTTGGTAGAAACTATCCCTTAAATCTAAACTGGCTTGAAGACAGCTCACAGGCTTCACATAAACCCAGGATGTGGAGAAACAGTCTAAAGAGTCTTTTCTGACTGGAAGCATTTCGGTTTTACTGGGTAAAGGGAAGCCAGCTCCTGATGTCTTCCTCATAAGTCAACTCTGAGGTAATGAAAAAAACAAGAAGTTTAAAGAGTGAAAGAAATAGTTGTGTCCTCAGCTGATTAGTTTTAATCACATTCTAAATATAGTTAATATTTGGGAGTAAAAGAGGTATTTTGAATTCCTGAGTTTTCTGAATAAATAAAAGCTTTCCATTTTATTTATTTTTTTTTGTCTCGGTCAAGCGCCCCACTAAAAAGAGTGTCTTTCCAGTGACTGTGCTGCTGGAGACGATGCAAATGTTTAAATTTCACATCACCAATTCAAAAGGCGATGGCAATGTGGGAGGATAAAAAAAAGAGAGGGATGAGCGGAAATGAAAAGACACCTTAGCATATTTTCACATTAAAAATGCATGAAGTCAAGCTTCAGATCCTTGAGCAAACCTCTTCATGCTACGCCGAGTTACACAAATTCAATTACGCATGCTTCTCCCTTTCTAGCATCACATCACACCCCCCTTCCCACACAACCCCCCTCCCAATACATGACCCAACCCTCTGTTTCTCTCTCTTTCTCCCTAATACACAAACATTCAGAAATACACGCTAGCACATCGCCGCCACGTTCACCCTACCGATAGTGCAGTGTTCTCCGTTCCAGCCTGGGCTGCATTCACACTTGCCGTCCTTGCAGGTGCCATGTTCGTTGCAGCGCGGGTGGCATGCCCTCTGATCGCACGTGGCACCCATCCAACCCTCCTCACAACGGCAGCCGCCTGCTACGCAGATGCCATGGCCGCCACAGTCTGACGCACAAAGCTCTGTTGGGGTGAATAGGGGAGGGAGGGAGAAAGGGAAGGGGACAGGAAAGACACAGGCCAGAGGGGGGTAATAGAAGACAAATCCAGAAGTTATTGTCAGAGATCAGATGGCCATGCTCCACTAGCTTGTTTGATGGCTCTTGAAAAGGAATTCTCGTGCCTCATAAGAGATTTGTATTGTCCCCTTTGGACAGTACAAATCTAATAAGTCTGCCTCAGAAGTTAGGGGGGAGGCGGGAACTCGGTCAGATTCCTTTCCACTGCCCCTTGAACCTTTTTTATTTATTTTTTTGTTGTAAATGAACCCCTTTGTGGCAAAACAGAAAAAAGTCGGAATCCAATTTTGACTTTCTATGGAAATGGCAACGCGTTGCCTACATTAAATCCCGCTTTGCCGTGATATGAAGTCTAGGAGGCTGACTGTGGCTTCTGAGGTGACACAAGGCAGTGTATCGCAATAGTGAGGGAGGAAAAAAAGGAAGAAAGAAAAAACAACAACCCTGCACTGCATGCAA
This sequence comes from Ameiurus melas, assembly GCA_012411365.1. Classification (NCBI taxonomy): domain Eukaryota; kingdom Metazoa; phylum Chordata; class Actinopteri; order Siluriformes; family Ictaluridae; genus Ameiurus; species Ameiurus melas. Next base: position 22,496,234 of record CM022759.1, read on the forward strand.
GTCAGCGGAGGAGAGCAAGTCCAGATGGGGAATATACAACACACTCTAACAGAAGCTGCATTTTAAAAAATCTGCCATCTGAGTGTTTACAAATCAAATGCCCTCTTCTGCCTCCTGGAGCTCAGGGGACACCGAGGCAGCCAGGTGGGATAAATCGACAGAGACCAGGCAATGCTGAAGTGTAACACCTCACGGCACCGTGAGCGAGTTGGGAAACTTCCAAACCAATTCCAAATTCCAAATTCTCCAAACTCTGCTAGCCAAGGTTGTTATTCACAGTCAGCTAGTTTTCAGAAAGAAAAGGTGGAAAAATTGATAAGTGATTGAAAATGAGGTCATACTGTGAATTAGATTGTGTGAAATAACAATAAAACAAATGCCGTTCTTGCATGTGAAAATCTTGACGCACACAGGAAGTAATAGTAAGTATGCGTTTCTCTTTGATTAGCCAACATTCACTATTTGCATCAGTTTACCAGAAATAAGGTAAAAGCTATGTTTTTTAAAATGCCACGGTTTAAGACATATATGAATCAAGTTAGGTTTTTCAGCCACAGACAATAATATAACATTACAAAATGTAAAACCTTAATGGTGGGGAACTCTTTACAGAATAAGGTCTTTGTTACATGATGTAAATGATGTACGTGTTCTGTGTACATTTCAATTAGAGGTGCCGTAAGCGCATTTATTCAAAGCTGCTCGATGTCATCTAGGACACCTTCCTGCTTCCTGCCGAACAACCACATACACACAGCAAATACAAATCCAAAGCCTGGATACTGTTCCTTCCTGTATAAAAACATTCATCTCGTCCTCTGTTTTTCCCATCTCTTACTCTCTCTGTTTCTATCCTGCTCTCATGCACAGATAGAAGTCATTTTATTATTCCTGGGGCGATGTTTCTGTAACAACGGAGGACATCTAACTGACACAGATCCTCGTCTTTCTAATAATGTCGTTAACTATACAGCACTGCATCGAAAAAAGCATCACGTCTCTAGCATATCGTCATAACATTTTTGCATGGAGTTTTGAGCCTTTGACAATGTAATGAAATTCTCAAATGTTGTATTTTTATTTTTTTTTAATATCCTGAATGGACTTGCTCCACCACTACTTGGAGACTTTGTATGTAAAATCACAAATAGGTCGACTAGGGCTGTTAAAGCAGGTGCTTGTGTAATGCCATTAAGGAAGAGTTTTGATCTGCATTTTCTTTTCACATGATTAAAATTAATTAAACTTCCTGCTTTTTTAAGATATTTGAAAAGCTTTTTCTTTTGTTTTAAATATGGTTGCTTGAAAATCAGGAGTGCCAGTAAGATGTTGAGTTATATATATAATATGTAATATATAATAAATACTGTATATAATCATGGCCACGAGCTATAATGGACACTCTGCACACCATCATTTCATATATCAATACATAGATGCATTCCTAATAGTAATACTGCATATATCTCACTTTTTAGATTGTCCTGTATTCTTATCAAGTATGAAAAAGCTTTTCAAATATCTTAAAAAAGCAGGAAGTTAATTTTAAGCATGAGACCAAAATGGAGCTTGTTGGCATCAGCTCAACTCGCCGTGTTTGGAGGAAGAGGAATGCTGCTGCCTATGACCCAAAGAACACCATCCCCACCGTCAAACATGGAGGTGGAAACATTATGCGTTGGGGGTGTTTTTCTGCTAAGGGGACAGGACAACTTCACCGCATCAAAGGGACGATGGACGGGGCCATGTACCGTCAAATCTTGGGTGAGAACCTCCTTCCCTCAGCCAGGGCATTGAAAATTAAAAGTAATTACTAAGTCATTACCAAGTACTAAGTCATGTTTTGCAGAGGAGTCAAATACATATTTCCCTCATTAAAATGCAAATCAATTTATAACATTTTTGACATGCATCTTTCTGGATTTTTTTGTTGTTATTCTGTCTCTCACTGTTCAAATAAACCTACCATTAAAATTATAGACTGATCATTTCTTTGTTAGTGGGTAAACGTACAAAATCAGCAGGGGATCAAATACTTTTTCCCCCACTGTATAACTATTATAACTATTATAAAAAAATGACTTAATTCCAAAATCATTCCTGTTGCTCTGATTTCATGCCATATGAATGGAAAAACAAGCACAGGTCTCTTTCTATCTATCCACGTTCAAGGTCACCTGACATGTTCAAGGTCACCTGACTTCCCTCCCATCTGCAACTCATTGAGAACTCACCTATATAACCGCATAAACGGGGCCATCTGCAAAGTCTGACTCCAGGTTTATTGTCTATGACTTTACTCAGCTGTGTTACTTTTTATTGGGCTGTTCTGGTTTTGAGGGGTTTCCTTTGATTTTTTTTTGGATGATTTTTAACACTTTGCTCTTTGGATTTGTCTAGGATTAGTGTGTTTGCACATCGCTGACCCTTTAGCTGTGCTCTGGCTCATCATATCTGCCTGCATGTTTAGATTACCATGCTTTTTTTTTATCAATCACATCTGCGATTTCATGACATTTCGATAATTAAATATCTCCTCACTGCTAACACAGGTAAAATGCACTTTAGCTTTATACAATGACTTGGATTTGTGCCTGAGTTCTCTGGCCCGAGGTACACATTCTCCAAGAGTAGACACTCCTCCATTTTAATTCTGGCGCGCTTCAAGAGCTCTGAAAGCAAGCAGGGCCAGGAGCCAGAAACTGCAAGCTAATCATAATTTACGGCACCAGCCATTCTGCTTGAGAAGCCAGCCTTTAAAATGCCTATTTTCCAGCAAATCCCCTGGATTACCTAATAGGTCAGACTGTCAGCTTGGCATTAGAGGGGGAAATTCACAGTCACAGATCGTTGTGTTTCGACACTTTGGAAAAGAAGACTGATTTTTACTTGTATCTCTTTAAGCCCAGTGGAGAAGTGTTTTACTAAAAGCCAAGGTCCAAAAGAAACTGGAGTTCTGAAAAAAACAAAACAAAACAAAAAAAAACTAGGAAAGAAATAGGGCTTTCATGCCTAAATTGCTGAGATTTAGATTTTATTATGAAATTTTTTCAGGGTACAATAAATAAAACATAAACAGACGAACGTGTCAGCATTCGGTGGTTATAGTCTGTAGACAGACCAAACCTCTGAAAGAGTTGAGTCAGTTTGCACTCTCTTGTTGGCAGTGAGTATTGCTTGCAGAAAAGAACTCTTACTATAGTATCAACAGAAAGAAGTTGAAGGGGCGCAGTCTCAGCTCTGTTCCTGCATCTTCACCACATGGATGAGGCAGCAAGCCAAACATATTTTGTATCAAAGTCTACTGTAGCCTCCTCTACTACTGACAGACACTTTACCACTCTGAACATAACAATATGGAGAAAAAAACCCAGCTCAACATAGCAGAGAAAGCCTGCACTCCAGTTCCAGGTAGAGAATTGGATAATTTATTGGACCTGTAAGAGAAATGGTCAAGTTACAGCAGCCTAGCAAAGCACAGAGTAGAAATTTGAACTAAAAAAAAAAGGAAACAAACCTTAAAGAAGCAACAAACACAACCGAAAATGGTCTGCAATATCAAAATAAATAAAGCACAAAAAATGTGAGACTTTACAAAACAGCTAACAAATCATTAGGTCTCTCTCTGAGCAGCTGAGAGCCTTTGCAAAAGACTCTTCCTTAGAAGACAGAAGCGATCATTTCTGAAAAATAAGAGGTTGTTTTTGAGATTTCACAGAATAACACGAACAGTGAACTGGAAGACAAATTACCTTTAGTGTGCAATTATACTCCAACACCCCTAGGAAGAGAGGAAGTGACTGCTCCCATGGCAACAGGTAATGGAGTATGATTAGGGACAGCCTGCTGATTTTTGTTTCACTAAGGCAAGTTGTACCTTAAATGTACAGTATGTGCACATAAACATGCACAGTGGATGAAATGCAGCATTAAAATGAATACTTAATTGGTACACCTCATAGGGCAGCGCAGATATCTTAGTGTTTACAACATTAGTATTAACAGCATGAGCTATTGGTCACTGGAGACGTTTTCACTCTCAGGCTCACTTATTTACACAGAAATGAGCTGTATGATTATTGCGGGAGAGTCTCTGTAATGTAGGTCACCATGGTTCTGCACTTTACAGTAGTGTCTGTAGAATCTGACTTCCAAAACGTACCACATGAAAGAATTTCGCAGACGTTCAATATGCACTAGAAATGGTACTGGATCTGAATCATAGGTCTGAATCATACCATGTGGGGGAAAAAAATAAGTGGGGTTAGATTAGGGCAGACGATTTTATTCATAAATGGCCAGTATGGATGTAAATCTTTTGTTCAAACTAAGCAAGAAAACATCCAATTCCAATTGAATGATCAATTAATTTAAGGATAACTAACGCTGGAGTCATGTCCTCACCACATTTCGGATATGCCTGCATTAGTCTGTAATTCTCCTCATCTGGATAGACAAATGAACAACACGAGTGAGATTCTCTCAGGCTTCTTTTCCTGGGTTTCATGTTTGCGTCAAACATGGGGATGTGATGCGTTGATATAGCATTAAATAAAACTACAATCTGTACATTGTTGCAGTTGGGAATATACAGTTAGGCACTATAGCACCTGTAGCAGTCATTAAAATGGGCAATTTATTCAGGCTGCAGTATCAAGCTCTTTGGTTTACTTTCTTTTTCCTACTAACGTGCTCAGAGTAAGGACAACGAGGTGATGTAAACCATAGCAACAAAAGTTAATAGACCTATAAAAATGTCCAATATGCCATGATTGCTGAAGAGTTTAAAACATGTTGTGAGTTCAGCAAAGGTTATAACAGAAGTGTAACCATTGCTTCAGAAACTCTGAAACTCAAATAGATTACATGAGCTAACTCCGTCATCATTCTGGTCCCCAGTTGTGATTAACATTACCCTCCATTGCTTTAGGTGAATGAAGTAGCCTGAGGTTTTATAGCTCATCTGTAACAGTACTGACCTGTCGAGCAGTCGTGCCCGGTCCAGTTGGGGTCACAGTTGCAGGTGCCTGTCTCTGCCAGGAAAGCTCCGTGTCCCGAGCACTGGTCCATGCAGGATGCCCGTGGACTCTCACACCCAGAGCCTCCCCAACCCACAAAGCAGTGGCACTCGCCGCGTACACACACACCACGGCCTGAGCATGTAGGGTCCATACAGTCCACTGTGAAGAAAAATAAACAATGATTTGAGTCAGAAAATGCAGCCCAAGCTAAAATAAACACACGTCTCAGTGCAGATCAGGAAAACGGAGGCATGGGGAAAAAACTCAAAAGAGAAACATACAGCTAGAGTTACTATTTGACTTGTGCTTTTGGAATAATGTACTTGGTAGATTTTCCAAGCCTTTTCCTTTGGGAATCTCTTGCACAACGGCTCTCCATACTCCCAGCAAATTTTTCTTACATCTGGACAGGAAAGAGATTTAAAAACTGGCAAATAAAACAGCCGTAGCCTCCTCCGTAGCCATTCCTCATGCCACCAGGTGGAGCAGATCTCTCTCTCTCTCTTTCACTCTCTCTCTGTAATGAGATTTCCTCCCATTGCCAAGGAGAGAAGCTGCAGCCAGTGCATACTGGGATAAAATTGAAAAGCGGCACCGGACAAGCTCCCCCTCTTGCTCGCCACTGAACCCAGAAAAGCAAAAGCAGGATGGAATGCAAACAAGGTGTCTGTCGCATGGCTCAGGCCTGGTGGAAAAAAAAGAGAAAACCACACCACATCTTCACACATTCGCTGCTCCTTATTCGGCTATATTCCCCTGTCTGACTCATGACACTTGATCCTTCCATCCCTCAACCTCTGGCAAAAAAAAAAAAAAAGACGGAAAGTCTGTTCAGTCGCATGCTAATCATGGCTAATGGTTGTTTAATGAATACAAGAGACCTCGAGAAAGCTGGCGAATGTGGCCGAATGTTAACGAGGGGGCAACCGGGGGTGGGGTGGGGGGTACCTCAATTAGAAAATAATAACAACAACAAGAAGAAATGGGATCTCACAGATGGAGAATGTACAATGTAGGAGAACCCATAGGGGGCTGGAGAAGTAGCCTGCAGCATGGCGGCTTTGCTTTTTCACGACATAAAAGGACAAGTAAGGCCTTTAAAGGCAAACAGGAGCTATGGCCTCTTAGCAGATGGCTTGGGTGCAAGGCTGAGATCATAGGCTAACTGACAGGAGGCACTCTCCTGGCAATTAATCATCGCTGCCTGAAGGTCGCAGGGAAGAAAGGTAGGACCGTTAAAGGGCCAGCAGCCCTATTCTCTACCTCTGCCTGCAGACTGTGTGACCCAAAATAGAATGTGTGGTGGGGATCAGAGGTGTCAAACCCCGCATTTATCAAAATCAACTGCTCTATTTTTCATCATGAAATGAGAGCCGTCAAAAGGTGCCAAGCACAATGGGCAAGCTCAATCTTATCTCTCAGCACATTGCTCAGGGCTCCTCTGCCAGGCCATTGGGACACCATTAAAAGATTAAAGTCACAATTTGCCTCTGTGCAAAACTTATTGGATTTCACAGAAGAAAAGGGTTTGTTTTGCTGCTTAATGGAATGTCATGAAGCCCCCCAAAACATCCATAATATATGAAAGAAAAATGAGGCCAGAGAAGCTTCACCAGCTTATCAGAAAAAGATCACTACTGGGCTTGACTCCAAAAACTGCGGGGTCTAAAATATTCAGGAAGAGGGTGCGGGCTGGTCCTGAAAAAGCTCCATAAGCGTACCAGAGGCCAAAGGCTTTCTCTAAATTATAGCTGTGTGCTTGGCAATGGAAAAATGTTGCATTTGACTAGTGGAAAGGGAGAAACACTTTGCCTAAACACAGTGTGTTGCTCGGCAGGCTGCTGCAATCAGGTAAGCCTCATGCTGGGTGCTCAGAGGGTGGTGAATTCTCCTGAGAACGAAAAAGTGAATGACATGAAACTAAGGGGCCGTTTACATTACAACGTTTTCAACTAAGGGTCCTTTCACACTGAGCGTAATTAAGCGACATAAATGTTTGACGCGATAACGCTCTTGAATTGAAACAATAGATCCCTATGGAGCTGTTCACACCGGGAGCGATCATTCGCAGTGCGACAAAGCAACACTTTTTTTTTTCCGTACAGTGTGTAGATTTTTTCCTTCTGTCGCGCGGCAACGAAACGGGCTGTCCAATTAGATTTGAGCTTTCGATCATGTGCCTGGAGACGCTGCTGTTACTTAAAAGTGCAAGATTGGTGGCACAGAAAGCTGTTTGAATAACCAGTGTAAACGCCGAAGAAGAGTATTCAGGAAGGATGGACGTTGAGTTCCTGTTATCATCTGCCAAGTTTCCGTCCACTTTTTGCACATTTCTGTTATTGACAAAGTAAAGGTGCATAAAAATGTTTGCGAAATTTGCAGTCTCCTGCCTGTTTCCATCCGATTGGCCGTTTACCGATAAAGAGGTGCGCATCAGTTGCTTATGCATTAAAAAAGTGCCATTTGCTCAGCGCTCTCTCTTTCTCTCTGTCACACACACACACACAAAGTGCGCGTATCATGGAGATATAAACAAGCCGTCGTCACATGCCGTGGTAGAATTTCTTTATAATGTTACAGCTGGATTTTTTTGTAGCAGAAAACAATACTCAGTATGCCATTTGTTATTTATCTTTATACTCTTGTTGAAACATGTCAGTAATAAATATAACGGGATAATAAGAACTCAACTGTCACTTCATTTATCAAAGTTCTTCCCCTAGGAAAAAACTGGGCTGGTCTTGGGCATTAAACTTGGGTTTTGCCCCACTACTGTGTTGTTGCATTAAATTTCACATTATTTCCATCCTTACTAAAAAAGCGTGATGGGTGCGGTTCAAAAAACCCGAAACACTGCCTCTGTTTCTTAATAGAATACACACGAAATAAGAAAAGTTCATTTCTGAACAGTTTGTGTTGTGGTGCTACGCGCCAACATTTAAGTGATTCTTCTTCTCGGTGGTCAACGACGACAGAGCGATCAGCGGAACAGTGGGTTGCGCCACCTAGCGTGCAGGTGTGAATTAACCGAAGGCGATCAATCGTTTTGTGTTCAGTGTGAAAGCACCGTTCGTCTACGATTCACTTCGCTTGATCACTTTGCGCTAAGTGTGAGAAAGGACCTTAAAAACAAACGTTTTTATGCAGTTTGGCTGTTTTGAAAAAGATGATGTCATGCACACGCATGTTACGTGTTCAGTCTATAGTTATGCACGTCAGTGCTTCAAAACAACACGTGAGTACTTCAAAACTACAGAACTGTGTCTGTGCTGCTCAATATTTTGCGTTTATTGACGATGCTCCAGCAAAGTGTAGATTTATTGCATCACTGCTACGACCAGCGGAGACGCATTTGTCACATACGCCAAATAATTAACCCGCGTCTACACCGACGAAGGGTATTCAACACCTTATAATTATCTTTGTAATTGTCTGTTTTGGAGCATATCTGTATCCTTTTATTGCTAATAAAATATAGAACGCAAACTGAGTGCCAGTGTCTCACTATTTGCACTATTTCGAGGTTTTTTTTCCTCAGTATTTTAAAAGGAACAAGCTTTATTAACAGAATTCTGACCTGGAGCACAAGAAAAGCTAAAAGATGGTGTTGAAGACAGAAAAATCTATTTCCACAATGAAAAAAGACTTTATGCACATTTCATGTACATTCAATTATATTTTATTAGGGTCGTCTTATCATTTATTAACCACGAAAATAAGCTGAACCTGATCATCTTACAGTGCTTTTGTCTGTGTGCTGCAGAGCTTTAGAGCCCAGGTAAATGGAAAGAGGAAATATTGACCATGAAAGACAAAAGCAGATCGCACTGATCATCAGGATGGTCTTACCTTCCTCACAGTTCTCTCCTTTGTAGCCCGGATTGCAAATGCAGGTCCCCACTATGCACGTCCCATGTCCGCTGCAGGTCACGTCAATGCACTGGTTGGTGGGAACATCACACTCCGGCCCTTTCCACCCACTGTGGCACATACAGCGGCCTTTCAGGTATTGACCGTTTCCACTGCAAAGAACTGGACAGGACGCTGCGAGGAGAGCAAACACAAATACGTTTCAATTAATAATTGAATTGCTCATAGTGACTACAGTACGCAAAATCATTTCTCAACAATATAATCTGAAAATAGAATATTATAGTTGAATGGCTTATTACAAGAACTGTGTTCAAGGTTTCATCAAGGATTTTTAAAGGCAGCTTTCTAGTATATTCTATGAAGCAAAAACTACACTACAAGGTTCTACCTTCTAAAGTGCTCAGAAAAGTGTAAGAAATACATTTATTGGTTAATGTAGGTGGGTTGTGCAAATATTTAAAGAGCCATTGCAGAGGCAGACAAATAGACAGGCTGAGAGCTTGCAGGTAACAGCAAAAGAGTGAGAAGTAGAGTCAAGAAAAAGAATAGAAAACAATAGAGCGCGAGACGAGAGAGAGAGTGAGAGAGAGAGAGAGTTACCTCTGCTGCAGTCTGGTCCTCTGAATCCCAAAAAACAGTGGCAAGTTCCAGCAAGGCAGTCTCCATTACCAAAACAGTTACTGGGACAGTCATCTATCGAGTCTAAAACCGAATCACACACAACAGAGACTGTCAGAGTAGCTCACAACATCCATCAACAATGTTTTTATAAATATATTTCTGTCTGCAGAAAGGCTTTTTTATTGCAATGTCTAGCTTATCCTCAAACTAAAACAGATTCTTCTTGAATAAACTCAAACAGATTAGATGTAGCCTTCATTTATCTGAGCAAAGTTGTAGCAAAGCTAAAAGCTATAGAATCTTCCCTCCATACAGCGTAAATATATGTCTGTGTACATACAAACACACACACAAACACACACACACATATACATATATATATATATATATATATATATATATATATATATATATATATATATATATACTATATATATATATATATATATATATGTGAATGCATATATATGTAGAAAATGGAAACATTATGTATGTATTTTCATTTTCTACATATAAAATTTTATTAAATGTATTTTTTGAATTTATTGTAATTTATTGTAATATATTTAAAAAAGACATTAACATCTGTTTTCCCCATGTAATTGAAGAGAATAAAATTGAAAGGAACATTAAATTGCATGTTAAACTGACAAGAATATAAAGGCATTTATTATAAAAGAATAAAGGCCATAATAAGCATGTTGAAAAGGCTGGTATTTGAGTGCAATATTCAGACACTGTCGCGTGTTAATTCTCACCTATATCTATTCTGTTTGGATATAATAATAGTTATAGACAAACCCATCTATCCCAAAAAATATTTCCAGTGCCTCTAATGCATGTAAGGTCTGGGATGGAATGATAGCCTGCTGGAAAGAAGCGCTGCAATTTGAGTTCGACATAAACACCAGCAATGTTTTGTGGTACACACACACACACACCCACACACAACACTATTTATGCACAAACGCTTGCCATCACCACTCATCCCCTGTGATCTGGAGGTTATTGTATACATTCTCCACATTACATTAGTGTTCTACAGATCAGGGCTCTTCACAATTCCAGTAGTGTCTGGAATTTGAAATCAGACAAGGCAGTGAATTAAACACAAAATTGCAAGGAATAATATGTCCTCTCTCCAGGCCCCCAGGGCTGCTGGCACTCCTTGAGCCATAATCGACTTGAACAACTGCTTTTTTGCCAAACAAAGGAGGGGATATGTGAACCTTCTCACAGACCCCTGTCCTTCTTCAAGAGAGTCAATCACAATGAAGGATGCACTAGGAAAAGATAAAGAGCTATGACTGGGGAAAAGAAAAAGCAGGCAACTCAAAAGTGAATTAAAGAGTGCATTTTATACATTCATCAGCCACGGTTTCAATGAAATGACGCAAGAAAAGATGATAATGTTGCCTATCCCCAGGTGTTTCCCATCAAAACTTTGGTGGAGTATCTGATGGTCTCCATGACTGAGTTCTCACTAGAAGGCACTGGCTGCTTTCAGAGACCTGTGGCACTGGGGAGTTTAGTGTTTGCGAGTGTGTAATAAGATGCATACAGAGATGTGAAGCTTCACAACTTTGCCATTTGAAATGTATCCAAGAAATACAATTATGCACATTTGACTCCTCAGGCGAGTCTCGTCTCGATCTGTATTCAGTAGTAAGGTGTGGGGGGTAGGCTTTGGGTGCCAATCTGACAACACCAAGCTGCATCAAGAGAGATACGTACTTTTAAGCAATCACGTACTGCATACTCCACACACTCACCCAGCTGAGTTAATCTCCTTAAATCTCAAAGATCAGAAACAAGGTAGTGCATTCATGTTTAATTCAGATTAAATAAGTACACTCTGTTACTGAATGGTTCTCAGGCTCCTTAACAGTCTCACAAGCCAGACAGCTAGCTATTGCTGTTGAGTTGGTAAATGGCGCAGCTAAACACTTGGTAGTTTCGCTGATATGTCAGAGCCATATCTCCCTGCAGTTCTCACCTGGTTTCCCACTGAAGCTTAGCAGGGTTGAGCCTGGCCAGTACCTGGATGGGAGACCTCCTGGGGAAAACTAAGGTTGCTGCTGGAAGTGGTATTAGTGAGGACAGCAGGGGGTGCTCACCATGTGTTCTGTGTGGGTCCAAATGCCACAGTACAGTGACGGGGGCACTATACTGTAAAAACAGCACCGTCTTTCGGGTGAGGTGTTAAAGGAAGGTCCTGACTCTCTGTGGTTGTTAAAAATTCCCAAGACACTTCTGGTAAAGAGTAGGGGTATAAGCTGGTGTCCTGGTGTAATTCCCCCATTGGCCCTTATCTATCATGGTCCCCTAATAATCTCAATTCCTTAGTCTCCTCTCCATCAATAGTTGTGTGTGGTGTCTGACGTTTTCATATCAAAAACTGTTTCTACATCAAAAACTGATTCATTAAAGTGCTTACACATGCAGATATGGATAGTTCATGAGATTGTGGTCTTCAATGCTTGTAGCCAGTGCAAGGTTGAGACTTTAGAGGTGTAATTCATCAAATAAATCCTGAATTACAGACCCATGAACAACATATTACATGCTTGGCCTTAACATGGCATGTTCTATCCGTTAACAAGGATTTGCACAGAACGTGTAGGCGTACCGAACACTTTTTCTTCAGGGTAAGGGTGTGAGAGAACACAGCCCAAGGACAGACAAATGAGTGTGTTTTGGTGAAAAGAAGAACGGATCGAGCATTTCAGCCTTGTAATGAATGAAGAGCAATGAGGATGAAAGAGGGAAATGGGCTCCTTCAGTTATTTTGATAAACCACTGCGGATGAGCGTAGAAAAATTACTATTTATGAAAACAGAATATGAGCTGTTCCAGCAGTGATGTTCATTTATTTTCATTCTGATGTGATACAGAATCACTGACGCCACACTATAGTACATGAAGCAACACTGTGGTTAGGGTACAAAAAGTAATTCTATAAATATCTGCTGCTGAAATGCTCAAACAAGAAAAGAACGTCTAATTATATCTAACAATACCCTCACCGTCTTAACGTTTTATGGCCATAGTTCATATATTTAGGTTATGACTCCTACGTCATATCTCCTTCATGACTTCATTATGACTTCATCAAGACTTCAGCAGGACCATCCTCCAGCTTCTAATCCCGAAATGCTTGGGGATCATCTAAGGCCACTTCTACTTAAAAAAAGAAAGAAAAAAATAGAACAGCTAGCTTTGTCCTGAAGGACATCATCAGCTGGCCCACTTTATCACTACTTTCCTCTCTAACACACTCTTTAAAAAAAAAAAAAAAAAAAAAAAAAAGCCTGATCAACTTTGACTTCACATCAAATCTTATCCAATACCCCCTGCTTTATGTATTATTTCCGGTCCTTTGAGATTGTGCCCTAGACCTCAGGTGGTTTATCAGACTCCCTCCCTTTAGACATCTTTCCTCCCAGGAGCAGAGAGCATTTCACTCCAATAGCCTCCCCTCCCCCGCCACCTCACCATCATCAGATCAACCTTCATCACAGTATCAAATATCTATGCCCAGTGCAAGACTGTGCTGATGTCTGTCTCCGGGTGGGTCACGGCTGCTGTGCCTCTTCAACTGAGGACATGCTTCTTCCATTGATCTGCATTGCTCCTCCCTCTAATCACCCCACCGCACCACCCCTCGCCTGTCACAGATGGACCATGGCCCAGGAGCTTTTAATTAAAGAGCGTGTGAGAACAGCTCCCAGCTGCCACCTTTGCGAAAGCCGACACCTCACGATCCCCCGCCCTACCTCTCTGCTCACGCCAATCAAAGATGCTTTTAGCGAACACAAGAGAGTGGACAAAATGAACAAACAGCCTGCACCGGAGGAGGCCAGATGTCGGCAGCTGGGCTGCATGGCCACTGTGCCATGCATGAAGACCAAAAAGAGCATTAAATAGAAAGCTTTATTCTTTCAGCAGCAAGACGTGAATGCAACCTAGAAGTTATAATGAGCAATAATGGCTCAGACAGGGGGCAGGAGAGGGGCTGAGCAATCAGATGCTTTGAATCCGGGCAGCATTGTATTCAAATGGGTTATGCAAAAAAAGCAAAACCAGCCATGGTGAAGACACTCGAATGCTAATGGAAGCCTCAGGAGCCATCATTTGAAAGAGAAGCAGGGTGATCTGGAGCTCTCTGTCTTTGTTATCCACCTTGATTGCTGTGTAGAGGCTCAGTCTGCTTGAGATCACGCTGATCAGAGCTGAAGAGAGGCATGTCGGTTAAATAAGTAGTGGGGTGCTCCTGTAAATTTTTCTAGCTGCTTTATCTGACAGGGGAATTTTAATATTTGAGTACTATGAATGGGAACATGTCTTTGCTAGCTGTGACTGAAGAAATAGAGTGAAATGGGAATCGTGACCATCAAATGAATGTGTGAGCTAATGATGCTCATCCAAATCAGACTTAAAAGCTTGAACTGTCTCTCGTCATCAATGCATCTCTCACAAGATGAACTACTCTCGGCTCTAGATTTGCATCATTTCAACTAAAATGAAATTATGATTTTGGAGTTATTAAGCTGTGATTAACATTTTAGCACAGCATCAACCACTGGGTTCTCTGTAGTAAAACACAGAGTTAAGTCAAACTGGGCAAATAATGTCATCCGATATTAAAGGAAATCTAAAGAGTACATGTTATAATGTTGAACAGTAAGAAATACTAATGTTATATTAGCAGATGTGGTTCTGGGTTAGTGTTTGCAGGGCTGTGAGTGCAAATCCCAGGAGTGACAGGAAACCAATGAGCAAGGCCCTTAACTCTCAACTTGAATTGTATCCTTCTCAAATGTATGCTGTATTGGATTTAAAAAAAAAAATCTACAAAATCAATAAAGATCCTAGCAAGAATCATAGACATCAAGCTTACTAGAGAATATTAGCTTTCTTTCATTTTAGCTTGAATTAATTGAGGTTTTAACCCTCTTACCCCTAAGTTCCCACAGTATTATGTCCCACAACGCTATATTCACCATAGAAACAGCATGCCAACCCTGAGTTCTCGGGTCAAAATTGGCCCCAAAATCAACAATTTGAACATTTTTAGGCCTTGAAACAACTTATAATAATGTATTTGTGTAATATTACTTTGAAAATTAAGCAGTTGTGTTTTTACTAAACTTAGAGCACAATTCTTAACTAGAGAAATTACGAAAAAATGCTTGCTGAAATGCTTCTACTCATTTAGAAGTACCATACGAGCATCAGCATGGTCAATGCCTTTGAATAAACGCATTTTAGCGCCAAAAGTCGACTTTCTGGTGATAATCAGACCAGCAGGTAGTGTTTTCACGAATGCACAGAAATGGTCACGTTATGACTCCAAACCCCTGCAGTGTCAGTCGCATTGGTTGATGCTAAAGATGAAGACGGTTCAGGGTCTGAATCATGAGAGTTTGCGTCACTATCAGTTTCAGTTTCAACATCGCCTGAACTTTCACTGTGGTCACTATCTAGAATCCTCGCTCTCGCTTGTGTAACTGTGTATGTTTTCTTTTTTTTCACTGTTTTAGATGTACCTGTGTTCACTGTAGGTGTAACTTTAGCTGCAACATGATTAGCTTTTCGCTTTGGCATTTTTAGTTAACTTCTACTATTACACCAATATTCACATTTGGATCATCTTCATTGTAATGATGGCGTAATGTCGTAATCACATCGTGACATCGTGACGTTATCAACCTTCCGGGTCAAAAAAAAAGAAAATTAAATAAGTAAGGAATCATAGCAGAGTAATGGCGATATACCGGCCTTACAGGTATAACGTTTACACTGTAATGTCGCTATATCGGCCTTACGGGGATTTGGCATAGACGACCAAGCCGGTATTTCGTCCTTACGGGAATAGGTCAAAGACGGGCAAGCCGGTTTTTCGGCCTTACAGGGTAAGAGGGTTAATATATTCAAACCTGGCACAATAGACCACACTGAGAAAATAAGCATTGCCTCGACAACACGCTTATTCAACTGTAATTCGTTTACTCAGTCACCAAGCAAGTAGTATTTCTGCTTTAGGAACACATTTCCCACCGTCCTACTCTCTACTACCTATGCCAAACAATCTTCCATAAACATTCCCGTGTTACTCACCTATAGCCGTGGTAAGGAAAGACACCTGTTCCATCTCCTTGCCATCATTATACACTGCCAGGTGCCAGATGCCTGAGTCCATGTACTGGATGAAACCAGTGTCATGGCTGCCAAGGGGCACCAGGCTTCGTGACTGAGTCAGAGCCAGTGGTCCGTCCAGGCTTTGAACCCCCTGAGCCAGGAGCCGCCGTCCATCCAAAAGCTCCACAAAGTCGAACTGGAGACAGAGAGAGAGACAAGGAGACCACAGACAAGTATTAGGATGACACACACGCCCCCCCAACCACGAGTGCTGTGGAGCCAAAAAAGAACTGAAAATGGACTGCTGCTTATGTGACAGTCTCAGTAAGATCTGTGCTTACGAGGAGGTTTGCTGCCTGCTCTTTACTCTAGAGATGTCTGTAAAGAGAAATGCTGTGCTGATGGGGAAGCAGGACTTGAATGGAAAGCTCAAAAAGATCAGATGTTATTACTTTATTGTTCTTATTCACTACTGATTAACAAACAGACAGGGTTTAAATGAAAATTGTGTATATATTCCCCTTATTCAATTGTTAAAAAAATCCACTTTGGCCTTAGAGTAATTTCCAGTAATATAATAACTATGATAGAAATCAATAAAGCCAGTTTGACATGCTTGGTGTTCAATAGCAAAATTATGTGTCTGTTTGATTTTTACAGTCTTTGTTTGTGGAATAAAAAATGAACATGCATCTAGCGCGTATAAGCTACAAGTGTAACCTTTTAGCAATAAGTAATCGTCCAATAAACAAGCATTGATTTACATGCTCATTAGAAAGACAAAAATCTCTGACATTTATACAAATTTAGCACTCTCGGAGACGGGATTCATATTGATCCTCTCATAGAACCAAAAGAGATTACTGTACAAGCGCCTTGTTTGAGCAACCCACCTGTGTGTGTGAAGGAGGAAGGCCTCGTCTTCCATAGATCCCTACCAAGGCATCTTTACTAAGGGACACGTTGAACTTGAGGTACATGGGGTGGTCGATGAAGACCTGAGACCTCCAGAAGATCCCAGGCGGTATCTGCTGTGTGACCTTACGCCCCACGTCTATCTCGCCCATGTCTATGAAGCTGTCATCTGGGAACAAGCCATCCATTTTGCCTGTGAGACAAAGCAACAGAATGTCTCCACTGTAATTTAGATAATACCTTTCTAAAATGGAGATAGCCAAGGGAGCCAACAGAATGACCAGAGTGTCACTGATAATCCTACTGACAGCCAGTCTCGTTCACACATAATGACCGTTCTACGAGGGAGCAGAGCACGCTTGCCATACCACACCTTTCTTTATGGGACTCTCTGGAAAATGGCAACATCTGCTCGGCAGTGTACATGGGCCAATTTCTGTAATGATGGCGCCAAAAACAGACATGCCTGCAAACTGAACCCGGAGGACTCTGAGGCAGTCAGCTCTACAGGCGACACCACACGCCACACCAGATGGCAGCCCCACAAAAAACACCATCATTTGCAACGTGTTCGATCTGGAGAGACAAGGTATGCACTCCTGCCTTGCAATTTACTGCCAGTGGATCATGTGAACACATCCACACCAATTCTACATTTATATAATACTTCACTAGTCTACTTTAAAATTCTAGTAGCTTCGATGTCACATTTTAAATGGCCTTCATTGCATTTCTGGTACATTTCTGTGGCATTTTGTTTTTTTCTTTCTCCAAGACATATTATTATTTAAATAATTGAAAATCTGGATTCAGTGGGCATTTACATCTTGTACTTATATATCAGCAATACTGAGACTGAATCAGAAAATAAGTGCACATAGCACTGGGACAGCACTGGGATGACACTGGACTGATTGGGTGTGTTTCTGGTGACAACTGTGCTATGTAAGGCAGAATTACAAACCCCCGCCTATTGATTTCCCTTCAGCTACAGCCGTCACTCACATAGAGACAGGCTAGTGGTGGCCTGGTGCATGTCGCTCTCTCTCTCTACACTGTCTGCTAAATGAAAAAGGATGACTCTCTGACTCATCTATATGGTAATGGCTGTGATCTCCACCTTTCGGCAAATCAAACAGCTAAATCTGGGCTCTGTTCTGTTTTGAGAGCAGAAAAAAAGTAAAACTTTCCCTACTGTGAAGCTCATTGGCATACCACGGGGGGTTAGCAGTGACTTTCTTCAGCTGCCAAAAAAACTGGTATCTAGTTTACCCGATGAAGGGAAGGCATGCCTTCATTGGACATAATACAAGTTCTAATCCCACTCGCGCCCCTGGGTACCTGCTCCCCTAAAGCGGTGCCATCATGTCCTCCAGGAATAAATAGTACCGTTGAACTTGTCTGGCAACATTCACTGGATTACAATGCAAATCTCGAAGAAAGCTGCCAAAACTGGTCACAGCATGGAGCTGGATGACAAATAATCCTAGATCTGATGAAGGCTTTGAAAAATCAAAACTAAGACATTATAATGTTGGCCAGTGATGAGCTGCATCAGTGGGGATCCTCTAAGAAATTAGCTGGATATTTTGGAATGCGTGACTGGATTTGTGCAGGCTGAAGGACACTACTAAAGCTAGTTGTGAAGAAAGTTTTTGGAAGGGGGTCAGGTATGGTCAGACTAATGAAAGTAGTTCTTCAAGCTTTAGAGAAGCGAATCCCAAACCCGTTTCATTCCACGGACCTTCTTAGAACACAATTCATCCATACAAACATTATTAAAATGGTGGGTTGTGAGTTCCCTTGACTAAGCTTCACAGACAGCTGAGGGTCTAACATTATTGCTTTAAGCCATACAAAATACAACCCCAATTCTGAAAAAGTTGGGACAGTATAGAAAATGCAAAAAAGAAAAAAAATAAAGTCATTTGAAATTTCAATTCATCCTGTACTATATTGAAAACACATGATTAACACATTATTTTATGTTTTACTTTAAAAAAATATATATACACTCATTTCAAATCTGATGACGGCAACACACTCCAAAAAGGTGGGTCAGTCGACTGTTTACCACTCCGTAACATCACCTTTTCTTTTAATAACACTGAAGTGTTTGGGTGCTGAAGACACCAGTTGGTTAAGTTCAACAAGTGTCATTTTCCCCATTCGTCCATTATACATTTCTTCAGCTGCGCGACTGTACGGTGCCTTTGATGTCTTATTTTTTGCTTCATAATGTGCCACACTTTCTCACTCAGAGACAGGTCAGAACTGCAGGCAGGCCATGCTAGCACCCATAATCTCTGCTTACGCAACCATGCGCTTGTAATACAGGCAAAATGGGGTTTGTTATTGAACCAGTTTGCAATAAATGTTGCTACAAAACATGTGCATCTTTCAGCATGAATGATGCCCTCACAGATGTGCAAGTTACCCATGCCACAGGCACTGACACATCCCCATACCATGACAGACAATGGCTATTGGACCTGATGCTGATAACAGGTTGGATGGTCCTTTTCCATTTTGTCCCGGAAAACTCAACAGCTGTTTTGTCCAAAATCTGAAATGTTGACCCGCCTGACCACAAAACGCGATTCCACTGTGCTACTGTCCATCTCAGTTGAGACCAAGCCCAGAGAAGTCGGCGGTGAATATGGACTATGTTGATGTATGGCTTCTGCTTTGCATAGTAAAGCCTTAACTTGTATCTGTGGATGCGAATGGTGTTGACTGACAAAGGTTTACCAAAGTTTTCCAGAGCCCATGTCAGGATCTCCATTATAGACTCACGACGGTTTTTAAAAGAGTGATGTCTGAGGGATCGGAGATCACATACATTCAGAAGTGATTTTCAGCCTGGCCCTTTATGATTTGACCAGATTCCATGAATCTTTTAATCATAACGTGCACTGTAGAAGATGAAATGCCCAAAATCTTGACGATGTGTCTTTGGGGAATGTTGAGTGTTGAATTATTCGCTGACGCATCTGTTGACATATTGGCAAACCTCGACCCATCCTTGTTCTTGAAGAACTAGGACTTTTTTGGAGGCTCCTTATATACTATGATTAGACAATTACCTCACCTGTTTCACATCACCTTCTTATTTCAACTTGTCACATCGCTATTAGTCCTAAAGTGCCCCAGTCATAGTTTTTTTGGAACATGTTGCATGCATTAATTTCTAAATAAACATTTATCTTCAAAAAACTATGCAGTTGATTAGATAAAACATCACATGCCTTGTCTTCATAAGTTTTTTGTTTAAAGACATTCAAATTACTTTAACAAATCACTCCTCTTTGTTTTTATTAGCATTTTCCATACTGTCCTAACTTTTTCAGAATCGGGGTTGTTCAAACTAATAATTACTTACTCACCTGATATCGCCAGCTTATTCAGGAACGCAAGCAACTGCACGAGTAAAAGATGAATTCTGAAGCCTAGTGTTTTAATTGTAACAAAACTATTGTTGTTAAAGTTATAAATCCTCCCCGAACTTGTGTACTTTTTATTACCTCAACTACCTCAACTTGATGTACTTTTTATTACCTCAACTACGCTTAACTGCACGTCACTGTAAGAGCATCTGCATAATTCACTTCTACAAAGACAACTGCATACCACTACATTACTGCTTGTATGCAATTAACCAGACATAAGAGATGACCATTTAATCATCAGAAATTCATTGAAAAAATAGAAATGTTCAGCAAGATGTGCACATACATTTGTGAAACATCAAATATGCTAATTATTATTAAGGATCAAGGATTTTCAACTGTATTTTATCTGTCCATAATGTTTTGTACATACCGTCTTCTCTACCCCTACGGTCTGGGAGCTCCAGCCCTGTATTGCCGAGGGGAGGCAGGCCAAGGTCTGTAGGTATGGATAGGCTGCTGGTGTTGTCTTCTGTCAGACGATAGAGCTGCCCTTGCATGGGCTGTAAGTGCCAGTTCAAACCAAACAGGTGCATGGCTGCAAGACAACAACATATATCTGGAATTAGCATCAAGTATAGGTTCTGTTAGGATTATCGGAAAGAGGTGATAATAAATAAAAGCTACAGCCAGGTTCTAATTTCAAGTTGTTTGAATCATCTCTTTAGTGCAACGACTACAATAAAAAAGTGTTTACAGTACAGAGTGAGGATATATTGACATATTGGTCTGTATAACATGAAACAACAAAATGGGCTTTTCCTAATGTGGCTCTTTGGAAAGCATTTCTCTTCCATTATGAGGAAATACTTTTGTGAAGGGTGAAATCTTGCCGAATCACAGGAATGAGGGTGAATGGGTAATATAGGCTTCTTGCTGACAAAGCATGGGTAAAAGCCAAAAGAGCTGTAAACCCCCACAACCCTACAGGGCAAAAAGAGTGTTGTAACTACCAGCACAGACTCCCTGGGGTAACACTATTCTTCTCATCCCAATTACCTTACTAATAACCCCTCTCTTCACATACTCCCCAGGGCAGGAAAGACAAGGAAATTTTCAAGTCAGCAGGAAGAGAACAGAGAAGCCTGGAATCAACAAAAAGAGCTGAGAAAGAGTGACTCAACATGATGGATCACCAGAAAGAGTAAAGACGTGATCAGTTTTACTGGGAGAATATCACACCCCAGAACCTTCTGGTCAGCATTAAAAACAAACAAGAACCATTAACCATTAAAGCCTTTCCAACATTTGGTATACATAACCATGCCAGTTCATTCTAAGAAGATTTTTAAGTACAGCTTGGCTTACGGCTTGTTTATCGAACCAATATAAGCCCTAGCGCATTCTTTCTTAACACTTAAATTTCAAAACTTGATTTCATTCATCAGCACATAATTGCTACAAGACGACAAGGTGCCCAAGCACATTCCTGTACTGCACCATCTCGCTCTCAACAAAGTGCTTCAGCAAAAATAGCTTTCCATTTCACTTAACATCATTGAGAATAAAGAGCAAGCATTGGTTTCACCCGATAGCAAATATCTTATCTCCAAAAAGGTGAAAGGGAGTCTAAACAAATTGATTTATTTTCATGTCACAGCATTTGGGGGGAAAAGCTTAGCTGGTATAATTCTTAAAATACTGAACTCAATCTCAATTTGTGTTGTGCTCTGCAGTTCCAAGCATATAAGAGTACAAGGAAAGAAAACCAAAGTGTAAGGAGTGCATGCTTCTGACTAAGGGCTTCACTGGAAAAAAAACAAGCAAACAGTCTAAGTGTATAATTGCAAAGTAGTCTGTACACATTGTGACAATATTATTATTATTTCAGGCTATTTATTAATATATTTGTTGTTGTTTTTCAAAACATAGCCAATGCAAGAACGTTTTGATTTGACCCTATTTTTGAGTGGCCATTATAATAAATTATACACCTACAGTACATAATTGACCAGCGCTTATACTCAAAGTCAGAACATAATAATGAATAATTTATTGTATTCCCACACTAATAATAACTGCAAAGTGACCAGAATCTTGTGCCTGTTGGAGAATATTTATCCATTTAAGGGGAGTAGGCAGAAGTTAGCCAGTATTAGTAAAATGTCAACAGCAATGAATCCAAATGAAAGACGTGTTACTAAGTGGTGATAGCTGGCTTCCCAAAAAAGAACTTTGCCAAAGACTTCTTTGGCTTCTAAAAATACATATGTAACTAAGCTCTTCAAGGCATTTGTATGACACCCACTCACCCCTCTGTAGATGCTGTAAAATCAATGCCCCTTCTTGCCTTGACTTTAGTAATAGCTTCAAACAAGCAAGTTAAACAGCCACAACACTGAGCTGACAGAGTACAGATCAAACTTTTGGTGATAAGTAAAAAATAAAAATAAAAAAAATAAATAAAAGGACAGCTTTGCTTCCTAGTTCCTCTCATCCATTAATTACAGTCGTATTAGTCTTCTTCATCCTGCTTTACATCTGCCCATTTACAAGCTGCAAGGAAATCTGGTCTCCAAAAATAATGAGGCCTTTGATAGAGTTTGCCATAGAGGTTGGAAAGTCTCTCGGCTCTGGTTTACTGAATCAATAGCCATTTGGAAAATTGCTGAGTGCCTTTTGCTGATTGTATTCCACCACATCTCAGCATTCCTGCCGACGAACCCAGATTTCTGTGCTTCTTTTTTGTGTTGAAGCTGAACATGGATGAGCACAAAAAAAATATATTGTGAGACAATATAAATGCAAACAAACAGGTCCCTCTGCATTGGCTAGATTTTACTACGGCAGAGGCGGGTGTGAGCACACTAAGACAGATGGCACCATTTGTCAAGTTGGTGCATGCATGCCACCTCCTTTCTTTTTTTGTCCATTTCTGTCTCTTCCACTTCATTCCGTTTCCTTCTCTGAGTCAGTGCTTGACGACTGTCCTGGACAAGTACTTCAAAAAGCATCAGCAGTCCGTGTGTCATGCCAAACATCCAAGCAAAATTACTCCAGTGTAGGGTCCATCACTCATCCACTCTTAGTCTCTTCAATGTTAATGGAAAATGACTTGCCAGAACAACCCTTCTAAGCATATCACTACACTACTATTATTTACCTCAGGCAATTCCTGGTATCTGCATGATGCAGAGTGCTTGGTCTGAATCCAGAAAAGAGGATTATGAAAGAAATATGTCCCTTTGTTCATCCAAACTTTAGCATAGTCCAGATTCTTGGCTACCTCTATTGGAAGAAGACTGACATCCAAAATCTGCATGCCTGTTGCAAGGACAAGTAGCTGTTGGGGCAACATGGCATTCACATTTGAGCTTCAGTTTGGATGTGTGTTCTGCTTTTTTTCCTCCTTTTTTGGCATGGCACATGGGCAGAGCAGCCAATAAGGATGCGGAACACTGATGCAAACTACTCCCAAGATCCGGTGGAAGAAGCAAGGCCCATTAACAGGTTGTTTGTGCCATCAATACAGACCCTCCTGCACTGAAGGGAATTAGTGTAACCAGAATCAACAAGTTCTCCAGAAAAGCACAAGAGAGGAACCAAAAACAAGGCCATGGATGAAATACAAAAAAAGATAAAGTGTACCCTGGGGATAGGATCAGACATGGCATGAGAATACAACAACGATCACTTGTCCTCCATACAATGGCCGGTGCGCATTAGCAAGCATAAGGTTTATTAACTCATCTTAGACACTTGAATTGATGATGTGTCAAATACAGGTAGTTCTCTGTCCTCTCATTAGTGCCTTAATGACTCTGACACCTTTCCTGAAGGGGAGGACAGTGTGCAAAGCATGTGCCACTTTTCTGTGAAGCCTTGCCCTATTGGACCGGACTGTAATCAACACACTGGCAGCTGATATAAAAGTGAGAAAAGGTGAAACGATGTACAAGAGAAGAGAGGCAAGATTACTGGAACACACTTGCAAGGATAGAGGTAATTATCTAGAGGTAATTAAATCCACTGACTAAGGGGAAGCAGACGATTTTATTCCCCTCCCATTAATTCATTGATTACTAATGATGATGAGATTTGTGGGGGGTCTGTGTCACCCCTGCAATGACGTCCACTACACCTGATAGAAGTCAGTTAGAGGTGTGACAGTGGCTGTTGGTCATTTTTTTGCCTGCATATATGCCACTACCTCAAAAGGTCTTTAACAAATCTTTACTCTAAGAGTAAATACTGAAGAGAAGCTGTTAAGACTGAATCATTTCTCTGCAGTGTCTGGCAAGTGCAATCTCACTTCATTCTTTAATTACATGGCCATGATTTGATATCTTAAGATTAAATCTTAGGCCTGATTTAATCTCAGGACTGACTGACATTTTGTTTTTGGTGGAACAACATTAACAATGACATAGCCTCAAACAAAATTATATATATATATATATATATATATATATATATATATATATATATATATATATCCCCGATAGTCTTTAAGAATCTCTCTGACAAAAGAACGTATTAAAATCGTTCTCGTGGCTGGATCGGAAACCTGTCGTAAAGTTGCGATGGACTTTAACATTATACGTGGCAACCACGTCAGAAACGACTTTGTTGCCAAACTTAACAATTTCAAGAAGACTGGAAATCTTGCTGACCGACCGAGAAGTGGATGTCCACGCACATCCACTGACGAAAGCACAACCGACGTGCTGCTGGCAAACATAGTCCCCTATGTACAAAGACTTTTGAGACACCCAGTATTCAGTAAAACTTTGTAATTGGTAGATGAAAGAAGACAAGACTTGGACGGGCTTGAAAAAACGAACTGACCAGTGCTTATACTCAAATTCAGTACATAATAATGAATAATTTACTGTATTCCCACACTAATAATAACTGCAAAGTGACCAGAATCTTGTGCATGTTGGAGAATATTTATCCATTAAGGGCAGAAGGTAGAAGTTAGCCAGTATTAGTAAAATGTCAACAGCAATGAATCCAAATGAAAGATGTGTTCCTAAGTGGTGATAGCTGGCTTCCCAAAAAAACACCAATTTTGAACAAGAGAACAGAAAGATGTATTCTGGTATAAAAGTCAGCGCCCCAGCACAGATAAAAAAGCTTACAGAAATGAACATCTTTGACATAAGATTTATTTGTATAGTAATGTAGCTTGTCAATCTTTCGGATGCACACATTTTTCAAGCTTTACTGAAAACCACAAACTAAAAAGATGGCATAATTTGATAACTTATGTTCAAGTGGATTTTTAAAAAATGAAAACAAACTGTGTTCAGTAATCATCACCACTGTCAAACACAGTAAAGGCAGAATCACTGACTCTCCTGACAGCTTCCCCTTCCCTAATGGTACGTTCACACAACTGCAAGTCGCCAGTCGCTGCACCATGAAGTCGCCAGTAGGCGTTCCTACTACTGGTTGCAACAGCAACATTTTCGTGCTGCTAAAATGAAACATTATGGAGGGAGAGTGATCTTATATAAAATTCACCAGTGTGTATATGCATCATCAGTGTAGCTCCTAACTCACCATCAGGGTGTCATTCACTATATGTTCGATGGTGACCAGGAGCTCTTCAGCCTTGGCCTGTCTTTCCTGGGTGTAGTGCCCAGCTTGGTAATTTTTTTTTTGCTTTAAACAAGCTAAGATCCTAAGCTAATCTAAGCTAAGTCAATTGGCTACTAGAGCAATGGTGCTGCTTCTGCTAGTGAGCACGGGTGGCTGTGGTTCATGTGTGCTGTACTGTTTTCAATCCCATTGGTAGTTGCTGCACCAATTTGACCCAAATTTGCATAAAGTTAAATTTTTCTCAACTTTCAAAGTTGAGGGACACGCCCACATCTAGCAGCCAATAGTTGCTGTCGCTCATGCCGCTGGAAGTCACCAGCTTGCATTGAAAATGAATGGTTTCGGGACACTTTATCGCTACGAGTCTCTGTATGTGTGAATGCATCTTTACTCATAAACCAAACATTCATAGAGCGACCACGGAGCATAGTGACTCCAGCCCCAGTGGGCCTCTGTTAGAACTTGTTGTAGTTCCCATTTTTGACCACTAGGTGAAATAAAAACTCTACCAAGCTAAATGAGGTGCTGAGCAAGCTGTCCCATGAATGCGAGCTAGACTGGCGACTAAACGGCTTCTATGTGTCAAACAGTTCATTCGTTTTTCAACTTGTAATCCAAACAAATACAAATAAAAACGTCCGACATACAACAAGAATGATACAAGGTGAATAGAAGCAGGAACTAAAGACACAGCTGAAATATGAGTGTGTGGGAGTTCAAACCGAGCCAGTTTCAGCATTAAGAGAGAAAGAGAGCCCAGCATGAGCAGAAATGAACACAGAGGGAAGCTGATGACCTTCAGATGCGCTGAACATAACGACCTTCTTAATGGCACCGCTGAGAAAATGGCACACGCCTCCCGACTTTTTAAACCACACACTCCTCTTTTTTTAAACAAACCGTTTCATGTGAACTACAATAAAAAAGACAGGGAAAAAAATGGCCACATAAACACCACACACACACACACACACACACACATGACTCTAAACATCTGTCAGAAGATTTAATTGGGTTCATTAGACAACACAGTTAGAGTTTCCAATTACAGACCTCCATAATTAATTGCACTTGAAATTAACTATATTTTCTCATCAGCTTTTAATTAAACGTGGCCCTTGTTCTTGATTGGAATCTCTCGATTCTCAGGGCGAGCTAAGGTTCCCTACATGTTTACTCAAGGGCGCATGGGGAGATGGTCTTGATTTTTTGGGTTGAGTAATTACAAGAAGTAATTAGGACCCATCAGCCTGTTGGGCTCCACAGAGCTCCTGGCGAGGTCAAAGCCGAAGTCGGCCACAGACACACAACTTTCATGCTCAGCTTTAGCCTTTCACTTCTTAGTGGATTTATATTTCATGCAGTACATCTGCTATTAACAGCAGATTTTACATTAGTATTCGGGTTTCAAAATACGGTGGCAAATTGCCATCGTAAAAAAAAAAAATATTTATGCAAATTTTCCTAGCAAAAACGAAATAGATAATCATGATTTACTATCATTTAGCCAGAGGAAGGAAGTAGAAATTATGTTTTTTTTTAATCATCATTCTGCCACGATGCATATTTATTCCCAGTGATGAAGCAGCAGAAGCTATGTTTTTTTCTGATGATGGGAAATTGTTCTGAAAGATAGCCCATTGTATCTGTACTGATGTGCCTTGCTTTCCCCATTTCTTCTTCATCATAAAATCTTATTTCAAATCTCCTCTTCTGAGATTGCATTTAACAATGTAATCATTTATATGCTAAACAGATACACATGTTAATGTGAGCCATATGATGAAGTCCTTTTGTCAGAGCTCGGAATGTAAAACATACTCGCGGCTTGATGGATGGCAAGAATCTGCATTTGTGCTGCGACTGGAAATAAGGCATCTTGTTTCTTTTTCCGTGCATGGAATGTAACAGCCAGGTTCTTAAAGGGCCACAAGGGAGCGTGTACAAAAACATTTCACTACTGCATGACAGATTTGAGATAAGACACTGAGGGAGTTTGATGGGGACTAGAGAATTCAATAGCATAAGTCTATTCAGCAGATACAAAACGTATTAGTTTCACCGAAAGGTGTTATTTATTAAAAATAGGAAATCTTAATTAGGGTAGGGTCTTTTAGGTATTGAAACGTCTGGCTGAAAAAGTTCTTGGGAGACCATAAAATTTTAACTGACTGGGAAAATAAATAGAAATCCCTGCTTTAATAAGATGAAATACATTCAGCATAATGTTCTCTGGTATGCCTGTGTAGTAAAATATTTAAAGGAAGTGTGCTTCTCAAGTTAGAACAGTCCTCATTAATAGACTGGCGCATATTTGAAGGCTCTAGGATAAAAAGTCGAATATGAGAAGGGAATGAACTTACCGATGAAGTACGCCAGCAAGAACACCAGTGTGATGGAGATGAGGATGGCACTGAGGGCGGCGCATTTCCAGTTGCAGTGCTTGTAGGGCTTCTTGAGGCTGAAGACGGGTCGGGTGAATGTGCTGCGAGGCAAGGGTCGCGGCGGGGGTGAGTACACCGTGCTGGAGGTCAGAGGGTAAGCGGGCGACGTTGTGCAGTACAGCGGCGAGCTCCCACCAGGCTTGAACAGAAAGTGTCTAAAAGAGCGCAATAAAACTGTATTGCACAAGTTTTAAAAAAGAAGAAGAAGCGTGTGCTGATGCGTTATATTTAGGGCTGGCCCGAACAGCAGTTACAGACTTTGAATACTCGTCTGTGTTTCTGCTTAAAACAATTCAACATCGTTTTAAGTGTATTCTAAATATATCCAGTAAGTGACAACGATGTATTAGCTGTGTTGGTAAAAATAAATGTTTTATTAAATCCTTCAAGCATGAGCCTAAACAAATATCAAGACAAGGTCGTTCATCTGACTGTGCTATATTTTCTCTGGATTGAAAAATAAAAACATATTTCAATGAAACTCTGTTTACTTTTGAATCGTACCCATTTCAGCAGCTGTGTAACAACACCAACAGTTAAATAAGGTACTAAGATTATAAAAAATAAGGGGTGTACCCATCAGCTAATTTTTTGTAAAGAAATAATACATTTGTGTTTGTTTGTTTGGTTAATATCAATAGTTCGATAGTTCTTATAATACAGCACATTATGTCACATGATTTTCGGTCTATCTTTGGTAAATCCCAAATAGCTCCCAATTTTTGGAAGGTAGAACAGTAGTTGGAAGGTAAAGGTGGAGCCAGCGTGATGAATGAACACTAGAGTATTCAAATGATTCAGGCCAGCCTTTGTTAAGTGTTTTCCCCCTCTGTGTTAAAACAGAACTGAGCACCTCTGCACAGTCAGTGAAGCTGTCACTTAGACTTTTCAGTTGCTTTGGCCACTTTTAGACCTTCGCGGGGTTCCAAATTTTCGTGCCACCAGGGTTCGTTGCACTGAAATCTGCACTGAATCGATATGTAATTTAATTTACAGCCCGAGTGACCGCGGAGGATCGTCGTTAATGTGGACCCGTGCGGTGACTTCTAATTCACCTCCAGAGGGTGTGTCTCCGGAGTGCCAAGAGGCTGCTGCAAATATATCAGGGCACAAAATGGTAAGGGCAGCTCATTTGACCTCAAAGATCATGACACACTCTTGTTAAAGGAAGCTCGGTTCCGAGTGAGTGCTGTGGTTTCTCGTTGGCTTTTAAAGACAATTAAGAGATTTTTTGAGACAACTGAGACCGCTTTACTGACCGAGTAAGAGATACTCAGAGATGAAATACATATGAATCTTATGCAACCTTGATCAGTCTAATGTACTAAAAAAATCAATTGCAATTTTACTTGCTATCATTGATCATGGTTAGTTCTGTACATGCAAAAATATTTATTGCTGGAAGGTGCAGTTTCACAATTAAATAAAAGAACAGATCGGAAAGACAAGATCAATGCACGCATGTACCGCTAGGAAGCATGGCAAAGCAGATCCTACTAGTTACGGCGGCCACGGTCGGAACGTGGAACATACCCATCACTGTTAGCATTGTCGCGGCGAGCCGTAGCCAGTATGTCCATCTCTATAAGGTTGTCCTGTAAACTCTCTAGGATTGTCTGCTTTGCTATGTTTCTACACACAGGTAGAGAGATGGATAGATGGGAGTGAGAGTGAGGGACATGCATGCAAGAAGGAAACACAGATGTGACCATCCTGTGACTTCTGAACTAAAGGTGGAAAAACTGACAGAGACAAACGGAGAACTCAAAACTAAAGCCCTTATGGAACTAAACTAGGAGTTGGTTGTTTTTGTGTAAAGCTTCCCGTTTCCTGTACTAAACACTCTTTCCCCCACACAAGCATGTACCTTGTATTGTATGACCCTTGCCCTTCTCTGCAAGAGTCCTGCTCCTCTCTGATAAACATTAGAGTATTCTGGTTCCTTTGTGGTCGGGGTTAAAAGAGAACAAGGCATCATGTTACCATTACACATTTTGTACCTTTTAAAAGTCAAATTAAAAGTCACACGTTCTGATTTATAGGCAATTCTACATTCTATTTCGAAATGGTAAATACGTTCAAGAATAAAATGGATATTAACAGTCAGGAGAAAATAATTTTCTCTTGTCCGAGGAATGCCGGATCATGTCCGCATCAGACCGCTGTTCCATAAGGGAATGCTGAGGTGATGCAATGGAAGAATGAACCATCAAGCATGCAGAGCACAGACTCCATACCTTCAGTTCAACAAGAGAAAAGACTTGTTTCCCTCCTGTTCACAACCTGTTATAGGCTGTTTGCTCTTTTCTCATTGTTTATTGCTTATTTGTTCAGCCCGCGAGAGAAGCATTAAACTTTTAATGAAGGAGTCAAGCTGGGACGGGGTTCGGTAAATCGAGTGTAGGTGGACAGGGAGAACAGAAAAAGAGAGCAGAGGAAGACCAAGCAACATTCTGGGAATCTCAGTCTCCATTCATCCCTTTCAACTAAGAGAAGGCACCATTTTCAGGACAAAAACTAAAGCCCCAAGTGTCCCAGCGCCTGTGAGCTTTTCCTAATGGCGCTATTTTCTGTCAGAAGACTTTATCTAACTAACGGATTGGATGAGGGAGGGGTTGATAATGCTGATTTATTCACTTTTCCAACACCTCCTTTTCTTCCGCATGCTGGCTGGTGTGACCATCTGTTCCCTTCTCGTCTGGGAATACCTGCTACAGATTAAACTTTGGGAAAATCCGTAGCGCCTAATCAGTCATTATGTCGTTAAGTGTCCCTCCGCAAAATGAAATTAACACTCATTTTCCTGTTGAGTGGACCGCCACAGTAGCATTGATGTAGTGACAGAGAAGAGTGAAAACAGTGATCTGCAAGCAAATAGATCCATAGCATATGTGCTTGTCAAAAGAGATTTGATTGTAGTAAGAATAAAATATTAAAGGTTTTTGTATTATATTGTCAAGATGTTGTAAAATATTGTCAAGATGGTCAAACGCTAAGCCTGAAAGATAACTAGATACGTACATATTAGAACCCAGAGAGCTCACGGGTAAGGAATAATGCATGACAGATGGCGCAGTTATATGAAAATAATGCACGCCACGGTGGTGCGATGTGGCCACCGTGCGAGAGCAGTGCTGCTACCAACCACTAGAATCCCCCCTCCAACACCCCTGCCCCCAAACACCCGGAGTGCATTACGGTCATATAACCGCACGGTCTGGAGTGCGTTATTCCACTTATCCCATAGTGATTGATTTGCCTATGATAATTTTTTTTATTCATTTATTAACTTTTATTAATGTTTACATGAAACATATACAATGTTTAATTTATTAATGTATGAAAGATTGGGCATTTTAACAGTTTATTGTTAGATTTAATGTTGTGGATCCACATGTTAGATCCTGGCCTTGATCTCATGGAATGTTCCTTCCAGAAGTCCTTTGGGAGTTTTTACATGGGGCCGTATTCAGAGTTGCATTAATACCAAAACTGCACACAAGTTACGTGAGAATTACAGTGGTACCTGAAAGTTTGTGGACCCTGTAGAATTTTGCATGAATATGACCTAAAACATCATCGGATTTTCACACAAGTTGTAAAAGTAGACAAAGACATGCACAAAGAAGCAAAGAGGTTCACATACTTTTGCCACTCACAGATGTGTAATATTGGATCATTTCCTCAATAAATGAAGGACCAAGTGTAATATTTTGTGTTCTCTTTATCGTTCTTTTAATAAAATGCGGTTTCTTGCATGGCGGGAATCTGAGGAGACAACATCTTAATAGAAGACTTTGCCAAACTGTCTGACTAGCTATGAATAAAGTTCAGAATGAATGAAACGCGAGCTATAAGCATAGTGGATGAATGCTTGGTCAGCTTATCATTCAAAGCATAGACACATTTTCTTTACACGAGAGTGCAACGAATTAACAAAAACATAGTCATCGTTTTATAATTGTATCATTTTACTTTCCCCATGTAAACACTGATGTCAGTTTTGGACTTGTGACTAACTCTGAATACGGCTCACAGAGTTTAAATGGATCAAAGCTGCTTCTTGGAAGCGATGGGCTGTCTGAGTGTGTGAGAGGGTAATCTGAACACCAGTCTCTCTTCAGTCCTAACCTGACAGCTCTGATATTTGGCATGCATTAGGAGCAGCCAGAATGATGTAGACAGTCATCAGCATTCAATGCACTTGACTGATCGGTTTCATATAAGACCCTCCTAAAGCAGCATGAGCAAAGGCTGATCGGAGATAAACAAGGAGCCAGGGCTCTAGTAGGGCAGAGCGAGAGCTGCACTAGAGGTGCCTGCGTGCAATTACCTATCCATTACCCACTGACCTATATATTATGCTTAAGAGCATCAAGCTCTGTACATTTCAAGCGGAGGGAAAAACAGTGCTTTTCTTTTGTGGCATGGTTTGGATGCATGGTGGCTCACTGCCCTGACAATGACAGCCATCTGAACAGGAGTTTACTGAAGATCACTCTGCTGGAGCAACAAACAGTGCAGATGCACCAGAGCTGTACACCAATGTGCATTAGATAAAGCATGGATATGCAAAGAAACATGTCATTTTGTATAAAGATGCAAGAAAAACAGTCGTTTAGTATAATAATCCGCATTGCAGTATGTTTTAAACAATTATTTTAGTGGGGTTTTTATTTTTTGACTAATATACACTGACTTATATAGTGCTAAACACCTACACAGCACTCTGCCAAGGCTGGACATTGTACCAAGCAAACATTATGCATTGTTATGTATAAGCATAAACATTAGTCAACCGTGAAATCGACCCCTTGGCTCTAAAAGCAGAGGTAGCTTATGTTTATCTAGACTCATGTCCTCAGTCCCACACAAACTGACTCAGAGATGCATGGCTCACACATGGATGACTGCAAATACAAAATATACAATAACAGGAACAATAAAAACCGTGAACCTGATCAACATTTGCCTGTTATCGTAATCTGGGAAGTCTGGCTCACCACATACGAGCCTATGGTTGGCCAATGGTCCTGTCCCTTGTGTCCCTTTTTTCCCATGACATTCAAGACATTGTGGAATGCACAGATTAATTGTGGCCTTTGCAGAAGGCCATTTTATAGGTGACCTGATGAAACACCGTTCCACCTGGACCTCATTAGGGAAAAGTGCACCAAACAACCTTTAGTGTGATTGACATTATGCAGTGCCTCACTGTCTAAACTGTACTGCTGCTTATGGTCATTACAACATGAGAACAACTTTCTTTAAAAGTACACAAACTATAATTATACTAGAGTTAACTTATAATTATGATTACAGAAAATGCTGTCGTTCGTACTTCCATCTGCATAATTATGCTCATTAAAATCTAAATGACAAAAACTGATTCAGGATAATCACCTGCACTATAGGAAGTTGAACCCAGGCCAAAGTTCATAGCATGCAGGCATATAATGTATCATGGAGCTCATGTCGGTAAATTACCTTCTTAATATTATATTCAAACATTAGCCGTTTCCAGAAAAGGCCTCATTCTCGGTCCTACCTGGTCTCCAGAGGGATGTTGCTGTTGAGGAGCCAATTGTCCTGGGCACTTCCAGAGTCCGGGGCGCTGGAGGGTCCCTCGGGTGCCGCCGTGCTGTCTGTGGGCGCTGGACTGACGTTACTGCGCGGGGTGTAGTTACTCCGGCTCAGCGAGCCCACAGATGTTCCATGGTGCTGACTGGGAGAGTGCGAATGGGCGAGGGGGAGTGGAGGTGTCCTCAGGCGCGAATGATTTGGGTAAGAGCCCTCTGAGGAGGAGGAAAGAAGAGATGGAGAGAAAGGGAATGAGAGGAGGAGTAAGGTTAAATTAATGCATTATAACCTGCAAGCATCGCACGAAAATCTGTACACTCTGTATTCTCAAGGGCTCTAGCTTCCTCCTGGATTTCCACTTGGAACATTTTCTCTCTGTTGTACAACGATTATGGGTTACACCAAAGTACAGTTTAGGGTGCTAGATGGAAAAATGCGTAGGTGGATACTTTTGTTTTGTCTCCAGTGAGGAAAGCTCATCTACAATATTCAAAAACTGATCCATAAAATAATGACTGTATAAAAAAAAATTCTTCAAACATCAACTGCAATGTTGGAACATTGTGAACCATGTTTTTAATGTTAGTGCATTCCTTAATAGTTTTAATAATTAATTTTACTGACAGAATTTATATTACTTACATACAAGTCAGAATATTTCTTCAAGCTGGTGAGTGTCTGGTGCGTTTTGTCAGTAAATGAGGCCAACATAATTTTTTGACAGAGGCAATTTGACTGACAACTAGCCACAAAACATTTCTTGCAGCCCATCACCAAACATGCAAGATTATCTTCTTTAATCACTGTTAACGGCTTCAAACGAAACTTATAACAAAAATAATAATCATAGTAATAATAATATATATATATAGATAGATATATATACATACACACACACACACACACACACACACACACACAATATATATATATATATGAATTTTTAACTTGTCGTCTATTTTTTTTACAAACTGTGTCACAGTGTAAACCGGCATAGGGATGAGTGTATGCACTGGCGTTTGGAGAACCAATCAGGTTTTAACCCTCTTACCCCGTAAGGCCGAAAAACAGGCTTGCCCGTCTTTGACCTATTCCCATAAGGACGATATACCGGCTTGGTCGTCTATGCCAAATACCCATAACACCGATATAGCGGCTTTACAGTGTAAACGTTAGCCCTGTAAGGCCGGTATACCGGCATTACTCTGCTATGATTCCTTACATATTTAATTATAATTTTTTGACCCAGAAGGTTGATTACTTCATGACATGACATCACGACATGATTACGTCATTACGCCGTCATTACGATGAAGATGATCCAAACGTGAATGTTGTTGATAAACTTACGGTGTAAAAGTAGAAGTTAACTAAAAATGCCAAAGCGAAAAGCTAATCGTGTTCCAGCTAAAGTTACACCTAC
Organism: Ameiurus melas; assembly: GCA_012411365.1. Taxonomy (NCBI): domain Eukaryota; kingdom Metazoa; phylum Chordata; class Actinopteri; order Siluriformes; family Ictaluridae; genus Ameiurus; species Ameiurus melas. The sequence goes on from CM022759.1 coordinate 22,531,248, forward strand.
AGTGAACACAAGTACATCTAAAACAGTGAAAAAAAAGAAAACATACACAGTTACACAAGCGAGAGCGAGGATTCTAGATAGTGACCACAGTGAAAGTTCAGGCGATGTTGAAACCAAAACTGATAGTGACGCAAACTCTCATGATTCAGACCCTGATCCGTCTTCATCTTTAGCATCAACCAGTGCAACTGACACTGCAGGGGTTTGGAGTCATAACGTGACCATTTCTGTGCATTCGTGAAAACACTACCTGCTGGTCTGATTATCACCAGAAAGTTGACTTTTGGCGCTAAAATGCATTTATTCAAAGGCATTGACCACGCTGATGCTCGTATGGTACTTCTAAATGAGTAGAAGGATTTTAGCGAGCATTTTTCGTAATTTCTCTAGTTAAGAATTGTGCTCTAAGTTTAGTAAAAACACCAAACTGCTTCAACATGCTTCAAAGTAATATTACACAAATACATTATTATAAGTTGTTTCAAGGCCTAAAAATGTTCAAATTAAAATGTTGATTTTGGGGCCAATTTTGTCCCGAGAACTCAGGGTTGGCATGCTGTTTTTATGGGGAATATAGTGTTGTGGGACATAAAACTGTGGAAACTTAGGGGTAAGAGGGTTAACCTTCAAGATCCTGAAGCTTGGGCCTAGAAAAGTGTACAAAAGATAACACATACTCCATGGTAGAAGAATTTGAGATCTGGTTACACAATCCCCCAAAGTACACTATGTTGACTCACAATGTGGCTCATTCTAAGGAAACCTAAGCTGATTCTACTTCATATTATGATTAAGGTTTGCTATACAAAATACTGGAGTAAAATTTGAGGCATGTTATGGCATGGCATCAGATTCACAGCTAGTGTTACATGCACTATCACTAAAACTATGTGGGCAGCATTATCTCTGGTTGACTTCCCACAGTCACACCTCAGATGGCAGCTGGAACCTCCCATCCAGCATTAGCTACCTGCACTGCTGACAAGCTGTCATTATCAAGTATGCTGAATTACCAGAGTCAGCCGGTGTGCTTCCATTATGAAGTGCTGTCCGACAGGTCAGAGTCTGCCATCAGGAGGCTTGTCGGAGATGCAACTTTTGTTTTTGTATCCTGCTGTCACTACATGTCATGGGGCTTGGGGAACTAACACACATTAGATAGCATAGACCAGGACGGAAACCATCAGTTCTGTATGGCAGATTATAGTCCAAGCACATTCAGTAATAAAAAAAAAAGCACATTTTGCGTCCACTTTCATATCTAATCAAAGACCTAATCATCACAAAACATTCTAGCAGAATGTTTATATAGTTTATAAAGTTTATAAATGTTAAAGTTTTTACATTTGTATTTTTATGATTGAGCCATCTATATAGACAGCGTATAGCTATTAGCAAAAGTGCCATCCACAGCCAAAACGTCTAAAGTGACTGTAATATGTTGCCAATGGGCGGCTGATGCACTATGCAGGCCTAGAAAAAGATCATCTGATTGATTTTTGAGCTCAGTGTTCCTCTAAATGGTGCATTCGAAAACAGTTAAAGTTTGTTCAGAGTGTTAAATCCCTCTGCATTCAGGCAAACATATTTTTCCTACTATGCTGGCAACAGAGAGAGAGAGAGAGAATTAAAGGCATATAAATTTTGGTGGAATTTAGCTGACATTCTTAAAACCCGTACACTGTCTAGGCTAAATTGCTTAAATGCTACTACAAGAGGTAGCGCTTGCTGATTTGACAGGTAACAAGATTGACAGGCAAGCTGACACACCTCTTGGTCTTGAGTCGATGGTGGTCCACATTTTTTGGGTAAAATTTTTTCCATTTACAGACGGATTTGGTGGTTTCTGGAGTTTTCCCTGTGAGCAGATATTTTATAGAAGCTGTCTGACTCCGAACAGAATATCACATATTACAAGAACATGACCCCAGCTTTAATTAATTAACGCTATGATAAATCACCTTCCTGAAATGAGGAAGTGTGCGCTTTATGGCATGTGGTAAGCACATTTTTTGTCTAGAATCATTATGGGATATGTCACCGACAGAAACCCAGTTGCTTTTTTATTCCCCTTCATTTCAGGCGCAGGCTTGGATCGTTTGTCAGAGAGCAGTGACAGATGGATCCATAAAGACTCACGTACGCACAATCCTACGCTCCCGATTACTCAGAGCCTGATGCCTTTCCGAGCCAAGCTGACGATGACCCTGATGAAACCGGCACCAAAACAGAATGAAAGCGATGAAGGAAAGTGACTGCTACTTCCTCCTGCACCAGAAGGCTCGTTGTTTTCACTTGCTTTTATTCACTAGTAATTCAGATATGATTCAAGTCGGTGAATCTATATGCCGGTGATAAAAATTCACACATGCTTGAGTAAGAGGCAGTATTATCGTTTAAAAATCTTAAGCCCAAATTTCAGTAGCATATGTTATGGTGTACAGAGAAAATATTTGTCATAACCTCTTATGAATCTGATTAACAATGCCAATGCTGTATTCAATCTAGGTTTAATTAGCAAAGATAAAGCCCTGAATATTAAAACTGAAGGCCATACATTTAAAAGATGTCTTCAAGGATGTTTATACTGATAAATACAAATGATTCGATTATGAGTAAACCTTTCCACCATGAAACATTGGTCAGGTTTTCACAATGCATTTGCTCTTGAGATGGCCTTTGGGTCCCTTAAAATAGCAGACGGCAAATGAGAACAGCTGATGCAGCATTTAAGAGTAAGAGCTTTATTTTCATTGAAAAGCGCAAATGCTGAGGCACATTCGAGTCCTTGAGACAATAAGAATCACAACAAAAGAAGCAATGATTCAGCAAAAATAAATCAGCCGCAGTCCAAAAGAGCTTAAAACTGTGTGGATGGACTGATCAATATTTAGACAAACCAGGCAACTGCAGAGAAAACCAAAATGAGATAGACCTAGCTTCAGACTTCAAAACAGATCCCCCCAAAAAAGCTTTAGCATATTTTCTCCAGTCCCTCTTGTTTGCTAAAAGCCCTTTGCCTAGAGGAATAAAGGTGGAGAAAAGAAATTCTCTTGAGATTTAATGTAATTTCCACCTAATTATCCAATCTAACAGTTTGTAGGTTACCAAAGTCTTTCATAATTATGAAACAACAAATGTGTCATGCAGCTGTTATGGAAGGAGAAATGCAGCTCTGAGAAAAATGGCACATCTAAGTTTCATAACCAGTTAAAAAAATAGTTAAACCATGGAAACCATGTTAAAGAGAGGCTAGCAAGAGACGCATTTGTGTAGCGGCCTGGAAAAACCCTCCACATTTTGACATACGCTGAAATATGTCTGAAATCCATTTCTCTTTGGCGTGTATCTCAACCACAAGTCAAGCTATAGCATGTTAAAGTCTGGTTAACTACATCAGCAACTCTAGTCTCTTCTCCTGAGGTAAATATCAGAACCCATCCATTTGTTGAACAGGAGGCTCAACGTCTCTCATAACTCAAATGATTACTGTTTTCTCTTACATCAGTGTTGAAAATAATCACAGATTAATTCAGTGAGATTTGTTCTGTTGACATAATTTCAATCATTTTGACTAGTATTGACACATTTGTCATTCGCCAGGCCTACAGTGTAAGCGACGAAGCATGTACACTCAGGATAATTTGACGGCTGGTATTTGGTATTTATACCATTTACAAAGTGACTATATCTGGACCGTTATGACATGAGTGATCAAATCCATATATATATACGTAGCAGTGTCAAGTACATTGTAGACAGAATTTTCAGGATTTTTTGTGTTATTTATTTTCATAGAGAATCCAGCTATAGAGATGTCTGATGAACACTCTGTGAAGGTCATCAATTCAATGAATTGTAATAAGCTATAATGATCATGCATTTCATGTTATAATGCATATTTACGGCACTACAAATAACATCATGATGAAAATGTATTACACTTCACAGCTTTCAATATTATGCATTATTGATATAATTAAATACCTCACTCCACTCAGCCACATTTTGTATGGTACAGAAATACCTTTTTCACCCATAATTTGTGAATTACACCAGATTAGCTATTATTCCTATAGTGGTTACAATTTATTATTATTATTAGCATTATTTTTGTTATTATTATTGTATATATTTATTACATTATCAGAAAATCATACTTTCATGCATAAATTATTTAAAAACATATCCCTATCCAATTTTCACAAAATAATAAAAATATTTCACTGTGTATTTAAACAAAAATGTTAAGACTCCAGGTGTAAAATATTTAATGCTGATGAGCTAATTTTAGGGGAAAAAAATAAATAAATATATATTATATATATATATATATATATATATATATATATATATATATATATATATATATATATATATATATATATATACGTTAAAGACTATTGCAACTATTGCAAAAATCTGCATTCAAATATAATAATAATAATAATAATAATAATAATAATAATAACAAAGCTAAGGTCTTCATTGGAGTCTGATACAAAAATCTGAATTAAAATTTGTGCATTTTGTGCACCAGGTTTGTAAACATATACAGGAAACACTGATTTTCTGTCCATAAACACGTCAACATATTGCATAAAAGAGTCAAAGCTTTTCAACTTCTGACAGATCTTAATCTACTCTCATACAATGAAAATTCTATAAACTGGATTACTCATTTAAAAGAATCAAAAAGTTGAAAAGTTATGCAAGCTAATGCTGAGCCATAGAACAATTCACAATGCATAATAAACAGTGCTGTAAAGTGCAATGTATTTGCAATTTCACAAATAAAAATATATACTATTGCATAAATGTATAATGCATTACAACAGTAGGAATGTATTCATCGATCATTAAACATATCGCCTTTACAGAAGCGTTATCAAACTTTTCTTTTAGATCCGTGTGTAGTCTGTGGGCAAAAAAATAAATAAATAAATAAGAGACTCCTATTCCGTGTTCAATATTTGCAGGCGACAAAGACCCATTAAACTGGTCCAAAATCAATCTCTAAGGAAAATCAGGTTGCTTCAGTCGGCAGTGTGAGTTAACCATCGGCTGATACGAAACCATCAAACCTTGTGCAGAACTGATTCGTGGATATAAATAATTGATAAGCAGTGAGGTCAAGCATTCAGATATATCTTCTGTGCTTGATTATCTTAACTCATACTTCAATTGTATATCTGTACATCGCGACATTCCGACATTAGAAGCAAACAAAAAGATAAACTCCCTTCCATGAACAGTGCTTATCGACCTGAAGCTCAAAAATAACAACCCACACCGATGATGGTCACACCTGACAAGGCACGACATGCCCCGAACACCCGATCAAACTGCTGAGTTGTGAGAGATTTGATTCAGAATTAATCAAAAGACAGTCACCAACCAGACAGATCATTAAAAGCAATCCACTGCTGCAGCCCCTACAGCTAAGCACAGGAGCATCAAACCCCAACTTAATAGTGTTTGTCTACTCAAACGTAGCATAGATGGCGATGGCTCTTCTACGAACACGTTTTTTTTTTCCGGCTACCAGATGTTAGATACAGAGAAGCTCACAGAAATGTCTCCCCTGAGCTTAATTCAAAGCCTGGGGAATTCTGGTTTCAACACTACAGTTCTCAGTTCTGCTCACCAGTCAAACTACTGTTTCTCACCATTAGGAGAGACAAAGAAGGAAGGGCACAGGGGAAAAGAATCTGTCTTCACAGGGCTGTGTCTGAAGGCAGGCATGCTTGGGAACAGAGAACAGGATCTACGCCACTCTCCAATTTGATATCAGCACATGAAAGTTGTCATATTAGGAGACATAGTCAGACAGGTTTATGTATTTATATTGTTAAAATATTTTTTTTTGAATAAATTACTACAAATTTATTCTTTCTTTTTTTTAATTCCCAAAACCATTCACAGCACTGTCGCCTGAAAATCTCAACCCTGATTAACATGCATGACATAGCTCACGTATCCTTAAAGGTCCTGAAGATGGATTTGATGGTGAAATGCACAGATGGCTTTGATTGCCTTTTTTGTTATCTCCAAGGTAACTTCAAAAAGGACTGACTATATTAAAACCTAGTCAACGTACGCTTATTTCGGCCGGCAGCTGCTGCTATCGTATGCAGGGGCCACTGTTACAGTCCTGTTGGTTGGCTGCATTGCACTTCCATATAGCCATAAATCTTCTAAGAGACTGAAGAGTTAGGAAAAGGCCACCATCCATGGAATACCAACTAGTCAACCCCTTTCCGAATTCACAGAGATTCTTCCTTTGCCATGTGCTACTCATTAACTCGCCCTTTCTTCATCCATATTTTAATATCAAAGTATCTCCTGCGGAAAACTCGTTCCACGGTGACCTCTTTAAACTCCATTTGCTCCCTTCGCGTTGGCAACAGGGAGGCGGCCTGCGATAAAGCGAGTTCCAAACGAAGCTCAGCTCATCTAAATGCAGGCATGAAGGACGACCTGGCGGCTTCATTCCCTCCCGTTCATTCTTGCCCAGTCAGCTGCAAAGGCATGTGGAATTGGCCTTTACAGAGGGGAACCATACTCAATTAGCAGCCCACTGTGGCCAAACCCCATACTGCCTCATACTAAAAGATACAAACAACAGTATGGTGGGGTTGAAAGCAAAGCCCTAGATCTGGAGAACAGCAGCCCAGCAGGGGGTCCACACCCTGCTTTAACACTCTCTCCAGGATGCAGGCCCGGACACAAAACTCGGGGGGCACGGTGCAACACATGTTCAATAAAGAAGCTCAAGCTTCAGTGAGTTCAACTCATTGGTCTCAATGCAGGTTAGCAAGCATTCAGATTGTGGTTTTTCTTTCTTTCGTTCTTTCTTTTTTATGTTCACAGGAGTTAATGTAGATGAACAAAATGAAGCTGTAAGAGCATCTAAAAAGTACAACCAGTACTATTATTTCATGCATCATGGCTTATTACAGGCAGAAAGTTAGAACACCACAGTCAACCTGATGGATGTTGGAAGAGCAGTGAATAGACATGTACGCCAGCCCCTGTGGCAATATGTTTTAATGTCTCCGTTTCTAAACTGAGCTGTTTGTTCTATTTCAGTTATATGTGAGGCGGAATAATTCGATGCCTTGTTTTTACACCAGTTAGACTTGATGCTTTACTCTTTAATACCCTGATTCCGGGATTATCTTTGCCATGTCCTCGTTTATAATTCACTCTCATCCCCTTGAAAGGAATAGCAAATACCTCAGAAAATAACAGACTCTGAAACTTTGAGCTAAGCCCTTTTAGCCCACATCTCAGCACAAGATTTGATTTCAAAAGATGTACACGAAATCATATCAGTGTCATGCAATGCAGCTCTGGCTCCATCCTCCATCATTTCACATAATACGTGAGAATGAAGACTTGCACATGACTGTTCCCATCATACTCAATCCCTCTATCTAATCCCTCAATCCCCCTATTCTGTCTTTTTTGTTTGTTTGTTTGTTTCATTATATTGCTCTCTTAACCTACATCAGGAGCCCAGTCAAAACAGGGACCTGTACTAATGTGGTCTAATGTACTTATTTCAATTCCTGACATGGTGACACGGTGAGTGAAAGAGGGATGGTGAATTAGAAAAGGGTTAGAAACATATGGCCCGAGTTTCTATATTAGCTGTGCTAATTAACTCAGCATGCTATCTTGAGCTATGATTAATGCTCATAATGGCAGTTCAAAATGAATGTGATGACACCTGTTCATTCAAATATGAGAACTTCATTTAAAGGGGAGCAGGGCAGGTCTGAGATATGAGTACAAAACTATCCATATGTGATATTTAATGCCACACTGTAAGCAGGTAATATGAGTGAATTTGGCTTCAGTGGCTCATTAAGTGGTGTAAGTGAATAAATAAACAGAGGCATACCATTTATAGTGTAATTGGCTTCTTGTCCTGTCACAGATTTGCCAATAATAGGAGCCAAGAAATGAAAATGGCAAAGTCCTCTCTGAAGAATATCCCTCATTTATTGTTTGTCATTTATTTGCAGGTAATAAGAAGTAGGTGAGACTGCTGATGACTGAATTGTCAAGGGAAATCTCAAAAAGCAGCTTCAGGCCTGCTACTATATCAACAACAGAGCAATGCAACACAACTGATCTGTGACAAGAAGTCTTCCATTACGTTACACTTTCTTTCAGCATGCTAAAGCTTCTATTGCATGCTCTTTTGTTTCAGTCAAACAGAGCCGCATGGTGCTCCACATAGCCCGCAGGCAAAGAGGCCGATTCCTTGGTGTTTGTGCTACCCCTCACTGTCAGCCCCAGGGTAACCTATATAAGTGATGCAAATCACAGTCGTGTGTCAAAGAGACAAATCCGAACTTTAAATCTGATGAGTCACTTCATCACAGTTGTTTGCTAGATGACCAGGGGTTGTTTGTGGAGAAAGCAGAATCCACATATAGGCATCTAATGTGCAGACAGATGGCGGGAATACCCCAGAACTTGATGCAAGTGCAAGCTTATGGGTAGTTGCAACTGGTAAAGTTGATCTATTATTTAGAACATTTATTTGTTATGCTGCATCAACGGACCTTTGGGAGAGAGCAAATGCACGTCATCAATGACAGTCATGTCCACTACGGACTGTGCAAGCTTTCAGTGCTGGTCTAATCAAAAGAGACACTGTTCAGATGTTATAAAATGTTTTCATTTGTGAATTAACAACAAAGTCCAATACCAATAGCCAGAGCCAAATCTCCCTGCAGTTCTTGCCTGGATTCCCACTGAAGTTGTGCAGGGTTGAGTCTGGCCAGTACCTGGATGGGAGTCCTCCTTGGGAAAACTAAGGTTGCTGCTGTTGTAGTGGTATTAGTGAGGCCAGCAGGGGGTGCTCACCATGTGGTCTGTGTGGGGTCTAATGCAACAGTACAGTGGTGGGGACAATATACTGTAAAAAAATCTCTGTGGTCATTAAAAAGTCCAGGACACTTAGCAGGGTTATACCCTGGTGTCCTGGTGAAATTCCCCCATTGGCCCTTCTCTATCATGACCCCTTAATAGTCTGAATTGGCAACATCACTCTCTCCTCTCCACTAATAGCTGGTGTGTAGTGGGAGTCCTGGCGCACTATGGCTGCCGTCGCATCATCCAGTTGATCATCCGTCGCATCAACCATTGAGGAGACACCCCCCCACTACGTAAAGTGCCTAGAAAAATGCTATATAAATGTAACTAACTAACCAATATTTTCTTAAAACTCTCATGGTTCTAAAACATATCTCATGGTTCATTTAACTTGGTAACAGAAACATACACAGAGTTGCACAGTAAAGGTCAATATCGCATTAATATCACTTACTGTATGGCACCTAGAACTCCGATATTGACTGGTATTACATCCAAAGTGAAAAATCACACTTTAACGTTTTGTCCACGAACTTCACTAAAAAGAAATGAAAGCAAACAGAACAGCACATGTACGTTCTGATTGTTCTATTTTTGTGTTCGTAAAAAGAAATAAAAAATAAAACACGAATACTTCTTTGTAGTTTCAAAATACAGCAGGAGCACCTAAAAACAATTCATTTTTTCATTTTTATTATCAGAAAGCCTGAAGACTGACCATTTCAAAGCAAACTGAGTTTCTTCAGCTTCTTTCGAAATCAAAACTGAAATGTACTAAAGCAGAAAAGGCATCCGTTTATCTGAAAACTGTATTTGTCGCCAATACAGCCATCAATCATTAGGCCGAGGCTGGCCAACACGACTATAACTCTTGCTTTTAGCAAGATATAGATATGGCTTTGGACCTGTATTCTGAAATGATTGCATACATAATCAGAAGAGGATTATCTGCTACAATAATATCGGAGAACATGTCGCATGATAGTGGCAAAGCGAAAAGGCTTTTTCTTGAGGACTATAAAGAGATTTTGCACTGAACATGGTTTAAACTGACTTGCGATTAACTTTTATTGCAGAGGACAATCCTTTTTTTCGGCCATGTCTACAATCATTTCAGAATGTTGTTCTAAAGCCATACCTAAAGCTAGACAGAAGTAAATTATAGGCATATTATCTGGCTTTGACCTAATAATTTACAACCTTATCAGCAATAAACAGAACTTAAAATAATCAAAGAACTATTCATGTTTTGTTTTTTTCTGCCTTTGTACACAGACCAAGAACTCATAAATGAAATTGTAGACTTTTGCAAGACTCTTTAAAAGACTTATTTACCATTCAGGACCTTGCTTCTGATTAACAGCTCATTACTGCGGAGTCAGACGTCAAACTGATAATTATAGCAATCAGTGCACAAACCTATGCGTTGCTTCAATGTTGATCGAATCTCCAATTATACCAAATATCACCAAAAAAAGATTTGAGATTTGATCAAAAGAAGAAAAAAAAATCATACAGGATATGCTAAATACAATGTAGCAGCTTCTGATTCCATGATCTGTCTTGAATGAATTTTTATCAACCCTTTTTTTTGTCATTTTCAACTCTGCTGCTCATTTTCGAATATTCAACTATTCAACTTTCAACTCTGTTGAGACCTGTCTTACAGCTGTGAGTCGTTTTATTTATTATTGATGATATTTAATATAATTTAGTCATTATTTAGTAGTTAAGGAGCCAAGAAGGAATTTCACAACTCTTGAAGGGGTAGTGGAAATATTTAATGCTAATGAGTCAATGAAAGAAAGCTGCCATCGCCAATTAGCATGACATCACTTCTCAAAGAAACCGGCATCCACTATAACGCTATAACCACATCTGCCACATCCCCTCCTTCCTTCATGCTCATTTTACATGTTATACTCTGCCTCTTGCTTTAGTCATGCTATCAATTAATTATTCTTGCGTAGCTCTTCACATCTCTTAATTATTAACCAGGCATTTAAAAAAAACCAGACCTCTAGAAACCTGTATTAAAGATATCTGAACTTCAAGGCGCCTGCAAATTGCTAGACCTTTCAACCGTGAAGCTGTTGTGGACCACGCCAGCACTCACGACACAGGATGAAATTCACCATGACAAGGGCAATGAAGCAAGACTTGCTGAGGTCTGCGCTAAACAGGAGCGATCCAACAATAGGAGTCATGCATTTTGGCGTGTCGGGGACAATTGGAGGAATAAGCTGTTTGTTGAGAAAAATTCCGTGAGACATTTCAAGTTAATCAAGTCCTCGAAATGAGATTTAATATGCTGCTGTGCAAAGAAAAAAAACCCCCAAAAAAACAATATGTATGATGAAATGCAATTAATTACAGTAATTGGAGTGACAATGGCAGCGTTTCCTTCTCTGACGCTCTAATATGTTTTAAGATAAAGTGACCATTGTAAAGGAAATTTATACGGAAGAAATGACATGACTAGGATTGAGGATGAAAACAAGGAGCTCAAGGATTTGTATAGCCAAAAAAAGAAAAAAATGTTTTCAGACATTTAACTGTATTCATAGAGCCAAGAAGTAACAGGTACTTCTTTCTGTAAGCATACTTTAAAGTGTTTGCCATCTTTTTGTGGTGAATATTCTCCTCTAAAGGTGTTTACACTCTTAAAGTAAGGACTACACTCCCCTGTGGGCCTTAGCAAAAAAAACCCAGGCAAAAAAAACCCCAAAAAACAAAAAACCTCCCATTGACACTTGACTCATAAACTACAGCTTAAAACAACAAAGTGTTTTCGCCTGAAGTGAGCGTCTTAAGCTACAAAGTGCCAAGTTGAGTCAATGTCTATTGTCATCCCATCCATATATACGTATACAGGACAAAATATTGTGCCTCCAGGACCATGGTGTTGCAAACAACACAGTACGACAAGTCTAGATAAGAGCAAGGCACAAAACTAGGATGCAAATGTACTGAAATAAGCCTCAGGTACTGCCAGAACCTGTGTATGAAGCACTCACCGTCGGCGGCTCCAGAGCCAGGGGCACACACGCTCACGTTCCCTGAGCCGGTCTTAACTAAGAACGAAGAAGCAGGGCCAAACTCATCCTCCGACTCAGAGTCGGGGTCGGCCCGAGGCCCGCTGTTACCTAGCAACCTTCCCTGGCTCTCACTGGCTGCGTGGGCAGGGGGTGGGTAGGGGGAGGCGACGGGGGAGGAGGAGCCAGAGGAGCAATGCAGAGGAGGACCTGAGAATCAGACACACACACACACACACAGACACAAACACACCAGAGAGAACGTAAAACAAAACACATATGTAAGACATAATGACACAAAAAATCATGCAAATGCTGTGATGCATGAATAAAGTCTGTCTGTCTGCCCTGTCCCTGAAGCCGTCATCCGAGAGGCAGGATTTACATGAGTGATGTGTCTCACAGCTAGAAACACATCCAGCCGTTTTGAAAAGAAACGTCAATCAGGGATGGGTGTTTCGAGAGACTTCGGTCATGCAAACTTTATGAGTATTAAATAAGTACTCAATATGGTTAATAGTGAAAAGAAACAGAAATGCACAATGTACATATATTACATGAGAAAAAACACAACATGAAGCAGGGCTGGGCCATGAGACCATAAAATATCGATATTGTGAACAATTACGTCATAATAAACGTTTTTGAAATATCCTGTTTATAAACAAAACACTTAAAAAAAAAAAAGACAATAAATAAAAGTATCCTCAAACTCATTTTTAAAGGTGTATTTTATTTTTATTTGATTTCTTTTTGGCAGGTTGTTTATACCTATATAAACCTATATATCGTGACACATTTCGTGTATCAGAGAAATTTACCGATGTTTTGGTCATATAGCCCAGCCCTAACATTGAAATATAGTCTTTAAACTGTTAATTATCAATATCCACTTCGGTTTTAACTTCATTCTTATTCTTTGCAGTAGAGAGCAGAAATGAGTGGAAGAAAGGTTTAAATATATCACTTTTCACAGCACCTACAGTAGATGTTTGTTTGCCAACAGACATTTGTTTAAATGTATTTTCTAAATAGCATCCATGTACTAACTCTATTAAATATCGTTATTAACTGAAACTTGTTTTTTTCTTTATTGGATGTACGAGTCTAATGAACTATACCAACGTTTACACCTAACTAATGTATAACTCTTTTTGGCTGTATTCACCCATCGAGCATCATGAGACTATCAGTGTTACTTCATTTCAGTAATTCAGTTCTACCTAAGCTTTTCCTTTTGAATCCTATGCAGTCTAAATCAAATACAGTACGTAAAGTTCTTCCAAGCGCAAACATTGACTCAGAAGAAGTTTAGCTCGTCAGTCTGCTTGTTTAATGTTCACATGCAGCATGATTACACCACCAGCATTCTTTCATGCAACACAGCACAAACACAAAAATAAAATGTCATTTGCAAGATAACGGATCCTAAAATAAGAGCCCAACCAGAACAGTGCTAAAATCCTCTAAACAGAGGGGAACACCTGATGTGGTCTACTTTACAATGGCTTATTGCTTGTGCACGAGCAGAACAACAGTCCTTGGCATCTTACACGGGCTTTCAATTTCCACATTTAAGACTCATTGTGTTTTCACTTCATTTTGTCATGGAGAGTTGAATCCCGGCAGTGGCCCCAATAAAGTGTGATTAACATTCGATGTTGTTCTCCCACATGCTGAAAAATGAGTACTTAAGTAACATTACTGCAATGAGCTCACCCTATCAGTCTAGTCTCATCAGCCATGCCTTGTCTAGCCACTTTAAAACTGGGCTAAAAAGCCAAATGTACTTAACAATCATGTGCTGATATACAGATCACTGAAAAACAAGACAATTAAGAAATAATTAAAAATAACATTAAGACACTGAGAAAAACAGCCAGGCAGACATCTCATCATTACAGAGCTTCTTTTCATCACATATTTTGCAAGGTCTTACGGGTCATACTTATGTACAAGGAATAAATCAAAGCAAGGCGTTCACAAACAGCCGGATTCATGCCAAAAGTCCTCTCATAATTACAACAGGCAAGTAAACCAACCTTTTTCCCTCACAATTAAATTCATCATTCATTCATTACGTTTCATCTTGTGCTCAACTGTGCAAAACTCTTTAACTGGTTTAAGTAATGAACTCATTGTTTCTTAGCTCAGACCTGCACATCGACGTCCTCTAAAAAAGTACTGAAAGTCACATGTAGCAGAGACCGTTCCACATTTCCATACCTATGCACAGCTATGCAAAGAGAACGCGTTTGTCTTACAGAGAAAGGTCGGCCCGTGGCTGACTGTGCTTAATTAAGCCAGCCTGCCGTAATTCATTCTCATCCGTCGCACTTACGCAGGCGCTGAGCCATAGAGTGGGCTCTGTAAACAAAAAACTCACAGCTTGGATAAATCCGAACAGAAAACTTCTTATTGTTTGACTGAAGTTGACTGTTTTGCCCTTTACTTGTTGTTTGGAGTCGAACCTGGGCTGGTTCAGACCGCAGCATCAGCACACTAGTTACTCAAACACACATACACATCCATACACACACACAAAATGTGTGCTCCTGCATCCTCTCCAGACTCCAGACGGCCTCTCTCTCCTGGGATGTGGCCTTTCAGCCTGGTTGCGACAGCAATGCTCCACGGATCCTGAACTCAGCAGGCCACCCACGTTAGGGAGGAAGCAGATTCCGCTCAGAAATCACCTAATTATGAGAGAAGGTGAAGAAACAAAAGCCACTAATTTTCAAGTAGGCTGAGGTGCTGCATTTGCCATGGCAACCTCACTGTAACTTGCCTTTCTCCCCACAAGTCTGGGCCAAACACGTGGAGTCAAATGCCAAGGCGACTGGTAGAAACAGCAGGGGCCGGCCTGCTCTTTCGCTTTCTCTGTATGTGCTTATATTAGAAAATTCAGCTGTGTGGACCTTCTGACAGGCAACTACCTCAGTGGAAGTAAAGACAAGCTGGTTGAAGTTGCCCTAAGGTTTTCCATAATGGATAAGCATACAAGCACCAGATCATTGTAACCACTATAAATAGTTTCTCAATTTATAATTTTGAGCAGTAAGACTGTAAGGCCTGGCTCAGGATTCTGCAAATGATGTCAGAGAAATCAATAATCTTGATATTGTGTGGTGGATAGTCTGGTTTTATCCCCAAAATGTACATGCAGAGTATAGAATTGTTAATTGTCCTGGCACGATGACCGCTTTAAAAAAATATACCCAGATGCACAAACAATTAAAATTAAAATTAAAATAAAACAAATAAAATATGGCTAATAAGCAACAACTAAGGGGCCATGCACATTTTGGCTCCACCCCTTAGCGACAGAGGGAGACTAGAAGCGTCAGTGCTTGTTCCCAAGGAGATCTCAAGGCAAAACATCATGTTGATGCAGAGATATTGCCTCACTTCCGAGTTACATCTAAACTCCATGGTAGTTTCTTAACATTATACCATGTTGCTAAACACATGTGTCAGTACATAAAAGTGTTGCTGAGAATTGGCCTCATTTCTCACTTCTTACAAGTTGGTCTAACTATGCTGTGATCAAGATTTCATGACTGGACAAAATTAGCAGGAGAAGAAGAAAACGCAAAATGTCCAACACCCTGTTTGGCAAATCACAAATGCGTTACATCAAAAAGACCTTCTAGAGAATCAACAGGGGGAAAAAACTGAATTTGCTTGGGGCATATACACCAAAATTGCTGTGTAGTTAGCGAAGACTGTCTTCTATCACTGTGCCAAATTTCATTAAAAAAACATAAAAAGTATTTTATGGACTGCCATGTGGTATTACAAGGAGAAGAAGAAGAAGAAGAAGAGAACATACAAAGTATGTTCAAAGTACATAGTACCTACGCTACTATGGTGCTTGGCACCCTAAAACAAAAATAGAAATCACAACAGGGTGCCTACGAACCATTAGTTCTTGGTACCTAATTACCACAAAGGAGTGAAAATGATCTGGTATGTGCGCACAAAATGGTTTTAGCAACACAAATGAGAGATTGAATAAACCAGGAGTCACATAAAATGCATTTTCGCTGGCAGGTTTGCAGTCTGGATCCTCCACAGCTCAGCCTCAGTAGGTTTTCTAAAGAATGCATGTTGCATATGCATGAAAACTGAGCACAGAGCTGCATTTTAAGAGCTAAACACATTCTGTCCACCTTGTGTGCACTGAAATGGCTCTGGCACAAAGAAAATATGCCTGATCAAAGCTGGTTGGCATACGGATTTATTCTCCAACACCTAAACCCTAAAATTGGTATGTGCTTTATTACTATGAATAATTAAACTCTCCTTAAGTTGCATGTGAAATTTCTGAATACAGTATGTCTGGCATTGCTGTGATGGCTAACTGCATCATTACTCCCTCTCACTCCCAGCTCTGCTGAGTTCTGCACATAATATAACACTCCCTGATGTGCTCTACTCATTGTCCTATCGTCTCTATAAACAAAAGGCAGCTGTTTTTCTGGCCTCAGATATCCGACACGTGTGTAAAATATACCTCACAAAGGCACACACGGCCATGAGGCAGATTTCCTACTGAAGAAGAGCATTATCAGTTTGTTCGAGGATGTTTAAGCCCAGGGAGTGTTCTAAAATTGACACTTTTACAACAGACAAGAAAGGGGGGGTGTACGACAAACAAATATCTCAGCATCTCACCTTAAAGTTGGCAAGGACACTGAATGTAAAACACAGAAGCCATACAGATATATAACTACACAGACACACAACCACTGTGTGTTATGATAGATCTGCTCTCCAACTGCCTTCAAGCTCTTTTATTGCCTTCAGAACATCAAAAGTTGTAAAACCAATGCTTAGCAAAGCTCACATCACCTGAGGCTGGTCGAACACAGCCTCAGAAGCTTATGTGAGTCATTCGGATTGGGAATTCAATCTGTATTGTTAAGTAGCTTTCACACCAGACCTATCCATCTATTCTCACAAGTGGAAAATAGAAAGTCGATATGGATGAATATATGAAAATTCAGCATCACCCACAATCATGGCATGACATTGAAAACATGATACAGAAAATAACAAAATCAACAAATTTGGAAATTCCCACATAAACACCAGTGTTATCCAAGTGTTCACTAGCTTCTGCCAAGAGATTAACATTGTATTTATTTACACCGAAATGCATGTTTTTTTGTTTTTTTTTACTAGCCATTCATAAACCTTGGTTTGCATATTATAATCACTTTCTACAGTAATTACAGGCTTGTTGTGAAATTAGATGGGAGGATTAAATTTAATAATTTAATATCTGTCAATAGCTCAATAATGAACATACTGTATATTGAACAATGCACTGTATCATGGGGTTTCATCAACGGCATATTCAAGCCATGTTTCATCCTAATACCAAGATTGCTCTAATGTAGGTTTTTATTCTTTGCTTTTTGAATCTTTCTTTTGTTTCGGCAATCTTTCTTTGCTTCTGATTTTTGGCCCATTTTTATGGTGGATCTAAGAAGAAGGCATTCACCCTACATCTCGATTGGTCAACTGATATTTGGAAGGTGCTCTGCAAGTTAGCCACTCCCACAAAATTATAGGTGGAGATTATACAAAATTATACACTGACATTGCAGAACAAGTGTACGAACGAGTGCTCACTGGCAGGGAAAGTATTGTAGTTGCATTAAAAAGCTGACAAAAATGACATACGTATCTACTGAATTGTTTGTAGATTGATTCACACACATTTCTTTATTATACAACTGTCTTCATTCCATCCACCTGAGTAGCATTTTAAACAGGTAACATTAGCTTGGTACGAAGCTGAAGTTGGCTTATCCAGATTTTCCAATCCACCTTAAAAGATCAAGGTCTTACAATCTTGCACCTGTAGATAGCACCATGAAGTGCACTAATATCGCTTCCAATTTCCTACACGATTATCTCCTCATTCTCAAAATGTCCCGAAAAACCTGACAATTTCATATTAAAATAAGTGTAATGCATTGTAGAAATATCCAGTATGAAGAAATATAACTGTATGTATGTCTTTTATGGGTTTTTTTTTAATAATGGGCCTGTGAATATAGCATTTAAGACTATCAGATGCAGGCAAATTGCACTTTCTGCCTAATTCCAACACCATTATCTCATTATTATAATAATACTTTCCATTAATTTTCATATCAAATGCCCTCGCATTCATTGGTCTCACAATGGGCTCAAATTCTTCAAATTGAGCATTTTGAAAGTACAGAATATTTCGTTTCATGCAGAACTGTCAGGATGTTTGAGGCATTTTCATAATGAGGAGATGATGGTATAGGAATTAGGCAGAATATGGACACAAAACATCAGAATAAGAAGCCAGTTTTTAAACAGATAACGGTCAGCTTTTAAATGCAACTACAATACAGTTTCCCTGCAGTTCGGCACTTGGTTCTGTTTGTTCTGCCATGTCAGAAACAGCTCCGTCGATAATGGGGTTGGTGTGGCTAGCTTTCCAAGCACCTCCCACTCCAAAATTGGTTGATCAATAGAAATTAAAGTTGAATGCCTCTTTCTCAGATCCAGGCCCAGTAAAAATGTGCCAAAAGTCAAGCAAAAATCTTTTGTGAAAAAGCTAAATAAATAAACAAATAAATAAATAAATAAAACAGTGTTACAAAAGTCTGTTAAAAAAAAAGTTAAACAAATTTGAGACTGTGCATCAGAAGTCTAATCTTTTATTCTCATTACATGCATTTACAAAAAACTTTTTTACATTTTGATCATTTACCATATATTTTGTTTATGGATTTTAACCCGTACGGTTTTCCTCCAAAGGCAATTTTGTGTGTGCTCGAGTACCCACCTCATTTGTGTTCCTTACACTGGTGACTGTATTTCACATGTGCCTTTTATCTACTCCTACATATGCATAAATGGTCGCTGTGCATATCATGTGTACATCAAGAGAAGTTAATGCAATGTGTGGTGTGGTGATACAATGGGACAGTATGCTAAACAACCTACCGTACAATGCAATTATCGATGTCTGGACCATTCTCTTTCAAAAATCTATCCAAACGGTATACTGTAATCATTACAAAGTCAAACATTCCACTAAAAATGAAACCTACTTATGAAGAATAAAGGTTCTGTGAGTCAAATTTAATATGAAGGCCCTAGTGCACCAGAAACCTCTGCCATCAAACCATCTGTGCTGTGAACATTCCAAAATTTACTGAAGTTTAGTAGTTGCCCCACTGCGTAAAACCCCTGAAACCCTTTCCAAAATTCAGAGCTGTCAAGCATGCTTTTCTCCGCTAAACTTGCTGTGCAGCAGTCTTGCTTTGCAGAGATTAAGGGTGGCATAGCCCAACTCCATCAGCTCCTCTGGCTTGGATTTACTCTCACAGGGTCGTGCCATGAAAGTGCTAAAATGTCCTGCATGACAACAACATCTGTCTCTCACAGCAGACTCTGAACAGAAAGCTGTACCCAGGCTAGGCTTGGCTCATAAGAGAAAACTACACTATAAAACACATTTTCCTTATAGAACCCATTCACAGTGTTCTTGTGTGGCTTTTGCTCAGAAGGTTCTACATGAATCAGTAATATCATACCATTATGTTTAGCAAATAATGTGGCTCTTTGAGTCAATACACATTGCATTACTTTTTAATGTCGGCCTTAAATCTGCTAGACTGAAACGTCAAGGCTAATCACCTCCATGTATCTCGACCAGACGCTAAACAAGGAAGCACCTTATTCTCATTTCTAGTCCAAGCTTCTCTGTTCGCTCCCTCATGGCCTGTATGTCAAGACTAGAGACCACAAATATTAGAAGGAAGTTTGGAAATGGCTTTCCAAATGGAACATCATTGGAAAAGTCATAAATTTTCCTTGACAAAGCCATCTAACCACGAGCAATCAATATTGCAATATTCCAGTGGCAGTATAATATATGAGAAAGTCAAGAACAAATGGTGAGTACTCAAAGACTGGCTTTTATAGACATCAATGTAGGAGAAAAAAAAATTCAAATTGCGATCCCTCTATAATGATATATCATTTAACAACCTTAAAGATAAAAGCTTTGTTTGAGGCTGGCCAACTGCAGAGCTCACACGATTGTTTGGAGCACAAAAGAAATGGTACAAAGGCCATTAATACAGTATGAACTACCTAGCATACATCTAGCAAAGAACTTTCTAGCAAGTGAACAGATTAGTACTGTAATTGCTTGCATTTTTTGCAAGTGAAGGCAGCTGAAACTGGTGATGCTGTATTTAAAAAATTATGAATGTAACAGTGGAATGGTAATTTTGTAGGAATTGAAACTGCATTCTAACACGAGTAGACTGTTAATTACTCATGACAGTACACTGATTAATCATCAATGAGTCTTCTTCAAAATCACACCTATGCTCTGACTGAGAAACTTCTGCAATATAACTTTAATACACTCTGATACTCTGAGTGATCAGAAGCTGTGTGAAAGTATTGAACAGTGTTGAACAGGGTCTAAAACACTTAGTCCACTACCAAAACTGTTTTATTACATCAGTTAAATAAAGCTAATACAAAACTGAACTGAACTAATTATTGAATAATATATACTGCTCAAAAAAATAAAGGGAACACTTGGAGTTACATTGTTCTGTTTAAGTGTTCCCTTTATTTTTTTTTAGCAGTATATTATTTAACACCTGTGATGGACAAATGTCTCATCCAGGGTGTAATCCAGGGTCCAGATCCACAATATCCTGACCAGGATGAATTATTATATGAAGTAATATGCTTGTAATATTTTGAGATACTGGATTTTTTATTTCCATGAGCTGTAAGTCATAATCATAAAGATAAAAAAACAAAAAAAAAAAAACTTGAAATATTTCACTTTATGTGTATAGAATCTAGAATATATGAGTTCTACTTTTTGCATTAAATTAAGGGAAAAAATTTACTTTTCCACGATATTTACATTTTTTTTTTTTTTTGACCCAAAAGAAGAATGCACTGAAATCATTACCATGGCTGGCTCGGGAAGCTGTCGCAATGGAGACGACACTGTTGCCTAACTTATTAACAATTTCAAAAAGACTGGAAGTGTAGCAGACCAACGAACATCAAACATCCGCTGAGGAAGGTACAACCGACCTGGTGTTGGTATACATAGTCCCCTATGTATGGAGACTTTTGGGAAACCCTGGATAATCAATTGCAATAAAGATTAACAAAAAATACTAATGCAACCAATTAGTTCTAAAATATTTGTTTTAGTCATGAAAGCATGTACATCATTTAAATGGTCTTGAATTTGTTATCATGGCTACTACTGCTTTCAGTAAACAACAATGAACTTCTTTTACTATAAGGAGTCATGCTTACTGATACACTACTCTTAAAACACACGTGTATAAGAGCTGCTCAGGTCACCAGTGACTATGTGGTGAAGGAGCAATTATTTCTGAGAATAAGAGCTTTGATATGGCATTAGGGGCATCCCAAATCTCTAAGCAATGACTCCTTGATCCTACATCCTTCAGCCAATAACTAGGAAATCAATTCTAGTCTGCCATCTTTATGTAGGTATCAATTCTTTAAATGCACTCGAAGAATTCGAGGAACAGGTGGCTAGGACATTGCTAAATAGAAGATATGCTGGTGTGCCCTACATAGCAGTAGTCATCTTTCTTGTAGTACATAATGTGAGCAAACACTATAGATTCACCCCCGCCTTACAAAAATGTATGATGGTAAGAACCATCATGAGTACACAATGACTACAAATAAAACCATTCATGTAAAGTCCATTTAAAATATACTGAGAAATAAACTGTTGTTCAGACATCAACATGTGATGTACATGTGCAATAATGATGAAGGGTACTTCAGTGTTTAATCAGTGTTATGTAGATGAAGATCCATTATACAGTCAGAATAATACCATACACTGATGCTTCAATGAGCAAGAATTTCTCATTTGGCTAATATGTTTGTCCTTGTTCTCTTTCCTTCCACCCTTTCCTTGCTCAGAGGGAGGACCTAAGAGGCGATGAAGGGAAGCAAGTAAAAAAAAAATGAAGTATTGCAATTAAAGAAATGAGAAGCAGCGACTGTTTTTCCTCAACCCATATTCTGACATATCCAGCCTCCTGTGCTAGTTCCTATTTCCAAGCACTGAGATTTAGAAGCCAGAAAACAGAGATAGAGCTCCAGGAAAAGAGTCTATGCAAGTGACACAATGATTTTTAAATTTTCTACAGCGATGTACATGGCTTCTTGAATGTTTAATCAGCTGACTGTAGTCAAGTTAAACAAAGCTTAAAAAAAAAAACAGAACATGTGTTGAGAAAAAGAACAGCTGCTGAAATCCGGACAGTATTTTGTATTAATGGACTCACACTACTGGACCCAGTGAGAGTAGGCAAACTGATATAACAGGCTTTCTCTGTCAGTCTTCTGTATGCATCCTGCCTTTCCTCAATCTCTTCCTCATCCCTCCTTCTGCCAGTCCTATTTTTTCTGCATGCCATCAGTGCATCATTGAACTGAAAGGCTCCATCTGCTTGGCCTAACAGTGGCGTCTCTTTTTTGGAAGTCCTGACGGAAATCAAAAGAGCACCGAATTGGGGCTTACTTTTTTTTATGTCAGGGCGCTAAAAACCAGGGCATAAAACTGCCAAATGTTGTGTGGTTTGGAACTAACATGGTGCTAAAAGACAAGACAGAGACAAAGAGGAGATGAGACAACAATTCCAACATATAGAATTGCTGCAAATGAAATACGACTAAACCGTTTGGGAATTTATGAAAAGCTTATTGAGTAATCATCTGTAGAACGCAAGATTTCAAACCACTGAAACTGACAGGAAATCATTGGGAAAAAAATAAATCAAAGAATGGTTAACATGTCCCAGTGTAAAATGATAAACCAATACAAATGATAATATCATGCATAGGCAGATATTACAGTGTGTGATATTCAGTACACAGAGTGCCGCAGGTCAGTTGTACCATCTACAGTGATAAAGCTCCTCACTGTCAAGCTTTAAATCAAACTGGGTATTTGTCTGATCTTCCTCCATGTCATCTATTCATGTTTACACTGAGCTCGCCTGACAGGACCAGACTGACACGGGCAAAAATCCCTTCTGAGATAGTCCATTCAAACATCAGGTTCAGGCGCTCTCTTTGTTCTAGGATCAGAAAAGCACCATCATATCTCTCTCTGTCTGTCCGTCTCTCTCTCTCTCTCTCTCTCTCTCTCTTTCTCTTGCACAAAAATAGGACATTATATCAAGAGACTGGGCATTATGACAATAAAATATTAATAGTGGGAAATCACATAACAATGTACAGGTGCCAATACTTTTAGAACACTGACCATCACCATTACTACTCACAGTAACAAGTGCTAGAATGGACGCTGCGATTTGTTTCATTCTTTAGCTTTTTTTAAAAATAAAATAATTTATCTATTATTTGTTTTTTAAAATGTGCCAGTATGTCTGCTGAAAATGGCCATATTATGTAAGATAAAATAATATATTATAATATAATATAACATAACATAATATAACAAAATAATGGTAAAATTGAACAATGATGGAAATTTAAAAATGAACAATTAAAAATAGTCATATTTCCTTTCACAATAATTATGTTTCAAAGTTTTCAGGTTTCAGTGCAAATTATTACACAGAACAATAGAAGAAGAAAAATCAAGCAAACATATACAGTAGGAATAGATTTTAACATCCAATCAGATACTTGTTACTGTGAGTAACCATGGTGCTGGGAAGTGATTCACTGACACTACAATACTGAATATAAAAAGTGTAGTATGTGTGTGCGAATATCATACAATATATCATCTCTGAAAATGTGAAGCTGTAAGCTCATTCCGTGATATAACTCAACCCATGGTATTAGCTTGTGTCATTATCTTGAGGTGAATTTTCACACTTTTCCAGTCCTATTCTCATTGTTTTGTGTCTCTGTCTCCTCTGTGTATGATAGCACACAGTGTCTTAGCACTGGCTCTGTTCCGTGTGGGAGTACTTCTCCTCCCCCTCGTGTTGAAAGAGTGTCTTTTCTCTCTCGGCGAGTGCCCTAAAAACAAGCCTCTAATCGCCTTCACGCCCACTCCGCTCGACTCTCTACAACACAGGGGCCGGGCTGTGTTAATCAGTTCAAAACACGCATCCTTCCTTCCTCTGCTGTCAGCTGCCATAGGAGCAGAGATCCGAACCCCAGAGATCACAATAATGCAAATAGCGCATAATTATCGACTTTTCTCTCCCGATGTGTGTTCCATTGCCTCTCGGCCGCTTGCACACCGCATGCGAGTTTGCTCTGAATCAACACAAAAGCCAGAGTTTCTGCGGTTAAAGCGAGTAAAGAGACAAGGTTTAAAACAAACTTGAAGTATTTGGGGGGAACTGAAGTGAAGCGGCACAACAGGAGCTGAATGTTGTTAGCCTGGGGGCAGCGCTGAGTGAGGATGGCACCATCCCAGTATCCTTGGCTTAATCAAATGCTAAAACACACCCTGCAGACTGATGCACACTTCCCATCAAAAGCACACAAGTGACTACCTTGCTGCGGATACAACATCAACATTTTCTATGTATAAACCATGTGCTAGTAAGCCTAATTGAATCATGCTGGGCATTTACCTCCTCAGCACAAGGGGATGTGTAAGGGTGGAATTAAATGCTACACATGTATCACAGGCATGCTTTGCTTTCTAAGCATCTGTGTTCGGCTCTGAACATCTGATAATAAGACCAATCTCAGCCTGTTGCAGCTGGTTAAGCCACCATCAGGGAGAGGCTATTGATCCAGCCATTGTATATTTGTGCCGAGTCTATCACAAAAGCAACGAAAAACCCTTTCGTGTTGCTTTGTGCCTACAAATTACGACAATAACGCTTCAACCTATATTATCAGCATTTCACAGTGAGAAAAATGAGGGTGGTTTAAAGACATAAACAACTGATAAAGGTTTATCAGTGAAAGGAAATAATAAGGACCATTTCCTTCTGTACAGTTTTTTGTCTCAAACGACACTGCAAGAAACTACAGTTATCTCTAGTACAAATATCAAAATTCACCACATTTGGGAAGTGACACGTTCTGTGTCACGGTCTTCAGACAGGAACAGGGGGGAAAAAAATACGATAACAGGATTCATGGCAGAAACAGAATCTCACCCAATGCCCCTTGTCTAAAGGCTTGCGTTTGATTTATATGCAATTCGCATTGGGTTCGCTCCTGGACCTGCTAATGAGAGCTACTGCGCTGACTCATTACAGATAGTTCTGCCAGTTCGTTTATTCCTTATCAGGCGTTTGTTGATGAGTCTTGGGCAAAGCCATCTTTACTAGTCAGCACAAAAGCTGCCGTGTCTGAGTGATAATGGAAAAGAAGCAGAGGCTGTGCTCGCTCACTTGCTGTGAAACAGTGCGCTTTTTCGCAGCTTCCTTCACTTAGGACAGGCCGCTGGCGCAGCTCATGAGCAACCAGTAAAAACTGAGCAATCCATACAGCTGAGAGATGAGGCTACTTTCCACCAGGCAATAGTACTACTTTTTGGTCTCTTTGTACTTTGCTCAGCTCTCAAAAATGGACAAAGTACAAAAGTTGGAATTTTTTTGTTGTTGTTGGAACAGTTTTGAGGTTCTGATTAGCATTCTAGTGCTCCATGCTAATCCAAGCTATTCTATGCTAGTTAGTAACTGTGCTAAAACTGAAATGTAAACTAATGAAAGATGAATGTGATGAATTGGTGACATTCCTAGAAATGTGTGAATCCAAAAACATATCAAACTGAAAATAAACTCTAAATATCGCACAGCAGTACTAGTTTATACCGTTCCTTGTCTATGAAACAAGATGGCCGCTGTTTACCTGACTGGTTCCAGCCCCCATAATGTCTGTGAAATTAGCCTACCACACAAGCAGCACAAAATTGTGTTTAGGGGAACAGCTTCATTGACAATGCTATCCACATTCAGTGATTATTTCTGCGCTGAGGTAACACATTAATCACGGTTCCTCTCAAACCTGTTCCTTTCATTTGCAGAGGTAGAATATAGCCCTTATCATTACTGCTATTTTTCTCTGAAAAGAGCTACTAACAATCATCGTGGGAAATGGAAGTGCAAGACAGAGGACTAATAAACCTCACTTCTCTTTTGATTTGCAATTAATTATCACACTTTTATTATTCTAATGTTATCTTTTTTTCTTTTTCTTTTTTTACTTAGTGGGCTTGTATTTGCATACAGTTCCACTCAAAGTTAATCAAAAAAGTTCAGGGAACCTTGAGATTTTTACATTTCATGAAAATTAGGTTGTATAACTTGCAATTAGAATGGCTTTTACCACACAAAGTGTTGTGTCAGATTACTTGACTTTATTATCTTCAAAATCCTTGTTTATGCATTTATAATCTCTATCAATCAAAACCACACGAATCGCTCTGGGGTTCACAACGTGAATACAAGCAGGCGGTAGTTACAGAGAGTTTAGTTGGCCCAGAGTTACAAGAAACAAAGGGAAAAAAAGAGCCTCACATTTTTATTTGTTTATGCTACCTGTAGCAATTATGCTATAATGAAAGTAGAGCTATTTTCTATAGCTGAAGGCAAAGAGCTGCTTTAAGCCAAGGCGATTTAATAACAGCAGAACGAAAGTGGACTTCTATGTGGGATCTGCTCTAAATGCATGCTCCATTCACTCTAATGCTTAATTCATCTTAGTTCCAAATATTGCACCATTTCTGATATTTGATTCTGCAGCCTACCTCATGTTTCATATCCCCTATCAGTATCATTTTCTACTACTTATTCACTCCTTCAGTAGTGAAAGAGTGTATTCGTCATGCATAATGCCACACGCACAAAGCTGAACGACACAGATTTTGATTTCCGCCTGATAAAATGTAATTACAGTAATTTTGAAATCGATGCATGTCCATCGTCTTGATATGCAGGGATGCATTGGCCGGATGATTGAGAAATATTATATTATATATATATTATATATATATATATATATATATATATATATATATATATATATATATATATATATATATATATATATATAGAGCTTATAATATCCAAAATGTAGACGTGTTTTTTTTAAGCTAAAAAAGGAACTTGTACCATACTTACCATACTTGCAAATCTCATTTCAAACCAAAATATTCTAGCCTATGAAATGCAAAATCAAATGTGTTTAACAGGAGAACGCATGCAAGTCTCCTTAATGTGCTTTCCTTAAGTACACGGATATTATAAGTACATATACAGGGTCAAGACCGCTTCGTACATAGCAACAGGCTGCCAATAGTCTAATAATAGACAGTGATATTTTAGGTTCATTTTATGTTCAACTGTTATTCTTTATGGCTAATAGTGGTGGCTATAGTGTGGCCCAGTGTGGTTTTATGGATGGTAAAATGATAGTGTGTGTGTGTGTGTGTGTGTGTGTGTGTGTGTGTGTGTGTGTGGCAGCACACATTCAGGCCCAGAAGGGCGGTTTTGGAGCATAGCCGCTATAGCAGACCTGCATTGTTCAAAGGAGCCTTCAAATCCATAATAATGAGCTTTCAAATGAGCCTGCGCTAACTCGGTTAATCCTCCATCTGAGGAACGGCCTCAGCCAAAGACCAGTAAGCAAATAAATAAAAACTTGTCGGGTACAAAAAAAAGAAAAGAAAAAACAAAAACAGAACATAAGCGTGATAGAAACCAAAGTCAGCAGTTCTCCGGTGGCTGCACAGAAATAATGCCCAGGTCTGGGTGCAAGCGTGACTAGACTCCTCCCCTATAGAAAGTGCAAAGTCCTCTGTCTTTAATACTTTCCAGTGACAGAAAACGTTCTATCAAAAAAGAGATATCTTTGTTAAATAACACGTTTTTGTAAACTGCTTATTAGTAGTCTTAGATCATGTGGAACATCCGCCATACAAGTGTCTATGAATGAGCTGTTACTATAGTAACAATAACATAAAAGCACATTACTATCTCAGAATTCAACAACTGTGGTATAAATGTACGTAATGCACTAGTATGATTTAGGAATACATTATATTTTTGTTCAGGATAAAAGAAAGGCTTTAAGGTATCAAATTTCTCAAACAATTACCTCTTAAGAACTGCATATAATACAGGAATGTCTATAATTAAACAAGAAAAACCTTGCCTCAGAGCTGTTTGTGACTAAAACTGAAATGTGGCACTGTGTAGCCCACCATAACACAACATGTGCCCACAGGGAAACTGATGTAAATAATGTTCTTCTAAAAAAAAACAACACACAATTACTTCTTATATTCCGAAAATAAAACAAGCTACATTTACAGAGGAAACATTAAAGTCTTCATGTTACCCTCAATACAACCTAATCTGCTAATCGAAGCAATGGCCAAGGTTTCATTTAGTCTCGGATCATATTTCACGTCCATCAGATAACTTCTACAGTACATTATATGAAGCACACATGTAAAGAATTAATCTTTTCCTGTTTTATTGGTCAAAATAATAAAGAAATATGCAACGAAACCGCATCTCCTGTTTCGCTATCATGCTGGAAACATGGCCAGCTCGGTTTTTCATCGTTCACATTTGGAAAGAAGGTCGCGCAACTCATTTCATGCAGATTGAGAATTGGCACAAGCAGCCACGGTCCTCCAAGAGATCTGCAGAAATCAATTTCCTCAATCAACGCGTTTGAGGGAAAAATTTGTCTATGCAAAACAGTCGCTCCTTCCATTTCGTCTCTTTGCTGCTCCAAGGTCAGTTCCTGCACCCTCATCCCTCTGTTGAGCTGTACAACATGGCACGCTGAATCTACTCCTCTAACTTCACGCCATGGACTCCTAATAGTCACTAGGCTCAGGGGAACCAGTTCAAAGGATGAGGAGTGAGCGATTGGGGGGGGAAAGCAACATTCTAAATATGGAGCAAGCTTCAAAAGCATCACTCGAAATATCAAACGCTTCAGGTGGGTTTGGATGCCAAGGAGAATAACGAGTTCTCATGACAAACAAGCCTTTCCAAAAATCTTCTTAAAACAACAGAAATGATCTTGTCTTAAATTATCAAAAGTCTTTCCTCACAATATGTGAGTAATAAGTAATAGGTTACAGGTGTTGTTGGTTTTACTGTCATTCATTCATATAACTTGTACGCATTGGAAAGAATTGTTTCTGCAGGACAATGGAGTGACGCACAATATTGCAGCTCAGTGACAGTACACGGGACTACACAAAGTAAACAGAATGCACACTTACTAGACAGGACAAAAGAACAATATGGAAAGGAAGAAACCAGTGCAAACTGAACTGTAAACACACTCGTGCAATTTGGGTAGAAAAAAATATGGATAGGTGTAGCGGCAGGATCAGTAGTAAAAAGTAGCTCATAGCAGCACAGCAGCCTTGTCTCTGAGTGCATTGTACAAGCACTCATAAGGTAATGCTGTAACTGTAAAATGCATGTGTGTAGTGACGTTACAAATGAAATGTGGATGCATACTGCAACAAGACAGCAAGAAAAAAATAAGACAAACCCAGCAGGAAATTTGCTTTAAAAGACACCAACACAAGAAGTGAAATAAAATGACAATCTATAGACATAGGCTGCGTCCGAAATGGTGTACTACCCTAATACACAGTAGGCGAAAAGCGGTACGCCAGAGGGGCAGTATGTCCGAATTCTCAGTAGACGAGAAATTGAAAGCGGGTGACGTACAGCTTCCGGCGAGATTCTGCAGTATGCAACCGATGGACACTGTGCGAATCAAACAATCCCACAATGAAATGGAACTAGTGCGGACAAGCGCAGAAAAAAAAATCATGGAGGACACATGGAGGAGGTCGGCTCTCTTGAAGTATTAAACCTTGGTTAATTGGGACTTGTTTAACAGTACCTGAATAAATTGTTAACTTGTTGAAGGTTTAAACAAGAAATCAGTTGTCACAGCGTGTGTAACTTCTTTTGTGATCTCCATGCCTTAGCCGGCCAAGCTAACTGCAACGGATTTACCTCAGCCTGTTAACCCCGCCCACATTACATTACCAATTCAGTTAACTTTCCTGATGTGCATTTTGCGGGTAGTGCAAATCTTTAATCTTTAAGATTTTTGTGCTTATGATGATGTCGAAGGTCACATGACAATGACCACATGGCGGATATAGTATGTCCAGAATTGTATTCATACTACACGCACATACTGAATAGTACATACTGTTTCAACAGTCGCGCAGTAGGTACTGTCACAGTACACGATTTCGGACACAGCCATACACTCACTGAGCACTTTAATAGGAACAGCTGTACATCTGCTCACTCGTGCAATTATCTAAATCAGCCAATCAGGTGGTAGCAGTGCGATGCATAAAAACATGCACATACAGGTCAAGAACTTTGTTAATTTTTTCTTCTGCCCTGAACTCCATGGTTTTTGGTCTGGCTTTTTTACCATCATGTCCACTATTCTCAGGGTAGATTTAAAGCCTTGTCCATTGATTGCAATATTTGGGATTCCTGAAGCTTCAATTCCTTTGAGCTCGATACAAAAGTATGTTATTGCTTTCACATCCCTTATAGCAAGACGTTCCCTACTGTTACATTGGAAGTCTGCTAAATACCCATCTATCTCCCAGTGGATAAAGGACGTGATGTTTTTTCTGAAACTCGAGAAAATAAGATATACAATGAATGGTTGTACAGATAAGTTTTTTTTATAAATGGCATCCCTTTATTGCATGCTTTATGGAGTTACAGACACTACCCACTTAAAGGTTGGTTCCTGTTGTTGAATTTTATAATATCTCTATAACCAGCAACAGTTAATGGGTAGCCATGATGAGCCGGAGGGGTGGGTTGTGGGTTGTGGGTTGAATTTTGTTTTTCTTTGTATAAAAAGAAAAAAAATCTGTGAAAATTTACTGCTGGTGCTCATTTTGTTTGTATTTTTGGGAAATGGTGGGGAGGACAGAACAGAAAAGGCGATTTAGATAGGCTTAGCAATTCAACAGAAATGTTCATCAGAATTAATCTCTGTGAATGCTTCATAAGCTGCTACTCCTCCATAAGAGTGGACACATCTGCATTTAATATGAACGTCTCCACGATCATAGCAAAACACTCATCTTTTCCCCAAAGCCTTTCTTCGTAACCTCAATCTATCAGCGGCTCAAAGTTTCCCGCAGGTTCTCAGCCTCAGCTGTGACACCTGACACCTGTCGCTGTATAGCACAGGCACTTTCACTAAAATTAACCTACTTTAGTGTTCTTGTTAAAATAAATAAATAAATAAAACAAAAAAGGAGGGTGATTTCTTTTGCAGACATCAAAAAGTTCCCTCTAATCTTTCTAGCTATCTCATCTTCTAAGAGATGCAGAAGCCATCGCTGAACGCCTGCGTCTGTGGTGTTACTGTCAATTTGCACAGACAGCCACAAATGGCGTGCGCTGATATGAGCAGAGCTGCTAATCAACAGCTTTTTGTCGGCAATCAGGTCTAGGCATCGGTTCTCTGTTCACTGTAGTGTGCATTAAAGCATGATTACATCAGCACATTATCAGGGCCATGACTGTGAGTGGAAAACATGCTAATGGATAGTGCAGGCTAAACCATGACAAACCTTAAGAAGACCCAAGCCTCGCTAATTTTCACCTCATGCCTCATTTCATGTGCTCGTAAATCATTTTCTCATGGCATCAATCAGAAATGCAACGAGAATCTAGAATTAGACCTTTGACTATAAGAGGAAATCTGTGAGAATTAAAAAGGTGAGAAATGCTGGTATATAAGGAAGAGCCTGAGAAAAATATGTATTTTTAAATATATGCATTTTATAAAGAAGGTGATTCCTTGATGTCGGGACCATTTGTGCACAACATTCCATTCACAAATATGTATGAAAAGTAAGGTAAAATTGACATTTTAAACACATGTAACATTTTATTAAAACGTTAATAAAATGTACAGCATTTTGAATAAACAGGATTTGCATGTTCAAGTGCACTAGAACTACACTTTAGCTTGGAATATAATCATTACAATACTTCAAAAAATTCTATTAATTTGAATTAATGTGCGAATCCATTTAACATCTTGTCCTTAAAACATCATTCAGGTTATTAAAAATGTACATTTTCGTGTCCCACAACATTCAATCAGCCCTTGTTTTCTGAATACATTCACACTTATGAGGAATATTAAAAGTCACATGATCAACAAGTTGTATTAACCAAATTTCCTTAAGATCACAGGAAGATGAAAAGCAACTTCTCGCATTCTTCTTTTCTTTATTTTCAATGACATTGTGATAATTATTGATTGAAAGTAAAAATCAAAATCAAAATCATTAGAATTTCCTTAATATCCCCATTCTATTAGTATTAATATTTGTTAACCACTGTTTGTGTATTTGTTAATTATTTGCTACAACTCAAACCGGTTATTTATTTAAGAGCAAAATGCTTTATTAATTTTTATTTAAATTAAATTGAAGTTTCGGGTTAGGATTGGAAAGCAGCTTGTAGTAAGGCTCACACTATGTCTACAAACACAAGCTTTACACTCACATACAGTATAAATGGTTAATGTGGACATATGTAGCGCCAGTGGAATTAAACAGATATAATAAAAAAGTACCAGACATATTTACAAAATGTATGAACGCTAGAGGAACTTTGTTTCACTGTATTTGGCAATGCAGAAGGATTAAATTATTCTGGGAAGAGGTAGAGGTATTTTCTCATAATTGAAAAAGAAATTTCAAAACAAATTTTACTGGACCCTAAGCCATTTCTGTTGGGCTTACACCCAGAGAAACATAATTATAGTAGAAATGAGCAAGCATTTACAGACCATGGTTTGCTTCATGCCAAAAAATGTGACTCTCTGTTGTGAACAAAGACTCACAGACTAAGTACTACTCAATGGATAAGACAGATGTTGTCAAGCCTTCCATTAGAAAGGATAACTTGCATATTAAAAGCTAAACTCTGAGTATTTAAAAATATATGGAGCCCTTTCATTCAGTACGTTTACATGGACAACAATATCAGAACAATATTCTGATATTAGCCAACTAAGACGATACTCTGATTAAGAAACTACCATGTAAACAGTGATTATACCTTAATCCTATTAAGGTCATACTCGAAGTAAACACAAATCGAATTAAGACATGTGGAGTATTCCTGTTTTAGTCGCATTATTGAAGTGCATTATAGACATTTAAACACCTTAATCACCCTATTAGCGTTGTGTGAGAGTTTTCAACACATTTTGCGACAGGACACGTACATACACAGCAGTGCTCAACCGTTTTACGGCAAACAAGAGAGCACGGCAGCGTCTGAAACCACGTACTTACCTACTATATAGTAGGAGAAATACATATATATACTCAGCTACTATATAGATGGTAAATATGCGGTTTGGGACGCAGCCCACAGCTTCAAATGGTTGTCTATTAGCACATATAGCATGACAAATAATTAACTGCACCTGAAGCATTTGTAAAATAAAAAATAAAAACACCCAAAACTGCATACGATACCATAACAAAGACCAACTTTTGATACGTGAAATTGTGGAGGGACGTCGGACGGTGTGGCATGAGGACATAACGACGTGTGCCATTAATCGTTCTACTGTATATTCTATAACATGAAAAACGGGAACAAAAAAGCGACTCATGTAAACACCTTAATCACAATATTATCTTATTCAGAATAAGGTCAATAATTAGATTATTGCTGTCCATGTAAACGCAGTCAGAGATAATATTAAGGATTTGGATTTATCAGATGAAAGAAGTGGATGACTAACCCTCGTGGACAAAGCGGATCCCAAACTTATATTTATATACCAGCATATATTTGTTTCATTTTGTGTTCATTACGATTATAATAGTCCACTACGAATAGATTATTATTTGCTAGAGCAGGTGGAGCTTTCTTGTTCTGAGAGTTTTTTATTTTTATTTCACTGAATGTATATGAACGTAAAAGGCTTTATTTCACAGTGTTCAAAATGAAAATACAAAAACAATATTGTGGCAAAAGTGTACATTATTTATTTCAAGGGCTGAATGGCACCCAATCACTGAATCACTTCTAAATTCATCCAGGTAAAACGCATGCAAAGCTCAACAGACAAACCCGCTCTAAACAACTCAAGTGCAACCATCTGGAATGATTTAGTTCTTGTAAAAGCCTTTTAATTCATGCTTGATTCATCCCCCAATAGGTCAACCATCACTCCTGATGTAGCTCCCTGGTGTAAGCCCTTGCTGAAAGTACCAAGCCGCTCAATGCAACCTCAGATTTCCCAGCAGACTGAGTGAAATGGAAACGGTCCACAGACGAAGATTACATTGATTACAAAGTGTTTACAGTGTGAAGATGGTTCCATTTGAACAGACATCACTCAGCTCACTCAGTCGCACCAAAGAAATACAGCAAATAGGCTAAAATAAATAGTTAACTTGAGTGGGTTTTTTGGGGGGTTTTAAAAAAAGATTCCATCAGATGTGATTGAACTTAAATATGATAGTAAAACACGTATATGTGTGAACAGTTTTTAGTGTAGTCATGAAGTTTCGGATTAGTCACTGAAAACTCTGTCTGTTCTGCTGCTGGGTCGAGTCTGACTGCGTATCACCTCAAGCAGCCCCGTCTTCTGGAAAATGGCTGGAGGATAACACACTCGAGCTTAAAGGATCACAGTGACACAGAAAGTGACCCAGGCTGAAAGTCACTACTAGCGAATAATACTCTTGATTGTAACTTTCGGTCTATAAAACGTGCACTTGTACATCGCTATTTGCAAATGTGTACAAAATGTCTTGCAAATGAACCAGAAATTCTGCAAACACCCACCAGGGAACATGTGGTCATGTGATTTTTGGTTTTGGCAGCACTCTATTATGTCCTAGATTTCTTCTTTCGCGAATTCTTTCACTTACTAACACGACTGCAAGCTTGGTCAGTGAGGACTCAAAGATATCTGCCAAAAGTCACTGGACCAGATGCCCAGATGGCATTTAGCAGTTTTTCATTTTTATTTGCAAAACATTTACATTCACAAATGGTGATTTACCCAACAAAGAGTGCTTCGTGTTTACAGATAGTTCTGACTGCAAAAAACGCAATTAGGAGAATGTTACACTTACAAAACGAACTCCACACTTGGCCTAACCAACAGGCCCGTTTTTATCACTGATATTAATACCAATTATTATATAATACCTATAATAATACCAATTACAATATCATTAATCATTTAAAAAAAAAGTTTTCCTCAGAAAATCATGTCTATATATGATATATAATGTATTTTTATTACACAATTATTGTGTGCCTTTCCTGAGTCTCTACCACAAAGCCTGCTTTCTCAACCCGTTATCCAGCAGACCTCCGATAGTCATTATTACTTATTAGCTTGCTAATAGCATTCTCACCAAAGAGAGAAGGATTTTGCATGTCAATACAAGCAGGTGACATATTTGCATTTGAGGAACAAATTAAGGCATTTATTTGCTGCTTTGTAACAATAATGGCTTACCGCTCGTGCTGAGGAGAGAGCTTTGTGTATCATCCCAAATTGCACACTAGTGTACTGGATAGTATGTGTAAAGTGCATCACTTTATCTAGTGCAATAGCTTGCTAGCTAGAACGATATGCATACTGTTTTGTGAGTTGCTGTATGTCGATTGCCTGACCAATCACAGTCAATTATCCATGAATGAGATTTCAGTGTCTAAATCAATCTGAAAACCACCGGAAATAATAATAATAAAGCTGACTTTCACGTTACGAGCCCATTAATGAAAAGATCGTTCTGATCAGTACTAAACTTCAGATAATGTATTTTGCCATATATATATATATATATATATATACACACAAATAAACCGTTTTCCATTGCTGTCAATTTCTACTAAACATCGAACACTCACATGTTAATGAAATAAGTAATAATATCAAAATTAAAACATGATTATAAATGCAATCTCCTGAAACCTCTGTTTCATGTCTGAACAAAGATAAGGTGTGTGAAATTGCCACTCATTTTCTAAATACATTATTATTATTGTCAGATCATCAGCATTATTCCTCAGTTTCTTCTGACTTCTGTCAATAATCTAAAAAATTTAAATACAGCTGATTTAAAAATCAGACCAGTCTCACCCCACATATTTGGAAAAGGTGATGTAGAACTTGTGCGTACACACACACACACACACACACACACACAAATCTCAAATGTGCTCTTAATCTAAATAGAACTTCAAAATACTAAGGATGTGAGCACTGTAATAAATCTATCTGCATAAGCATACACCCCCCCCCCCACATGCATGCGCACACACACACACAAACGCACACACACACCATCCATCTTTCTAACACAGTGTATGTTAACTAATTGATTGAGTGGTGCATTTAATCGCACTTGTTTTGGTAAACACTGTGTTCAGTGTGTACTGTGGAAATGGGATGCTAATTGCTAAATAACAATGCACGTACTTCTGAAAATTCTTGTACATAATTTACATGCTTGCATGAACCCATTCATTTCTAAAAACGCAAACTGAGATCTCATATAAACCCTCTTATAGCAGTCCTCAAAAGTCACAACTTGGATTTAAATTATAAATGATATACAAGTGATGTATTATTTAAATATGATATATATACACACAGCGTGAGTTACTATATGATGTATATACACACAGACAGTTCACTACACACTATATTATGTTTTACATCTGAGATGATAGAACTCTGTGGCTGCAGTAACAAAGTAAATGACTTGTTGGTGTACAGTGATTAAGGAAGAAGTAAGCTGAGCAGCTCAGTGGATTTTAATTAGCCTGCCATATAGAAAATGTATGTTATTAAGCATCATCCGATTAAACAGTGACAGCAAGACTTCTTCTGCTTAAACGAGTAGAATAAGAAGTATACTGGACAGTCTGCTTTGCCAGAGACAAACAGCAGTGAGGGAAAATTGATTTGCTGTGTGGTGTGTTTAAAAAAGAATAATAATAATAAACTTTGATTTTAAAAATCATCGCTGTACCTAACACTCATCTTATTAAGGTATCATTTACTTGAAGTTATTTGAGTGAAAAGAATTTTCTTTCCAATCCCCATTTCCCACCAATCAGTCAGTTCTCCCATATCATACAACAACCACTAACCAGGGAGGGTGAAGGCTAACGTGCGCTTCCTCTGAGACACGTGAAGTCAGTCACGCACAGCTTGAAAGCATTATCTACCATCTTCCGCATTCGTGAGCTCACGGATGCCCCCAATTGGCCAGTGTTGCTGTGATTGATCCTGCAACTGGAAGCTCCCACCCAGAGAGCATGTCCAATTTTGCGCCTTTAGCTCCTGGTCACGGGTATCTATGGCACTGTTGGGATTAAACTTGTGATCTCCTGACAATAGATCAAACATTTTTCTTTTGCAATTTCTCACATTTGCCTAAAATGTTGTTTGTACAATCACCATAATGATCCAGTCACCAGACCAAATGCAAACCTGTTTCCACCATAAAAAAAAAAAACTGTCAAAAAAAAAGAAGTATTTTTTTCAGCTGGTGTTTAGCTATTCATTGTGAAGTCTTGCAACTCCATGCATCTGAATAAGTTCTGTGACTTGTTATTGCTTTATCACGTATTCAACCCTTGCTATGTTTTTGAATTTTGTCTTCGCTGTATATTACTGATTGTGTTTTGACCTTTGTCGGGCTTACTGTTTTGGAACGTGGATTGCGATTTCACCCTGTTTGCCAAGATCTGAAATAAACCTTGTTGCACATGAATCTTCACTATGCTTCAGAGTCTGCCTTGTTACACTTAAATAATGAGTTTCTTGAAAACAATATTCCCATGATAGTGTTATTTTTGTTACATTCACAACCACTGGTAAAGCATGCGAACAGTTTTCTTGTCTAACGTGGGCTGTGCTTGTATAGTCGGCGCTTGGGATTGACAATCATTGCAGAAAGCTGTGATGACCTGAAAAATGTTTCATGTTTATGTAACTCTTTCCTATTCTGCACTCATGGCCATTTAATGTTTACTCTACACTGTTGGGGAGTAGCACTGCTTGCATCCTATAAGATGTCACAAATAGTTCTGGATAGAGCAATCAAGCTTGGCTAAAATATAACAGTCATTTAAAGTTTAATGAAGAGTATTTTTAATATGAAATGATTACATTTCTGGCATGCTCTTACAGCAATATAACCAACAATAGTACCTGATTTGCATTTTCCTCCAGGCAGGTCACATGACATGACAAGATCAGCCAGTAAAACAAAAGCTGCATTTTGTATATTATATATCTTTACATTTACATTGTCTTTTGAAAAAAAAAGTAAATATATAGAGCAGTTTTGTGCACGTTTTACATGCCTTCATTTTGTATTATTATATACAGTAAACTGAAAGTGAAAATAAGTGTCAGTGCAAGAGTCTTACACTGAATATTACACTGCATGGTTCATGATATTTTGAATTGAATTCAAATCTGTAACTAGGAAAACACACAATGTTTATAAAGCATTTCACAGCAAGCTCTCGATCCTGTCCATAGTAATTGTACTCATTAGGACAGAAAACACAACACCTGATTCTAGAGGCCACGCTCGTCCTTCGACACTCAATTTGTCTTGCATGATGAGGTCATATATAACAACCGTCATTATCATTTCAGTTCGCTCCTCATACTGACACTGCGTTACTTATCGTAATCACATGCATCCACCTGAAGATGGGCAACCCCCACTCATTAGAAATTGAGCTATTTTTGATTGACTCCACAACTTTATTTTTTTTTTGCCTGTGTCTCGCCGTGCTCGTCCGCCCCATGCCTAATCAGGATCCGTACTTGACATGTTTCACGGAGACACGTTCTCTGTGCGCAGTGACCTTCCATGCAAGCAAAGAGACTCATTGGGCCCTTGAGGGTAATTTAGAAGTGCCGTGCCTCTGCAAGACAGCTCCATCATGGCTGCCTAGCTATTTGGGGCACCTGGCACCTGTTAGCTTTGCAGCATCCAGTGTACACACAACCAAAATCATTACTGCCAATCACTGAGATGGGACGATATTTACAAACAAAAACATAACAACAAAATCACAGTGACTTAAGCAGGACAGCTGAATTCTCAAATTCATTCAGGCGTAGGTGAGAGGAGGATTTAAGGGTAGAAATGTGTTCTTTCCAGTAAGCTTCAAGCCTCAGGCTAACTATCTGCGCAAACTGTGTGCTAAAAATTCGCCACTGGTTCATTCCGCACGGCTGGACGGCCTGGGTAGAAATATCCAAAAACAATTATGAGAGCAGAGGGGGCTGATTCATCCCCTTGTCCAATTTGTTTCATAGTTGCCACAGCCTGCGAAGCTCCACAGTGGATAAACCCACAACCATGTGACTCAGGATCACTGCCAGCACAATGAAAACACGCACAGATGATAGATGATAACACACTCAGATGATAATACACAATGCAGGACTATCCAAACAGCCCTGAAATAAATTCAGGGCCAAGATTCAAGTAGAAATTAAAAACAGATCATCAATGAACAAGATATAAACCTTGGACAACTAGATATATCTTGTGCAAAACAGTCTAAAGGTTTTGTTTATTCCTATTAGAAGACTTTTCAATCAAAATGCAAAGTGGGAGGAAAAATTATGATCGCTCAACAACTGGCACAAAAAGGTGCATTTATGAATGCTTGTTATAACCAAGAGCTGTACTGAATTATTTTACACGGCTCTCATTTCCATAAGAGCTCCAGGTTCAAAGCGCCATCAGTTCTAAAGGGAAAATTACAATGGAGCCAAATTGGCTTCTTAAAAGCTCATTACTGTGGAACACAGAGCATGTAGAATAAGGAGGGAACTGAACACTCACCATTCTCCGTGTTTTCGTGCTCAGTGTCCGTCAGAGTCAGGTTGGAGTTGGCTCTGCTGGACAGACATGAGCTGCGGCCTGACTTCATGTTTCCTCGTCCCCACAGGCGGATGGCGTGCTCTGGGGACACAATCCCGTCTGTCTCGGTGTCTGCGTCTGAGCCTACGCTGAGTGAGTAGTCACGGTGTGGCATTGCCATGTCTGAGCGGTATGCCACCATGCGAGGAGCCATGGGCTCACCAAAGCCCAGATCTCGCAGAGAAAAATCTGCTCCTAAAAAGCAAATTCACAAAGAAACAAGTGTCAAATGTGTATCTGTACATACACGATTGAGCCCCATGAACTCCCAGGATCCATCAGTAGGTCCAGAATTACATTCCTCACTCTCTACTTACTGTATATGCCTTTCCTATTAGTTTCACTGCTGTTACTGAACAATTATTTACTGAAAAGTAAACACATTTAAGTTGAAGACCTGAATAAGTTCTTCAAATCAGAAGGAAGATGCTACGTGGTAGTAAGTGCTACGGAAAATGATGCGCATTCTGTATAGTCATTCATGAATGGAAAAATAACATAAAATGAAAAAATACATAAAGACAACCTGGACCTCCAGTAAAATAGAAAAATGAAAGTACTGTAGCGTTGACATTTGACAGTTTGATGCACATGGCAACTGCATCTACAGGCACTACAACGTGGAGTACTTGAACTTTGCCAACTTTGAAAAACGATGTCTAATTAGCATTCACTTTCCACCAGATTTTTTGACATGTTTTATTTCTACCATGCTATGTGGGCACTTAATATCCACTTGAACTGTAGCGTCCAAGTGCTAAACAGGGAGTGATTTAAATCCCGACTAATTTGAAAAGTTCCCATTTACACAGCAGTGCTTTAGAACACCTGCGCTTCATTCTGGCAACAACAAAAAAAGAAAAGGAAAAACCAATGCTGCAACAAAAGCATATTAATATTCTCTGGAGCACATGGCATTATACTATATACTGTGGAATAATAGTAGATACATTATACACTTAACCATGCTGATTGATTTAACAGTAACAGGCACAAGATTAATACATTTACTACAACATTTATTTCATTAGTATAGAATAGTACCCTTTTTTCTTGATTACACATATTCATTTATAATTTAATGTCAATCATTATTCTTGTTATATCTTCTTTATGTTGTTCTAAAAAGCAGGAAGCTATCTAAGTCACTTAACTGAAGCTTGATATTGATATCTGGCTCTATATGTGTATTATTACACTACTGTTATTCTCGTATTATAATAGAGGCATGAAATCAAATAAAATCAACAGAAACTAATTAAATTGGTAACTGCAATTATGTGTATGACAATTAATCTTAATCTTGATAGACCTTATGTCAGCTTATTTCAGCAAACCCTTCCCAGAACCAGCTCAGTGTATTAATCAGACAATATAGAATAAGTAACACAATAGGAAATGATTCATTTGTGGTACACCTCTAGTAACCATAATAGTTATTAGATCAAGCACTAAAGTTCTGATCTGCAGTATTCCGACTACCTCTATGATAGAGTACATGATGTCAGAGTCAGTTCTGATTAAGCATGACAGGGTGTGTTGTAAAAGGAAAACAATCAACGACAAGGTCATGTCATGGTGAGTTACTGTTACCACCCCAAAGTTGATTATTTTCCAATAAAAGTTCTTCCCAAAGAACCAATATATGAATGACACATTGTGCATTTGACCTGTACATACAGTATTATGACCAGTCCATGAAACAAGTTTCTTCTATCACGTGCATATTAACAGCTGTAAACAGCCTCTCATTTTTTTCTCGCTCTCATGAAATCTTGAAAAAATTTTTTAAAAACCCCCACAGTTTATGGTCTGACCTGAAGACTTTCCTACATCAGAAACTTAAAGCGCCAGCATTACCTCTGATTGTTCTGCTGGAGACTTCCTTTGTAAAATGCTAAATAAATTCCTTCTCAAAGAAACTTCACCTTATCAACAAACAATATTTTTTTTCACCATTTGCCATAGAAATCCATGTTTAAGTCGTTACTACAGAAACAATAATGCATTAGAACGAGTGCATTCATATTCATATTTAACTGCTATTATAGAAAATTAATCAACATCTGCCCAATCAATTTTTTTTAACAGATGTCAAACTCGATTCTGTAGAGATCTGTGTTTTCTAACACAAAACTCACTCTATGCAGTCTTTGGTAGTTATCAGATGAGAAATGGGTAGGTTAACGTGCTGAGACTTTCCAGGACTGAAGTCTGCCACCCCTGAATTAGAAGGTCATAAAAGACATCCGTGGACTGGCATTGGCATTCACCCCAGCCTCTCTCTTTAAACTCCTGCTGGGCTAATGGCAGGGCTACAATGCAGCCTTTTATCTATTTATGTTTGGATGCTGCGTTTTTTTAATGACTGAAAGTAAATCTAATTAACAGCAAACCAAATCTTCACAGTGTTTTCTCCACTAATTGCTCGAATGTGATCCCTTTGTGAAGCATATCTCAGGGATGCAGTGCCTATCTCAGAAAACCTGCTGATACTTATGGAGCTTTTCATGTCAACAGCTGAATGTAACAGATATACACTTCAGCGTGAGGTGGGGAAAAAAGAGAAGAATGATCTGAAAACCAAGGTGACTCTGCTATTTAAAATTTCATCAAAAGGATATGGAGTTATAATGATACACAGGTTCATCCTGACACTCATCATGGAGATCTAACGAGTATGGTCTGGCAATGGTGAATTAATTAGACTGTAGACGTTAAACCAGATTGTTTGGATATCCAGTATGCCAGCACCTTCATTATTTTTATCTATTTCTGCGAAGTGCAAAGCTCTGAATGACATCACATTATTAGTTGCCCATTACTGGAGTATAGCAGAATATGAACTGTTCACTTTAAAATGATTATTTATTTACTTATTATTACTTCGAGACTGTCCAACCAGCATGGAGTACTGTAATTGGTTTAAGTCTCAGGACCTTGTCTTTAGCCCCTACCTTGCCTGCTGAACTCGTCCACTTCATGGTGCACTACATCTTTGACACGTGTGCCGTAGGCCACTCGGGAGTCCTGCTCAAAGGCTTTGAGGGTTTCGCTGGAGCTGTATGACTTGGGCTTGAGCTTGCCATCCTCACTGTCGGCTGAAGAGCTGGTGTAGCGGCGTTCTGTGTCCCGCCGTGCCGTCAGAGAGCGGTACGGTCTGCGTTCCTTCACTTCCATCATGAGCTCTTCTTGTTTCTCCACATCAAATGGAACTGAGCTGGTTTAGCCCCTGTAAGTCTAAAACGGGAAATGATATGAAGTTATGGGGGTGCTTTTATTCTTTAGACATGCTATGATGATGCTTTGCGTCTGCATTTAATTCATATGACTCACGTGGCCCAGTAACATGCATTTCAAACTGTGAAATGGAGTGAGGTAGTGAGGCAATTTCCTCAGCTCCAATTTAAACCTTTTCACATTTGTTCAGTGTCGCTGTAAAAATATAATGTAGTTAAATATTTTTTGATGAGGGTTACAAAGAAATATATTAAAATATCACGCAATTGCTACCAATATTTTATGCCTTGGTCTTTGGAAAACTGTGTACATAAATGTTTTACAGCATATTAAATGTATTACTATTATTGTTGTTGTTGTTGTTGTTATTGTTATTATTATTACTGGTAGTAAAAGGAATTGTGCTGTAGTAGAAACTGCAGAAACTGATGCAGCAGCAGCGGTAGTAATAGTGGTAATAGTAGCATTATAGTAATAATTAGTAAGTTGTATTAGTATTAATACTACAAGAGAGTATTAGTTGTCACTGGTAACTGTAGTAGCAGTATAGGAATTATACTATACGAAGATAGCCTTTACTGTCACATACTCAAGTAATGCAAAATTCTTTCATATACATCTTTCCTTTCCTTTGCAATCTCACTGCACAACCTAGACAACAGGTCTACCATGATAGCAACAATCCCGGAGCAGAGAGGGTTAAGGGCCTTACTGAAAGGTCAGTGCTGAGCCGTGAACTTATGACCTCCTGATCAGAAGTGCCTTAACCATGGAGCCAGCACGTCCTCAGTAGTAGACTAAAAGCAGTAACAATAGTAGCAATAACATTAGTTAATTAGCAGTAGTAATATTAGTATTATTATTATTATTATTAGTAGTAGTAGTAACAGTAGTAGGAAAACCACTAGTAGCAGTAATATTAGCACTACTAGTACTAGTAGTAGTAGTAACAGTAGTAGGAAAAACTTTAGTAGCAGTAATATTAGTAGTAGGAAAATCACTAGCAGCAGTAATAGTAGTAGTAATAGTATCAGTAGTTGTAAAAACACTAGTAGCAGTAGTAGTAACAGCAGTAGTAAAATCACTAGTAGTAGTAATATTAGTAGTAGTAGCAGTAACAGTAGTAGTAAAATCACTAGTAGTAGCAGTA
This sequence comes from Ameiurus melas, assembly GCA_012411365.1. NCBI lineage: Eukaryota > Metazoa > Chordata > Actinopteri > Siluriformes > Ictaluridae > Ameiurus > Ameiurus melas. The sequence continues at coordinate 22,575,589 of CM022759.1, forward strand.
ACAGTAGCAGTAAAAACACTATTAGCAGTAATATTAGTAGTAGTAGTAATATTAGTAGTAGTAGCAGTTGCAGTAGCAGTAACAGAAGTAGTAAAAATACTAGTAGCAGTAATATTAGTAGTAGTAGTAATATTAGTAGTAGTAGCAGTTGCAGTAGCAGTAGGAGTAACAGAAGTAGTAAAAACACTAGTAGCAGTAATATTAGTAGTTGTAACAGTAGTAGTAAAAACACTAGTAGTAGTAATATTAGTTGTAGTAGTAATATTATTAGTAGTAGCAGTAGTAGTAACAGAAGTAGTAAAAACACTAGTAGCAGTAATATTAGTAGTTGTAACAGTAGTAGTAAAAACACTAGTAGTAGTAATATTAGTTGTAGTAGTAATATTATTAGTAGTAGCAGTAGTAGTAACAGAAGTAGTAAAAACACTAGTAGCAGTAATAGTAGTAGTGCCGTTGTTATTTTTTCTAATGCTCCCATCATTTTAATGTCTCTGATGAAGGTAATACTCTAAACATGGCAAAATCATGTAGAAAAGAAGTTTCACGCTTATTTTTCCTTCAGTCCCTTCAGACAAAAGTAAATTCAGACAAACACTGAAATATATTTTTGTGCCATTTCATGCCATTGATAAGTCGGCATGTGATGAGAGTAAGCAAAATTAAACAATGCCTTGCTTTAGATGATCCTCAGCTTGGCGTTTATCCCTTTTTCAGCCCAAACTTCCACAGCAACATTTCTGTGGGTTTGATAAAAACATAGAAGCACACAGCGCAAGAAGCCAGTGGGATTCATTTTGATAAAATACAGCGCAACAAATCTTGTGGTCATAAACTTTATGGTTTGAGTCCTGTCACAAATACCACCCACCCCACCCCACTCCCCATTTTATGAGCATCAGAGAGAAATGGAGCACTTCCAGCTGCTTTTTAAGTGGCAGGTGTCCTTCCATGGTCGAGAGCAATACTGCGGCCCATCAACTCTAATCATAAACATAAAACCCACAGAGGTGGTCACCGACAAGACAAAACTATAAAAATCCATAAAATATGTAAGAAAATAAAATTAATTACGAACATATGTGGAAACAAAAAATATTCATGCTGATAGCTCCATCATTTCCACAGCCCCATATATTCACTACATACGTGTGCAATATGCTAATGTTCTGTATGTTTTGAACTAGGTTTCTGTATTTGCATTTTGCATATCATAGGGAAAGAACACCCTGTCATGTTAGGTGAAACAAGTGAAAAATACCTGATAAATGTCTGGATGAGGAACCTTAACCAATCTGCAATCTGATGTCAGGCATGTTGTAATGGAAGCTTGCCATGCAACAGTTTGCATGCTAATGTAATTGCGCAATATAAAGTAGCTGGAGGCGGAAGTGAAAACAAAATGGCTGTGGCGCTGAGATGAATTGCTTCACTTCAGCAATGAAATGGTGCCTTGGTGAGGTTATGGGTGTGGACAGCGATTTATAGGGCTCCCTGTTGTCCCCCAGCAGGTAATCACATGATATTGTGTGACCATGAACAGGCTTAGAGCATGTCGATGTGGATTTATAAAGTTGATTAGAGGTTGGGTCATTGTTTTCTCTGGGGCTTGGTTAAAGTGGAGAGATTTCCCCACTTGATTCATTTAATTTGCTCCAGTCAAGCTCTGTGCAAATTCTGGCCTCCAAACCAAGTGTGTCATGCAGCACAGGGCTGAATTATGTGGATTCACCTGAGAATCAAACTCATTCTATGGGCTGGAGGATGCTGCCTTAAATGGGCAGTAAACTGATTCACCATCTTATGAGTTTTATATGGATTGCAGCTTTGCAACGGGTGATCACCAACAGTGTCATAACTCAAAGCAGCAGTATGGTTTTATGAGTGCTGGTTAAACATCTACAAAATTAAGAAGTGTAAATCTGCTTGCATAGCAAAAAAATAAAACTTCTATTAACATTATTTTCTGATCTCAATTCACAACATACAAGTAGATAAGTATAAAGCTCCTTAAAGCTAGTATACTATAAATGTATTGAGATAGACTCGCAGTCCGCAGTAAACTAGACGAAAGCCCCCTCCTTCTATAGGCTCTTTGTTGTCAAGCCCATTGTAGCAGAAGGGTCACCTTTTGTATGGACTGACAGCTAAAAAGATGGTTGTGATTAATGGCTGCGAGACCTCGGCGCATGGACCTCAGCCATTGACAAAAACAGCCTTTCTCTTAAAGACTCGAGGGAGTCCTTCAGCTGCCGATTCTGCATTGCAGAGCCTTTTGCTTCCGGGCTACTAATTTTTTTTTTGCATTTACCGAAGGTTCTCTGGACTATGCTAATGCATTTAAGGCCTTATGTTGAAGTTTGGGGGTTGTTTACATGCATTGTCTTAATTCCAAGAGAGTTGGCCTCAGAGAAACATCCTCAATGCCTTTGCGCATATGCGTTCATGTTGTTGTTGGACGGCTGGTATGTGTAAGGTTGTACCTTTAAGGCCATGGGAAAGCGTTCAGTCCTTTTCAATAAAGCAACTGGCATCACAAGCACTATGACAGCTGGTGCTTCGTGCAAATACATATATTTGAAAGCAGAGCCGTGACTGACTGGCATGCTGCTACTAAGAATTTAAGCTCAGGTTCGCTGAAAAACTAAGAGAACATTCTCACTTTTGTTTTTCTTTGATAGAACATTTGGTGGTATGAATAAACTGGAGAAAAAAGGGGAGACGCGTCTGTTTTTATCTAATCCCTGGAGTTCAGCAGCGGCTAAAAACAGGATAACAAGAATCTGAAAGCCTTGGATTTATGCCCTGTTGTACAAGCCATGTAAAATAACAGAATATGACTGACAGAAGAAATGTAAAGGAAACGTAACCAATCTGCAGCAGTTTCCAACATGTCAAAAATATGAAAATACTTTAGTGCATTAATAACACATTCACTGTTATTTCTCCTTCAGTTTGTCACTCAAAATGTAAAAAAAAAATCTGATGCAATGTTGACATAAGCGAGTGCTAAACTGTATATCTACTCTTCTTAACTTCCTGCTGTCCCTAGAGGCAAATTGCACCTTATTGCACCTTATTATCCCACCTGTTGTGTTTATTTTCAAAGCTTTGGCTGGCCACAAAGTAGGGCTCTAAAATGTTGTCTGAAAGGTATATTTTGCAGACTGATTTTGTCCCTGTAAAAAATTATATATATATATATATATATATATATATATATATATATAAAATCAGACTATTAAATATAGTTTATTATGTAATGATACACAATTCATGTTTGCTTGTTCCATGAAAAAACTACAAACTCCCATTCCTGTACAAACACAAACTTTGCTTATTTTGAATAAAGCAATGAAGCACAAGGAAAGCAAGAGGGATTGTAAAGCACGTCTTGAGGGCCAGGACCGCGGTGTTAGCCCCAATTTGCCACATTCCAGTGTCTAAATAGTCTCAAAAACTGATTATAATTGGGAATATACAATAAGGTTGATCTCAATGACCCTTATTAATTAGATTATACTGTATAATCAAATATATATATATATATATATATATATATATATATATATATATATATATATATATATATATATATATTTTTAAAAATCAGTGAAAGAACCATGATTTGTGGTTATATATTAATAATAATAATAATAATAATAATAATAATAACCTCCACCAAAATCCAATAAATTGGATTAGCCACAGTATTCTGAATTTAAAATTTTTTTTTTTTTTTTATTTTTTTTTTTAATAAATTTTTTTTTTTTTTTTTTTTAAAATTTTTTTTTTTTTTAATTAAATAATTATTTTTTTAAAAAAAAAATTTTTTATATAAAAAAATTAAAAAAAAATTTTTTTTTTTTTTTTTTTTTTTTTATTTTTTTTTTTTTTTTTTTTTTTTTTTTTTTTTAATTATACTATCTGACCACATGCACAATTCTGACTCGTTTTTGTTAATTAGGAGCTTTGCTGTATTTATAGTACTTGTATGCACCTTTCTCCTTGAAATTCTCGTTGTTATAAACTCACTATTTTTGTATCCGTATTTGTTTCATGCACACAGTGTTATTCCTGTTGTCCATTAGGTGTATTTGTTTTGTGTTCGTGGTGTTAACATAAGATGGTAAAAATGGGGGTGGAATTAGTTCGTAAGTCGCCATACGTGACTACGAGGGGTGTAACGATACACAGCTCACAATTCGATACATATCACGAAACTGGGTTCACGACACGATAGGTATCATAATATTTTGAACAAAATTAATAAATGAAACTGAAATTCAAATAACAGATTTATTTCCAAAGCATTAACAAGTTTCTATAACTTTCTTTGTTGTACATACAACTTAAAGAATTTACAATATTTTAAGATTTAATTTTACCTTCTGTATGTAAATTAACAATTGACTAGGTGGGTCACTGCACAATAAAACTGAATTTTAAATTGAGATAGCTGAAACCTAAGCGAGAACTTCTTAAAGAAGTAAAAATGGCTAAATAAAAAATAACACTAAAATAAATACTGTTCCATCCAGGTAAGTTCAACTTACTTGTTTAGGCTACTTACAGTTTGTTATTTTTTAATGCAGATGGAGCGCAGGAAGTGATTTTTAACATAGGAAGCAGTATCACAAACTCAAAATGCCTACAAAAAACTACAAAAAAAACTACAGGGAGTTTTAATCGTGTACCAAAAGTTGTTGTTCATAGGGGGGAGAGGCAACAGGAAAAAGTGGCTTGTAAACCTGTATATGTAAATACAACTTACATATGCTATGTTTATGTAACGTTAGTTGTTTCTGCACTTTGTAAAGTTATTCTTTCGCGATGATCTGTGCATTTAGTGGCGTTTCGGTAGACCTTTGAGAGTGGTTAACAACCTAATAACAAAGTAAACAACCATAATGCTAACATCGAGAGGCAGAGCAGCATTGAATGTTTGTTGCTGGGTTAATCCACAGGACAAAAAAGAAATGCCACTCACCTGAACAAAAACCAAATGATAATCGTTATGGAGCACCTTGGTACTGAGGTCGTTGACACAACCACTAACAAAAAAGTTGCATGGCTCCATATTATTGTATGCTTTCAATTGTTTTCTGGAGTAGAAACATGTCTGGAGGACAAGGTAGTTGCTTATATATCTACCACCTTTAACCCATGACACAGTTTAAGATGTTGCCTTCCAGAGCTATAAAACATTTCACTAATATATTATTATTTTTATTATTATTATTATTCACTAATATAGTCAGTGAAACTCCATTAGACTTTATTTATTATCAAATATATGGAACATGAGATTCTGAAATACAAACCCGACCTGTAAAAAGGCAAAGCTTTACAATCCAAAGCTGTAATTGTATCTAAAAAAAAAATTTTTTTTAATTAGTAAAAGCAGGCTCGTTTTCATTCAGCAGATCTATTCATTCAGCAATCTGAGCTAAGTGGAATTATTCAGTCCTCCAATGCAGACACAAATCTCCAGCACTATTATCTGCCATCTGAGCCATTTTGTGGTTTGGCATACAGAATAATATTGTTCCTTTCCCTTAAGCGATGGAAACAAGTGTGTGCTGCTCAACTGATGGTTTAGATTATGATAAACTTCTGGAGATGATTACACTGATGAATAGAATTTGTTAAAGTACAACAACAGTTGTCGAGGGAAAAGCAGACTTGACCACATGAGACTGTAAGCCACAGGAAAAGGGAACGTTCTGCTCAGTAAGGGTAAGTTTACCAGCACTGGGCAGTCTCATGCGTGAACCCATCAGCATGCTTGTGAAATTCTACCTCAGGCAAACATAATGAAAATGGATGCAATATGTTGAGCTTAAAACATAAGAAGCTTACATGGAATCACCTGCCTTTAGGAGGTCAATAAACACATGCCACTGGTCACATGCTAGATATCTGAATTAATGCTAGCTCTCATGCTTAAACAATTCACAAATTTCCACTGCTATAAACCACCTAGTAAGTAAGATCCCACAACTTTGACCCAAAAGGACACTACAAGAGAATACAATACGGTTAGGAGGTGCACAAAGAAATGTGTGCTTTTTCCATGCATGCTAATAATGCCTAATGCTAGTCAACTAGTTAACATAAGATAATTTGACAGGATTTCTGAGAGGAACATTGTCATATTTACAAATGTACATATTCAGTACTAATGCTACATAGCTAGCCAAAATAAGATAATTTTCTGAGGGGAGTTCTAAAGCCATATTTATAAAATGATGATGATATTGAGTGTTTATTAATCACAAATACATTACAGCACAGTGAATTTATTTTCTACGTATACCCCAGCGTTTCAGGAAGCTGGGGTCAGAGCGCAGGGTCAGCCATGACACAGCGCCCCAAGAGCGCCCCAAGAGCGCCCCAAGAGCAGTGAGGGTTAAGGGCCTTGCTCAAGGGTTCAACAGTGGCAGCTCGGCTGCGCCTAGAGCCGTAACCGCTAAGCCACCACTGCCATATTCAATGCCAGTGCTAGCTATCTAGTAAAAAAGAATAGAATTTGACAGGATTTCTGAAAGAAAATCTAAGTCATGTTTATATATTCACTGCCAATGTTAGCTAACTACTAATATAAATACATTTGACGGGATTTCTGAAAGAAACATTAAGTCATATTTATAAATGTTCATATTCAGTACCAATGCTTCATAGCTAGTTAAAATAACATAATCTGACAGATTTCTGAGAGGAATTTATAAATATTCATATTCATATCACTGGCAGTGGTAGCTATCTAAGATGAGTTGACAGCATTTTAGTTTTCATAGTGTTGTTGACCTGGACTAAGCAGCTTAGAGTAGATGCAGAAACAGTACTTGTATTCACTGCATAAGAAAACTGTAAGGTATTTTAGCTAGGAGAGAATGAGCTTTAAAAGACATTTTGTGTATTTAAAAAGAGCAGTGCAAACTCCGGATAACTCAGTGTAGTCAGTATTTGAGGTTTCCATCCACCTTTATATTTTAACCCGTTAAACTGCGTGCCCATTTTTCCTGCTTCCAACACATCAACTTCAAGAACTAACTGTTCACTTGCTGCCTAATTTACCCCACCCCTTGACAAGTGCCATTGTAACAAGATAATCAATGGTATTCACCTCACCTGTCAGTGGTTTTAATGTTACGGCTGATTGGTGTATAGTTAAAATTGCAAACCTTTGTGTGAAAACCTCCATTATGACAGCAGTTGGAGTCTTCTCTGCCGTTCCCTCTTCCCTGCTCAAACACAACCACATCAACTCACGAAGGAGCTGTTAATTAGCTGACTACTTGAATCAGGTGTATTACGTCAGGAAAAAACAATTATGGGTCGGGAGCCGCTGCCTTAAAGAGAAACCTAGACACCCAGAGTCATAACAGAACTGAGGAACTTGGATTACATCCATACAGATCTAAGAGTGGCCTGAAAGCACCACTCACTTCCTTTGCAGAGGCCCTTTCACATGCTTGCTCAGCTCTGAGAAAGGTGTGTTTTTAATAGACGAGGATGGAGAGAGGAGGATGGGGAGAATTCAATTCAGCAGTCTTGAACAAGATAGAGGAGGCATAGCAGAGTGTCTAGTGGGGTTTTGCGTGCACATGTACATGTGAGTGTGTGTGTGTACACACGGGAGGTTGTGTTATTCAGAGTCCTCCTGCTTCCAGGATCAAACAGAGAAGTCTGGCAGCATATAAAAACAGAATTGGTAAAAGCCTTAATGTAAACAAAAAGTAGCCAAGACCTGCTGCTGCTGTATTCTCCCTCCAACTAATCACTTTCCTGACATTGTAGGCTACAGGCAGAGAGCAAGAGAGCAAGGGAGTAGGCCTACAGCTAGTGTAATGCTTTCAATCCATCCCAGTAAATAACAGAGAGGGTGGCACTGGTGAATAGGGAGGGTGTACGAGGTACATTTATTCACTTTCCACACTGATGTACATCCCTGACCTTGGCTGAAGCCATCAAATGTTAACAGCACAGTGTTCAGCAAGAAAAGGTTGGGTTATTCATTAACAACGCCAAAAGGAGACATAAATTGTTTTCAAGAGAGGGCTATGACCATGCTAGCACAGGTGGGAGGAGATGTCAGAGGGGAGTACTCTGGATGGTATGTGTAGAAAGGAGTGAGCATGCATTAACGTGTAAGATGCTCAAATATGACAGATCATGCCTGGAACAGGAGGAAATAAACAATCTTGACTTCAGTTGCACCTCTTAATCCTTGGACAGCAAATGAGCCAAGGAGAGAAAAAGGGAAGAAGAAAAAATGGCAGCATGAGTGAGACAGAGAGAGGCAAAAAAAGCAGTGAGTGCTCAGGACTAGGGAACTGGTGTGTGTTTTCATGACATCGTGGCTCATTAAATATGCTTTACTTTTTACGTGTACGCTAGAAACAGTGTACAGTACGCGTGACGCAAATTTCGTCATCAGCAAAGTAAGTGTGTACTGTAGCGCGCCCAAAGATTTTCCAGGTCACACGTGCATTTAATTATTTTGCACTACAAGGTGGCAGCGGTGACCCGGGGCAGTCCATTCTCAAGGTAGTTGAAGAAAAAATGGAATAAACGGAAACGAGTGCATATTATTTGACATATTTGTATAATTCTAGCATTAAAGAGTATAAGGATTTGTATATGGGCGCTAATCTTGTCGAGAGATTGCCCAAGCATTGTTCTTGTTGTTGTTGTGTTTCTTCTTGTCTTCTTGTCGTCTTTCACACTAGAAGACCTCCTTTACTGTTCTGTACTGACTCTTGTAGGCCAGGAGGGGTAGTGCAAGTTGTCATAATATGCATGCGTCGGCCGCCTGTGGACGCGTATACTTTGAAAGGATATGCGTACGACTGTGCATATGCTAGCGTACACGCAAAAAATGAAGTATTCCAGGGGCTTTAGAGTGCAATTACTGCTTATTATGCTGGCCTGACCGGGCAGGCCTCTGATTTATAGTCATGGTTGATGGTGAGAGCGGTCCTAAACCAGCTAAGCAATAATCAACAGTATGTAATCCCACCAGCACTGGAGGCCAGCCCGGCATGACCAGCTACTCAAACTCAAAAAAACATGTTCCTGACTGGAGCCAGAGTGGAGACGGCACAAGCTCTAGTGCCCAATCCCTGAGCTCCTTGACTCGCAATGAGGCTGCCGAAGCATAGAACTGCTCACACTTCTCCATCTCCTTTTCTCCTACCTCTAAGGCATGGTCCTGTGCTTACACACAAGAAGATCAGTGCTGTGTGAGGCTCGTGTAGGTTTTCAGTACCAGTAGAAGGTGTATGTAGCATTTCAGCTTTACACGCTACAGCGGTTTAAAAATACACTAGCAATGTGCTAGCAGAGATGGTGCCTTCAAAAAAGCATCTTATCTCTGGGCTCTGTGTGTGTGTTTGTGTGTGTGTGTGTGTGTGTGTGTGTGTGTGTGTGTGTGTGTGTGTGTGTGTGTGTGTGTGCGCGTGCATGTGCGCGTCAAGGCTGAGTGCCGAGGCCTATTCCCATGCCACACGCTATTTTTCAGCAGTATGGCATCATGTGTTTTTCATGGCTCTCTGTTTGTCTGAGCAGAATGATAGAAGCTTGAAAACTATGCTTCTCTTATTTAGACGAAGCACACTTAGCGCCCCCCCCCTTAAGCACACACACATTTTACACTTACATTTCATTTGCAAGATGCTTTTATCCAAAACATGGTAATTGAGTAGAGACAAGATGCCATATGACAATACAGCTGAGCAGATGAGGATTAAGGGTATGGCTGGGTGAGATGACAATATGACACTGATATTGCAGTAAATTACATCATTGACACAGTTATGACATGCTAGTGTATGTGGCACTGGCACTTTGTAGGTGTACGCTTAGATACTATTGCTTAGCAATTAATGATTAGTTATGGCTATAAATAAGACTATTGAAATTGCGCTTTTTGACTAGCATCATAAACTCTTTTTTTCCCCAGTCGTCTTTAAACATTGTTTTTTAACAATCCATGTCATCACTTCATTAATCAGACCAGTGAAATCAATGACAAATCTGTTAAAACTTTCTTGATGTGCTGCCTTCAGGTAAATAATTTAAACAAAGACATGAGATCGGCTTTGATTGGAGGATCCGCTACAGTACCGATGATGGTTCATGTGCTGAACTACAGACAGGATTTTTATACGTTCATCAGCTCTGATGTAATTTTTTTTGTGTTCTCGGCTCGATCAGCTGGAATTCTTTGCTAGGTCACACTGCGGTGTGTTAATCATCTTCAAGCCCTTCATTAGTGTCTGACCACAGCACTGCTTATGGCTGGATATTTTTGGTTATCAACCCAGCAGTTATCTTGCGGTTCACTGCTATGCTAAAAAATGGTCCACTTCCTAAATAATATCTGGTCGGTGATGGACATTGTAGAAAATGGGCAATGGTAGGTTAAAAAAACAAATTTAATACTGAAAACACACAAAATAATGTCATACTGTTCACCATTAGTAATTTCAACTCACAGCATCGTGAAACACATACACTTAAAGGTCTAATATTAGGCCTGCTTAATTAAATATCTCATATATATAGCAATATAAATTATTATATAATATAAGTATATATATATATGGCGCAGATATGGAAAAGTACCTCATGCCCACGGTTAAATATGGTGGAGGCTCTTTAATATTTTGGGGCTGTTTTTCTGCCAGAGGACCTGGACATTTTGTTAGGATACATGACATCATGGACTATCAAATATCAACAGATATTAAATGAAAACCTGACTGTCTCTGCCAGAAAGCTTAAAATGAGCTGTGGTTGGATCTTCCAGCAGGACAATGATCCAAAACATACATCAAAATCAACACAAACGGTTTACTGACCAATCTGTTGATTAGTTCTTCGATTAACTGATTAGTTGGATTAAAAGGACAATATTTATTTTCTCTATTTTTTGAAAATATCTTATTTCATATTTTCTTATATAATATGTTGTCCTTCAAACATTGTGAAAATTGAAGGGTGTGAAAAAGGTATTAAATGCATTTATCTGGGCCATGCTATACACTGCGCAAAGGATTTTTAGAAAATATTTAAAAATCACTATATTAAAAATGCTAAAAAAGAAAAACAAAAACGCAAACTACGTGTTAACTGGTAAGAGGCTGTTCTGCAGTAACACACACATTCACTCATCTAAACAGTAACATGCTCCTTCATTCTGTAAATGCATAACACTTCTTACATTTATACACAATGTTGATGTGGTTGTATATGTTATAACCCCATTTACGGTTACTGCTCCCATAAAAAAAAACATTTTTGTTTCTTAATATACTGTAGCTGAATATAGCATCAAAAATATTTGATCAAAATGAATATTTTAGTCAGACCTATTGCACTTCCTTTCTATTGCGCGCTGTTTGATTGACATGTATGCGTGGACTCGCACTCATTCAGTGAAGTTCAACGGAGACTCGCTTGCTGTCAGGAAGAGCCTTTATGTAAAATGGAAATATAGGCATGAATTTCTACATAAGGATATAAAGATAAAAATGTTAGTTGTTAAAAGATTCTGTTAGTTGTTGCAGTACTAATATAAATACATACTATGACAAGGCCATAAATATTAGCAAGACTTCACGTCAATGCTAAATACGTTTCTCAGTCAGAAGCTATAGCAAGTATATAGCACTAATAATAGCACTGTACGTTTCCAGGCAGTCAAAAACACTCACAAAGCCCATCATATTACCAGCTAATCTATCACTGCCTTTCTGAACTGCTGTACTCACACATATCTCAATGTAATTGAAAATGAAGGGTTCGTGTGGGACTTCAAAAACTAAAGTACATTTTAAAATAACATTTCTTCATTTTTCACGAGTTACATCAGCAAAAGAGAGGGACGAAGCGGGAAAGACAAAAAAAAAAAAATGGGCCAAATGAGAAAAAGTGACTGCATCAAAGACATCTTTGATTAATTTCAAAATGTGCCCTGATTTTCAAACAGCATCAATACTAAATGTACAGCAGCACTAGAATAAAACAAGTTCACACTCAAATGACTTTGATGCACTTCACCAGTATAACCAGCATTAAAATCATTTTTTTTAAAGAAATCCATTATTTTTATTATCCAGTTATGATAAACCGGTTATTGTGACAATCTGGCTTCATAAGGAAAGGTAATTGGAATAAGGCCATGCACATAAAGACGTGTAGTTTGTTTTTCTCGATAATCTTTACTGAGTACTTCCTACGGTTCAGTGCTACTGGATCTCAGAGCTGTCAATCTTCCGCTGCATGCAGTTGGCAAGGTTAAGTATTTCTGAAGCTCCCAGCTGTATGCTGATGACTGGATGTACTTTGATAACTGACTGAAATCTAAAATATATACTGTAACTGTCTGTACTGAGTCAGTGGAGGTTTGTGAACATCACATTGAGCTGAGTCACATGTTATGTACTCGTGTCCACAGCCACTGTGTTTTGGACGCATCATATCAGTGAAGCAGTCTGTGAAAAAACCTTAAACATGCTGTTTTATAGCATCATTTTTTTTGGATAGTTCTATATGGATATGTGCTATAGTGACACATACATAAGCCAAAAAGATTCAGTTTGTCGATGGTAAAAAAAAATACCAGCAGAAATATAACTGTGTGATGCACATGCACCACTGTTTACACGCAAAGCTGTAATGCTAAACAAAAAATAGCAGATACAGCCAGAACAAAACCGACAGATTATTAATCAGAGATTATTTCAGCACTGATGCACAAACGTACAGAGACCAGTCAAGTGACGTGATGATGATGATGATGATGATGATGATGATGATGAGTCTCCTGTTCATTAAATATCATGACTAGAAAACTGATATGAATGATGCATTATATTAAATCGATTAATTTTTTCGTAACTAGTCATGTTTGGAAGGAAATCTTTAAATATGATTTTCTCCCTTTTCACTTTTGCGTGGGGAACCAGACTTTAACATAAGAGAGATATATCTTTACTTCTGGTAGAGATATCATTTTCAGAACTACAAAAGGTGTCCCTAAAGTCTCCATACATGGGGATTACGTACACACGTTGGTCGTGTCTTCGTCAGTGGATGCTCGTTGACGTCCACTTCTTGGTTCTCCCCAACACTTCCAGTCTTTTTGAAGTTGTTAATAAGTTTGGCAACAGTGTCCTGTGTGTGATGTTCTTCCCATGTTTCCTGTCAAAGTCCATCGCAACCTTGAGACATCTTCCCGATCCAGCCATGAGAATGATCTCAATACGATCTTCTTTTGTCAAAGGCGTTCTTAAAGTCTATCTGAAAAAATATGTAACATAAACCGAGTATGAACAATTGGACTTTAGTTTAATTGAATTCTTTAAAAGAATTGGATGGATGGCATTAAAAATTTACTATAACTAGGCGAGATCATATTCTCTCCACATAATAGTAGAAATTCAAGTCACAGGCTAATGCCAGACAGAAAAAAGCTCTTCATAAAAAGCTTGCCTCTATTCAATTTGAGTTGAAAATCAAATCTGCTCTACTCAGCTGCTGAATAAATCTAACTCTGCCTACAACACTGTGCATCAAGCAACACACACAGTCTCATCTACATGCTTTCGGGAGATATCTCAGTGCGAAAACTAGTGGTGTAGCTGGAACAGGGAACCAATTACAGTTCCACTATGCCAAAGGGCTAAAAACTCCAGAGCAGTGTGGACGAGTTGTCTGAGGAGAAAACTGTGCTGAACAGGGCAAGGGACTCGTGTTCTAACAGCTCTGCGGTGACAGCGTGGGCTCTGATTGCCTCCGATGATGCTCGTTCGGAGCAGTCCCAGACAATGGTGTGCCGTCAATTCCAGCGTGCTCTCTCTTTTATCACGGCCATAAAAATGGAGGGCAAAAGCTGTGCTCCAGATTTCGCTCAGCTACATCTGCTCTGAAAGTAGACAAGCAAAAAGATGCCTCTCCCTGACAGCCTAATAAACTACACGGTAAGGAAAGAAAAAAGACTTGAGTTGAACACAGAGTCTACACAGGTGTCCTGCCGTTCTCTCCAGACATACTCTCAGTCACTATGTAATGTCTTCACCAAACCCAGAGTGCTACATTAGGAACTGTTTTCACTTCTGTTTTGAGTGTGGAGTGTGGAGGTTTCAGTTATTAGAAAAACAACAAATGTTCATGAGAGCGACCTTACTAAGTCATAAACCTGTAATATAAACAAATTAGGTGAAAATAGTATGCATGGAAAAAGTAATCAGTTTTTCAATGCTCTGCGATTCTCTCCTGGACAATCCTGCATCAATGCAAAAAATCTCATAATCGGAGTTTTATGAATAATATGAAGAAAGAATATCAACAGTACCAAACATCTCAGATGAAAAATAAACACCATCGGCTGGGGAACATTCCTTTAAAGCAGCATTGGAATATTAAAGATCCTGTAATTGTATACTGGCACAGACACAAGCACAAGATAATACTTTGTTATATGTTTTTAAAAAATTGATTCTAGATTAGTTTTTACTTCCATACTTTTATACACCCACTGACTTTTCATGATGGAAAATGACTAGATTTTAAACATTCCAAATGTGGATTTTTAAAAATGTTTAGCCTTTTAACATGTAAGTAACATTATGACAGCCACAATATAAATAAATTACCTTTCATAATACATTGTGGTGGCACGGAACAACTGAAACAAATTTGCTTTCTCTAAATGTGTCCAACTGTGGCTTCTAAATGTCCATATACAAGTACATTACTTCTCCATGTCCAAAAAATAAAACAACAAGATTTGTCAACTCTTGCTGGAGATTTTAGTGAAAAACTCATTTTGTGCCCAGTAAATAAATAAATAAATAAATAAATAAATAAATAACTAATGCAAAAAGTGAGAACTCATGGCATGACCTGTGGTAAAACTTATTTTGGTTTCAGTGAAAATGTACAGTACTAGTTGATGATGTGCAGTTGCAGGTGATAAACGAAGCAAACACGCGCACGGTTACTTGTACTGACTCTCCTCTGTTTTAAAAGAAGCAAGTGGAAATGTACACATGGTGTAGAATAAGAAAACATATGTATAAAAACTAGATTTCAAATTCCACTTGGGAACTTAAAATGAGCTTAAACACAATACATCACCACCATGCTTCAGTGAACAGTGCTTTTAAACGCTAATGGCTTTTGCACTCCTGACTTTTTGACTTCACGCTACATACAGTGAAGGGATGATGCATCAGTGTAACGAATGCTAAATAAATAATGAATCAGCATATTTCCCAAAGTCGCTAAAGCAGTAGTCAACCAATGAATCACTTGGAGTTAGACCTATTACTTACTTTAATGGGGACGGTTTGCCTGTGCTTGCTTCAACAACAACGAAAAAAGCGTGTGTAGGATGTTACATAAAAACAGCCTCCGTGGGATTGCTAAGATAAGATAATGGCAAAGAAAACAAGACTTAGCTGGATTGTTGTCAGTTTTCAGCTTCAGAGATGGTGCATGCTAATACATTTTCCTGTCAACAGCACAATCCACGCTGTCTGGATTTATTGCACAGTGAAAAATGTGGCTTTGATAGGCCCCAATTCATGAATATTTGCTTAGGCTGGTACATAGAGACCCTCCAGCGGCTTTTAAAAGTCCTCTGCTGAGTGAAAAGCTCGGTAATAAAAGGAGCACATGGGAATCAAAATGCATGATTGTTCAGAAACTGTGAGTCATTCCTGCGGGTCACGTATACATCCTTCCATTCTCATTGCGCTGTGTGGAGAATAATAAACACTCGGGCTCGTCTATAGGCTATACCTTGTTGCTGTAAAAATGTGCTTAGCTTGCTGAATTGGATTTCGTAATATAGCCTTAGAAAGGAAAAGAGGATTCATCTGTGATTTTCAAAACATGCTGAGTAGCAAGGCAAATCATTGAAATACTCTACGGGCTGTATTATAACAGACAGGTATAAAAATATATATATAAATAAAAGAACCAACCAAAGTTTTTCTCATGAGTGAGTGGCAGGTCAGCATATTCTTGGTTGACTAACTGCTACAGTGTGATTCTTGGAATGTTGCGTTTTCAAAGTAGCCCGACTCAACGGCACTTTCCAAAAACAACAAGAAAGTCCGCTTCCTTTGGATGCCTCATAGCATTTGAGCTGCATGACAGGGATACATCCTTTCAGTCATTCAGGTCGACGCACTGCCTTTCTTATATGTTAATCTAATTCGCCCAGTAAATTAGGATTGATCACCACAGCTCTGGGCCGCAGCCATCATCGAGGATCTAATCAGACAGACGGAGGAGGTGGAAGGGAAGGGGGGTGAAGTGTTCGCTCGAGCAACAGCTCTCCATAAATATAAACCATATGAGAAGCAGCGAGCGGCCATAACGGCAAGAGGAAAATCCGATTAGCCTCCACTCTCTCGGCAGGTGTGCTTTTAGCCCCCCACCTTAGCGGGCTGCACGGTAAGCCTTTCCTCGGCTATTGTGTGTCTCCGACAGGGCAGTATGCTTTTTGTGCTCTCATCAGACAGATGTGAGCGAGAGGGTGCTCTTAGGCCCCTGATGGAGAGAGAGGCATGAGAGGTTGAGGAGATCCTGAGAGATACAACTCACACAGGAAGGCTCCTGCAACGGTCATAAATTACACCGAATTAACATGTCACACGCTGGGTTCGCATCACACACACATACTCACTGTGTTCTCTTTCTGTTGCCTAATGGATCTATTAACCAAATGGAGGCATGGATAAATGGTTACACAAGTGGGATTTGGAGTTTGGCCCTCAGCTGAGAAAGCTGGACATGAGTGGTAGAGCTGAGTTTGCCATTTTGCTGTTTGTTAAGCTTCTATACAAGCATATTTGCATGCATGTAAATTGAACAGAGTGGGTAAACTGTGTGAATCGGAAATGATTTGAGGCAGAGCTGCAACATTAAATCCAGAACATTCCAGCGAGTCTGGTTGTAATTAAGCAACCCTTGTTCAGTCTGTGCGGAGGTGTGGCATCCAGGTGACTGCTGTCAGGTTCATCCCCCACCCCCAAGTGATCAGCCCCTCGTGCTCGTTCAAGAGCCATTGCCTCGAATGTCCTTCAGCACTACATGATTGCTGGTGAGAATTCTGTGCTTTAAGAAGCTCGTCTTTGCGGCCCTGAAAAACCCTTCTCACTTACAGATTGTTGTAAGTGATAGCGTAAGAGATGCTAAGTGCAGGTTCAGATGGCACTCCTGTAGCAGCCCATATCTTGCTGGCATCTCAGGCAGCCAACCTGCATGCTCAGATAAGCTAACAGCACGGCACGCTTAAGTGCCACGACCAGCTTTTTTGCTCCGTTAGGCCATGAAACCACAGATGAGCCTAAGCTGGAGCTTCTAAAATGCAGCTTTCAGTATTTCCAGGAGGAAGAACTGAACCACAACGCGTGCATTAATGTGCATCGTCTTTCCCTCCAGATGTAAAACAAACACTAGCAGTGCTCTAAAATAAAGGAGTATTTTTTTTATGTAGAGCCTTGAAAAAAAAACTCACATGTAGACCAATTTATTTATTTTTCATTTTGAGATTAATATGAAAATACATGTATGATTATTAAACCAATTTCTAGTTATTGTTCTTAATTCAATCTTGAAATTGTCTTATACAATTGGCAGTTCATTTTGTGAATTTATCATTTTATATATATATATATATATATATATATATATATATATATATATATATATATATATATATATATATAATTAATATATATAATATATATATATATATATATATAAATATATATATATATAATCATATGTAATTATTTGCGCTTTTTTGGGGGGTTCTAACTGCAAAATTGTTTTCACTCAGCCACGGATCTGCATTGTAATCTTTACACCACTTTATTCTTTAGATATTTCTTTCTCTCTCTCTCTTTGTTTTTCATGAACAGGCTCGAACCGTACACTGTAGCCAAAACTGATCATGTTTCCAAGGTGTGCCGGTCAAAGCAATTCATTCTTTCAACTTTTTTCCCCTTTTCTTTTCTTTTCAAGGAGAAGATCACACCTGACCTGGTGACACCTGAGAAGCTGTGCAAATGACTTTCACACTTAAAGGCACATCACGGATGATTCACTGCCAAAAATATCCAGAATAAAGCACCTGTCTATCATGTCAACATGTCAAAGAATGAGAGAGAATTCAAGCTGCCTATCAATCCAGAGTCGCTCTTTAATGCAGACCCGATGCATTATTTACACAGTTTGGTTCTCTAGTTTTACGAGGAAGCTGGAGCTTCACGATACTACATCAAACTGTGTGTGATAAATGAAGTGTTCCAAAACATGTCATCACCCTGTTTTTAGGTAAGCAGGGGTTCAGGGGGGGTTTTTTCTCCACATATTTCGAAATCTGGAGAAGCATGTGGTTGTGAAATTAAAAATAAACTGAGCAGAATTAATTCAGGCAGCTGTACTTTAACTCAATCCATGGATAAGCATGCAGGGGGCAGGTTTGGAGATACATTTATACACAGTATTTTATTCTAGGCATGCTGGATTATTAAGCACAGGGGGGTCCAGAGTCGCTCCTATGGGTCTGTTCTCTATGTACATCTGTGCGAGTCGACTGATTACTGCTGGTGCAGGAGAAGCCAGTTATGAGCCTGAATCCCGCAGCTGTACTTTGCATTAATTAGTTCGTTCCTCACAACCCTTGAAGGCTTTTCCGGCCTCGGCATGATCTTTAGGCGCTTTTATGGTTTGAAAGATCACATTAGTTGTTAAAACTCAAGCACTTGCGAAGTAAAATTTTGACACACAACCAAGTGTAAGTAGCATAAAGGGAAAAGTTGCAGGGCATTAATTAACAAGAAATCTTCAACGGTGTCCAAGATTTATTCTGTAATTAAATTCTGAGTTGAAGGTTTTTAGTTTTAACTTCTTTCTTGGTCACTTTGGTTAACGCTTTTCTGTGTTACACAAAAGGCTGTTTGACTTAAACACATTAATGCAGTGACACGTTAGTCCTTTTCGTCTGTTCAGCTCTCTCAAACAGATCAGGTAACAAGGCCTTAACCGTCATCAACACCACTGTGCATGTCACATTGTAGATCGTTACCTAGTCTAGCCAATTCTCGGAGCCAACAGTACAACCTGATCATTATCCGTTATGTTTGAGATTGTTTTGAGA
Organism: Ameiurus melas; assembly: GCA_012411365.1. Classification (NCBI taxonomy): domain Eukaryota; kingdom Metazoa; phylum Chordata; class Actinopteri; order Siluriformes; family Ictaluridae; genus Ameiurus; species Ameiurus melas. The sequence continues at coordinate 22,594,775 of CM022759.1, forward strand.
CTGTTCGAAATGATTATTTCTCTTGTGAATTTATTTCTCATATTAAACACATTAGAACTGCACTAGCAACGTCCCCCTGTGACGGCAGCATGGACACAGCCACTAACTTCTACCAGTAATAACGAAAATACAGCGCCAACCAACAAATTAGCACCAGATGCAGTAAACACGTCATAGATATTTCAATATAAATCTGTTTAATGCATTTCAGGGAAGAGTTTCCTCGGAATAAACATGCACCTGGGGGATTCCAGTGTAAACGGATTTTGGTACAGTATAAAACACGAGCAGAATAGACATGATGTTTTAGGTAAATGTGACTCAGATCACTGTTCCTGCACACGTTAATGATAATGAGTCTGAAATTCTCATTCTCATTAAAGTGAAATTCTTTTCTTCGCATACCTCAGGATGTCAGGAAGTTGAGGTCAGAGCGCAGGGTCAGCCATAATACAGAGCCCCTGGAGCAGAGAGGGTTAAGGGCCTTGCTTCAGGGCCCAACAGTGGCAGCACATTCAAAATGTTCCCAGTTACATCGCCGATGTAACATTTGGTTTCCCAAAACGATCCATCGCAGCAGCAGAACCCGAAGTGAAATCAAAGAATTCGCCTGAGCGGATTATGCCACGTTCAAACAAACCCGCACCAAACTAACAGACAACACCATATAAGGCGTTTGATTATGATTACATAATTTGTGTATTAATATGAAATCTCCCGCTATATAGTAGGCTATAAATACAAATAATATAGTAACTGTTATTATTATACTTGCATACAAAACGTTGTACTTTGTACTTGTCACAGTGTCCACTCAAGCAGAAACCTTAACGTGCAAACTACCACTGTGGTAGTGCAGTTGTCATGGCCACCATCACAGCCCTATTGAAGACAGAAAAATCCATTTCCACAATGAAAAAAACATCATACACATTTCATGTACATTTAATTATATTACAATCGGACGTTTCAGCATTTATAAACCAAGAAAAATAAGCCAAATCTATGCTTGACACGCGTGAGTTTTCACAATTCCTTAATGACTATGAATCACTCCCATCGAGATTCTAAGTAACTGGAGACAGAACATTTTTTGTACTCCACGTAGATCAGAAACGTTATTGTGCTTTTTATCCAGGAAAAACCACAACACTCCTGTTTACTTGTATTTGTTCTTTGGGTAGCCTTGCCCCGGACATGTCGACGTGAATGCTTATGTGCACAGGCACAAAAGTGTTTCTTTACAAAGTGACATCACCACCTACTGGCCTGGCATGCATAATACAGCGTTTTTAGTCGTTTTCGCAGATACGTGTGAACGGGGATCATTTTGACAACGTTGTCTGTACGAAACTTTTCAGAAAAAACTTTTCAGTTTTTAGTACATTGTTGTCGTGTAAACGTACCCTAAGAGTACACAGTTAGATGTACTAAAAGAAACCATCCAAGGTAACAAACCTTCTTATTGTGGGACCGAAACTAGGAGTGTGAGGTGAACCTTTGAAGGGTGTTCATTGTCGGTTAAAGTGGGGTCACGAGAGAGTCTTGTTGAGCACGGAGGCCGAGTCTTCAGCCTTAAAGTGCTTTCACCCAAGCACGCACACCTCTCAACACCACAAAGCCCAGATTCACCCTCCCAGATTTCACACGCTACTTTTCCACACCTGCTTCGCACATGCTTTTAAAATATCAAGTTGCAGTCCCTGAGCATTAAAACAGACATCAACAACAACAACGAAAAAGCACCACTTTGCTTCATCAGAGACTTCAAAGACTTAAAGTACAGTAAAAAGATTTTTAAAAAGACGTAGTCATTTGTCCAGGAAAAATATTAAAAAAAACAAGGAACAAGTCCGGATTGAAGAAACAGCTCTTAATTGAGATGAGTGTGATCAAGAGGCTGCGTTCCAGATGGCAGCATGTTATTTCACCATGCCTTGTTAATGCGGCAGGATGCGACAGCCGTAAGCCGAGAGCTCCCTGGAGGCTCGGATCTGGAATGAGGGCCAGCGTGGGCATCGCTGCCACCCAGCGCCCGACACGCTCACTTACTGTGGGAAACGTCAAGTCAAGCTCACCGGCGAACTCATGTTCATTAACGCAAGACATGTTGTTAACAGACATACTGCGGGTTAAACGCCTCCCTATAACGCAATGGTGGTCTTTCGGGGGATGAAAGGGAACAGAAGGTGTGTCTATTCACTCAACACACAATCTCGCCAGTCAGTTATAGTAACTAATGAACGGCTCACATGGCATTGACACATGAGACAAGCAGATAAGTTCGAATCTTTCTGTATTTCAGTGCTCCATTATAAGGAAATGTTAAGAAACAAGAAGCTTTAGTGGGATCAATTGAAGTGTCAAACTTGCCTGGGAGAATAAGTTACTTAAATCCTGTACTAATCTTCACTCTGAATGAATGAGAGGTTCTACATAACTCAATGCACCACAGCGTTTTACTTAATACCTGAACTTGCTAAAGATTCCAACTTGCTGTGGAATTTAAAGATACTATAAAACACCACTAGGGTTGTTTAGGTGTCACAGTGTATGTTAAGACGGCTGACTGACTTTTTCAAAATCCATATGCATTTCCACTGATTATTCTTTTTTACCCAATTAAGTTCCTTACTTCAATGGTTCTCTTCCTTTTCATGTCCAGCTGTGACGCCCGAATAATATTACAACCCTCTCCCTTTGAACTTTCTATATATTATACAGCAAACTAGATTTATTTGTGTAGGGGATATTAAAAATTTTTAAAAAAGCCTGTATAAAACTGAAAACCCTTTGGCTGTTTAATTCACCACTGTTGTAAACATGTTACATTGCTGCCCCTCCACAACTTAATCATACACGTCAGTGATTACAGTAAAAGCACAGAAGAACATGGCATTGCTGACCATAACTAAACAAAACAATGATTTGGCTAAGGAGCACCTCACGCTAACAAGCTAGTTGGATTTTGTTTTTGTTTTTTTGGCTCAGTGCACTGCCTTGTCCTCACAGCCACTCTCTCTTTCAGCTTATAACAACAATGTGATAAATACTGACCATGTACTAGATTTTATAGAAATGTTGCTCTCAAAAATATCTTTATAACAATTATTTTGTTGTTGTTTCTCTCACACTTTTACATTACCTGGTAGAGCTTTCCCCTCAGGTTTAAAGTATTGGCACATTTGGCGCATTTGGGTGAACACTGACATTAAAGCAAACACATACAAAGCTCTTCAAACACATACAAAGCTCTTCTTACAAAGATCCATTTCCTTGACCAGGACACAGACATTTCTGGGTTTGAATTAGTGTTGTGTGGAAAAGTGAGGAAGTGCTACAAGATGTCTCCGTAGCGAAATGTAACACAACAAACCATTCACTCATCCATTCATCTTCAGTAACTGTTTATCCTCATCATGGTGACCTCACATTATTAGTTCATTTCTAGAGTTTGAGCAATTACCCTTTTTTTATTAAAATAAAAACACAATTAAATCCAGATTTTTCAGCGCTTTTTTGACAGCATGAACATTTCAACTCAGTGAATAGCTCTATATCTGGTGCTATATGTGTATTATTAAGGTATGAGAGGAACTGCTGGCTTATATACTGGAACTACTACCCATGACAGCACCACAGAAATTTCACTAATGATGATGCTTAATATCCCATAAAGCCTTAAGCACAAGCAAATGTTCGCAATTATGTTGTTTAATGAAGCAAAGTCACCTTTAACAAGCGACCAATATCTAAATTGGCACTTCTTCGACGCCCTTCACAGTCTAGGTGTGCTTTTTTAGAAAAAAAAGTTCATCCTTATTTACCCCTGAAGACAAAGAAAATGCAGCTGGAAAGCAATAAATGGGAGTTAAGTTTACTCCAAAAATACAGCTAATAAGTGACCGTATGAATGTAATTGCTAGCTCCTTTTCATGAAAGGAAAGTAAACATTCACATCTAGACCTTCGGAACAAAGTCCTGTCCTATTTTCCGTCATGTCTTTCTGACCTTCTGCTCACAGATCCTCACAAGAGTGTGCAGAGATTACTCTGAATTTTGAGCAATTACCCTTCTAATTACAAAATGTCATATAATTACTACCATCCAAGGACATGATGAACTGGGTACTATTTCAGAAGGAAAAAAAATTGTTCTCATGTGAGAAGAAAGCATTTTTTTTTTGTTAATTATGGTGCTTGTGCTAGGTAACAGGACACTTCCTCAAAGCAAAAACATGGTTGAGCAACTGGGATTTATTTTTTTTAAATCATGACAACTTTCAGGTATCGTTCCACGAATCAAAATTTGTGATCGTGACAACACTAATACTGTCTGCTAAAATGCAAACTGTCACACAGACAGACAGATATTAGGGCAAAAAGATAGCATTACACATAAATGAGAGGATGTTATTTAATCCCTGAAGTGACATTCATCAATCACATGGTAGCAGCAAAACTGAGTCACAATTCAGAATCTGTTCAGGCTTTTGAAGTCGTCTAAAGAGACGAACAAAAAATATATAATTTTAATAAAAATCTGATAGACAATAATTCTTGTGATAACAATTCATGTGTTAAGTCATGTAATGAAGTGTCATTACAATCACTGGTACTGGGTTTAGATAATACATTTACAATTACATATGATTAAGGTGTACAGTAGGGGTTAGGGTTGGCTAGTGTAATTACATTAATTGGGGGTTTCAAATTGAAGGAAATCTGAATATTTGACACTGAAATGAAATGAAAGTGAAAATGCCAGTTTCCCTTGCGAGTAATCAGGTTGTTTTTTAAGAAAGCTGTGGTAATTAAATATGTTTACCAGCAGGCTATCAATCTCCAGTCTGATGCTCTGATGACATGAGATATAAATGGAGAACAACAATCACCAGAATTCCTATCAAGTTGCTTATGTAAGGAATCAAACAAGACTGAAAGACTGATAATCTAATAAATAATGGAAAATAACCAACAACGAGGTGATGTGATGCAGCCCGATGCAAAGCCGAGAATACGAGCACATTCCAAAGTGCCTTACAATTCCAAAGTGAACATTCCAAAGTGCCTTAGCAATTTGCCAATGATTACAGTTCCCAATTTAATAATGGGTGTCGTGCTTTTTATCCATTTGTAGTTGTAGCACCTATACGCTGTTGTTCCCTCACCAGCCCCACGCTTTCTTTCTCTCTCTTTAAGCTAAGACAAACAACTCAGCCTGTCATGTTACTGAGAAACATAAAAGAGCAAAAGGTCCTTTGTCCAGAAAATGGAAAACTTGACCATTCCAAAGTGCTGACACCTGAGACTCCTTCCATAATTGTTAAATAAACATCTTCTTACAGAAAACTTCAACATACCAAGGATTATTTTCTTTGATAAATAAAAATCTGTTTATTACGAAGTCAATCATGTGGATTGTGCAAAGGGTCTGTCATACCAGTCCCTTGTGTAAGATGTTACTATAGAAACGATAACGTATTAGAACAAGCACGTTAACATAAAGCTGCGATTTGAATTACAGCTGGCATTACTGTCACAGCCATGAAAATGAATCACCTTCTGACCAATCAGATTCAAGAATTCAACAGCGCTGGGGTATAAGCTTTACATTTCTGTCCTGCTTTTCTGTTCTTCAAAGAGCTAAAGTATCCCACTAATGCCAGAATACACAAAGTCCTACACTGCTGTTAAAGAAAATCTGTGTTTAATGTCTCTTCTCTATACCTAAGGCTCTGAGGAACATGATACTTTGCAGATGGAGGAAATCCAAGCTGGAGAGCACTGTGAAGGTTTGTAGAGCAGCGCACAGCACCAGACAGAGTGACGGCTATGACCAGTCGAAAGATTCCTGCATCATCACTCAACATGAATAATGTTGTCTCCATCATGCACGCTTCAGATACGCTTACAACATGGCAACAGGGTAACAACCTATAGGTCAGACCTCTAAACTGACCCATGGGACACATCATTATCTATACAGGCAAACAATTTCTCATGTCATCAGGGATTAAGACGTGAGCTTGACAGCCTGATGGTAAACGTATTTAATTACCACAGCTTTCTTAACAACCATGCTTTGAAATCCTATCGCTAACTACAGCCTGCTGCATTATTTCATATAGTTATTCTCAGGGGTGGACAAATTGATAGACTGGGCACCCGGGACAAGCAGATTTCATGTCCGGGTTATTTGAGGTTGTCTGGTAAACAAATAAACCCAACCTGCTATTGACTTTCTCAACATGGTTTCATTTATTAAACTTAATGCACTTCGCAGTGGAATGAAGGTTTCAGAATCCCAACACCTGCTGCACTACACACATCAACTTGAGCTGGTTGACGGCAGAATTATTTTTTCACTAACATAATAAGTGTGCGTTGATGACATAATCCTTTCATAATCAGAAGTACACAGGTATACTATATGGACACCTGATCATCACACCAATATCTTACACCAATAACTTATATATTTTTATGCTGTAGCATTGGCCCAAACATGTTCCAGCATAACAATGCCCCTGTGCACAAATAAAGGTCCATGAAGACATACTTTACCAAAGTTGGAGTGGAAGAACTCGAGTGGTCTGCACCGAGCACTGACCTCAGCCCCACTGAGCACTTTTGGGATGAACTGGAACGCTGACAGCGCACCATCAGTGCTTGACCTCACTAATGCTCTTGTGGCTGAATGGGCGAATCCCCAAAGCTCCAAAATCTAGTGGAAAACCTTTTCAGAAGATTGAATTTATATTAACAGCAAAGGGATTAATTCTGGAATGAGATGTTCAGAAGGCACATATGGGTGTGATGGTCAAGTGTCCACAAACCTTTGGCCAAACAGTGTGTATATAAACACCGACAGAATTGAGCAAAGTGCAGCAGAAAGCGATCATATAGCTTAGCTTCACCTTGTAATTAAACATATCATGTGATGCTAGCAAGACGCAAATACTTTTTTGCATTTTTGCATTGATAGCAAGGAGAGAACATCACAGCTCAGATGCCTCAGGGGATTTTGGTTGAGGATAACAAAATGTGCTACATCAAAAACTTTAGGAGAGGATAAGGAGGACTATGACTACAATCATCCTTTTCATATATATGCGAATTCATATATGTGTTAGCTATCTAACCAGTTAACAGTTGGGCCCGTTTGATAAGGTTTCTGAACAACCAAAACATCAGACTGGGCAGCACACTGGAGCTCTTGGTGGGTGGACTAGCTAATAAATTTGTCCACCCATGCATCTCCATTACTTTCAAATGGTCATGTTTCCATCATTTTAAACCTTTCATCTTTTTTTGTGTAATTATACTAACTTTCTGTTAATTCCTACTGCTAGGTAGAAACTGCAGTCAATATATGTTCAAAATATAGGTACTAATATACAGGTATGGAAATGATAATGTAATGTTAATTTTGCAAAGAATGCCAAAAGTCAGCATGTTCCTTCAACCAAAGCAGACTGCTGAGTAAACACCATCTCCTGCTGAATGTGTGGCCTTCTTATGCATAAAACTGCACTGGCCAGAGGGCCTACACGACCAATAACAAATTTTCATTTTAATGAGTGGAGGTATATTAATATTGATGTGCATGTGGAATGATTTTACCACACAGAATATTGGACTGCTTAGCTATAGAAAATGAATTCATATCCATCAGCTGGCTGGAGTTTTCATGAATGTGTTTTTGCACAGTGGTTAAGTTAAAAATAAATAACGTATTTTCATGCTGCAGGGTATTAGGAACAGAAAGGTGGCGGTGGTTTTATTTAGAGAATTTAGCATGACATCAGAAGGTCAGAAAGATATTTTCCTCTTTTTTTGTGTGTGTGGCTAAACCCTGACAGGGTCAATAACGATGTTAGTAGGATGTTAAGACATTGACTTTCTATTCTCTCCACTAATTACGGCATACATGACCTGCTGTATCCATCTTGGCTCCCTGGGTTTCTGATTACAATATTGAGTCAACAGAAGATGGGAGTCTTGCTGAGACACAAATGAAAAAACGCGCCAAGTGTGCCATGCCCAGACGGAGCTTTTTTCCTCACCGATTCCCAACTTCTGACCTCCACCGTGAACTACAGGCATAATAATAGCTTATATTTCACTAAAGACATGTAGTTATATAGCACTAAAATGTTATTACCAAATTCAATCAAGCAAAGCAATAAAACAAGAAGATCTGTATTTAAAGCAAAAAAAAGGTGTTTTTGATTACTGAAGACCTTCACTAGAATAGTGAAGTCTTCAGCAGGGGGGAAGAGCCTTCGCTTATAGAGTCCCACAGTTATGGAACAGTCTTCCTATTAGTGTTCGGGACTCAGACACAGTCTCAGTGTTTAAGTCTAGGCTTAAAACATATTTGTTTACTCAAGCTTATCCTGACTAGATTATATCTCACTACTTCACAGTCCTAATAATCGTTTTCCTCCCTCTCTCTCTTTTTGCCGAGCCCCACACGAATCTATGGAGATATTGGAAATCCAGATCCCTTCTACCTCTGGATGAGCCCAAATCTTCTGCTGGGACTACGGCTGCTCCTAAGGCCATACATACTTTTCATTTTCACATTATCTGTGTTACTTTCAATTCTGTGTTACCCAGATGAGGATGAGTTTCCCTTCTGAGTCAGGTTCCCCTCAAGGTTTCTTCCTCAAAAAACATCTTAGGGAGTTTTTCCTTGCCACCGTCGCCACTCAGTGGCTTGCTCAGTTGGGATAAATTACATTTGTTTTATACCTGTTTGTTTCTGTTTATCTGTTCCTGTTTGTCTCTGTATATCTGTTTCTGACTGTTTATACCTGTTTTTTAAATCTGTAAAGCTGCTTTGAGACAATGACTATTGCAATACAAAGCGCAATACAAATAAAATTGAATTGAATTGAAGATCCTCAGAGCCATTACTCATGATTTCAAACACTTTAGAGACAAAAGGCAGAAATATCTTGCATTATCCTCATTACAGAGACATATGATGGACATCCATCCATCTATTTTCCGTACCACTTATCCTATACAGGGTCAGTAAGGGAACCTGGAGCTTATCCCAGGGGTCTCAGGGCACAAGGCAGGGGACACTCTGGATGGGGTGCCAACCCATCACAGGGCACAACTGCACACACACTCATACACTACAGACAATTTGGAAATGCCAATCAGCCTACAACTTATGTTTTTGGACTGGGGAGGACATCAGAGTACCCAGAGGAAATAATTTGCTTTATTAAAATCTTTGTTGTCTTAGTGTGTGTTATACATTCAAGATCTGTTGACAGGCTAATAGATTTCTTTTGTTTTTGAGAAAATTTCTGCTTTTACAGGATGCCTTGTTCACATCTACAATTATTAGCATACTTAAATGATTCTAAAATTATTCAAATGAATAAAAGCAGACTATTGGCAATGTAAAGCTAGTCTAGTGTTTCCAAATCTATTGCTCAGGTGTACATACTGTTCCCATTGCTCAAATTCATCCTAGTTTCTGCGCAAGAATAATTCTTGTCTCTCAAATGCCTGTTCCAGATTAAATATTAATTAGTAAAACAACCTTGGCTAGAATAAAAAAAAAAGAATATGAGAAGGAGAACAACAACCAAGGATTCAAGGATCTCAGCTTTCGTGCAAGATTTCGTCAACTTCCATTATTATACAGAGGTGCCAACATTTCTAACAAGAAAATCCCAGCAGACAGAAAGTGGAAAAAACAGTATTTTACCACAAAAACCCTAGAGTATGTCTGTGGCTGAGGCTGATCCATGCTAACAGAATAAATGATAAAACCTGTCTTTTGAAACAGAAATATAAAATACATGTTTTTCTAAAACATTTGCGCATTCCACCATTTTGCATGCTATTAACCCATTTCTGTTTGTCCCACTCAGATCCAGTCAGACATTTTTAGACTAAACAATCATGTGATACCATCAAGTCCGTATGATTATGGAGAGAATGTAGGGTTGACATGATTTTTTTCCCCCTAAAATTGAGCCAAGCTGAAGTAAAATACCGCTAGGCAAAAGTCCTGCTTTCTTGGTTTCTATTGGCTCACAAAACCTCACAGGTCAAATTTTACCTAGATAAATCTGAAAAGAAAACAACTGCTTACAGAAACAAATGTATCTTTCACATCTCGCGTCTTTTTCCCCGTTGAAAATCGTAAATGCCACAGCTACAGAACACGCACTTCTGCTTATACTGTATCTCAGAGCTGGTTATAAAAACATCTAAGCATCAAATGAGGAAAAAAATAATTCGCCGTTAATTTACAATTAAATTACAAAGTTATTTCTTTTTTTTTGCTTTCTAAAGTGTTCTGTGAATTCTGTCATTGACATTGTTCTGGATTGCTGCAGTAACATACAAGTCTGAATCCTTTTACAGCAGGAGGGTGGAGCGGCCAGAGACAGAGATGTGGATTAGAAGCGGCATGCTCCCTTTTATCATGACTACAGGATGATGATCCAGTTCAGCATGGAGATATTTCAGCCTGAGCTCCCATTTCAGTCTCGGCTTCCTGCGGCTGCAGGGCTCATCACGCATGGCTCACAACGCACTATTCCATTTACACTGTTGCTAAATAATCACCTGAATCACGTCGAGCTGAATTGTATAGATGCTTCTGTAGAGGAGTAATGTCGTCTAGAAACAATGATGGTGGTTTTATGTCAATTTTAATCATCTCTATCTGACCTTTCTTGTCTGAAACCCAGATATAATAAAAGATATGTAACTAAACAGTTGAGCTAGCGGGGGAGGATTTTACTTTCATGTGGGCGAGAGTGAGTGATTAGATACTGTAAAGCTGGCGAGAAAAAGAAAGGCCATGGTTATTAACACAAACATTTGCTGTTCATCAATTCATTCTTAGTAACTGCTTGGTTTGGGTCACAGTGGTCTAAATATGACTACCAGATGCTCATAGTTTGGAAAATGGAACTAAATAAATTTTTGTGATTCTATCTCTATGTTTTTTCCAGTGTTAGTGTTTCCGAAGGTGTAGAGTTCAAGTTCATTGAAAATACTGTTACATGGACAACAATATTCCAATATTAACACGATTATGACTATACTCTGATTAAGAAACAAGCATGTAAACAGCCATTATTAATGACCTTAATCCGACTAAAGTCATACTCGAAGTAAACACAAATCCAATTAAGACATGTGGAGTATTCCTGTTTTAGTTTGGCTACTATATTGTAGGTAAGTACGTGGTTTGGGATGCAGCCCACGACTTCAAGCAGTCGTTTATTTGCACGTATAGCATGACATATAATTAACCGCATTTGAAGCATTCGTAAAAATGTAAAATTAAACACGCAAAACTGTATATGGTACCGTAACGAAGACCAACTGTATATTGATACGTGAAATTCTGGAGGGGACGGCGTGGCGTGGGGACATAATGACGTGTGCTACAAATGCTACATTGCCAATAATGGCTGATAAGGGGTTAATACAAGTAGATTTCTTTGGTTAAGTGAGAATTCCCCTTACTCAATCTCTCGCCTCGTCTAGACTGAGTGCTTCTATTATTTATTCAACAAAGAGCACTTTTTCTATTTATTACACAATATTTTTTGGTCTCTGGGTACGAAGATGAATATAGACGTTAACTAGATGCAAATGTTCTAGTGCCATTTATTACATTATTAGATTCCATCCCAATTCTGACTTCTTGGAATTTGAAAGGCAACCGCATGACCAAAACAAACACAAATACACCGGGGGCGAGATTAATCTCTTCCTCAAGTCAGCCATATTACTGTGATTTATCTCTCTTCCCCAATGACCACATCCTTAATATTTAATTTCGAACATGAATTAGTGTGCAGAAATACGCTTCTGAGTCGCAGATAATGTGCTCTAGATTCTAAGCCGCACTTTAGGCAAAACTGGAATTGTGCAATACTCACAATCACAGTCGGGCACCTCAAAGGCACTACAGTCCATCAATTTCATCAGTATGTTCAATCAAATCACATTACTGGTTATGTAGCAAAATGGAGGTAGCGGAAATGACAAAGGAATGAAATTCATAAACCTGCCTCTGCTTTATGTAATACCATAGATGCATTTTATTTATTAGACAAATGAGACTCAAGGACTAAGGCAGCTTGAAAAAACTCTAAACTTGCAAGCCTTCAAAGATCAAATCATTTTATTTCCTGTGTGAAACAACCAAGCAATCCACTTTACCAATTTATGTCCTTTCTAATCTAACCTTTTTCTTTTTTCTTTATTTTTGCCAGACATAATCACAGGTTGTATACACATCAACATTATCCCATCAAATTCCAATATGACACGATGTGACGTGCCTGGTCACGCAATTTACGTGTGCAGAACATCTTCCTTGAAGTATCTTGAAAGAATCTTCTCATCCTAGTATATATTTTTAGCATGGCGAAATAAAGTAGTGGATTTAAATTAATATTAATAAGCCCATTACTAAAGTCATTTTGTGTCTGGCATTTTTATTAGTCAATTTTAGAAAATTTCATGGAAATGGATTTTGACACAAATCTAGTCACACTGGTACATTTGGTCATTTCTCAATTCCTTACATGACCCTGGTGTGGCTGTCGAGTGGGGGAAAAATGAGCTTACAAATGAAATATGGGTCAGAGAGATATGATACATTTATTATCACTCGCCTTCACACCTTCATCATTATATGACACACTGTAATGGTGGAAGAATATGGTGCTCCAATCAAGTTGTTTTGATTCTAGTTAATGCAAACCTGTATTTATTCAAACAGACATGAGTAGTGATTCATATATTATTTTTGGACCGATATTCACCAGCCACTTTAATAGGAACACCTGTACACCTACACTTCCATGTAATTATCCAATCTGTCAATTTCATGTGGCAGCAGCACAATGCATAAAATCATGTAGATCCAGGTCAAGAGCTTCAGTTAATGTTCACATCCAGCACAAAGTGGCCATTAAGTGGAGTTTTTTTTTCATTCTGAAAACGTATATATATAAAATATATTATTTTATTCAGAGATAAATTATGAACATTTCGGGTCTTTAGTAGTTTCATGAGGAAAGTTATCCATCCATTCATTTTCTATACCGCTTATCCTACAGGGTCATGGGGAACCTGGAGCCTCTCCCACGGAGCATCGGGCACAAGGCGGGGTACACCCTGGACGGAGTACCAATCCAATACAGGGATTACATACACCTTCACACACGCATTCATACACTATGGACACTTTGGACATGACAATCAGCCTACCATGCATGTCTTTGGGAGGAAACCGGGGGAGGAAACCGGAGTACCTGTAGGAACAGGAGAATCGAACTCCCAACCATGGTGGTGTGAGGCGAACGTGCTAACCACTAAGCCACCGTGCGATGAGGCAAGTTATGCTCTGTCTTTTTTCAACTCAAAATTAAAAAACATATATACTATAAATCAACCACTCATCTCAAGTACAAAAACAGCTACTTGACCTTGCTTTCTAAAAAGTCATGAATGTCCTGAATTAATCAATGTAAATGCTCACCACTTCTGAAACTTTTCTATTAGTTCTGTTCAAACAAAATTCAATAGTATTGATGGAAATGAATGTATACATAATCGATGATATAAACCTTGCTTAAGCATTTAAAATAGAAGCAAAGAGGCGAAAAAGGATTGTGTTGTTTTAGATCCTAGTACATGGGACTGGGCTGCATTTTCTAGCACTGAAAATGAATTAAAGGTTGCTTATGTTTGAGGTTCTGACTCGGCTGAAGTCATTGGAAAGCTCGATGCACATGATTGAGCCACACTGCTTGGGGCTGACTTTTGCTAACATTGGCTTGTGGTTCCTGCTAAAACAGCAGTTAAAGCCAGACACGATTTATGTTACGTCTGTCCTTCATACTTTGTCCAAGGTAGGACAAAACGTCTGCACTAACAGATAGTTGCTACATGATGACATGATTTGTCAACACTCTCGTTTTGTGCTGAACAAAGGAAGGGGAAAATGGTCCGGTTTCTGTTTAACCACAAGGACAGTCTGCCCATTCTAATCCCTTATAACTTATATTTACCCAAACTCAATGAGAAATACAGGAGGAGTGCACATATTCTGAGCAAGACAGTGTGATTTCTCTTGATGCTTAGAACTTTCTCAATATATACAAACAAAAAGCCAACAAAAAAAACTCTGCAATATTTGATGAATTGAGTATATATTTGGTTTTCTTACAAAAAACGATGTGCTAAGCAACAGTCAGCATTCTACACAATAGCACAAAAGAAAAGACAAAATGAGTCTTAACTCTATGTTTATATAAGTAGTGCTACTTTATTTTGGACTCAAATGTTGCAAACATGACACTTATGGAAGATAAAAATAAGTTCAAGCTAAAATATTTGTCAATTAATTAACACCCTAATCTTGAATCTGGAGCAAACTCTGAAACATCAATGAGGTGCGAGTTTGCACCTTGTCACACAGCACTCATCGTCCTGATCCAACCTGCAAAGAATCATTACATTAAAGAAGCCAGAACAAACAGCAGCTTTACTGAAGAAATGGCCATGATGAGCAAATCCACTCTGACTTTGACGTCTGGTATAAACATCCTATACTGCCATCAGATGCATGCATTACAGACTTACACATGGTCTGGGAGCTTTTAGAGGTTTATCTTTAAGCTACGAAATAGATTTGATCTATGACTTTACTCTTTGACAACTGTAAGTCTACTGTGGTGGGAAAGTACCAGTATTTTCATCTTAATCCATCAGAAAGGGTCAAAACAACCTAGTCCTCGACACATGTTGGTGCAGGTTTTGTCATGCCAGATACACTGCTTTTTCTCTAATCCACGTTAGGCTTCTAACAGACCATTTGCACTAATTTTATCTTTCACACTTTATTAAATCACAACAGGACAACTGTATAATGGCATCCAGATTTGTTGCGCTCCTTAGGACAAAAATATGCTGATAGTGGTATTTTTTATTACTATTCTTATTATTAATCCACATGCAGACAGATATTTTGTAGCATTTATCGAAGAAAAAAAACTGAGAAAGTGGGCATAACACTGTTCCATTCACAGTGTAATGAGAAAAGATGTTAAAGATCTACAATAGAGGCTATAAAGTAGGGTAGATTTTGGTCAGCAGTTGTTTTGTGGTTTAATTGGCCATTTTAATATACGGGTGTGGAAAACATTCTTTAAGCCATTTTTACGATGCACACTATGATGTCACAATATTCAGGTTTGTAAACAAAGTTCTAGACAAGCTGTGCTGCATTATTAACAACACCATGTTCATGCATTTAATACTAATAATCAATTATAGTTTATCATTTATAATTACTAATAATTAATAAACAACTATCCATTGTTGTTATATTAAAAACTAGTATTGTTTTAATACTATTCATCAGTATTAATGTTCTTCTCCTTATTATTATTATTATTATTATTATTGTTGTTGTTGTAATTGTTGTTATTTATTACTTTTAATTATTACTATTATTACTATTAACACATTGATAATTAATACTAATAAAAATGATTGAATGTTCAATACTATGGTGTTCATATTTTTTGTACAGCAATACATTATGTAACATAGATAGACATGAAAATGTAAAGAATCTAATAGAACAGATTTAAATTTCGAATAAGCTGCATACTGTAAATAAGAGTGGAATCAGTCAGTGGTATAACTGTACTATGGTATAAGAATGTACTACATACAATCGGAAAAGCTGGTGCAATGTACAACAATACATATTCATATAATAACTTCTTTTTGTAGTAGAGGTTACGGCTCGTGCACTCAATTCCCGAGAGTCATGCATAAACAAAATAAGGCTGTACCAAATGGGAACAAAAAGGCAAGTAGTTAAAGCAACTCAATGCCCGCGCGAGCGGCGGCCATTAAACGCCTCGATACTCACACCCAGAGCCGAATGCGCACGGTGCATTTTCTTGGTCAGTTCAAAGGCACTTAGAGGGCCTGACATTATTTTGCAAAGCAAAATGAAGCACCAAAACAGTAGCGCACACTTCTTTTAAAGGTTATTCCTCCACTCAAGGATCATTGTCTCTGCACAGGAAAAAACTGAGAAGATAAACTCTTGTGACAGTCACAGATGCATTATGTATGCTTGGGTTTTTAATAGTCCGTTCTGTGCTAGTGAAATCAAATTATGCAGACCAGTACATGTGTGTGTGAGACTTATGCATGTCGTGCATTTGTAAATGAGAAGGATTTAAAATGCTTAGCTAAACATTGCTATGCTGCTCTTTAGCTAATCAGCAGCACTCAAATAAGTTTAGGCATTAAGGCATCTGATTGCACGTGTATAGTGCATAAGGATTTAACATCTTCTCTATATTGTTCAGTTGATGAGCTGCGTTAATAAGTGGACACATTATAAACTTAATGCACAATAACAAATTGATTAGTATAAGTGCGCTATGGTATTGTCAGGCACGGTGGGGGCACGGTGAGATGGCTTAGTGGTTAGCATGTTTGCCTCACTTCCATAGCTGGGGGTTTAAATCCTGCCTTTGCCCTACTTATGGGGAGTTGTGTCCCGAGTTTCCTGGGATATTCTCCACGCTCCCTGCAACCCTGTGTAGGATAAACCGTATGGACAATGGATGGATGGATAGTGTGTTATGTTATATAACTCCAGGTAGTGGGTGCATTTAGATTTTGGCCTAGCAAAATGTTTCTGTCCTTGCAGTGCTTCACATGAAAAGGTCATTGGAAAACACACCACACTTGTTGGCAGGACCCTTTTGGAGTGTAAGGAAAAAAGGCTATACATCCCGGACTCTTCCTTTCCCTTTTTTAGGTCAGCAGCTCGGGGTGTCATTTCAGAAGGGAAACATGAAATTGGGCTGGAAATGAGACGTGTCGCCAAATGTCAACTCGTCCTCTCCCCATCACAGCTTGACATGCTGAACTACAGCCGGCGACACGGGCCAAATGTGCCGAGCTACCTTCCAGGCAAGCTGGTGGGCCTTATTAATATTTATAGAAGAACAGCTTAAGGGCAGCCCCCTTGAGAGCTATCACTCCACTTTGCTGCCTAATGCTCACAAAATATATTGACAAGTCTCTCGCAGCTCTCTCCGCCACAGGCCCTCATGCCTTTGGAGCCAACGCACACTTGCATTCAGCTTGGTTTGAATAGAGGCCGCTTTGGTTGGAAAACAAAGAGCTGAGTGTGTATGCCACTGGCTGGCTGATTTAACACTCCCTTCTACTTTATCGCCTAATGAGATTTCTGCTTTGAATAATTTTTCTTTTCTTTTTTTGCAACTCACTAGTGCCTTGGTTCAAAAGCCAGGCAAAGCAAAGTTGGATTGACATTTGTTCTTACTTTTTGAACTTAAAGAAACAACCAAACACATGGTGGATTTGTAAATGTCAAACAGTTCTCACAAAGTTTTTATACTTGAACTTAATGAAATTTCCCATTCAAAACAAGAAACTTTTTAGAACTAATATTTATCCAAACAATTTTCAAACAACCAAAAACTTTTCCTAGAAACACGTCTAATTGAAATGCTTCCTTCGTCGCTCATAAACTCTTTCAGGTCACAAATTTGCACCGGCCAGCCCGGATTCGAACACGCTTGAATAAATGGCTCTTTGTGATCCGTTTAATGAGAGGCAGACAATAAGTGCTAGAGAGACAAACAAGCTAGCAAAGGTCCAAAGGAAATAAATAAATAAATAAACTCCTTGGTGGGATGGAGGGGGAAATAACTGGCAGTCAACTCTTTGTAACACCTCAATTAAGATAAAGGTGTGTTATATAACGCCTGAGTGTAGCTCGGAGAGCCATTACAGAGTAAGGCCTGTGTATTGTTTGTAGGTAAACAGAGTTCGGCAATGGAAGGACAGCTGCCAAGTGTGAAAGAGGAACAAGGCGTATATGTGTGTCTGCTGGTGGGGGGTTAGTACGTAACCTCGTTCCCTGCTATGGGGAACACAGAGACGAGGGGACCCGAGTGCAGAACACAGACACAGGATTGAAAGTTAACAAGATTTATTGAAGGTCGTGAGGGAGAGCGAGGCTGAACGTGAGCAGGTTTGAGTGTCGTCGAGGCCGGGTCTTTAACATGGGTTGGCAGTGTGAGGACCGAGTGTAGAGTCGGTGAACCAAGAGGAAGGCAAGGCAGGGCCTGGGCGTAGCAGCAAGTGAGCCGAGAGTGAGCAGGCAGGCAGCGTGAGTAATGAACCACACTGGAGCCGGAATAATCTGGCGATGAGTGGCTGAAAAACCGGGACTTATAAACACTGCAGATTGGGTGAGTAGATGAGAACCAGATGAGATCAATCTTCAATCAGGCGAGGTGGGAACTGGAGTGCTACGCCCAGATGCACACACGCACCCACACACACACACGCACACAAACAAGAGGGAGCGAAAATACTGGAAAACAGGGAAGTAGACAGGACCTGCCCAGCCTATGACATTCCCAGAAATCTGTTACCCTGCAGTGTTTAGATCAAAACACACCTGGTTCTAATATTCAGATGCTGCTTAAGGACTTAATTAACTGAAGTGTGTGTGTCTGTTGTGTGTGTGTGTGTGTGTGTGTGTGTGTTAGATTAGTATTGGAATGAAATTCAGCAGGAAGATCTTCAGGAGTTGGACATTCCTGGTTAAGCAGATTAGGAAGGATCAGAGTACCTGCGCAGAGACATGACTACAACAGGGCTGGAGCTTCTTACACTATAGCAAAGTACTTGCAAACATCCTGCTTAAAAATGCATTAAAAATTCTAATCCTTGCCACATTAAACGTTCACTTCCAGTGAGAAGATAAGCTGTCAAGATCAAGGCTAATTTATGGCCTTTCATTTTGTTTTCATTTTGTGCAGATTTTATGAAATATTACTTGAATCTGAAGGAGTTGATTATGTTTCCATAACAGCACAGCTCTGACCACAGTTCCAGCTGTATCCTAAATGATCACTGTAGATATATTTATACACTCATTCTAATGCAGCATTGTTTCCGTAGTAACTACTAATTCACAGAGACTTGTATGGCAGACACTCTACACGCTCTAAAGCTAGTACTAAACTGATTTACAATTATGTTTCATGTAACAAAGAAAAATGAAGAATTGTTGATATGTTGAATTGTTTTCGAGTTTATTAACGAGACATATCTTCAACATTTATGGAAAGAGTTTCTGGTGTCAGTGCTTTGTAACGGTGAGTAAAGGTACGTCCAAAATCCCATGCTTATGCACTATTCTACACCATCTTGTAGTGTGTTCACTCCGAAAATTCCAACAAGTAGTGCACTTCAAGTACTTGGATGAGGCAATTCTTGAACCAAAAAAACACAGTATGGAATATTGGACACGTCATGCACTCGATGGTTGCAGCTTTGCTTATGTAGCGGAAGAGGGGAGGGGTTACCAGGTGCTGATGCTGGCTCAATTTTGCTCATAATCAATAATGGTCATGTTGGGCATAAACAGTAACACTAACATTAGTATAAAAAAAAGTTCCATTTGAGATGATACTACCCTTCTAAAATTCATACACTACATGGTGGAGTACATAGTGCATAGTGTAAGTGTACAGTGTATAGTCATTTGAGATACAGCTGAAGTTTTCTGTCATTGTAAAGTCATCAGAACAGAGGCTTTCGCAATTTTTCAGTAACCAGCTGTTTTTTGCATTCTAGTAACTTCAAGAGGGAGGGAAAAAAAGAATCTTTTGAGGAAAATATTTTGTTTGGGATGTTCTACAACATTAGAATGTAACTATAAACAGTTAAAACAACTTGGTGCATTATTCATCAATAAATTACATTTTTTAAATTATTTGCAAAACAGTGTGGAATAAGAGGAAAAATCTACAAAATCATAGAGAAAACAAGTGGACAAGACAACAGTTGTTGTTTTTTTCAGATGTTCACCATGCAACTGTAAGAAAACAGCAAGGCAAAAGTCTCGCGTGACCTCTACTTAATAATAAAGAGCTCCTATATTATTTAACGACCAAAAAGATCATAGTTGCATCTTCTTGTTTTCTTTTGGCTCACAAGACCAAAACGTGGGAATTCCCAGATCAGAGTTCATCTGAATAAAATCTGCGTGAACAGAAAGAAGTAAATGTGCGGCTTTCATACCCCGCATCCTTTCCCCTTCTGTGAACTGGCTTTTCTGGTGGACGAATTTTATTCACATTCTACTGCATATCAAATACATAAAGTGGGAATATATTCCACTGGTCTCATTACAAGGAGAAAAAGCTGTCCTTTGAATGCCAAAAGAAGCACACAAGCTACACTGTAAAGTGTGCTAAATTTTATAATTCTTCATAATCTAAGACTTAAAATTAGATCCTAGTGACTTGCAAGACACCTTTACTTTTCACACCTTTGATTCTGCAGATCTCACACCCACGATAATAACACACTGAATAATATCATATCTGAACATTTCTTTTTGCAGCCTTGTTAATTATAGTACTGTACATTATTTTACTTCAGTCACGTCATAATCAAGATTTACAGTTTTGAATTACAGTACAACTGAAATACTAGAAACATTCACTACTGTATTTGCCACTATATTACTTGCATTACTTTGTCAAAATATTCATAGAAAGTTGCAAAAACACACTACTCCTGCAAAGGCTAGTCATCTTAAAATGATTAGGTACAGCTTTCAATTACAGTCCCCATATCAAATAATATTTACTGCATTAATTAACAATAAACTTCAGCTTTAATCAATCATAAGCAATAAGTAACAAAGTCGATTAACACATAAACTGATGTCTGTTAAAATATTAATGAAATATTCCTGCAATGACAGTTCAGTCAATCTATAGGTAAAAATAAATCCACATAAATTAGCTACAAATTAGATGGCACCATTTTCCTGAAAATTTACTGACATCTTGTCTCCGCATGTAAATATTAAAACTTGCTTTCCAGCCAGTAAGCAGCCACGAATGTTCATTAAGGTGTTTAATATTGGTCACTGTGAACGTCCTTTTTCTCAGAAAATGATGGTATGAACATTGTTTAATGCAGGTGCTGATTATTTGGCTTCTTTTATTCATAATTTTACAATGTTACGGTTAATATCATGTGTTATTGTTATATGGTATGTTATTGTTATCTAACGTGTTAAATTTGGAATTCTCAAACTATTTTAACTGTAAAATATTTGTTTTAATAAACAGATTTCTCTAGATTTGTTTTAAATTCTTACTACTACAAATACTGTTGCCAATTATCCTCATAAATCATTGTAAAGAGATGTTGCGTGCTTGAAAGCGATGTCATGACAGTCCTTGATAATGATAACTTCAGTTGAAACACCATAATTTTTGACAGCAGACCTTTGTGTAGATGTGTGAAAATGGCGACAGGGTTAATTAGTAAAAAAAAAAAAATCATTCACACCATATTCAACTCCACCCATTTAATGACCTATTTTTCACAAATCTAACCTGACGTAACTTTAAATGTGTACAGTGAAACTTTGTTGGTTTATTGGAGCCATAGAGCTTTCTATTCTGGAACTTTCCACTGACGTTCTGTCCATTTGTTCCAAGGTGACATTATTTATAGCCCTAGCAGTTGTTGAGTTACTGAGGTTCGGATTAAAATCAATTTAATTAACGTGACCAGAGGCAAAGAGGCAAATAACTCTAAGAACTCATTAATAAATATAATAACTGATAAAGCTGGGTTGTAATTTCCAACAGTGTAACTAATTGCTGACCCCTGGCTATACTTCAGAAACACCACATTGAGAACCACTGTATTAATAATGTCAGTTAATGTATCCTTCATTTACAGCTTTGCCAATCATTATAATGCTTGAAAATGTTTAGAAATTTTCTAATGGAAGTTCTAATAAATTTGACCAATTATCACTGTTGAACTCTTTATCCACCTAAATCACCACTATCCTTAATCAGTGCAATGAGTTTTGTTGGTTCTACCACTGACTAAATGTTCTAGAGCTAGAACATGATCGGGATGATGGGATCATTTACTTCCAGTTACATCAATTAGTTCCTTTCAGGTTATAGGCTACTTTTTTGGATTTACTCAACTACTTCAACCGAACCTAGATGACGCCTGAGACTGTTTACTCAGCCCAGAGGCTTTGTCTATACATTCCCACTTTTCATTTTCATTCCTCAATCTCCAACCTAATTCAATTTTCTGTGAAACGACCACCTGTAATTATTTGTACGCTCTGCACAGCCTCTCTGGATGAGTGAGCCCGCTTTATTTGACGGTGCCCTTGCATGGAGGCCAAATTCCAGAGTAAGCGCTTTAATTGTGGGACCTTAATTGCTGTTGTATTAGAGGGCTTAGCAGGTCTTTCATTTCAGAGTCCGTTTTGCCTCTTGAAGCACTTTGCCTTTGATACGCACAAATGAGTAGACAGTCCGAGGAGGAGGAGAGCAACAGTGGGAGATCTGCAGCAGGAAAAACACTGATGACGTCAAGATACAAAAGACTCGTTCGCTCTTTCTATCGTCGTCGTCCCCACCACACACATCTCTTTTTC
This sequence comes from Ameiurus melas, assembly GCA_012411365.1. NCBI lineage: Eukaryota > Metazoa > Chordata > Actinopteri > Siluriformes > Ictaluridae > Ameiurus > Ameiurus melas. Next base: position 22,617,350 of record CM022759.1, read on the forward strand.
ACTCACTCATCATGTAAAAGCTTGGGCTCTCTTCCCCCCTCGGGTCGCTTTGTGTGCAAGACGAGGGGAAAGTGCTGCAAACAAAGCAATCAATTGGACAACCAGTATGTCCTTGAATAAAACAAAGAGAAACTCGGGTTTAAAACAGGACACAGTTCTCTGGCATTTAGAAACACACAGACGCTACAAAAGACAGCGGTTGTTTCACGCTGAGACTTTTTCATCTTGATAAAAATGTGTCCATTGTGTGATTTAAAATTGAAAATATCACTCTGGAAAGTTTTAGATCGGAACGCCACACTGCGCAAAAGATATCCAGAGATTTTTTCTTTTTCAATGTATCGCAAAGCAAGTAGAGGCATTAATCTTTCCACATCCTCTCTGCTTTAAAACATTTATCTACTGTACTACCACTGTACCACTATACTACTGAGTCTATATTCATATACAAGCCTAACATTATGCAATTATCAATTTCCTATTGCACAGGTGCGACTGCATTGTGACATTCAAACGCAGCCCTCACTTCCAGCATCCTTTCACCTGCAAATCACTAGGGCCTAATTACCTGCAAATTATCTGCCATTTCACCATCTTGCATAAGATTACAGGCCACATGATGAAATGCCACGGGGGAGTCGGATCAGAGGTGAGCGACCCGTACACGCAGAAAATGTGGAATCGCTCTGTTACTCTGATGACGCTAACTGACATGACAGCCGTCGGACGAAACAGACCTGGAAATGGAGCCTTCGAACAAAATAAGTGTGCCTTATTATTGTTCTCTAAACTGCCTCCAGAGGGCTGAGCTCTAATTTCCTCAGCTGGCCGCTCTCTCTTTCTCACTCCCTTCCTTCCCTTTCATTTTTATTTCTCATTTTCCATGCAAGCCCTTCCCCATTTCCCCTACTTTCATAATATGCCTTCACATCTCTTACTCTATTTCTCCGTCTTTCTCGCTCTTGCTCTACCACTCTGTCTACTTTTCTGTCCCTAGAGTCCAATCTGTCACAGGACAGAGCGAGTTTCATCAGCTACTCGGGCTTCCTCTTTCTTTCTTTCCCTCGTTCTCTCTCGATCTCGGAGCTGCTGTTGCAGCATGGCCTTTGGAGCACTGGCGGGTCTCTCCAAGTAACAGCCACTGAAGAATATACTTCTGTTCATCCCATGATGCAACTTCAAATTTTTCAATGTGAGGGCAGTCTAAAGGACTTTTCTCCTGTCCACATGTATCTGCACAAATCAAGTCAAGAAATAATATTAACATTTACAGTAGGTTTCTATGCTTAAGATATTTCTTCTTCGCGAATGATGCAACCGGACAGTCAGACGTATAAACGGACGCGATGGAATCGTGTTTTAAAGTTTTAAAGTATACAGGAGAACGAAGCAAAAGCAGACAGCTAGCACTGTGCGAAATCTGTTAACACTGTTGGAGAAGCATCCGAGGTAATACTTTTTCTTTTGAAGCTTCTTACTTTACTTTCATTTGGAATCTACACTTATAGGCCACTTTAATAGGAACATTCATTAAATTATCCAATCAGTCAATCACATGGCGGCAGCACAATGCATGAAACCATGCAGATACAGGTCAATAACTTCAGCTATTGTTCACAGCAAACATCAGAAAAACTTTAACTATGGCATGGTTGTTGGTGCCAGACTGGCTGGTTTGAGAATTTCAGTAACTGCTGATTTCCTGGAATTTTCACACACAACACTACACAGAATGGTACAACAAAACAAAACAAACAGCCAGTGAGCATCAGTTCTGCAGGTCGAAACACCTTGCTGGTGAGTGAGGTCAGAGGAGAATAGTTCGAGCTGACAGGAAGGCTGCAGTAACTCAAATAACCACTATTTACAACCACGGTGAGCAGAAAAGCATCTCAGACTGCATGTGTCAAACATTGAGGAAGATTGACTACAACCGCAGAAGACCACATCAGGTTCCACTCCTGTCAGCCAAGAACAAGAATATGAGGCTCAAAAGTGGGCACAGGCTCATCAAAACTAGACAGCTGAAGAGCAGAAAATATTTTTCCAATCTTCATATGTCCTTCTTTTAAAAAGAATGGACGACAGATGACGAGGAAGACACGGGTTTGTGAAAACAAGGACAAATGCAAAAAAAAGTGCAGCATAAATGTGTCATATAACTCACCACATACCACAATATGCCACGTTAAACGGTTAAACATACCAAGAATAAATGATGCTAGATATACTCAAATAATATAATATAAGAAATTATACTGCTACACAGACTTCCCCTCTCCCCTCTCCCAGGAAATATGTTCATGACCCTTAGTCTGTATTACTGCACTTAACTAACTAGCTGAGCATGTCCTATTACATCACGCCAGCTACTACGTTTTAGTCTGGTCTGTTAGGTATCTGGTCAACCAAAACATGTGACCGGACAGCACACTTTACTTGTCTTTTTTTTCCTTGTTCAACCCTTTTTTTTGGTCACAGCATAATTCCACATGACTTATTTTATAGTTTTTATGTCTTCACGTTTATTCAAAAAGGTAGAAAATACTCAAAATGAAAATGACTAAGAATGTCCACACTTTTGACTGATAATGTATATATTTCTTTAATTCACCATTCTAGAAACTGAATCCATGTGTTGTGTGATTATAATATCGCTCTCTACAGACAGCACATTAAGAGTGTCTGCGTCTCAGACACGAAATGCACTGCCATAAATCTTCTCTTATGGTTCCTAATTGACAGCGCTTGGCTACAGAAGAGAGGGCGTTAGACCAGTAAAGCCATGGCAGTTATATAACTGCTAGAGCATTTCCTCCATTAGTCCAGACTACACGGATAATTGTAATCGTAATGGCTATGCAATAATGCACTGGTACGGACATTACTCCAGCGGATCTACGGCAGCCATAAGCGAACCGGACGGCCTGTCTGTCTAGGTGTGAAGCGTTATTCCACACTCGTACACTCGACTGGATATATATGAGGCGTGTTAAAGTTTGTGACAGTAAATTAAGCTCCAGTGACAAAAGCTGAAATCCGAGTCTCGCGCGCCTAGATCGTGATTAGCTTCCCGTGGCTTATGCGAATCATCACAGAAATTGCTACATATGTAGTGTGAAATGGAGGACACAATGGACATTCTGTTAGTGACCGCTCAGGAGGGGAAACATGAGCCCTCTTGCTCTCTTGAAAGTGGCTCGAGTATGTATTGTCAGCCCCCCTCCCTTTCCTGAAGCTACTTCGGTGGCTGATTCTGCCTCGTTTTGCCAATGAGCAGGATGGAGTAAAAGGCCCCATTCATAGCGTAGGTCACCCCACATCACCAGCGGAGGGGAAAGAAAAGAATCAATATGATACAAAGATGTTTATTAAACTCCAGCCGGTGCATCTGAAGCAAAACGCTTAATAAATCAAAAAACAGCTCAATTTCCTGTGATTAATTATTTATGGTTGCAATTTTTAAAGCATGTAATTATGTTTAGCTTACATAATGTTGGTGTGCCTGTTTATTTCATGTTCATATCACATGCAAATATCATGCACAGGTCTCATTAAAAATAAAAAAGTTCTTTGGACACATTGGGCAAGAGTTCTTCACTTCCTAAAGGAAGGAATTAAGTTAAGGATTCCTTGCAAAACCATATGTTGTAGGATTCTACATGTACCTTCTAAAGGTTCCCCAAGACCATACCGGACAAAAATCCTTCAGGATACTAGGTTTTTTTTTTCTTTGTTTGTTTTGTTGTTCTTGGTTTTTTTTTTTTTCTAAGAGTGTACGTTATCAGATTCCAAACCTTGGTTGTTTGGATTCAAACAATTTTACAATTTTAGTCAGCTCTGAAATCATTTCATGAATGGTGTATTGTTTCAACATCTGCAAAATTATTCAATATTTATTTTACAAAATTACAAAATTATTTGCCAAATGTTCTGCTGCTGAGGCAATGATCAAGGCTAGTTGAACAATCCATTCTCCATTTCTTAAGAAAGCCAATGCTAAGAAACTCAACACCAAAATATTTCAAGGATTCTGGCACTAGTATTAAAAAACTTTCATACCAACCGACGCTTCAATACGGTTCGTTGTGTCCAGCTGGACCTACGGTGTTAATTCGACACCGGGGATTGTGTGACTGATATGAGAGAGTCCAGGGGGCAGAAACTCTTGGGATCAGGAAGGGCACATGCTTCAGGGCTCACGCTTTAGATGTACCACAATAGAGTCAGAGGGCTGAAAGCTAAGTGCTATCTCCTTATTAAAGTGCAAGAACATGAAGAGCATTCATCATCTTTCCATTGTGTATAGTGTGCCACTGTGTTGAAAACCACCTCAATCAAATTCTATTTACCCCCTTTCCGTGCACGATAGGAATAAGGTCGTTTGCAGGCCATGCGGTGCATTAGCATGTTTCAACAAAGCAGACAATGCTTGACAAGTATAAAGTGAGAACTCAGCACTGGCCGCTCTTTGGCCTGGAGTGTTATCACTGCTAACAACAAATAGAAGTTAATTGATTAATTATTCCGTTTAAAGGATCTACCACTTTCAGCTGTCAAACGACTGCAAGCAATAACTCTTCCCGGGCTTTTATGTATTCCACGCATTACCCGCCATCCCTGATTGATTAAACTAAACTAAACAAACTGCTTCGACTTCAATTTCACACCTTCAGTCATCTACATTTATCAAAGCCTTCTATTCAAATGATGAGCAACGACAAACAAAAACTGTAATCCATATCCCGGGAAAACAAGCCAAGTGTATCCTCAGAAATAAGGACAAATGTTCCCTGGGAATGTCGCTGCATGCTTTGTATGAATCAGCAGGCATGTGCTAGATGAGCCGAGGGTCTACCTGGCTGGAAATGTATAGGAGGTGGGCACACTGTGAAACAGGCCCTCTCCAAGGTCATTTGGATGTAAATGTGGCAGCTGCTGATCCTGATCCCTGCTTTCAGAATGCACAATGTCTAACTCCTAAGTCCAAGTCTAAGTGAGGGACAAGCTTTTCTTCTCCACCAACTGGTTGCCGGGGGGGGTTGGTCTGACGAGGCGCTCGCATACAAGGCCTGAATTGCATTTTGCCCAACAGCCGCATTTAGAAGAGAATGGTGCAAAGCTCTGACAGCTGCATAACTCCACTAAGAATGTGTCTCCCTGAATGAAAATTTTCCTGAGATTAACCAAGTTTCATTTGACAGAAAGACAGAAAGAGTGAAAAAACTAGAGGAATATCCTTCTTTGAGCAGATCTCAGACACTTCAGCGTTCCCGGTGCCCAGTCACCCTTCCGTGATTCTGAAAATAAAGATGGCTACTGTTTTTTCCCCCCCTAGCTCCCAGCTCTTGAGTACAATAAAATGTTATCTTGATAGGATGCCATTAGTCCTATGTGTGATAAATCACTGTGTGACAGACTGCAGTTTCGACTAAGCATATTGCTCCAGGCAACTGAATACAGCGCCCTCTCCCCCCCTTACGTCTCTCAAGTCTGTGGATAAAGACAGCAAAAGGGTCGGCTATGTTTTTAAGGCTAGATTAATGTGTTAATGGGAAAGCATGACAATGATGTATGCCATGTCTGATCAGACACATATGTGGTAAGTTGCCCGAATGTGTAGGCACAGCTTAATTCCCTAAATAAAACGAGGAGCAAATGAAGCGTTGTTAAAGAGGGTAAATTACATTCACAGTCATTCATTCGCTCCTTTTCTTACTATCATTAGTACTTGACACAAACTGCAAAAATAAAGGAGGCCAACAGTGATGCATTGTTTTGACTGAGCTATCGTAGGACTACAATTAGCAAGACCTAATTACCACAATTAAACAAGACCTTATTTGATAATTAACAATCTAAGCTGTTGGGTGTTTTTTTTTTCCCTCTGGCAAAATTCTACTGTAAATGTTATTTAAGGGAAAGTGTATTTATAATAATAATAATTATTATAATAATAATAATGCAAATTAAAATACCTAGCCCACATCTTACATAGACATCTTATAGAAAGGGTTTTTCTTTTTCATTCCTTCCTCCCTTCATTTCATTTTGGACATGAGACACCAGAATGAGAGGCAGCCAAACCTGCATAGTTGCCCTGACCTCTGAAGAAAAGAGGCATTTTCCCAGCTCATAAGCCATCACTATCATTAAGTCGGTGCGATATCGTATACCTGCTGCTGTTAAGTGTTCTATGATTACAGATTACATGAAATATTCAAAAGATAATTCAAATTGTACCGTGAAGATGTTGTCTGAAAGCTTTCAGGCATTATGCACATAATATTATATAACACTCAATGGCTGAACGAATAAACCGGTGGCTGTTTGGCAAACTGCTGTGTGGCATTGTCCATTATGAACAACTGTGATTTTATGGAGCAGCTGGGCATTGTTTTAAATCATGGTAATCACGTGTCTGAGTGGTATTTACAGCACTATAAACTTACTTACAATAAAAGCTTAATTACCTTAGCAGAAAATCCAAACACGAAGAGTCACACCAATTTTCCCATTGATCTGCCATCGGGTTGTGAGTGCACAGGAGGTCACGGCTGTAATGCACTTCATTGATCCGGCTTTGCATGTATACTCTGCTTTATAACTACAAGCCGCATCCGCTTCAACCGATAAAATCACTCGCCTCTGCTTCTCTATCCAACTTTTCGACATGCTAGGCTGGGCAGTAATGAAGGTCAAAAGGATTTGCCTTCACCAAAATGAGGAAGCTGATGAGAGTTCTGATTACTTTCTTTACAAGCTGATGAAAGATCCTGCTGCTTTTTTCCCTGAAAATTCGTTCCGGTGCATATGGATGGCTAAAGCAACATGTGTCCTGTAGGAGAGACTTCATCAGAATGCAGGCTGTTCTCCGACGGTGTGCTAGAATACTGGGTACATTTTTTTTTTTTAAGAACAGTGTACATCTAACCACTGTAAAGTGTAGATCAAGATTGATATAAATGTGTGACAAATCATGGATGCCTAATGACTAAATCATGTTCTACTTGGAAGATGTGTGAAAAATTTGAAATGGGAAAAAGAGAAAAGGAAAACAGTGGGGTTCTCACTTCAGCGCTATCACACTAGGCTTCAGTGAAGTGTTCTACCAGCAAAACCACCTCCAAACAGCCTGTCTCTAAAAGCAGTGATCAAATGGTTGTGGCACTGCGGGGATGAAAGACCCAGCAGGGGTGCAATTGTCGACCGCTTTAATAGGAGGGAGAAGCAACAAAAGGACAATGAGCCACACTTCCCCATACTCTGGCTGTCCACTTTCCAGTGAAGCCTCCTCCTTTGCTCAGTGACTGTAAAGTCTCCGCCATTATTGCATGAGAAGCTGCGAGTCCCCACTGAAAGCCTCACCAGAGAGCTGAGGTAGTACACTGTACTGCTTCCATCATTGTTTCGTTTCTTACGGACAAAGTCTCCAAAGGCCTCAAACGAAGAGGGAGTTTATGAGATGTCAAAGCTGAACATCAAAACAATATATGAGGAAGGCAATCAATTTGGTCAGTTTGGTCACAGCAATTTGACGCACTTCTCTTCAGGTCAAATCTCACACATTTTTGAAAGCAGCTTCATCACAAGCACATGGATTTGTGTCTGTTCCTGATGATACACCAATAAAGTTTACCGCTACACGCGATCCTTTGTCACGGGTAAATTAGTTGCAGAAAGATGAGAAAACCAATATGCTTAATGCGAGAAAAAAAAAACATGTGGAGAAATACTGAGGCAGAGAGTGAGAGATAACAAAGGGGGCTCTGTCTTTGCTTTGTTTCCTCTCCATGCCTAGCGGCCGGCTCTTCGTTGTTCCTGCGTGCTCATCAAATTGGACCAACAACAAGCAGGTGAAGACAAGACTGCCCTAGAAAGGTCAACCTCTAAAGGGACCCACCAACTTCAGACTCATTTATCGCTATTACCCAAGTGCTTCACACGACACTACAGAGTGTGTGTTCGCTCAGACCTCAAGCATTTGGGCCCCACTATGGCCAGCGGGAGCTACTTGTGATTTTCAGAGTGCCCCAGCACTCCATCCTGAACAGCTTGGGGAGGCTGATTAGCATTCTACACGAGTGTCCGTTTAGGGAATACTACCCGAAGAAAAGTTTTCTTATTCATGCAGCCTGTGGTATTGTACAACTGACTTTGTATTTTCAGGCCCAATAGTGTTCAGCTTCAAGCTTAAGCATGGCTGACAGAAAGAGGAATGCATGCAGTGCAAAAAAAAAAAAGCCATATTGCAGGTTTTTATTCTGAAGCTTTGCACAACCCCCTTTTTTCCCCCACCACGCCATCCCCATATACAGTCCTGTAGTTTTTTTTTCCTCCTGTACCCAATACTAAACATGATGTTATTTCATTTCATTGCAAACTTTTCTATTGGCAGTAACAACACACACACACACACACTCTCTCTCTCACTCTCTCTCTCTCTCTCTCTCTTTCTTTCTGAAATTCCCAAGCAAACCAAAGCTTCCAAAGAGTCTAAAGATGATGTGCTTTTATAGCAATCTTGTTTGCATTGACTTATCCATTCGCGTGGGTAGTGCAGATAGAGAAAGCACATGATGCGAGCGGCACATTGCAGCGGTTCCACAGTGAGGCACGCGATACTGTATGAAATGAGAAACGAGCTCTGCGCTTTAAATAAAATAAAAAATAAATAAATACACAAGGCACGCGATCGTCCGCGAGGACGAAGACGCCTTTTTCAACTGCACGCGCGTTGACGCAGAGTACGGTGATTGCTTTTTAATTTTTTTTTTTTTTTTTTACAATGTGTTTATCTTAAACTGCCGTGTAGGCAGTAAACGCGCACGCCTAAGCCTAAGCACATCCACGCGTGGCCCTTTGGGCTAACCGTACAGCTGAAATAATCAGACAGTATAATTGGGAGAAAAGATCCTGAGGAAGCAACTTTTTTATCCATCGGAGTGTGCACAGCTCGAGCCGCAACGCACAACGCGTCAGACGCGCGTGCAGTAAAGCCTTTCTCACAAGGCGTGCTCTCCGATAGCTCCTAACTTTCCTAGGCAAATAACCAGCCGAAATGCATGGCCTAGGAATAACCCGAATAAATCCCCAAACCCAGGCTGCTGCATAACGCGTGTCTGCATGTGCAGCATCACGCACTTTCAGGCAAAGAAAATGGGAGCTCACCATTCTGAAGGCAGATCCGCTGTAGCAGTAACGCTGTAGAAATCTCTCTCTCTCTCTCTCTCTTTCTATCTGTCTTTTTTCTGGGCAGATGGACTAAGAAGTGCAGGGTGCGCTGGACCTATCACTCGCCCGTCGTCTCCCATGAGAGAATTAACTCGAGGTGAAACGTCCAGTGCGCAGAGGCATCATTTCGGATGAGAGAGAGAGAGACATAGAGGGAGAGAGGAGAGAGAAAGAGAGCGAGAGAGAGAGAGTCCGGAGGGGATGGACGGTGCGCGCGCGGAACGGACCCGCAGTAGCTGTAGCACAGAGCAGTGTAACGCTAAAACAAAGCGACAGAAAATAATGAAAGAGATCAAAAACGCCTTTAGAGGAAGACGTGAAAGAGCGAGGTCCAGCTACTGCTGCGTTATCCGCGCCTGCACGGTACAGAGAGGCGGGAGAGGCAGTGGGAGAAAAGCCGAGAAGCGACTACACAGCGGCGCCGTGCGAGTCAGAGCTGGCGCGTACCATGTGGGAGGGAGAGGGGGTGCGCGCGCGCGTACGGGAAAAACGCCTCGGTTTTTATTAGTAAACGCGCCTACGCGTTAACTGTACGCTATGGCGGAGTACTATCGGAACACACCTTGTTGATCCGTGCGGTTTGGGATGTAGTCCAAATGTAGGCACACGACGCAGCACTGTAATATTCAGTGTCGGGCTTAACGGTAATACAAGCAGCACAACACGGACACAAGGCATTTAATCTAACATGTCAAATGTACTTTTCAAACTTTTTACACTCAGGGACCAACTGTAAAATAAAATTACAAATTCTATATATCATTTTAAATATTTAAAGGCATATAATAACGTTTTAGCTCTTCGTTCGATCATTATACGCCGTTTTTATGATCACTGACATTATTATATCTATTTTCCATAACACTTATCCTACAAAGGGTCGGGGGTGCCTGATCATATCCCTGGGAACTCTTGGGAGGAAAAACAGGGGACACCCAGGACAGGGTGCTAACCCAATACAGAGTACAATCACACACATTACATACATTTTGGAAATGCCATTCAGTCTACAATGTATGTCTTTGGACTTGGGGAGGAATCCCCCAAAAAACCTGGTGGAAACCCGTAAAACATGGACGCTCACAGGACAGAGGCGAGATTAGAACCACTAACCCTGGAGGTGTGAGGCAAATGTGCTAACCAATAAGCCACCATGTCCCCCATTGACATTATTCATAAGTCTTTAAATTTATAACTTTGATTATGGTAGGTTGTGATTTCCACCAATGTGAATAAAATAGAAACCATAGACCCCCTGGTTACACTTCAAGACCCATGACCCTAAGTCATGGACATCCAATTTGGAGCGTCCTACAACCAACACACATTATTTCATACAGATAAATAATTCATAATTCGGATAATAATTCAATTCTAAACATACAAATTCTGCCGTGATTGATTCTTACACTTTTTTTTGATATGTTGATTTTTCTTGCAGTTGAAAAAATGTTAAACATTCTCATTATGAAGTGCAGTGGAGCAGTGGGTAATGTTGCTGGCTGACAGCCCCAGGGTCACCAGTTTGATCTTGAGCTCAGATTACTGTCTGTGTGGAGTTTCACACGTTCTCATTGTGTCTGACTGGGTTTCCTCTTGGTTCTCCAGTTTCCACCCGCCTCCGAAAAAAAAAACATGCTGGTATACAGAATGGCTACTCTAATTGAATTGCCCTTAGGTGTGAATGTGTGTGCACAATGCCCTAAGATGGACTGGAGGCCTATACATGGTGTATTCCTGCCTTGTGTCTGTGTTCATAGTGGGATAGGTTCTGGATCCACCAAAACCGTGACCAGCATAAAGACGTTAAAGAAAATGAATGAATTCATACATACTCACTGATTTTCATTCAAAAAACGATGAGTACATTCTGATGTAATAATTGTTAAAGCTTTTGTTCTATATGTTAACTACATTAAGATAATATGCAGAGCTATATTTGCTATCTTAATTTAGATATACTGTATCAAGACAGAATATATTCAACTATTGTGTAAGTAGAAGCCAGGTGAAAATTGAGTTGAAATCTTTGAAATACTGTATCATGATTAAAAATAATGAATTTTGTATGCTCTAACAATTTGACCAGCTCAGCATATATTTTGGTTGCAGGTCAGAAAAAAATTGATTTTTCAGCTGATAATTTTCTTTATCATTTAATTTCCTTATTCCCATGTACTACATATTTCCTGCACACTGCAAGTATGTTTTGTGCATTCTACCTTTTATATATTTTCGGATCTTAGCCAAACATCCTGCCTGAAAATACAGGCAACCTCTAGGCCTAGTAAGCACCTTTTTTTCTGTAATAGCAACATTATCATAAAATAATGCTAGTGAACCAATGTTTTTTCTGCTAGCTAGCTTTTCAGTGCTCATTATACTTCATCAGAACTGCATCAGAGCCAAACAAAACAAACTACGGAAAGCCTCAAGGTTTCATAGTCTTTTGGAACAATAAGAGGATCTTATCTGTCCATCAAACAACGGGGTTAATAGTAAACAGCAAAGAATGATACATGAAAGCACTTGTTATATGGTTGTTTGTTCAAAGAAATTGATGCAGTGTTTCAACAGAGACGAGAATGTTGCCATTTTTCAATTTTTGCTGCAGCCTTATATACAATGCATTCAGAGAGAATGCAGACCCCTTCATTTTTTTCACATTTTGTTATGTTGCAACCGTATGCTAAAATGCTTTAAATGTTTTCCCCCCCACATTAATCGATACCCCATAATGGCAAAGGAAAAACCAGATTTGTGATAACTTTGCAAATTTATAAATAATAATAATAATAATAATAATAATAATAATAATAATAATAATAATAATAGCAATAATAAATAAATACATTTAAAAAAATATCAATTTATATAAGTATACAGACCCCTATCTCAGTACTTAGTTGAAGCGCCTTTGGCAGTGAAGTCTTTTTGGGTACGATGCAACAAGCTTTGCACACCTGGATTTGTTTTTTTTTCTGCCATGCTTTTCTGCAGATCCTCTCAAGCTCTGCCAAGTTGAATGGGGACTGTTGGTGGACGGCCATTTTCAGGTCTCTCCAGAGGTCTTTGATTGAGTTCAAGATTGGGCCATTCAGTTGTCATTCTATCTTTACCAGTGCCCCACAGTGAAGAACATCCCCACAGTATGATCCTACCACCACCATGCTTCATGGTTGGGATGTTATTCTGCAGGTCATAAGCAGTGCCAGGTTACCTCAAGAGATGAATTGACGCCAAACCATGCAATCTTTGTTTCACCTCTCTTACCAAGGTCCTTTTTTCCTGATTGCTCAGATTGGCTGGGCGGCCAGCTCTGGGAAGAGTCCTGGTTGTTCCAAACTCCTTTCATGTAAGAATTATGGAGGCCACTGTGCTCCTGAGAACCTTCAGTGCGGCAGAATTTTTTTGTAGTCTTACCCAGTTCTGTGAGTCAACACAATCCTGTCTCTGATCTCTGTAGGCAGTTCTTTTGACCTCATGGCCTGGTTTTACACATTTTCTGCTGTTAGACCCTATATAGACCGGTGTGTGCCTTTCCAAATCATGTCCAATCAATTCAATTTGGCACAGGTGAACCCCAATTAAAGTGTAGAAACATCTCAAAGATGATCCAGAGAAATGGGGATACACCTGAGCTAAATTTCAAATGTCATATTATGTTGTAAAATGTTCACAAAACAAGTTAGCTCCTGTTATAATTTTTCAACTGTTTATATATATCAGTTTATAACAATCCCCCCCGGAGAAATTTGAAAGTGTGAACTTTATCTCTGATTATTAACAACAAGCACAGACAGTCCGTTCCTAAATGTTACATAAACATCTCCATATAGAAATCTTTGTTAGAAATCCGAGTCCACCTTTCTCGAGTTCGAGTCGAGACCATGTCCTTAACCAATCGAGTCCAAGTCCGAGTCCGAGTCAAGTCTGACCGAGTCCAGAAAGTAATTCAATTGAAAAAAGATTAAATTGCAATTATAAACTCAATGCTGAGATGTTAAATTAATATTTTATCCTTCACAGACCAATGGCAATATAAATGTAACCAAAAATACCACTATTACATCTTGCCATTGCCATTTAATATTTTTCTTTCATGTCATCAGTCAAAAGAGTGATTTTCTCTTTGTTTTTATTGATTGATTAACATTAATGACACTGACAGCAGAAAGTTAAGCCTGCTGTCACTTTAAGACCCAATGCACAGATCCCATATACTGTATTGACACACCTCAGATTTATTTCCCAAATGTTCACATACATTTAAAACATAACTACCAGTGTTTGCATGAATAATCGGCCAGACCTGCATTTTGACATGACGTGTGTGTATTTATTTGGCTGTCCAAGCATAATAAGCTGCTAAAGGAAACTCAATTCGGTACTCGTGCGATGAAGCGGCTTTCTGCGTGCGCATTTCAAGTGTGTGAGCACAGAAAGCCCCCTGGTCAGGCAGGGAGACATTCATTAGTTTCTTCTTATCTAAATTTTATTTATTTATTTATTTTTTTATCTTTCTTTTCATGTTACAAATTTACCCGAGTACATGAGAAGTCCGAGTTCGTTCATAACTGGACGCGAGTTCCAGTTCGGGATCAAGTACCCCAGCTCTAGCTGTTATAGAAAATTAATCAACACCTTCTAAATCAAGAACAACATTGTCGTATAAAACCAGGTAGAGTTCCAGGTAGAGATACGAACATGTCTATAAGCTGTTGTCTTTTTAAATAAATTATAACATAAAGTATGATGTGCAACTATAAATACAAGGATTACAATCACCCTATAAATTTGGTTTTGTTTTGGAAAATGGCATTGGAATGCAAATGTGAGTATGCAATAAAATTATATTGAATATATAAATAAAATAAACATATTGTTGTAAAATATATATATATATATATATATATATATATATATATATATATATATATATATATATATATATATATATATATATTTAAAGCCTCTGTCATTTGGTGGTGTGTTTCGCTTACAGGTCTTGTCATTCAGAATTGTATTTGCTTCCTCCCTTGATGCAAAGCAGATAGACAATATATATAGAGTATAATTAAGATATAGAAAGTAAAACATTTTAGTGGGAATAAATTGATAAATTGATTATTGGACACACAAATCTTCCAGAAATACAGCATCATTTTAAAGAACTGTTAATAAAGACCTTACTCTGCCTATGTTTGGCTGAGTAATTTAGTTTGGCTTACAGATCTAGCACCTGAACTGCTTAATCTCTCCCTTACATTAAGTTCATTTTAAACAGCTCCATCTGAGATCATCATCTAGGAATTACACTTGACTGAGTTTACAGAGGGAATCTCAGGTTGTGTTTTTCTGCAAACCCTGCTGAAACCTCTGACTTTAAGATTAGGCAGAGACAGAACCTTCATGTTGTCCCACCTGACATTTTCTTTGTCGGGGTCACAGCATTTAAATGAGGTCAGTCCCGAAACTCATGCCTGTGTCAAGCATTTTCTCCCCTTCCTTGCTTCTCCAAAAGGCATAAAGAATGTTCAAGGATCCCTATCCCACCAAGTGTGTTTGGTTACCCTGAGAACAAGGCAGAGGCCAGGAGGTGGTATGTGTGTGCCTTCAATTCGCTCTATTATCCACAGGCAGCTAATCTGGGCGAGGCTTAGGGTTCTCACTAGCTGTGAATAGATGAGTGAAAAGTTAAATATTCTTTCAAATGGAAAACAGTCGGGCCGAGCTGGGATTGTGTTGGTGTCACCATGGGATTTGGAGCCCCTCGGTTGACACAGGCAACAGGAAGACGAGTTCAGGCTCATTATCAGGACACCCACATGTGCACCTACACACCCTAGTGCACAGGAGAGCCTGGGAAGCCTGACTATCTGTGATTAATAAAACCAGGCAGTGTGAAAGAGTGAATGGGAGAGAAATGTGCTGCAAATTTACTTTAGCCTTCCCACTGTAATGAATTATGCACACAGCCAGGACTTGTAATGAAAGAAATACAGTCGAAGATCTCCTTTGTGGCATCATATAGGCTTACCATATGCATGCAGTCTGGCTTAGTGCTTCAAACTATATTGGCGGTTATATGTTATATTGTCTAGTGCATTAAGATTTTGATATCAGTTGATGTTTGTAGTGACTTAATGTTGTGATGACTTGGGTAACCAAAGTATAGCCTACCATGCAAGTCAACTCTCTAATGTGCCACCCAGTCACATGTTCATTTGAAACTACAGGTGAAAATGATTATTTGCAACATTTTCAGATTTGTGGGTAAATTGTAAATTGTAATTTTAAGATAACTCTTAAAGCATAGTAAATCATAGCGATAGTAATTTTGAAACTCAGCAGATTATTTCAATGGTTTTATCCACTAATAACCACCGAATTTTCTGAATATTTTAAGCTACTTTGAAGAAAGCATTAAATTGTGCCCCTTGGCACAATCATGTCATACTGTATATCCCTAAAAAGCTTGTTTCCTGTTAAAATATATCAAGTTACAGGTTATCATGACATTCAGTATTAGTTTATTTTATGATCATTAGTCTTTATTGATCACATACAGCACAGGGAAATAACTTTCTTTGCATTCCGCAAGATATCCGGAGGCTGGAGTCAGAGTGCAGGGTCAGCCATGATAGAGTGCCCCTGAAGTAGAGAAGGTTAAGAGCCTTGCTCAAGGGCCCAGGAGTGGCAGCAAGGCTGTGCTGGAGCTTGAACCTCCAACCTTCTGATAAGTAACCCAGAGCCTTAACCGCCAAGCCACCACTCCCCCCAATCTCATAAATGACATTTACTTCAAATCATGTCTATTTTTAAACTGGTTTTTCTCTAAATCAATTATTTTTTACTCAGAGTTAGAAGCCTCAGCTGCATTAATGCAACAATAAATAAAAAAAAGTTGCAATTCAAAAAAACCAAAAGCAATCCATTGACAAAGAGTGATTTTAACATTGGCCTCGCACCCACAGGTCTGAGGATTTGAATCCTGCCTCTGTCCTGTGTGCGCAGAGCTTGCATATTCTCCCCGCGCATCGAGGTTTCCTCTGGTACGCCGGTTTCCTCCAAAGACATGTGTTGTAGGCTGATTTGTTTGGTATGGGGTTAGCTGGTTGGCAAACGTGCATGACTATATTATAGAAATATAGTTTCTGGAACTGGAAAGATGCACTTCTAAAATATGTTCACTTAACTGATGTTTTGATGATGGTGGTAGAGAGCTGTCTAACACCTTGCTCATCAAACCATTCGGTGAGGTCATGCTCTCTGGAGGGCAATAGACCTCTCCTATCAGGAAAGAAATGTTTTATCTTAGGATGAATGATCAGATTTAAAAATACGTATAAAATGGAAAAAAATGCAAATATGAATAAACAACTATTACACAGACACATAATCATCCAGAATACTGATTCCTCCATCTCTGAATGGACATAAAACTGCATTTTAACTGGGTAGAACATTACAGACTTTGAATTTTTGTACATTGAAAATATCTACACCGATCAGCCATAAGATTAAAACTACTGACAGGTGAATAGCATTGATTATCTCATTACAGTCAAGGGGTGGGATATATTAGACAATCATTTCTTGAAGTTGATGTGTTGGAAGAAGAAAGCATGGGCAAGTGTAAGGGTCTTTTGATAAGGGCCAGGTTTTATGGGGTGTTCCAAGTATGCAATGCTTAGTACCTACCAAAAGTGGTCCATGGAAGGCCAACTGGTGAACTGACAACGGGGTCATGGGATCACTGATTGAGTAAAGGCTAGCTCGTCTAGTCTGCACCCACAGAAGAGCTACTATATCTCAAATTGCCTAAAAAGGTTCATGCTGACTATGATAGAAAGGTGTCAGAACACACAGTGCACAATAAACCCATCTCTGAAGAGTTTGGACTCCACCAATTCACAGTCAGACAGATTGCATACAAATGGAAGAAATTCAAGACCATTGTTACTCTCCCCTGGAGTGAGCAATGATGCCATGAGTTCACCTTCTACCATCATTTACTCATTTGAATGGCCATGTAATATGATAACATGAAATTAAAAATGACCTTATATGGCCATGGGCATTGTTTCGTCTCAGGACAGCTGTCATTTGATGCTGTTGTCAAGTAACTGGTTGATGCCGTACACAACAGCGCTTCGCCTTTGCATGTCCGCTGAAAGTAGGCTAATGGTTGGCCAATAGTTGCTGCAAGCCTTTTATAATCTACCAATTGGTGTGCGAGAAGGCGGGAATTGCAGAGAGGCATTAAAGCAATCTAGGGTTAGGGTTAGAGTTAGGTTCATCTTAATAAAATTAAAGCCGAATCTCTGACTTTTTCTTAAATTTAGAAATCCCGGCCAGACGCTTTTTTTAAGGTCAGATAAAAAAAAAGGACAAAAAAAAAAGAAAACTATGGTCAGCCTATTTTGGTCTCACAAGGGGGACTTTAATATTAGGCAGATGCTTTTAATGATATTAATGATTTGTGTAGACTGATATAAGAACTCCTGAAAGAAATCAGTATCAACATTTTCAAATTGTTTGTGTTCAATAGAAGCAGTTCTACTGTCTGACCGAGTTTACATCTATTTTGAAATATGTAATGCTGGCAGTTTTAAGTATACGTACAAACAGTGCAAGTGGGAAAGATTTTCTGTCATTCTGCAATCACCTATTATCGATAAACTCAGAAGAAACTGTTCAAAATCTTTTCGGCCACTTTTGATACACAAGGAATGCAGCTTTCATAAAGTGGTAAAAGAGACAGTTTTCATCCTTAACCATCCTGACATACTCATCTTTATCTTAAGAGCACTATCGATCCAATTCTGACAGTTATGTGGACGCCCAATAGAACAGTGCCTAACATGTATCCTACTCTTAACTCCCCATGAAGCTGTCAGGAAGCCTTAACTTCACTTGGATCAGTCCAGATCCAAACACACACACAGCAATATCAATGTGCTAGCATTTCCCCCCCAAGATTAAGGTTCTAGTGAGCAGACAGACAGAAGAAGAACTACCTGGTCAGTACAAGGCAGGATCTGAATGTCCTACTGAGGGCACCCTGCTGTGGCACTTGTCTGTGATCATGTTTTTGTGATTGGGCCTGTGAGAAAGGTTTGCAGGAGAGTGAAGTAATAACACTTGCACTGTATCAGTCTTCTTAACTGCATTGAAGCAGCATCCCCATGGAAACCCAGTGTTCACTTACACAACAAGATTAGGAAAGTACTGCTCAAATGAGATACAGTAATTGTTTTGAACAAGCCACTTGAGTTCATCCAGAAAATCTGAGCTTTACATTGAGCCACTTTTTGTTGCTTCTGAAGTGAATAAAATGGAAAAAAATAAAAATAAAATATGAAATCATATTAGACCCACAGGGATATAACTCAAATTTGAATGATTTTCCTCACCTACTGAAGGTAATATTTTCTGATGTTCTTTCTCTAGACCATGAGATAAATTGTCGCCTCACTGATGTGATGTATTGCTTTCATAATCAGGGCCGGATCTAGACATTTGGAGGCCCTAGGCAAAATTTATGTTGGAGCCCCATCCCCTGCACTCCTCCTATGACAACATGTTTTTTTCCCATTACTTTAAAATTGATTAAATTTTTATTTAAAATCAGTTTATTATCATTTAAATAAAAATTACTCATAAAGCCACACTGACAAAAAATTTTATGGCAGCCAAGATTTTTTTTTTGGGAGTAATATGTTCAGAAATTTATTTACAGTAACACACCCACCCACTATTTGGGATAATGAACAGTTTTGCTTACTCTATACAGTAAAATAATAATAATAAAAAAAAAACACAAGACAACATTACATTGCCAAAAAATAAAGTAAATAAACATCAGTGCCTTTATTGTTATTTCCTAGATTGTGTATGGACAGGATTTCTCACTCCGATTGAACCAATATAGACTATAAATATAGTCATATTATGTATTACAGTGCAATACCTTAAATATGCAATATTTATAATTAATATTTTACAAATCAACTGCTAGTGGAAGTGAAAGAGACAAACTACTAAGCAGAAAGAATAGTTAATTTCTTCATAAAACTTTGTGCTTATTTTTCAATAAATAGAACGAGAGTATTTATGATTTGAAAAGTAAAATGAAGTATTATGTTAAAACAGTAAGGTAAACATCAGCAGAATTTAGAAGATACACAGACAGTTGAGGTATTTTTCGCTCTAGTGTGTTTGCTCTTTGACATTGAATGCAAACATTTTTACTTTTACTTTAGTATTTTGCTAGTCAGCTTCTGACACAATGTCATCGTACATGTGAATTCAAAGTGTCTGACAGTCTCGATGTATCGATGGCACTTTTGCTCTTTTGAACTCGGAATAAACTGCCAAATGAACCATCCATAAATGACTCAGAACATGATTGACAGATCGACTCAGGAAATGATCGACAGAACAAGGCCCCGTTTATAATACATCACAATCACTCCAAAATAGATGATGACAACTTACATTCTTTCTTTGCATGCCTGTTTAGCCTTTTGCTCCGTAGCCCCCGAAGGAGGTGTTTGATTCTGCGCCATCATAAATCACTGACTTAAAGTCAGTCAGCTGCAAAAAAGTAGCATTTTTGAATTTTGTTCATGTGTGATGGTTATGGAGGCCCTCCAAGCCAGAGGCCCTAGGCAATTGCCTTACTCTGCCTATAGGTGGCGCCGGCACTGTTCATTATAATACAAAAATTTTATTTTATTTTTAAATTTCAAGGTGGCATGGTAGTGAAGTGGGTAGTGTCGTCACCTCACAGCTCCAGGGTTCCTGGTTCAATTCTAAGATCTGAATGTTCTCATGAGTTTTATTCAGGTTCTCTGGATTCCTCCAAAAAACATTCCCATAGGTGGATTGGTTACTCTCTATTGCCTCTAGGTATGAATGTATGTGTGCATAATGTCCTGCAATGGACTGGCATCCCAATCAGGATGTATTCCCACTTTATGCCCAGTGATCCTGGAATTTTTAATTTGACCAGGAATCATTTACTCAAAATCACTCATGACAGAACTATTACACTATTTTTTTAACCGAATAAGGAAAGGCAATTTGTACCAATGTGGTTATTTATATTTCATCACTAACTTAGTATTACACAAATGCATGTCTCCTAAAGAAAAATCTTTGCATCCTTTCTTACATTTTCAGTCATTTGTTTAGGGCTACTTGATATGTTTCAGTGACTATCTGCTGAATACAGGCCTGATGTATCTTATTTTTAGACAAGGTGCGTTAAGAGACCTACATTACATGCACCATAAAACACTTAATTAGTGTTGGCTTGTCTGTATTGTCTCTCCCTCACTCTCTTCATTAATGAGATAATAAAATTTAATCATTGTAAAACTCAATGGGAAAAAAAAAAAATCTATTTTCCACCAGTACAAAATAAATTTCACCGGAAATTTTTACTGAGCCAAGATTAGTCTTTAATATCCTATTTTAATTGCAAACCTAATGAGTAGAGGGAGGGATACAAAGGGTTTTTATGTTTGATATGATTGTCTCAACACATATTATTGTCCCCTAAAACCAAAATACGTTTAGTGCTCATAGTGCACTTCACTACAACATAAAAAAAAAATCTAAGACTAAATGATAATCAAATGAACCAACATTTTTGATCCAACAGTTCTGAGACTGGTATTATCCATCCATCCATCTTCTACCGCTTACTCCTTTTCAGGGTCGCGGGGGGACCTGGAGCCCTGGACAGGGTTCCAGTCCATTGCAGGGCACAATCACATACACACTCACACACCCATTCATACACTACAGACACTTAGGACATGCCAATCAGCCTACCATGCATGTCTTTGGACAGGGGGAGGAAACCAGAGTACCCGGAGGAAACCCCCGCAGCACACACATGGCCCTGGCGGGAATCAAACCCTGTACCCGTGAGGTGAACATGCTAACCACTAAGCCACCATGCGCCATCTGGTATTATTATTATTATTATTATTATTATTATTCTATTATTCTATTATATTATTCTATCTTCTATTATTATTATTATTATTATTATTATTATTATTATTAGTAGTAGTAGTAGTAGTAGTAGTAGTAGTAGTAGTAGTAGTAGTAGTGTAGATAATCTATTATTACATTTATTATTTAATGTCCTCCCTTTAAGATTTGAGTGAAGGAAGAAAATTACAACAGAAGCTTGACCACAAGATGGTGAAAAACTAGAATTTCAACAATGGTGCTAATCAAGGTTAAACAGGAAACAGGTGTGAGTTACATGTGACATGCTGGGGCTAATGGGTTGTGTAGTTCTGTGTCCCTTTGGCAGTACCATGACAACTATTAACAGTGTGTTTAGAGCATACACGTTACAGCCTGATTAGCATAAATGATAGCAGAATAACTTTATACATCAAATGGTTTGTGAACAGAAAAAATTATTTCAGTGTTGAACTCTCTTTTGAATGTTCACTGCATCTTTTTGAAGTCTTGAAGAGCAGAAAGCTCATATACATGTACACAATTAGTCAAACCAAAGCCATCCAGCATCTCACATCAGGATAACTGAGTCAGAGATGCCACAACAATGGCAAAAGCACTCATGAATCTCAAGTCATGCACAGACACATCCATTAGATAGCCCTAACCACATCTGGTAATTAGTGAGACAGCATAATTTTCTCATTTGTTTACTTACATGGCTTGTGTTTCACTTGCTGAATGATTTGTTTCTGTGATTGCTCACTCAAGCTTGTCATTTCCCCTACTGAACCATGGCTACTTTTCACTGCCAATTGCAGGCTTGTCTCCTCACACGAATAGCAATTTTCTCTGAGACGGTAATAGCATCAGGGGCCCCTGCACCACTTCCACATGATTGATGAGAGATTAAAAGGATTGTTGAGATTGACGGCACTTTTACTGTTCTACCAGGATTCAGTATCAAGCAGTTCTACTAGGGTTGGGGTTTCCGCTATGTGAATGGGTTCTGATGCAACACTGCTGAAACACTAAGTCATTAAACTTTCAACTTAATATTCAGATATTTATCTTATCTAAAGGATAGTAATTAGTAACTCCTATAAATTATTCAGCAACAACACTGAAACTAATAGCAAAGATACGTAGTTACAAGAGTGCAGATTCCACTGGCTCTGCTGTGTACTGTGAGTTAAAGGGTATATCAACCCAATATAACCTTTTTGAACTGTAAATACATTCTGTTATTGGTTATTGATAACCCCTTAATTCAAGGGGTTAGTTAAAACTGTGTAGTGGTAAACATATTCTAAACAGTGAAATCACCACTGACTAAAATTGTCTTTTCCACTCCAATTCATGCTGAAATAGCAAGGATTTGCCCTTCTTTTACATCTCTTACCTACACAGTGGGTGGCAACCTTTCGACTGTCGTCATCCCCAAACATAGTCCCCTATGTATGGATACTTTTGGGACCTTCGGACACAGTATTTTTCTTAATTTGAAATGCCATTCAATTTGTAAATGCAATACCTTTTAGTTTTAGCAGACTAGTTTAGGTGTATATCTACACCTGGTTAAGTGTTGTGCTGTTTGGGGCGCAACTGCTTCCAGACCCTTTCTTTCTCCTCACTGATTCAACACAGGCTCGTAGGAAGCGAGAAAACACACCAACTTGTGAGCCTGAGCATTTGTACCAGGCATATTTCTCCAAGAAATTAGATCAGTTCCATCAGGCAAGACATTTCTCAAACATTTCTCAATTTTATGAGTGACTGATTTCTATAGGCTAACTGAATTGTGAATTGCAACATTATTGTTGCTGTGTACACTATTAATATTACAACAACTAAATGAACTGAAACTAAAAATTTGATTAAAAATGGCTCCCTAGTCACTACATATGCAAGTGCATTTCCAGATATTTGAACAGCCATGCTAGCATTAGGTTGCACGGGTGTCATGTTTAAAGCTTATGAGCAGTTTGAGAGTAAAGCGCTGAACATCACAATTAAAGGACAAGGGTTTGACTTTCCCAGTGAAATGTACAGTGTACAGTTGGCTAGAACTGTCAATATCAAGAAAGATCTATGTTTGTGAGGCAAATTTAGTGGATATTAATAAAAAGTTCAAAGTATCAGCACTAAAATGACTGTCAAGAATCATGAGTGCAGAGATAACTCCTTAAAACTATTTCTAAAGTTAGAAACAGTTTAGTTTAAGGGAGGTTAGAACTTGTTTTTGATAGAGTTCTCAATGCCCCTCTATAAGTCCCTCTGGGCAAGGGGATCTCCTAAATGCTGTAACCGTAAATGTAAAGGTTGTAACTATATTTTAACAAGCAATATCACACATGTAAGAGTGAGGTTGTGCAATATTCAGTATAACCACACGATTGTATGATATTGCTTTTAAACTGCAGTCCTATGAACAAGAAATGAATAATCAAGTAAGTGACATTTCAGACGCTGTATCGCCAAATGTTCTGTTTAGTTTTGCTCTGAGATCCCAAAGAGGCCACATTGCCAACAATGTTGTTGTTTTTTAAGGAAATCATTCTTTCACCATTTCACTGTACAGCTGTACAGTGTACTGATGAGCTAATGATTGCCAAAAGTTACATTCAAAAATTACATTCCTGAAAATTGTCATTTGCCATGTTTGCCGATGATGTCCCTAACACTACTGTAATAACCGTTTCAGACTAGGAAGTGGAATTTTACATGCCAAACACAGATGAGTGCAGTGATATAAACGGTTATAGGAAATTAAAGCACTCTTGGAACGCTGCTCAACCAATCAAATTAATGGAATGGAAATTATTGTTATACAGAGCTTATTTGACTTATATATGACTAAAATTTTAAGGTGTTTTGAACTCACCTGACTATCTGCAAATTGGGTAAGCACTTGTGCAATTGTGCACATAGCAATTGTGCTTTTGCTGTGGTACTTGATTAAGTGAGATGTTACATGGAAGGTGATGAGACACTTTAATAAAGCTCTACTTGTTTTGTCACTGCACATGTTGATTAGTCGAAGGAACATAGAGATCTCATGCATAATAATTTTGACAGGAATACAATGTACTGCACCTCCTGTGTGAAAAGGACATGATACCTTTTTATTTGTACTTTAGAAGCAATTCTGTTTAAACACAGTATGACTATAAGTGACAATATTGAGCTTCATAGAATTAATGAAGAATATAATTTGAAATGGTGCGTACTGTTATTTATTTGTTTATTAATTGCAAGTTTCTTAATCTAATAAATAACAAGCTATTAAAGTACCTGACATATATATACATATATATATATATATATATATATATATATATATATATATATATATATATATATGTGTGTGTGTATATATGTATATATATATGTATATATATATATATGTATGTGTACATATATATATGTGTTTATATATGTGTGTATATCTGTATATATGTATATATATGTGTATATATATATGTATATATGTGTATATATATGTATATATGTGTGTATATATGTATATGTGTGTGTATATATGTATGTATATATGTATATGTGTGTGTATATATGTATATGTGTGTGTATGTATATATGTGTGTATATGTATATATGAGTGTATATATGTATATATGTGTATATATGTGTATATGTGTGTATATATATGTGTGTATATATGTGTGTGTATATGTGTGTGTATATATGAGTGTATATATGTATATATATTTATGTATGTATATGTATGGGCGCATGGCTTAGTGGTTAGCACGTTCACACCTCCTGGGTCCGGGGTTCGATTCCCGCCATGTGTGTGCCAGAGTTTGCATGTTCCTCCGGGTACTCCGGTTATATGTATATGTATATATATATATATACTCCCCCAGTCCAAAAACATGCATGGTAGGTTGATTTTTGTGTCTAAATTGTCCATATGTGTGTATGTGATTGTGTGATGGACTGGTACCTTGTGCCCGATGCTTCCTGGGATAGGCTCCAGGTTCCCCGCGACCCTGAGGAAGGATCGCTTGAAGATGGATGGATGTATATATATACATGCACACACACACACATATAGTTATACATGAAGCTTTAACTAATATATCAGGTGGAAGACAAATTACTTCCATTCCAGAAAATATGGTCAGGGAAATTCAGGAAACACACGCACGGTGATTCTGGTGTGTGATAATTACTTGTACATAATAAATGTAAGAGTTTGTACATTTTTACGTGTTATTTAACTTGAATAAGTAATTGAAAGCTGTACTTACTTAGATTATTAGATTAATGTTAATGTTCCCGCTGTTACTATAGAAAGAACAAAGTCTTAAATTTGCTAGAGAATACGCAGTCTGCTAGCTTTTTGCCTTTCAAATGTGCTTGACCTGAGATGTTGCTTATTGTTAGGAGGCACCGAAGATAACAACCTCTTGTCTGTCATGATGAAGTGACAACACTCAACACCCCATCCTCTTAACACAAGATGACAAGTGGTGTCACCAGCCTTTGGCTAAAGCATCGTTTCTGAACTGTATAAAGTCAGCTTTCAAATCCGCTTAGCATCGCTAACATTCATTTTTATGTAGCCCCACAGGGCAAAAGTACTGAGCCTCAAGTATGTGACACATGCAAAGACACATACATCAGACTCACACTACTCACACTACTATTTAAATAGAATCATGCTAGCATGTCTGATTCACCAAGTGTGCTGGTGTAAGTGTTGCTGTGGATGGAGTGTGATGACGGGTTAGGATCAACTGAGCTTTGAGATATTCTAATTTAATTATATTCATTACTTGTTAGAGAATTGTTTTGCTATTCCTGTATCCTCAGCCATATTAAGAATAAATGAATTAAATATAGTAGTCCAATCACTTTGGAAAGCAATAATTTCTATGATTTTATAAACATTTGCCATTTGGCATTTGGCTATCACCTTCGGTACTCAGGGAAGAGAACTCACAGCCACAGGTCCTATAGCATTTTACATTTTATACATATCCTTAGTATGAGTATTACTGTCAAAATTATTTTTAATCTCAAATTCCTTGGCTTAAGACAGAAAACCCCGCTAAAAAAACCCTGTTATAAACTTCTGCCATATTAAAATTTCTGACATTTATGACAATATATCTAATAAGACAAGACAATGTGAGCAACTTCATGAAATAACTAACCTATTTAACAAAATTGTGAGCAACGTACTTTGAATATCACAACTTGGAGGACATGATAGTCTTGATGCTGGGCTTTAAAACAGTGCTTAGGATTTGAAAGTGGCATATTTTGAATTTGTCTGAAAAGTAAACAGGTGGATCGTATTTGATATATTAAAGTCATCCGTGCACAAATCATCAGAAATCACACAGATAAATCTTTATACAAGAGATTGATATAAAAAGACAGTAAACACATAATATATAGGCATATTTTATCATATATTTGAGTTTATACCCATGTGCACTGTGGTCAAGTTAATTAGATCTGTATGTTTCAGATGGACTGATTTTTTTAAAACCTCAAACTCTGACAGCATGTGCTATACGCACTAACCAAAATTAGATATGCGTCTCATGTTTTGTTTTGGTGTTTATTTCCCTCTTTTTCTGGTGAGATTATTGAAAGAATACTAAACATGATAAGATAAGCAAACCCTGCACAAAATGCTGCATTCAGTAAGATAATAGTGTGAGAATAGCATTCAACTGATCTGAGCACTCAATGATTTAATTAGGAAATGACATCCGGTATAAAAATTATAAACAATTTGCCTGACGTTTCATTTGGTATTGACTAGAATTTTGGATTTCTGTTATTGAAGCAGCATCAGCTTGGTAGATTTGGCAATACTGCTACTGTACTGACAAAATGTGATCACGGGTTGTTTGTCTCTACTTGGCTGTCCGCTTATGAATGGAACTAATCACAACAGTGGTCTAGTAAGTAAGTGAAATAAGATTTCAGATTTTTTATTTTTCAAATAAGCTCAGATTTTACAGATCTCGTTTGCCCAAAACACAGGGGTGTGTTCAGAACCAAGGTACAGAGATAATGTGGTGCAAAGCTCTGTGAGACCTGAAATGCAAGGACCCATAGGGCTTAAAGAGTTTTTCATTTGGCTCTTGTTGCTAGAGGAAGCCAATGAACTGACCTCAGTGGGAGACTCAGATGATGGGATCTTCAGAAAGAGATATCAGAAATGCAGCACCACAAGTGAGTACGACTTGAATCTGAACTAGCTGTGCGAAAACATCATGGTCCAGGTTCTTGGACAAGTATCGCGGAAAGGAAATAAGCATGTACTGGGGATAGGAATGGAAGTCTTAAATAGCATTGTCAGTTGAAGGTAAAAAGGAGACCATGGAGCCAAAAAGTTATTGAAAGAATTTTAATAGGCTGAACTGTATGGCTGCTTCAAGCAAAACAGACTCAGAGAGTGAGCTACCTTACAGCATATCTTGTACACACAATGTCCACATTTTAGCCATCAGGACACCCTTAAGACAACTCCCTAAATTGTATATAATTTGAAGGCTAGGGTATACAGTACAATACCATTCAAATTACTATTCTTCACCAACCACATGGTCAATGTGATATTTTGCATGTTGCTTCTTTGTGCTTTTCTGAAAGTGTTTCTTTTCAAGGATGGCATGAACACACACACACACACACACACACACACACACACACACACACACACACACACACACACACACACACACACACACACACACAAACTATCAAGATGATATTGATAAGTCAAGAAGTTTGCCTTTCCTATTACATTTTAAACCTATCTAGTGTAAAGGAGATATAACCGGTCAATACAATCTTAGTATACAGTAAATAATAAATAAGAAATGATCATGCTGCTCATCCAAGATCTTTCATACAGTTCTCATAAAAATAATATGTTGTTACATAGCTAGTTACATACATCCACCCATCTGACAGTAATTACATACTGAAGACCAAGTAATTCTTGAATACTGATGATTGCTACTTGTGGCTATACATTTTCACAGGTGTTTCTATGCATATTATCTGTAATTTCAATTATAACAATTTATCACCATCCATGATTGACCAGAAATAAAAGGAATTGGCACACACTGTGTTGAGATATTATGCAGTAATTTACTGTAAAGGAGGATGCAGTCTAATCATGTTCAAGCTATTTATGCACAAAGACAATGTGGATATACAGTAAAAGCCTGCAAGGCAGTTATTTTTCACAAACATCTCTCTAAATTGAGTAAATTTATACACTACCATGTACATAAAGACACAATTCTGTTCACAGTGACTAAGACTTGTGCAGGTGGATTCAAATGGTTATCTTAACTCATTATGCTAAAGAGGACTTGAAATGAAATGAAATATACTTTAGTGTCCCCAGTAGGGAAATTTGGTATGGACTCAGTATTGAACACTTCTGAATAATCTGTTACTCCGAAAAGAATCCTAATATACACTACATCACAATACAAACACAGAACACATACAGAACACAAACTCACAGACACAATTAATATGCATGTCTCACGTAAGAGATCTATCTATATGCACTCCAAGGTACTTGTAAGACTTGTGTAATATCCTGGTTATGTACAAGTACAGGACTATGATCACTGATACCCTTGGGGTCAAATATTATCTCCTTAGTTTTCTTTGTGTTTAAATATTAAACAATAAGTAATTGGCATCACACCAGTCAACAAATGACTTAATCTCCATCCATCCATCCAGCTTCTATACCGCTAATCCTATTCAGGGTTACGGGGAACCTGGAGCCTATCCCAGGGAGCATCGGGCACCAGGCAGGGTACACCCTGGGCAGCATGCTAATCCATCGCAGGGCACACAATCACACACACACTCACACAACCCATTCATACTCTATGGACAATTTAGACATAAATGACTTAATCTCAGAATGATAAATAAAAGAGCTGTCCCATTTGTTCAATAAACTTAAAAGAGCTGTATCATCTGATTTTTTTAAGATGTAATTTTGTGAGTACCTACTAGAACACTCATTTGTATACAGCGTAAAAAGGACTGTTGTTTACTTTAACTCTCTGGGTTCTGTTTGTTAAAAAGGAGTAATACCAATGTATAATTACACGATTCACACCTAACAGCTTTAGTTTTTTTAATTAAGATATAGGGTTGGATAGTGTTAAAAGCAGAGCTAAAATCAATAAGAAGCTGTCAAGCATAAGCTTCAGGGTCCTCGAGATGATTCGAAATCAAGTGTATCAAAGTATTAATGGCATCACCTGTACCTCGGCCTTGTCGATAAGCAAACTGAAATGGATCTAATTTACTGTTAACATCTGCTTTTAGTATCGACACCATACACTTCTCAAAACACTTCATCATCACTGACGTGAGAGCGACTGTCTAAAATCATTATTTTCAGAGGGGTGAGCTATTTTGGGCAATTTTTTTTCTGTTTCAGAATCAATAGTCTAGCACCAAACAGGGGTCAGTTCCTTGGCACAGACCTTTAAAGGAAAGGCTGAAATACCATTAGGGCCATCAGAATTCTTAGGTGTGAATAACAACTGAACATGGTCAGGGTCAATCATCAACCCGTTCTCCCCAAAATTGGAAGTAATCATAGAGTTCAATTCCAATGTACATTCATAATCAAAGTTATGATTATTCATGTCATTTGCCTTTTGTAAATCGTCAGTTGTAAATATCCCCTTCTTTGCTTTCTTATATATATATATATATATATATATATATATATATATATATATATATATATATATATATATATATATATTCCTTGCTGCTTTAAGCAACTGATTCAGTTCTTTCTGAACAGATTTGTTTATTTATTTGTTTATTTTTACTTTTCAAAAGCAATTTTTTCCCCCACTGTTAATGCAATGCTTTACCTCCTTGGTGATATAAAGTTTATAATTTTGGTAAATAGTTACCTGTTTTTCAGTAACCACATAGTCTGTACAGAAATTTACATACTCAGTTATCACTGCTGTAGTTTCATCAATATCAGCACTACAAAAAAAAATCCCACTCAGTGTATAAGAAACAGCCTTTCAGAGACTCAATACTGTCTTCTGACCACACTAACACATCTTTAGTCACAGGTTTAGAACTCTTCAAGACTGTCCTAGAGGTTGGTACAAGGTAAACTAATCAGACACTGTGATAACCTGCTAGAGGGGGCCTTAATGTTGCATTATATGCCTTTTTAAAATTCTAGTTCTATTGTTTCTTGTGGTGCACTTAACATATTGTCCATTCGTGTAGACATTCTCAGTGTGGCAATAACCACAATAAAATAATAAAATACTTAAATATTTAAAATACTTAAATACTAGAGCTAGAGACACATGTATATGTGCCTTTCAGACCAACATAGTATATAGAATTGGTAGGTTTGTAACAGGTGAGTTGTAAACGCGAAAGTCTATGTCGCCAGCAGTGCAGTGCCACTGGAAGTGGCAGCTTTGGGTCTGGCAAGTGTCCAAATTAGTCAAGAGACTGCTCACTATGAATATGACTAAACATAGCTAATCATTCATCTCTGGAAACATTTGTACTTGAGAATTTTTTCTCCTCATAGAAATCATTAAATTAGATATATGGAATAAAATGGAGTGCCAACTCCACACCATCTCCTAGCATTATGAACACTTCTCTGAAAATGTCCTGCTGTGATAATGGGAGAAATCTAGTACTGGCACGTTAGGATCACACAAAATGTGAATCTTGGTAACAACCTTAGTAATTGACATTCACTGTTAGCACATTAGCATTTTTTTGTTCAGTGCTCCTTTCAGTATCAGATTGATGACTACCAGTGGGGCAAGATAGGAGATGGCTGCCTTGTAAATGGCTATAGGGTGGAGCAGAGCCGTCAGGCAAGAGATGAGCGGATCGTCATTAATTCTGGTTTACAGGTGTTGGACTCAAAGGACTTGACAAGGGCCACAGATGATTGCTAGACCCCAGCTGGTTCTGTGGCCAAAAATGAGTTATGGTCTTCTACCTTAATGGGACTTCAGAAACAGACACAACTGAGAGCTTTACTGTGGCATCAAATTTCAAATTCAATTATAAGCTTGAAGACACAGGTATAATCTCCGTCAATAATTCCAAAGATGCTTGTTTGCTTTATAAACCAAGTTTTATGATTCAGTGGTGCATTGTAAAAAAAAAGTGATCAGTCAATAAAATGGATAATCATTCATAAACATAAATGTGCCTAAAATTATGTGCTAATGTGGCCATACAGTATAAACCAATACAGCTGTGAATCATTTTCCTTTAGAACTAAATACATGTGGGACATATCACACAAACCAGGAAACATATAATAAGCAAGCCATATCTCTAAGACACAGTGGGCTGTATTCATAGACAGTAAAAGTTAGAGTCATGCTGACCAGACTGACATGTTAGTGTGACTGAAGCTCTTGACTCAGACACTCCACCTCATTCCAAATGAAAAGAACATGGTTGATGAGATGATGCGGTACAGCCATTACTGCTCTGCATGAATCAGCATCACTGATTGGCTCTGAAGAGCTCTCCAGGGTGAGGAGCTACTCTCTTCAGTGCAAGATATGACAGCAAGAGATATTTTCCATGGTGTTGGAATAGCTTCAGCTGTTGTAACAGGCTTTGGAAATAACTTCAAGAAGCTCATAAGGCTGACAGCGGCTGTGTTTGAAACAGCATAGTATGCATACTACTCATACTTAGCCCTCACCCTAAAGCAGTATAGTATGTATAGTAGTATGCAACATAAATATTTCCAGTTTGCCAAAGATGTGCAACGGATGGTGTACAGAAATTCATTTAATCACAGTCAAGTCTTTTTTTTTATTAAATAAAAGCCAGAAAACAATGGTGGAGAATGAAACAACAACAGCAACACCTATACTGATGTATGCTTTCATCTAGTTGGTAATGGAAAAATGCACCTTAGCTAATTCATTGTGTGTGAACAAGCTAATGGTAGCCAACATGCTGTATATTAGCCATGGTTCAATTGCTTTTGAGTGTTTTTTTTTCCATTGGCACTTAAGTAAGGAATACAAAACCACTGAGTATGCTGTTACAGGATAAAATATAAACATTGCACACTGAGCAATGCAGCCTGAGACAGAGCATAGCTACTGTTATAACACTAAATTTCATTATGTTCCTTTAACAGCACATGCCATGTGTTTTATTCAGCTTATATCACATCATTTTACTAATGATTGTGATTTATTAATGTATTGAAAACAAAATTGTTTTTAAATCTCTTCTGTACAAATTGTTACTACAGATTACAATACAAGCTGTTACTAATGAGAACATATTAGAATGAGTGTCTTAATATAAACCTGGGATTTGTATAGCAGCCGGAACTACTGACACAGCTGCTATGATGTTATAGAAAATTAATCAAAACCTTCTGACCAATCAGATTCAAGTATTATAACAGTGCTGTGGAACAATAAATACCGCTTACTTGATACAGAAAACAAATGAGCTATTTTTGTCACTTGTATGGTTAAGGATTAATTGGATTTAAAACCTTTCTCCTCCATCTCACTGAATCCTTTTTGGCTTTAAGCATCAAAAGTGGTTACAGATTAAGATAATTCTGAGGTTGCTGCATCACATGACTATAGTATTCTGAATACAAATTCTCAAATATCTCATACTTTTTACTACATACTTTACACTACAATAGTATATACTATAGTATAGTACACTGTATATGGTATGTTATATATTTCGGATGCATGTCATCCTGAACACCCCTTTGACAGTTGTAATGAAATGCATTTATCTGACATGATGCTTTCTTAGCTCAGTGTTTGCGTATGTATGTGTCTGTGTAATTGAATCTGTGGGGTATAGTTTGTGAGAGTGAGTGGGCATGAAAAGGAAGCAGACCAAAAGGGTCATTGCTAATTTTGGTTCCTGTCATTAACTTCACACTAATTTTACATTAATTACTGTAAAAGAAATTTCCATTAATTTAAAAATGCTTGCCTTCCTAGGCAATTTCTGAATAAATAGTTACAATAAGATCTGATATAAATGTTAGCATGTGGGAAGAAGGTCTCGATTTCCAGTTGAGTAACATAAACTGATTTTTTTTTCTCTTCAAAACCTATATGGGAGAAAATCAAAGGAAAAAATATTAAGGTTCAAGTATTTCAATGCTACCTTAGTTGAATGAATAAAAAGATCATCAACAGTTGCAGAGATTAATTCATATAATAAGACATTAATATCCAGTTGAAAGCACGTAATTTCATGGCCAAGACTACGAATTTCATGCATCGAAGTAGAATTCACATGGATTTATATCTTCATCATAGTATTCATTGGGTGTTTTGTAATACATTGTGAACACGATATTAGATTTCATTTTTCAATATGCCTCGCGCTGCTTTACAATGACCGTTGCCCTTGTTGGAACACGTGTTCAGTGAAATTACAATCACCCTTTACAGAGCTGGCAGTTCTGCTGAGGTGTAGATGTTTTAATGAGGCAAAAACACTGCTACCGATCCTAATCTACAGGGTCACTCACGGCCTATTGACTACAGTTAAAAATAATAGTGATGGTTTGTAACTGCGGTTAACCTCGGTTCCATACTCAACGTGCATTAAAAGTATACCCAGGGATGGCGTTTCTAAATGGGCTAGTGGGACTATGTTGTCCGGTCTTTCAATTATAAAGAAAAACAACAATATAAGGTTTCATTTCATGTTAGGGATGTGTCATTGAAGTGGGCTGAAAACGTTCAGCCCAAATTAAATCAAATCTACACGCTCGTTTACTCTGGGTAAGGGTGTGAGGTCATGAAGTTTAACATGGAACAATAATACATTTTCCCCTTTAGCATCAGCTGACATTCAGTCCACCACATAGAAGCTGAATTAAATGTTATTTTCTAGTGTTTTATTATTTCTATGGATTTACATTACATTTACTCAGTTGGCTGATGCTTTTATTCAAATTAGCTTTCAACTGAGCAGTTAAAGGTTAAGGATCTTGCACATGGACCCAACCATGGCAGCTGGGAAGTGCTGGGATTTGAACTTATGACATCCTGATCTGCAGCTCAACACCTTAACCCCTGAGCAAACACTTTTCAATCATACTGTGAAAAACAACAAACCTAAAAGTGCACAAACAATTCCATGCTTAGTTCCATCCATCCATCTTCTACCGCTTAATCCTTCTTCAGGGTCACGGGAAACCTAGGGCCTATCCCAGGGAGCATCGGGCACAAGGCGGGGTACACCCTGGACAGGGTGCCATTCCATCACAGGGCACAATCACATACAAACTCACACACCCATTCATACACTACGGACACTTAAGACACGCCAATCAGCCTACAATGAATGTCTTTGGACTGGGGGAGGAAACCTGAGTACCCGGAGGAAACCCCCGCAGCACAGGGAGAACATGCAAACTCCACACACACAGGGCCCCGGCGGGAATCGAACCCCGGACCCTGGAGGTGTGAGGCGGGCGAACAGGCTCATGCTTAGTTCCTTTAAATATTTTCACGTTATATCTGTTCTTTTCATGTCAATTTGAAGAACGTGTTTACATTAAGCCAATGCAACTTTAGAAGTAGTGAGTGTGTGTTCAGCCATGGACGCAGCTGATTTCCGTAACAAGACCAAAAGAGCCTGCCAGCAATCCATGTAAACTTGTCAAAATCTCCAAAGATGATGCCAAACGAGGCTTTCCCTCGAGGATTAGAGGAGTCACTGATGTGCTGGTGGAGTTAAGATTTTGACAAGGGCAATGAGTAGGGCAAGCACAGGCATAAATATTAAAACCAAGATCTGGCCATGTGCACATGAATGTGTCTGACTTACACCAGATAATCTGTTTATGCTCGTATGGGAAAGCAGTGGAGCAAAAAATGTAGGATTCATCATTGCATTTCAATCACAGAATTATTAAGCAGGAAAGAGGAATCTATGGTGACCTGTAAGTGTAAGTACAAAAATTCAACAGCAAATCAGAAAACACAACAACACAAAAAACACAACAACAATAGCAAAAGCACAACAACAACTTGGAACAAAATCAGAAACACATCAACGTTACATCAAAACAGAAAGATCATCATATACTCACTGCTGATTGGCTACTGCATGTGTCAGTCTGAGATCTCACAGGAAACGAAGAGCTGGAGGAAGTTTACAGTAAGAGGAAATATGAGTCTAAATGAATCTACTGATGATTTTATTCATATTTATTTTTTAATCAAGGGCATTCTTATTATGTCATTTTAGATACTGTGAACTTTGCACAAATATGAATATGCAACTACGCAAATGCTGCCTAAAGGAAGCTGGGTTATTCAGAAGAAATAATTACTTATCACTGTAATAGCATAAGTACATTTGCATTAAATCACTTTTGCTAGACTAACTAGAGATCAGACTGAAAAAGTGCAATTTCTTCCTTGTGATAGTTATACGCCATGTCCAATCAGCAATGAGCATCTGATGATCAATAAGGACCCACCCTTTCTGTGCTTTTGCTTTTGTTGTTGCATTTTCCTTTTCTTTTGCTATTGCATTTTTGGCTTCTTAATGTGTTTTTGTCAGAGTGCAGCCCAGTCGGGACGCAAATTCCCAACAGCCCACACGAGCGCGCATGCACACTTCCCGGAGCATCCCGAACTCCAACTCCCAGAAACCCTAACAAGAGCGCATGCGTGAGAGATCACCGGAATACTAATGAACAACACCTGGTGTCGGCTGTTCAGGAGCGGACTGAATGCTGATGTTACACAGGAGCTAGCGTGTCGCGATGACAGCGCCTCCCTGGATGACCTCATCACCCTGGCCAATCGCTTGGACCGGTTACTACGCCAACGTGAACCGGGACAAGGAGGGGAGACCCGGTCCTGCCAGGAGACCAAGGAGGAACCCATGCAACTGGGGCAAGCTCTCCTCCCTCCTCAGGAACGGGAACGCCGCCGCCAGAAGCAGAATGGCTCTGCTTCTACTGTGGTGAGAAAGGACACTTCATCCGGGGATGTCCCCGGAGGCCCTCTGCCCCCGAAACAGCCCAGAAAAAGGTGAGTCCGGCTCCCACCTCTTCAACACTAATTTCAGGTGGAGCATTTGTGATTCGAGTGGGGCTTGAACATGCTTCTGGTCTGTGTTTTAGAAGCACTAATCGATTCCGGAGCAGCAGGAAACTTTCTGGACCAGGAGGTGGAGCGCCGTCACAACATCCTCTTACGAAGCCTCGCGCCTCCCCATCACATTCAAGCCATCGATGGAGCACCCATTGGAAATGGTCTCATCACCCAAGTAACGGAAAGTCTCCTCCTGCATGCCAGCGCCTTGCATCATGAATCCATTTAATTTTTTGTCATTCATAAAGCCCGATATCCCCTGGTCCTTGGATGCCCCTGGTTAGCTCAGCACAATCCCCACATAACATGGGACAAAGGGGACATCATACGTTGGTCCCCCTACTGCTTTCAGCACTGCCTGTCCTGTGCCACGATCAGTCTCTCTTCCACTTCCATCGAGAGCCCTGATGGCCCGGTTCCTGCCACCATTCCCCACGAGTACACGGATTTGAAGGAGGTATTCAGCAAAAGGAGGGCAAGTGGATTACCCCCACATCAAAGCTACGACTGCGCCATTGAATTCCTGCCGGGGGTTGTCCCGCCTAAACGGGGGGTGTATTCACTCTCCATCCCGGAGCAACAGGCAATGAAGGACTATATTCGAGAAGCCCTCCAACAAGGGTACATCCGGCCCTCAACCTCCCCCGTATCCGCTGGGTTCTTTTTCGTTGAGAAGCGGGGAGGAGGCTACGTGTACCTGGTAATGCCCTATGGGCTTTCTAACGATCCATCAGTATTCCAGTGCCTCATAAACGACGTGCTTCACGACATGCTGGGAAAATTTGTCATTGCCTACATTGACGATATCCTCATTTACTCTAACTCACCGGAGGAACACCGGTCACACGTGCGCCAAGTTCTACACAGACTGTTACGGAATCAGCTGTACGTCAAAGCAGAGAAGTGTGACTTCCACCGGACCACCATAGCGTTTCTGGGATATGTCATTGGTCCCGAAGGGGTGTCCATGGACCAACAAAAGGTTACCGCGGTGCTGAAGTGGCCGACACCAACCAGAGTTAAGGAATTACAGCGATTTTTGGGGTTTGCAAATTTTTATCGAAGGTTCATCCGAGATTTCAGTGCGATTGCCAGCCCCCTCACATACCTGGTATGGGGGCAGCCGAAGCGGCTATCCTGGACCCTCGAGGCCCAAGGAGCCTTCAATAAGCTCAAGACCGCCTTTACCACGGCATCCTGACCCGGACCGTCCCTTTGTGGTAGAAGTTGACGCCTCAAGCACAGGGGCCGGGGCGGTCCTCTCCCAGAGGTTCGGGGACAAACCAAAGCTGCATCCTGTTGCGTTCTTCTCCCCCAATTTTAGCCCCCCGCCGAAGCGTAATTATGGGGTGGGGACCGAGAACTTTGGGCACGAAGCTGGCCTTGAGGAGTGGAGACACTGGCTGGAGGGGTCAACCCACCCATTCATGGTTTTACTGACCACAAGAATTTAGAATACCTCCGGACTACCAAGGAATGAACACACGTCAGGCCAGATGGAGTCTGTTCTTCACTGCCTTCAATTTCGCGGTCTCCTACCGTCCCGGCTCCAAGAACCTCAAAGCGGACGCCCTCTCCCGACAAGAGGCCCCGGGCCAGGCTCCCCGCCCAGCGGACCCGATCCTCCCTCCCACCTGCTTTCTCAGTGCCATCGAGTGGGATCTGGACCAGGAATTAAAGCAAGCGCACAGACAGCATCCCTCTAATTGCCCGTCCGGGAAGCTGTTCGCTTCCGAGAACCATCGAACTAACCTGATCTCCTGGGCCCATTCAGTCAGAGGAACCGGGCACCCTGGGGCAAAAGCGAACCTATCAGCTCCTACAGGAGAAGTATTGGTGGCCGGGCATGGACCAAGAAGTCCGAAGGGCGGTGGTGTCATGCTCCATGTGCGCCCGCAAAGGTACCTAGGAAACTGCCAGTCGGTAAGCTAAGACCGTTGCCAATACCGAAAGACCGTGGTCACACCTGGCCATCGACTTTATCACCGATCTGCCCGTTTCGCACGAGGAACACAGTAATCTTCGTAGTGGTGGACCGATTCTCGAAGGCCGTCCGTTTTATCCCCTTGCCCGCGCCTCCCCACCGCCCTACGCCACTCTCATATTCCAGCACGTTTTTCGTTATTCTCGCATCCCCGAGGAGATTGTCAGTGACCCGGGGGCCCCCAGTTCACCTCCGGGTATGGACCAGCTTCATGGAGAAACTAGGGGTGACCGTGAGTCTCACATCAGGCTATCACCCCCAAGCCAACGGACAAGCCGAAAGAGTGAACCAGGAACTAGGACGCTTTGCGCACCTTTGCGTGCCTTGGTCGGAGGACTGGAGCACTTTCATACCCTGGGCTGAGTATGCTCAGAATTCCCTGCAGCACTTCGACCCAGCTAACTCCCTTTCAGTGTGTGCTCGGGTATCAGCCACCCTTGTTCTCGTGGAACGCGTCTCCTACGGCTGCGCCGGCTGTCAACCAGTGGTTCCGAGCGGGTGAGCAGATCTGGGCGCGACCCACCGGCACCTCGATACCATCTCGGGAAGTACAAACACCAGGCCGATCGCAGACGGAGTGACCACCCTAACTATCAACTGGGGGATAGAGTGTGGCTCTCTACACGGGATTTGAAGCAACCTCACAGCTGCAGGAAGCTCACTCTGCGATATACTGGGCCCTATTGAATCCTCCGCCAGGTTAATGAAGTTAGCATGCCGCCTGAAGTTGCCGCCACATAGTCGAATATCCCCGTCGTTCCATGTGTCTCCGTCTGAAACCGGTAATGGATGGTCCCCTGGCAGAGGATGTGCCGCGCCGAACCTCCGGCTCCCCTCCAGATCGAGGGGCAATCGTGTCGAGTCACATACCTGAAATCCGTCGGCGAAGGTGGCACGGCTTGGAGTATCTAGTCGCGTGGGAGGGTTATGGACCAGAAGAGCAGTGTTGGTCCCGGTCGGGATATCCTAGATCGGCTGTTAAAAACTGTTAGAAAATTCCATACCGCTAATACCCGGGTCTCCCAGGTCCCAGGCCACGAGGGAGGCCGAGGGGCGTTGGGGCTCCCGAGTGAGCCCCGCGGGGGGTCTGTCAGAGCGCAGCCCAGTCGGGACGCAAATTCCCAACAGCCCACACGCAGCGCACGCGCACTGCCCGAGCGTCCCGAACTCCAACTCCCAGAAACCCCCACAGCGAGGCGCGTCGTGAGATCATCGGAATACTAGAACAACACCTGGTGTCCGCTTTCTTGGAGACACAGGTATTTAAGAAGCCACATTCCGAGTTCAGGGTGCGAAGTATACGCTCGTAACATTTGTTTGCTGCGATACCAAGCTCTCTGATATCTTTACGACTTCCTGGTTTACCACGACTCTCTGCCTGCCTCTGACTACGCTTTTGGATCTTCCACCCTGTATAACGCTTCCACTTGTTTACCCCGACGCCGTCCCTGGATTATCCCGCATTCCTTTCACGCTGTGTTTGCTGTCGGCCTCCACCTGCTCCCGCGCCTGTGTCCTCCCCACAGTTTTGTACTTACAAGACACTGTAGGAAACCTATATACTCCTCCACGTGTTCAAAAACCATTGACTGGCAGTGCATGCATTTACAAGTATTTTGCATTGTGTAATTGACTATTTGTAGTGCAGAGTGTTATATACAAATAAAGCTTTTGAACATATATTTGCATTAGATTTAATAGTAAAAGCACATATTTTCAGCAAAGACCCAATTAACAGAGGTGGCGAGAGTGTAAATCAATAATGTGCTATTCTTGTTACAACCATTCCTAGCCACACTTGCATCACTGTCTCTATGACAACGTCAGTGACCCGGCAACACCATGTGATCTATGTGAAGGCTACCTCTCTCTCCTCTCTCTACCACCCCCCCTCACCCCCACTCTTACTCCTTACTCTCTCTGCTTACTCTCTCACCTCCCATCCCTCTTCCTCTCTCCATCTCTTCTTCTCCTACACTGACAAATAACTCTGCATCAATGAGCAGCCAGGAAAGGTTTCTATGATTGGAGCCGTTGGCAATATAGATTCATTTCTCTCACTCCTTTAGTTACTGCACAGTATAATAAGTTCACAAGTTTCACCTCTACATTCTGCTTGGTTAACCAAACCTGTTTTTGTCTGCCGATTCTTCCATCTGTCTTTTATTGAATACATGCCCGACTGGCTTGCTCGGGATAAACAACAGTTATCTAACTACATTAATTGCTTTATGTGTTTTCAGGGGTAAAACACAAATTAAAGAAAAATCAAAGTCATTTGAGTAATCCAATTACTAGTCTTGGAAGTGTTTACATTACATTGATCATGATGTTGAACATTTGTTCCTGTGCATCTGGCCTCCAAATTTAGCTGCTGCTCTAATCACATACACAGGTTCTAATTTCCAGACTTTAGCTGTGTCTGAAATCTCTTGTGTACTCTACAAAGTTCTACATAGTTCATTTACACAGAAAAATATTGAGAAATATAAAATTGAACATTTACTGAATCTTTGGTACAGCTCCTTTCTCCGTTCCACAAATGTGACATCAGTATTATAATGTTCTATCTTAAATTATTTAAAAATATTTTTTAAATGTCATATAAACTACATAATTGGTGGATACTTTATTCTCCAAGTTCTTTATTCTACAAGTTCTGTCTCCAAACCCACAGATAAACATGGTTTCATAAAATTCTATCTGCCAACCAATCATCATCCAAGATGCTCATAAGATGAATGTATCAGAGAAGGCCTTGATCAATCAACATCCATATTCTATTTACACTGACAGAAAACTACAGACTTGAACTTCAGTACCATAGTGAGCTGAAGGGAAAGTAACTTTTCGCTGTAGATTATCATCATATGCTCCATAAGAATAATAAAAAGTAAGTTTACTACTAGTACAGGTTATTGTAGTCTCTAGTTTTCCAGTTTAACAATTCTGGCACACTAGAAAGTATTCAGTGTTGTGCAAAAGCTAATATTGGGGCAATAATCAGGTAACATTAGTATTAAATAACACTGACATTAGATAGCTACATGCAATACACATAATAAACTGAGGTTTTCAGTGTAACCATGACTGAAGATTAGTCGCAACAAGTAATTCCAAACCTCCAACCAGGAAAAGCCAAAGAAAACGTCCCCTCAACTCGAAATTCCTGTTCGTCTACTTGGGGTAATCTTCTCAACAATGATTTCATTCTCCTTAGGGAGTGACATCAAATCAACATGGCTATTCACAGCATCACAAGTAAACAAAATAGCACTTCTTACATTGAAATGAGTTATGCTGTACGTATATACAATTATTTGCATTAGATCAATCAACATGCCGACTTATTCACTTGTTTCAACATTGAGGCATCTTTTTCTTTATTCCACTTCAAAATACGAGATCGAAAATGATGTCATTCTGATCTGCAAATTACCGCTTACATGGATATTTGTGTGGAATATCCATGGAGAATCATGTGTGATCTTTTCATTTATTTTGATAGGGTTAAATGTCAGAGCCTTGGTTTATTACATGTATTAGTGATTTCAAGCAATTACAATGTTATTATATTGCTGGTTCCAAATTAAATATTGACTGAAGAAACAGAATTTGTTCTTACAGTATAATAAAGTTCTATCTGTACATAGCCAGGATTTTAAAAAGTACTTTTTAATTATCTGATCATTTTAATAATGTAAATTTCAGGATTTTAAGAATGTTGCTTGTTTCTAGTTGTCAATACTATGATGGTAAAGAGCTGATCTCGAAACAGCTCTTTACCTAGATAGAACATTATAATATAATACTAAGGTCACATTGTGTATTTTACGTTTTAGGTCATACATAAACAACTACAGCAAATACTAGTTAACTATTTAGGTTTTGATTAGCTGAAACATGTATTATAAACATAGGTTGCATTAAAGAGATGAACATTAAACAACATTATACTTCTCTTTGGGAACTGGATTAGTGTATTTTACTGCTTTACAGAAGTCATGTGAGACATTTCCTTACCCAATGCAAGCTTTAGATTCCGAATGTTTTAAGAGGGAAATATCAAAACATTCCAAATACATATTATTTGGTATTTACGACTAGACTGTAAATAAAACATATATACAATATAGCTCATAGTGATAGGACTCATGTATGCGGGTTTGAAAGAGAGACATAGAAATAGAGAGAGAGAGAGAGCGAGAGAGAAAGAGGTTGTAACAAGACTGAATCAAAAGCATCCAGGGGGAAAATAACCCAAGAAGATTGCTGCTGTATATGAGAAGCTTGGACCAAAAGACTAGCTGCTTTGCTTTTTCTGAATTATCTCGTTGTATCAAAAACAAATGCTTTCTGCTTGGTGGCTTTAAGTTGGGTCTGATTGAATTCACTTGAGGAGCAAGTGCTAATTGTATCAGTAAACAGATTAAGTTGTGAGCTGGAAGAATGACCACACAACTGTGCTGCATATGTGATCATTAAAGCCCTCGATGAAACCTGTGTGGGTGTGTAAGTGTGTGTGTGTGAGTGTGTGTGTGTGTGTGTGTGTGTGTGTATGTGTGTGGTGTGCAGGGGGGTGAAAGCACATATGCATGGAGAGGAGAAGCTACCGCACTCACACACTGACATCTAAGGGGTCAGCTGTGCTAAAATGTCACCTCTCTGTGCAGTTCCCCCCTCCCGTGCCAGCCTGGCACCGGCTGCATCACCTTGGTGAGATGCTGCCGTGAGGACTTTGATAATGCTGCCCTTTCCTGCAAACCCCCCCTGGGAAGAATGCACAATGCAGAGGAGCACCACAAAATGTCAGTGGTCAATCACAACGAATAATCCACCCAGAATGGCAAGCATAATAAAACCCCAGGCTTTCAAATGTGTATGAAGAGCTTGTATAGGTCGCAATCACACACACACACACACACACACACACACACACACACACACACACACACACACACACACAACCTGACAGAAGTGAAAAAAATTTCACATGTGAAAATTCACAGTGTGTCATTTTTGAGGCAGTGAAGTGATTTGGAGTGGTGGGAAAAAAGATACAACTTGTTCCCTGGAGATATTTCTAATTATTCAGAGAAAACAGATTCTCTTCTCTTTTCATTAGCCATGAAACTGTTGTCATCACTGCAAGTCAGAGTTATTCCTATTTGATCATTTTTAATATTTTGAATGCAATCTTTTTCATATTGTGTCAGTGGAAAGATTCTGAGCTAAAGCAAGGGATTTTTTTTCAAGTATTTTTTATTTTATTTTATATTATTATTATTATTATTATTATTATTATTATTATTATTATTATTATTATTTGTTTTAGTTTAGATGTAGGAATTCATTAATGAAGCCTACATGAGGTTCTGACACTTGCTCTGTGGTGGGGGGTTCGCTTCAAGCTTTACTTCGTTAAAGCACAGAAACTACAGGCAAGCACCTTCTACAGTGCTAATGAGAGTATTATTCTGCTTCGGGGCCAACAGTTTTCTTTTTTTCCTTTTTTTTGGTCTCCCAACAAGTTCATACCCACATCTGCAAGGTGACAGAGAGGAAACAGAAGGTTTGATTAACCAGCAGTGACTGTTGTTGAGCAGAGTGAACAAGCAACATGCAAACAGTTCAACTTGTACAATATCAATGCCTTATGTAAGGAAATAACTCAACTTGCATCTAACTAAAAAACTGCATATTATAATAACACAAAATAATTGTCCTAGTGTATATACACTGTAATACTGGTGCCAATTGTGGGAACCATAGATCCATTTAAATTCAATTCAATTCAATTAAATTTAATTTGTATAGCACTTTTTTTTTTTTTTTTTTTTTTTTTTTTACAATGGACAGTGTCTCAAAGCAGTTTTACAGAAATATATAAACACAGGATACAGATTTTAAGTGTGTGAATTTATCCCTAATGAGCAAGCTGGTGGCGACGGTGGCGAGGAAAAACTCCCTAAGATGATATGAGGAAAAAACCTTGAGAGGAGCCAGACTCCAAAGGGAACTCATCCTCATCTGGGTAACAACGGATAATGTGAAAGTAAAAGAAAGTTCATTATGGCTTTTACATGAAGCCTTTGTTGAACTAGGCCACTGTTCACTGAAGGAGACCTAAGTGCAAAATTGGATGTGGTA
Organism: Ameiurus melas; assembly: GCA_012411365.1. Taxonomy (NCBI): domain Eukaryota; kingdom Metazoa; phylum Chordata; class Actinopteri; order Siluriformes; family Ictaluridae; genus Ameiurus; species Ameiurus melas. Next base: position 22,661,885 of record CM022759.1, read on the forward strand.
ATTGCAGTCCCAATGCCATAGCAGCTGTAGAGTGCAGAAAGGGTCAGGATCACTGGCACCTAGATAAAATCCTGTGTAGCTTGACAGAAGGAGAGAGGTAGAGGGAGGTAAAGAGGTAAAGAGAGGAAAGGATTATTAGGTATGCTTACTATCCCATGATGGATAAGACTATGTACGTTATGTAAAAGAAAATCTTTAAAGAACTACACTCTTTTGGCTGTCCTCTTGGTGGAACTTTTAAGGTATTATAGTGTATTGAAGCCTACAGTAGTATTGCCTTGTCAGAAACTGTTTAAGAACCCTCTGAAGAACCCCTTTTCTAAGAGTGTGGTTTTCGTTTCCATGTTAATTTTACCAGTCAGATTCTTCAGCGCCAGACAGCATGGCAACAGTGTCACAGACAATAATTATGTGCAGGACAGGCATGTGTCACTGTTTAAATGAAGTTTGTTAACATTGGCATTTGCAAGGCAGCTCATATTCACCGTCGAGTGCAAAAGTTTGCATACTTTCGCGCATCAAACTAATTAATTTATGAATTATATGTATACCACAACACTACTGTGTTCAGAAGGTGTTGAATCATTTTGTATAGCAGCATAGACAAAAACTAGTGCTTCTTCTAAAACATTATCATTTCTATATCATTTCTATAGAATAAATCATTCACAGGCACTTTTATGGTAGATGCGCCACATAATCTCAGACTAAAAATAAATGTATTTAAAATGGTTGATATGGTGAAGTTTTCTTCTTGGGTCTTGGGTCAATAAGTAAGATTTCTGGTATGGGAAGTCTTCAGGACAGAGGACATGGCTTTTTCTTGTTACCTGCTAACATGACAACCTGAGTGTGATTTATTTTTGGTCTTATTAATTCCAAGAGAAAGAAAAGCTGGAGAAGGAATGACTGTTTATAGTTGCTATGATGTACATGATAACATGAACTAATTTGTTTTGTCAATGTTCCATTGATCATTGATCATCTTCCTATAACAGCATACCCTGTCATGTTGTAGATCTCAATTTATCATTTTAAAATGTATTTGGTCACTGCAGGCCGGTCCTACATACAGAAACTTTTTTAGATAAATTACTTTTTATCCTGAATTTTCCTTTTATCCTGAACATTTTCTCCTGAAACTACAGTATGTGAGAACTCTGCTAGGCCATTGCAACTGGCCGAGAAATTTATGGTTGTAATATTTATTTTCATCTTTTTAGAATGTAGTCATGAACAATGGAGGATTTTACAATTTGTTTTGCTTTTTGTAGGGAAACTATCCAAAATGTACACTGTATACTGTTTACTGTACAGTGCTCTGAAAAAGCCCACAGTAAACAGTTTTATATTTTCAAACAAAATACAACATAAATCAAAGGCTTTTTGTCTTAGATTTTGTTATAATTTCTTAAACAATTGAGTATGAAATGAACACAAAAACAGAATAAATCATGATGGGTAAATACTTTTTCACAGTACTGTATCATCTTTGTGATAATAATTTGTCATGCTCTAAATGGTTAAATGAGCAGAGCAGCTTGATGCCTTATATTCCAGTCTGACTTTTTTTGTCTTCCTAGGAGCTGAGCCTTAGTCAGTCTTTGTCGTAGAGTATTCACAACCATGAATATCTCCCTCTTACTGCATAGCACTACCAGTCTGGCAGAGTGTGGGCTAACATGCCATTATCTGAAGCATGTGAAGCCAGCCACCTTTTTTAGAGCTGTCACCCACGTAATGTCATATATGGCAGTAGCATCTCTGGGAATCAGCCAGTTAGAACTCAACAGTGTAGCTTGTGGGAACTGTACCTTAGCAGATGGAGTTACCTAAAAACTGTTTCATAAAATTCAGGCAAGAGGGCCATTAGATGACATTTTAAGCCACTTTGACCTGTTAAATATTTTTACTATTATGCAAACTCGATATACAGTTACACTGTAAACATTTACTGTAAAATTCACAGTAAGTTGTAGTAAAGTACTTTAAAATTATACACATTATTCATATATTACATTATATTTAAGATCACACAGAATATTTTTTTAAATTTGTATTGCTTAATATTTAAGACAATTCAGAATAATTCATGTAATTTGTACAGTATATTGCTGTATTTCTCCAGTGATGTACTGTCAATTTTGCAAGTAATAAATTCTTTTTTGCGATTCTGACCCCTGCCAAAAATGTTAAGTATCCCACCATGCACTGCATTTTCTGATATTTTACTGTAAACCAATGCATTGCTCTAATTGCCAAATCATTTACAATGCGATCCTGTAAAATAATAAAACAGCATTTTGCTGTAAAATAAATACTGTAAATTTATTTATTTTTTTATTTTTTTATTTTTAAGCTATACCAATCTATAACCTTCACTAGAAATAAACAATATAGTTATGTTTTGAGGAGCACATGGACAAAAGGCGAAAGTAGAACACCTAGATTCTGCCACCGTTTTGAGTCTGATAACCTTACATAATTTGTTGTGTAGGATGAAGAATCTACTTCAGCAGCTGTTAGCATTCATAACTCAGAAAATTCCTGCTATGTTCTGTGGTTGTGCCATGCATTCTAATTCTGTTAGGCAACTCATTTAGACACACACCCATTGAACTTCCATCTCCTCTTGTTTTTCCTACCATTATTAACATAACAGCCAGAGAAAGGACCACAAAGCAATTTGCATTAACTTTGCATGGAGGGATATTATATAAAAACATTACTAAATAAATGTCATCCAAGTTATATTGTTCTTTTCAAAATGTGAAGTCAGTTATCAGTTAGTGGATTGTTGGGATATTAAATGCAATTTCTGATTTTGTTACAGCTTTTAGTGGTGCAGTGCTCTGGGTAAATGTGGGTGGAATAACAGGCTTGCTGTGGAACTCTGGTCCTGTGTGTATATTCTTTCGCCACAATTTGATCACTGGACGTGGGCATAGTTAAAATCGCAGTGCGAGAAAAGTGACCAGCACAAAAGTGTTAGGAACTAATGAAGCTCAAGAAAAAAAAAGATTCTAGAAACATTTCAGGTGCTAGAATAAAGCTTCTTCTTTCTCCTACCCAGAACCCACATTACATTTGCCTAAGCATACTGAACAAAATAAATATTGCTATATATTTTGTCATTAAAGATGATAAGATAGAGATAAGGTACTAGAGCAACACTGGCAAGCATATACACTCACAAGCTACATAAACATCCTTGACATGGATCCACGCACATACACAAACGTACCTGTGTGCACACAGCACTAAAAAAAAAGCCAATTAGCACTTCAGTCTTGCAGCTGAGGATTAGCCAATCAGGACATTAGATATGGAGAGTGCATCATACAGATCAGTCACTATCACTTTGCATCACTGTTACCCTGCTACGATGTGTAATTTAGTTTAAGGCTGCCTGAAATGTGCCTGGCAAGCAAACTGAAGCGTGAAAAGCTAAGGTGATGAGATTAAGGTTGAGGTCTGGATTTCCATGGCTTTAGATGATAAAATGTTGAAGTCTTGCTTTATACTGCATTGTTTTCATGCACAGAACGGCAGAAAAATGATGAAGATGGTTAAAGATGGTTAGAATTTATTTGACACCCTTATAAGTTATTCATAAACACTGAATTTAAAAAAAATAAAGCATAAATGCATGAGGATTCATGACTGTTAAAGGTTTTATGTAGTTTTAATCCCTGTCCTGTAATTTATTGTTTTGTCTTCACTAACATAACATTCATGAGGCTTTGAGAAATCTTCTATGAAGTACCCCATCTTACCCTTTTAGAAGTATTAATGTATTGTACATGAATGCATCTACTTCATATGGAAAATGGAACTGAAGTGTTTGTACAACTGATGTTGTGAAGCTCCACTGGGCCTTCATAAACACTAACTTTCATTATCATTGCTTAAACCATTTATAAAGCAATGCTGGAGGGATAATGAAAGGGACTTTCTTGGGGTTTTATGTTTTGTCTTTATTATGATTATGAATAGAGAGTTGAATCCTTATCTTGGAGGATATTAGTTTGTTCTTACTTTTAACACTGTCATGGTCTTCTAAAAATGTCATGGTCTTCTAAAAACTTCTAAAATGAAATATCCACCCTCAATGACATGCATATTAATCTTTATAATGCATATGTGATCTTCAGTGGTGTCCAAGATTTATTTTGTATTGAAGTTCAGAGTTTACCTTTTTCTTTAAAAAATGTTTTCCTGTATTACCCAGAATGATATTTGGCTACCTACTGACAGTGGTAGCAGTAAGATTGAGTCTTTCCTTCATCTCTACCTAAAGAGAATGATGCAGGAGTGCTTTAATCCATTAATTTGCCCAGTTCTCTCACTTTCTTATCTGTATACTCATGTTCAAACCGATCAGCTTCCAAAGCTTCACCCTTTAATTCTAATACCAACATCAACACTGCAATGCTTGTCATCTTGTAGATGACCTTTATCTGCAGTGATTCCTCATCTTTGAGATGGCTTAAGTTTTTTCTCCTAATTAATGTCACTGTAAATGCGCTAGCAATAATAATGTGCCCCTGTGACCAGTACAGCACACATCCACTAACTTCTCGCTGAAATAACAATATAGTGACAACAGTATAAATTTCAATATAAACACATTTAATGTGTTTCAGGATGGACTTTCTGTTAAATACACCCAGCTGTAAAAACAGTACAATGTAATGGTGCTGTCATGTAGCGGGATTAGAGACGGATGCAAGTGCAGTTAAAGCTTTTAATGAAGAGAGGTAGGCAAACAAATCCAAATTGTAGCGCAAAATCGTTGTAAAAAAACAGGCAAAAGGGCATGCGATCAGCAAACAGGGTAGACAGGGCAACAAAAAAAAAGAATCATAAACGAGAACGAGAACCGGATCAAAAACCATGAAAGAAAGGACAGAACGTATCCGTAGAGTACTGGTGGCAAAACACTGAAACAATACTTCGCTCAGAACAAAGACACACATGAGTTTAAATATGCAAACTAAACTTAGGGGATAACACAAAACAGCTGAGACAATAGGAAAGGACCAATAACATAACAGGGGTGCAGACAAGACAGAAACTAAAACAAAACACACATAACAGTAAACACAGTCAGTGCAAACCCATAAGTCATGTCGTGCTTCTGTCAGTTCATATGCGCTGAATCTTTATTAGTGCAGATAGATAACCAGCACTCCAGCTGGAGAATATCTAATTTGATTGCACGTATATGAAGTACATAAATGTTCTTACCAAGAAGTACAGAGTCAGATGTATACTTCAGAGATTTCTCCAAGCGTCAAGAATGTGCTTTTAATCACAAGACCTTACAGAAACTAAGACCTTATAAAGTGCAGTAATTAAATTACACAACACCCTTGCTACAGCCTTGTGCATTCTACCCATAAATAAAATTAAAGGCTTCTTATCTAACATACTACTTAAAATTTTAATGTAATCTTAAATCTTTTACATATGCCTTTTATAAATCCTCTGGTATACTGCTTTATAAAAGATAAATGTGTTATGAAAGCACAAAGCATGGTTTCTACAACTTAACTTATTTAAGCCCATATGTGAGCTGAATGAATGATTTTAATGCTTTTAAATTACATTGGAAATCAAATTTGCAGTTATAACTGTTGAAGCACTAATGTATACCTCCTACAGCTTAATTTATTTAAGGAGGCCATATGTCAAGTAAATGAAGGGGAATGTAGTGGAAACTTCATAGATAATGTCTTAAAGCTTTGTGGAAGTGCTGTTAGCAAATTAAAAAACTTGCAGTATAAGAATATAATATGTACAATATTAGTGTTGAACAGAAGTATAATAAAAATTATTGTAAAGACAAAGTAATACTAAATAAAGCTTCTGAAATCACCCCCAAATGTTTTTGGCATTAGTCTTTAATGAATGATCTTGCACTGGTTTATGAAAGATATATGCAATGCTTATAAATATGTTATGAAATCCCGAAGCCCAGTGTAGGTGTCCTTCAAAAAAGGGTTACAAAAAAATATATAGTTTATGAAAGACTGGGGAAAGAGGCATTATTTATTCAGGGTCATTGAATTTGTCATTTAGAACTTTTGCAGACAGACTGTTCATTGGGAAAAGTGCCACTGAAGGAAGTCGTAAAAAGTGTGAAAGCACAAATTGAAAGTGATTGAAACATCAACATATTGCATTATTCAGTGTCATGAAAAGGAGCTACAGAGGCTGCTATAGAGAACGAGAAAGGGCTACAGCATGCTGTCTTCAGCAGGCACTGAGGAGGAGAAAGACCCATGATGCAACCTAAAGCGCTGCATTTCAGGCACTGCTGCCAGAGAGATCAGACAAAAACGAAATCCTCCATCTGGAAAACAACCTGAGAGTGACAACTGCAGCAAATCTTGTGGGCTATGCAGGCTGACATGCTAGAAAAGATATACTGTGCTCTCCTCAGGCCTTTTGTGGTAACTGAATGTAAACAGCAGTATGCATGTTGCTCATGAGTAATAGCATGACACATTCTTCTGTATAGCATCGCACCAACCTCCAGTGTAATCAGTGCTGACCTGTTCTTCAAAATATTTACTTTCATCCGGTTTATGAAAGTCTTTCACACACTGCAGACCACTCACCCATGCATGCACACCTTAGCCTGAAAAAAGGCAGAGTGATTTAATACTGAGATAGCAGGACAGGACTGACTGCTTCTTAAATGACTGTTCCTTTGATTGATGTCTCTTTCCCATCAAAAGACCCTCAAGGTCAGAATGTGCTATCTGACTGCCAGTGACCAGAGAGCGATGAGCAAAAAGCAGAATGAACAAGCCTCCAAAGCCCTGATGAGGTTGCTGACTGAAGCAACAGCCTCTTTTAGCTGCCACAGCATTTGCACTTTTTCCTGTATATCCCACATATTGCATTGTCATGCATCATCCTAGGAGAGGAGCTCAAAATATTATCCCCATACATCCTTTTTTTTATTTTTTTATTACTGCTTATCTTGCAAAGGGTCACAAGGAAGTCTGGAGCCTATCTGAGGAACCATGGGGTACAAGTTGGGGGACACCCTGGGCAGGGGTCCAACACATCACAGGGTACAATCACACACATGTCTTTGGACCCAGGAAACCAGAGTACCCAGAGAAAACCTCTGAAGCACTGGGAGAGGCAGGATTCAAACCCCCAACCCTGTAGTTGTGAAGCAATGTGCTAACTACTAAGCCACCATGTATTGTGAGTACAAAAATATGGACTAAAGTAAAAAAGATGTAACCTTGATGGTACGATAACAGCACCAAGGAAAAGTACAGTTTGATATCTTTAATTCTTAGAGTGCAATAATCAAAATTGGGAGTTCTCATCCCTTTCATGTAAAGTGATAGTATTTAAAGCTTTGTGTGTCACGCTTACAAGTTTAGACATTTGTCTTTCTTAAATTCTCAGCACTGGTTTATGAAAAAACTTCAAATAATCAAATAACTTTGATGCATAAAGTTGATGGAGTACAATTGGTGCCTCCGGGTGCTCTAAATGGGAATTTTATAAGCACTCCAAAATCCTGTATGAATGTAATTCTACTTCATATTCCCAAGGGCTAATTTTTGGGACAGGTATTGCCCATAAGCCATTATTCTGACAGCAAAATTCCATCTCATTTGTAGTGAGTTTAGTCCTCAAAATGACATAATCAGTGTGTGGTGAACTGCCCTCAAGTGTTCTCAGTCATTCAGCAGATAACTGTCAGGCCTGTTTGCTTTCCCATATTTTCCTGGCAGAATGAATTCCATTCTTACTATCTTTATGCTTAAGGTGAAAGTCTGAAAAAGTGACTTTTTTTTGCAGATGCCTCTGGGTGATCCAAATGAGGCACAATTTTCTGCTGGATTCAGTCATAAAGTTAATAACCTGCTTTACATACAGTCGAAGGTATATTTTTATACTTCTCTGAATAAACACATATCACACAACCATCCTGGTTATAGCATGGCTTTATGAGCTCTTTATATATATATATATATATATATATATATATATATATATATATATATATATATATATATATATATATATATATAAAAGCTCATAAAGCTCATAAAGCTCATATATATATATATATATATATATATATATATATATATATATATATATATATATATATATATATATATATATATATATATATGATAAATATATATATCTATACAATATATATTATCTATATATATATATATATATATATATATATATATATATATATATATATATATATATATATATATATATATATATATATATATATATATATATATATACTAATGTTGTCCTGGCTTGTTTTGAAACAGGCTAATTTATACAGCCTTCTGTTAAAGCATGAACAGTCATTTTCTTAATAGCAGGTTCAGCAAAAAGGCATCTCTTTGGGAATATCTATGCCAATTGCCTGCTGAGAAGAGCATGATTGCTTTTCTAATCATGACTAATCAGATCCCCTAGTGCAATCTCTAAGGCACACCCAGTCAGAAACACACAGTGAAAAGAAAACTTTCAAGCCAACAGCAAAGCTTAGAGATCGAGTGGGTCAATTGTACAGGAGATCGTTTTAACACAGCATTGCTTATTATAATGTCATTGAAGTCAAGTAAAAGGCTGGTACACCTGTAAATCAGACAAGACAAACAAAAAACAAAGTCCTCCTTATTCTTATTTAAAAACATAGCAGGCCCAGAGGTTGAGAGCTCAGTGTCCAGGGTCAGGCATTGCTGGCTAGTCTGCTTGCTATCATGCTTTTGACGAAGGACTGAGAGATGAATTGGGGGAGGAAGGGGAGAGTAGAGGACTGAGGCAGCTGAAAAAACAGGACCCTGGAGACGGCTTGTCCAGGGCTAACCAACACAACAGCTGGGATAATATGAGTCTGTCTGTGCTCAGGAGACACAAGCAATGTGCACATCTGTGGAAGGAAAATAGCACATCCAGACCCGCGGAAAACAAGACAGTTGTGCCCCCAGAGTTCAATTTAAGGTGTAATTGGGAGAGAAGCAAACAGAACTAGTTTCCGCCTTTCCGTTCTCTATTTCTTTAGAGGGCCAGCAACAAGGTGTGAAAGAGCTTCAGTCAAATGGTTTAATGAGAGGTCTTACAAAATATGAAATGAGTCAACAAGAGACATTTTAAAATACTTCAAAAAGATAAAGTAGAACTAATACTTATTAACTTTTATTCTTTGTTAGCAGCAACTACAGTATTGCTCTAAGGATGCATAAAAAAATAAGTTTAAAAACATTACAGTTTACAGTTGTATTCTCCGATGTTGTGGTCAGAAGGTGTTTATTAATTTTCTGAACCAGCTGTAATATAAAAAAAATCACAAGATTATATTAACGGTAAATGATTTGCACTTATATAGCTTATTATTATTATTATTATTATTATTATTTTTAAACCTTAGCGGTTCCAAAGCACTTTACGCTGGTTTTCATTCACCCATTCACACACACCACAAGTGGGCCAGGAATCGAATCGCCAACCCTTCTATTAGAAGACATCCTGCTCTACCACCTGAGCAACAGCCACCCAATATATGCACTCATTCTAATAAGTTAAAATACGTTAATGCAATACCCTAATGCAATACCTTACATTAGTATGTAACAGCTAATTCCCCGCTACTTGTCGTGGACGCTCCACAATAATCTAATAGTCTAATAATAAATGGAACAAAATATGTCTTGCTCTTTAACAAAGAAAAATGTATACTAATTTATTTTTTTGTAAGGAGATGCTTATTCAATGGTTATGCAAGGGTTGTCAGTGCTTTGTAAGTTTCTTTGTAAGTTCTCTTAATCTGTAAGTTTCCTGTTACAGGAAAGTCTTCAGGACAGGGTGCTTTGCAGTTTCTCTCAAACACGACAAGAGGCTCATGAGAGAACAACTGGTTACAGCTGCTATAACACAAGCGAATTAACTTGTCTCCTGGATGTTCCACAACATTAAATGTAACTATATATCAATAAAAACATGTCATTCATTAATAAATACACTTATTAATGTGTAACACCATTTACACAATTTGCAGACGCGCTCACGCGGTGCGACTTACAGAAGTGCTTTATAGTCTTCATCAAAAACATTGCCTCATGCTTGTACAAATACATGAGTGTCTAAGAATACTACATCAGTCAGCCATAACATTAAAGCCACCTGTCTAATATTGTGTTGGTCTCCCTTGTGCTGCTAAAACACCTCTGACCTGTCGAGGCATGGACTCCACAAGACCTCTGAAAGTTTGCGGAATCTGGTATCAGGTATCTGGCAACAAAACGTTAGCAGCAGATCCTTTAACTCCCATAAGTTGCAAAGTGGGGCCTCCATGGTTTGGACTTGCTTGTCCAGCACACGTTCTGAAAACCCCACAAGACGTATTGTTTTGGACATGCTCTGACCCAGTTGTCTATCTATCACAATTTGGCCCTTTTCAAGGTCATTCTGATGCTTACGCTTGCCCATTTTTCCTGCTTCTGTATCAACTAATTGAAGTGACGTTTCAATTCCTACATAATATAATCCACCCCTTTATAGGTGCCATTGTAACAAGATAATCGATGTTATTCACTTCACCTGTCAGTGGTTTTAATGCTATGACTGATCAGTGTATAAAGCTAAAATCCTGTTAGTATTTTAAAGGAATTGATATTGTTGACTATTCTGTATCTTAAAAAATTCCTAGCTTTTCTAAAAATTGATATATTTTGTTTGAATTAAACTATTCATTCAATGAAAGCAAATATGTGTAAGTCCTTTTATAGGAAAGCTGAACACACAGAAACAGATTGACTACTCAGCCTACAAATGCTTTTGTTGGGAATTGTTTTGGCTAGACAAGATGGCAGCACTCCCACAATGCAGTAATGCACAATGCAAACCACTATTCAACTGTATTTGTCCAGTGTCTGTGGCTCAGATTGCACCGTCCTTGAGACCACCTACTGATTCACTGAACCTGCCAATAGATGACTTTTCTCTTTTGTTTATTTTCTCTCACCGCAGGTCTAGAGTCCTCTGGAGTCAGGTTGCGGGTGTTTGGAGCACCTTCCCAGAAGGCCTGAAAGCAGACCTGGGTGGAGAATCTCCAAAACCAATACAGAGATAGAAATGATGTTGACATTCTTCCATGTAAAGGGCTTCTTTCATACAAAATTATGGAAATAGCAGGAACCAGGGCTTATTGCACTGTTTAGATACTCATTTGAGGCATAGAACAACATTTTAGTCAAATGTTTGAGTGCTCCTCTGCGATTAACTGAATTTGTTACTGTGATTGATGGGGTGAACTTTACAGAGACCATCCACATATAAAATAGAGAATGTCTTGTGCAATGTGCAACTCTTTTATTTTTATTTTTATATATACCTAATAACATATTTGTGTACTCAGGAAGAAAAAAAGAGCTACTCCAAACACTCTGTGTAGCACTTGTGTCTTCATGTTCTAACTTCATCACTCAGGCTTGCATTTGGGTTTTATTACCCTTACATTAGTACTTCCATTTCCCACATTCATGGAAGTCTAGATGAAATGAGTTTGTATCTTACCATGCAGGCAAGCACAGATCATTCTGACACTTTATGAAGGCTTATCGAAATGATTGTGGGCTGTTCTTGCCTAGCACTAGGCAAAGGTTATAATGCACATGGCTCAGTGGTGTTATTCTTCACTTACTTTCAGAGTGCAGCATGCAGGCAGGCTTTCGTATTAAGGTTGTGGTGTCTTTGACATTACAAAGGCCTGCAAAATTGTATTCATACAATTATCTGTTATATAAAAGGTTTCTCTTATAAAGCAGGGAATTTAATTCTCACTTGTGTTTCATTTAGACAACAATGTTGTTACAAATGTTTCTCCTTAGGAGAAACAGAATGAGAAAAAATAGACAGGAGAGTTTTCTGAAAGCAGGATTATAATACAGTTTCCTGAGCACAAGGTAAATGCTTTACCTCTGCACCACCTGAGAAATTTTTAATTGATATGTAAAAAAAAAAATTAAAATACTGTGTTATAAAACTGTCGATCTCTCGGTTAATTACTTGAGTCGTTTTTTTGGCAGAGGAGCTGAACAGTAAAAACAAGTTAAAACGATATTTGATTAAAACAGAATTGAAATGTTTGATAAAAAATGCATTCTTAACATAATAGTATATCATTACTGAATTAAAATCTGCTCACATAAATATAAATAATTTAATGTGGACAATAAATAACTGAGGGTCTACCACACTCAAATACTCTTTATGCCCATATTACTACTGTCTACAACCAAAATAGAAAAAGTATTTCTATATTTTTTTCCTAAGGGCTGACGTTTGTAGTATGTAAATAGAAAATAATATATAAAAAATTTAATAAAACAAAGCAAGTTTGCCAAAATTGGACACTGCTGGTCTTTTCCCAATCTTCAAATGCTGATCAGAGCGTCTGTGCCCATGGAGCCTCAGATTCCTTTTCTTGATTGACAGGAGTGTGATCTTCACCTCCAGGCTTGATGTGTTGTGGATTCTGAGATGCTTTTCTGCTCACTATGCTTGTAAGGAGTGGTGATTTCAGTTTCCCTTACTATTAGGTCAAAGGAATCTGGTCATTCTACTCTGATCTCTTTCATCAACAAAGTGTATCCACCTGCAGAACTGCTGCTTACTTGGTCATTATTATTATTATTTTTTTGGCACATTCTCTATAAACTCTACCAACCCATTAGCATGGTATACCTGAATACAAGGAAAAAACCATTTGCAAACATATTACATGTGCTGACTGTTGACTGATAATGTCATCCTTTCGCAGGTGTGTATAAGCTAATAAAAATACGCAGCTTGTGTTTGTCTTAAGGCAATTCAGGCAGTGTTAGAAGCTGACAAATAAAGAATGCAGAAATCAAAAGAGCTTTGTAGGGAAGAATATTACAAGACCTCACACAATCCAATTGTATGCATTGTTTGGAAGGCTGGTGCCCCTAATGGCTCTCAGCTGTCAATCATTCCCTCTCCAACCAAATATAATTTCCCAAAAATACAATATATAATCCACGGAGAATACACTGAATATTCAGGCACAAAACAAACAGCTTTGGCCAGAGAACTGAGAAGGCGTTGTGTTGTGTGTTTTATTCATCTGTGTTCCTGGGAAGTCAGGATTAGTATGAAAGGGTTATCTGAGGGCAACTCTTGGTTATCAGGAGGGACCGGCACCATTTAAATAGTATTCCAGTAGGTCATTCAAGGAGAAACAGGGAAACACCTTTATCACAGAAAAACTACTCCCTATTATCTTCTAAATCCACTTCTTAAAACATACCAACCCCAATACTGAAGCTCTGAGAATAACTTATAACAAAAAAAATCATTTGGGGATTTTTAATTATATTGTTGTCATATTGATGTGAATACCACCAAAGCAAATTAGCTTTAACATCTTCTGACATATAATTGGAATGAATGCAATAAAAGCAGTGATTTCTTGTCAATGTGCCTTCAAAGGATTGAAAATGACTGAACTGACACCAATTTTTTAAAAATAATTATCCTTAAATTGATGAGCAATTTCTAAAATGAAAAACACAATAAAGTTATTTATGTTATACATTTGTAAAGAGATACAGTATGTAATACCAAGTTAGCACTTAAACAGAATATTTAATATTAGACTAGCAACATGTCTGTGTTGGCTACCACTTGGTTTTAGGATGCTCTAAACAGGGTAAAGCAGCTACACAAGATGCATAAATTAATGCTTAATGAGGATAGTTGATAAGTGAAAGAATCATTTGTTTTGTTTCTTTCTTTTCTGATTTCTTGATGGTGTCATTATTAACAGTTTTACACTACAGCTTTTTTAAATAAATGAAGTACTAAAAAACAATTCTTCTTGGTCATTTTAATAGCTTTTTGAGAGCTTTTTATGTACACACAGAAGCCAAACAATCTCTTGGTTGTTGTAAGCATCCATCATCCTCCTCAGCTGCGTGAATGCTCTGAGGTGGGAAGTGTAAAGTAGGATGTTATGTACAGTGCTGTGAAAGAGTATTTGTCCCATCCTGATTTGTACTGTTTTGTGTACATCTCATACTAAATAGTTTTAGATCGTCAAATGAAATACAACATAAAACAAAGGAAACCCGAATAACACACAATACCATTTTTATTTATTTATTTGTATTGAAGCAAAAAAAAGTTATCCAACACCTATCACCAATGTGAAAAGCTAATTGCTCCCTTAAACTTAAAATCTGTTCGTGCCACTTTTAGCAGCAATGACTGCAACCAAACACTTCTGAAAAGTGGAGATCTGTCTTTCACTTAATTCTAAGACTAGGATTTATTCCTATGCTTTGAAGCATTGTCTTACTGCACAATCCAGTACAGGGCTGGCAGTAATCAGGCCTTGTTGTGTCTAGTCCAGCTGAACCCCATTATGAATGCAGTTTCATGGATTTGGGGAATTAGTAACTACAGGGGCAAATAAATTTTCACACAGGCCCAGTTGGTATTGGATAACTTTTTTGTTTCTATAAATAACACTATCATTTACAAATTGTATTTTGTGTTTATTCAGGTGGCCTTTGTTTTATCTTGGATTTTGTTTTATTTTCTGAAACAATTTAATGTGAGATATACACAAAAACAGAAGAATTGATAGCATATATATAGCATAAGATTCTTGTCAGTGAAGTTTATTTTAACAGTTGCAGGATGAATAATTATTACTCCAGATTATTGTATAGTAGTGTATAATAATTACAAGTGCATGGTTGCTTAGTGGTTAGCACATTTGTCTCACACCTCCAGGGTTGGGGGTTTGATTCAATTCCAGCCACTGCCCTCTGTGTGTGGAGTTTGCATGTTCTCCCTGTGCTGCGGGGTTTCCTCCGGGAAGTGTATGAATGGGTGTGTGAATGTGTACGTGCCCTGCGATGGATTGGCACCAATTCCAGAGTGTTGTGCCCGATGCTCCCTGGGCTCCAGGTTCCCCATGACACTGGAAAGGAGTAAGCGGTAGAAGATGGATGGATTTCTATAATTAAAATATTAATTAAAAATTTATCCAAATACATCCACAGTCAGAGCTGGTAGGGAATTAAATTTCATAATAATGTTCATATAAACAGACTTGCACACATTTCCTGCTCAGAGAAGAAAATTTGTTGAAGTCTATGTTGCTATCCAAGGTCGCAACTCAACACCTGCCATCTGAGTGTTGGTAACACAACTGTGTATTATATTCGCACATGCCTCAGCAAATCCTTCCAAAACTGTTATAGTGAAGAGTCAACTACACTAGGTTAGGAAGCAGAGAGAACAGAAGAGAAAAGAAAAGAATCTGAGATCAATAGGATGGGGTTTGTAGCTCTTAAAAGGGAAAGTGTTTGCTCATAGCTTTTAACATTTTAACTCCTAAAAGTTATATCCATCATTTTATAATGGTGTCATTTAAATAGATGTCTTGCAGATCTTAGCCGACGGTCAAGCATCTATGAACTGTCTATTTAAAAGCTTGACTACACATTTAACTAATGACATTTTATATTGACAGCATTTAAGCTATATATACTGTAAATAAAGACCTGAACAACTTCCTTAAGGAATGTCAACATCTCTGTATTATCACAGTACAGAACAGAAAGAGGTAATATAAACTGTCATTATGTCTTCACATGGGAAAAGACATTGCTGTATCTGTGTTCCGCTGTGTCCATTGACCACTGTAAGTCACCTTCATGTGTCTCATTTCAATACAACCCTGAGTGCAATTCTGCTGTGTTGCATATTTTTAATCATTAGTGCTAATCAGAATTTGCATACTATCTTGTATGTGTCATTAGTGTGTCAGCATAGGTCATAGTAAAACACCTGCACTCTACAGTGAAGAAGATTAAAATTCTGACACCTGGTCACTGATACCTATAACACTGGGCAAAATGAGTGTATTTATTCAAACCACCTAAGTGACCTGATGGGGGGAAAAAAACCCAGAAAGGTTTAAGGGTCATACTCAAAGGTCCAAAGGTGGTTTCTGATCTGACCTGAAATTTGAACTCAATACCCTCCGGTCACGAGGAAAGAGTCCTAATCACTCAACAGCCACTGGTCGAAATTAAGGGCAGTGTAACATACTGGACTCAAGAAGCTATTAAAGATCCATGTGCAGGAAGGCACATGGATCCAAAATGGTATAGCAGGCAAGGGTCAATACCAAACAGATATAAAACACCATAACCACAAGGTTGATCTAAAAACTAGTCAGGTACACAGGCAATGTGTCTAAACTAAAGAAAAAAAATACAAGGCTCAGAATTTACACTATGAGATTGGCAAGACTTTGCAATGACATGCTGAAAACGGTCATTGTATATACTGTGAAATGAAGAAGTGAACACTAAACTGAGGTCAGTTATTAAATTGTTCCACTAAGGACATAATGGAAAAAATCCACTAGTCATGGTATTTTCAACACAGGTACACAACTCTTTGGATGAGCTACTGCAATATCCAAAGGGATTTTCACATGGCTATCCATAGACACATTATTTAAAAAAAAAATGGGGTCAGCGCTTTTTCTACTTTTTTTAACATCCTAGAAATCAGGGCAAGGAGGCATTTCTACATTCCTGTCAATCACCTGACAATTCACAAAGTTCAGCACTCAGATGTTCTTACAGAGCTCCCATGACAATGTTGTAGTGGAACAAAAACAAACCAACTAGAAGGACAGAATAGAGATATCATGTTGGAGACCAAATTCAATTTGAGAGGTTTAACAGCAGGTGTGGCAGTGCCTGAGGTTTTGTATTTGTTTAACAGGCCCATGAGAAGACCAGACTGAAGAATGGACCATCTGAAAGATATCCATGCTGTCAAGAGTGGATACAGAGCAGCTGGCAGAACTATGGGTGCTTCTGTGAGAGGATGGACTAAGTCCAAGACACTTGAGGGACAATCAAGATGAAGTGGGAAGAATTATTTGAATCAAGGAAAGTCTGTGACCAACATAACATTTCTAAAACCTCTAAAATGCCAAGTGCTTCAATTCAATTCAATTCAATTCAATTCAATTCAATTCAATTCAATTTTATCTGTATAGCGCTTTTTACAATAGAAATTGTCTCAAAGCAGCTTTACAGAAATATCAACATGGTATACAGATATTAAAGGTGCAAATTTATCCCAACTGAGCAAGCCACTGAGTGGCGACGGTTGCAAGGAAAACTCCCTAAGATGTTTTAAGAGGAAGAAACCTTGAGAGGAACCCGACTCAGAAGGGAACCCATCCTCATCTGGGTAACAACAGATATTGTGAAATAGTTCAGTATTGACTTATAAGAAGTCTGTATGGCCTTAGGAGCAGCCATAGTCCCAGCAGTCTGGAATTGGAGAGGATTTGAGCTGCATTCAGAGGCAGAAAGGATCTCAATCTCTAGTATCTGCATACTGTGTGGCTTGGCAAAAGGAGAGAGGGAGAAAAAAAGATTATTAGGACTGGGAATTAGTATAATAGAAAGTCTAGTCAGGGTAGGCTTGAGTAAACAAATACGTTTTAAGCCTAGACTTAAACACTGAGACTGTGTTGAGTCCTGAACACTAATAGGAAGACTGTTCCATAACTGTGGGGCTCTATAAGAGAAAGCTCTTCCCCCTGTTGTAGCCTTCACTATTCGAGGTACGCGACGTAGTGCTTGCACTTATTTTAATTTAGAAAATTAACCTTATCTCATATCTCATGGATAATTCATAGTGGATAGTGGAAGGCACAAACTTGTTACCAATGGGGTCATCAAATTAATTGCATCACTTTATTATAATTACTAATATCACATAGGTACAGGTAAAACTGTTTTTCTTTATTTCTTTATTGGGTTGCTAATTCAGGTTTAATTATTAATTGATTTTTAAAGGTGACCAGCCTCTTATATTAATAATCAATATCAATAATTTATTCAGCTTCATTAAACACTTTAGGGTCAGACTCACTGTGTATCCAGAACCTATCATGGGAACAGTGGCATGAGATGGGAATGTGCACACTTATTTACACACATATTCATACCTAGGGGTGTTCTGGAATAGCCAGCACATTCAATGACATGTTTTTAGGAGGTGTGAGAAAACCAGAGAACTGGGGAAAAACTACATGGACACAGGGATAATCTGCAATAGCCTACATAGACAGTAAACTGAGAGGATAGAATCAGGGACCCTGGAGGTGTCAGGAAGCAACACTATCCACTGACCCACCATTCCAACCTAAATCAGCTATAATGTCCATCACTATCTGACTACAATGAATAGTTATGCTCATATCCCTTTGGAATCTTGGACCTAATATTAATAGCATGTCGATTTTGCTACTATGAGCAGTTATTCTAAACCACCATTTTGTCTCATACAAACTGCCAGTGTTATCTGGTTCACACCCAATTAAAGGAATTGTCAGATAATTATCTCAATCACTAAATATAGCATCACTAAGAACCTGAAGGTTGAGATTGAAAGGAGTAAAACAAACATGGTAGCATATTGAATTGTATAGAATAATAATAGAATAATAATTTTATTTAATCATGCCTTGACAGCTGCACAGTATACATGACCAAAGTTGTAAAAGACCGCCATAATAATCCCAAGTATTTGTTTAAATCATACTCCAAGGTATAAAGCAAGCCACCGTAATCATGCAGTCACAGAACCATAGATCAGTCTTTGTCCGTTGACTCAAGACTTGATAAATAGTCTGTCTAAGCATAGAAACAGCGTAATGATTTTACAGTCATACAGTATGTCAAGGACTGTGATTAACAATGATGGTGTCATGATTGACATTTGAAACTCTTATCAGTCATGTTTCTAGAACATCCATATTCTGTCTATGGAATATAGCCAACATAAGGTACATGCTTTCTATAAATGATGCATGCACAGATAACCTTTAGATTAATTTAATGAAATTCACTACCAGGTGGAAATCCAGGCATGTCCATCACACGATCCAGGAATCCTCCAAAAACTAGAAAGGTCCATCTGATCTAATCTAGGCATTTCTTTTTTTCAATTATCAAATTTGTTTTTGCCATACAAAGCTCTAAATGGTTTAGACCCCTGTATACATGTGGTCTACTTTAATCTAATTTGCCTCACAATATGAGTCTCTTATCATTGTAAATCATAATAAACACTACAGTATTGCATAGCTGTTTCCTAGTACACTAGTACATGACAAAACTAATATGAGCCACACTCTCTCAGTCTAAGTATACACTATAGACCTACCTGTTCAGACAACCATATACTGTAGTTGTTCTCCCACTGTCAAAGTAGTAGAAGTGGTGAACCATAGGTATAGTGAATTTTGCTGAATCACCACTGTGGTTGTCATTGCTTGGTAACCTTATTCAATCCAGTTGAATTTGAGATATATTGTTTAACTTTTAACAATAAACAATGTCACAAAGCAGCTTTACAAAAAATGGATGTAGCATTAGATCTGTAATGAGCAAGGGGCAACAGTGACACAGAGAAAACTTGCTGAGATGACATGAGGAAGAAACCTGGAGAGGAACCAGAATAAAAAATTAACCCATCCTCTTCTAGGTGACACCTATGTCACTGTAGGATTATAAATTACGCTTCAACAACTGTATACTAAACAGCTAATATTTATGTGCTCTAGGCTGCTTGTGATTAGTGACTGTCTTATTGAATCCAACGGCAACATAAAAAAATTAAAAAAACAAACAAGCAAACAAAAAAAAAACCCCAACATATAAATAAAAAAAAATCTGTTTTAAAAAAACGGAACCTGATAATGGAAGCACCACAAACTTAATAGTGGTAGCAGCATGCTCCGTGTCCATATACTTTGCTGCCGTCTACTTCTTCTTTTTTTTTTCCAGTACATGAAACTGTGCAAACTGAGCACTGCTTGCTTATCAACATTTTCAGACTGAAAGGGGTAGTGGCATCTTTGGCATTTAAATTTGTCAAATGCATGAGGTATCATACAGTGTGAGCATCTTTGTGTTGCAATTTTCACTGTCACATTAAGAGTCATACAGTGTCAGGAGTAGAGGGATGCCAAGATTTCTCTCATCTTACAGGGTAAGCCTGGCTTTAGGGAGCTTGGTATTTTTTTTTTAAATATACACTTTTCACATTTATCTGCTAGCCAAAAATGAGCCATTATTCCTGACATAAAGCTTCCATTTCTGAAATGGATCCATATTAACATTCAGTCTGGAGATAAAATGTCATTCCAGGGCTTAGTCATCTTCATAATATTGTAATTAGTATTTCACATATCACATATTCTACTCTTGATGAGATAAGCACATTTATTAAAGTGTTCAGTATCTGCATTGCTAATGCCAGTGAAAGCCACTCGGAATGATGCAGTTTAATTCACATTTTAGGCTGACTACAATCTGCTGAATTATGAGATGGCTACATGCGGATTTATTTTAGTGCGTCATTATTAAGGATGCGGAAAGCAATTAAAAGCAGTTTTGGTGTAAGGTTATAGATAGCAAATCTGTTTTATATTCAAAAGAAGGGGAAATTAAAAGAAAAATACATATTCTTGTCATTACTTTAGTTATAGATGCCATTTTTGTTCCAATGAAATTGATTGATTTGGATCTTCAGCAAACATCTGATTCAGTGAATGCAAGAAATGTCTTCTTAGATGAATATGTTTTTATAAATAGTCAATTAGTTCTTTACTGTCACATCACACCCAGGACATTACACCACCACCCCACAGAGGGCCCCTTCTCCTGAACATTAACAACTTCTTCTACTCACAACCCAACTTCCTGTTTACAGATTACATAACACACTCAAAGTTTCAGTAATCACAGTTGTGCCAACTACTATGTTTTTGTTAGTTCTTTGCCATATATTCTGTGTTTGCTAATTCTGCATTTGATCTTTACCATGTTTATGGCAGTCCTTTCAATTTGCCCTTTTTGGCTGGCTAATTCTCACAGCCCTGCTCATTATATTTTCATTAATGGCTGAGGAGCAATATGTTTTATTCTTACAATTCGTGATTGCGTTACATATTTTGTGAATTTTTTTTGTGTCATACTGTGTTTGTCTCTAGGCCATAACTTGTTATTCCCATCTTCTTACCAGGAAAAAAGTAAACAAAAACACAGCCTCAACTCAAAATTTCCAATTGTGAACTTGAGGGTAACCTTCTCAATTCCATCAGAGTTCAGGGAGCAACTTCAAATGAACATGGATGTTCAAAGCATTAGATGTAGCACTTCAATTATGTTATGCTGTATATGCAAGCATTTGCATCAGATCAATCAACCTACAGACATAATTGCAACATTGACTATACAGTTTGAGTAAAACGTACATCACTGATCAGAATTAACTGACTAGCTTGTTCTTGACAGAAGGCAAACATGTAGGTGTCCATGATTTTTACCCACTTCATACTTTCTGTATGAGTGTTCTGACTTCTGAATTTCCACTTCTGACGTAAGTCGACTGCAATCTAATATTGCATGTAAGTTTAAATATGTTACATGTCTAACTATGGTGCACAGCGTAAGTATATTTTCTGAAAACATTCTTACTTGTGTCTCTGTGCCTCTTGTATTGAGGGTGAATGTGTAGGAAGTATGAAGAAAATAATTTAACCTCTAAGAATGCTCTATAGTCTTGATAATAAAGGGAATCTCTGCCCCTTCTCTGGTAGATGACATTGCCATGTAAACCTGATGACAGAAATCTAACCTTAGCCCCATGCAAGTTCCCCTGGATCAGTCTGGCACAGCCCAAGTTGATAGAATCAGTGTTATTATGTGACCATTTGATTGACAGGCTAAGAAGAAGTGTCAGTGTGAAATGCAGCTCCTGGACAAGACCCAAAGCCATAGACAGAAATGCAGAATGGCACTGTCCACCACCTTTGGTCCACACATATTCACCATGGTCTGCTGATAACCCCTTTCAGATAGTATTTTATACATTCAACACATAATAAAAAAAAAACAAAAAAAAACAACAACCTTCCCTTACTTATTTTGATGGTCTATATTAATATATCATATATAGCACCTGCAGTTATAGTTATTGTTTATATGTAGTAGACTAATTAATACTTGAAGAGACATTCTGAATAACAAGCTCATTATAATTGTAATTTTAAAGTGACCCAAGTTTTTCATTATGACAACAAATGAAGACATCTGGAAGTTTATAAAGTGGGTCAGTACATAGTCAAAACTTCATAAGCACAGAATAAACTTTTGTATGTGAAACTTCAGGGAAAGTTTTTAATAAAGGTTTTCAAGGAATGCAAAAGAGATCTTTATATTCAAGGTTAGAAGTTTTCAAACCTTAAGACCAAATCAAGAAGATAAAGAAGTGTTACTTATAAGAACAAAACACTTGTCTTTTCACAGATATTCCTTCATTATTGAAGTTATGAAAATAAGTAATAAAGGTTCATTAAGATATTAACACTGACAAAAATTATATACTCTAGTTTCAAAGTTTTTATTTATTTTACTGAATATGATATGAGTATGATTTTATGTCTGCCCTTTGTGTCCAACCTCCTTGCTCTCAACTGTAGTTCTATAAATGCTAAAAATGGGCTTTTCTGGGACCTACTGGAGCATGTCAACAAATTGTAAAACCTTCAAGGAGCACAATAATACATTTAATATATTTGTACATTGTACACTTTGTCCAATCACAAAATATATGTATTTTACTGTATCTTACTGTAATACTGGAATGTATCATACTGTAAATCATTGTTTCCTGACATACTCAAATAACATTCTACTTCAGTAGCATATTCATTTTCTTTTTCTTTTATTGGTAATTTGCATTAGAAAAATGAGAGGAAAATAACAATAAAGGGGGAAATAAGGGCAAAAAACCCAATTCTCTTGCTAGGATGAAGGTAAATATCAAAAGAAAAGAAATGTAAACAAAAAAGATCATTATGCATTACATATGATATAAAACATAGACACTATCTGAGAATATTTTCAGGTTCAATTTAAATGCCATTTGATAGGAAATGACCCCAAACTGCAGAAAAAAAATTGTCTCACATACTACACTTTTTTCTTGTTATGAATCCCCCAGCCAAAGGTTCAGGACCAATTTCTTTTCCTGTTCAGGAGGATTAAATGCCTGGCCTGAAGAGAGGTATAGGTAATGATGTCTCATGGTCTTTGATAAGGAAAGGCCCTCTGGTGCATCACCAAAGAGGCCCAGTAAAGTTGGAGGTTCAATTATTAGATTTGTCAGCTGAAGGTGTGCGTATATGGAGTCGTATATAATGATCTTAAGTCTGTATTCTTAAAAAAACACCACACACACACACACACACACACACACACACACACACACACACACACACACACACACACAGAAAAACAGAGCTGTATGAGTTAGCAGGTTTTGCTTACATTTACTATACAAACGCACTGTGTTTGGAACAATCATGGAAAACATAAACATATTTATGTCCAGGGAATAAATTACAAAAGTCACACAAGCTACCTTGTATGGAAGGTAATAACCTGTTAAGATTGGGTTTCAAGGAATTGGCATAAAATCCACCAATGTCTTGCTACAACTTGATTTAATCTCTAGGACTTTTGGGATACAATTACACTGATTACCGTATATCACATACATTTGCAGTATATAGGAGTACTTGCATGTTATGGCATGAGTGTGAAATTGACATTGGTGCCTTTAGTATATTAACCAAAATCTGAAATTATTATAAATATTGATCAATTAAAATTAATAAGAGAATACGATTTTTGGCACAATATTAAGACCAAAATGAGAGCAATTTAAAACCAAGCACAATGATCTTCCTTCTAGACCGTCTGTACATATAGTGTTAATGTACTGCAAGGAAGGCTTTCAAATCCTTTTTCCTATATTCATTCATCTTCAGTAAATGCTTATCCTCTAACTGCTTAACTACTTAACTTGGTCAGGGTCACTGTGCATTTGGAGCCTATCCCGGGAACAATGTTTGTGAGTTATTTATTCACACCTAGGGGTAATTTTGAGTAGACAATCCACCTACTAACAGGAGGTGGATGAAAACCAGAGAACCCGAAGGAAAACCCACGAGAAAATAGGGAGACGATGTGAAAACTCCACACAGACAGTAAATCAAACTCAGGATTGAACCATGGATCCTGAAGCTGCGAGGAAGCAACACTGCTCTTATTTCCTTCCTAAATGACACATGACTGTAAGTTGATAGTGGCAAGTATGTGTCTACCAGAGCAATGTGTTTATTCTAAAACTGCTGTCTTCAGCATGTCTGAACACACCTGATGGAAGTGACATATTCAGCATCTTTAGAACTGATGCACTGGTCACCAATTTGATGCGTGAACTTGCTCGTTGTCTGACTGTCCCTGCACAATTGAATGTAATTTGGAATTGACACAGTCCTGCACCTCTGTTTCCCATACCAGCCACCAAATTTGTTTAATTCATTGTCCGTCTGGCTTTCCGCATGTTCCCCTAAGGTTCATGCAGATAAAATTGCATAATTCACATGTGCTCCCATGTGCTAGAGTGCCAATTGCCTTCTGTTTCTGTTTGTGCTGCCTGCTATGAGGTCAATGTGATTACTCTTGTCAAATGAGGTTAGAAGCTGTCAAACTGGGTCTTTGGCCAACTGTCCCCTTTTTAGTTCTCTTTCCTGGTGGCCTGTGGAATGCCCTTGCCTCAGACTATTATTCCCGCAGCGTGTCATCTGTTCCAGGGTGACAGGCTATGAGTCTCTTTGAGCAAAAACAGATTTTCTGCCTTTATAGACCAGTCTATTACTTCACTTCATATTAATTCATTGGTACTTCACCCCTCAAAAATATTGCTGATACTTTATTATTACACAGTAAGAACACAATAATTAATTTCACTGTCTATAGTCATCAGGGCAGGTATTTTCCATTGAATAAATCTAATAATAAATCTTGTATTAAAGTCAAAATCGTTAACTGACAAAGCAGAGCCCTCAAACATTAAATACTAATAAACTAATATTGGCATAAGAATAAATTGACAGACTGAGCTTTCTATCCATAAAATTTAGGTCATTTTCCCCCGTTATTCTAAAACACCAATTTTACCAATTTCCCCCTTTTTTCATAATTATTGGAATACAATTGATGTTTTAGGAAGCCTCTTCTGGAAAGAAAAAGATACAGTGAGGATCTCCGTGTAATGTTTAATGACTGTTTTGTATTTTTGCATCAGATTACATGAACATTTTCAACTGTGTGGTGTGTGTATCTACTGTACAGTGCCATGCTTTAATCAGTCTTCGGATTGGTTGATTGCTTGAGACAGTAGGTGTGTCCACCTTCATTCACTGCGATGAGACATTGCTGTAT
Organism: Ameiurus melas; assembly: GCA_012411365.1. Classification (NCBI taxonomy): domain Eukaryota; kingdom Metazoa; phylum Chordata; class Actinopteri; order Siluriformes; family Ictaluridae; genus Ameiurus; species Ameiurus melas. The sequence continues at coordinate 22,687,327 of CM022759.1, forward strand.
AGCAGTGCTTCTGTATAAAGAGCACAAAATATCCAGAAACTTTCAAAATGTGCTGATGTTCTGCAAGAGAAAAGAGAACGAGAGAGAAAGAGAGGGAGAGAGAGAGAGAGAGAGAGAGAGAGAAGTGATGCGAACTGCCACTACATCATAACTAACACTATATAAATACTAGTGCTTTGGTGTTAGCTTGTTTTCAGTTTTATGTAGTAGTTAGCATGACATTTGGTGAATGTTTGTTAGTAAGAAATAGAGATTTAATTTTTTTCTGCGGAGAACATCAGAAAAATCCCAAACCATGATATATGATTTATCGCATCCACTACATTGCTTATTCTCCATTCAATTTTTAAGTAAAACATGAGACTTTCTTTTAATTTTTAATTTTATCCCATCTTGTGGATACACTTGCACTGCATGAAAGTATGATCACAGACACCTATTTGACCACTTGCACCTGTACACCAATACACACTCACAGAAGTATTAACTCCTTGCAGACACTTGTAGAAGGATCTTGGACCACCCTTCATTATATTGAAAAAGAAAAGCAAACAACATTTAGATTATTTTTTAAAGAATGGCTTATACCAATACTGAAACTTTGAACAGATTCATTTTAGTAGTTAGGGGAGCCACAGTTTTATGAGATGAGGGGATTATAGATATACATACTCAGAGCACAGAGTTTTGTACCAGGCCATTGCAAAAGTCTCTCTTGCATATTATAAGCTGAAAGTGCTAGAAATGATACAATCCTCTTCACTTTCTAAAAGTTTTTCAGTGACAGGGGAATAGAACCCAAGTCAAAATACTGCTGGAGGGACCTATAGCAAATCACTGAAATAAATTAGGCTTTTACTAGGATTCCCCCTGTGCTGAAGTTTTTTCATGAAGTCTTTGAAACTTAGAGGTTTCATACATATTCTGCCATGGAAAGTAGTTTTTTTTTCCTTCTCTCTGCTCACTTTAGCAGGAGTGGCAATGAATACCTCAGGCAACACTGGGATTTTGAAAACAACCGATATAAAATTCAGCTGTTTAAGCCTTTAAAACATCATATCATTTATATTTTATTGCTTAACTTTGATTCCTCAAAAACAAGATATCAGAGAAGAACAGCATATCATCTGATTGACTTTAATACAGAGCATAGTATTGATCTTTGTAGTCACTTTACCAAGACATTTAACTCTCTATTTGATCACAAGTGCAACACTGACATACAGTATGTTATGGAAAAATCACGTGGTTATTAGCTTTTAATACTTGATAATAACAGTAATATGCAATCACATGAATAATAAAACTATGTGGTCTCCAGGTGAAATACTCATATGTGGAAATATCTGACTCATATGTGGAAACGTATGTGAACAATATAAATACAGGACAGTTCACATCTTTAAACATGTGTAACGTCCATGTTGGTGTGACTTTTGGAAATGGTGTTAACTGATGTATCACAAAAATTTTTTTGCAGTTCATAGTGAAATTTAGAAGACTGTTAGCAATGAATTGTAGTTGATTCACAGAAAATTTAATGCACAGGATTAACAGAATTATATCCTATTAAATCCAACATTTTAATTCATGACTGCCATCTGGCACTGCTCTACATAAGTTAGAAAAACAGCTGCTCATGCCTAATTCACACTATCCCAGGTACAAATGCTTTTTTGTTGTTGTTTGGTTGTTGTTGTTTTTTGGCAACATCAGAATGTTAGGAAGTGCATGCACATGGATGGGGTGTCTGACCCATGAACTTTGTGTCTGCATTGCTTGCACACTATACAAAGCAACTGAAACATTAAAATACATTTGATTTTTTTTTTATACAAAAAAAATTAAATACACAACAATGAACACAGCATCATAGCACCTTCCGGATCACATGATATGGCAACCCTATGTCAGATCTTATCCACACTGTTTATGTTCTTTGTGAGTGGATTTAAAAAGATGCTTTTTCAGTGGTGGGAAATGCTGTTTTAGAATGGATGGAAAGGCAAAAGCGATTAAGAATGCTGCATATTCAAATTTACCCATGTTAACAAGGACTAGACATTAGACCTTAGACAACTGATCTAAACAGCTAAACAGTATTTTACAATAACCAAATAAATAATCTGCACATTCAGTGGAAATTCAATTCATAGTGTGATAGCTGTAGATTAGCTTCCATACATGCATTGCTATTCTAAATAGGATTTAGGATGAAATGGACATAAGAGAGTGAAGTAGTCTTGGAGTATCACATCAGATCCTCAGACCTGGAGATATGCTGACCTTGGTGTTATCACCAAGACCTCATGCATGATTGATAAATATGAAACCATAACCTTCTTCAAAAGCTGGAGGATCTGATCTCATTAGAATGTGCAAGATCATTTGTATGTGTGTGTGTGTGTCTGTGTGTGTGTGTGGATTGTACAGCCACGCTTGTGCTGATTAAATGACAGCAGATGAGCTCTCTGTGGAGGATAGAGTAATGCTTTGAGTGACCAGACTGAGCCATCACTCTCACCTGTCATGTTTCCATTCATTCTGGTTTAAATTTGCCCTTCACAAAACTGCTGAGAGGAAATGCAGTTTAGCAAGGGACATTTTATAGTATTCAGGAACTGAGAAATTAGGAAAGAATGCAAATATATGTATCTATGTATTACTGCCATGTTTTAGTCATTTTAACAAAGACTACTTGCAAAAATGCACCAGATATATCCAGTTGCAAGGAGATCTCTTTTGCACCGTCATTTTCAATTCATTCCACAGGTTTTTGATAGGATTTAGACAAGGCTTTTGACTGGGCCATGCCAAAACTTTGATCTTCTTCTTTTTCTGAAGCCATTCCTTTGTTGACTTGGATTTGTGCTTTTGCTTGTTATTGTGCTGGAAGGTGAAATTTTCTTCAAATGTCTTTTTTTTTTTTATAAATATTTTTATTGGGAGAGATGGCACATTGGAGAAATAAACAAACAGACTTTGTACACTGAGACCCAAGCTTAAGAGGAGAAGAGAGAAAAAAAAGCACGATTTGTGTCGTCTCAGTGACTAAACAAAATGGGAGCCAACCCCCTTTTTTTTTTTTTTTACCCTTTGTACAAATTAGAACACATGCATACGTCCAAACTCACCAAATAGAAACAAAGAGAAAAGTAATAAAAATAGATAATTAAAAAAAAAAAAAAAAAAGACGGAGAAGAGAAAAGAAAAATAAATAAGAAATAAGAGAAAAAAAAAAAAAAAAAAAAAAAATTTTAAGGGGATAAACAAAATAGATAAACTAATCAAAATAAACGGGGGGGTATTCTCTCAATCTGAAGGCAAAGATGGCAAAGATTTGAAGAAAGTTAAGAAAGGCTGCCACTTTCTGTGGAACTTGCCAGAATCGGGTCCCCGAGAGTACTTAATCTTTTCCAACTTTAGAAGAGACATGACATCCCTAAGCCACTGAGTGCTGGAGGGAGGCTTCGTGGATTTCCAATGGAAAAGAAGGCGCCGTCTTGCTAATAAGGAAGTGAACGCCAAGAGATCTAATTGGGTTGAATTGTACCTGTCATAATCCTCCGGATACCCAAATATGGCAATATGGGGAGAGGGTTGAACAGTAATGGACAGTATTTCTGAGATGCTATCAAAATAATTTTGCCAAAAGGAGAATAACAATGGGCAAGAGTAGAACATGTGAGTGAGATTGCAGGGAGAGGCGTGACATTTATCACAGCGGTCAATGACAGTGGGATAAATCTGTGACAGACGTGTTTTGGAGAAATGAATCCTGTGTAACACCTTAAACTGTATCAAAGAAAGACGAGCACAAATTGTGCTCTTGTGGATCTTGCTAAGGGCACCGTCCCACCAGTCTTCATGTAGTGTCAACCCCAATTCGCCCTCCCAAGCAACCTTGATTTTAATGATAGGTGAGCTGTCGTAGGATAAAAGTTTATTGTAAATTCCTGAAATACGAGATTTCTGAAGAGGATCAGACAAGAGAAAATCATCCCACAGTTGGCTTAGGGGTAAGGAGGGAAAGGTAGGAAACAGCGATTTTGCACAGTGTCTAACTTGGAAATAACGAAAAAGATGTGATGGTGGAAGCTGAAATTGCCCCCAAATCTGCAAAACTACGAAAAGCCCCATCCTTATAGAGATCTTTGAAAGTTTTGAGACCTTTGTCATGCCAGATAGCAAATGTGGGGTCTGATATTGCTGGTTGAAATGAGTGATTTTTCAGTAATGGAGTTAAGGGAGATGCGGAGATGAATTTGAAATTCTTCCTGAACTGGCAACAAATTTTTAGAGCCGCACGAACCACAGGGTTGTCTGTAAAGCCAGAGAAGTTGGTAGAAGTGGAAGAGGTAAGCAGAGCCATTGGAGAGGACGAGCCGCATGAATGTACCTCTAATGTACACCATGGGGAATGCGCTGGTCTTAACCAAAATAAGATTTTATGAATATGTGATGCCCAGTAATACAACTGAAAATTTGGAAGAGAGAGGCCAGCATTGAGCTTACATCTCTGAAGCATTGACTTACTTATTCTGGGTGTCTTACCACACCACAAAAAGCTAGAAATGTCCTGATCTATAGTCTTAAAAAATCGCTTTGATAAGAATAGAGGGAGACATTGGAACAAAAATAGGAACTTAGGCAGGATATTCATTTTTACCGTGTTAATCCTTCCTATCAGCGACAGAGGTAAAGACCTCCATCGCTGAAAGTCAGTTTTGATTTTAGACATCAATGGGGAGAAGTTAGCAGAGTGAAGTGAAGTTAGAGACCTGGTTATGTTAATTCCTAAATACTTAAAGCCAGAGGGGCTCATTCTGAAGGGAATATCAGATTGAGTCATTTGTAATGCCAAAGTATTAACCGGGTAGCACTCACTCTTGGAAACGTTAACTTTATAACCTGAAAACGAGCCAAATCTTTGGAGAAAGGACAGAATTCTAGGTAGAGAGTGACATGGGTTGGAAACATACAGTAATAAATCATCCGCATAAAGAGAAAGTTTAAATTCCATGCCCAACCGAGATATTCCAGTGAAAGAGGAGGAGGACCTCAGATAAATTGACAAGGGCTCTATAGCTAATGCAAACAGTAAAGGAGACAAGGGACAACCTTGTCGAGTACCACGGGATAAAGTAAAATAAGTTGACTGGATACCATTAGTGGAGATACTAGCTTGCGGGGATGTATACAGAAGGCGTATCCAAGAAATAAATGTGTCACCCAATCCAAATTTGTGCAATACTGTAAGCAGGTAGTCCCATTCAACTCTGTCGAATGCTTTTTCAGCATCGACTGAGATTACCACTTCGGGGGAAGTAGTAGAGCATTTGGAGTAGATAATGTTCAAAAGGGTGCGGACGTTGTAAAATAACTGACGCCCTTTTATAAATCCAGTTTGTTCTTCTGAAACTATGACTGGAAGAATTTTTTCCAAGCGACTAGCCAAAGCCTTAGCAAGAATCTTAGCATCTACATTTATCAAAGAGAGGGGTCTGTAAGAGCTGCAGAGATTCGGATCTTTGTCCTTCTTTAAAAGTAGATTTATAGAGGCTTGTCGCAAAGTAGGAGGGAGAGTGCCACTCTGCAGCGATTCCCTATATACCGAGTGCAATATAGGGGACAGTTTAGATTCAAATCTTTTGAAAAATTCTACCGGGAATCCATCGGGGCCAGGAGCTTTATTGTTTTGCATGCTGTTTATGGCTAGGTTGATTTCCTCTAAGGTTAATGGAGAGTCAAGATCTTTAGCAACTTCTGGGTTAATGGTAGGGAAATTGAGACTGTCTAAGAAAGCATTCATATCAGAAGTCCCAGCTGGAAAGTCAGACATATACAGAGAAGAATAGAATGAGCAGAAGACTGAATTAATGGTATTGGGGTCCGTGTGGAGTATGCCAGATGAATCCTTTATTTGAGGAATTATTCGTGAGGCAGCTTGACGTCTCAATTGATGGGCCAAGAGTCGGCTCGGTTTGTCACCATGTTCATAATATGTGGAGCGTGAATGTAGCAGAAGGCGCTCTGCATCCACCGATGTAATAAGGTCAAATTCAGCCTGCAATACAACCCGATCTTTAAGTAAAGCAGAAGAGGGACCAGTGCCCAATCTAGTTCAATTCTACGCTGATAGCTCATGAAGTTTGGCCATACGAGTGTTGTTCAGATGTGCAGAGTAGGAAATTATTTGGCCCCGCAGTATGCTTTTAGTGATTCCCACAGCAGGAAACAGGAAATAGGTTCAAGCTCGTTCTGATTGATTTCAATAAAATCGTCAATTGAAGTTGCAATGAATGTGTTAAATTTGTTGTCTGACAGGAGCAGAGTGTTAAACCTCCACGGTGTTGAATATCGAGGTTGGGGAAAGCTGAATATCCAGAGAAAGGGGCATGGTCAGAAATCACAATAGGATGATATTTGACCATCGACACTTTGGAGATAAGTTTGGCGTCAATAAAGAAATAATCAATTCTAGAGAAGGACTTATGCACCTGCGAAAAGAAAGAATATTCCTTGATACTGGGATTATGGAATCTCCAGGGATCCACACAACCATTCTTAGACATGAAATCAGAAAGTGTACTCGACATTAGTGAGGGTGTCAAGGTCTTGGAAGAAGAACGGTCCAACCTAGGATCAATAACACAATTCATGTCTCCTCCAAATATATGTAGTGTATTATGTAGTGAAGGGAGGCGCTCCAAGAGCTTATTCATGAAGTGTGGGTCATCAAAATTTGGGGCGTAAACATTAACCAGTAATACCGGGACATGCAACAATTTACCTGATATTATTAAGTATCTCCCATTTTCATCTGCTATTACATTGGAGGATGAAAAGTGAATTGATCTACCAATTAAAATGGCAACCCCCCTGGCCTTAGAATTGAAATTAGAGTGAAATACCTCAGAAATCCAGGGGCATTTAAGCGTACCTGGTCTGTGGTGCGCATATGAGTTTCTTGTAGAAACACTATGTCCATGGAGTCGGCTTAGATGGGCAAATACTCTGGATCTCTCATAGGACTCCCCATACCTTTAATGTTCCAGCTCACAAAGTTCACATGCGAGCCAATTTCCAGTATTAGTGGACATCTATCAAGTGTTATGGCAGGAAGAGAATGAAAGTGAAGCCTTACCTCTGAGAGAAGGAAAAGGGAGGAAACAGGAGGGGGAGAAAAAGGACAAAAACAAAGATAAAATGAGAAAAAGTAAAAGTGAAAAGAAAAAATAAATACAATAAAATTAAATGATAAACCAAAACAAAACAAAAACACACTCCAAACACACAGTGAACCACCCCACCAACCCCCTCCCCATTGAACTTACACGTCCCCATCCCCAAATGATGGAGACCAGTGCAGACCACAAGGAGTCAAACCCAACAGGAAAGCTAAAGCTGTTGACCCGATAGTAATAAACCCCCAGGCCGGGCCCTGCAACAAACGAAGATAAATGTCAAGGCACATAAACAGTCAATACTCCCTCATGTGTTGTAGAGCAGTAGTGGTCACACTGGAAGGATTAAGGTCTCACTTGATCAGTGTCTTAACACCCCGGCGGCCTCCGCGATTTAAACTCACTCATGTAACGCGGAGGCCGGAAAAGCAGACCGAACCGTATTCCCGGTATGTCACGGACTGGCGGCGGCAGTATGAAGGCAGCACGAGCGGCTACCTTCGGTATGATCGGGAAAGATAGAAATGAATGTCACCAATTTACCCTTGGCCTGCCGCCGCAGGATGTCCACACAGTCCGCGTGGTAATGGAGTCGGCATATAGGCGGGGCGTTCGGTTTGGGCCTCGGCTGCAGAGTGCGCGGGGCCAAAGGGCTCTTTGCTACCAAAACCCCTTAGAGAGGGAAACAGGGTAACCCAGAGGGACACCTACAATCCTCACATTGTGCCCGTGATCTAGCTCGATCCTCACACTGTTTTCCACCCCCACCGGCAGATAAGCGCACTTTATGTAGTGCACGCACAGGTAGAGAGGCACACTTAGCTTAAAGTGCTACTGATACCATACTGCCGATAATTCCGCCTTTACCTGTAGTTCTTAATCGATGTTAGTCCCACCACCTGGAGCAATTTAAATGGCCGCATATGGCGGGCGCAGGACCATCTTTGAAGGGGATAGCGAAGGGGGTACTAGGGGAGAGTGTGGAGAGAGGTGAAAAGCATCGTCATAATAACTAAATTTAAGGTGTTAACAAACTTACAAACACAAAGTACCAAAACAGTCTATCATATAATAATAGTTGTTCAACCCAAAACTACTCCATTTGTCACCACCAAGTCTCCCAATTTACAGAGGCGTAAGTTTTGCGCCAAAATGGATTGGTATTTGGAGCTATCCAAATTCCTTCTATTTTGACTAGAGCCCCAGACCCAGTGGAAGAGAAGCTGAACCTCAGCATAATGCTGCCACCATCATGCTTCATAATGGGTATACTGATCTTGTTATAAACTGATAAGCGGTCTTATTTTTGTGCCAAATATATATAGCTTTTAGAATTATGCCCAAAAAGTTTTATCCATGTCATCAGACCATAACACATTTTGCCACATGGTTTGGGTGATCTAGGTGGGATTGAATGTTTTGGATTTTTTTTGCTGTTTTTGTTGCTTAACATGAGAAAGGGTCTAGCACCGTACCTATTAGCCTAGACGTGAAGAATATGAGAGATTGTTGTCACATGCAGGGAGTGACCAGGACTTGCCACATATTCCTGCACCTCCTTTGTTGTTGCTGTAGGTAAGTGTTCTTCTTGTCTGTTTGTAACCCTTACCCTTGGTAATGTCACTGTGGTGCCCCATTTTCTCCTCTTGTTGATGGGCTACACTGTGCTCCATAGTACATCTAATGTTAGAGAAATTATTTTATACCCCTCCCTTGATTGATACCTTTCAACAGTGAGATAAAGTACATACTATATTTTCTAATTTCTCGGATGAAACCAAGAAGATGTCAAGAAAATCGTAAAAGAAACAGCTGATTTTTACTTGAGGTTAATCACTTCACTGATGATGGGTGTATAGCAATTACATTTGAACACAAGTTTGAATGTGATTGGTTTTTCTGAGCACAGTCACGCCCCATTATACACACTTGTACACACTATACACCTAGGTTATTGTTAGTTTTTTTTTTCCCCCACCTTAAAATGCTGCTATTGTTTTTCACTTGAATTTTAATCAAATTAAAGATGGAAAAAGAGATGAATTTTTTCTTAATTTCATTTCATAAAGACCAGCAATATTAAAATGGTTGTTTGACTTTTTTTTTTTTATAGCCATAGTATAATTTTTAGGGATGTCAGTTTCTACATGTAAGTATTTAAAATATTCAATAATTTTAGCATACAATTCTGAGAGAAAATACTTGGAAATACTATTGGTACTAAATTTTCAAACAAAGGTAAATAATAAATAGAAGTTGAACAATTGTGTTGTGTTGCCAGTTTGTTTAGGCCTTAGAATTTCTGCACATTTTTAATATAAAGAATGCCAATATTTCTGAAGGGCACTGTATCTATAATTCAGTACTTATTGAGGATGAGAATATAACTGAAACTTGGTGTTACTGTTTCCTAAAATAACTTTTTTTAACTAGAAGCACTTGTCAAGATGTTATGAGATTCACATGCCAAGGCACCTGAACAGCTGTTTGTGTGTGTGTGTGTGTGTGTGTGTGTGTGTGTGTGTGTGTGTGTGTGTGTGTTTAAAGCTATCTAGGATACAGTTCCTAGACAACACAAAAGGAAAGTGCTTGAAAATAAAGTTGTTAATCCAGACAAAGATGGCATTGGGTTGAATTGATAATCAATAGTAATTCCAACCTTGATCTTCTGAAGATAAAATTCCATATTTTTTTTTCTTCAGTTAGTTCCATCATATCCCTGCATAGTGAGCACCAGAAGATAAATGACTCTTGCATCTTTAGCTGTTAATGTTACATTTTGATGACCTCCCAGCAGAGAACCATTGCCTGGAAGTGTGAAACCTAAAACCTAAGAAATCTTATTTCTGTCATATCAGCCTTTAATATCACTTAATGTTGCAAGAGGTAGGACTGCTACAGAGCATTAAGCATTATGTACAAAGCATTAAGAGGTCGTAAAAGTTCTAGAATCATTATCCCAGCCTCTATAACTCACATAAAGCAATGCCCCTTTGAAGAATTGATGGGGTTTTCCTGCCTTCTATACCTTTACACAGGAATATTATACACTTGGTACTGTTGGTTACCTTTACACTGCAGCCTATGAATCAGAAAATAGCTTTAAAAAGCATATTAACGGACACATTGCTCAGAAAATTTAAAATAAACATAAAGCTATTGATCTGGAAGCACAAGATTTATTGATCATGCTTTTAGATGCTGAAATAGATTTATGGATAAGAATAAATAGTAAATCTCTACAACACTCATCACTTATACATGTCTTTCAATTAACATGATTTTACTTTCTTACAATTTGTGTGAAAAGTTGAGAAGGTAAAGGTTGGAGTTGGGGCAGGGTTTGTTCTTACACCTTTCATTATCACTTCATCTGTATGAACTTGAATGAAATCAATTTGAATGAAACCAACCACATCACTCTCATTTATGCAACAGCCTGGGAAAAGCCTTCTCATGATCAAATTTTTAAATTTTATACTCTAAACAGTTTTCCTGAACTAAAATGCTTCTCTTTTGCATGTGAATCTAAAATTAACTACAAGTAAAATTATAGCCATTTAAAATCTGTTTAGCTAAAAAGGTGAAAACTAAAAAATCAAACCCAATTAAACTGAAAGATGTCCTGTCTCACATTACTATGTATAACAGAATCCACTTATGGAAAAACGACAGTACTGGCAAATTGAAAGAATTGCAAGCTACCACTTTGTCAGCATCATCCACATCATTCTTCGTCACCTTAGGCAAGTCACTTGCGGAATTTGTTTTCTTAAAGTAGAGAAAAACTCAATTTTCAGCTCATCCACAGTGACTTTTCAAATGACTCTTTTTGTTTGTTTTTTTGTATTTTCCATTTTGTCCCACCTTTTTCAGAATTGGGATGGTACATCGCTGAAGTCTGACCATAGCTTGCTTTGGCAAACACACTCTTAAAATAAAAAGGACAAGAAGGTGACACACTTGAGGACACTGCTGAATTACAGAGATGAATGCAACCTAAAATGACTCGACCCTGATCCACAGAGTAATGGCCTCTATTTCACACTACGTGGCTTTGCTTGGGCTAGGTTCCTCCTTGGGCTCCTTTTTATCTGGCTCTAATATAGGAATTGACCTTTGTTTTCTTGGTGTAGTTCACATAGGACATGTAGTTTTCCCAGCTTGTGGGTTGCTTTCTGGCACAACTGGAATTCTCTCTCTCTCTCTCTGTCCCCCATTAGGAAATACCTTCTGAATCATTTTAAGTTATTTATAGGAACGCTTTCAAGATCTTCACAAGCATGATTTTTTCTTCTCACATGAGTGTGGGAATTTTGGTCAAAAATACATGTCAAAAATATGTGTCCCAGTTTTCTTCATGTATGTAGTCAAAGAGAATAAAACATAGACTGATTTATATAAGGAATTGAATGAATTTAAACAAAATTGTGACCAAATTCAATTCACCCTGTACTATATTGAAAACACATTATTAACCCATTATTTGATGATTTACTTTGTGAATTAAATTTATTTTTGATAATATACACACATTTCAAATCTAATGACTGCAACACACTCCATAAAAGTTGGGTTAGTTGACTGTATATCACTGTGTAACATCACCGTTTCTTTTAATAACACTTATTAGACTTTTCAAGACACCAGTGGGTTTAGCAAGTTTAGCAAGCGGAACTTTCCCCATTCATCCATTATGTATTTCTTCAGCTGTGCAAATACAGGCCCTTCATTGCCTTATTTTGCGCTTCATAATGTGCCACACATTCTCAATCAGAGAACAATCAGGACAACCGTTAGGCCATGCTAGCACCTGCATCTACTTATACAACCATGCACTTATAATCCAGGCAGAATGTGGTTTGGTGTTGTCCTGCTCTGGATGGCAGCAAATTTTGCCCCAAAATGTGTTCATATCTTTCTGCATTAAACGACAACCGCTTGCTTTTGAACCTGATGCTGATAACAGCTTGGATAGTCCTTTTCCTCTTTGGCCGAGAGAACACGATGGCTGTTTTGCCAGAAAACCATTTGAAATGTTGAATTATCGGAAGCTATTAGTCCTAAATTTACGCTGTCCCAACTTTTATGGGATGTGTTGCATTCATCAATTTCAAAATATACATTTACCTTCAAAAAACTATGCAGTTGATTAGGTAAAACATAAAAAAAATCTTGTCTTTATACATTTTTTGTTTAAGTACAAGTCAATGTACATTTCCAAATCACTCCTCTGTTTCTATTAGCATTTTCCATACTGTCCCAACTCTTTTGGAATTGGTTGTAGTTATCTGAGATAGTAGTTTAGCTTCTGCTGTTGATGTTAGTGCATTTCCGAGTGGAGTTAGTATTAGAAGGATGACATTATTAGCATATTTTTAATCGCATACCCTTGATATTATACCACACTATATCAATCCACAGAACCCACTGTTGCATAAATTCACATTAAACATGATATGCATCTGAAAGTAGATTTTCCCTTATATTTCAAAACCTTTGATTCAGAATCAGGAGAGATAATATTTAAGCACACCAGCACTTGTATATGTTATTCCCATCAGAGAGCTGAGGTGATGACAGTTGTGCTATTGATGCATACTGCTAGATTTTAGTCACAGTCAGACAGATCTCAAGGGTCTAGATACACTGGATTGATCTCTCTCGCTGTCTCATGCTGTTTAACAGGAATTCATTTGTGTGATCTATTGGTAATATTTCCTATACAGGAAATATTTAAAATACAGGAAGTGTTAAGACAGGTAACTTTTTAACTTTTCATTTATCAGTAGTTTTCTGAAGTAAATAATGTAAAACCATAATAAGCATTATCACTAAGCAGATTATTTATTACTTGGATTTTTTTCTGTCATTTTACAGACTCGAATTCCATCATTACAATTTTGATAGCTTTTTGTCAAATGTAGTCTTCACATAAAAGCACATAAAACTCCCTGTACTGTACTGTGATGGAACTTCATTACTGCGTAGTTACAAGACATGTATATTTCAATAATTTTTTGTCTTCAAAGTTTTATTATGTGGAAAATACCTTACTTTCAGTGAGACCAGTATGACCAAAAACAAAAAAGTTACATGAGGCAAGGATAATAAATCGACAATGACGGTCTAATGAGAATCATGTTAACCAGATCTTAAGTGTTTAATAATTATAAGCTGTCCTTTTAGTGTATTATGTATACTTTACTTTAATTGTCTTTGTAGCTTTCGAAAGTATGGAAGAAGAAGAAAAACTTAAATCTAATCAATATTGGGTGTCACAACCCTTAGCATTTAACACAGCATCAATTCTTCTTGGTAAACCTGCACAAAATGTTTTAAGGAGCACATATAAAGGAGTAGGTAAGTTCTTCCAAACATCTTGGAGAACTAACCACAAATGTTCTCTGGACTTAGTCTGTTTCAGATGCTCCTGTCTCTTAATGTAATCCCACAGTGACTAGATGATGTTGAAATGCAGGGCTCTGTGGGGGCCATACCATCGCTTCCAGGACTCCTTTTTCTTCCTTTTGCTGAAGTTCTTCATGACTTTGGCTGTATGTTTGGGGTCATTATCATGCTAGAGAATAAATTTGGAACTGATCAGACACCTCCATGATGGGACAGTATGATGGATAAATACAGTAACTGCAGATACATCTCAGCATTGAGAAGACTATTAAATCTGACCAAATCCCCAACGCCATTTGCAGAAATGCAGCCCCAAATTTGCATTGAATTTCCACCATTCTTCATTGTTGCCTGCAGATACTCATGCTTGTACTGCTCTCCAGTCAAACTAATTCCCTTCTGTTAGAGTCATACATTTAAAATTTTGACTCATCAGTCCAGAGCACCTGCTGGCATTGTTGTGCAGCCCAGTTCTTGTGCTTTTTTGCATAGATGAGTCATTTGGACTTATTTCCATGTCAATGGTAGGACTTTTTGTCTTCCATGAAGCCCACTTCTGCTCAAAGTTCACCAGGCTGTAGATGGATGTAACATGGTCCTTCTGCTTTCTGCCAGGTCTGAAATGATTCCACTGCTGGACATCTTCCAATTGCAAAGGGATGTCAGCATGATGTGTCTTTCATCTGTTCCACTCAGTTTCCTTGGCCAACCACTGCATCTACTGTCCTCAACGCTGCCTGTTTCTTTGTGCTTTTGCAGAAAAGCTTGGACAGCACATCTGGAAACACCTGCTTGCCTTGGAATTTCTGCCTGTGAGAGACCTTGCTGATGTAGTAAGACCACTTTGTCTCTTGTTGCTGTGCTCAGTCTTGGCATGATGTATGATTTTTTAGATTAAACTCTCTTCAGCAACTTCACCATGTTAGTAGAGCATGGCTGTACCTCACTCACTTTTATTCCTCCTATACAGCTGTATCTGTTTCAGGTAATGCTTGTGTTTTAATCTATATATTATATTGTTGATCATTAGAATCTGTCTGGTGTAATTGTTTAATCATGCACTGGACTATATGCTTACAAAATCCCTGCCTGTATGCAAGTGTACATAGGAGAATTGATGCAGTTTTGAAGGCAAAGAGTCGTCATCACAGCAAATATTGATTTGATTAAGGTTTTTTTCTACTATGTATGTTGTTAATTGCTAAACACAAATTATTAATATTTTTATTTTTGAAAGCATACTAATTTTACAATACATCCAACTGCTCTGGCTTTGAATCAAAAATATGAATGAAAATAAAACATTTGATCTATAGATGTCTCAGTTACTGACTCACTAGGACAGTAGATAATCCTGTAAAAAATTACACAGGGGTGTTAACAGCTAATCAAAAATATTTGTCCAAGCACAGCTATGCGATTAAAAGCACGACTGGCTAAATTAGAAGCCTAATGACAAGTCTTTGGATCATGTTCAATTTGATTTTCACCCTTTAAGCACACCCAGCATGATTATGGCAACTATTCAAAGGCAGCAAACATCAAGTAGTACAGTTCATTCCCCATAAAAAAAGGCAGTGAAACTAAGCATTATTTGGAAATATTGTTACTAAGAAAATATTAGTCTATAATAATGTGTGTTGAACTGGGGAAATCTGACATCTCACCATTGTCAAGTGTCTAGCATTGAAATCTAGAGGAATTGAATAAATCTGGTCTGTGGATAATGTTTGCCTAGGCATCTTTAAAGAAAAAAATCTAGTAATCTAAAATAAGCTTGTAATAGTCCAGATGTTAATATGAGCATGTGTTGTAAACTTTTGTGTACGCGTGTGTTGTAACTTGAAATGTGGGGAGGTGAAGGCAGACACTAGAATAACAGACACAGAGACACCTTCCTTTCAGTGCAGTAGAGACAGTAGTTAGTAACAGTAGGCTATAGCACTGTTTCCATCCACACCGCTGTCCTGACAGCTCAAAATGGGAGAGATTGGCATGCAGGCTACAACTATGCATGGAAAAGCATAACAATTATTCATGCGCATGCGCACACTGTGTAACTTGTAAGCCACCATTAGTGTGTGTGTGTGTGTGTGTGTGTGTGTGTATGTATCAGCTATTCAGCATGATGCTCTGGAAAGGAAGGGTGTCATTAAATCCCCAACTGCTTATTTCACTATTTATTCTAATGAATAAACAGCAGTGGGCATTAATCACAGGATTTAGCTTTACAGCTAAGCATAGTTTAAATAATTTTACAAAATTACACTTAATAACAACCTTTTACATTTACAATTCAGACAAAAGAAAAGATCCATTGTAGATCCATTGGTTTGGACACCAAACACATGTTTATATTCCCCTCTATGCTACTTTGTGCAAACATTTTTGAAAGGCAGTATTTCTGCAACTCTTTGGAGACTTCAGTGCTAATAAATGAATGCAAATATTCAGTGTTTAAAAATGTTTTAATCAACTTCCCAACTACTCATAAAACATTTGCATATTGTGTGTGTAACTTGAATGTCAAACAGTCATCTGTAATTAATGAATGCTATTTATGTATTGTTCCATTAGACCATTAAATAGAGGAACAGTGCACTCATATTCAAATAGAACAGACCTAGTGTTAGAGAATTGTTTCTCTATTAAAATTATGCAGTAGAATGTCATTAAAAACGAGGTGCTGAGATTACACTTATATACCACACCTTTAAAATTCTTTTCACTATTTGTTTTATGTAAGGTTTGAAAGGTTTAATGGTATACTGCCAAAAGTTTTTGAATGCATGGAGATTTTGCATGTATTATTACAGTTTATCCACTATTGATAATTATATAAGGGATAAAAATGAACACTGTTCCATCACAATTTATTGTGTTTTTGAATGGTCATAAAATGTGATTTTTTAAAATTTTTATTTTATTTAGTACTGTCCTGAATAAGTTATCTCACATAACAGATGTTTACTTATAGTCCACAAGACACAATAATAACTTAATTTGCACTTTTGTACAGGATGATCTTTGTAAATTGTTATTATTTTGTCTTCTGGGAAAAATGTAAATATCTTATGTAGCTTCTGAAGGGCAGAACTAAATGAAAAAACTAAACAAAACAAGAGCTTTAAACAATTTACACTGATTGCCCTGTTCGGAAGTTTACACTACACTAATGTAGTGTGTTGCCTTTTGAGCATCAGTGAATGTTTGCACCTTTTGTATTGCAGTAGTTGTGCATGAGTCCCTCAGCTGTAAGTGTGAAAAGACTGATTTCAACATTATATAGTCATTGTTGGAAAGGGGTCAAATATGCAGAAGATTCTGGAAAAACAACGAATGTACAGAACCTGTAGGATTTTTCTGAACAACAGTCAGCAGTTTAAATGCTCAGGACAAACAAGGGACACATGAACACAAAACTATCACAAAACATAAAAACAATCATTGGTCATCCAGGAAACAACACACAATATCAAGAATCAAGCATATGTAAACTTTTTAACTGGTTCATCTGTGGACATTCAGTTATTATTGTGTCTTGTGTACTAAACGCAAACATCTGTTATGTGAAATCATTTGTTCAGGGCAGTACTAAATAAAATGCAATTTTTATGATCCCTCTTAATTAAAAATAAAAATATTAATATTTTGCAGATTCTGCAAGGTGTATGTAAATTTATGAGCAAAACTGTACATATGGTGTGTGCTCTAAGTGCCTAATTAGAGTGATCCAGAGCAGTCTTTCCATCTAGATTCTGTGCAATAAAATAAAAAGTGTAATATTTCTCAGTTCACTTGTATCTATTTCTTACTTGATAAATAACATGGAAGACTTTTGAGTTTATACTTGTCATATTTTTTTTTTTTTGTATCAATACAGAACACAGGATGAGGTGATGCATAGTTGTCATGGTTATGCCAAAATCGCCACTGAACTACATTACCCATCAGCCCCAGTAGGTCACTTGACCATATCACATCCTACTGATCACTCGCTGTTCTGGGTTACACGACTATAATAAGCACCGCTATTTAAGTTCTGTTTTTTTGTGTACCTTATTGTCACGCTTCTGTTTATGTTGTGTCTGTTTGTTGCTTTCCTTGTCATAGTCATGCCCGTAGGCTGTATGTTTTGCTGTATTGTTTGTACACACCACATTAGTTGTTATTTTTACACCATGCACAATAAAGGTCTGCATCTGTCACTGTTGAGAATCCCTGTGAATCCCTGTGTACCTAGAATATTTTTATTTAACTCATTATTAGGTCTATCTGATGGTTGTTTCCCTGAATATCCTTGGTGCTTATTAAAAAAATATATATAATCTTAACCTGTAGAGAGAGTATTCGGTATGATGCTTGCACCACTGTTTAATAATGATTTCTACTGTGGCGATTGTTTAGAATATAGTCATGTTTATTTAATGTCTCTCTTCTGAGAGATTGGCTTCTAAAGCAAGTTAAACACTAATGTTAGAGGAACATTATTTGAGACAGTCATAACAGTGGATGAGAGGTTTCTACTGGGAGCTATAAGCCAGTTTCAAATCTTATCCGCAGAGCACTGGTGTGGATGGCGGATTGTTATTTTATTCCAGCCAAGCATCAACCACATGTGGTACACTTCTTCTTTAATAAGATGGTCTCAGCCTTCAAATGACCACTGAGTCTATCAGCTGTGACTCCTGCTTGTATTGAATGAAAACCTGCAACCACACCAGACCTTTGTGTATAAAACTCAACATCTTGACTTACAGCACTCCACTACAGTGTAAAAAGGGGAGCAAAATGACTCCAGAACAGTGTGTGGCAGAAATGTCATTTATTGTTGGTGCAATAACAAGGCAGAAAATGCTTTTCAATTTACTCAGCCAGTCTGGTAAACCTCTAGTGCATTTCCCCTGTTTGATTTTCATCTGTAAAAGTTGTTGCTCTGTGGCTGCATGGCTCTGAAATTACAGTCAGTGACACTGGGTCGTCAAATGTCCATTATGGCAAGTCCTACGAGAGTTACCCAGAAGCATCAGGTGAGAGATATTTATGAAACTGCTAAAAACTTTTTAAATTAATCTCTCTTTAGAGGGAGCTATCAAAAGCCCGTAATAAAGGCTGGCTGATGAGAGAGCAAGCTTGTGATATGAGCAGATGGGGCTTGATACTGAGCCCTGAACAGCTTTGTTTTTTACTACAAGCTCCAATAAAGACAGAAAGATAGCAGCCAGTCTAAATTTATTTTTCACACTTTCAAAGCTTTGTGGTGTCAAATGATGAATTACACTAACTACTCTTAAAATATTAAATGCTCAGTCATGAGGTACACCTAACCCATGAGGTCATATAAATCATATAAATACTTCAATTAAACCCAGTATTCTTAAGGTCCTATAAAAATGTTCATAATTTGGCAAAATATTTGTCACAGTTAACCCAGTTACTATTTAACTGTGTTAAACAGTTGGTTTTCATATCATTATTATTACTATCATATGGTAAAAAGTAAAAGATGCAATGCAGAACATTTTATAAATCTGCCTTTTGGATTCACCTTTATTTGTTTTTCTATTAAACTCACTAGGCAAGCTATGTCACTTCATTACCATTATATGACTGACATACCAGGAGTGCACTGAGCTACAAAGTCAGTTGCCATTCCTGATGCCTGTTTGAATAAGCCTTCATAAATACAGTAGTTATAAGTTGGCTGTGACACACAGTTTATGTAGTGTCATGTGTCACCTTGAACCCCAGCCTTCAATTTATTTTAGACTCTATAGGATTTGTTCAAGTTGAACAGATGTTGTTTACAGACTGTCTGTGTGCGAGCTCTGTATAAATCTAATATATATATATATGCATTAGCAACAGTGTCCTTTTAATTGATTCCAGTTCAGTGAGGGCAAGTTAAAGTAGGAGTGTAGAAAGGTCACCTGCTTGGGCCTTTTTTGTATTCTGATGTGTATTGTCTTCCATTTTTAAATGATTATACATTTTTTCAAGAATGAATTATGCCAAAGGCATTATTTCAATCCAGAGATGGTTACTTCAATTAGGAACTCGGACTTGAATCACATATTGACTGACTCTCACTTGAAATTTCTGACTGGATAATAACATGGACAAAATTTAGTAGATTAGAACCACCAAAGTAGCACAGTAAGTGAATGAAAATATTTTATTCACAGCAGTTTTTTCAGTTCTTTGAGTGCCATGCACAGGAATTTATTGCAGAGTTATTTGTTTGAGTTCACAGCATTAAAGAATATTGTAACATCATCAAAAAAGTATGATGTGAGGAGTAGTTTTGGGAGCAAAACTCATAGCCCAGTTGAAGTATCCAAAGGTTGAGTCAGAAAATAGGTATCAGGCATTGCGTGACTATAAAACAGTGCGAGTTAACAGCGTCACCAGCTTCTCTTTGTCTGAAGTGCAGACACAATTTAGGCATACCCCAGTATGACAAAGTTACCTTCTCAGGGAACAAGGTTACATGCATAACACAGATGTTCCCTTTCAAAGGGAATTCAACATTGCGTGATCTTCATGCGGTGGGAACGAGTATACCCACTCCATCATACTAAGGGTATGGCTGAAATGGTGGCCACGTAGACCCTAATTGTAGAAGGTGCCAACTTTGCCAAGAAACATTCCAGGACAGTCACATTTGAGCAGTTTACTGGGTCTCACTGCAGCTCCTAGCATTTAACATGGTCTCTACAACCTTGGTTGAGGGACTGGAATATGAGCTGGTGCCCCTCAGGGGCCAGACTCCTAGTTTTCATAGTTCTGGCCGAGGGTGATAAATCAACCCTCTGGCTCAAGACAATAGATCCATGCGGATGGGAATCTCCCAGAGAGTGCCATCCTGCAGAGATATTATCTCCAAGAACCATATATGAGCTGTCCAATAAGGCCAAACTATAATACCGAATGAATGTGTGTGGCGTAGACCACTCTGCCACAGCACACACATCCTGAACATATACCCTTATATAAAGCCATTGAGGTGGCGACGCCCCAGTGGAATGAGCCCCTATGGCCAGAGGCGTAACGAGATTGTGCACCAGATAAGCAATTCTGCAATAAGCAATTCAGATTACTTGCATTATATAAATAGAGAGTCAGCAGAGAGTTATGCTGAGCAGACCAGCAACTGCTCCCACTTACACCACTGACTTGAGCGGTGAACGTAAGTACAAGGAGCCCTCACTTGACATAGTAGGTGCAATCTTCCATGTTCCAGTGTAAGGAACGGATGAGGTGAGAAAGCCGGCAACACTACAGACTAGCAGACGTAGTTACTTAGGAATAATCTGGCCTAGGATATAGGGAGGCCATGACAAATCCAGGGACAAAGTCAACACAGGAAGGAGAAACAGAGATGTCAGGACCAGCCAAAAGAGCTACCTTTAGGGTCAGAAGCTTCTCTGAAGCTAACTCTAAGGGCTTAAATGGGGTGCCTGACAGACCTTCCTGGACCACAGAAGGTCCCAGGAATGTATGCGAGGTGTGCAGATGGGCCTCAGCCATCTGGCACCATGCATAATCCTCAAAGTCAGAGGATGATGCCCTACAGAGGCTTAATTGATAGGGGCATGGCTGGCTGATCTGAATTGTAGAAGGAGCCATCCATGCTGAGAAATGTTCCTGTAAGAACTCCAGGACTGTAGCTATTGCCTAGTTTACTGGGTCTCACTGGTGTTCCTCACACCACAATTAAAAAGTTGCCACTTTAATGCATACAATT
The DNA here is from genome assembly GCA_012411365.1 of Ameiurus melas. Classification (NCBI taxonomy): domain Eukaryota; kingdom Metazoa; phylum Chordata; class Actinopteri; order Siluriformes; family Ictaluridae; genus Ameiurus; species Ameiurus melas. Next base: position 22,708,672 of record CM022759.1, read on the forward strand.
TCTTGTGTATGGTGCTCTAGAGTTTAACATGGTCTCTACAACCTCAGTTGAGAGGCTGGAATCTATGAGCTGGTGCCCCTCAGGGGCAAGACTCACAGTTTCCATAGTTCTGGCTAAGGATCCCAGCAAATGGAAATCTCTCAGGGAATGCCGTCCATCAGATATATTACATTTGAGCAGCCCAATTCAGTGCTACTAGCAGCAGACATAGCACGATCTTGGTGAACTCTCGCTAGAGCCTGTGAGAGCAGAGCCCTGACCCTTTTTGTTTGTTGCAGGACGAGTGAGAGAAAACCACAAGAGGCAGTGTGTTGTCTTCTCGGAGGCGAACACATACACTTTCACTTGGCCAAACCTCCACCATCTGGACTTCTGGACTCACCCCCCACTCAAATCAGAGCACATAGGCATCACCTCGTGACACTGATTATTGTCTGTGTGGAACTCCTCGGATGAAACCCCCAACTTTCAGTCACCACTGAATATTCTCATGTGCAATGGGCATAACAATATGACATTGGCTGCTGCTGCCATAAGCCCCACCGATCTCTGTAGAGACTAGAGGGAATGTCCAGACCTAACTTTATCTTGTGCAATGTTGATAGGATTGCCCTACAGTATCTCACAAAAGTGAGTACACCACTCACATTTTTGTAAATATTTGATTATATCTTTTCATGTGACAACTCTGAAGAAATGACACTTTGCTACAATGTAAAGTAGTGAGTGTACAGCTTGTATAACAGTGTAAATGTGCTGCCATTGATGTCTAAACCACTGGCAACAAACGTGAGTACACCCCTAAGTGAATATGTCCAAATTGGGCCCAAAGTGTCAATATTTTGTTTGGCCACCATTATTTTCCAGCACTGCCTTAACCCTCTTGGGCATGGAGTTCACCAGAGCTTCACAGGTTTCCACTGCAGTCCTCTTCCATTCCTTCATGAAGACATCACGGAGCTGGTGGATGTTAGAGACCTTGTGCTCCTCCACCTTCCATTTGAGGATGCCCCACAGAGGCTCAATAGGGTTTAGTCCATCATATTCACCCTCAGCTTCTTTAGCAAGGCAGTGGTCATCTTGTAGGTGTGTTTGGGGTCGTTATCATGCTGGAATGCTGACCTGTGGCCCAGTCTCCGAAGGGAGGGGATCATGCTCTATCTGTCTATCCCCCATGATGGCTGAGTAATGTTGAATAGTAATAAACATGGCTCTCCCCAGAAGCATGTCACTTCATGGTGCACTTCCAGGATAAAGGGGACTTCCCTTTCAAAGGGAACTTCGATGTTGCATTTAGCATAACAGTATGGGAATGCCTGTGCGCGTGACCGGTATCTGAAGCTTGTGTAAAATCATGCCTCTTCTTATAGGCCTGCCATGATCAGGTGACGTGGCAATTAAGCACGTCACATGATATATATATGGCACCTGTGAACCACGCCGCCAGCCTTATTATCTTCAGCGAGACTGCATGTCTGTTGTACGTGTGACAAAACCGCTTCATTTATACTCGATATTTTCTCAAAATCTCTGAACTTTTCCATCCCTTTTTTAAAGAAAAAGAGAGGAGCGAAAAAGAGTTCAAGAAGTGTATAATGTGCTCCCTTTTCATCACTGGGAAAAATGCACACTTTCATGGTGAAGTGTTAGCAGTGTAGTATGCGATGGCGGCCTCGAGAGGCTGCGCATGGTAACGCTACATTAAGCAGCTCGACTCTTCTTGAAAAAAACGGAAGCCGAAGTGAGTCGGGTTTCAGAGCCTCGCAGATCTGTGCCGGCTGCTGCCGAGGCAGCCGACTGACTCAGGTTTGGGGGATCTCTTAGATCCGGAAGAGGAGCTGGAGACGAACGCTGCTCCATCTCTTGCTTTGTCTTCCGGGTTCAGCTCTCCGCTGGATTTCACGTCGTGACGCCTCCTCCTGCTATGGAAAGCCAAAAGGGTAATAATTCCTCTCTAACTCCGAGGAGTTAGAAGGATGTGTTAAAAACTGAGAGCAGCATATAAAGAGCTGCTTGAAGTGATTACCCAGTGAAAGTAAATCCATCACACTGCAGAAACTCCCCTGTCTTCCAGAAGTTGTGACAAAATCTCAGGCTTCTGGGGGAAAACCACACATAAGCCATATTCATAACCCCACGATGTTGGAGTATTCTGCCATTGTGGGAATGAACGGCATAGCTATTTTACTATGCCCAAGGTGGAGGAGGCGCTTGCTAGCTACCTCTCGCCACTGACGGAGGGTAATTAGACAATGACAGGAGACAATGACAGGGTTGCAGGCCTACCAACCCGACCTGCTGAGTGAGCTCGACAGCTGGCGTGTTGTCTCGAGCTCACCCAGCCCGCCAACCCCTGCAGACAGCCAGGGGAACGAGGCAGCCAAAGTAGCGGTCTGCTGTTAGGCCTGATCTGAGAATAGTCATAAAGGCCAATCAGGCAAAGAAGAGCGGTCCTGAGGGGCCATGGAGGGATGTATCTGGGGACATGAGGTTGTTAGGGCAGGTAGCCTCCAGTGCTACTGTAGGGCCTCCCCTAGCCAAGGCGGTCCCCAAGTTTTTGGTGTTCTCTTTTCAGTGAGCTGTCACATGGCAATGAAAATCTGATGCTTCCCTCCAATAGAATGTGAAACAGCTACCATCACTAAAAGACCATTGGGCAGCATACGAGCTACTGCAAAATGTGGCTCCATGGGTTCTGTCTACCATAGAAAGGGTTACTGGGCCCAGTTATAGCTCGACCCCCCCCATTCACATGCGTGCTCACCACAGCAGTCAGCACAGACCAGAGCCTAACATTAGCACAGCAAGTAAGCTCCCTTTTGAACAGTGGGGCAATAGAATGTGTACCCCGTTCCCTCAGGGAGGGAGGTTTACAGCTTTTATTTCCTGTTCCGCAAAGAAGTGGAAGTATGCGGCCAATTTTAGATCTGATCATCTGAACCGTACTCTTCGGACATACAAGTTCAGAGGCTAACGCTCAAACTTATCATGCCACAGATCCAGTTTGAGAACTGGTTTGTGGCGATAGATCTAAAATCTGCATATTTCCACAAAGGAATATTGCTAGCTTTATCCCCTCGCACCGTCACAAAGTGCATGGATGTCACTCTGGCTCCATTGGGACACCAGGGCATCTGTGTACTAAACTACCTGGACGACTGGTTAATTCTAGCATGATCCAGGGAGCTGGCGGTTCAACATCAAGATGTTGTTCTCGCCCACATGAAGAGCTTGGGGCTCAGGTTGAATCTCAGAAAAGTATGCTTTCCGCGTGCCAGTGGACAACTTTTCTAGGGGTTATAGGATTCTACTACGATGAGGGCGTTTCTATCCCCAACAGGTGTAGTGTCAATCCTATCAACACTGAGCAAGATAAAGCGGTATCTTGTAAACTCTTGGGGTGGAGTCCACACATGTGGCCAAGGTCACATCTTTATGCTGCTCCCCCATCGCTCTGCTCCCACAAGCTCTAACGAGAGTTCGCCAAGACAGTCTGCTATTAGCACCCTTTTGGCAACTCGAACATGGCTCTGAGAGATAATGCGAGATGGCACTCATTGGGAGATTCCCATCCACAGGGATCCACTGTAGACCCAGTGAACTGTGCAATAGCCACAGTCCTGGAGTTCTTACAGAATGTTTCTCAGCGGGCCGGACTCTACAATCAGGGTTACTTGGCCGCCGTTTCGGCCAGCCATGTCCCTGTTGAACTTTGAGGTTCATGCATGGTATCAGACAGCTGCGGCCCATCTGCAGGACGGGCATACCTTCCTGGGACCTTCTGTGGTCCTGGAAGGTCTGTCGGGTGCCCCATTTGAGCCCTTAGAGTGGATCTACTGTCTCAATAAGCTGGAGGGCTCATTTATCACCCTCAGCCAGAACTAAGGAAACTGTGGGTTTGGCCCCTCAGGGGGGCACCAGCTCATAGATTCTGGTCACACAACTGAGGTGGTAGAGACCATGTTAAACACTAGAGCACCATCCACAAGAAAATTGTATGCGCTCAAGTGGTGCCTTTTTGTCTGGTGGTGTGAGGAACATTAGCTAGACCCAGTGAACTGCGCAATAGCTACAGTCCTGGAGTTCTTATAAGAACATTTCTCAGCAAGTTGGCTCCTTCTACAATCGAGGTTACGTGGCTGCGGTTTCGGCCAGCCATGCCCCTGTTGATGGAGCATGTGTGGGGCAACATCCTCTAATTTCGAGGTTCATGCATGGGGTCAGACGGCTGAGGCCCTTCTGCAGGCCATGCATACCTTCCTGGGACCTTGCTGTGGTCTTGAAAGGTCTGTGAGGCGCCCCATTTGAGCCCTTAGAGTCAGCATCTGAGAAGCTTCTGACTCTAAAGTTAGCTCTATTACTGGCCCTGACATCTCTCAAGTGAGTGGGAGGTCTACAAGCTCTCTCTGTTGCCCCTCACTGCCTTGACTTTACTTCTGCATAAGCCAAGTCCTTCCTGTATCCTAGGCCGGATTATATTCCTAAAGTGCCTACATCGGCTGCCCACCCTGTGGTGTTGCCGCCTTTCTGCCCTCCTCTGTTCCTCACACTGGAACAAGAGAGGATGTACCTGCTGTGTCCAGTAACGGCTCCCCCCCTCTTTTTTTTTTTTTGTGCTATTGTACTTATATACCCCTCTAGCCGGAGGAGGAGAAAAACTAGTCTGCTTTGGCAGTGACAGGAAAAGTGATGCTGTGTCAAAGCAGCTCATCTCTACTTAGATAGTGTAAGCAATCTCTAGGGTTTATGACACGCTGTCTCACCATGCCTCTGGGCATAAGAGCACATTCCACTAGGGCAGTCGCCTCCTCGAAGGCTTTGTCCAAAGGGGTATCCTTGCAGGATGTGTGTGTGGCTGCAGGGTGGTCTACGCCTCACACAGTCATTCGTTATTACAGCCTGGATATTCATTCCACCCCGGGCTCGAGTGTCTTGCAGTGACCCTCGGGCTTGGGTATTTTTGGACAGGCCATACACTCAGTATGACGGAGTGGGTATTCCCATTCCCATACTGTTATGTTAAAGGCAACGTCGAAGTTCCCATTGAAAGGTACCGTTGGGTTACGCATGTAACCCTGTTCCCTGAGAAGGGAACAAGACATCACATAGCACTGTCATACCAGGGCAGGCCTGTGAATTGCGTCTTTGCTTCAGATAATAGAGGCTGGCAGCGAGGTTCACAGGTGCCATATATATATCATGCGACACGCTTAATTGCCACATCACCTGATCATAGCAGGCCTATAAGTAGAGGCATGATTTTACACAAGCTTCAGATACCGGTCACACGCGAAAGGCTCTCCCATATTGTTATGCTAAATGCAATGTCTCGCTCCCTTCTCAGGGAACAGTGTTACATGCATAACCCCGACGTTTTCTGTGGTTTGAGGGAGTTCTCTCTTTCTCACAGGCTACCCCCTCTGGCTCCTCGGAGTCAGAGAGGGTGGGTTGACTCTCCATACCGGAGCACATCACATTTCATTTGAGAAATGAGAGAGCCGATAGCCGAGCTGCAATAAAATGCTTACAGCCAATGATTTCAGTGTTACTGATTAAATGTGGAATAAATTATAATAGGTTAAATGAGAATTTTATATGCACTTTCATATATTTATGTTCAAAGCAGAATGAATCTACAGAATGAAGCTTCCTTGTCTTATGAACAATACTCCAATATTTTTTATTCTTTTATTATTTTATTTATTTATTATCTCATCATCCATTCCTTGGTGCTTTGTTAACAATAAATACAGCTATTAAAATTCACCACTTGCCTATTAGTGTTTCTTTATAACCTGGTGCTTAAGTTTTAAAAGCACACAAAAATATCTGCTGTTTGATGCTGCTGCTTAAAAATGCTTTTCAATTTGCTGCATTGTTGTGTCCTTGGCCCTTGTGCAAAAATCCTCAGGATTGATGTGCTGCTAACTGTCTGGGTCTCCAAGCTGATGAGGTTTGTCTCTTTATCTGTAAAAGGCCAGGATACATGTAACATTACCTGCAAGAAGGTCACAGCCCCAAGTTTAAAGGGGAACTTTCTCATCATCCATCATATATGCGCTCTGGTGCCACTAACTGATGGGCCCATTTTCTCTTCAGCTGTCACATTCATTTGTAATAAGCTTGGAAGAAGGACAGAGAAAAGAAGCTTGTGCTGACAAAAGAGAACGGGTCAGCCAGCGAATGAGGAGAGCAGCTCTATTGGGAAAGCTCTAGACTGTAGAGGTCACTGTTTGGATGTGGCTCTTTTCAAGGGCAATCACCTTGAATCAACTACTGTGATGATTTGAGGGGTCTGCCTATTGTCAAAGGAATAATATATTTCATATTCCATGTTGAAAACAGTTTGAGTAAATTTATGAGAGTGTTTATAGCACAGAATTCTCTGGTCAGAGTGTTCTTTTCACATCTGAATTCAGCATACTTTGTATGCACAAGGAGTGCTGTTTACACTATGTGAACAAATAATGATGTGCATTGTAGCTATAACTCAACATGGTCTCAGGCTGTTTGTGCATTTTATAACGTGACAGAAATGGTAACAGGTAGATTATTGTGCGGGGATATTTTGAACTTTGCTGATTTTCTGAAAAAGATTGTAATTCAGGCCATAACACTGGCAGTTAATTGGAAGGATAGCTTACAGCAACCTTCTCTCCATGGACCATGCCTCCAATAATGATTTTTTTTCTTAGCCTATTGAGTACTCAGAGTTACATTTTAATTATTTAAAAAAATATTGCTAATCAGTTTCAAATACATTATATATAGAAAAATATAGTCAGAAATGATAGTTATGTATCTTCTGATTACATTTTAATAAACACTTCAATGGTCACTGTACATTTTTTTCTAAAGGTCTCCGAATGAGGACTTATTTTAGGTTAGTAGTTCTGTAAGTTGATTTATAGTGTTCAATATTTAAAGTCACAATTTCATGTCTCTTGATATATAAATCATATATGAGACAAAATCTTTATAAATGTACTGAACAGGTTATGCATGAGAAACCCAACTGCAGTAATTATGAACATATAGAGAGAAAATTGAGCAGTCCTCATTGTTCCCTCGCTCCTGGGAATACCCTACAGTACAATTAGCCAAAGGTCCCCCCAGGAATCTGAACTTACAGCTTTTTTTTCTGTGTACAGAAGGAGAAATATAAACAAGTAGAGGAAAAGAATGAAACATGAAAATGTCAGTTGAATTTGGTCGTTTTTATTAAGAGGTAATTTCATGTCATAGCCCCAATTTATCAACAGGGCACCCCAACATATTAGTATCCTGTCAGCTGTTCAATGGGAAGGCATTCAAGTTCAGTCAACATATAACCCCAGTTAAGAAAAGCACAGAGAATTCTGCCCACTTGCTCTTTTGTCAATGACTACTAAGTTCAGAGTCCTGAATAGGGAAGAGTGTAATTCAGATTGAGAGCAAATTTGGAGTCTAACCAGAAATACATTTTACATCCAGTTGGATTACACTGTGAAGGATTTAGTAACTATAGCAACATATGACCTTTTTATATTTTGGTAAACATTTGAAAATAGATGAGACTAAAGTTTGATTTACAGTGTATATTTCTACTTCAACCCTCCCAACTGGCTCCTCCCACTGGGGCAGGGAGAATCAACTAGATACCTTATTGTGTGTCACATTGTGACACTGTATTTGTATTAAATACAGCTGTCTTATGGCCATCTTTCACTTTTCTTCTTCTCATCCCATGCACATGTCAAACCATATGTACACCACATGGAGCTTGCACTGTGTAGTTTATTTTATTTTAGAATACAGTAGTTGATGGTTTTCCCTTGCATCTCACATATTGTTCACTGCTTAGTCTGCTAAGTTGGCTACATTTTTAATAATATGAAGGTCTGAGGTTCACTAATATCCAGAACTAGGGTCAAACCCCAGGTTGGAGTTGGACTCCATTGGAAACTGAAGATGTGCTCAAGGTATGTGTTCACTGTCTTTGTAATGAACATTGTAAGGACACACTGACTACATGGCGATGTGAATATCAACACAGTGTGCTTAGCAGATTTAAAATCTTATTTGGAGTCAGATTAAATCAAGCCCCACAGCCTAAACATCTACTGCAAGTGATGGCCGATAAACATAACAAGAAGCCCACAAAGGAGTCTTATTTACATTCTAGGACAATTACAACCTGGCGGCAGACGCTGATCAGGTCAAATTCAATGATCTGGGTGCTTGGAAGCTTGTGACTTTCAACATAGCCTTACTTATAGTCCAGTGCAGCACATCCCTGAAGAGTAGGGGCTAGCGATTGGCAGACTGATGAGTCTGTACTGATGACTAGGCCAAAGGAATACCAAATAGAGTTAATCTGCAAGCCCCCACACTTTTCTCAGCTCAAGGACTTATCAATATTACAAGGTTATTATTCTAACCCAAGAAGTTCACTTTTAGATAGAGGTGTGACTGAAAAGGCACCACAGATCAAAACAAGGAGTTATATTTATCTTACATCCTTGTTTAGAAGAATTTGAGAGGGTTGCTAAAGTAGTACAAGCCATGCAAGAACATGACTATAAGAGCATACCTCTGGAGAGGTTTCTATTTCAGTCACCTGTTTTATGGACAAGCCTTGGCCAGGATGTGATGTCTTCAGTTGGTGTTCAACATTCATCTTTGTTTTGACCCTGAACCACAACACCCTCTTGTTAGCAGGTCAACAGTGGTAGCCAAGTCGCTGCCCATCACCAGTTCCTCCCTCCTATACCACACCCAGCAAACTGCGGCATGGCACATCCTGCAAACTACTGCTACTGTTTGGACAACCCACAGGAAATGAAACCTTTTACCTAGGTTCACTATCATATCCCATGACTGCTTTAGGTTAGTTTTTGTGCACTCTGTGGTTGATGACTTTTTCTCTCTTTCTCACAAATTTGACAGTTAGTGTTTTGCCATTTCTTGGGTCTCTTCTGTTCCAGGGTGTAGGCAAGCGACACAAGCATTTTATAATGCCACCACTCGTATCTCCCATGGGTGAGTGCCACAGCTTCCACAGTGGATCCTCCCTCATACCCCACTTCTGTTCTACAGATCTATTGGAGTTGGAAGAGTGACTTGTTCATGACATAGGATTTGACGAATGATGAAGTCCCAACTGCTCCAGAACACACATGATTTTTATTGTTTGCTTTCCAATTATAGGCATTCCAATTAAAAGTATTCTAATTAAAAGCACCATGGGTGTTTTTGAGATGTATGCAGGTGAGTTTGTTTCCACTGGGAAGTGGTGTTGTACTTGATCCCTGTTTGCTTTCTGATTACAATATGCATCATATTACTTACCAAGTGTGATGCCTGGAATAATAAGAGACAGAAGAGAATATCCATGTCTAGTTAAGTGGTACATGTAAAAGAGCCTCTATTGCTATTTTTTATTAAAGCATCCATATTACCAACACAAACAACACCATCACTGAAAGCAAGTCTAGGAAATTTGATAACACCCAGTTCCTGCTGTGAGCTGTAGGTGTTTTTATTTTAGTAATATTCCTACTTTATCATGTTTTAGTAGCAATTTTGAATAGCTTGATGATTAAAGGTTCTACAGTCAATGCAGTAACAGTGAGCCTTTATATAGACAGCAATACCTCCTGGTGTCATAAGGTGGATTAAAGAAATCCTTCCAAACTATGGCTTGATTGCACAATCTCATATGTCCCTTTTGGGCGCTCAGGTTTGCAAAATAGTGTGCATTAGGTTCACCCTTTACTGTTTTATAAAATGATTCTCATGTGGTACCAATAACCAAGCATCAAAGATAGGATATGCGGGGCATGTTGAGACATGTAGGGCATGCTATTGTGCAGGAATATCTACAAATGAAGAGCTCATCTCATATTTTAATCATTTATATTTTAGTTATTTTTACTATGCTCTCAATTCAAGGAAAGGTGAACTAATTATAGTGGTCCAGTCCTATGAATGTTTGGTTTTATATATAAATAACCATAATAAACCTTTCCCTAGCATCACAAAAGTAAAAACAGCAAATAATGTGAAAAGTTGTATCAATCATGTTACTCAGCATGTGGGCACAAGCACAGATAGCTTCCACACATGATACCGACTATGCAGTGGTTCGTTTGAAGCAAACTCCAGCCATTTTCAAGAGGATCAGACAATATAAGATGGCCCACTGTGAGGTGGAAGTCATACATTGCTTAATCCTTGCTTAAACATTTTGTAATTTTAAGTTCAGAAATGATGGAAACTTGTGTGCATGTGAAATCAGTCTAAGGCACCATGGACAGTTCTAAATAAGGCCAAAATCCCTCTGTGATTCTTCCAGCTCAAAAATAATAGAGATAGCACAGAAATAAATCACTGTGTCATCAGCATGAAAATGCACTTGACTGTACAAACTTCATGCATATACAGTTTAATGCAAGCGCACTGATTCCAGTGTGTATATATATATACAGTGCCTTATTCGGCCCCCTTGAACTTTTCAACCTTTTTCCACATTTCAGGTTTCAAACATAAAGATTTTTTTTGTGAAGAATCACCAACAAGTGGGACACAATTATGAAGTGGAACGAAATCAAAAAATTGGATTTTTGAAACTTTTTTAACTAATAAAAAAATGAAAAGTGGGGTGTGCAAAATTATTCGGCCTCTTTACTTTCAGTGCAGCAAACTCACTCCAGAAGTTCAGCGAGGATCTCTGAATGATCCAATGTTGTCCTAAATGACTGATGGTGATAAATAGAATCCACCTGTGTGTAATCAAGTCTCTGTATAAATGCACCTGCTCTGTGATAGTCTCAGGGTTCTGTTGAAAGCGCAGAGAGCATCATGAAGACCAAGGAACACACCAGCCAGGTCCGTAATACTGTTGTGGAGAAGTTTAAAGCCGGATTTGGATACAAAAAGATTTCCCAAGCTTTAAACATCCCAAGGTGCACTGTGCAAGCGATCATTTTGAAATGGAAGGAGTATCAGACCACTGCAAATCTACCAAGACCTGGCCGTCCCTCTAAACTTTCAGCTCAGACAAGGAGAAGACTGATCAGAGATGCATCCAAGAGGCCCATGATCACTCTGGATGAACTGCAGAGAACTACAGCTGAGGTGGGAGAGTCTGTCCATAGGACAACAATCAGTCGTACACTGCACAAATCTGGCCTTTATGGAAGAGTGGCAAGAAGAAAGCCATTTCTCAAAGATATCCATAAAAAGTCTCGTCTAATGTTTGCCACAAGCCACCTGGGAGACACACCAAACATGTGGAAGAAGGTACTCTGGTCAGATGAAACCAAAATCAAACTTTTTGCCCACAATGCAAAATGATATGTTTGGCGTAAAAGCAACACAGCTCATCACCCTCAACCCACTGTCAAACATGGTGGTGGCAGCATCATGGTTTGGGCCTGCTTTTCTTCAGCAGGGACAGGGAAGATGGTTAAAATTGAGGGGAAGATGGATGCAGCCAAATACAAGACCATTCTGGATGAAAACCTGTTGGAGTCTGAAAAAGACCTGAAACTGGGACAGAGATTTATCTTCCAACAAGACAATGATCCCAAATATACAGCAAAATCTACAAAGGAATGGTTCACAAATAAACGTATCCAGGTGTTAGAATGGCCAAGTCAAAGTCCAGACCTGAATCCAATCGAGAATCTGTGGAAAGAGCTGAAAACTGCTGTTCACAAACGCTCTCCATCCAACCTCACTGAGCTCGAGCTGTTTTGCAAGGAAGAATGGGCAAGAATTTCAGTCTCTCGATGTGCAAAACTGATAGAGACATACCCCAAGCGACTTGCAGCTGTAATCGCAGCAAAAGGTGTCTCAACAAAGTATTAACGCAAGGGGGCTGAATAATTTTGCACGCCCCACTTTTAATTTTTTTATTAGTTAAAAAAGTTTCAAAAATCCAATAGATTTCGTTCCACTTCACAATTGTGTCCCACTTGTTGGTGATTCTTCACAAAAAATAAACATTTTATATCTTTATGTTTGAAGCCTGAAATGTGGCAAAAGGTTGAAAAGTTCAAGGGGGCCGAATACTTTCGCAAGGCACTGTATATATATATATATATATATATATATATATATATGTGTGTATATATATGTATATATATATATATATATATATATATATATATATATATATGTGTGTGTGTGTGTGTGTGTTGTTTTTTTTAAACTGGTGAATTATTTCTATTTTTATATTTCAGTGTTGGAATAGACAACAGTCTCTAGCACAGAGGGCATTAAGAAGGCTGTGAGAGAATGCCAACAGAGTAAAGGACCCTGGAGAAAATATTACACACATTGACCCGTATAACTCAAAGAGAGCTTAGTGTAAAAAGAAAATTATTGTATTTTGTATAATAGCATAGGAGGACTAGTTGATTAGAAGTGAGAAATGTTACTACGCTTATTATAGTTCAAGGCATATGTTGAACTGAGTGAGCCACATGTTATCTCAGTGGAGCATATGCTACTAACTTATTGTATTGTAGTAAATATTTCAACACAAGAAAGCCATCACTCAAATATAGAATTGGCCAAAATGATGAAAAGTAGGATAATAGTATTTTCAGAGGAAGTAGCAATTTATCTATTAATATGAACAAACCCAAACTGGATAAGACTCTCCACACACCCACACACAAAAGCACCAGGAATAGTATTACCCCAGTGTTTTCTCAAGTAACACAAATACAGCAAGCTTTAAAGTTATTTTGGTGTAACATTTATAAAGGAAAAATTAATAAATTAATTAATTTAAGTGTGTGTGTGTGTGTGTGTATGTGTGTGTGTGTGTGTGTGCTGCTGATGCAGATAGCCAAACCAAATAAATGACAGTCAGAGTTATAGATAAAAACTAAATCAAAGCTTGAGCTGAATCTTACTACAATAGCTTTAACACTTCATAGTCTGTTCTCATTTCTTTCAGCTGTTACATTAACATTAACATTTATGGATTCAGTCAGTTAGATATCAGATACATATCAGTTTCCACCCCTAAGAGATTATTCTTTAAGGCACTACTGTATGGGGTTCTGAACCCTTTTAAACATGGAACCTATTTCTTATTTAAAGATGAACCACCTTGCTTGGTTTCATAAGATTCTTAAGGTTCTTTCACAGGATAAAGGACCATGCATCAACATTGCAACAATACCACTGATATTTAAAGAAAACTGCTTTATCGTGAGCAGGCAAAGCTTTGAAAGCAAGATATTGGAGAATGAATTTTCAGTGGAATGCGATTTCTAGTACTCCTGTCCTTCCAAAGTCCTCACACCATTCAAACAGCCCTGCCATAACAAATAGATGCAACACGTAACAGTTTCAATTTCCTAACTTGCTAACATGCTCAACACAAAATACTTTTCACATAATGGGCATGTGAACCTTAAAAGAGCATAAATAACTGTATATTTTATACATGGTTATACTGTGTTCGATGTTTAACTTAGTAGTAGTTTGAAAGGGGTTTTTAATTCATATAAATTCTACTGAGTGGCTGATCTAACCTCATCATTGGCTGTCTTATCAGGTAAACATACCATATAGGTAAGTTTTTTAATAAATATAATTAACTACTGCCTCATTACTGGAAGGGGACCAGCAGACCCTCCAAGCATTTCTGTAGCAGGTAGGGGTGTGGTTAAGCATGGGACTGCACTGGTAGGGTGGTGCTATACGGGTAATGATTAACGTGGCATACCTGAGACCTGTTGTCACAACTATATTTATGTAATAAATCAATCAATCAATCAATCATTCTCTCACTCTCTCTCTGAGCAGTGAGCTGGGTGTGTGCATGGCTGAGAAACAAAGCCAAAGCTGAACAGAATGCAGCTAGCAAACTGGAAAGCTAAAACCTTATTTGTTTTGGAGGAAGGTTAATGTTTCTGACTGCTTCACATGTGTGGTCTTCTAAGTGGGCAGTCTCTGCTGTGCTGAAAAGAATCAGAGTTCATGGAAAAACTAATTTCAAACAAGTGAAAGTTGGTGTACATTACACACAGCTTGCAGAGTCCTTCCAGTTAGTATTTCATTCTCTATCCCTACTTCTGTACACAGTTTATATCAATTCAACAGGGAAAATAATTTTTCAACTCCATCTCAACAATGAGCTTTTTGGAGAAAAATATACTGAAATCACTAGACTGGAAAAAGTGAGGTTTAGGGAATCACAGTCTTATTGAAAAGCATCTCCTTGAGCCATAGTAAACTATGCTGTTTCAAGGTTGTTGCACATGTCTGTTTTTTTTTTGTCTTACATTTGCTTTTCCTACATTCTTGCAAAAGTCTCTGTTTGGATTGGACCTAATTGGATCCAATCAGAAATCGTAACTGCATGTTACTCCAAGATTGAATGCACATTTAGCAGTTTTCTTCACAAAACAAAATAAAAAAATGCAATTGTTCAGCAGGGCTGAATTTAGGAAGGAACAAAGACCTTGCAATGCTTTACAGTGGCTTGCATAAGTAATGACCATCTTGTATTCATTTTGAAAGATGCCCTTGGCCTCTTGGTTGCTTTTCATTAATGCCTTTTGTACCCTGGTCACAGAATTTTGTTCGGCAACCTACTCTAGGCAGAATTGCAATAATGGGCATAATGGAACAGGAATGGGATTTGTAAAATTTTAGATATTTGTTTATAAATTAATCCTGATTTATATTTTTCCATAATTATTACCTGTATTAGTTTTGACAGCTCTTTGATCTTCATGATGTTGTTATCCTAGGAATGCTCTCTAATATTAATGAACAGGTTTATGTAGAGGTTAGGAGAGGGGATAGCGTATGCAATCATACGTTGTATATTTATATACATGCATATAAAATTTTGCTAACATATTTGTCAGTATTTTTGGCTTTACATTTCATGTAGATTCATAATGTATCATCCCAATTAAGTCCACTTCAGTTCATTGTAGTAACACTACAAGTTATGGAAAAGTTTAATGGGGTAAATATTTATGAAAAGCATTGCATATTTCACTTAATAATTGCAATTGCAGTGTCTACACACACTATGATCATCTCAGTCAAGCAATACAAACTATAAAATACACAAATTGTCTTCTAACAGTATAGTTTAGCACATACTACACAACATGTTGTGGAACTATGCAAGAGCATTTTCAAAATGGCATGGATACACAGGAGATGCTAATTAACTCTATATTGCACAATCTCACACCAATAAAAATAAATCTGCTTCTACAGCTGCTTCTAATTAAGCATTAAAAGCACAATCACACCTGTCACAACATGCGTAGTATGTTCCCTTTCAAAGAGAACTTCGATGTTGCGCTTCTGCATAAGACTATGGGGAGCGCCTCTCGTGCGTGACCGGTATCTGAAGCTTGTGTAACATCATGCCTATTTATAGGCCTGCCATGATCAGGTGACCTGGCAATTAAGCGCTTCATGTGATATAAATATGGCATCTGTGAAGCTTGCCATTAGCTTTTATTATCTTCAGCGAAAGACTGCATGTCAGCTGTTTGTGTAAAGAAACGAAAAGACACTTCACTTAATTTCCTCGCTGCCTTTTCTCTTTTCTATTTTCTAACTTTTCTATCCCTTTAAAAAAAAGAGGGAGAAGAAGGAAATACAAAGGAATGAACGAGAGAGAAAATGAGTGAGAGAATTCAGGAAGTGTGTTATTTCTTGCTCCCATTTCATCACGGGGAATAGTGCACACTTTCTGGGTGAAGTGCCTAGTTACCATGCGATGGCAGTGTCTAGAGGCTGCGCATGGTAATGCCTACATTAAGCAGCTCGGCTCGCGACTCGCGCTCTTCTCTGAAACCGAAGCATGTTGGGTTTTAGTGTCCCACGGATTTAGGCCATGGTTCTCGCGTCTCAGGTTCGTGGGATCTCTTATGGATCCGGAAGAAGAGCCGGAGATCTCTATCTCTTGCTCTGCTCTGTCTTCCGGGTTTGGCTCTCCGCTGGATTTTGGAGCTCGCGGCATGACCTTCCGCTATGGAAAGCCAAAAGGGGGGAACAAAACCACACAATAATAGTAATAATTCCTCTCTTACTCCGAGGAGCCAGAAGGATTTGCTTAAAACTGAGAGCAGCATATAAAGAGCTGCTTGAAGTGATTACTAAGGCTGGATGAGCCTTTTTCTCTCCAGTGAAAGTACATCCCTCACACTGCAAAAACTCCCCTTTCTTCCAGAAGTGCATGACAAAATATCAGGCTACTGTTAGAAAACCATGCATAAACCGTATTTATAACCCAACGATGTTGGATTATTTGGCCATTGTGGGGAATGAACGTCATGGCTATTTAGCTATGCTGAAGGTGGAGAAGGTGCTTGCGAGCTACCTCTCTCTTTTTAAGGGGCCAGCTTTGTCATCCAAGCCACTGTGTAAGGTAACCATGTAAGGCCACCATGGTATTGGTGGGCAAGGCCTATGCTGTAGTAGTCTTGATTGTGGGTCAATTCAGACAAATGCTCGACATATGGCGGCATTCAGTTCCTTCCCTGTTGTCTCAAGTTCACCCGGGCACCCACGAATGGAGCCCAGGCCAGCAATAGTATGAAGGGGAGTATGGCAGCCAGCCTACCCCCGCAGACAGCCAGGGGAACCAGGCAGCCACAGTCGTGGCCTGCTACTTGGCCTGATCTGAGAAGGCTCATTAAGGCCAATCAGGCAAAGAAGAGCTGTCCTGAGGGGCCGTGGAGGAACGTATCAGGGGACATGAGGATATTAGGGCAGTTAGCCCCCAGTGCTACGGTAGGGCCTCCCCTAGCCAAGGTGGTCCCAAGTTTTCAGTGTTCTCTGGTCAGCGAGCTGTCACAAGCTGGCAACGAAAATCTGATGCTTTCCCTCCATTAGAATGTGGAGTAGTTAACGTTACTAAAAGACCATCTGGCAGTGTGGAAACTACTGCCAAATGTGTCTCCATGGGTTCTGTCTACCACAGAAAAGGGTTACTCGGTCCAGTTTATAGCTCGAGGCACCGGTTCAGAGGTGTGCTCACCACAGTAGTCAGCACAGACCAGAGCCTGACGTTAGCACAGAAGTAAGATCCCTCTTGGACAAAGGGGCCACAGAACATGTACCCCATTCCCTGAGGGAGAGAGGTTTTTTACAGCCGTTATTTCCTGGTCTACAAAAAATAGGAGTATGTGGCCAATTTTAGATCTGCGTCATCTGAACTGTACTCTTCGAACATACAGGTTCAATATGCTGATGCCAAAACATATCGTTTCACAAATTCAGTTTGAGGACTGGTCTAAAAGGTGCATATTTGCACATAGAAATATTGCTAACTTTTCCCCTTGCACCTTCACAAAGTGCATGGATGTCACTCTGACTCCATTGTGACTCCAGGGCATCCGTGTACTAAACTACCTGGATGACTGGTTAATTCTAGCATGATCCAGGGAACTGACGGTTAAACATTGAAATATTGTTCTTGCCCACATGAAGAGCTTGGGGCTCAGGTTGAACCTCTGAAAAGTATGCTTTCCCCAGTGCAGTGGACAACTTTTCTAGGGGTTATAAGGATTCTACTATGATGAGGGCGTTTCTATCCCCAACATGCATAGGGTCAATGCTATCAACACTGAGCAAGATAACGCTGGCTCTTGGGAGACTATTGGCGGTTATGGGTCTATTGCACAGGAGATCGTTCAGTGGTGACTGTGAAGTTGGGGGTTTTGTCCAAGGACAAAACCTCTGAGAATAATCAGTGTCACGCGGCGATGCCTACGTGCTCTGAGAATTTGAGTGTCCCCGGTTTCTAGCCTTGGGTCACACTCTAGGGGTGTCTCCTTAGTGCAAGACGGTAATGACAGACACCTCCCTCATTGGCTGGAGCACGGTCTTAGAAAGCTGTCCAGCTCAGGGTCTCTGGAGTGGCATATAAATTGCCTAGAAATGTGGGCCATATTTCTAGCACTGAAATTCCTTCTTCCACAATTGAGAGGTCATCATGGGTTTACAGAAAACACATTGGTGGTCTCATATATTGACCACCAGGGAGGATTATGTCCATGCCCCTGTTCAGGCAGGTGCAACTAATTCTTCTCTGGGCAGAAGGAAAGTTTGTCAGTGAGTGCAATGTACATTCTGGGAATATGGGGGCAGACATCCTGTTGAGGCAGGGGCTGAGGCCCAGGAATTGGTGGCTCCATCCACAAGTGGTGGAGTCCATATGGCGAGGTTTGGCCAAGTGGGACTGCATGTGTTTACCTCCAAGGAGACAACACATGGCCCGTTGTGGTTTGTCTTCACTCCTCCCGCACAATTAAGCCTGGACGCCATGGTGCACATGTGGCCGTGGTCACATCTGAACACTTCTCCCCCCATCGCTCTGCTCCCACAAGTTCTAGAAAGAGTTCACCAAGATAGTCTATGTCTGCTGCTTGTAGCACCTTATTGGCCAGCTCGAATATGGTTCTCAGAGATAATGTTCCTGCTAGATGGCACTCCTTGGGAGATTCCCATCCACAGGGATCCACTGTAGATCCAGTGAACTGTGCAATAGCTACAGTCCTGGAGCTCTTACAAGAACATTTCTCAACAAGTTGGCTCCTTCTACAATCAGGGTTTATGTGGCCGCCATTTCAGCCAGCCACGCCCCTGTTGAAGGAGCCTCTGTGGGACAACATCCTCTAACTTCGAGGTTTATGCATGGTGTCAGGCGGCTGAGGCCCATCTGCAGGCCGGGCATACCTTCCTGGGACCTTTCTGTGGTCCTGGAAGGTTTGTCAAGGACCCCATTTGAGCCATTAACCTCAGCCTCTGAGAAGCTTCTGACTCTAAAGGCCCTGACATCTTTTAAGCGAGTAGGAAATCTACAAGCTCTCTCTGTTGCCCCTTCCTGCCTTGACTTTAAACCTGGATTAGCCAAGGCCTTTCTGTATCCTATGCCGGATTATATTCCTAAAGTGCCTACATTGGTTGCCCACCCTGTGGTGTTGCAGGCTTTCTGCTCTCCTCCATTCCCCACACCAGAAAAAGAGAGAATGCACCTGCTGTGTCCAGTAAAGGCTCTCTGTACTTACGTCCACTGCTACGGCCAGTGGCGTAAGTTTGAGCAGCTGCTGGTCTGCTTTGGTGGCGACAGTAGAGGTGATGCTGTGTCAAAGCAGCATATCTCTAATTGGATAGTGGAAGCAATCTCTATTGCTTATGAGGCGCGTGGTCTCCCCACGCCGCTGGGCATAAGGGCTCATTCCACTAGGGCGGTCGCCTCCGTGAAGCCTTTGTCCGAAGGGGTATCCTTACAGGATGTCTGTGCTGCTGCAGGGTGGTCTATGCCACACACATTCATTTGTTATTACAGCCTGGATATTCATTCCACCCCGGGCTCAAGTCTTGCAGTGACCCTCAGGCTTGGGTCTTTTTCAACAGGCCGTACCCTCGGTATGAGTGGATATTCTCGTTCCCATAGTGTTATGCTAAACACAACATCGAAGTTCCCTTTGAAAGGGAACGTCTTGGTTACGCATGTAACCCTGTTCCCTGAGAAGGGAACGAGACATTGCATAGCTTTGTCATACCAGGGCATTCCTGTGAATTGCGTCTTTGCTTCAGATAATAGAGGCTGATGGCATGGTTCACAGGTATATTTATATTACGCGACGTGCTTAATTGCCACATCACCTGATCATGGCAGGCCTATAGATAGGCATGATTTTACACAAGCTTCAGGTGCCAGTCGCGTGCGGGAGGCACTCCCATAGTGTTATGCTAAACACAACGTCTCGTTCTCTTCTCAGGGAACAGGGACACGTGTAACCCAAACGTTTTTCTGGTGAAACTTTCTGCTTGTGATCTGTTTCACTTAAGGACAACAAATTGTTGTTTCTTCCTGTGTCTTTGCACATCTTTTCAATGCTAGGTGTTGAGATTCAGGGCTCAGGTGTACCTGCAAAGAAAGTCACTGTTTCCAAATATACATGATACTAGATGAGGGGGGAAATGACAAGATTACACTACAAAAATAAGTTTCATTACAATATATCCACAGCAGAAACAGGATGAACATAGTTTTGTATTTTATTTGTAGTAACTTATTTGATGAGTAGTAAATAATTTTTCATGACTTGATACCTTCTACATAACGAACCTGATCTCATATGAAATGTGTATAAATTCAAACAAATGAGGGTGATGCAGTTGCATTTAATTTAATTTCATACATGTGAAGTCATAAAAAAGGTATATATTTTATACGATTTTTCTTTCATGTTTGTTTCAAATTTACAAATGTTGGCATAAACTGTACATTTTAATGTACACATTGAATAACTATTTGGCTAACTCCAGCTTATACTACAGGGCGTTTGTCAGATTTTATCAAATAATTACTCAGGTTTTATTCAGGTTTCTTTAGATTTTATATCACTGAGCTATTGGCTGGTATATATTTCATATACATAAAGTAGCTTAATAGCAAAGACCAAATAATAACTTCAAACATAAAAAAGAAAAGAAAAGCAATATTCTTCTTAAACCCATTTGTCATCTCAAGTTTTGAAATAAGCCTTACATAAATCCTCCAGTGTTCCTTTGTATAGTCTTTATGTAATATTTATGGATGTGCTGTGAAGCCCCAGTGTACTGTAGGTAGCCTTTAAATAAAGTGCCAACTCTATTACTGTTTATGCATGGTTGTGTGTATTGGTTTTCTGTTTGTGGCAATTAGGATAGTTCTAGTTTTATATACAAACAAAGTAACTCTTTGTTACTCTAACTAGCTTGTGTATGAGCTCAAAATACAGATACATTTCTCTTATTGGAAAATCCGTTCAATTATTCACTTTAGAAGTTTATACTGCAGTAGATGATTACATTATGATGCACATTTAAAGATTTTTTTTTTTTTTTTACTAATCATAGTTACCATTCATTTCTAAATTTAATAAGAAATAATAAGAGTTCTCTGATGTAACTGCCTGGTTTGTTCTTTTGCACAGAGGTTTATGATCATGCTCAGTTTATATTGTAGCTGCTGGACATGCAAGAAAAGCAACTGGTTTACTGATGTGTGTGCACTGATAAGATTTTGAAGCCAGGTTTTAATTAGGTTAAGTATAATGCATCTCATTAAAATTTGTTTGGGTTGTGGAAAAAATCTGCTAAAAGGGACCCAAGGGGTACACTGTTATTTTTAAAGAACAATTCAAAGAATATAACACATCCATTTATAAGGCTTGTTGTATTAATTACTGTTTTCTCCATATACTGTACACAGTCATAATTGTATACTCTATATAAAGATATATATATATATATTACAGCATGTTGCAGTATACCTAATACTGTATTATTATTTCATGAGGAAAATGGGAAAATGTTATGTTCATCTAAGAAGTCATGCAAATCTTGAAAAAAAATCATAGAGAGTGATTTCTTTCATGATGTTCTCATACTATCACAGATGTATACACTGGGTGCTGAGTGTAAGCTTTTATGTGTTCAGTGACACAGGCAGTAAATAATTCATACACCATCCTAAAATGCAAAGCTGTAGGGATCTAAATGAGAGAGCTGCATGGAAGTGGGGGTAGCAGTAACGCCACATGTTTCTGGTTTTAGTCACAGCTATGAAGTTAAAATAAAATAAAAATCCCTTAATGAAGATTAAAATGCATATTAACTCTGGTAATAAAAGGAGTTGTGTTTTTAAAAAGATCATTAAAATCAAAAAGGAAGAATTAATTATTTATATCAAATGTTAGTCAAATGTTAGTGCAGAGGGGTGAAGAAGAATTTATAGTCAACCTAGTAAATTAGTCAACCTACTCTTACTATTCTTAATAATGCTTAAGATAGACATCCAAATTGCTCTTTCATCAGAAATGCTGCCATTTTAGAATGGACCTAGTGCATAAAGTGATGTTTAGAAAGGATTACTTTTTTTTATAGTTTCATTTTTATTGAACATTTCTGCTGAACATTTCTACTGAACCTTTCTGCTGAACGTCTACATGTCCGCTGAACATCGCCTTTTCTCTTCTCTCCTCCTCTCCCTTTCCCAAATATTCCATTGAAAAGAAAACAAAAAACAAATTGAGCAACAGCAGAAAACATTCACAGGGTTTTATTTCTTTTTATACTAACAAAGGAAAACAAAATTAAAAATATCGAAAACACACAACCCACCCCCCGGCTCATCATGGCTACCCAATAATTGTCGCAGGTTATAAAGATATTGTAAGATCCAACCACAGGCACTAAAATTTAAGTGGGAAGTGTCTGTAACTCCATAAAGTATACAATAAAGGGATGCCATTTATTAAAAAAAACTTGTCCGTACAACCATTCATCGTATATCTTATTTTCTCAAGTTTCAGAAAAAACATCACGTCCTTTATCCACTGGGAGATAGATGGGTATTTAGCAGACTTCCAATGCAACAGTAGGGAACGTCTTGCTATAAGGGATGTGAAAGCAATAACATCCTTTTGTATCGAGCTCAATGGAACTGAGGCTTCAGGAATCCCAAATACAGCAATCAATGGACAAGGCTTTAAATCTACCCTGAGAATAGTGGACGTGATGGTAAAAAAAAACCCAGACCAAAAACAATGGAGATCAGGACAGAAAAAAAACATATGGCCAAGATTACAGGGAGAGCCATGGCATTTATCACACTTCTCCTCTACATCTGGATACATCACAGAAATTCTCGATTTGGACAGATGGACTCTATTTAAAACTTTGAACTGAAGGATTACATTTTAATCAAGGGATAGGAACATTGTCCCATTGTGCAGATTCATCATGTATTTGTAAATAGAATGTTTTCAAAATGCCAAATGGATAGTTATTAAAATGTGTAATGACATTTACAGTATACAGTATATGCATTTTAAGTATTGTGAAAAACACTGCTTTCAATATTGGTTTACCCATTATTAAAATTACATTATTATTAATACATTATCATTATTTTTGCACAGAAGGTGGATGGAAATGGAGATGGAGCATGAGGGATTGGAGTTGAGGTAAAGTTAGAGATGTCATGGCCAGAGATGTAAACAAAAGTTTGTCCCCATTCAGTTCTCTAATCTTGATGCAATTGGAAATATTCAAATATTGCACGAATACTTATATACTTAATACCATTGCACTAATTGCCTTTTTTTTTAAACACGTTTAAGCCAGTCTATTACATAACACAGGCAATTATAGATACATGAATTTTATTTGCATTTCCTCATTGAAATTCCCAAAGCAATTTTAATTATTACATGTTTTAATCAGACCAAGAAAATGGTTCATCCATTCCAGACAAGTAACTATTTGGGCCAAATGATAGGGAGTGGTAAACTCTCATGTTAACACTGAAGGGATAATCATATTGCCATCTATCAAAAATAAGCACCATTAACATCAAATATGTAATGGAAACTTATTACCATTTTCTATATTTTACCAGTGCATCAGAACTGATGTTGCCTCATTTTATCCACTAGCCTTTGTTTTACCAGGGCATTATCATGCAGGGTGGAGTCTCAATGTTAAAAACGCTGATATCAGCTCAAAAGACAATGTTATCCTGTGGTCAAGTGCTGTTTTGAGCTCTGTGGCCACAGCTGTATAGTTATACTTCATAATATGTTGTTATGTATGTAGGGAATATAGACAGAATCTGTTGTCAAGGTCTCTACCTCCAGACTCACAAGCTACACATTATGGGATGGCTGTGGCTCAGGTGGTAGAGCGGTTTGTCCACTAATCGCAGGGTTGGCGGTTCAATCCCACATGCCTCCACATGCCAAAGTGTCCTTGGGCAAGACACTGAACCCCAAGTTGCTCCCAGTTGTGATAGCTAGCAGCATGTCAATTTCTGTCAAACTAAAAAAACTCTCATACCTACCAAGTCATAAAAAAGTGTATAGGTGTGTAAAAAGTACATAATCAGAGTTGTAATGAATACTGCATGAAACGCTGGAGGAACAGAGACACTGATTTACAAGCACTTGAGAAGCATCTTGCTTACTCACACATCCTGAAGCAGCAAAGCTCACTATCCAATCTGTTGGATTTATGAAGACAACTAATTTATAACATAAACAGAGCTCTGTGTGTGTTCACTTGATCTGAGGTAATGATTGTAATTCTGTAGCCACTTCACTTTAAGGGCAACACATTTCAAATAATACAAAGCGTACCATGTCTCCTGGTTGACGTTGAGGGCCAGCATAAGAGCAAGCCAATGGAAAAGACACGATAATGCTTGATTACTGCAGACGTGGGTAATACAGCCCAACTGGTCAACCTGCTGATGGGATGCTCTGTGGAGCTAATATCACTGACATCACCTGATTATTAGCATTACAGGGGACAACTCAACTGGCTTGCTGCTGCATTTTTAACGACCCCTGCTGGTTCAAAATTTCCATAGCTAGACAACTGCTGATATACCTGACCTGTAATACTATGTCATACAAGCAGTCTTCCATGCAGACAAAATAAAGATACCACTAGTATTACTGTAGATAAAAACATAAATTGTCCAGCCAATAGTTCTTTCTACTTATTTCTAATCAGATCCATAACCACTGGAGATTAGATTCAAAATGACCACTTATTGATGCAGACCAGTTTCCTTTTGATGCATGATGATAGGAATAGTTTCATTTCAATAATACAACTCAGCGTACTCTCAACGACTCTCAAGTAGCTGATAAAATATGTTGCCTTTGATAGGCCACCAGACAAGAATGGATTGGATTGCAAATTGAATTTATAGAAAGTATGAATACGAGCATCATATTTAGGTATTTTTTTTTTTAAATCATTTGGTTGTTTTCCTTTTTGTAAAGAATACAGAAGTATCTGGGCCACAGGTCTATCCAATACTGCCTTTTACAAAACTCTCTGGGCTTAGCCTAGATCTGCATCCTGAAAATTGTGTTCACACACATGGGTGCACATCTCCATCTGTGTCTGCATGCTGTCTACTAGTGCACTAGAAAGACTCCCCATTGACTGGCTGACAGACTTGCTATGATGAATGGGCTTTTTTCTGTGTAATTATCTGCATTTTCACCTGGCTGGTGTATAATCATAATATTAACCATGGCTACAAAAGAGGTACCAATGCATAATTTAAGAATGATAGGAATCAAATAATGAATTAATTATGTTATCTACACAGGATAAATTTAGACGGTCAGGTACTACAAGTCAATTAGCATAAAATAGTATATCATTGAGTCTATGGCATAAGATTCACTTCAGGATATAATGTGTAATTATTGTATATGTATATTGACAAATTATAGTTTTTCCTCCGCAAATATAAACAGAGATGTTTTACTGTGAGTGGTGCTTCTCAGGACAGGTCAATATTATAAACATTTCTTAGTCTACATCCACAAGTCCTTCAGTAGCACAGTTTTGTTTGGGCAAATGTGAATAATGGTATTTGTTCAATGTGACCGGCTTTCAAATCCTCAACTTGCTGCATGTGCCTTTCCTATCATGGGTTTGTCATGACTGAGGATTTGGAGGTGAACTGTAGCCTTTAGCTCAATCAGCTTTACTGTGCTGGTTTAAGGGATGCATTATATCTGGTAGACCCTGTATCTTATCTACAAGGGACATGTGACCATAGAAGTGGCAGAGCTGTGCACAGAAACCTCCCTTCTTGGCTATCTGAAGTAAATCTATGGCCACTGCTGTAACATTGCTTGAGATGCATTCCACTGCTCTTTAAAACTGAAAATGCAGTACAGCTTAGATCTCTGTATGGTGTGTAATTTTGTTAAACTTGAGCTAGGTGTGTTATTCATTTTAGAATGTAATGACAAATCTGTTTGTAAAAATGGCAGTTGTCTGAAGGGACTGCACAGCTACTGTATTACCATACAATATAATATTTTACAAGCAACATACTCAACATAATATGTATTATACTCTTTTTCTTTGTATTACATAGTGTTTTATTTCTTGTAATACATGTGGCATTCAATCCCCCCCACCCCCCCACCCCCATCTTATCAAGGTCTGGAATGTTAAACTTTACCGGAATATCTGCAATTAATTAATTGATTATTAGTTCATTAATTAGATTATTAGTTAGCGGCAAATGTGAGGTGACCCTAGAAAACCACGTGGCCAAATTCTGGCACTCAAATATGATGAAAAATCATATCTGGGCCAAAATGTATGTCAATAAACATAGACAAACATTTAACATAGACACCTCTACTTAATGACCTCTATTTTAGGATGCCATAAACATATTTAATCAGAATAACATGGTAATGTTTTTATTTAGGTTGTTTTCTAACCTTACCTTGGCCCATTTATCAAATCAGTTTACCTAAACATATCTAAAACCTTGCTAGCTAAATGTGATTTCCTCACACAATGAATTTTATACTGTGATCAAGTTGTTGGATAGCAAAGTGATGCCTAATATATTCATATTGTAGTCAGAGCTGTCAAAATATCTGTGATGCTCCTGCACCATACTCTGAATAAAAAACTTTAAAATACAATTTTCTCCTTTTTCACTTTTCAGACAGATTTTAAAACTTTGTTGTGATACACAGAAAAGGTTTCAGTTCCTGTAAACATGTCTTTTTCTAAATATATAATATAGAAAATATTAAAATGTTATTGAAATGATTTTCCCAGATTTCCACACATATATCATTAAGCCTGACAACCAAATGCTTTAAAGCAATATTTCATCCACAAATATATACATTGCATAAGGAATATAGGAAAAGCCAGTTAGTGCTACACAAGCTAGATACAGTTCACTGTTTCCCCAGTAACTTTCATTGACTGTTAGCTGCATTGGCATTTTATGGCTGAAGAAGTCCTTTAATGAAATTATTTAACCAGGTGTGCTTTCTGTCCATGTGTGACTCTGGTCTCCTATGCTGCAGCCTCCAGCTGAACCAGCACTAATCACTCCAGGTTGGAACTTTGCATGAGAACTACCTTGCATATACTAGCCATGATGAAGGTATTGATTTAGTCTCCCTGTGCTGTCAACAGTGAGTCATTTTCAATCAATCTAACACTGTGCCATTTTAGGTTCAGAGCCTTCTGGCTCATCCCTTCCTGACCTAGGATTGGACATAGTCACTGCATCTTATTTTTGCTTAAAGAAAGAAAGATGTAAGCATTAATTCTGCCTCATGTATTTGTAACGTCTTTCTGAAAATTACATGTTTAACATGTCAGTGTTTTAATTAAATATTACACAAAAGGCTATTGAATTTGCCAGAGTATGTTCTCATGAATCAACATTAAAGGAGAATTGGTTAAGAAATGGTTAATGTGGCACATTTATCAATAAGTTCATACCGAAGCGATCGGTAACGAATAGTCTCTGAAAAGACCTGCAATAATTTCTCTGCTTTTAATATGAAAATTAGCCATCCATCTGAAGCAAATGTATTATGTTAGTATTATGTTAGGTGTTTATCCAGTGAGGTGGTACATCTGCAATAAGTTAGCCACCATGAAAACTCATATATTAAGATCTGTTTCACTGAAGAAAAAAAAAACATACACCAAACAAAACTGTTCACACTGATCATTGAGATTTTTATAGGAAATCCACTAAGGTGGTTCATGTTTTAACATTATTGCAAATGCAATGGCTAGATTTTTTTTTCTAAGTGTCTCTAGTGTAATAATGTTTCAATATCACAGTCCATGTGATAGCATTAGTCATAACCTCCTTTTACATCATAAGTTGTGAAAGAGTTCAGTAAAAACAATAGTATTGTAGCCTATGACTATTTCTGTCACTGAACTATACCTGCTGCTTCTTGTGAGGGAACAATGGAACACACTGTCCATTACCATATCTCTCTTGAATCGAATAATACCACATGGGAAATAAATAATTGCATTTATGTGGACAATCACCTACACACCACTCAGCCCATCAAACTGTCATGTGATTTGGTGTGAATCTGACTGGAAATTGCATGGTGGAATTGTATCACAAAACATACAATCATACAAACATGCATACATAAAAACAATGCAAAACAAAGAACATGTGGGAATAACAAACCAAAGGTCAGACACAGATACTATGACACAACAGAGTAAAAATAGACAAACTAATCAAGCATGGACAGGTGAACACAATAGGTCAACAGTCTAATGACAGAAAAGGGGTGGAGACAGACCCTAAACAGAATCCAAGAAACATGGCAATGTAAACAAAAGCACATGATGTGAGAGTAGCACTTGCTGTACTGAGAGGGGGAATTTGGTCATACATACATACATACATACATACATACATACATACATACATACATAAAAAAATGTGGTAACTTTAAGCTCAGACATAAAAAACTATTATATTATCATGACAGTACATGAATGGCATGACCTTGTTTACATATATTTAACAACTAGATTTCTTATATTAGCAACAATTATTATTTTTTTTGCCTGAAATATTTTTGTTAAAACACAAATAATTAGTGTGTATGAAATAAGAAAGATATGAGATTTTTGACAGTTGTGATGTAATGTGTGTGAAGTGTGATCACAGACACCTTTGTTTGTTTTCACCATCATATTGAGCAGTTACACATTTTGGAAGCGTCACTAGACTTGCCAATTTAGAGGCACATAACAATTAAACTATGTACTGTAAAAAAATTAAAAAAAGCACGTAGTCTTGCATGAATGACTGTACAATTTTCTATAATACATAATCTTACCTAACTCATTTTTATCACTGTCAATATATATTTTTTTTATCATGCTTGTGCTGAGTTCTCAAACGGATCAAAGATGGTAGATTTCAGCAGCAGAATTTTCCCTGAAATCTGATGCAAATTTGTTTTCTAATTAGAAAAACATATTCCTTAGAGCTTCTTTGAAAAGTGAATGATCCTGGCTTCCAAAAGTGGTCATACATTGAAACATTGAAACGTTTCCCCAGAGGGACCGGGTAAAGAGCTATTAAGGCTTTGAGATTTGATTGTACAAAACTGTACAAGAGAAGAAGCTGGGAGGACATTCGATTTCAGAAACCACTGCTAACTCTAACCTTAACCTTTGTAACCTTTCATCAAAACTGTGAAAACTGCTTGAAATCATTTTTGATTCAAACACCAACAGTGACAATACATTCTTACTATTTTAAATATTAACAGTATCAAATATTGACTTGGTTAGCACGTTTGCCTCACACCTCCAGGGTCCGGGGTTTGAGTCCGGGGCCCTGTGTGTGCGGAGTTTGCATGTTCTCCCCGTGCTGCGAGGGTTTCCCCCGGGTATTCCGGTTTCCTCCCCCAGTCCAAAGACATGCATGGTAGGCTGATTGGGGTGTCTAAAGTGTCTGTAGTGTATGAATGGGTGTATGAGTGTGTATGTGATTGTTCCCTGCGATGGAATGGCACCCTGTCCAGGGTGTACCCCGCCTTGTGCCAGATGGTCCCTGGGACCCAGGTTCTCCGTGAGAAAGGAAGGAGGAAGGAGTAAGCAGTAGAAGATGGATGGATCGATGGATTGAAATATTGACTTGCTGTGTTTAACCTTTGTTTAGCAAACTTCTCCATGTTTACATGACCGGAGACATGGTGACAACATGGTGACATACTAGTTAACTAAATTCTTAGCAAGCCAGTATGATTCTCTATTACATAATTGAATTTAAACTGACTACTTGCTTTGCTCTTCCTTGCATGGGTAAGTGCAATGTGAGGTAAAATCCGTTCCCTGCTCCACCCTTGTACAACTGAACACCAATGCAATTTTGTTTATGTACACTTCTGAGTTAGGAAGAGAAGACAGCGATGGTGTGTTAAAAACAGTATTGGAATGTAGAACAGCGTGAATCAGCCATATGTTGGTTCTACACATTACTCCTCTTTTCATTTCAAGAGGTGATATGGTAACCTCACTTTAAATAGAGCCGGCCTGCGTTTTGTGGAATGTCACAACAAGAAATTAAATCTCTTTGATAAGATATTTAATGCTAGATCTTTGTTTCATCCCCTTAAATAAGATTTAAAGTAGACAGAATGCCACATGCTTCTCAAAACAGACCTGTTTATTCAACCACAAATTTCCATGACATTACCGCTCTGGCACTGGCACAACAATTCTAAACTCATTTCACAGTGACCCAATGCTGTTTTCTCTCTATCACTCTCTCTCTCTCCCTCTCTCTCTCTCCCTCTCTCTCTCCCTCTCTCTCTCTCTCTCTCTCTCTCACACACACACACACACACACACACACACACACTGTTCCACAAATATATTTATCTGACCAGTATGCTTCTTTAACTATTGAAAATGGAAACAGAAATGCAGATGTATGGTTAAAACACAAACAAACAACAACAACAACAACAACAACAACAACAAACTGAAGGTGATATTTGACACACTTGACCTGTCATCTCATCTTTGCTCTGAGACGTGATCTGACAGACACTAATGACTTTTTTCAAGCGTAATTACATTTCAGTGTATTAAAGTAGCACGAATGTTGCCTTGTTTACAGGCAGACTTATTATTAAGCAGAACTGTAGAAAATGAGTCAACCAACTTATATTACAGGTCTAATAAATTTCAATTCACTGGCAAACCTGACAATTTGGGAGTAAATAATAGCTCCAAATTGGGTTTTAGGATTTAATCAAACTTAGTCGTCAGAGTGCTTATGAGATGAAATGAAATATCCAGTCAGTATACAAATGACTGCTTTTTAGTGACTCACTCTTGAAACATTGCTTTGCCATATTAAACTTTTATTGCCTTTTGAGGCAAATAAGCCTCTGTGATGATTACCTTCTTCACATCATAGCCTCATGAAATAAATATGAAAATACATATGCTTAATTGTGTTTCCCCTTTCATTTTACATAGCATTCTAAATTCTGAATTTTAATGTTTCCATCTGTAGAGAACTAAAGGAATAAGAGGCTTTGTATGCTAATGTTTTGTGTGCAGTGCATGCTGTCATCCACAGAAGAAACAGATTGAGATTGGAGAACCCATTTTGAATCAGCAAAGTAATTTGTTTGCCTTTCGAAAACAGTCATTTCCACAATTATTGGCACTCTTGATGAAATTCAGCAAATGAATAACATGCAGTTGCTAACATTTTGAGATTAAACATACAGTATTGGGCATTTTGTAATTTTATTTCATTACAATAATATTTCTGAAGTTGGTGGTGTATGATGATTCATTCATATCATGTTTTAGAATATCGGTATTGTGTAGGTCATGCCAACACACACACACACACACACACACACACACACACACACACACACACACACACACACACACACACACACACACACAAAGCCCAGACATTTGATGGCCACATTTGATAAGAAACTGAATACTGAGTGTAATAAGGAATCCTAACATTAATAGCTCTCCTTCACTTGCTGGATGATATCTGAGTAAATATGTAACTTTTCTATTTGTTGAAATGAGATCTTGATTTTAGCTAATTTGCTATTCACCGTAATTTGCATTAATGCATAACATTGAGTCCAATCCCTGCCTCCAATGCTTGAAATGTGCTCTGTTTCTCTTCAGAGATTCAGCAATTCAGTTTTACTCTCAATCAGTTCTTTTGAATAATAATTCTTTTGTTTCAGTCAATGATCATAAACTTACCTTTCCCATTTAGATTTTTTTTTCTTCGTTTTTAAAGGTTAGGCATTCCAAAAAGACACCATGGTTTGACTGTCCTAGACTGGAAATGCATGATCTGGTCAAGTGTAGCAGAAATAGAAAATGAAGCAGATTGAATCACTGAAGCATCGTCAGTGCTATAGGTCACATGAGCAGAAAAAGAAATAGAGGTTATGTTATATTCACATATAGTCTGCCTTTTCTTTAGAGAATATATACCCTTGAATAAAAAAAACTGGAAAGTTAATTACACATATACAGTAAAATAAGATTAAGAAAGAATTAATGATTCTAAATAATCATCTTCCATTTGAAATGTGAATAATTGGCCAATGTAGATGAAAGAAGATAAAAGAAGAAGCACCATCTCTTGTTGCCACTGAACAATGACACTCATTAAATCCGCTATTCCTCATTTGACATGAGCAGTCATCACTTGCTGGGATGAAACATGCTTTTCACTCTCATTAGAGCCTTTTTGTGATTGCCTTTGCCTGCAGCCTGTGAAAAGGTACATCTTTAACATGGAAAAAAATTAAGGTGGAAAAGATTCACCATTCTGTTCAAGCCAATAAGGTAATCTTTTACATATATATTACAAGCAGATTCATTATCTCTAACCAACAGCCATATGATTAAGCGGCAGTGATTATTAAAACAAAATAATAATAATAAAAATTAAATGGAAACAGAAATGGAATAATGCTCCAATGCCAAACGTGTAATTGAAAAATATTAGTGTTGATAAAAGAAAGTCCTGTGTAGTACTTCATAAGGTATTGAAGTTCTTATGTAAGGGAGATTCAGCTGAAGAGCTACCATTTTCTGTTTAGAGCCCAAAGCAAACACAGGGCTCAACTAAAGCCAGTGCAAGGCAATAGACAGGTGGAAGTTGAACTGAAACATGCAAGCCATCTCTTATCTTCCTACACATGGCTCACTCATCACTCTCTCCCCCTCACAGAGATTTTTCCAGGGGAAATTTGATGGCTGTATTGTGCCAGTGCTGCTTTTAGGAAGGAGAATGTGACTGCAATCTTGATAAATACTGTAAAACCTTTTTTTTTTTTTTTTATCTGAGATTAGATCATATCTCTGTGCTATTGGGTGACATCACTCTTTTCATGGTTCGTATAGGGAACAAGATAGAAAAGAGGTTGATGGTCGCTTTGCCTTGCTGCACTGCTGCTGGTCATATAATTAGTGCAATTACTCCAACCCACTCACACTAACTGAGTCTACTTACACTCCTCCCCTACACCAAGAGCTGTTATGAGAGCAAAAGCAGTCTGATTATAATACATAGTGGTGTGACAACAAGCTGTTATGAAACAACAGTAATTCACATGCTGTGAATGTCAAAAAGAATCAATCAACTGGGTAAATGTCCTGGGGTAGAAAAAAAACATTTATTCTCAGAGAACATTTGGCTGTAAGTTAGTATTCACAAAACTACATCCTCTCAAGCATGGTCATACTAATGAATGGATATTGACAAGACTAGAAATAACTCTTTCACAACATTTCATTGTCACTTAATTATAATGTAGCACATGGGTGGAAATTGACAAAGAGCCAGTAACTCTATACCTGTGGATCCAGCCAGAACTGAGTGTTCTAATGACTGACTTTTCCAGCTTGAAATGGAAGTCTGCATTGCTCCATAACTGTAGTTTTGATCGACCCGCCATAATGTTGACCTTTAAGAAGATAGAAGCCTGGACCAGCTGCCCAGCTGGACCAGTTCTCTCACAGACAGATACTGCCTTCTGTGATGCATGCATCCGAGACACGAACAGCCTGCTGCAATTTCAAAAGAGAGATATGGGAAGTGTTACAGCCAGTGCTGACTGTAGAGAAGATTTCACTTGAGCATTTCTGCTGTTCTGTACAACCTGCCCCAGACGCTGATGACAGCTTCTGTGGACAACGATTAATGCATAGGAAAAGACTGGCTAAATTAAGAATTCCACCGCCCCATGAATAAAAACCATATACAAAAAATTGTACCGGTTCAGCAACAGATGTGTTGAGTCCACGTAAAAAAAAAACTTTGTTTATGAACCTGTATAGTTAATCCCTCCTGTACCATTCATTCACTGACCAAACAGTGGAAATACATTTTATGATAATTAGGGGACCAAGCACTAAAAAGGCATATTTTCCCCTTCTTCTTCTTCTTCTGGTTCAGCTTTAGAGAACTATTTGTAGTTTAAACACAAACAAATTTGACAGTGATGATGCAGAAAGGATGTGAGCCTGTATCTCAGCAATGCTCTGTAGTATTGACACCAAACATTGTATGTAGGTTTTGGTACCAAAAAACTAAACTTTTCATGAAAGCATCTTCAAATAAAAATTTATCCAACAAAAGAATCACAATTTCATCATAACTACCCCATAGCAGGGCATAGCATACTGACTGGACCCCTTAATCACTGACTGTTGCTATATTTATACATACATTTTCTTGACTGGAATATATTTTTTCGCTCTCTCAGAGAACAGAAAAACAGTTTACCCATAGACAAGAATTTTTTTGCTAAGTCATTCACAGCAATCCATTTAATATTTGTATTTTTTCTGAATATTTCAGAGAAGAATTTCCAACTAGTATCTTCTTCCTCACTTCTGACTGTCTGTTTCCTCACTTTGGCTTATAGATAAGATAAAGAGGGAAGGGGGGGGGGGATCTTCCCAGGGCACTAGCCTTGTTATGGTATTTACAAGTCTGTACTGAATTGTGGTGATGCAGTGGAGGAGACTGACAGTGACGGACGATTGAGCCTTTAGCTCAGTGCAGGCCAAGCACCTGACTGCTTGAATACTGATGCCTCCTTTTATTGCAGAGGTTAAAAGCTGAGCTCTCACTGAGTCCAGTACTTGCTGCCTTGGTTCATGTTATAATAGTGAGCAACAGAGCAAAGACACTGTCAGCAGATACAGAAAAAGCAGGCTCAATATGATGCAGAGGACATAAACACACTATGACAGGTGCCAGGCTCAGACAGATCTAGCTAAGGCTCCGCTCCACTTTGAGCTAGTGTGTATTGGCGCATGACAACACCTTTAGCTGGCAATCAACATCAGTTTGGGAGATGAGCTGAAGGGTCTTATTAGTCTGTGTGTGTGTGTGTGTGTGTGTGTGTGTGTGTGTGTGTGTGTGTGTGTGTGTGTGTGTGTGTGTGTGTGTGTGTGTGGAGAGAGAGAGAGAGAGAGAGAGAGAGAGAGTCAGAAACTGAAAGAAAGGCAGAAGAAAGATTTTACTGTAATGTAGGCCTTCAGGTAATTCAGCACAGAGTGAATGATATGAACTTTGAATGGAGGTATGATTTGTGTCATGGCTGTAGTTTAGGCTCATTGAGCCACTTTCGGTAACAGTGACCTTTAGGAAGATGGAGGCTTGGGCTGCTGTGATTCTGAATTGTGCAGCAAAGGTGAACTAATTTAGCATTATAATGCCAATATTTAAGTGAAAGTTAATTTAAATAAAAAGGTGAATATATAATAATTTATTAAACAAAGTAAGCAAATATAAATATGGTTCATATATAAAACTGTTTTTTTTAAAAAAGCAAGTAAATTGTACTAGATTTGCTTAAAACAGTTATACCAAGTATTTAGTACTATGCAGTACTATACAAACACATCATTTTACAAACAATAAGTACTTGGTTGAATTCATTTTTAACATGTGATTAAAGCGAGAATTATGATTAATTTATTTTCTCCAACATGATGGATTCGCCATTGACGACTTTGCAGCGTGTGTGGATTTCATAAGACTGGACATATATGAATTCTCCAGTGTAATTAAACAGCAACCACGTAACTCTTTCACTTCCACTTGAGTGACTACAAAGGGCTTGTGCAGGTAAAGTAACTTTAAACTTTTGAATAAAAAAAAAAATCAACTGCCATTATTAATCGCTCATTCGTATAAGCGATACAGGCTGAGAAAATGACGCAGCGTTTTAGAAGCTCAAATTTTTACAAGCCATGAAAATAAAATTATTATACCAATTAATGGCTCAATTTGGAACAAAAATCAAAGACAAAAGGACAGATAACGTAACAATTAAAGAAGACGCCTGGGTCCAACTAGCCACTGATTTCAGTGCTTCTGTTGGGATCAAAGACAGGCGAGATGTTAATAATCTGAAAGCCTAGTGGAAAAACCTCAAAGCGAAAAAAGATGCAGCACAAGTGAGAAGGGACACATTTTTAGCCAGTGGTGGTCCCCTACTGAAGAAATTGATTAATTTCCACAAAAAAATTATACAGATGATTCCGCAACAGATAAACCCACTGTGCAACCTGGTCGACCACATCGGCCAGCTGGAGTCAGTGACATCGTCCCACAAAAGTA
Organism: Ameiurus melas; assembly: GCA_012411365.1. Lineage (NCBI taxonomy): Eukaryota > Metazoa > Chordata > Actinopteri > Siluriformes > Ictaluridae > Ameiurus > Ameiurus melas. The sequence continues at coordinate 22,744,697 of CM022759.1, forward strand.
TATTAGCTGCATTTAATTTTCTCATTTATGTCTTCACTTTGACCAGTGTTTGGTTTTAACTAATTTTTCAATCATATTTATTCTAGATGCAAATAATGAAGATTATTCTTCATTATTCCTGCATGAGTGCCACACCTATTAAATATGTTAGCCATGGAGCAGCTCTGGTGCAAGATCAAACTCAATGCTCAGAGCATAAGACAAAAAATTTGAGATGCACCGATACCAAATTTCTCAGAACCAATAGTTCTGCATTTTATGCCTTCTTAGAAATGAATAATAATAAATTTGAAAGAATTTCTGAAAGAAATGCAAATAAAAACTTTATTCTTTCATTTGAACAAGTTGTTTCACAGTAACTGAGATGTTAAACTGCAGTTTTGTCGTCATTCCACATAATAGACATCTTCTTTACACACAGCACGAAATCGATGTGTTTTCCCGGCTTCTTTTGATTGACAGGATATAATCGGCCCTGATCATTGGATGTTTTTATACCAAATTGCCTTTATTGGCCAATACACTGGTGCATCTCTAAAAAAAAGTTAATTCAGCAAAATCATTTTGAATGACTTCAATTAGAGAAAGAAAAGAACTTAATTAAAATTGAGAATGCCAAGTTACAGAAAGAGGCACTTATTTACAAAAGGAAATATTACAGATCGTGAGTAATCGGGAGCCTTGAAGTCATTGTGGATTTCATACTACACGATCTGACAATGACTCTGTCACCCGATGATATGATGCGAAAACCACGTGCGAAACAGGAGTGGTTTATTTGAAGATGGACATATTACAGAAACAAGCGATGCGAGCTGTTTGTGCGATGTTTTGTGATGAAGAATACACAAAAAGTAAAAGACAAAAATTTTTTTTTCTAGTTTTCCTTCCTCAAGATGACCTCACCCCATGCCTTGCTCTCTCTCATTGGCTGTAGCTTGTCGCTTTTCACAACACAGGATGTGGTGTTGCCCGACAGCTCCAGATATTTAGCATGCCAAAGATCTGTATGGCGTCTGTGATGCCTCGGTGAGGTGTCAGCAAGTCTCTTTGACGCATCATTGAGTAGATCACACATGTTGTGTGATCCAGGCTTTACTGTCACATTATTGTAATAAAGAAAAGGTGAAAGCTACAAGTTAAAATAGGACATTTTTATTTATGGGAAAAAGGCAATATCAACTCTTGTAAATACAAAAAAATGGGGTTTTAATCAATAATGTAAATTAAGAAAAGTAAAATAAAGAAAACATGCACAATATGAAAGATGAAAGATTTAGCAAGTGACCTCTCTTAAAGTAACATACATGCATACAATATATGTGCTACTATATTCACTACTGTTTAATACTAAATATTATACACACACACACACACACGCACGTACAATATGCTATTATGCAGTGAAATGGTTTTAAATTAAGGTCCTCCTGACAGCACTGCCATTTGCTGTGGCAGCATTGTTCTCCTCCTCCTCTTCATCCTCTGTGTGCTCAATTCGGTGATCCACTTCATACTCTGATAGTATCTTATCTCCAAGTCTTTGCCAGAGCAACAATGACTGCCAATGTTGTATCATGCTTTGTTCGAATCTCATTCTGCAGGCAAGGAAACTGCTTTTTCCAAATACCAAACATCCTCTCAACAAAACCTCTTGCTGCAGTGTGGCAGGTGTTGTATCATTTCTCAGCTGGTGTTGAAGGGTTCAAGATGGGGATCATCAGGTTGGCAACAGGGGTATCCATTGTCACTAGGTGTACTAGGTGGCCCTGAAATGCATGGCTTTCAAGCAGAGTGCAGAGGTGGTAGTTATCAAAGATCCTGCTGTCAAGTATAGATCCTGGCCATTGAGGTACAGCATTGGTGAACTTGAACATTGATGGAACAATAGCCCTTCCTGTTGTGAAACAGCTTTCCATTTTCTGCACTTTTTTTTGAACGCTTATGTGAGTACAGTCAATTGCTCCTATAACTCCTGGAAAACCAGCTCTTCTATGAAATCCATAAATCGTATAAACTGATTTTTCAAGGCTGCAATTGCCCCAATACTCATCCAACAATTCTGCTCACAGCCGATTTAAGTACTCCAAAGAGGTCCCCATCGACCATTTGGAAATAACCAGTAGCGTAAATGCGCAAGGGTATTAAAAGCTGGAGCATGGGTGGTATGGCTGCATTTTGGTCACTACCATGTCTAATTGCAGGTAAAAAACAATTTTTTAGTATATAATGGGCAATATTAGCAGAAAAAGTGTTCACAGATCCACACTTCGAAAATCTACCGGAAATAGTAGACCATCCGGGTACCTTTGAGATACTCAATTCAAGATATTATGATGCACCATGCACACACATCCATACACTCATTCACACCTTGAGCAATTTATCTTATCCAATCCACCTACTGGTAGGTTTTTGAGAGGGGGGAGGAAACTGAAGAAATTGCAGGGAACCCACATAGACAAACGACTGAACCTGGGGTCCTGGAGCTGTGAAGCAACAATGCTACCCAGTTTGCAAACATATGGATCTAAAATCTCACACTCACATATTGTCTCTACAAGAGGCAGAAATAACCAGCTTGGTTAATGTTAGCTGGCTAGTTATAAAATATAGGAAGGAGAAACATATTTGCAGTCTAGCACAAAGAAAGAATTTCAAATATATTGTCCAAGAAAAAAAAATCTAAGTATTATATAATTTGCATTTGGGCTTAGTATATAGTTTGCATTTTGTGTTTTGTTAGCCATGTTTTTAGATATTAGCTATGTCAACATGTATCTCTACTTTGGGTGGTTATCGGTTCTTCTTATATATGGAATGTGAACAAAACCATTTATCCACCCACAGCAGTTGACATCTAAATGACCAATGGAAAGCTGAAAAATCACGCTATTTAACTAATATGTCAATTGGCTTCTAAAAGTATCAATCAAATCCCCTTCTCTCCTCCCTATGATCTGTGAAGAAAAATCAATACTGTTGTTATGGAACAGGACTGGAGGTGGATGCAGATCAAAGTCTTTATTGTACACGTAACTCAATAAGCAAAGAAAACTCCGTCTTCACAGGAAAACGAGAAACTGGAATCGTGGCATGAAACGAGAACAGGACATGAAACCAAGACCGCTTAGCATGCTAACGCATTCACTATCGTAATCAAACATAAATGGAAAACATATGATATGTTTGGTAGGAACTATAATACTGAGCATACTGCTCAGTAACCAAGGGGTTTAAATAGTGAACATAATAAAACCAAAACCATGGACACCTGGGCAAATTAAAGACACTTAAACTAACCTAAATGCTCAAGCAGGAAGTGAGTGAACCAAAACAAAGTCACGTGACCACTCAGTGCCATCTGCTGGCCGTGGCATAACAGAACCCCCCTCCAACAGAACTGCTCCTAGAGTGCCAAAAATCCCCTGGGCCACAGGGTCCTGTGCCCCTGTGTGATCTCGCTTCCTCAGACAGCTTCCTCGGCCGGGCTGTACAGCAGGACAGCCTCCTCGGCAAGGCTGGACAGTGGGACGACCTCCTCAGCTGGGCTGGACAGCAGGACAGCTTCCTCGGCTTGCAGGAGCTCCACAGCCAAGACCTCCCCATAGGCCTCAAGCTGAAGCTCTGCCGTCGCCATGTTGACCTCAGGCGGGAGCTCCACAGCTGAGGTCTCTCCGCAGGCCTCAAGCTGTAGCTCTGAGGTCACCATGTTGATCCCAGGCAGGGGCTCCACAGCTTAGGCCTCCCCGTAGGCCTCAGGCTGAAGCTCTGCTGTCGTTGTTGCCCCCCAAAAAAAGTTCTGGTCCAGCCTGCATCTCCAGACTGGGCACCGTGGTGCAATTCCCCTGAAGTGCGAAGCTCCAGGAGTTCGGGTAGCTTTGCTGGCTGCATGGCATTGTACGACTCCCCTGCAGTGGGAACTCCCAGGAGTCCAGGTAGCTTGGCTGGCTGTGTGGCGTGGCATAGCTCTCTGGCAGCGTGGGCATGGGAAATTGCATGGATGGAGGTGTGGCGCATGGACTCGTTGCGTTAGCTGACGATCAATCCTTCGTCTATAGGCCTACTCCTATCCAGAATGCTTGGCCCAGCTCGGTGCTCATCCTGATTTGCTGCTTCCGCTTGGTTGGCTCAGTATTCTGTTACGGATCCGGACTGGAGGCAGATGCAGGTGCAGATCAAAGTCTTTATTGTACACGTAACTCAATAAGCAAAGAAAATGCAGTCTTCACAGGAAAACGAGAAACTGGAATCGTGGAATGAAACGAGAGCAGGAAATGAAACAAGACCGCTTAGCATGCTAACGCATTCACTATCGTAATCAAACATAAATGGAAAAACCATGATACGTTTGGTACAAGCTATAATACTGAGCGTAGTGCTCAGAAACGAAGGGGTTTAAATAGTGAATATAATCAAACCAAAACCATGGACACCTGGGGCAAATTAAAGACTCTTCAAGTAAACTAAATGCTCAAGCAGTAAGCGAGCGAACCAAAACATAGTCACCTGACCGCTCAGAATCCATGCCAGAGTGCCTTTGTTCTTCACATAACAAGATCAGCACACTTATTGATACCAGACTTTTGAAGACAATAAGACATCTTGCAAGTCAGTATGAGTTGACCCTTTCTGACATTTCTAATACAGTTCAGTTAGCCACATTTCATGTCAAAATAACACAGGACTGGAGCCTTTAAATGACAGACATCAATGGGTATTTATACAACAATAAATTGTGGGTTTAAATTTAAAAGTTATGAGAAGTTTCAACTTATACAAATATAAAACATAATCCCTATCTTTTAAATTACCTTAAATATAATGTCACAGTCACAAGAGCTAAATAATTGAATGCGCTTGTGCTCTCAATCGGAAACTGCTTTAATTGGTAAGACAAAAGTATATTGCTTTATTGTAATGTTGGAAAACTATTTTGCAGGTCCCAGCTTCACATACTGATTACTTCAGGAACTGCACTAGTTATTAAGCTCAGCATCTGTTCCATTGACCTATAACAGTTTTTTGTCTGACATTCTTAAAAGTCACAAGAGTCCACATTAAGGAGCCAGTCATTAATGAACCTGCTTCTGCCGTGTGCTAGTTAAATATTGGTAGTTTTGCTATTGCTTTTAGAAACAAGCATATAATATAATATTGAAAAAAAACAATGACATCACTTCAGTGAAGTTGAACTGGTTAATTTTAACCTTGATACTAAGATGTAGATGGTGTACAGTCATGGACGAAAGTATTGGCACCCCTGGAACTTTTCCAGAAAATGCACCATTTCTCCCAGAAAAGTGTTGCAATGACAAATGTTTTGGTATACACATGTTTATTACCTTTAACTGCATTGGAACAGCACAAAAAAGCAGAAGAAAAAAGGCAAATTTGACATCATTTTACACAAAACTCAAAAATTAGGTCGGACAAAATTGTTGGCACCCTCAACTTAATATATGGTTGTACACCCTTTGGAGAAAATAACTGAAACCAATCGCTTCCTATAACCATCAACAAGCTTCCTACACCTCTCAACTGGAATTTTGGACCACTCTTCTTTTGAAAACTGCTCCAGGTCTCTCAGATTTGAAGGGTGCCTTCTCGCAACAGCAATTTTGAGATCTCTCCATAGGTGTTCCATGGGATTTAGATCCGGACTCATTGATGGCCACTTCATAATTCTCCAGCGCTTTGTCTCCAACCATTTCTGGGTGCTTTTTGAGGTATGTTTCGGGTCATTGTCCTGCTGAAACACCCATGACCTCTGACGCAGACCAAGCTTTCTGACACTAGGCCCTACATTATGGGCCAAAATCTTTTGATAGTCTCCAGATTTCATGATTCCTTGCACACAGTTAATGCACCCAGTGCCAGAGGCAGCAAAACAACCCCAAAACATCCTTGAACCTCCACCATGTTTGACTGTAGGTACTGTGTTCTTTTCTTTGTAGGCCTCTTTCCGTTTTTTGTAAACAGTAGAATGACGTGCTTTGCCAAAAATCTCTACCTTAGTCTCATCTGTTCACAAAACTGTTCTCCCAGAAGGATTGAGGCTTACTCAGGTACATTTTTGCAAACTGCAGTCTGGCTATTTATGCCTCTGTGTCAGAAGTGGGGTTCTCCTCACTCTCCCGCCATAGTGCTTCTTCTCATTCAGATGACGACGTATGGTTCGAGCTGACACTGAGGCACCCTGAGTCTGCAGGACAGCCTGAATTTGTGTGGAAGTTGACTGAGGTTGTTTATCCACCATTCGAACTATCCTGCGTTGCATTCTTTTATCAATTTTTCTCATCCGTCCACACCCAGGGAGATTTGCCACAGTTCCGTGGGTTATAAACTTCTTGATTATATTGCGCACAGTGGACAAAGGAACTTTAAGATGTCTGGAGATTGTTGATATTTTTCCACAATTTTGCTTCTGAAGTCCTCAGACAATTCTCGGCTCTTCTTTCTCTTCTCCATGCTTGGTGTGGACACACAGGCACACAACACAAAGGTTGAGCCAAGTTTTATACACTCTAACTGGCTTCAGTTTTGATTTCTATATTGCCAGCACCTGTTAATTGCCACAGGTGACTTTAAATGAACCTCACATGCTTGAAATGAAATTATTTACCCACAGTTTTAATAGGGTGCCAATGATTTTGTCCAGTCCATTTTGGGAGTTTTGTGTAAAATGATGTCAAATTTGCCTTTTTTCTTCTGCTTTTTTGTGCTGTTCCAATGCACTTAAAGGTAATAAACATGTGTATACCAAAACATTTGTCATTGCAACACTTTTCTGGGAGAAATGGTGCATTTTCTGGAAAAGTTCCAAGGGTGCCAATACTTTCGTCCATGACTGTATATGTATATTCATATTTTGCCTATACTGTAGGAGCTGTAACATAAAGTGTTACTGATAACCACAGGGAAAGACTACACAGGAAAATCCAGCAGTATGGGTCGATAAGGGACTAACCTCACAGGCAGGATGTAAAAATATCATTGTATGCTATCATTGTATGTTGATATTTTGATGTTTTATACACCTAAAGACATTCAAGTCAATTTTTCACAAATCACACATTTCAATAAGAGGTCATTTTTTCAGCTTTTATGTGCTATATCAGATATTTAAGTTTGTTAAAATGTACATAAACTTTGTTAGTATTTGGTTGCATTTCCTTTTAAGTGCTTGGACTTGAATCAAATGCACAAGCTTCTGAAAATACTTAGCCAGAGTTTTTGCCCATTTCTCCTGACAGAGCTGGTGTAACTTAGTCATGATTGTGGGCCTCCTTGTTCAGTCATGCTTTATCAATTCAGTCCACAAATTGTCTATGGGATTCTGGTCAGGGCTTTGTGATGACCACTCCAGTACTTTCACTTTACAAAGACTTTTGTCTTTAAGCCATTTTTAATTATTATTATTTTATTTTATTTTATTTTATTTTATTTTATTTTATTTTATTTTATTTATTTATTTATTTATTTATTACCATTTTGGAGGCACAGTATGCTTAGGATCATTGTCCTATAAGAAAACCCAAGTGGGACCAAGTTTCACTTTTTGGCTGATGTCTAGATAATCCTCCTTCCTCATGATGCCATCTATTTTCTGAAGTTCACCAGTCCTTTTACCAACAAATCATCCCCACATGTGATGCTGCTACCCCATGATTCACAGCTGGCATGGTGTTTGTCAGATTAGAGGCCTCACACTTTTTCCTCCACATGTAGCACTGATCATTATGACCAGTTAAAATTTGATTTCATCTGACCAGACAACATATCGAAAAGGCTGGTTATCATTAGTCAAACATTAGTCTGGCTTTTTTTTTTTTTTTTGCCATTTTCAGAATAGAGGTTCCTCCTTGCATGCCAGTCTTCCAGCCCTTAGTGACGTAGGACTCAATTAATGGTGGATGTACTGTACATATTTGTTACCTGATGCCTCCAACTCCTTCACCTTTGTTGTTGTCTTGGTGTTTGGTTGAACTTCTCAAACCAAAGTTGGTCCATCTCTGGTAGTTAAATTTGTGCTTCTTTCCTGAATGATGCAGTGTCTGTGTGGTCCCAAGATTTTATAATTTGCATATCTCACTGTCTCTAAAATTGGGTCCTTTCACAACCACCAGCGTGCTCCTATTAACTCCTATGTATGGCAATTGGCCAATCAGAAGTTTCTAAAAGTCATTACATCAATATCTTCCACATTCAGTCAACTTGGCGTATGTAACATTTTAACCCACTGGAAATAAAGTTGAAATAAATCTGTCCATCTCACACAGACACACACACACACACACACACACACACACACACACACACACACACACACACACACACTGCCTGTCTAACCTAGGTGTGTATAAACCTTTGGATATTTACATAAATTACATTTATCCACTTAGCAGATGCTTTTATCCAAAGCGACTTACAAATAAGCAAAGCGATATATCAAGCAGGGAACAATACAAGTAGTGCTACTATACAAGATCCATTAATTGAATACCAGAGGAAGCAAAGTGTACAGAGTAGAAGTGTAAGTGCATCGTGTGTGGGTTTTTTGTTTTTGTTTTTTTATTGCAGTAGTCCAGTTTAGAGATGACAAGAGCCTGGACTAGTATCTGTGTAGCCTGTTTGGTGAGGAATGGTCGGATTTTCTTGATGTTGTACAGGATGAACCTACAGGACCTTGCAGTTGCTGAGATGTGGTCTGTAAAGGTCAAGCCCTCATCAAGAATCACCCCAAGGTTCCTGGCCGTCTTGGTTGGCTTGAGTGTAAGTGAGCTGAGCTGTACAGTGAAGTTCTGGTTGATTGAGGGATAGGCTGGGATGACGAGAAGCTCAGATTTTCCCAGGTTAAGCTGAAGATGGTGCTTCTTCATCCAGACCGAGATGTCTGACAGGCAAGAAGAGATGCATGCAGAAACAGATGGGTCGTCAGGCTGGAAGGACAAATAGAGCTGGGTGTCATCAGCAAAGCAGTGATAGGAAAAGCCATAAGACTCAATCACCTGACCGAGAGATGTAGTGTAGATAGAAAAGAGGAGTGGACCCAGAACTGACCCCTGTATCCTGTGTTGGATCTGTAAATCATATAGAACATATAAACTTGCTACTGTTTGATAGATGCTGAATATTTTGTATCCAGGATCACAATCAGCGCTCATATTTGTGTATATATATATATATATATATATATATATATATATATATATATATATATATATATATATATATATATATATATATATTTACTGTTGTAATATATTCATTATATTACTCAAGACTAACAATGCAAAGATGCATATCTACAAAAATATAAAAGCCCCTGTTGAATGACTGAGGACTTTAGAGCACCACAGTGTTGTCATTCCAAGATGTTAGAGATTTGTGAAAGGAACAGATCAGTCTGTCACTGCAGATAATTTAAGAGCTCAGGGGTTATTGGGCTTTGCCAAAATCATCTCTGGTGACTATTTATGCAGGTTATGTACAGGTCAGAAGTCAGAAATTCAAGGCTGTAATTTAGAGAATATTACATTAGAATGAAACATGACACACATAAAATCTGCAAAAGAAAACTCAACCATTTGCAGTTATTGAATTTGAGAAGTTATGTAACGTTACTCAAGGCTATACTCTTGACATTGCACATGATTTATTTGTGGGTATTATTCCAGTTATGCTTGCACTTAGCTTATGTGTATTCGCTTACATTTCCAAGTATCTGTATTCATTTCCATTTCTAAGTAGCTGCCTCCTAAACTCTGAAAACAGTCATCCTAACCTTTCAATGTAAGTGAGGTGATATAACTGTGGTACCACACCACACCATAGACATTTCTTGGTGGGTGGCACATGGCCAATCTAACCAACAAATCTGACCAATTGACCCTCTAACAACAAACTCGGTCCCTCCTGCAGCCCCAATAGCACAGATTGAACCAGTGATAAAGCTGCACCTAAAAGGCCAAACAAACATATTTTTAGTAGTTCTCCAATTCTCCCATGTTGATTGGAAGGAGGTTTTTCTTAGCAAATTTTGGAGGAAGTTAACAAGGCACAATTGATATTAGCCAAGCAAGCAAGTAACAAATACCAAATACCAAGAAAGACAGTGATAGTGGTAAATAAGAAATAAAGGTGAGCAGAAAAATTTTAAACTACCATGTCTATCACAATGTACTACTGTAGTTATGTAATTCTAACATAGTCTGGACCAGCATGGTAAAATAGTCTAGAACCACCACTGTGTCATACACCATTGACTCACAACGACCAAAGAAACTTGTCTTTTATTGAGATAGATGAAGCCTCTGATGCTCCCCACGCATGTCAGTCTTTTATTGTCACAAGCTCCTGAATCTTGAAGGTAGAAATCTGATTAGTTTTGATTCATTGGCTTTTCTGTGTAAACACACTTCTGTGTACCAGTTTTCCACAGGAAAATAAACTTTTAAACACTGCAACACAGTAAGCTCTATTGAGCAGGAGTAAGTAGGCAGACTTAAAAAAAAAAAAAAAAAAGGTGGGGTGGGGTGCTTGGGTTGATGGTGGCACCAAAGCCCATCATTTAAAAGACATTAGATTTTTGTTGGAGCGGGTAATAGTGAATAAATGAGATAATCTAACATGCTTTCCAACAGGCTATGGGAAAACGTTGGTCATCTGCCATTTCAGTAAAATTGCCTCTTTCTGTGACAGTAGGTGGATCTTGGCAATATTTATTGAGAAAATGGACTAGTGAACTTTTAGCAATTTCTAGAAGGTTGGCTTGCAAGAGTAACACATTAAAAAAGTGATGGACATGTAACTGGTCCGTTCTGTCTAGCCCGGCTACACTGCGTTGTGTTCTGGTGCACAGTAGACACTGTACACCAGCGTATCTTGTTGAACTTAGGTTTATTCCTCCCGCAGACAAGCTCAACATCTATTTAGAGTTCAAAGAGAGCAAAATGTCGTCATACATGATTTATCTTCTCAACAAACCTTCTCAGTCAAACTCAACGTCGACTCACTGTCAACATGAGACTAACTCAAAACATTAATTAGATACAAATAAACGTCATTACATTGTGTTATATGACATACAGTTATATTATTAATAACAATTAGCTTTTTAACTTAATACATATTAACACAAATAATGATTATATTGATGTACATTTATCACCTGGCACATAAAAAATATATATATACATTCTATTAAAAAAACAATACACAAACACCACAATTACAATTACACTGTACCACAATGGTCTAATACAATGAACTTGACTAAAATAATACACTTACTGAACATGGTGATGGTAGTACAAGCACATGCACATACCTATTCAGAGTTCAAAGAGAGCAAAACTTTCGTCATACGAGATTTATCTTCTCAACAAACTTAATATGAGAAAATAACATAACTGTACATAACATACCTCGATAAGAAGATAAAATGACGATCGCTAGCACACACATGACAAAACGTGCTAATTTGTTCATCTTACAAGTAAAATACACAAATACAGGAAAAACCACACAGACCGTCTATCCAAATAATACTATAAATGATTAAACAGGGTTGTGCACTTGAAACAACCTTCAAAGCTTAAAATTCAAACTACAATTGCGCTGACTTAAGTACAATACATACCTCTCTCAGTCAAACTCACCGCCGACTGATGAGAAACCAGAAATGACGTGATATATCTGCTACCAATTAGCAAAGAGTGCTATAATATAAATAAAATAAAAAATAAATAAAAATACTCCCAACACAAAGAACAGCAAACTTTTAAATAACCACAAAGGATTTTTGCAAAATGAATACATATTACAGTGCAACACATGCCATAAAAAACACCAATAAAAACAATACATTTTATTTCTTTATCTGTTACAGACAGAAACACCCAGATGTCAGTGATGTTCTTTTTTATTGAATGTTACAAATTATTTATAGAATTATAAAGATGATTGCATGTGGATCATTTGATGGCATGATCAAGTTTGAAGAAATCTCTCAGTTTCAAATGGGCTTTCCAAGTTTTGTTATAAGGATCTTGCATGGATGGTATCACGAGCATTTAAAGATATCTACTAACAGAGAGGTGGTCCTGGCTGATGTGTATCCACTGCTATATGTTTACACAATAGGAGCAGAAGAGTTAGTAGCCCCCATTAAAAACAATGTCCTTGAGATAAAGAATGCTTTTAAACTAAACGGTGTTCAAGAACAGGATATAAATACATTTCATGTCGACCAGTAAATTTAAAGAGAGTGATGAATGTGATGCTCTTGCCTTTATTTGATAACATAAGCTCCCCATCCTCTTACGTTCTTCTCTGTCCAGCACCTACATTACTTTGACCTTGGTGACTCTAGTTTGGAGGGATTTGCCTCCCATCATCCCGCTGTCTAATAATAGAGTAAATTTTTCTTACATTTACATTTATTCATTTAGCAGACGCTTTTATCCAAAGCGACTTACAAATAAGCAAAGCGATATATCAAGCAGGGAACAATACAAGTAGTGCTAATATACAAGATCCATTAATTGAATACCAGAGGAAGCAAAGTGTACAGAGTAGAGGTGTAAGTGCAAGTCTGTGTTTTTTTTTGTTTTTTTGTTTTTTTTAGGAGTTGGTTAGGTGTTCACGGAAAAGGTGGGTCTTTAGCTGTTTTTTGAAGATAGTGAGAGACTCTGCAGTCCGGATTGAGATCGGAAGAGCATTCCACCACTGGGGAATGGTATGTGTGAAGGTTCTGGAAAGGGACCTTACGCCTCGCTGAGTGGGAACTACTAAACGTCGGTCGCTAGTCGATCGCAGATTGCGAGAGGGAATGTATGCCTTCAGGAGAGAGTTGAGGTAGGAGGGTGCTGTTCCTGACAAGGTCTTGTAGGTGAGCATCAAGGCCTTGAACTTGATGCGGGCAGCTACAGGAAGCCAGTGGAGGGAGATGAAGAGGGGTGTGACATGAGTAGTCTTGGGCTGGTTGAAGACAAGGCGCGCTGCAGCATTCTGAATCATTTGAAGGGGTTTGATGGAGCTGGCTGGGAGGCCTGAAAGCAGTGAGTTGCAGTAGTCCAGTTTAGAGATGACAAGAGCCTGGACTAGTATCTGTGTAGCCTGTTTGGTGAGGAATGGTCGGATTTTCTTGATGTTGTACAGGATGAACCTACAGGACCTTGCAGTTGCTGAGATGTGGTCTGTAAAGGTCAAGCCCTCATCAAGAATCACCCCAAGGTTCCTGGCCGTCTTGGTTGGCATGAGTGTAAGTGAGCTGAGCTGTACAGTGAAGTTCTGGTTGATTGAGGGATAGGCTGGGATGACGAGAAGCTCCGATTTTCCCAGGTTAAGCTGAAGATGGTGCTTCTTCATCCAGACCGAGATGTCTGACAGGCAAGAAGAGATGCGAGCAGAAACAGATGGGTCGTCAGGCTGGAAGGACAAATAGAGCTGAGTGTCATCAGCATAGCAGTGATAGGAAAAGCCATGAGACTCAATCACCTGACCGAGAGATGTAGTGTATATAGAAAAGAGGAGTGGACCCAGAACTGATCCCTGTGGAACGCCACTTGTGAGTTGCTGAGTTTCAGAAATACCTCCGCTCCATGATACCTTGAAGGATCTGTCCGAAAGATAGGATTCCATCCAGCGTAGAACCGTTCCAGTGATGCCCAGGTTGGAGAGAGTTGATAGGAGGATCTGATGGTTCACAGTGTCGAAGGCAGCAGAGAGGTCAAGTAGGATGAGGACAGATGATCTAGAGGTTGCTCTTGCTAGTCGTAAGGCTTCAGTGACGGAAAGCAGAGCAGTCTCCGTGGAATAGTTGCTCTTGAAGCCAGACTGCTTGGTCTCTAGGAGTTCTGTGTGAGAAAATTGTAGAGTTGATTAAAAACGGCTCTTTCGAGAGTTTTGGAAAGAAAGGGGAGGAGGGAAACAGGTCTGTAATTGTCAACTATAGAAGGATTGAGTGATGGTTTTTTAAGCAGTGGGGTAACCCGGGCTTGCTTAAATGAGGTAGGGTATGTGCCAGTAGAGAGCGATTTGTTAAAGATGTGTGTAAGTGCAGGTAATATTGTGGGAGAGATGGACTGAAGAAGTTGAGAAGGGATAGGGTCAAGAAGACAGGTTGTGGGACGGCTAGAGCGGAGGAGTTTAGAGACCTCAGTCTCTGAGAGGGGAGAGAAGGAAGTCAGTTGGGAGGTACGTGGAGGAGGAGTTGGTCTATGCATGTCTTGGGTTGAGAACTGGTTCCTAATTGATGTAACCTTGCTGGAAAAGAAACTTGCAAAGTCATCTGCGGTGAGAGAGGAAGGGGAAGGGGAGGAGGGGGACAGAGAAGAGAGGAAAAAGTTTTGAAAAGAATGCGGGTGTTGGGAGAACTACCAATCTTATCTTGGAAGTATGTGGTTTTAGCAATGGAGATGCTTTTGGAAAAAGAGGAGAGAAGTGTCTGGTAATTGGTTAGGTTCTTATCCAATGGCTTATATGAGAGCAGTGCAGTCACTGTTATTTTAAATTCAAATTAAGAACCACCACTTGGCCAGGTGTTTGTTACATTTTGCTTTTCCTATTTTGCTTGAATCTCTAACAGTACATTTACATTTATTCATTTAGCAGACGCTTTTATCCAAAGCAACTTACAAATGAGGAATTTACTCAGTTACTGTTACAGTTCTAACTGTAACTGCAGAATTCGGTGCAAATTAGTTAGTACACTTCTGACCTCTGCTCCAAAGCTAAAAATTGATATCCTTGAAGGCTTGGCTGAAAAGATCTTAGAGTGCCTACACCAGTGATTCTCAGCATGAAGAGGTCACTGAGGTCTTGGTAAAGGCCCTTCAGAGACTGGCCTTAAGACATAGAAACAATATTTAAAAACAAAGGTTAGCAATTATTGAAGAAAACCTGAGAATGATGGGCACACTAAACTCTCCAGAACAAGCATGGTAAAAACTTTTTTTTTTTTTTTTTTTTTTTTTAAAGGTAGATTTCCTTTCATACTTCAAATAATTACAGAAGGAAAAAGTTGCCCTCTTGGCAGAGGTGAAAAAGAAAAAATAGAGACTCTGTGATCACGGAGATAAGGCAGCAGATATTCTCCAGGCGAAAGGGATTATTCAAGATTCCCCAATGATTTTTGAATTCCAAGACAGATGGCCTTCCCTAATTGAAATGAGCAGTGTAAATATTGGCCATATTTTATAATGGTTATCTAGGTTTCTTGGAGTTCTTGGCTAGTAATGTCAGTGAAGTAAAGGTTTAGTGACATTGGATTGAATTATATTGGAAGCTGGAATGGAAGTTAAAGATTAAAGCAATCAAATTCAAAGTAAGTAAATACATTTTTCAGTAAGTAAATACATTAGCACAACGTTATTCTGGTTACTTGATCAACCACAGTTGGTAGAGGGAAGGAGTTTCTTAGTGAAGAAAAACACAGCTAAAGGCTTGATATATTCTTGTATAATCTGTGAAGGTCCTAAATCATAATCTTGCCATTGCTATTACTCTAGTTCCTAATTTATTTATTAATTAATTTCAACAGTTCTCTTGATAAGTAAAACATGCTATATGGCCAAAAGTATGTGGACACCTGACCATCACACCCATATGTGTGCCTTCCCCAAACTGTTGGCACACAGGTGAAAGCACACAATTGTCTTTAATGTCTTTGTATGCTGTAGCTTTACGATTTTCTGTCACTGGTAAGACAATATCACAGTGCACAAAGTGAGTTTGATTTAGACATGGATTGCCAAGGTTGTTGTAGAAGAGCCCTCACCTCAACCACACTGAACACTGTTGGAATGAACTATAGTGTTGACTGCGCTCCAGACCTTCTCGCCCAACATCACTGCCGAACCTCATACTCTTGCAGCTGAGTGGGCAGAAATACCCACAGCCATGTTCCAAAATCCTTTCCCAACACATTCCAAAGGAATATAGGACGTAATAGCAGCAAAGGGGGGTTACTAATTTTGCAATGGGATGTTCAACAAGCACATATAGGTGTGATGGTCAGGTGTCCACAAACTCTACATTACTGATTTATTAAAGGTAAGTGTACTAGTTTGATGAAGCAGTTACTGCTAAGAAAAATATATATTTAAGCAAATTTGTATACAAATGATCAGAGTTTTATCTCTTCCGCTGAAGCGTGTGTTCAGGTGACACTTTTGTAGATTTGATATTATATGGACAGTCAGGTTTTACAAAAACTCAATTGCACACAGTCATTAAAAAATATGAAATTCAGAGAGACAGCCTTTTTTCATTAATGTAACAACCAACATTATTATCTTGTCAAGAACTCAGAAGAAAACAGAACATGTGTTGAGAAGGTTTTTATGAGTACAGATTTTATCCAGTTTGAATGGGCTGTAATATCCCAGAGTAATTGGCCATGTGCAAACACTTCGCCTGAACACTTTGTCTACATTACTAAAGAAACAGAACTTTAGAGTTTATACCCTCATAATATTTTTAACTTGTCTCATATTAAGATGGTATCATGTGCAGGTCTGTGTGTGGATGAAACATTAGGGACATAAATTATGTGCACAGATGCCCTGTTCTCTTTGGTATCTGGTCTTCAGTTCCTCAATATACATTTGTCTCACTCACAGCTGCAGTCATTCAACCCTGATAAATTGACTGGGGTGAATGGCAGAATTTATAGATATGAAACTGTATACTTATTAATGTGCCCAATGGATATTTCTACAACCACCTGCTGCTATCAGTATTACCATGCCCTCTTGACTTCTCTGGTAATGGACTAGTCAATACAGATATGCCTATAATTTCACTGACATCTTCCAGATGCAGCCATGAAGAAATTATATGTAGTCTCACCTTCTATCTCTTTTTTGTATATGTGCACTCCATTTTTTTCAATTTCAGGATGTCAGGCACTTGACAGACTGATATTTTTGTCATTCATTGCCAGCAAGACCTGGCCACTGATTTTCAGTAATCAAGATCATTTTCACTGGCAGTCAAAAGTCTTGTTTAAACTTCAATCAATAGCTTCAAGTTATATACTGTACTTCAGAAAATCTAAATAAGAAATAGGTATAAGCAAACTGACTTTTTTTTATTGGGGGAAAAACTAGCTAAAACTGGAAAAGGTTGCTCTTGACACCTCTAATTAGGCACTTGTATCATACAACACTGTATCAACTCTAGGATAATTATAAACTAACAGTACCTGGTTCACCAAGCAAATGCCCTTGCCTTTAATACAGCACTAATTTAGAGTCAATACATAAGGGCCATAGAGATAATGGAAAGTCCTTAAATACGGTAAAAATTAGATTTAGGCATTTGGTGGGACATTTGTTTATTTATTTATTTTGCTAATATTGTGTAAAATGTAATAAAACATTTTTAAAAAATTAATGTGCTAAAAAACCTCACACTGGCATTTTACATCAGAGTGGGTGGTGTGGAGAAGGTTAAGAGCTTCAGATTCTGGGGGCCGCCCACAGAGAAGAGTCTTGATGCATGCCTTTCTGTACCCTGAGGGATGGTGGGACCAGTTGAGCAGTGCTAAAGGATTGGAGTGAGCGTGGTGCAATGCGGGGTGTGATAAGTGCTTTGAGGTAAGCGGGTACTGGTCCATTTTTGGCTTTAAATCTCATGTGGACAGCTACAGGAAGCCAGTGGAGGGAGCACAACATTGGGGTGGTGTAGGAGAACTTATTGGAACTTAATGGCAAGCACCTGAGTGGCCTGTGTGGATAGAAATGGATGAGTCCTTCTGATGGTGTAAAGGAGAAATTGGCGTCATCATGACAGTTCAGCTGTGTGAGAGGATAGCTGATGTCCATGGTCACCCCAGGGTTGCAAGCATTGACAAAATGTGTGATCTGAGAGTTGTCCAGGGAGATCACAAGATCCTGACATGAGGATGAATCACATGGGATGAACAACTTATGTTTTTCTTACATTCATTTTCAACTGATGAGCTGCCATCCATAATGAGATGACTGCCAGATATGCTGGGATCTGAGCAGAAGCATGAGTGTCTGAGGGCAAAAAGGAGAAGATGAGTTGACTGTCAGAGGATATGACATCACCAAGAGAACAGAAGAGGACCAAATACTGAGCCTTGCGTAAACCAGTGGAAATTGTGCACAGAGCAGATGTGAATCCTCTCCATGTCAACTGATATGACAAACCCCAGAAGTAGGAAGCAAACCATTACCATATTGTGCTTCAAATTCCAAGACTCATGATAATGTACAAGAGAGTCTTGTGGTTGAGTGTATCAAATGCTGCTGAATGGTCAAGAGTCTTCTTCTAACACGTGGACATTTCATGTAATGTTCCAGATTCACTTTTCTAATTTAACAATCAATTATGTCAGTATAACACATGGTCAGACATGTGTACTAATGTTTGCATCATGCACTAACTATATGTAACCTGGTCTTTTTCCAATCTTTACTTGTCCGGTTTAATTGAACCTGCACCTACTGTATCCTCAGATTCCTGATCTTGACTGACAGGAGTGGAACTCACTGTGGTTCTTCTGTTGTTGTACAGTAGCTCATCCACCTCAACGTTTGCTGTGCTGTGCATTCTGAGATGCTTTTCGCCTCAGCACAGTTGCAAAAAGTGGTTATTTGTGTTACTATAGCCTCCCTGTCAGCACAAACAAATTGCTTTTGCCCAATGAAATGCCGTTCACTGGAAATGTATTTTTTCGCACAGCTCTATGTAAACTCTAGGGACTGTTGTGTGTGAAAATCCCAGGAGATCAGCAGTTTCTATAATACTCAAAACAGCTCACCTGGCACCAATTACCATGCCACGGTCAAAGGCACTGAAATGTAATTTTTTCAGAAATTTACATTTGATGTGAAAATTAACTGAAGCTCTTGACCCATATCTGCATGTTTTTATGTATTGCACTGTTGCCACATGATTGGCTGATTGGATAATTACATGAATAGCAGATCTTCAGGCGTACAGTGAATGGTGAGTGTACATACAGTACATATATTGTAAAATATTTTTTTTCAGCACATTTTTGTTTAAACAAAATCATTTTTATAAAATATAATATATACACCAGAATCACAATGATTAAAAAAAGATAAATAAATAAGATATAGTTATGGTTAGGATGAGAAAGTTTTATTATGATTAAATATTTTACTAAGCATACTATAGATTTTTAAAGGCAAACTAAAACAAGCTGGTTTGTCCTTAAATCTCTGTTAGCATGAGAAATGAGATTAGTCATGCTACATATATTTTATCTAATGACCTGTAAACTGTTGCTGCCCTTCTTAGTGAAGAAGATGACATGCTTCACTGCTAGTGAGTGCAGCATTGTAATTTCACTTCAGAGTGGATAAAATCCTCCTATCAAGCCACAATATATGATCCATTCTACAGCAGGTTTTAGCTGAGTGCTCAGGAAATATGATAGGTGGTGTTTATAGCTTCAAAACAGCCTCCCATCAGAACCCATAGGAGGGGATGGAGAGGTGAAAGAAGAAAAGAGGGACATCTGTCATGTCACTTTTGGGATTTGTCTTCATTCCTTCTCCTTTACCTGGCACTCACTGACAAGCTGACAATGACATTTTGTGGCCCAGACCACCTCTATTAATAATTGGTCCTTTTTGCCTTGCACCTGTGAGGATTGCAAACTCCACCCCAACCTAACCCCACAACCCCACCAACCTATCCACCCCCCAACCCCCCCGAACTCCCCACCCCCCACCCCCTTTTTGGCCCCAAAGAATTACACCTTTAAACAAACTTAGGTTTCAAGGAAAAATTATTTTATTAGATAGGATGACCACATGATGTAAAATATAGTAAATATTATTTATATTATACCTCATTTCATTCACTTTCCTTAAGTTCCCTGGTTTCAAACCCCATTTCAAGATCAAGTATTCAGATCAAGTGTGATTATGTATGACCTAAAGGCAGAGCAATCAATATGGCACACATACACAAGCAAGCTCAGTTATGTATGATTGGCAGCTCCTGAAAAAAAAAGATTGATAAGCACTCCAAACTCCTGTACAAAGAGAGGCTCTCCAGTTTACAAAACAAATAAATAGCAGCTCCAGTAGCAATGCACACAGTGGAAGAGAGCTGGAGGGGTTTCTGCCTGTCTCTGGCCATAGCTTGTAGATAAAACTGCCTTTTCTTTGTAATTTAGTAAGGCAAATAATATGGCTTCAGGACTTGTAAGACAGCTAGTAAAAAGGTAGAGACATTTTCTTGGATTTATCGGTGGTTAGGATCCATTTTGCTGTTGCAAAAAATAACACATTTTTATATACATTATATATATTTTCAGAATGTGTTTGTGGCAGCAATGTTGATATAGAATAAGAGCCCAAAGCTCTGACAATAACATTGTTGTGTTTTTTTTGGATTTGTGTTCGAACATTTTGTATATGAGTTTAGGGCTAAGTTCAGGCTGGCTGGACAAACTTTAAACTAACTTGTGCAAAGCTAAAAAAAAAAAAAAAACAGAATGTGTGCTTCAAACCATAACTTACCTTCACTGGCAGTGTTGGTGGGGTAGAAAAGGTGCAGAAGACACCCTGCGGCTGTTTATGCATGCCACACTTCAAATTATCATTACAAAGAACATGCGCAAACATAAGGGGATGTTCATTAGCCCTTTATGACAAAAATAAAAAATAATTTATATATATATATATATATAAATATATATATAAGTATATATATATATATATATATATATATATATATATATATATATATATATATATATATATATATATATATATATATATATATATATATATATATATATATATATATATATATATATATATATATTTCAAAGGCTTATTCCATTAGGCAAGGCTTTTATCCATTGATGTCATGTTGAAAAATACCTGGGTTAATTGACATAGTTGAAATAAGATTGTGTTATAACATGTTCATATGTTTGAATGTCTTTGTACTGTACCTTGGTATACTTCTTGTATGTCAAAATCAAATAATAGTGATGATTGTGATATTAAGTAACAAATGAGTCCCACAAACACATACATTGTGTTATTGTTTTAATATTGTTATTATATTGTTACAAAACTGATCATTGCATTATCCCACACAGTGACTCTTTTATTTTCAGTGGGTTGTGCTATAGTCCAGAGGCCAGTGAACCAATAACAACAAAAAATGATGTCCCTATGAATGTCACAAGAAATAATCACTGTTTATATGACAGTCAAATTGAAATGTAAAATAATGCATCAAATTCCATCAATCACATATTCCAGGTCCCTGAAACGTACAAAAACGGCAATTCCAATCAGGTCATGGAGCATCCAATTTATATGCAGTTATTCAGTGTTGCCCATCTGACCATTTGGTTCCTTTCAATGGAGCAGATGGCATTTCCATCCTAGCTTTTAGATGAGACACATTCCTGGCCTATGACCTTCTTCCTCTGTTCCTACAAGCAGCACTTCAGAAGCTCTCTCTCCCCTTGTTGAGAACTGGGATGCTCCAATCATATCCCAAAATGTCACTTTTTGATGAATAGTTACAGTAGCACCTTGGAGTGTACAAATTACAACACTGATAAATAAGGATCAGAGAGATACAGAGGTGTAGTCTTTCTGAATGCAGAGGTTATTTTGTAGATTTAATGATACTCAGATTATATCATAGTCTATCCAAGAAGTAAGACTCACCCATAGATTTGGCAGTGCAGTAAAGTATTGCACATAGTCAAATGAACAAGCCTGGAACCCTTAAGGTCCATTTGGAGGAAGCTTTAAGCTGTGGGTAATACTAAACATTTCAACTACACATTTGTTGCAAATTGGTGATTGTACATATCCAAAAATAGTGCACTAATATAAACAACTAGGGCGGTATATGATGCTCAACATGATGCTCCTTGTTGTCAGTTTCTTTCATTGCATTTGCAGTTAATCATTTGGCAGACACTTATACTTAAAATAACTTACAACCGTGTTGATTGGTTGAAGGTTAAAGGTTTCGCTCAATTTCCAACTCTCTAATTATTAGCCCAAAGCCTTAACCACTGAGCCACTTCTGCCATTACCATTGGTTGAAAAAGTGGCACCGTTGGTAGATAAACTTTCCACTGCAAACATGTTGGTTTAATGTCTTATTTAAACAGTGTTGCTGTTTTTTTCTGCTGTTTTCTTCTAATATGTATAATCGTCACAATTTACCTTGTTGCAGAAAATCAAACAAAGTGTAAAAAAATGTAGTAAATATCATAAATCCCCCTGCTGATAGGGATCCCCCCCAGTTTAGGAATTAAAATGAAAAAAGTTACAAGAACAGAGCTGTGTTCAGTTCAGTTTGTTGTCATTCACAGACAGATTAAAAGCAGTAATAAAGCATGAAGCTTGTTGTTATGACCTGCTGCTAAATGTAACTCTACTCTGTATGCACTCTCTCTCAGCCAATATAACTGTGGGAGAGAGGCATATACTGATAATGCAAATAACTGAAATGTCAACTCAAACTGGAGGACACAATATAGTGTGATACAATAACAAAACAGGTTCATTTGTATTTTCATACACTTGTAACAAAATAAAAGTTCTACATATACCTCTATATCCCTTTTTTCTTTGAAACCATTTTTGATAGGAAACTTGTTGAGGTTCTGATGACATGAAATAAAAAATATTAAATGGCAAATTAGAAGTTTGTGAAGGTTAAAATATTAATTTAACTGCTCTGTGTTTACAATTGCAATTAAAATATATTTTTTTATTTAATTACTTTCTGATTTTATTAATTAACTTTTTCGAGTCCAACTTAGCCAGCTAAAGCTCTATAACAGGTCTTTTTGGAACCTTTATTTAAGCGTTTGATTCATCAAGAATTTAACTTCCACATATACAGTATCTCACAAAGGTTAGTACACCCCTGTTACACTGTTACACAAGCTGTACAATCACTACTTTACATTGCAGCCAAGTGTCATTTCTTCAGTGTTGTCCCGTGAATAGATATAATCAAATATTTACAAAAATGTGAGGAGTGTACTCACATTTGTGAGATACTGTAAACTACAAATGTCCATGTTGTATGATCTAAATAAAATAAAATAAAGGTTGCCCTCTCCTAGAGACCATGGCCTCTTATTAACTCCTTTTTTTATCTCGTAAAAAGACCCGACAATGTCTTATTTGTAAATAAATTTGTTAAAATAGTATTAATATAACATATGATTCATTTGGAGATCTAAACCAAAAAAACAAACTAACAAACAAAAACAATGTAATGTTGTTGCTATATTTGCTCCAAACACTTAACAAAGCTTCCAGGACAAAAAAAATGGAAAGAAAAGAAAAATCCCCTTTCAATCTGCTAGATGCAGAGCCTATTTAATTATCTCTTCCTCCAGATGATCCCCCAGTCCCTGCTTTATTACTGTGTGGATAAATGCATCCAATTAACGGTCAATTAATTCACAGTTCACTCCTGCAGGTCTTAAGAAGGGCAGTTAATCATGTGACTCCATCTGACCCGCTGGGGTTGGTGAGTGTGAGCTTGTTGTGCGGGTCTCATTGGATTTTGCCCACACCTTCTCAAGGGCATTAATGCCAGTTACAGAGTAATTGAAAGTGTGCTTGACAGGTAGGAATAGTGTCTTAATTCCATGTCTTTGCTTCTTGACACTGATGGTGCCCGGAGGCAGTGTGTAACTGAAGCGAAGGTTAGGTTTAGTGTGGGCAGGAAAAGAATGACAGTGTGTAGGTTTACACTGAATACTGCAATAAAATATAAATTCCTGATTATAAATTATAAATTTTTTATTTCCCGATTGGTCAGAAAGTGTTTTGAATTTTTCATACACAAAGATAGATTCGCTAAATCAGTGGAATCATTATTTTATATAGGGAAATGATAGATATGTGTCTGACCTCAGTAAATAGAGTAATAGGGTTAGAATTTCAAACAAAAATCAGTCAAAGTGCAGAGAAGCTTGCTGAGAATTCCACTGCCTTTTGTTCAATTCAACTATGAAATTACATTTAAAAGTATGTATCAATTGTTTTTCAATACCCGTACAGTCTTTAATATAATTTATTCAAAGCATTCGGCCGTCCTCCCTGAGATTGTGATTTCATTAGATGCTGAAAAAGCATTCGACAGGGTCTGGGAGTATTTGTTTGCAGTCCTGAGGAAGTTTGGATTTGGGGACAAGTTTATTTCTTGGATTAGCCTCCATTACTCAACCCGTAATGTTAAGGTTCAGACTAACGATACTTATTCGGATTATTTTGCACTCGGACAAGGGTGTCGCCAAGGTTGTCCTTTATCCCCTCTGCTTTTTGCTGTTGCCATCGAGCCACTCTCTATTGCACTAAAATCTTCCTCCTTGTTTAATGGAATAGTTCGATATGGTATAGAATACAAATTGTCGCTATATGCTGATGATTTGTTATTGTATGTAAACGATTCTAACGCCTCTATGCCTTCTGTTTTGCATGTTCTGGAGTCTTTTGGTGTTGTCTCTGGTTATAAACTAAATTTAGATAAAAGCAACTGTTTTCCTGTCAATACTCCAGCTTTGACTCTCCAACAGTCAGATCTACCGTTTCGATTTAGTCAGTCAGGTTTTAAATACCTAGGTATCAACGTGACACGTTCTCTATCTAATCTTCTATCAGCTAACTTTACTCCCCTTATCTCAAAGGTTAAATCTAACATTCAGAGTTGGGGTAACTGACCCCTTTCCCTAATTGGCAAGATCAATGCCATCAAAATGAATATATTACCGAAGTTTCTTTTCTTGTTCCAACAAGTGCCTCTTTCTCTCCCAAAATCATTCTTTGATTCATTGGATAAGATAATTAGTACATTTATTTGGAGAGGGAAGCCACCAAGGGTTAGTAAATCTTTATTGCAGAAATGTAAACTTAGTGGAGGTCTTGCATTACCCAATTTTCAATTCTATTACTGGGCTGCACACATCCATAAACTTTGTTACTGGGTTCAATCTCCTGGATCTTCTTGGTCTAAATTGAAATTATCTTCTTGTAGTGAATCATTTTTACCTGCTCTGCTTTACTCCCCTTTACCTACAAAACATTCACTATATACTAATAACCCTGTTGTCCTCAACACACTTATGACTTGGTATCAATTTAGACGACATTTTAAATTTGTAGGTGCATCCTCTTTGTGTCCTTTAGTCAACAACCATCTATTTCCCCATCGTGTTTGGACTCCTCATTTTCAGTGTGGTATGACAAGGGTATTAAACAAGTTAGAAATTTGTATTCTGATGGTGTGTTTGATAGCTTTGCCAATTTGGCATACACTTACGATCTCCCCTTGACACATTTCTTTCGGTACTTTCAAATATGGAACTTTATTTCTAGATGTTTTCATGATTTCCCTTCTGCTCCTCCTGAACAGGCTTGGGAAGACCTGTTTTCAAATAACCCACATCAGAGAGGAATGATTTCTAAGATTTATGATTTTATTTTGACGCTAGGGTCGAGTAACAAAATTAGGAAAGTGTGGGAAACGGAATTAGGAGTACAAATAAGTGAGGAGTGTTGGGAACATACTATAGGAAGGGTACAGACTACCATTTCTTGTGCTCGTCTTGGACTTATACAGTTCAAAGTTTTAAATAGAGTCCATCTGTCCAAGTCGCGATTGTCTGTGATGTATCCGAATGTAGAGGATAAGTGTGATAAATGCCATGGCTCTCCCTGTCATCTTGGCCATATGTTTTTCTTCTGCCCTGAACTCCATGGTTTTTTAGTAGATTTAAAGCCTTGTCCATTGATTGCGATATTTGGGATTCCTCAAGCTTTAATTCCTTTGAGCGCGATACAAAAGGATGCTTTCACATCCCTTATAGCAAGACGTTCCCTACTGTTACATTGGAAGTCTGCTAAATACCCATCTATCTCCCAGTGGATAAAGGACGTGATGTTTTTTCTGAAACTCAAGAAAATAAGATATGCGATGAATGGTTGTACAGATAAGTTTTTTCATAAATGGCATCCCTTTATTGCATGTTTTATGGAGTTACAGTCACTTCCCACTTAAAGGTTGGTACCTGTTGCTGAATTTTATAATATCTTTATAACCAGTGACAGTTAATGGGTAGCCATGATGAGCTGGAGGGGTGGATTGTGGGTTCAATTTTGTTTTCCTTTGTATAAAAATAAAAAAAACCTGTAAATATTTACTGCTGTTGCTCAATTTGTTTTTATTTTTGGGAAATGGTGGGGAGGACAGAACAGAAAAAGCGATTTAGATAGGCTTAGCAGAAATGTTCAACAGAAATGTTTAGCAGAAAGGTTATTAGAAAGTTATCAGAAATTGTCTTGTTTTAGACAAATAAATAAAAAAATTACTTTTTTTTTTATCCTGTTTGTCATGACATTACTTTGGTTGAATGTATTGGTGTAATTGATCCTACTCTTTCCACACCTTTCCCACACTGGTTTTGATTCAAGAGAGATTTTCAGCCCATATGTTTCTTACAGTATATTTATCACACAGAAACATTACAGGGAGGGGCAGGCTATAAATGTACGTTAAACATGCATTACTTTACAGAGTGTTCTCTCTCTCTCTCACTCACTTACACACATACACACACTAACACCCAGCATAAACAAGATGTATTACCTCCACCAATAACAAGTATTCAAAATATACTGAATGACAGAGTTGCAATATAAAACAGGAGGAGCAATCAGTGACAAACTGAAGGGTTCTTATAAAAAGGATAAGAATTGATCTATCTGGCACCACGAATTTTCTTCCGTTCTCCCTTCACTGTAGAGCAGAATGTGAATAATGCAGTGCTCTGCATATGGTAGTGATGAGGGGTTACAAAACACAGCAAAGCACTTAGCTGCTTGATAAAATCTGACTCATGCTAGCAGAAAATACAGTCTAGCCCAAAGCCTATGCAAAGTGTCTGATGAATCGGCTGCAACAAAAGGATGTGGTGACTAAAATGAATGATGTGTGGAACTCACAGTACTCAAGTTTGGAGCTGGGCGTGAAACCATCACAGACTGAATCAGCAGTTCTGACTGTGGCTTTACAGGATCAGCATGTGAGTATGTGTGACAGGTGCATTATTTTATGTTAGAATGTTTAGTGAATGTGTCTTTTTATATGCAAACATACAGTACGTTAAACATTTAAACATGTTCTTTGTCGCTCTGATCCTCCTAATGCTTCATTTAATAATCATTTCCAGACACACTGCAGCCTGGCAACACATTTCCCCTGGTGCTAAAACACACACATACACACTTGACCGTGGCTATCTAAATGACAGCTACCTAGTCTAGCTACTGTCTAGACTTTATTCTAATTTCACTCTTTGTGCTGACCCTGTGCATTATAGAGTTCTACTGTAATCTCAGAGCAGCCAGGTCTCAACCTAGACCTATTTAAATTGTGTATCGTAAAGAGAGTCATGAAGGATAGTTCTCATCCGATTGTTCATGCTGGATGTTGGCCAGAGCATGAGCTCATTGACTCTTTCAGCTTTTTCAGGCTACATCTCATCCAATCACTGTTAAATGTCTATGTGGAGCTAATGCCTCTTGAGGGCCCTGTAAAATCAGTCAGCCTCAAAACCCTTGTTAGCATAAAGATCATTGTTATAATGACAGCAAGAGTATCGCTTTGAACAGGCTCAGATAATAAAGGTTATATAAGCGGAAAGATGCTAGTGGTCCCAATCTGAACCAACCAACCAACCCCAACACCTCAATGTCTTCATTGGTATCATGTGACAAAAAAGCTGGGGCATTATGGAACCATATTTGGTCCCCCACAAAGATTTAAAAACATGCCCTTCCACCACACACACACACACACACGAAAACAAAATACAGTTTTTAAGATATCTGTCATTATCTGTCCTGGGAGCATTGAAATTTGTGTATTATAAAAATGACACCCCACAGATTTTAATTCTATAAATTAAGTTTACTCTATGACAAAATAACCACGCCCAGTTTTTGGGGTCTGCTAGGATATAACATTTTATGGCAAGGCACCAAAATAAATTCCTTATAATATGTGCATTGATACACCCACACTGCATGTTGTAAACAGGCATTTATGTGGCCTGTTACTATTTGGCTGACATGACATTTTTATTATTTTTCACATTGTGACTTTAATCATTATTGTGAAGTGCCTGTAAAATGCACAGCTTTATCCCTTCTGTCCACTAATTGGGTGCTCACAATTAAAAGCAGTGCTGTTGCTGGGTGGCTCCTTGAATTTGACCTTATTTGCAATGTTTTAGCAGCACCTGTCCTGCTGTGATGTGCGATAAAAATGTGAATAAAAAAAGAGAGTGAGAGGGGGATGGGGGAAGAGCGAGAGAGAACCTTCAAAACCTGTGGCCAAAGGCATTTTGTCGCATGTAGCATCCTGCCAGCTCAGTCCCTGTGCCCATTTGTCAACGGATATGTCCAATCGCTCACTGCCAGTCAGGCAAATCAGCACCTTGTCACTTTGGAAATGACAATTTGAGTCCCAGTCAAACTCGGCAGCCCTGTGCAAGTCTTCACTTGACAGGCTCTGTCTCAAAACCAGTGGCAGCTAGAAGAAAAAAATGGAAATAATAATAAAGCTCAGGCAATTTGGTCATGCAGGCAGCCTCTGACAGTCTATTAGAGTATAAAATTGTGAAGATTGGCTTTGTGATGGAAAGACGGTGGCTAACATCCTCTAAGTGGAATCAGAGGTGTATTGCACATCTCTGCCCTGTAGTGTGTGTGACAGGCCTGTGCCCTGGACAATCTTCTGACATCCACACCAGTTCCTAAATTAGTGCAACACTGACAAGGAGACATAGATGCAGGTCTTCAGACTTAGTACTCCACATTTCTTGAACGCATGAGCACATATGTCCACACACCACCACATACATGCCGATTACATGCATGTGTACACAGAGATGTGCCATGCTCTGTGAGTAAAATATATAATTTGGTGGTTTATTTATTTATTTATTTAATTGTAATTGTTTCTATATGTTTAAAACAATGGCTTTGTTATGCTGGAGGGGCCATTTTGCTGGCATGGTTTAGCTCAATCAATACAAAATCAATACAAAGTTCTTATGGCTGATCATCTTTTTCCTATAATTAAATATTTATATCATGATGGGAGTGGTCTCTTCCAGGATGATCCTGCCCCCAACTACATGGCACATGATACACTGAATGGGTTGGACAAAAAAAAAAAAAAAATTATGCTAATCATATGCCATGGCCTTTCAAATATGAGAGATTTTGGAGCAACACGTTAGAGAGCACTCTCCTTCACCAAATCTTATCAAAACACCAAGTGAGGCAATATTGTTTGAAAGATTTGTATTCATCCATTCAGTACATTTCCAGAGACTTCAATGTGTTGGTGTACAATTTGTCTGAGTGTGGTTTGGTGAAGTCCAAACACTTTAGAGATAGTTTTGTAACCTTTTCCAGCCTGACATGCATCAGAAATCTCCTTTGTTCATGCCATGATACACTTACACAAACATGTGTTTTGAAGATCAGACTTTGATAGATCCCTGTTCTTTAACTAAAACAGGGCACTCACACCTGATCGTCATCCCATTGATTGAAAACACCTGACTCTATTTTCACTTTCAAATTAACTGCTACTCCTAGAGGATCTCATACTTTTGCACTTCGCAGATATGTAATTTTGGATATTTTTACTCAATAATTAAATGACCAAGTATAATCTGTTTTTCTCATTTGTTAAATTGGGTTGTCTTTGTCTACTTTTAGGACTTGTGTGCAAATCTGATGATGTTTTAGGTTTTATTTATGCAGATATATTGAAAATTCTAAAGGGTTCACAAACCAAGCACAACTGCATACCAATGACATGAGGACATTTTGGGACTGTGATATTCAGGAAAACATGCATTGATTGCTATAATAGTCATAATTTGGGAGTTTAACAATGGGTTTGTGAGGAACTGGTTGTACTGATTTGGACAGAATTGAACTGATTATATGAAAAAGTTGGAACAGGGGCAATTTAGGACTAATAGCGATGTGACAAGTTGAAATAAGAAGGTGATGTGAAACAGGTGAGGCAATCGTCTAATCATAGTATATAAGGAGCCTCCAAAAAAGGCCTAATCCTTCAAGAGGAAGGATGGGTCGAAGCTCGAAAATCTACCAACACATGCATCAGTGAATAATCCAACACTTTGAGAACAACATTCCCCAAAGACAAACCGGTAGGATTTTAGGCATTTCACGTTCTACAATGCACAAATAATTAAAAGATTCAAGAAATCTGGTCAAATCTTGGTGCATAAAGGGCAAGGCTGAAAACCACTTCTGAATGTGTGTGATCTCTGAGCCCTCAGACATCACTGTCTTAAAAACTGTCATGGGTTTGTAATGGATATCCTGACATGGGCTCGGGAATACTTTGGTAAACCTTTGTCAGTAAACACCATTCACCGCTGCATCCACAGATACAAGTTAAGGCTTTACTATGCAAAGCAGAAGCCATACATCAACATTGTCCAGAAGCTCCACCGACTTTTCTGGGCTTGGTCTCATCGGAGATGAACAGTAGAACAGTGGAATCGTGTTCTCCGGGACAAAGAGGAAAAGGACCATCCAAGCTGTTATCAGTGTCAGATACAAAAGCCAGCATCGGTCATGGAATGGGGAACTTGCACATCTGTGAGGGCATCATTCATGCAGAAAGATATGTACACATTTTGGAGCAACTTGTGCTGCAATGCAGTCGTCTTTTCCAGGGATGTCCCTGCATTTTCCAGCAGGACAACATCTGCCTGGATTACAAGCACATGGTTGTGTAAGCAGAGAGTGCGGGTGCTAGCATGGCCTGTCTTCAGTCCTGCAGCAAAAATAAGGCAACGAAGGCCCTGTACAGGTGCACAGCCAAAGAAATGCAAAATGGATGAATGGGGGAAAATTCCACTTGCTAAACTTAACCAACTGGTATCTCAAATGCTTAATAAGTGTTATTAAAAGAAAAGGTGATTTTACACAATGGTAAACAGTCAACTGTCAATTTTTTTTGGAGTGGGTTGCCGTCATTAGATTTGAAATGAGTGTATATTTTCAAAAATAAATTAAATTAGCAAAGTAAAACATCAAATAATGTGTTAATAATGTGTTTTCAATATAATACTGGGTGAATTGAATTTTCAAATGACTTTGTTTGTTTGGTTTTTTTGCATCTTCCATGCTGTCCCAACTTTTTCAGAATTTGGGTTGTATTTTATATTGCATACTGGTCACTATGGGTGAATTTGAATAGCCACCATCTTGTTCATCAAACAGACTTTGTGCACAAAGCAAACAATAGTTAGAATATGCGTGGCATGTAATATGTAATAAATTAGGATCAAAAGTCTGCTTCAATATCTTACAATTTAACATTTTTTTTTCTTTTAACAGGGTTCTGTAAAGGTGTATAACCGGTAAGAATGTATCTAGCAGTTGCTCTGAACATAAATGGCTTTACAAATCCCCCAGGCTTTCAACTGGATGAGATAAACGAGCACACTGCTTTTCTGTGAAAAGCATCAAGTTGGCCAGCAATATGTCATCAAAATCTTTTAGAGCCTCTTTTTTCTAATGCAATGACAAAAAAAAGATCAATGTTTCTTTGCAGCCACCATTACTGATCAGAGTTATCTCATAAACCTTTGAGACGTATTATTGATTAGCAGTTAATTAGCATTAGTTATTGTCTTAGGGCATTCTGTACCATCGATCCCACTTCATTCTATTGTTGCTACTGTATTAGGGTCGCAGGACCTACCTCATCCAATCTTTAGCTTAATGTAATGCTCTTGATGTCCAAATTAAATGGCCACATACCAAACGACTATCAATGCAATGCTATACTGTATGTATATGAATAATACCATGCTGAATTGATTTTCATTTTGTGAGCTGCTGGCCAGAGTGTCATCCATTTTAAATCAAATTACTATACTGCATTGGGTGTCCTTGGGTATTTGAAGCTTTTTTAACAATAAATCAATCTTGTCATTAATCACCAGGATGAAAGTGACATAATCTATAGCAAGTAGCTTTTGAAGGACACTAAAGTTAGCAGTAATTAATTCTGTGTACTGAGATTATATTCTAAGGTGTTTAATGATGTTAAATAATTTTGAAACCTGAGATCATTTCCTATATCAGATACATAATACATAATAATGTTTAACTTACTCTTTTTGATTACACTGTATTGAAAATTCTATAATAAAGCCAAACCAAACTATACTTTTCACTGAAATGAATAAGGACTCAGGCTTAAACCATTGCCTATACCTGTAGATGAAAATCAGCACAGCATTACAGTATGAATTACATTCAGTCATCTTCAATAACCACTTTATCCTGGACAGGGCCGTGGTGGATCTGGAATCTATCCCAGGAACAAATTGGCATTCTTCCTCAGGGTATCATACACACACAAACGCGTGCACACACGCACACTCACACGCACACACACACACACACACACACCACACACATGCACACACATGCACACACATCCTTTCACACTTGGGGACAGTCTAGAGTGGGAGAACCCAGAGGAAACCCACAGGGGCACAGAGAGAGCATGCAAAACTCCCACAGAGCTCAGGAGCTCAGGATTGAACCAGGAACCCTGGAGCTATGGGTTGACATAACCACCCACTTTCTATGCACCACAGTGAGCTTTTATGACTTTGACCTCTTCCATTCTTGAATGTAGATGGAAAAAATCCCCTAGAAATGCACTAGTGCCTGAAGTCACTGGTTCTCTGGGGCAGTGCCAGCCATCCAATAATTTTTTTCTTATTCTATATCTTTACACATTGCACCAGGATTTATATTCTGAATTTTGCTGCAGCAAAACCCCAAGTGAATAAATGCAAGAAAGCTTGCAGTTTTGTCTAAGGTTGAAGACAGACCCCTGAGATCGCCCTACCCTTCCAACACAAAGGCAATAAGAACTAAACTTGTGAAGAATGCAAAGTTGCTCTCAGATGGCTCAAATGATGTCACGGGAAATGCTTTTGCATAGGTTTCTTATCCACTCTAATATTTAGCAGCATGTTTGACCTCCTACAGGAACTAGGAGCTACAGGAATATTCTCTTTATTAATGAATCCTTATCATTTGACTTTCATTATATTTAAATAAGGTACCTACCATTGCAAGAACAAAATAAATCACACATAAATATTTTACTATGTGTTTGCTGACTTGCTGACTGCAGTTGTGGATAGTCTTTCTACTGTATCTACACACTTACAAACACCCCCTGCCCATACAGACCATGGTTTTGAAAGTCAGTTGCTCAAGGCAAGGTTTTCCCAAATCAAGAGAAGGCAAGTTCATAATACTGGATCAACAATCTGTCATGTTATCTTGTTCTTTTGTCCTTTAAATCCAATTTTAATTATCACATTAACGTTGCAGTAGATTCTTCTCTGTTGTTAAACCGAGGATGGTAGAATTGTTGGACATAATATTATAGCTTGATATTTGTCTCTTTTTTTTCATTGTAACTTAATTGGCAAATAATTAACAAAAATTCTTTGTACTGTATGTGTAGCATTAAATGCAGACAAATCCTGTCTGATTCTCGGGAGTCTTCTGCTTTTAACATATTGAGCATCCATAACAGTAAAATCTACTGAGGTGTGAAGTTTGAGCATTTCATCCAAAATGAAATCTATAGCAATGCAAAATGGCTGTCAGGGCCTGTTGTTTGTTCATCAGCTAAATTGGTTGTTACAGGAAATGAATGATGGGATGGGCATGTTGACTTGGCACCAGTTTACTTCCTGGGATTGATGCCTTCAGTCATTCCCAATTTCATTAACTTTTGACTTCTCTCTCTCTCTCTCTCTTCTCTCTCTCTCTCTCTCTCTCTCTCTCTCTCTCTTTCTCTCTCTCTCTCTCTCTCCCATCTCATTGGAATTTTCATTTATTTATGTACATTTATCATAGAACATTCATTCAGGTGAATTTATCATACAAAGATTGTGCATGGTAATCACTGTTCAGAACAACAACTACTTACCAGAAATGTTCTTAGATGCAACGTTACTATCAAGCCAACCAATATTATTCAGGCAAACATTAAATATCAAAAAGCCACCATACACGGTGTGTGCTGTGGTCTCCAAAAAATCATGCCATTATCTAAAATATTATACTTCATCATATTACATTATAACAGCTTCACAGGATTGTAATTTGCACCCACATTATTAAAATATTCATAAATAACCAATGACATTGAGATGGACAATTGTCTGTTTTTATTCCATTCAACTGCCCTCTAGATTTACGCATTTAAACTTCCACTAACATTTTGCCTAAATGTAGATTTTACATGACACGCACACACACACACATAAACTTTTCATGACAATCTGCATGAAACTACAGAAACATAAACACTTAACAAAAGGCTTATAAAAGAGTGCCAAATTAATATAATACCCAAATCAGATGGGGATTTTTGATGATACGTATAAGGTTGTTTTACAGTATGACATTCTGGGCATTCTGGGTTAACTTACATTAGGATGTAGAGTTAGACAACAGACTGTATAGCTTAGTGTCCTTCTGATAAGCCATATACATATCAAATGACTTGTTATTATGGTGTCAAGTCCTGTACACAAACTGTGATCATCAATGTATACATATGACATCAAAAACAAATTATATTAGAGAGTATGCCATTTAGGTCATTTAATAATAAGCATATATTACCAGTCTTTTGTTTGAATGGCAGACTTTTAGGTTATGTAGCTCAATGCTACATATCTGTCATTATGGTGTGCTGGTAGTATCGTATGCAGTCATAAAAATCTTATAGACAGAAATAAGAAACAATTTAATTAATGGGAAGAGGAAATAGACATAACATTCTACAGGCTGTCACAGCTTTAAAAGCCTTTGCTATTTAACTGTGCTATATAGCAGTTTCTCATGTCAGTGTTATTAGCACCAAGAGCCAAGTTCAGGGGCATTTTACAGAAGCATCACTGGAAGCCTTTGTTCAGTTTTCTAATTAAGCTCAATTGGCAAGCTTACACATTACCATTATTATGTGACTCCAGACAAACCAGAAGTTCATTGAGCTACAAAATCAATTGTCCTGATATTCCTCTACCAGAAAGTGTTATTAAATAGCCTTATTTCAATAAAAATCCATCACTTAACATAAGTGTTACATCCACTTGATATTAAAATTGATGATAAGTCTTTATGTCAGCTGACACCTACTGGAATAAACCATGTAAACCTAATTAGCTCACCTAATCCATATCACAGATATAGAACAGATTTTTCTCAGGTAAATTACATTATTTTTTATTACTATTATCCATCCATCCATCTTCTACCGCTTACTCCTTTTCAGGGTCACAGGGAACCTGGAGCCTATCTCAGGGAGCATTGGGCACAAGGCAGGGTACACCCGGAACAGGGTGCCAGTTCATCGCAGGGCACAATCACATACAGTCATGGACAAAATTATTGGCACCCCTGGAACTTTTCCAGAAAATGCACCATTTCTCCCAGAAAAGTGTTGCAATGACAAATGTTTTGGTATACACATGTTTATTACCTTTAAGTGCATTGGAACAGCACAAAAAAGCAGAAGAAAAAAGGCAAATTTGACATCATTTTACACAAAACTCAAAAATTAGGTCAGACAAAATTGTTGGCAACTTAATATTTGGTTGTACACCCTTTGGAGAAAATAACTGAAACCAATCGCTTCCGATAACCATCAACAAGCTTCCTACACTTCTCAACTGGAATTTTGGACCACTCTTCTTTTGAAAACTGCTCCAGGTCTCTCAGATTTGAAGGGTGCCTTCTCGCAACAGCAATTTTGAGATCTCTCCATAGGTGTTCTAAGGGATTTAGATCCGGACTCATTGATGGCCACTTCAGAATTCTCCAGCGCTTTGTCTCCAACCATTTCTGGGTGCTTTTTGAGGTATGTTTCGGGTCATTGTCCTGCTGAAACACCCATGACCTCTGACGCAGACCCAACTTTCTGACACTAGGCCCTACATTATGGGCCAAAATATTTTGATAGTCTCCAGCTTTCATGATTCCTTGCACACAGTCAATGCACCCACTGCCAGAGGCAGCAAAACAACCCCAAAACATCCTTGAACCTCCACCATGTTTGACTGTAGGTACTGTGTTCTTTTCTTTGTAGGCCTCTTTCCATTTTCTGTAAACAGTAGAATGTCAAAAAACTCTACCTTAGTCTCATCTGTCCACAAAACTGTTCTCCCAAAAGGATTGAGGTTGACATTTTTGCAAGCTGCAGTCTGGCTTTTTTATGCCTCTGTGTCAGAAGTGGGGTTCTCCTCGGTCTCCTGCCATAGCGCTTCTTCTCATACAGATGACGACGTATAGTTCGAGCTGACACTGATGCACCCTGAGTCTGCAGGACAGCCTGAATTTGCGTGGAAGTTGACTGAGGTTGTTTATCCACCATTCGAACTATCCCGCGTTGCATTCTTTCATCAATTTTTCTCTTCTGTCCACGTCCAGGGAGATTTGCCACAGTTCCATGGGTTATAAACTTCTTGATTATATTGCGCACTTTGGACAAAGGAACTTTAAGATTTCTGGAGATTGACTTGTAACCTTGAGATTGTTGATATTTTTCCACAATTTTGCTTCTGAAGTCCTCAGACAATTCTCGGCTCTTCTTTCTCTTCTCCATGCTTGGTGTGGCACACACAGGCACACAACACAAAGGTTGAGCCAACTTTTATACACTCTAACTGGCATCAGTTTCGATTTCTATATTGCCAGCACCTGTTACTTACCACAGGTGAGTTTAAATGAACATCACATGATTGAAATGAAATTATTTACCCACGGTTTTAATAGGGTGCCAATGATTTTGTCCAGTCCATTTTGGGAGTTTTGTGTAAAATGATGTCAAATTTGCCTTTTTCTTCTGCTTTTTTGTGCTGTTCTAATGCAAGGTAATAAACATGTGTATACCAAAACATTTGTCTTTGCAACACTTTTCTGGGAGAAATGGTGCATTTTCTGGAAAAGTTCCAGGGGTGCCAATAATTTTTTCCATGACTGTACACACTCATTCATACACTACGGACACTTTAGACACGCCAATAAGCCTACCATACATGTCTTTGGACTTGGGGAGGAAACCCCCACAGCACGGGGAGAACATGAAAACTCTGCACTCCGGCGGGA
The DNA here is from genome assembly GCA_012411365.1 of Ameiurus melas. Taxonomy (NCBI): domain Eukaryota; kingdom Metazoa; phylum Chordata; class Actinopteri; order Siluriformes; family Ictaluridae; genus Ameiurus; species Ameiurus melas. The sequence goes on from CM022759.1 coordinate 22,781,986, forward strand.
ATCAAACCCCGGACTCTGGAGGTGTAAGGCGAACGTGCTAACTACTAAGCAACCGTGCGCCCATATTAATATATTTTTTTATTAAAAATAAGCTCATTGTAACAATCAGGAGAACCTTGATACATACATTTCAAAGGCTTAGAAAACAAAATTAACATAATTATCAAAGCAGAAATGGCTGGGCTAAAAACTGTTAATAAGAAACAGAGCAGATCATTTCACCTCCAAGTTTTTGCATTACTTCATAGTTAAATATTATGGTCTATTTTCAGTCATATTATCATTTCACTTAAGAATGTTTCACCTCAGATATTAATGTAATATACACCAATCAGCCATAATATTAAAACCATCTCTTCACGCACCCGGCCATCCACATGATGTAAAAGAAAATGTTGGGGTTTGTAACCCTGTTCCCTAAGAAGGGAACGAGACATTGCATTTAGCATAACAGTATGGGAGCGCCTTTCGCGCATGACCGGTATCTGAAACTTGTGCAAAATCATGCCTCTACTTATAGGCCTGCCATGATCAGGTGGCGTGGCGATTACACGCGGCGCATGATATATATATGGCACCTGTGAACCACGCCGCCAGACTCTATTATCTGAAGCGAAGACGCGATTCACAGGCCTGCCCTGGTATGACAATGCTATGCAAAGTCTCGTTCCCTTCTCAGGGAACAGGGTTACATGCGAAACCCCAACGTTCCCTTTCAAAAGAAACTTTGATGTTGCATTTAGCATAACAGTATGGGAACGGGAATACCCACTCCGTCATACCGAGGGTACGGCCTGTTCAAAAATACCCAAGCCCGAGGGTCACTGCAAGACACTCGAGCCCGGGATGGAATGAATATCCAGGCTGTAATAATGAATGAATGTGTGTGGCGTAGACCACCCTGCAGCCGCACACACATCCTGCAAGGATACCCCTTTGGACAAAACCTTCGAGGAGGCGACCGCCCTAGTGGAATAAGCTCTTACGCCCAGAGGCGTGGCAACTCGTAAGCCATAGAGATTGCTTCTACTATCCAAGTAGATATGCACTGCTTTGACACAGCATTACCTTTACTGTCGCCACCAAAGCAGAGCAGCAGCTGCTCCGACTTACGACACTGGCCGGAGCGGTGGACGTAAGTACAGAGGGCCCTTACTGGACACAGCAGGTGCATCCTCTCTTGTTCCAGTATGAGAAACGGAGGAGGGCAGAAGGCCTGCAACAGCACAGGGTGGGCAGCCGATGTAGGCACTTTAGGAATATAATCCGGCCTAAGATACAGGAAGGCCTTGGCTAGTCCAGGGGCGAAGTCAAGGGAGGAGGGGGCAACAGAGAGAGCTTGTAGATCTCCCACTCACTTGAGAGATGTCAGGGACAGTAGAAGAGCTTCCTTTAGAGTCAGAAGCTTCTCAGAGGCTGACTCTAAGGGCTCAAACGTGCCCCTGACAGACCTTCCAAGACCACAGCAAGGTCCCAGGAAGGTATGTCAGGGGCTGCAGATGGGCCTCAGCCATCTGACACCACGCATAAACCTCGAAGTTAGAGGATGCTGCCCCACAGAGGCTCCATCAACAGGGGCGTGGCTGGCCGAAGCGGCAGCCACATAAACCCTGATTGTAGAAGGAGCCAACCCTGCTGAGAAACGTTCTTGTAGGATCTCCAGGACTGTAGCTATTGCACAATTCACTGGGTCCAACTGACGTTCCTCACAACACAAGACAAAAAGCAGCCACTTGAGAGCATACAATTTCCTTGTGGATGGTGCTCTAGCGTTTAATCCTCCCAGAGGATTAGTTGTGCCTGCCTGAACAGGGGGCGTGAACGTAACCCTCCCTGGTGGTTTATATATGAGACCACAGCTGTGTTGTCTGACACAACTAGCACACTGTGACCTCACAACTGAAGGAGAAAGATTTTCAGTGCTAGGAATACGGCCTGCATCTCTAGGCGATTTCTATGCCACTTCAGATGAGGGCCACTCCGAAGACAGTGAGCTGGACAGCCATTTAAGACTGTGCCCCAGCCCGTGAGGGACACATCTGTCATTACCGTCTTGCAGTAATTGGACGCCCCTAGAATGTTACCCGAGGCTAGGAACTGCGGGCACCTCCAAATACTCAGAGCACGTAGGCATCGCCACATGACTCTGATAACTCTCAGAGGTTTCATCCTCGGATCACTGAAACCACTGAAACAGTCTCATGTGCAATAGGCCCAACAGTATGATGTTGGCTGCTGCTGCCATAAGGCCCAACAGCCTCTCGTAAAGGCTGGAGGGGAAGAACTTGCTTTATCTTGCTCAAAGTTGATAGGATTGATTGTATGCTTGTTGGGGATAGAAACGCTCTCATCGTAGTAAAATCCCATATAACCCCTAGAAATGTTGTCCTCTGCACTGGAGAAAGCATATTTTTCTTGAGGCTCAACCTGAGCCCCAAGCTCCTCATGTGGGCGAGAACAACATCTTGTTGTTGAACCGCCTGTTCCCTGGATCGTGCTAGAATTAAACAGTCGTCCAGGTAGTTTAGTACACGGATGCCCCGGAGTCGCAAGGGAGCCAGAGCAGCATCCATGCACTTTGAAAGGGGATAAATTTAGCGCAAAGGGAAGAACCAGAAATTGGTATGTCTTTTCTCCAAACACAAACCTCAGGAACTTCCTGTGACTGGGCGATATTCCTATGTGGAAATATGCGTCTTTCAGATCTATCGTCACAAACCAGTCCTCGGACTGAATCTGCGGCACGATAAGTTTGAGCGTCAGCATCTTGAACCTGTATGTCTGAAGAGTACGGTTCAGATGACGCAGATCCAAAATTGGCCGCATACTCCCATCTTTTTTGCAGACCAGGAAATAACGGCTGTAAAAATCTCCCTCCCTTAGGGAACGGGGTACATGTTCTATGGCCCCTTTGTCCAAAAGGGAACATATTTCCTGCACTAAAATTGGGCTCTGCTCTGTGCTGACAACTGTGGTGAGCACAACTCTGAATCGGGGGGGTCGAGCTCTGAACCACATTTCATTGGAGGGAAAGCATCAGATTTCCATCGCCCTGTGACAGCTCGCTGACCAGAGAAGACTGGAAACATGGAATGGCCTCGGCAGGCCTACAGCAGCACTGGGGGCTGGTTGCCCTAGCAGCCTCATGTCCCCTGATATGTCCCTCCGTGACCCATCAGGACCGTTCCTTCCTTACTGGTCGCCCTGGCTTTCTGCGGGGGGATGCGGGCGACCACACTTGTCTTCTGTGTCTCCCTCGCACCAGCACTGGCCCGGGCTCCACTCATGGAGGCATGTGCGAACTCAACGTGATATTAAAGGAACTGGCTGAACGCCGCTGTTTGCTGTTTTGCGTCACGAAACCTGTCGGCGATGGCATTGACTGCACCGCCAAACAGGCCGCAATGTTTAACAGGGGTGTTCAGCAAGGAGATATTATCTTTGTCCCCCATGCATGACAGGTTGAGCCATAGGTGCCTCTCTGCCACAACCAGGCTACCCATTGAACGGCCGATATGACGAGCCGTTTGTTTGGTTGCCCGAATAGATAAATGTGTGGCGCAGCGCAGCTCTGCCACTGCCTCTGGCCCAATTCCCTCACCAGTATCCAGCTCACTCAGCAGGTCTGCTTGGTAGGCCTGCAACACTGCCATTGTATGCAGGGACCCACAAGCAAGACCCGCTACCGCATAGGCTTTGCCCACCAACCCCGAAGTGGCTTTACATAGCTATGACGGTAAAGTTGGTCTCCCTAAATTACCTGCCGTTGATGGAGAGAGGTGGCTCGCAAGCATCTCCTCCACCTTTCACATCGTCACATAGCCCTGCTGCTCACTCCCCATGATGGGTGAGTAATCAGACTTTGTGGGGTTATAAACACAGCTAGTGTATGGATTTCTCCAGAAGCGTGATATCTCATCAGTTTTCTGCGGTGTGAGGGAGCTTTGTGTTTATTTTTACTGGAGAGGAAGCGCTCATCCAGCCTGCTATGAGCCACTTCCTCTTCCCTGGGCCAGTCTAGATTCAACTTCTGAACCACCCTAGTGATCACCTCAAGCAGCTCTTTATATGAATAAGAGCTGCTGTCGGTTTTTGGTGCAATGGCACCTCTACCAACTCCTCGGATTCAGCGCGGGTATTTTGGTTTTCCATAGGGGAAGGAAGGGTCGCAACGCGAGCTCTAAAGTCAGGCGGAGAGCCGGACCCAGAAGACAGGGCAAGAGATAGAGCCGCGCTTGTCTCTGGCTCCTCTTCCCTATCCATACAAGAACCCCAGGACCTGAGACGGCTGGCTGCCTCAGCAGCGGCCGGCCCAGATCCGCAGGGCTCTGAAACCCAACTCCCTTCGGATGAGAAGAGAGCGAACCGAGAGCGTAGTTGCCTAATCGTGAAACGTTCACAATGCTGACAGTCAGAAACCCTCGAGGGCTGCAGTAGCATGTTCTACGCCAAAACACTTCACCCAGAAAGCTTGTCCGTCTCCTCCCGTGATGAAATGGGAGCAAGGCTTAACACACTTTCTGAATTCTCCCTCACTCATTCTTTCGATCTCTTTTCTTTTCTTTTCTTTTCTTTTCTTAAAAAAGGGATAGAAAAGTTGAGAGATATTGAGAAATACAAGCGTTAATGAGTAGAAATGAAGCGTTTCTTTTTCTTTGTCACACAAACCACAGACATGTAGTCCCGCTGAAGAAAGCTGGCGGTGTGGTTCACAGGTGCCATATATATATATAATGTGACGCACTTAATTGCCACATCACCTGATCATGGCAGGCCTATAAGTAGAGGCATGATTTTACACAAGCTTCAGATTCCGGTCACGCGCGTAAGGCGCTCCCATACTGTTATGCTAAATACAACGTCGAAGTTCCCTTTGAAAGGGAACATGAGTCATCAGACCAGGCCACCATCTTCCATTGCTCTATGGTTCTGTTCATATGTTTATGTCCACATTGTAGGCACTTTCAGTGGTGTGCAGGGGATAGCATGGCCACTCTAACTAGTCTTCAGCATTGCAGCCTTATATGCAACAAGCTGTGATGCATGGTGTGTTCTGACACCTTTCTATCATAGCCAGCATTAACATTTTCAGCAATTTGTGCTACAGTAGCTTTTCTGTGGGATTGGAGCAGATTGTCCTTCTTTGGACAAGTTTTGGTAGATACTAACCACTGCATAAAAGGAACATCACACACCTGCTGTTTTGAAGATGCACTGACCAAGTTGTCTAGCCATCACAATTTTGCCCTTGGCCCTTGCAGCACATCAACTTCAAGAACTGGCTTTTCACTTGCTACCTAATATATCCCACCCCTTGACAGGTGCTATTGTAACAAGATAATCAATGTTATTCATGTTACCTGTCTAAGGATTTTAATGTTATGGCTGATCAGTGTAAGGCATTTGTTGAAAGAAAGAAAGAAAGAAAGAAAGAAAGAAAGAAAAAAAGAAAGAAACTAACACACAAAAAAACAAAGAGAGAAAGTAAAATGGGAGATGCACTCATAGGCACCTTTATCAACATACGCCATTTAATTACTGGAAAAACATTTCTTTGGCATCTCCTTGGTGTTTCCTAAGTGATCATAAAGCTGATAATTGAATATTTTCTAAAATTACCCAGTTGATTTTACAGACGCATTAAAGAATACAGTGTAAATGTATCTACTCATGCAATGCAATTCTGATAATGACTAAGCATGGATTAAGTCAAATCAAAATAAAGTCTAGCATTCAAATTTTATAAATAGATTACACAGTATTATAAAAAACACATGCAATAATGAATAATGAAATAAGTACATTTGTCACTGAGCGTTTTCCAAAATGTCAGCTCTATCTTTCCAAACATGTTAAATCTTGTTATCACCACATTAGTTGTTAACTTCTCTCCTCATTTTCTTTTCCTGTTTGTTGGTATTTCTTCGGCACCTCTCTATTTGTTTTCTTCATTTACTGGTTTTTCTTTGTCTTGCACTCTCCCAGTGGGAGGAAGAGACACCTTTGAAAACTCCTGAAACGGATCATTTTGAGAACTCTGGAAATAAATGTGTTGAGTTTTCAGGTTCTGGTATAATAAAAATAAAAATGTTGACTATAATCTGACCCACATGTAATTGTATCCATAAGTGAATTACAAATATATAAGCCAATTATGATGAATGCAGTTCATATTTGATCTGAGAAGCTTTAAGCTTAATTGATAGAAACATGGCACAAGGGTAGAAAGCAGAACCAAAAGCACCCTGAGTGAGGATCTTTGGCTACAATTTACCAACAAGCACCATGTATTTATCTAAATCAGATGTTCATTGTTTATTTCTCAATCAGAGGAAACACTGTAGAAAAAAATGTACAGTGCTCTCCACAAATATTGGCACCCTTGGTAAATATGAGCAAAGAAGGCTCTGAAAAATTTGTCTTTATTCTTTAACCTTTTGATCTTTTGTTCAAAAATTTCACAAAAACACTCTCATATATATCAAACAATTACAACCAGAAAAAAGAGATCTGAGAGATCTGAGACCATTCCTCCACACAGAATCTCTCCAGATCCTTCAAATGTCAAGTTCCATGCTGGTGAACTCTCCTCTTCAATTCACCCCACAGGTTTTCTATGGGTTTCAAGTCAGGGGACTGGGATGTCCATGGCAGGATCTTGATTTTGTGGTCAGTAAACCATTTTTGTGTTTTGTTTTTGATGTACGTTTTGGATCATTGTCCTGCGGGAAGATCCAAACACGGACCATTTTAAGCTTTCTGGCAGAGACAGTCAGGTTTTCATTTATTATCTGTCGATATTTGATAGAGTCCATGATGCCATGTATCCTAACAAAATGTCCAAGTCCTCTGGCAGAAAAACATTAAAGAGCCACCACCATATATAACCGTGGACATGAGGTACTTTTCCAGATGGCTACCTCCCTGTGTGCACAAAAACCACCTCTGGTGTTTATTGCAAAAAAAGCTCTATTTTGGTTTCATCTGACCATAGAACCATAGAACCTGATCCTATTTGAAGTTCCAGTAGTGCCTGGCAAACTGAAGATGCTTGAGTTTGTTTCTGAATGAAAGTAGAGGCTTTTTTCTTGAAACCCTTCCAAACCACTTGTGTTGAATTAGGTGACTTCGAATTGTAGTTTTGGAGACTTTCTGATGCATCTAACTTCTGTAATTCTCCAGCTGTGATCCTTGGAGATATTTGGTTACTTGAACCATCCTCTTCACAGTGTGTTGAGACAATATAGAGACAGGTCCAATTCCAGGTTGATTCATAAAATTTCCAGTGGATTGTAACTTCTTAATTATTGCCTTGATGGTAGAAATGGGCATTTTCAATGCTTGTGCTATTTTCTACTGCTTGTGTATATTTCACATATATGTACACACACGCAACATATATATATATATATATATATATATATATATATATATATATATATATATATATATATATATATATATATATATATATATATATAATTATTGATAAATCTGTGTCGGGTTTGCAATTGTTTGATATCCATGAAAATAGAGTACTCAGAAGCTTAAACAATAAAATTTTAAATTTTAATTTTAAAATTTTATACATTTTAAAGCCTTCTTTGCTCAAATTGACCAATTATGCCAATATTATTGGAGGGCACTGTAATTAAATGCTGTATTCATAGGCTATATAAGTCTGCACAAACAGGTACATAGGTGATTTTAAGCTGGCATAGAGACTTTTATATCCTTTGATGTTAGTTTGAATTTGATATGTCACCTGTGTCAAGTGACATAGATTATTTTTGACATAAGGATCTGGGCTGGCTCGCAATAAAATGTCAAAATGTCATGACAACTGAAGCTCAATGCACTTCTCGAAGGCAAAGTCATGTACTGGTAATGATGTGACCTCTGAACTTACCAAGTGAGGTTAATTAGAAAATTTAATAAAGGTTTAACTTCCAGAAGATTTACTGCTGTGCCTCCTGTACTTGCCACTTGGTGGTGATGATTTCAGTAAGTACAACTGTGAAAAGATTTGACAGTAATAATAGAATTATGACGTTACATTAAGTGATTAACTGTTCAGAGGCCTAGGTTCCTTGAACTACAGTCAACTATCATGATAACCTGACATAGGCCAAATGTTAAAACACAATAATATTTCAGGAAATGTCTGTGCCACCTGAACTGGGTGTTACATCAATGATATCAAAATAGGCTAAAGCAGTCTTTATGCAGCCCAGTCTCTCAGAAAAAAATAAACAAACGTTGGCATGCAACTTATTTGCAGCACCTTCTATCAGTTGAATATCAATATTCTGTGAAAAGCATGCACTGCATGTCAACCTATCAAACATTCAGTCAAATGCTCTGTATGTCACATTCTGCACCAGAATGTAATTTAACCATGCCTACCACTATGCTATTTGAATACTCAAGTTTTGAAAATATGCAACTATTTTTGAAATGCAAACACTGGGCTACAAGTGGTGGTGGTAGCTCAGTGATTAAGACATTGAACATTGGACTTCTGATTGGAAGATTCCGAGATCAAATACCAGCACCACCAAGCCGACACTTCTGGGCCCTTGAGCAAGGCCCTTAATCCTCAACTGCTCAGTTGTATAAATGAGATAACTGTAAGTCACTCTGGATAAGGGTGTCTGCCAAATGCCGTAAATGTAGTGTAAAATATTCATTACATATTGATATTATTCAAATTGCATAATGGTAGAGTAGGGCTTGGTTACATTACAGTGGTGAAAAAAGTGGAATACAGAGCATTCAAGTGAACGTTTGATATGTTTTTCTGACTGTGTATAATAGGTCTTTATATATATTTATGTAGGTTAAAATCATTTGTCATAAAATACTCAGAAGAACACTACCCTTAAGTAAAGTAAACATTTATGAGCATAGTGTTGAAACTAGAACAGTGAAATAGTCACAGCATTAGTTATAGTTGCTAGTTGTGGTGATTGTACCTTTATTCTCCAGTCATTATTACGATAATGATCCATTGCTTTGTTGCAGTCAGAAGAACTTCCCATTTAAAAAGAGTCACATTTATTATTACTCTCACCTGATAGTACCTGTTGTATTGGCAACCTAGCTGGAGCTACACAAATGCTTCTGAAGCCACTCACCACTTTTATTACTTGGATGGAAGCATGAAGGCTGAAGGCTGTCTGCTTTCTGTCAAAGATTTCTCCAATCCTAATGAGGCCCGATGGAAAGACATGAGCCTTCAAAACTAGCAGACCTCACAGATTTTTTTTCTCCAACTTTCTCTCTAATCACCCACACTCCCATCCTGAGATGGGAGAAAGGGAACAGAGTGAGCCCTGTGGCCAGCCAGAAACACTACAGAACAAAATCCCAAAGCGAGAATGAGTGTGCATAAGTGCCCTCTGAATAGTCTGACTAATATCACCTCAAGTATCATCTCCACAGTATGCTACTATCTAAATTTTTACAGTGATTTAACAGTCTTGCCAAGTATTGCACAAAATAAAAAATAATTGTAAACATATTAACATGAAAGCACTGTAATATCTTACATAGTATAAAATACAGTAACACGTAATTCAGTACCTTTGCTCATTTGGCTGACGCTTTTGAAAAAAGCAACTTACACTTTATGCAACTGTGCTGAAGGTTAAGAGTCTCCAGGATCTAACCATGCCAGCTAGGATTTGAACCCAGACCTTATAATCTGAAACTCAAAGCTATAACCACTGAGCCATCACAACTAAAACAAATAGCTTACATTTATTCAATCAATTCTACCATTAAATTAGCTTGCACTGAAAGATCGCATTGAATCTAAGTAAGTTAGTTGAGCTAGTTGCAGTGGTTAAGGCTTTGAATTACAAAGCAAAAGGTTGTGTGTTCAAATTCCAGCACTGCTAAACTGCAATGATTGGGTCCTTGAGCAAAACTTTTAACCTTCAGCTTAGTTGTATCCTGCCTCAAGTCACCTTATTTAAAATAATAATTTGATAAAATGATCAAATATACTGGATTATGTTATTGTATATTTTGTATGTTAGATATTATAGTACTTCACTGTAAATACTTTTTTTTTTTACTTTTTTTAAACTATTTTTCCATGATTTATTCATTTTAAGATCAATTCAATTAAAATGTGATTTCTGTAAGTGTCCTTGTTCACTCATGATGTACATGTGTCTGTTCCTTGGATAAGGATGATTTGTCCTTGCTCATGTTTTTCTTCTATTTTAGCCTTGGGCAGTATCTATATGCTCTAGACTCTAGACTAGAGCATGTCCTCTTGCACGTACACATTAGTATAAAAGCTGGCTGTGTCCAACTTTCGTTTAGACTATAGAATTCCTAGGCTGTCCTCATGCATTAAATAAACCATCTATTTTTATTTTAACCTGGCTCTTGGTCTCTTGATTCCTCAGTCAACTTTCTCCTGATGTATCTGCAGTATTTTTCTGGTTGTTCAGAAAGATGTACAGCACATAATTTATTATTATTATTATTAGTGTTGTTGTTGTTTTATAAGTAATCTGTAGTAACAACTGGGTGTGAGCCAGGAGTACACCATACTTGGGATGGCAGTGAATAGTATTTTGCTAAAGACAAAAAAAAACAACTGAAGACGTAGTCCTTAACCGTTTGAGAACAGAAATGTTCATTTGAAATCTCTATTGTTCTATTATGTCTATCATCTCAATTATTATTCTATTATTACTATTACTATTGCTATTATTGAAAAAAAATTGTTCTGTTTAGCCTTATAATTTGTGTTTATATCATTTTAGCCTACTAACTTATCATTGTGTCTTATCACATGGAGCATGGTGGTTAGTACGTTCGCCTAATGCCGCCAGGGTGTGATTCCCGTCGCTGCCCTTTGTTGTGTGGAGTTTGCATGCTGAGTTTGCATCTCCTGGTGCTGCAAGGGTTTTCTCCAGGTACTCTGGTTTCCTCCCTCAGTTCAAAGCTGATTAGCAAAGTTTCCGCAGTGTATGAATGGGTATGTAATTGTGCCCTGCAATGGATTGTCTCCCTGTCCAGGGTGTACCCGGATTGTGCCCGATGCTCCCTGGGACAGGCTTCAGGTTCTCCACAACCCTGTAGGATAAGTGGTATAGAAAATGGATGAATGGATGGACCTCAAATACATCAAAATAGATCAAAATCACATCTAGCATGATTTTATTCAGTTGATTATTTAATATGTACTGTGTAGCACAGGTGCAGCAAGGTACATAAACCTACTACAATTGTGTTCTCAATGTCAAACCTCATTATGTTAAAGTATGCATTGGACCGATAACCAGGCCTGTTTGTTGTTCTGTACTCACAAGAATCAGAGAAATACAGTTCAGCTAACCCAGATTAGAGCCAGGCATTTACCCAGATAACATGTCTATGCACTGTTAAACAGAAAATTTTTCGAACTCTGTTGACAATATGCAACATTGCATTTGGACTTCTTTTTTTTTTTTATAAGAACAATTTCTGGTATATGATTATGGGCTATTTCATAGCTATATGTTGGCACACAGTAAAATTCAATAATCTTGTTTGTGTGGACATATCCTTATCAATACAAATACAGCTGCCGGGTAGCTTTCCAAACCTATATTATATTAATCCTACACACAGCCTCTGCAAAGAGATTTAACCATTTTCTTGCGGTTGAAACACAAGAAATGAAATGTTAACATATTGGTTCTGCTCAGAGCAAACCGATTGATTTTCTCTTCTGTTTCTCAGTCCTGGTTTCAATGCCTATAATAATCATCCAGTTTGAAAGTTAAACCTTAGAAAAATTGTGTTAAGCAAAAAGATCTCACTACTTTCTTAGTTTGTTTCAGTCTTTTGTTGATCTTTTTCCAGCCTGGAAATTAGCACTGCTTTAGCTGAAGCAATGGCATGGCCAATTTCAAGAGATGGTAAGGTAAGGTGAAGGCATAGTGCAAGTGTTGTGTTTTAACTGCAATTGCAATTTGCCTCACAGGCAGCAGAGGGCTCTAGAAATTTCAAACTGCTCCTTTAATATGCACCTGCATTGAATTTCAGATTAAACACTTAAACTTTTCATTACAAAGCTGGAGGTCCACTTTGGAAATACCTAAAACAGCAAGTGGAATATCATTTTCAAAGAATTATGCTTCCTGTCAGCACTAAACTCTGTTACTCGTGCGTGTTTATTAATGTGGACAGCAGCAGAGATGATGAATGTAACATGGCTGCACTAAGACACATGACGTGTCTGCCCTCGCTGGGTCATTAAGAATGCCAGGCTGAGCTGTCTGTCAAAGAAACAGGGGGTCCAATAGTATGGAGTAGTTAGATTTGCTGAGATGATAATACACCGAGTTTTTTATTTAATTTTCTCTGGCCTCATGGAGAAAATTCCCCATGTGACTAATATGTATCATAACTGGAAGAGTTTAGTTTCTTGTACTAGAGATATAGTGTGTAAGATATGGTCCATGATTTTCTGTCTCTTTTGTAAATCTTATGTCCTCTTAATATTTTGATCAGTTATGAGTTACATAATAACTCTAATGGCTTTATGTAGAATCAGCATTATGGTTGTAGTTTAGTCACATGCTTTCCAGGAGATCTCAGGCCTCTGGGTTAGATTTGGTTGGCACTGGAATATCAAAGAAAAGCAATAGAATGTATTTCACAGTAGACCTTCTTGTTTTAATGATCGATATGATCACAACACTATCTACAGCTTGCTAAAAGCAAACCAAATGCCATGGCACACTCTAGCAAGATCATAGGGGGCAAAAATAAAAACTAAACCCTCTGCCTTTTCTCTTTAATCTTTTCCAAGTCTGTCTTATACTTTTCTAATTCTCTCCTTTAAAATGTTTTATGCTTTAGCAACCAGCACACTGCTTAAGAAGCACTGTGTTCATTAATTTTAAAGAGTAATGACTTGCATAATCATAATCCTGAGAGTCAGCCAGTTCGTTTTGTGATTAAATGATTATGTGTACATCAAAATATGGCAAATTCATGAAACATTCATAAAATATATTATTATTCTTCATAATAAATTTCATGACATTATATATTGTACTACATTTTGTATGTTATGGTTGAAAAGTAGAGAGTATAATTTTTTAAAGGTACCTCAGGTGTCAATCTATAGTTCTATGATAAGCTATTGTATTAAAATACTATTATATAATGTTCTTTGGTATAAGATCAGCAAGTTTAGTTTATATGAATTTTCGCTCTAGCTAGAATATACTCTTGACTATACAATTTGCTGCTTCATTAAGATTCCCACATTTTATAATTTTTTTTTTTCAAAATCTATAGACAAACATGCCATTGAGGCAAACATGCCATTGAGTTAAGAGATTTGAGACCATTTTTCAACACATATTTTACATTGTACATATTTTTCTCATGCATTACACATGGCATTATATAGCAATATTATAATGATTATTAATATATATATATAAGTAAGGGTTGCTTTGCATCTTGTGAATACAATTAGATCTTTTGTGCAGCCATTTTAAAAACAGCTTTGAATTCAAAATATGATTCACTTGCAATCTACCACCTCATTTCCTCTAGCCCTGTCTGGCCACTCCACTTCAATTCAATTCAGTTCAATTCAAATCAATTTAATTCAATAATATTATATTAGATTTTATTATATTATATTTGTATAATGCTTTTTACAATGGCCATTGTCATGAAGCAGCTTTACAGGGATATATCAATTCCAGATATAAATTTAACATTTATAAATGAAAACTGAAAAACGTCTGGAGGCTCCACTGCTCAGAGATCAAATTTGTTTTATAACTGCCTTGAGCCATCTTGAGGGGTGGCAAATTAAAGGGACATTAACGTAAACAAGCAGATTAAAATGCAAATTAATACGACTCACTGTTCATGATAAACAGAATGGGAGTGGGCTGAAGGCCAAGGAACAACAGGCCGCAACACCACCATCTTGTCTTACACATTTAAAAGGAGGTTATCATCACACCCTCTTTTTTTTATAGGCGCCTGATATGAGGAACTGACTGTGGGGGGTTGTACAAAAAAAAACATAAATAAATCATAAATGATAAGGAAGACATGTTGTTCTGTCAAAATTACCAAAATCCTGTGAGCAAATATCTGTTATGCTTATACAGTTTAAAGATAATTAAATCTTCAGTTGTATTTTCAAATGACAATACTTAGTGTTAGAAGTAGGCATAAGATTACTGATGTTATTCAGTGATGCCCAAAAGGGGTCATTTCTGTATTAGATTTAAACATTTTCATTGTTGCTGCAGTTATACTAATAAGCCTATGATTACCCAAATATTCAATATTGTGCAATATACAGTGAGGGGAAAAAAGTATGTGATCCCCTGCTAATTTTGTACGTTTGCCCACTAACAAAGAAATGGTCAGTCTATAATTTTAATGGTAGGTTTATTTGAACAGTGAGAGACAGAATAACAACAAAAAAATCCAGAAAAACGCATGTCAAAAATGTTGTGAATTGATTTGCATTTTAATGAGGGAAATAAGTATTTGACCCCTCTGCAAAACATGACTTAGTACTTGGTGGCAAAACCCTTGTTGGCAATCACAGAGGTCAGACGTTTCTTGTAGTTGGCCACCAGGTTTGCACACATGTCAGGAGGGATTTTGTCTTAGCAGATCTTCTCCAAGTCATTAAGGTTTAGAGGCTGACGTTTGGCAACTCCAACCTTCAGCTCCCTCCACAGATTCTCTATGGGATTAAGGTCTGGAGACTGGCTAGGCCACTCCAGGACCTTAATGTGCTTCTTCTTGAGCCACTCCTTTGTTGCCTTGGCCATGTGTTTTTTCTTCCAGAAATCAACTGGGTGAAAGTGTTGTGGTCAGATGAGAATGGAGCTCTTTGGCATCAACTCAACTCGCTGTGTTTGGAGAAGGAGGAATGCTGCCTATGACCCCAAGAACACCATCCCCACCGTCAAACATGGAGGTGGAAACATTATGCTTTGTGGGTGTTTTTCTGCTAAGGGGACAGGACAACTTCACCGCATCAAAGGGACAATGGACGGGGCCATGTACTGTCAAGTCTTGGGTGAGAACCTCCTTCCGTCAGCCAGGGCATTGAAAATTAAAAGTAATTACTAAGTCATTACCAAGTACTAAGTCATGTTTAGCAGAGGGGTCAAATACATATTTCCCTCATTAAAATGCAAATCAATTTATAATCTTTTTGACATGCGTTTTTCTGGATTTTTTTTGCTGTTACTCTGTCTCTCATGTTCAAATAAACCTACCATTAGAATTATAGACTGATCATTTCTTTGTTAGTGGGCAAACGTACAAAATTAGCAGGGGATCAAATACTTTTTCCCCTCACTGTATATACATATATATATATATATTATTTATATATATATATATATATTATATATATATATATATATATATATATATATATATATATATATATATATATATATATATATATATATATATATATATATATATATATATATATATATATATATATATATATAATGTGTTACCAACCCAAAGTTGATAGCCCATGCTGAAGTATTTTATTCCTCTTATACTAAAGTGATTTGCCAACGATTACCATTTTGAATAATTATGAATGACGCATTAAATTTAATCTTGTGTTACATCCATGAGACAAGCTGGCTCCTGTTATCATTTATGTTATAGCGTTTATAAACAGTTTTTCCCTCACCAGCCTCTCTTTTTTCTTTATTGAAGCTAAAAAAAAAAAAAAAAAAACACACAGTCATGTTACAGAGAAAGAATAAATGAAAATTTTCTCTGTCCTGAAGAGTTTCCCATGCACTGACACAGCACTGTCAATGGAGACGCCTTCCATAAATGTTGAATGAAAATGTCCTTACAGGATATGTTTCCTGTTACAATAGAAACAATAATGTATTAGAACAAGTGCGTAATTATAAATGTAGCATTTAAATTACAGCTGGAACCTCAAAGCTGTGCTGTTATAGAAAATTAGTCAACACATTGAAATTGGATGATTAATCAGTGTTGTGGTGCAAATCTAAATGATGATAAGTACATCTATGCTGTTATTGCTTCTTTTGTGGCTTTTCCTTTCTGTTTTCCCCACTTTAAATTAACGTGTTGCTTTTGAAAGTGACATATGGCAAGCAACACACATAAAATCGATGGAGAGATTTTTTCTTGCTTCAAGCCAAAGCATAATGATCTTGGCAAAGTATTTGTCCACAAGGGCCACCTTAGCGTTCAGAAGAAGAATAAAAACTTACATCACAATTTGCTTTCCTCTACACCTTATTTCAAACCCGTCAAAACAACCAAACCAGAAGGTAGCATATGCAATTTAAATTCCCACCTTACACTTATGTAGGTTATGTAATGAAGGCTATATAACCGCTCTTAACTCTCCTGTTCAGAATGACAAGGCAGAAAATAGGCTTGTCAGGATGAGTGACGCTTTCCATTTGTATGTATAATTCACAGCAAACCAGCAGCCAAAATGGAACTCGGTCCACCTTACTTGAGAGGAAATGAAGACAGAGTACCAACTACCAGAGCGACAAGTACTGAAAAACAGACTCCTCACTTTTCAAAATGACACCAGATTTGTTTATTTCAAAGAAAACTGCTAGGAAAAGTGAGTGCATATCAGGAGTTACAAAGACAATTGTTCCCTTGAGGATTAAACAGTTTAACATCCAGTTCATGCATGTTAGAGGAAGGATTTCAACAACGTCCATCAACTGTCCTGTCCACAGGCGGCATCTGCAACATTACCACACTTTGTCAGAATGTTTCTGTCAGAATGTCAGCAGTGCAACAGTGCCATCTATGGCAGTCTGTTACAGCAGCTTGCTTTTTCAATGTAATGCTCACATTCCAATTGGAGAGGTTTTATTCTCACCTCTCCAGGAAGAACCTCACTGTCATCTTGCTGAACTATCACAGAACAAAGAAGGTTCTGTAAACATGACTTTTATGGTTACAGAATCATGGTCCTGGTATGTTTTCCTTCGCTTCTATTCCTCATTAGCTGTGTGTGTGTGTGTGTGTGTGTGTGTGTGTGTAAGTAGTAAAAATTGCAGTGTAACACATAGCCTCCAGAGAAAAACATCTTAGAGAGAGGTGCTTCTGAAGCACTGCAAGTTGAAACCAGTTGATACATAAATAATAAAATATAATTGGGCATAATGACCCTGACCACGGTGTGCTCCCTGGGATAGGCTTCAGGTTCCCCGTGACCCTCAAAAGGATAAGCAGTATAGAAGATGGATGAATGGATGGATGGATGGATAGGGCATAATGTTATAGGAAAATAATCAACCACAGATTCGTAATTGATTGTTTTTGTTTTCTATAATAGTGTATCAAAAATTGTGTTATTTCAACAGCAGTCTGTCAACAATTACACATTTTATTGTGTTACTGAACAACATGGAATACTTCTGTATATAGGATATCTTGGTGAAATCTTATATCTGATGGTGTAAGCTATGTTCACTGTTCCTGTATTTGCCCTAGTTCATGGAGCTTGCTTTGTGCACAGCGGCACTGTCATACTGAAACAGGTTTGGGTCCCATCATTCCAGTGAAGAGACAGCTAAAATCTACAGCACACAAACAATTCTAGACAATTGTTTGTATCCAAATTTGTGACAACAGTTTGGGGAAGAACCACATATGGGTGTGATGGTCAGGTGTCTACATACTTTTGGACATATAGTGTATATGCAATGGAATAAAATGAAAGTAATATAAAAGGCAAATTTTCCTGAATGACAATTAGTGAATTAGTGTAGTCAGCAGATCAACCATTCGTTTCATGAAAAGAAATGGAGGTGAATATTAAGATTAATTACACTTATTGTAAATTCCACAGTGCATGTCATTTTAAGATAAGGTATCATTCAGTTTGTCCTCTATCACAGAAAGCATAAAACTACATATATAATTTATTAATGTTTAAACAAATAAATTAACTTCTAAAAATAAGTAATTAATTTGTTATAATAATAATAATAATAATAATAATAATAATAATAATAATAATAATCATCATCATCATCATCATGTTATTCAGGTTTTTCTTCTGTCACCTACAGTACACACTACAATACAGTAAACAGACACACATCACAAATTACCACAAACATGCTCAACTGGCTTTGTTTCAATAAGAACAGTAACTAAATGACATTAGCATTTAGAAAGACATCAGAAAAGACATCAGTAAACAGGGTCAGAAGCACACACTGAATGAGTGTGATGCTCTTGCATTAGTGGGATATGGAAAAGGAAAAACAGTAGAACAAATGAAAAATACAACTGAAAATTAGTAAGACTGAACAAACCATATTGGTGGTAATTATTTACAGTCATGTGAAAAAAATAAATACACCCCATGGAAATAGCTGGCAAACATTTGATCATCTTTGAAACAGTGCCTATTAATTGATTAAGTTGATATACTTGAACAAAACCTCAAGGAAAATGAGCTTGTTCAATCATTTATTTAACAGAAATATCAATAGATGTTATATTCTTCTGTGGAAAAAGTGAGTACACCCTTGGCCTCAGAAGCTAGTATTGTCCCCTTAAGCAGAAATAACTTTTTGTAGGAGTTTTGCAAAATTGTCCCCAGGGTTTTTTTTTCCACTCTTCCGTGCAATATTCTTTCAGTTGCAAGATGTTTGAAGGTGTTCTTGCATGTACTGCCTGATTTTCTGTTGTGTTTAGGATCATTATCCTGTTGAAACGGCTACTTTCTGTTCAACTTCAACTTTTGGACAGATGGTATCAGATTATCTTCAAGCACTCTTTGATATGATGCAGAAGTTGAATCATAATTCATAGTTGAATCAGTGAATGCAAGCTGTCCAGTCTGGGAGGCAGAGAATCAACCTCAAACCATAACAATTCCTCCACCATGTGTCACAGTAGGTATGAGGTGTTTCTCATGAAAAGCTGTCTTTGGTCTGAGCCAAACATGTCTGCTGTTACTACGCTGTTACTGTATCTTTGATTTATCTGTCCAGAGCACATTATTCCAAAAGGCTCATTTATGCTCATTGGCAAACTGTAGTCTTGCAAAGGCTTTTTCCTGGCACGTCTCACATGAAAGTCAAATTTGTGCAGTCTCTTTCTGTTTGTAGAAGCGTGCACTTTGACACCATCTTATTAGCAGATCCGATGATGAAATTTTGGGTTCTTGGAGACTTTTTTGAATCAGACAGTCTGCTCTTGAGCTGAATTTGCTGGGATGGCCAGTCCTGGACTCATTTGAAATCTGCACCATTTGTAGATTATTCTCCTTTCAGTGGAATGATGTGATTCAGATTTGGAGATCTTTTGAAATCACTTGCCAGCCTCATAGGCATCCACAATCTACAGATCTCTTTAGATCTTGGCATGATGACATCACACACCTCAATAACAAAGGAGACACCAGACACTAGATATGAGAGTAGTATAAATAAGACGCATTCCACCTGCACTCCCAAAGCAGATTCTAATCACTGGCACATAATCTTGAACACCTGATTATAATTTTATGAATTTGAAGATGTGATAAATGTAGAGGTGTACTTACTTTTCCCATGTGACTGATCTGTTTTTGCTCATTTAAATTGGAAAAAAAATATTAGAAAATGTTTGATTTGATAGTGAATCAACTTCATTAATATGCACTGTTTCAAAGAAGATCAAATGTTTGCTTGTCCAAATATGTCAAATAAGCCAATAAGTTCAAGGTACTTATTTATTCACATGACTGTAACAATGCAAGATGCTGCTTTGTTGTTGCTCATGGTCAATTAGTTAGGGTAGTAGGTAAAGCCAATGTCTTCTTTATGTGAAAATTCTAATTAAGCTTTTCTTTCATCTGGAGAATAGTAATGAACTTAAACACCGTAAGTCTTTTACCTCTGAAATTTAATTTATGTTTTTAATCAGAAATTGCATTCTTCCATAACCATTGGTGCAGATGAATCATTTCCCATTATTTGCACAAAGAAAATAAAAGACTTCAGTAGGCTGCATGAAACAGAAATATGACTTTAAAAAACAGAATTATGACTTTAGGCACCATTGTGGAATTTGAAAGCTAATTTTTAAAGAAACCAAAGCTAAACAACTAAATTGTGATCCATTTAAAGTGTTGAGCCAAAACAATGACATGCCTACTAAACTGTGCTCTACTAAACCTTAAATTATATTAATAAATCATAATATGTCACTTAAATTTGCACTGTGTGACTTTCATTCTTATCATGAATTTATATAGTGCTGCTAAAGGACCAAAGGTGATGGAATACTTCCGTCACCTAAGGTATTGAAAGTATTATTCCTTTTGATTCAACTTTTAGTTCATAAAGCATGAACAACTTTAATATTTTCCATTTATAATGTACTTTGTAAGTAAATAAGAATGCAACTTTAAAGCAAAGTGCTGTGAAATTGCAGCAAGCATAAAAAAGGAAAACTTAAAAAAGACAAACAGATGATCAAAATGGTAGTGTTTTCCTTGGCCAAACTTTATTTCTGTGTTTCTTATCATTCCAAACAGTATTCCCATGTTTCGTATCTATTTTTGGCCCATGGCTCATGTTTCACTTTAAAAAAAATTATCAAGTGTGTAACTGCTTCCTTGGAACTAAATCCACCATCACTTTCTGTCCATTCTTCCACATTTCATTCCACATTTCATCTCTTCCATGGTGTCCTAGGAACATGTATTTTAGGAGTCAAGCAGAATGAGAAGGTGCAATTTTAGTTGTATGTTTAACAGAAATGTGTTAGCAATTAGACCTGGAAGATTCTTACAGATTCATCAGATATACATTTCCATTTTAATATAATAATGCATATATAAAGGCTTTTTGCTGTTATCTGGGCAGTTTTAAATGCATACCACTATATCAGCATATTATATCATATCATGCATACACTACCTATCATAATTTGCTAATACACTGCATTTTTTTGCTTGTGTTTCATTTTCACAGTAATGTTTAATTTTCTAACCACCCCAAACACACATTGAAGCCATGCAAGAGATAAAATCTGGAGGAAGTGCTATCTGTGAGGAAATGGTCTGACTCGCTCTAATCACTGACCTTGACCCAAGTGAGATTCTCTGGGAGGAATTGGATTAGAACGTTTGAGAGTAATGTGTCCGAGCAGCTCAACCTCAAAAACCTCTGGAACATCTTAAAAAAGTTTATATTTTATTTATTTTTCTTTTTTCATGTTTAGCGGCACCTGTCAATAATGTTAGTTGTTATTATAACATAGCTATTTACAATACATTCCAACATAACTTAAGGAATGAGATATCTACATATCTACAGCACAGTACCGGATATAGTGAAAGGCAAGATTTTGTGGACAATCATGCTTGCAGCAATTGGAAGAAAAAAAATCCCTTTATTTTCTTAATTTTTGTAACTTGGAATATATGATATTAATTGCATGTGGTGAATAATAAGCTTCATAACTTTTTTACCACTTAAACAAATAAATTCAACCTTTCAAATTCAAGCCTGCTAGCTCAGCTAGATACATAACTCGCTAGCTAAACACGTAAATATTTTCATTAAAGATAAGTTATCAAAAGACTAAGAAATTTCAGGCTATGGTGAGCAAATATACTATTTATTCATAAGTTAGTTTTGTTGGAGTGTACAAATAATGGTTATGCCATGCAGATGCTACAGATGCTGCAATGAATTCAGCCAATCAGAGAGATGGTGACGGTTGAATGGTTAAGTGTGTTAAATGTAACTGGTTTCTTATGAGGTAAGTGTATGAATTGTGCTTCTTTTGCTCTAATTTACCATTATATTTCATTTAAAATGTTAAATTAATTAAGCTGTATTATAATAAGGATGTCTGAAATAAGTCTGCCTTTTGACATAAAAAAAAAACAATAATGATCCCATACAGACTCATTTTGATTTCTGTAAAAATGTCTTATGAATGCCAGTAGTGGACATTCAGAAAATGTCTAAAAAGACATTTTTTTTAAATAAAAAATTATTTTGATATAAAAACGGCTATTGAATGGATCTCTTTTAAAGGGCAGATGTTTAAAAGCTCACTGAGATGTCTTATGTGTTACATCACACTTATATAAGAAATGTGTCTTAAAACAGATTCAAATAAGATTTGCATTAACCATTAACTCCCTTAAACCCTCAGTTTATTGTTCAGTTATTCATATTTAAATCATATTCTTCAGCATTTATACAATGGAAAAAACATGATAATGAGGAATTAATAAATTGGGGGTCCAATTTGGGAATTCATCCAATACCCATCTTCCACACTCAGGACTGGAAGTATTAACTTTTTAATTATTAAATTATTGTCTTGTTTAATAGGGGACAGCACGAATACCTTCATATTTGTATTTGCACTGGCTGCATATAGCAAAAGACAAGCTTAATGTTCCTTAGGTTTTCATCGTCAAACTGTTCACAACCATCATCAAACTGCAAACATAGAAATAAAACAGTCCAGCTACTAATAACTCAGCTTATCAATTAAATTAAATCAGCAAGTCAATTAATTCAGAATCTCTTTAAACTGGGAGCTGATTAAACTGACTGTTGCTCAAAGTAGAATTGCTTTGCCAAGTCATTTACTTCTGGGACTGCACAGTACATTTCAAATTTATTCTTTAAAATGTCAGACCTCCACAAACACCTGAAAAGTTAATAGGAAGACAAGGGACGCCACCTGTAACCACTTTCCTAGCAAGAAAGAATTATTCCCTGATGGCTGTGACATTTCATTTTCAGTAACACAGACACACAGTAAGAATTTTTTTTTTCTCCTTGCGTTGCCATGAATAGGAATTGATTCAGAGAACACTCAGGAGGAAGTTTTCTTTGTCATAGAAAAGCATGTATGAACTTCAGTCCACCCTCATTCGTGTGAACAGATCTGCGATCCTTTCGATTCTAACTTATCTCCAAGGGCATCTTTTTCTGGGCCATAATCTGTTTGTGTGCTGAACATAAAGAATATGATGCATCATAAAATCTGTCCTTTAATGAGGAAGGAGAAGTAGTCTCTCAAACTGCTGAGGACGAAGGCCATATAAAGAGTAAATGATGGAGAGACCCATTAAACATTCCCATTAGACAAAATGATCTGTCTTGCAAGCGTCTCTCTCTCTCTCTCTCTCTCTCTCTCTCACACGCACACACACACACACACACACACACACACACACACACACACACACACACACACACACACACTCCCCGAGTGCTCTTTCTATTAGTAGTCTCTCTCTGCATCTTTCTGTTTGAAGAGCATCTACAACACACTGCATCTCAGTTAAAGGGCAGATCAGGTAATTGTTTAGCTTCAAATGCCAGATTTTTCTTTTTCTTGGGAATCGCTGCATAAATGGTGCAAACCTTGCTATAACTTGTGAATGGAAAAGGGCAACTTTCTATTTAGAAAGAATAACCATTAAATCAATATTATTATATGACTAGGATTTGTCTTTCCACTATTCCGTCACCAGTATTTTAAATTTAATATCATAACATTTCAGTATGTCTTCTTCATTATCAATAAATCAAATTATAATGACAGTATTTAGACTTAATTTAAAATACTGGTGACAGAACAGTGGAAAGACAAATCCTAGTCATATAATAATATTGATTTAATTTTAAACATTATTATATTATTTATACACTAAATACAGTTTAGTGATGAAGTTTACATATTCTGTGGACAAAATAAAGATGTTTCTTTTATAGCAACAAGAGATCACATCCAATGTCATCAATACGACCCCGAGTATCCCCTTGTGCCATCCCCACCTCATCTCTGCAGCACCCTAATAGTCTGCCCACCTCAGTATTCCTCATCCTATGAATTATTAACATAATTACTCTTCTTAAAAATTCATAAATATTTAAAGTGGTCTTCATCACATAATTATACTGTAAAAAATCATCTATGCAGTTTAATATTGCAATATTACAACAAAAAAATTGAAGGAAGTTGATGTTATTAAAAATAAAAGGCCAATATATGCTCAGTAACAGCTTCAGACTTTTCACATTTTAATTGAGGCGAGAATATGCAATGCCTGCAGTACCATTAAACACTGAAATGCTGAAGTACTAATATTGTTTCTAATTAGAAATTGCACGTGAATAAATATAAATCAAGCAAAAAAAAAAAAAAAGCATGGAACCGCTGTTGATGTGTTTACCGTGTGTAGTGTAAAATTTAACTATTAAAAAAGCCTTATTGACTGTTCATCGTTTCCCTAATGGTAAAATAATTAATGCTAACACCATGGTAAAGGCACCATCCTCATAAGAATGCCCTAAAGTTCATCCTTCTTTCTGCTTTTACAATGGATTTGTAGAGTTGTTACTGTTCCAAAGGATATACACAGACATTCCAATGCAGTGAGTGAGTGAGTGAGTCAGTGAGTTATATGTCAATTCTATGAGATTCTTCCCCAAATACTAAATAGGAAGAAATAGTAGAATTTTTATCAATTGCATTACATTTATTTGTGATGCAAAACTTCTGTATTCTCTGAGCAGCATTTTGATTCTCTTAGTTTGTTAATATTCCCCTCCCACTCTTCCTAGCATATCTGTTAAAACTAATCTAGATCTCATATACTGTCTTCATCAAATTAGGTCCGACAACTGAGATTGTTTTGGCGAAGAAAAAAAACAAAACTCTTTTCATATGATCTTAAGATCACAATAGTTTTTCTTGTGATCTCACTTTTCTTCTCAAGATGACAATATTTTTTTTTATGATCTTGCAATAACAAACATTATCTCAAGAAAATAACCTTTGTGTTCATGAGCTCACAAGAAAAAGAAAAATGTGATAAGATAACAGCATAGAAAAATATAAATAATTCATGCTCTTTCTGGACTGTTATATTTTATTTATTGTTATCTTATAATGTGGAATACTAGGTACATTTCACTATACTGAAGATATTTTCACTTGCTAAAATATAATTTTTGCATATATTTTGCATATACAGTACATTAATACTTTCATAATGAATTAACACATGCAGTAATTCTTAGTGTATCATGATTTAATACAGTGCATACCTTAACAGCCAACTAAGTCCAATATGAATATCCATTAATAAGGATAAGTAAAGTACTAATACTGCAGTAGTTACTATTAATAAAGTTCATTTACATTACTAATGGTCTTAATGGTACACAATGTAGGTTAACCCAAACTTTGGGTTATTTAGGCTATTATAACTTAAAACATATTACTTAAAGCATTTTTTTCCTTTTTGCTTTCCAACATGTCTTTCTCTATTATAGCTACATTAAACCATAATACATAACACAATAAAATACAAATGAAATATACTTATAGTTTATTTCCTTTATCTGTGATATGAAACATTGTTACATATGGTGTTGTGAACAAATATCAGATAATTCTGGAAAGCCTAAATAGTCTATATTGTGATTATTTCTGATCAGTAGTTCAAAGACAGTACAGCTTACAAGTTGCTTTGAGACAACATGATCAAAGTCAAAGCACTTTATGTATCTTTCATTTATGTACTAAATAAAAATTAAATATACACAATATGTACATATATTTCATTTTTATTTATAACATTACTTGTGTTAGGATTTAGATTTGAGGTGCTGGAAAAATTCTAAAAATTCCAGTCTTAAATTTCATCTAAATTCATCTACATTGTTTGCAGATGGACCCTTTATAATGGAAATGATCTTTACTGATACTGAAAGTCACAAAATTAATTAACAGAATGAGTTAACAAGAAATTAATACTTAACTATTATTATTAATTGCTATGTATATGTATTCAAATATAGTTAAGTATTCAACTAGGTTTATTTGTGGAAGTTTTACAAGAAAAAAATATTTAAAGCTTTCAAAATTGACTAGATAAGTGAGAAAGTTGAATTATTAAATTGAATGTTTAGTTGAATATGTGTGTGTGATATAGTTTAATCTTGCAGCATAGTTTTTAAGCACATTCAGTAATTTGTAGCAAAATCTGTTTTGGTAATACAAGATAAATTATTAAAATACATTCTATTATATTGTTGCTTTTATAAAATATTTTGACAGGTGAATGAATTTAAGTGTCATTTATGGTTAACGAATGGCCATAGTTATAGTTAGTGTATGTATAAACACTTTGCCAAAACTGTCATATGTTTAAGACATAAAGTGTACAAAAGGTGCCTGATATTTAGTCGTTCACTGTGTATCATGCAAGAACACAAAGCAGTTAATTTGAAAACTCAGAGCAGCATTTACTTGTTTGACCAGTCTTTTAGAAAGGAGCACAAGAATTGGGTGTAAATTAATATTTTCTGTGGCATGTTCAACTGTACGCACCACCTGTTCAGTAGACTCTGATGCAACCTATACAATTTCCCTCTGAACTTTGGGTCAATAAATATTTGCAGCCTCTCCACTCTTAGTAATTGCTTTCCTCAGGTCATCATGTCTGACTTAACCCAAAGTTATCTTTAGACAATGACCACAAAGCTGCAAACTCCACTGCCTCTGTGCAGATGACTCAGGTGATGAACGACGGAACATAGGGTCCAGCGAAGTGGGCAGACCCTCGAACCCAGCAGCCAAAGAAAGGGTGACCACATGCTACCCGGATCATTACACCACCTGAGCCTAGATCTCTGCTGCCACTCTGATTGATGGCCTCAGCTAACCCAAACCGCCCAACGGAGGCCATCTTTTCCAGCCCACACCACATCTCATCCATCTTGGCTCTGGTGCTCGAGCTGCTCTGCGGCACTGTACATCTCGTAGAGGGGTGCCAGGTTCCTCAGTCCTAATCCTGGCACCATGATTTAATGGCCACATTAACGGCAAAACTCGATACGTCATAGTAAATTACTGCAAGCCTGCCAGGCAGATGGAATTAATACAACAGCAGATCTGGAAGTTCATTTAAGATCATCATACAGCTCATGGTAAGTTATTGCTATAGTGAAGTCTGCATTATACAGTATATGCTTATGAAAGAAAAAGTACAGAGTGATCTTTAATACAACAGACTCTGATGTTTTACTTTTTTTGTAATTTTTTTAAAGAAATGAAATGCACATTCAGGATTTTATCTTTGCTAATAATGGTTAGCATAAGACACAAAACAGCATTAGTATCATTTGCCCGGATTAGACAAGTGTCTCTGCAAAAGAACATAACCTAGGAATAACAGCTTCACTCAAGCTAGAAAATCCCATTTGTAAGCAACATCTGTTTGTAATTGCATAGCTAGAAGACCTTCCCTCTGCATAGGAGCTTTGCTTTTCAACTTCAGAGTTTTGCTTTTCTCTTCAACTTTCAACTCCCTGATTTCTCTTGAACTCCTCTGACTTCATAGAAGCTCCTCCCCCCTTTCAAAGTGTTAAATCTAACTTTTAAAAAATCATTACAATGGTAGCATAATGATAATTAGATAGTGATTAAAAATGCAGTTTCCTTCCATTGCTCTCCTACACTGGTCAGAATGGACATGCAGATTTGTAAATAAATAAATACAATTCTAACTCAATACTGAAAATGTACTGTTTTGTGTTTCTTACTGTTTACTGTTGTTTTACCCTCCCTCTAGACATTATTCCTCTTCTGGGTTGGCAGGTCTGGAGTAAGGACACTTTAGCTACATTTTCAGCAGGTACGAGGTTTTTCACTGACACATATGGGAAGTCTCCTTAATATCTGATTGCGCCAACTTTTCAAATCACTTAATAAAGTTGGTCACATCTTTATAAGTTCTACATGCAGCAAAGTTTACTAGGATCAGACCCAGTGGTCCCTACAGAAATTGCACATTTGCTCTATGTTTGCTCCACCACCTGTTTATATAAAGCACATGTGCAACAGCAAGAGATGCGAATGGGATGGTATGTGTGAATGTTAATGAAATTAGCTGTAGTTACCAAGTTTTTTGAAATCACTGAAATCACAGGTTGAGGTGATGAGCACAAGCTGTGTGCTCTTGGATCAGGTGTGTGTTAGAGAACGCCTAATAAAATCTGACAAGATAGAAGTAGCAGATTGTTGGGGTTTTTTTAAGCATAGATTTGTTTTGAACACTTGGAGCCAATGAAGTAAGTTACACTGTAATGTATGAAGATGCTCATATGTTAGTCATGTAAATGAGGTGCTCACCATGTGGTCTGTGTGGGGCCTAATGCCCCAGTATACTTATGGGGACACTATAATGTAACAGTACCATTGTCTTTCGGGTGAGATGTTAAAACTGAGGTACTGAATCTCTGTGGTCATTAAAAATCCCAGAACAGTTCTCGTAAAGAATAGGGGTATAACCCTGGTGTCCTGGCCAAACTCCACCATTGGCTCTTATCTTTCATGGCCCCCCAGTAATATCCATCATTGAATTGGCTAGATCATTCACCTCTCCTCTCCACCAATAGCTGGTGTGTGGTGTTCTGGCACACCATGGCTGCCGTCGCATCATCTAGGTGGATGCTACACACTGGTGATGGTAGAAAAACGCTATATAAATCTCATTTATTATTATTATTATTATTATTATTATTATTATTATTATTATTATTATTATTATTATTATTGTTGTTGTTGTTGTTTTGTTGTTGTTGTTATTACATTCGTTTTTCATGAGCTTCATGAGTGTCTCCCTTCTTTGATTATTAACCTATAACCTATATATATATATATATAGTTACATCAGTGTGTCTGCCATTTATATTGACATACTATGTAAATTTATCTGTGTCCCCTGTTTCTAGCATTTTTGTTTAAGTTATATGTGTTTCCCCTTTATTCTCCTTGGAAACAACTCAGCCAGTTCCCATTTTTTATTTTCGTATATTTATTTATTTTTAATAGGCTCTGTTCTGGTTCATTCTTTTTGTTAGCATCATTGTGTTTGCTTTGAAATGGCCCATGCCTTTGTCTAATTCCATCAGCCTCATCTTAATACAAGTAATTTAACCAGAAAGAAAATGCTGTCATGCGAATAATTCAATGAAGCCTGGCACACACCCTAGGTGTATTAAACTATCCTCAGATGGAGAACACAACAAGCGTGCCAAACCATAATTTAAAAAACTATACAAGGTACAGTTCATCAGCCTTTGAGATCATTTCCTATCTGTGTGGGTGCCAGCATGAGAAAAATAAAATGAATGCCATCTCCCTCCTGCCTCAAGCACCACTGCAGCCAGCTGCATAATCCAGATGTACCCAGCTTCCCTGCTATCTTTGATGCTCCAATAACTTTCATTACAGTAATTGTTGCTTAATGTTTCCATAATCTGCTGCTTAGTGGAAAAGGTTTTAATTCTAATCCAGGTTTTAAACATCATTGCTGGTGTTACATGGTCTTCCTTCTCAATGTTTGCCATGGATAGTTATTTCCTTTTTTCCTTTGTTTTATCAATAATGAATGCTGGCTGCATTCCCTGATCAGGAATGATTTGAGTAAAGGGATGCCAAGGTTCACTAAAGATCGAAAGGTGTCAACCAATGAACCCATAGCTTTCCTCTTAATGACGCAGTCACGTGCATACATGTTTGGCAAGCAAAGCTGGCATCTGGTGCCCAAGAGCTCAGGCATGCTTGCGGAGTTTACTTACATTTCACCTGCACAATTACTCAGAATGAGTGATTAGCTACTTAGTCACACTCCTTTGGGTCTTTTATTCTGTCTAAAGAGAGCCATAGACATCCATGCATGCTATGATGGACTAATTACCCAAACATAAAATAAGACCAAGCTACTGATATCTTTAACGCAGTCTCAACAGAGGTAATTAGATAGTAATGTTGTCTCCCAATTCACCTGAAGTCTAAAAATTACTTGTTCTTGCAGTTGCACTTTTATTGAACTTGCAAGCCTATAACTTCTTGTTTCCTCAATGAAATTCAGAATTCATTGGCTACTGTCTTTGCTTATACCCTTGGCTTGTGTCACTTTTATGGATTTAATTCTCAAAGGATTCTTGGTTGTATTGTTTCAGCCAAGAATTTTATCACTACAGTAATTTTATCACTACAGTACATTTATTCAAAACACACACACACACACACACAAACACACACACACACAGAATTATAGAATTAAAATTAATCAAATTTAGTCTTAATCATATCGAGATGTTGTATAGCAATATTCTGAGTGGTTGAGTTACTGTTATTATTATTATTATTATTATTAGTAGTAGTAGTAGTAGTCATAAACTTCCAAAATGATTATTTACTTCAGTCTTTTTTACTTTTTTTATTTACATTAGTAAATTATTATTTATTTCAGTCTTCCTCTACTGATCCTCTTCATATAATATCATTTGGATACTCCTCCATGCACAACATATCCAGCTCCGTTATTTAATTTTTTTTGGATTTGTGCAAGTGGTCTGCCTTTAATTCAGACCATACCTTTTTATTGAGATGACCGCTGTAAAACACTTTATGTTCCGACAACCAATTCTGTGCTGCATTAGAAAAAAAAAAATCCAATTTACAGTTGCAGGTCCAATTATGAAGTTCAGACACTGTATTTTGTGGTTTAGGGATGTGAATCCTTTGCATACTTATGAAACTACTAAATTGAGAAAAGTTCTTAGAGAAAATTACTTTTTTAAAAGAAGAAATATAAATACTTTCTTAAGTTCATCAAGTGAAAAATTTGTATCATTGTTCCCCATTCTTTTGAAACAAACCATTCTGTGGTTTGCTGAATGTGGCACAACTAACAATTTAATGTGCTTTTCAAAGACACACCAAGTGACCAAAGTTAATCAACATGTCAAATGAGATATTAGAAGTAAAAACAGACATAAAGCATGGCCTTACATTTAGAAGATGAACTGCAAATCTATGAGTCCATTGATGTCAAGTTATAGATAGTAGTGGGAGTACTAAAGAAAAACTCTACTGACCTCAACATCTGTGGAATGGAAGTCATTCTTGTTTTTCTAATTATCTTATGTAGGCTTTCTTAAAGCCCTTGACTAATGCTAAGGGCTTATGCAGGACATCAGTGCAAGAGCTGAGATGCCACAGGGTGATAAGACTGTTTGATCCTTTTCAACACATTCTAACTCTCTCACTCTCTTTCTTTTCAGAAGCCACAAATTAACAAAAAAAGCATGATTGGAATCACATCTGTTTCTACAAGCAAATCTAAAGGGCTACCTTTG
Source organism: Ameiurus melas (assembly GCA_012411365.1). NCBI lineage: Eukaryota > Metazoa > Chordata > Actinopteri > Siluriformes > Ictaluridae > Ameiurus > Ameiurus melas. The sequence goes on from CM022759.1 coordinate 22,813,221, forward strand.
AAGGTGAAACTTTAAGGACATCACTGGCTTAAACCTGTTTCAAACAGAGTCTCTGGTTTCTGGTTCAGTTTAGTAATTATCTCTTTCTTTATGCCCTGCTGTGCCTTGCATGAAAGAAACGAGGTGCATAAAGATTGATATGTTAATAGCGTATCAGGCCGGATGGAATAATTAACACTAAATGGTAATGATGTGTCCTTCATACTTATATCTTGTACCCAAATTAATGTAGGTGTCAATTATTTTAATTCATATTAAATATGATTAAATATGGCATATATAAGCAATATACCATAGGCAGTGTTTCTTAACTGGTGGGTTCCTTTATGATTGAGTTGTGAACTGCTGGGAAGTATTATTGGTAGTATTAGTAACATTATTGTGTAAAATTAATATGCATTTCTTCATTTACTTCCATATGATAAACAACTTTAATGTAGTGTTGGGCCATGACTTGATCCATCCATCCATCTCCTTTTCAGGGGAAACCTGGAGCCTATCCCAGGGATCAACGAGCATAAGGCGGGGTACACCCTGGACAGGGTGCCAATTCATCGCAGGGCACAATCACATACACACTCACACACTCATTCTGTTACGGAACATAGTGGACGGGAGTCGGATGCAGATGCAGATCAGAACTCTTTATTCAAAGCAGAACACAAACTCAAAGCAAACGGAGTATAGAGCAAATCCCTCTTGGCATAAACAATAGTGCTACAAACATAAACAGATTTCCCTCCTACTACTAACCGATAGACACGTAAATAATAACGAGCCCCGTGCTCTGAAAACCCGGCGTTTAAATAGCCAACATAATTAGACCTAACACCTGACAAAACACCTGTGCTAGATTACGGTGTTTAAGCTAGCCCTTAACCTGGAAATGCGCGCCCAACCCAAAGTCCTTTCAAATGAAGCGCCACAGCGGCCTCTGGCGACCATGGCGTGACATAACCCACCTCTAAAAGGTACTCCTCCCGGAGTACCCAAAACCCCCCTCCAAAGGGGGGTCGCGGGCCCCTGTCCGAAATGTCCTTCGCTGCCATGGGAGGAGAGGCAGCCTCCGTCTGGCAGTGGCTGTGCATGGCAACCCCTCCCCCGGGTTGACAGTTGGAGCGCCCCCCCACGGCTCTGGAGTAAAGGGCGCAAAGGGCACTGGAACTGGAGGGAAGAGCACCAACCCCGGCGGCTAGGGAACACAGGGTTGCGGAGCAACGTCCTCGGCGAAGCAGGAGCGCGGAGAACCGAGGCTCAAGGGGGGAGTGAGGTTCTCCGCGAGGCTCAAGGGGGGAGCGAGGTTCTCCGCGAGGCCAGGGGAAGGAGCGAAGTTCTCCGTGAGGCCCAACGGAGGAACAATGCTCTCTGCTGAGCCTGAGGGTGGAGCAATGTCCTCCGTGGAGCAGGAAGGGAGAGCGACGACCTCAGCCGAACAGGAAGGCAGAGCGACGAGCTCAGCCAAGCAGGAAGGCCGAGCGATTCCACAGCCGAGCAGGAAGGCCGAGCAACATCCACAGCCCAGCAGAAAGGCCGAGCGACGTCCACAGCTGAGCAGGAAGGCCGAGCAACGTCCACAGCCGAGCAGGGCTGCTGAGCGGCATCCTCAGCTGAACAGGGCTGCTGAGCAGCGTCCTCAGCTGAACAGGGCTGCTGAGCGACGTCCTCAGCTAGACATGGAGGCTGTGCGGCGTCCTCAGCCGAGCAAGGATGCTGAGCGACGACCTCAGCCGAGCAGTGAGGCTGAGCGGCGTCCTCAGCTGGACAGGGCTTCTGAGCGGTGTCCTCAACTGGACAGGGCTGCTGAGCGGCGTCCTCAGCTGGACAGTGCTGCTGAACGGCATCCTCAGCTGGACAGGGCTGCTGAGCAGCGTCCTCAGCTGAACAGGGCTGCTGAGCGGCGTCCTCAACTGGACATGGAGGCTGAGTAGCGTCCTCAGCTGGACGTGGAGGCTGGATCGGCCTGCCGCAGCGGCGCATGGATCGGCCTGCCGCAGCGGCTCTAGTTGCGCAACCTGGTGAGTCATCCACGCCAGTGCTTCATCCAAAAAAGTAAACTCAAAGTAAACGGAGTATAGAGCAAATCCCTCTTGGCATAAACAATAGCGCTACAAAAATAAACAGATTTCCCTCCTACTACTAACCGGTAAACACGTAAATAATAACGAGCCCCGTGCTCTGAAAACCCGGCGTTTAAATAGCCAACATAATTAGACCTAACTCACAAAACACCTGTGCTAGATTACGGTGTTTAAACTAGCCCTTAACCTGGAAGTGCGCGCACAACCCAATGTCCTCTCAAATGAAGCGCCACATGGCGGCCATGCCATGACACATTCATACACTACGGACACTTAAGACACACCAATCAGCCTACCATGCATGTCTTTGGACTGGAGGAGGAAACCGGTGTACCCGGAGGAAACCCCCGCAACACGGGGAGAACATGCAAACTCTGCACACACAACTATGGCCCCAGCGGGACTCAGACCCCGAACCCTGGAGGTGTGAGGCGAATGTGCTAACCGTGAACCGCGAACTAAGCCACCGGCACCTGTCATGATTTGATGTCCAACATGAAACATGGGTCCTAAAACAAAACTAGTTGAGATCCACTGATGTAAGGCATAATAGAAAAAATAACTAATTTATTCTGGATGCTTTTTGAAGCACATAGTGCTGTGTGGAATAGTGACAATTACTTAAAATATCATCATACAAATCCACTCAACTGAACTCAATAACTTTGACATATTAGAAGCCAAGTCAGATAAAGTGTGGATTTCACTTTGTGGCATGATTCATGACAACGAGAGGCAAACTTTCATGAAATGACAGTCAGTGAATGGATGATTGATGCCATACTGAGCTTATCTATCGGCTTTATGACAAAATCCCGAAGGACATTACAGCCTGAAATTGTTATTCCAAACCAAGCAGAAGGAGCTCTCCAGAGAGTTCGAACCTGAAGAATGTCTTTATGGAGGCCAAACTAAATAAAGTAAGGCCCAGGTTTACTAAAGGACTACATGTGTAAAAACAGACACAAACATGACAATACATGCATAAAACATTGCAAGCTAATTAACAATTCTTTAATTATCTTATTATTATTTTCATTACTGCTCCATCCTGGTCAGGGTCACATTGGAACCGGAGCCTATACCAGAAACACTGTGTGAGACAGGAATACACTCTGGATGGAATGCCAGGCCTTCATAGGGCAAGGACTGTATCAATTACACAGTGCATCAGGAAAGTATTCACAGCTCTTCCCTTTTTCCACATTTTGTTATGTTACAGGATTATTCCAAAATGGATTAAATTCATTATTTTCATTGGGACCGTCAATGCTGCAGAAACATTTCTGTACCCTTGGTTTGATGCTCTGACATGCATTGTTAACTGTGGGACCTTATATAGACAGGTGTGTGCCTTTCCAAATCATGTCCAATCAACTGAATTTACCACAGGTGGACTCCAATTAAGTTGTAGAAACATCTCAAGGATGATCAGTGGAAACACGATGCACCTGAGCACAATTTTGAGTGTCATGGCAAAGACTGTGAATACTTACGTAAATGTGCTTTTTTTGTTTTTTATTTTTAATAAATTTGCAAAGATTTCAAACAAATGTATTTGTTTGTTTAATGAATTTAATCCATTTTGGAATAAGGCTGTAACATAACAAAATGTGGAAAAGTGAAGCGCTGTGAATACTTTCCGGATGCACTGTATGAGCAAAATAGCTTGTTTTATCTTTTCAGAAACAGGCAATGAAAACCAATATATGGATCCACTAGTCCATCTACACCAGATAAAATAATCATTCACTAGGTTTTAATCATGAGAAGGTTTTCTCAGGATTATGATCAGAAAGCTTTATAAAATAAAAATTATTAATTTCATTAAAAATGAATTTAATTTTCCCCACATATTCATACCTCTGATACCAAGTTTTCCATTCACATACTATTTATGAACAAACTATATACCCTTTTATTGTGCATTCTTCTTGTATTATGAACAATTGTATTATGTTTTTTGACACATCTCACACCCCTTAATTGTTGTACTGGACTTTGACACACAATTCCGTGTGTTTGGAAAGGTTGAGTTTCAGTTTCTTTCAGAGCTCTGACCTTGCCATGACTGTCAAGAGCAAATGGCACATACAAAAATCTCATTTACATATTGATTTCTACCTGTACTTTGCACATGAAGTAATTCATGTAATGATTGTGAGCAGTTCATAACAGTTTACCCTCAACATGCTCACTTTTTGATTGTGCAATTTATACCCAAATTTGGGATCTTAGTAAATCTGTGCCTAAGAGACAAAGACAGTTGCTCTTTCCTCAAAATGCATCATCACTGCTGTGATAATACAGGGCAAGCCCTTGGTAATGTTAACCGATAACAGAGATGATTGTGTGGTAAAAAGATGCCTTTTCACTGTAGGGTTTTTGCTTGTGTAATGGCTATGCCAGCTAATTAGCTGGCTTAGTTGTCTTTGATTTATATAACCTTCCAATCATTCCTTAATCAGCAGTAACCAATGATCCGTGAAGAAGCCCAGCCTATTTAATTAGCAGACATAAGAGCATTATACCAACCCTAGTTACAATGAAGGGTTTTTAAACATTAGATAAAGTTGTCACATTCACTACACTGACAATTTAACTTGCTAATTTATCATTATGAGGCAAACCTTTAGGAGAGCACCAAATCAGGACAGCAATATAAATAAAGAAGTATATATTGATTTTTTCCCCTCCCTATTTCTTTTTTCATACTTTCCCAGCTTTACTCAGGTATGTGCTCTGTGCATCACAGTACTGAATATAAATCTTCACTATCCACATGACAACTTGATAGGTTGATGCTGAACACTACATTACAATACAACCAGCTCCAATGACAGCAAGGCAGACATAAAAGATGAGCAGTGGAGGAGGAGGAGGAGGAGGAGGAGGAGAAAATATTATTCAGTTTCAGTATCTATTGTGCAATGCACTATACACCATCTTAAAGCACAATAAATACAGAAGATCATAATGCAGCCCAGAGTAAAGCATTTTGTTTTTCTAAAATGTTTTGGTAGGAAGAGTGAGCGAACACCCTCACTGCTACATCAAAAGGAGCTATCACCAAGAACTAAGCAAGAAACTGAGGCACTAAGTAAGAAGCTTATAACCTCCTCATCATTATTACTGTATATAGGCATTTTATCAATTTATGACTGCAGATTCAGTACAGAATTATGGCTGTTTCACTGCTCAACATTCACTTCCTCCATTACAACATGACAACATGTACAATGGCATGCTGCAAGCACTCATTGATGTGCATAACTGAAAAATAAGGACCATTAAAACATTATGTTAGAAATTCACTGTATGGGAAGCTACAGCAGAGTGAAATGGAAGCAACACATCATGTGCTGTCTCCTGTAAGAGGAGCTCTGTGGAGTGGCACTAATGCTACATTAGCCTGCCTTTATGTTAATCAGTATAAGACTTCTCTGCCATCATTACCCCTTAGACCTCCGTCAGTGGTCGCAACATTTTACTCTCGATCCACGGTTGTAATGCTCTCCAGAGGGGCACGGCTGTTGCCTCAAGCACAGACAGACATATTATCCTTCCTAAGTAGCAATAGCTATTAACTGTAACACATGAGCAGTCGAGTCAGGATCTACTCACAGAATTTCTTTGGACTTTCCCATGAATTCAACAGCTTATTAATCACAATCACCTGCACCTCATTTACTAATCACCACTTCAGCCTTAAATACTTTTCTATTTAGTTAGTTCATTACTTCAGCCTACATTTCAAAGCCCATTTTCCCAGTATGTATTTCCTGTGTATGACTTAATCTGTTTTCTCTGGTTTTTGCCCTTTGTCCACTGTGTTTGGTTTCTGAACTCTGCCCTATTCCTTTTGCCTGTTTTGAAGTAATAAAGCCTGTTATCTATCTTAACATGTCCAAATATTAACTTACATTACAATTAAACAATTTAATATATTGCTTAAATTTCATTTATCATACTAGTATTAAAGCTGTGTTTAAACTGCAAATACCACTAATTGTAGATTCATTTTATATATCCATGTTTGCTCATTTTTGGTAGTTATCCTAGTTGAATGTAATCTTAAAATGGAGTGCTCAAACACTTATACAGAAATAGATTTTAAAGCAAAACAATGGCTGAAATCATGGTTTATAATACAGAGAAGAACAAGGGGAAATTAAATCTGAAACTGTAAGTTACAGAATGCTAGAAATGAAGGAAAATAGAATCTAACATTAAACAGACTTTGCAAAGAATCCATATACAAAGTGGGCTATACATACACAGACTAATAAACACTATCAATCCAAACATGGCTAATAAGAGACAATAATTGTATTATCATGGGAAATGTGCAAGATAGGAAACAGGAACAAACAAGAAGAAAAAGAAGAAAACTGAAAGCATGAAGTATGAAGTTGGTAAGCAGGAAGTGTACGTATGTATTTGAATGCTTGTTTATTATAAATTATTGCCCATTATTCTAATAAATGTGTTTAAAACATTTAGCAAAATACCACTGCAGGATTTGTAATGTATTTAATACTACCTGTATTTTTTAATAAGGCTTACCTGTATTTCCTAAATAAGACTTACTTGAAATGTATATTCCATTCAATTACCATGCTCTCTTCCACCAAATTATATTAATTGGCTGTATCCCATTGGGCAAAGCTATATGTTCATCAAGCTAAATGGAACAGAAATGCAATGTTAAGGTTCAAAAATGTAACAAGTAAATTAATATAAACGAACAAGCCAACTACAACACTTTTCTGCTTCAGCCCATATGAGACTAATAAGCAGAGGCTGAGTACCTCATTATTTCAACATTGTTAATCAATTGGAAATCAGGTACTAATGTGAAATTGTCAGTACCTGAACAGGGAGTTGAATCAGAGTTTCTTATAGACTCTGATGCTCACATGACAGAAATGTGAAAATGAGGTTAAGAATATAAGCATTGTTTGCTATTGTCGATTAGTGTGCATGATTTACATTTCAAATTTAAGCAAGAAGTATTTACCAAGTGGCCAGAAAGGAAGAACCAAGGCAAACCATGAGAGTCAGAGCTTGGGCTAATATCTTGGAATTTAACAAACACTAGTCAATCTTTTATATAATTGCAAGTATTTTACCAATAACATTCATAATAAGCTCCTTAATCCTATTTTCTGCTGCTAAAACCCACTGATTTGATTTTACCATGGCTTGGAGCACTGCACTTTAAAAAAAAAAAAAACCAACAAAGTAAGTGAAGTACCATGGACAGCTCCAGCTTCCTGCCCACGCCAAACCGCCTGTAACTGGAGTCAAAATTATGTGATCTTCATTAATAAACATGAAGACTGGAATATTTAGTTCAATGTTTAGAGAAGGTGATTATTATTGGAAGCTAATTCCAGCTTAGTCATAACTAATTTGGTGCCTTTGACTGACACTTGGCTAAACAAATGTCACTTATCATCAATACCCAAACGAGGGAGCCTGTGTAGAAGCTTCAAAGGTCAGAATCTGTTTTTTTAGAGGAAAGCATCATGGTGTTTACAAATGACAGTATGTATTTATTCATATACAGTGGGAACCAGAAGTCTGAGACCACCGTGAAAATTAAAAAATAAAATAAAATTAAAAACTCACAAAGTTGACAACATTTCCTGCATTGTCAATTACTGTTTCTACTTTATTTCCATAAAATGTCATTTCATAATAATAGCTAAGAGACTTCAGCTTTTATTTCTTTTCACAAATTTTGCATGGGATTCAGGTCAGGGCTTTGTGATGGCTGTCTTTAAGCCACTTTGTTATTACTTTGGAAGTATGCTTAGGATCATTGTTCTGCTGGAAAACCTAGTTGCGACCATGTCTTCAGGTTTTGCTTCAGTATTTTGCCATCCTCCACCAGTATCACTGCTCATTATGGCCAAACAGTATGGCCAAAAAAAAACCCAACAGTTTTGTAGATGTAGGACTCTCTCATAATAGTGGATGTACATACTTTGTTACATGATGCCTCTGACTCCTTTACCAGTTCATTTGTTGTTGTCTTGGGGTTCAGATTCAAACCAAAGTTCATCCCTTGGAGTTAATTTGTGTTTATTTCCTGAATGATGTAATGTCTATATGGTCCCCAGATTTTTATATCTGCATACAATGGTTTGTACAGATGCTTGTGGTACCTCTAAAAATGGTTCTTAAGGAGAAACTAGACTTGTGGAGGTACACAAATTTAAGAAATTCTGAAATTCGGGTAAAGATTCAACTATTCACTCAAGTTGTTATTCTAATAATATCTAATAGATATTGTAATAGTATTATCTATGGTGGAACATTTCTATTCTATTGGGAGTGGTCTCTTTTAGGATGGGCCCACCCCCATATACACACAAAATCACTGAATGTATTGATGAGATTGAAAATGAAGGAAATCATGTGCTATGGTCATGTGCTCACAGTCATGAACATCTCCCAGGAAATGTCAAGTTTAAACATAGCTTTTTTTTATCATAATGCTTAGTACTGTTCTACAAAACAGTTACACTAACCACTGGGCCCTATCTTCATGATCATGATGTAAACCCAAACATAAGACACAAGACTGGTGTGTGTGGGAGTGGCAGTTTGTGATTATTGGTGCAGGTAGTCCTGGCACTGAAAATTGTAATTGTAAACAAGGGATGGAGTTGCAATAAATGCATTATCAAGTGAAGTCATTGGGCTTCTTGCAACAAAATGCTCTCAAAGCAGCTTCTCTCATTTCATTTAAAAAAAAACCCTACAAAAAAACAATGTTTGCCGGTAGCTCAGTTTTTTACAATGACATATGATGAGATTTGACGCATAAATCTCATATCACTGTGTTTGAATACATGCACCAATTAAACCACATAGTACAATAATAATAAAACACCTGTATGATATTGTCCCATGTTTGTTTATAGTAGTATTAATCAGTTCATCTGCTCACAATAAGATTTTTGGTAACATAAGCTTATTATAGCATTGGGCATTGTTGTTATCTAAATCTTAATCCAATGGCCACTTGCTGTACACAGTTAGCTTTAATTTGTATAAGTAGTCCTGCTCACCATGATTTTGGCAGCTCCGTCTGTTTCATTTACTGTACGAAGGCAAGAAAGTCATAGAATAAGATTAAGAAATTAAAAAACACAATGTAATTTTATCATTTTTACATATCATTTTGTATAAAATTTTATACAAGCCTAATCAATGGTCAATGATTGAACCTACTGACTTTTAATATTTGTAAAACACTTCTAATATCTCATCAAAAGATCCCTATTATCACTATTTCACTGGTTGTTTCTTCTCAATATTTTACAAATAATGTAGGTATTGGTACATTACACATCACATATCAGCTTCTAAAAGGAAACATAATTTTATCAGCAGCTGTAGGGTTTTTTTCAACAGCTGTCAAGCTTAATGTTTTACATTTAATGAATAACTAAAGACTTTTTATATAATTGGAAGGATCTTTAGAAATGTTAGACTTACATTATTTCATCTTTGTCAGAAAAGTCTTACTATGAATGCAAACTTTAATACAATGAAAAAGACACACCATTAGCCTCAAACCAAGCCTCACTGTGTTTCAGCTGGAAGAAATAATAAAAAAAAAATAGACTGCCTGTGCATTTTTGACATGATTAGCCGAAGGTGCACAACAACACAAATCAGGATGTAGCACACCATTACCATAAATAACATCAAGTAAATGGCTCAGCTTAATATGAATGATGATGCTTTGATCTACAATCAGTTGTCTCCTGTCCATGAAGCTGTATTCATTATTTTATGACAGGCACTTAAAACTGAGGAAAAATATGCCAACTCTTGTGGGAGTGCATTTGTGTGGATGGATCCTCTTTAAACAAGTGATACAGGGATTGCTCCAAGGGTTTTTGTGTGTTCACAGTGCTGTACAACTAACATGCAATGGATATAATTTATGCACCTTCACACCTACATGTCAAGTTCTAGTTTATGAGTATTTATTACTTTTAACTAATGGCTAATTTAGCACTTCTTTATAAAATAATGTTGATTTTTTTTCAATAATTGCTCCATTATTATGTAAATATATGGGCATATAAATGAAGGCTTCTAGTGAGTGCTAATAGCCTCCAGTATTTAACTTTGCGATGTTTGTGTAATTAATTAAACACCATATAACACAAATTTCTCTGTTCTCTATCTAATTCAATAAATATTAAATAGATTAATTTAGATATTCTCTGCTTAAGCTCTTTAACAATATAATAACTGCAACAGTGGTGTAGAGTGGCAGAATATGCTATTTAAATATTTTCATAAAGCCTTTCCTATTGATTCATTATTCCTTACATTTAGAATAAAAACTACTGCATATAACACAGTCATCCGTATGCATGATCAATTCTAGATGAATGCAGAACTCCACCAGCCTTAGAATGAAAGCTCACCAGTCTTGGTTGAGTACCATCACTTTGCCGAGGGATTTGCTGAATGATGGTGTGAAGAAACCCAGCTTTTTCTGAGACTTGACTGCAGTGGAGGAACCAGCTGTTAGCCATTTGTCTTTGTATGGTCAATGAACCAGTATTCAACATACAGCTGCTCTTGAGTATCCTACTTATTAAGCACATCTGTTACACATTGGACTCTGGGTAGCACTTATCAAGCTAATGGAATTTTTTGGCAAAAAAAGGGTTGTTTTTCTTCTTCTACTTGGTGTTGTTGTGTTTTATTGCTACCACTTCACCAATATGGGAAACTTTATCAGACATTGTGAAAAATGGCAGGTATCCACAAAAGATACATCCTTGAAATTTCTCCTGACAGAAAAAATTCCACAAATGAGGCCAGGAGCTCAAAACTCACTCTTGTTTCCTTCCACCTTCCAATAAATCATGTCGAGTGCATAATGAATCGTCCTTTCTGTCCTTGCATCAATCCTGGCCCCTTGATGAAGCCTGCAGAGTCTTACCTCTCTCCTTGGTGTCCGTCTGCCATCGTGTCTGCACTGAATACAAGGATTTGTCTCTCTTTGATTAATACCTGTCCCACTTCATTGTCAATATTGTCTCACTGGATTGTATTATTCCTGTATGAAACATATAACCAGATGTAAAATCTAGCATACACACTCATACCATACAGATCTCCTTTGTATGGGTACACATTTTAAGATAAAACTGCAAACTAAGTGTCTGTTATTAAGCTATATTTATCAGACTAAGTTTAGAAAGGTTGTCTGACTAATAAAATAGCCATTTTGAATAAATTTACATTTCTGAAAGACTTGGAAGCACACAAAAAGGTATTGTGTCTTAACCACGGCAATGTAATTTCCAATCCTATCAAACCTCCGGTGTAGCAGCAAAAATTAGCTGAAAATAAGCTTGTTGCTGAAATGCAGTCATATAGCAACATATTTGAGGATATGTGTGCTACAGCTCATTGTGATTCAATATTCTACCTACAATAACAGGAGAAGAAAAGCATAAAATAACATTTGTCTGCATATAATGTCCATTTATGAATCTTGTATAATAAAACCACTCTGTTTTAGCCCTATCTTTTTTGAGTGATCGTGGATGTGGATGAAAATTGAGTTCAATATATGCAGCCACTTCATTTCAAACGTTAAACCATCTTCATTTGCTGTCTGCTTTGCTTTACAGGCCTCTATGGTGTCTACCCTGATTAGATTAAACTCTAAATGCCAATCCAGGGATAATTTTCCACTTTGGCATTGCTTGTCCCACGAGAATAAATCTCATTTTAATGTCACTGCTTATTAACATGGACTATTTATAAGTGTGAGTTATTAAGAAACATTACAAGAACACCTTCATGTACCATGAGAAGAGGTATCTGGAATTTTAGTATCAAGTAGAAATCTTGGGGGTTTTTTTCCTCTCAAGGAATCCATCACTGTCATCCTGCCATGCATTTCCATATTTGTCCTAGCTCTTGTTTTGTACTTTCTTGTGTTTACTGCTTTTCCTGTCCTCTTGGTTTCTCATTATGGGGTTGCCTTTGTTGCTAACCTTGTTTGCCTGTTTGCTTACCCTGACTATGAATTACCCTCACAATAATGCTAAAAAAATCTGAATAAAACTCTGTTAATGGATCCACAGAACTCTCCAGAGTTTTCCATATTACACATGCAAACATAGAAATGCATATCTGATAAAGTATTATCAACCTGGCAAAGTATTCAACCATCAGATTGATATCAATATCATCAGATTCATTCAGGTTCATGTTGGTTGGATGTTGTTTGCTGACCTTAATTTTCAAACATTGCTATAGATTCTCATTTGAACTTGAGTACTGTAAAACATTCACCTTTATGTTGTTAACCACCCTTACATTGCTTTGGCCTTTTGTTGACCATTGTCATGCTGAAAGATGAAGTTTCTCCTGAGCTTTATTTATATATTTACTGTCTGTTTATTTTTCTTGTTTAAGGAGGCAAGCAAGTTCCCTTGTAATATCCTCTGTATTTTGCTCCATCCACTTTCCATTCAATTATGACAAGAAGCCCAGGTTCTGAGGATGAAAAGAGCATGATGCTGCCATTTCACTGCGGGGATGATGTTAACTGAAGTATGGCCTGCATTAGGTTTGCGCCACATATAGTTGCCTGGAACAAATATCTAGATCTTGATCTCATAATACCAAAAAAAATAAACTAATGTTAACTGGATCACTCTTGTGTTTTCATATGGCACTTCTTGAGCAATGGTTTCTTTATAGACATTTCCTCCATAAAGTCTTCTATTATTCAGAGCTGTTGAAATGGTTGTCTTGTGCACCTTCCATCCACTCTCAGCCACTGTAATCTGTAACTACTTCAGAGTGACTGTTGGCCTCACTGTGGTTCCCTCACCAGACTCAGTCTTGTGTTAATGCTGAGTTTTGAGAGATTGTTTTGTCTAGGCAGTGCTTGGGTGGTGTAATGCAACTTCCACTTCATTAATGTTGATCAAGCAGTGCTTAATTTGATGTCCAACCTCTTTAATATAATTTTACACTCTATTCCTAAGTTATGAAATTATAATACCTTATCTTTAACTTCCTTCGAATAGTCCTTAGCCTTCATTTAAATGCCTTTCCTTCAGACTGACTGTCTCTTCAATGACAGTTCAACTGGGGTGGTGTTTGTCCTTCATCTGGAGCTTCTGTAACCTGGGAATATGAATACTTATGCAAGCAGAATTTTTCAGTTTTTGATTTTCACTGAAATAGTTTCTGACCAATAATTAATTCTGACTTTGAAAATTCACTGTAAGAGAAAATAATTTTGCAATAAAAATATACAGACAGGAAGAATGTGTGTATTTACCGTTTGTTATTCAGACAAATTTTATTAACTCCAAGAGGGCCAATTCTAATTATAATCACTGATTAGTTATACATGTCAACAAATATATTGGTCTCATATGCTTAATGACCTATTCTACAGTCCCTACTGTGCTATTTTAGTAAACATAATATTTCTATTATTGCTAGTGTATATCCCTTAAAATTTATTCCTCAACCAAGCCAGTGAAGTGACTGATCAGTTGCAATGTCACGGCTTTGCCATATTCATATGCATCTGTTCTTATTTCATGGCAGAAACCATGGCAATGGCTGCACTAATGAGGAAGGATTACACTATACACTATCAGAGTCTTAGAAGGATTACTTAGAGTAAGCACTGTGGCATGCAGAGGCAGTACTGGGGCAGTAATCTACTTCAACAGAATGTGCAAAGGAAGTATTGGGGTTCATTCTCTCTCTCTCTCTCTCTCTCTCTCTCTCTCTCTCTCTCTCTCTCTCTCTATATATATATATATATATATATATATATATATATATATATATATTATATATATATATATATATATATATATATATATATATATATATATATATATATATATATATAAGACTGTGGGAGCATAGGAAATGTCTGTCACACTCCTGAATGCAGCCTCGATATAACTCACAAAGTGGCAAGGCTCATGAGGCTTACAGTATCGACAGATTCATGCAGCCTAAATTTATGCCACTGCATAAAAAGGGAGGATTTCTCCTCGGTGGCCCTGTGATGGAAATGAAAAAGAGCTCAGGAACCTGTATGAGTCATAGTGCAGGTGATCAAAACCTTTATAGATGGGAAATCAGTGTCTCCAAAGGTTTTTGAAAGCCATCAAAGATTAATATAGGTGCTTGTTGTAAAAAAAAAAAAAAACAACTTACATTGAGCAGGTAAAGTAAAAGCAAAAACAAATAAACAAATATTTTCTTAACTTCTGTCTAGCCATAAGAAGGAAAAGAGTGTATAATGTAATAAATAGCATGTGTAGTGTACAGCATTTAATACACTGAAGTTTCAAGTAACCTATCTGATATCTCTGTATTTTGACATCTTTGTATTTATATATTTATTTATTTTACATTCAAGTCTGACCTACTGATTCTTACTGCTGATGAGTGGTTTGCATTTTATGGTATGGACTCTTTATTTTTACTCTCAAATTCTTCTTCAAATGGTGGATTGTGATAGTTTCACCCTTGCTCTGTGGAGGTTGTTCTTGATGTTACTGACTGTTGTTTTGGGATTTTTCTTCACAACTCTCAAATCTTTCCTCATCTGCTGTTATTTTCTTTGGCCAAATTGTTCAGTGTCCGGTTTTTAATACACCAGTGGTTACTTTTTTCAGGATATTCCAAATTTTTGTATTGACTATGCTTCTGCAATGGCTCTGATCAATGTTATCTCTTTTTTTCAGCTTCTAAAGGGTTTGCTTTTCTCTCACCAGTGGTTTCTTTTTTTTAGGATATTCCACATTTTTGTATTGGCTATGCTTCTGCAATGGCTCTAATCAATGTTTTCTCTTTTATCAGCTTCTAAATGGTTTGCTTTTCTCTCATAGACAGGTCATGATGGTTTATTCTTTTTAACAACAAATGCTATCTTCACAGGTGAAACCCATGGCTCAAACCAAAAGTAGACATTCAGAGCTATTAACTGTTGAAACAATCAGTCTTACAGGACACACCTGGGCAGCAAGAACACCTATTAGTCACCAATATTTCTGATCACCAAAAGTGCCATGTTCTAAGTTATTTAACACGTGTAGATGTAAATATCAGGAATGAAGGCTAAAATTCTGATCCATTGTCTGATATTCAGCTTTTGATCTTAAACCCAAATGTTTTCAGTGTATAGCAAAAACAACAGAATTTGTCTTGCAGTGCCAATACATTGGCGGCTGTGGCACAGTTGGTAGAGTGGGTTGGATCGGAGGATTGGCGGTTCGATTCCCAGCCCGGGTGACTGCACATGCCGAAGTGTCCTTGGGCAAGACACTGAACCCCAAGTTGCTCCCAATGGCAAGTTAGCGCCTTGCATGGCAGCTCTGCTACCATTGGTGAATGAGACACAGTGTAAAGCGCTTTGGATAAAAGCGCTATATAAGTGCACATTTACCATTTGGAGGCTCTTTAAGAGCTACGAATCTAACAATCAGGGGTTAGAGATATGAATAAATACCTTGTTGACATCACTAGAGCACAAGCATACATAAACACAAAATACAATATGTCCACAGCATTGTACAACAGAGGATGTAACGCCTCCATCCTTAAGACAAAACCTACAAGGTAAATTTGCAATAGGATTTCTAAAAATTTCTCATGTATAATTTTCAAATTATTATTGGGTGCAAGCACTAACTGACTCAACTTTTCCTCCAAATAGCTTCCAATGGATAGTATCTTGACCCACTTGCTTACTGTATCTAAGCACATCACATGATCATGGTCAAGTTCAAATTTAGTGAAGTTTAGAGTTAGAGAAGCATTCTCAGTTTGGGAAAGTATAGTGTCTAAAGTACAAAAACGACAATACTTCTAATGTCCACTCAGAAAGGGGGCTTTCTGTTGAAAGGCGAGCAGCCTTTCAACAATTCTTACTGGAAGGAATGTTTTCAGAAAAGAATAACAAGTTCCTTTTGTGCCGTATCTCTCAAGTGAGAAAGTTTAGATTAGATGTATAAGAAGGTTTCTGATTTAGGAAAATATCTCACAAGTAAGAGTAAAAGAAGAAGATATCTTTTAAGTCTATTCAACTTGAGTGTAGTCTAATATTAGTCTGTTTTTTGTTTTTTTTAGCCTAGTCTGCTTTTCATACAGAACTTTTTCTATTTGATCCAGTGCTTGGACATGCAGCAGCTGTCTGCTTGGCTCAAGGTCGAGCTCTTTCAGTCATACAGCCAGGATAAGATTCTAGTGAGTCACTGGGATCTATACATGCTGGCTCCTTAGTTTTGTGCCAACTCTTCGGATTTGGCTTCAGTTTCCACTGCATTCAAACCCTTTACTCGGAGATCTGCTGTTTTATTAGCTCTGTCTTAAGAAGGCTCTTTATCTTCCACTCTAGGGTAGAAACAGTATTTTTTTTAACTGCTAGATGATTGCTAACATTGCTGCTTGGTAAAGCAGGGGAAATGCCATAAAAAATGGTGGATCTAGGTCAGATAAATTCAGAAGGAAAAGAAACATTCCAGGAACTATCTAGGCCAAAATAATAAAGAAAACACTGCAAAACAACCTAATATAAAGGTGTAATTTGTAGTTTGTGAAAACATGTCAGACCTATATTAAACATTGAGTATAAGAGTCCATTTTCTTTAATAGGGATATGTAGTTTCAACAGAGAAGGTGGGTTTGGTTGGGGAAAGGAAAAATCATATCAAATCATATCAGTCTCTATTAATTCCATTTCAAATTTGTATTCACCACCAGAAGGGGCATCTAAAACCTATGTAATACACAAATACTTTTCTCACTCATCAAATATCCTTAGCCAGAGAAATAAAAGGTATATGAAATAAATGCCATGGTAATGTTTGTCCCAAGTTTTCATATTACAATATTTATTATAAGTAAGGAACCAATCAATCATGAACATAATGAAGTAATTTACTGATTCATCATTTCATTAGATGGGACCTGGAACATAAACATGAATACACAAAAGGAATGTATCTGAATATGAACACATTGGGAGGTTCACTATTTGTGTGGGGTTTTGTTTGTTTGTTTTTTAAATCTTGCCAAAAAGGTTTAAAGGGTTGCGATCTAGAGCTGCGCATTGTGGACAACTAAACTCCAGTGTTTCTAGGGGTTTGTCATGTAATCAAGGTGGAGCCAGATGCAAGTGCAGTTAAAAGCTTCAATGAGAGGCAGGCAGACAAAATGTCTGGCAAATGGGCTTTAACTGGGCATAGACAAGAAACATGGAAACGAGTGCAGGATCAAAAATCAGGAAACGAGGACAATGATCAAGGGCTTAGTATGGCTCTGGTGGCAAAATACAGACACATGATACTTCGCCCCAAACAAAGACATATGACAGGTTTAAATACAAAACTTAATCCAAGGGCATAACACAGAACAGCTGAGACATTAGGAAATAACCAATAACATTACGGGGCGGAGGTAGGACAGAAACGAAAACAAACACACATGAAACAGTAAATAAAATCAGTTAAAACATGGACGCATACGCTATCGCACTTCAGGTAGTTCATGCACACTGACTGCTCTGGCACTCAGCGCAAGGGGAAATCCATGACAAGGTTATAGTAATAGGCTTCATATAATAATAATAATAATAATAATAATAATAATCATCATCATCATCATCATCATCAAAAATAAGGCTACTTAAATCCTGCATAAATCTCAATAGAGTTACATGTATAAATATTTGGAGCAGACACAAATAATGTCATTGTTGATACAGAAAGAGAAACTAAATATTATATGCACACAGAAATTTACAGTAGAGGTTGTAATACTTATAAATACATGCTGAGGGCCTGACATAACATTTGCTTTTAAAAAGTTCAAATAAAAATAAATAAATACATTTTAAAAATTCATTAAACCATTCATCAAAATTGGAGGTCACTTGTTGAAAAAATAAGTGAGATCCCAATAACTGCACATGGCCATTATGAAAATAATAAGACATGGCAAACAAGAAACTCCCAGTTGGCGTTAATTTCCTAAACATTCAATAAAAACACTGAGAAAACTGATGATGCATCAGAGCCATGACAATACTACAAAGCACATATTCACAAGCATGAATGAAAAACTAGACACAGTTTGCATGCCAACTACAACATGTCCATGCAAATTGTCTCCCCTCTGTTAATGGATAATTTCACAGCTGAAAAAAGATCTGTGAATGAGGCAGTAGATGGGAAGTTGTTTAAGATAAAAGGAAGTTTTGTACTTGGTTTCCCACCTGAGAATATATTGTCCCACATCCTGGAGTGAGCAGGAGAGAGAGTCCTTCACCTTTTAGAAGAGGTGGATGTGGTAATTATGTGAGAGAAGTCTATGATGGCAAATGGGATTTTCTGCATTCTTATGGGTTATTATTCCTCTCAGAGGACTCATCTGGGTTATTGCACTGGTCTTTTTCCTGGGGACATGGGGACATCATGTGCAAGTTAGCTTTTCATCTTGGTTTTAGTACCCTGGGTATGGGAGAAAGTAGTAAATCAGACGGAAATATGATGGAGAATATATGCCAGTTTGGAGGAAATAAGTAGTGCAATACTAAAAAGACACAATGATTAATAAACACATTGTGCAGAGTATTGTACATGCTAGAGTGTTAAAAATTAACATTTTTGATTTGACTGTTTTCCATCTGGATGGTAAAATAAATGGTATATCAGTCTAAATCTTCTCAATTCTACAGTAACCTACTTACTTGTGGCTTCAAACTGTAGCAAAGCTAATCTACATTAATGTCAAGTTTTGTGTCAACATACTATACTTCTCATTACAGCCTCCTCCAACTAATTATGTTCATGATGTTTATTTGACCTTCAAACCCAAGAGCAGAGGGTGCTTGCAATTGTAGTAATTGCAGTATTTTTTTTATTTGCTTTTTTTTGTTTTTTGTTTTTTTGCAAAACTAAAGTCGGCATGATACCATGACATTAGACTCACAAATGACTTATTATTCTTGTTTTGCTGTCTACCGAGAGTGTAATCTTTCATGTTTTCAATATTATTAATGTCACTTGGCAAATGGATGCAAATATAGATTTCCTTGAACTATTACCTCTACTTTGTGAAATGAATGAAGAAACCTGGAACAGTGCTGTGCTGTAACATTAGAATTAGCTTTTATTCAGCCATTTGTCCAATTTCCATATGCGCAGCCGGAGACATTAGATTATATGAAGGTTATTTAAAACTTTAAGCAGACGATCTTCAGTAGATTATACACAGTAGGTTGGTTTGCAAAAAAAAAAAAAAAAGATTATTCATTACATGATCAAAGTTAAGAACAACAGCACCAGTCACAGATTTCACAGTTATATGACTGGCTATAGCAATAAACCTGTGTCATTCCTGTCCCCTTTAGAATAAATATGTTGTTTAAGTTCAAGTCGGTTACTTGGCAGAGAAATTATTTTTAACCACCAATTAACAAAATTTAATTTACTTGGCAAGCAGCAAAATGAGATGTCTGACCTGTATGAAAAATAAGAAGACTCAAGCCAGACATGATGCCAGACATCCAGTTTACGGATGGTTTAAGCAGTTTGAGTCTCTCTCTCCTCTGGCTGGTGTTTCAGAGTGCCTGCAGTCAAAGGCACTACAAGAGATTATTTTGAGAAGAAGAAGAAGAAGAAAACAGAATGACGATTGTCTTGTATGTTCTATATAATTGTATCTACTAAAAGAGAAAAATGTTGTTCATCAAGGTGCTTTAGAATTATTTTATTCTTGTAATGTATTGTATTCTAAATTTGTGAATGAGGAAGATCTGTGTTCAACCAGACAAAGCAAAAGAGCGTCTATCCATTCCTAATTATATACTGTATAATATCAAACACAACGCCAAACAGGTTTTCAAAATCGTGCGTCAGAGCCACTTATACCTCAGGAATTAAAACTGTTCACATCATTCATGTAACAATATTACACAGTACATCTACAGGAACCCATCTATACCATCACTTGTGTTTCAGAGAAAATGGCATCTTTGAAAATGGTATCTTTGACAGCTTGGAACAAAACAATTTCTGAATGAGCACTACTAATGCTACATTGTATATAAGTTAATTTTAAGAAAACAACACAGCAATAAGGCAAGTAAATGTCAAATATTTATTGATAATAAGGAAGATGGAAAATAATTTCCTAACTGTCAAAAATTGCCTACCAGTTTGAGCAGTTCAGTCTGTGTTTTGGCAGCTGATGGAAGCCTCAACAAGCTGGATCTTTCAGTAGAGACAGTTCACAATCACTGTTAATCAAGGCACAAGATAGGCCAATCCCCCCTTTTTTTTTTTTTTTTTTTTCTGTTTCATGTCAATAAACAATGATTAGCTTAATGTATTAGGTAATTGTTGATATCAATGTACATAAATATGACAAAACAAATGATAGTAGTGAGACCAATTGTTTAAATTGTTTAATAAAACATCTAAATGACCAGTCTTACGTTAGTGATTGACTTTTGAGTGTGTTACACTTTGTGGAACAAAGGGGTCTGTGTGCAAACTACTGCATAATCAGTTAGATCCAGTCATCCCTATTTCACACAATTCAAAATTCATATGAGGTCCAAGCAGTTTAACAACCTAATACTCGCTATAATCAAGAACACATGCTATATTTAGAACACAAAGCTAATCTATAGAAACCTCAACAGGTGTCCTGTTCAGCTCATTATTTCACGTTCCACATAACAATGCTCTTGATGTTTAGCTGACCTTCAGTTTCAGGAGCAGAGAACGCAGATATGTGCTGTATTTTCCATAACTCTGCTTTCACTGAGTGTGACCTAAATGCAGAACACACACACACACACACACCATCATCATCATCATCATCATCATCATCATCATGTTGTTGTTGTTGTTGTTGTTGTTGTTGTTGTTGTTGTTGTTGCTGTTGTTGTTATATGGAGCCTACTACTATAACCCTGTCATGGATTTCCCTCATCATCATCATAATTAAAAGGTGATAATAGCATTAAAGTATTTCTTGATACAAGTTTTCTTGAGAGTCTTTCTGTATGCTCTATTTAATTGGCAATTTTATTTGATTCTAAATACAGAGTAGCTATGTATATACATACTGTGTGGGTGTGAATAAGTGTGGTGCTTCACTGTCAGAGAGAAAATGGCTTCAAGGGAAAGATTTCTAGTATTTGCATAAATGCTTTTTGTATCAGTTTTGTATCAGTCCTTTTTGACAAAAGAACTATTTATACCAGTAGGACACCTAGAGATTGGTTTAGCATAAATATAAACCAGTACACTGTTGAAGTCTGTATTTTTGAATACCTATTAGATCACTCTGATTCAAAGGTTTTACACTTTATCACACAGGCAGTGACAGGAAGGAGATGGAGAAATGGTGTGAGTTGTGAGGAGGATAGTCATGTAGCACTGTACACCATAGCCAAAATGACACAGCGAACAAGTGCCTGAGTCGACAGGAGGTCAAGTGTAGTATATATCATTGTCGCTTGCAGTTAAGTGTGATGTGAAGAATTGTACAAAAAACTGCAAAACAGATCTGAACCCTAACCTCATGTTAAATTGCATGTTTTTGTATTGCATCTCAAGGTCTGGCATTTTCAGGAGTTTTGAGTGATAAACAATGTCAGTAAATCAGTGAAAGCAGTGCAAGTAATGAGGACTGGGATTGTTGCAGTCACGTTTTATTTGTCAAGGCAAGCCAACCTAAAACAAAACACTGAAGGACGAAATACAGTGAATGTATTACTCTTACAAAGTTGTTCCTGATAGTGAGTACTTAGTACGTATTAGGAAATATTATTTCTACCATAGGCTCATTACCAAAGGCTGATGCATGTTTTGTTTTTTCTAGGTATGATGGATATAGTAAACTCCTATAATTTAAATGGTGGCTAACTGTAACATTGACTGAGCACATATCATGTGTTTTGAATCAAACTGCATGTGCATCAATCTACTACAAACAATTGTGTTCATTTAATGCCCAAACAGGATTAAGAGGAAATTGGACAAAACTACAATACTGCCATCTTCTGTCAAATACAGACACTGCAGCATGTTAGAAAAAAAAGGGAGGGACGTGACACATTGAAGGTCTGACCCTCTTTGTAGTTCCTGAACTCTTATCCACCGCATTTTCTACCTTTCTTTTACTCTCATAATTATTTTTGTACATTTTTTTTTTTCCAGGCTTGCTTATTTACTCTCAAGTTTTTCCACAAGCCCTGCTTGTTTTGTCCTACTAACCTCACCCTTTCATTCACTGTAAGGGTGCACTTCCTTCCCCTTCCAGGAAAACCTTTTGCATTTTTGTTCCTGTCCCAACATAGCAATGGAACTTAGCGTTTTCTTTCTAGAGGGCTCTGCAGCCATGCCTTCTGTTCTCTTCATTCCCTGTTTTGACCAGGCATTGTTAGAGGAACGATAATAAATAGTCACCAATATTCACATAACCTTCCAGCTTCTCAAATACTTATCATAAAAATTATATTTTAAAATGTATATACTGTACACTAATATCAGTATTCGGTCTGTACAGGATTTCACAGAGTTTTTATCATTGTTGTTGCCAAAAATGCTTGATTTTGCTGTGGAGTTTTTGTTTGTTTGTTTGTTTTGTTTTGTTTTGGGTTTTTTGTTGTTTTTGTTTTTTTAATTGTGCTTTTATTTGCAGAAGACTATTTGAATTGGTGAAATTGTAATTGCATGAAATTGTTTTGCAGTGTGTTTCACAGTGATGTTTGTTGGTAAATGAGACCTTTTAGCTGTAATCATGTTCAACCTCCATCGAATATTGCAGAGTTTGCTTGATTTAACGTAAATTTCTGCTTTTGCAAAATTGCAAATTCATGGAGGGACTGATTACTACTTTACATTACATTATATAAAGAGCCCAAAAATGTACACTAATGGGTAGTTTTCCATTTTGAAAAGCAACTGTCTGATAGGAACACACTCCTTTCTATGGTTCTATGGTTCTTTCTCTCTCTCTCTCTCTCTCTCTCTCTCTCTCTCTAAGAGTGCATGAAGTTATGAGAGTGTTTAATGTAGGTCTGGACCTGTTGATGGTTTAAGTTTTAAGGGGTTAATAGAAATATTCAAGATAATAAATATGGTATGACATTAAATTAGGTCAAATCGGATGTGACACATATAACTGCTATGGAAATCGGTCTTGTATGAGGCAAACAGCACCTCTATGTCACTATATATATAGTGTAATAATTCCCAGACTGAGTAAAGAGTGAGACACTGGGAGAATAGAGGTGATTTAAAGCTTAATCTGGCCACTTAGACCTGCAGGCTATTCCACACATCTATTACTTTTACTCTCTCTCTCTCTCTCTCTCTCTCTCTCTCTCTCTCTCTCTCTCTCTCTCTCTCTCTCTCTCTCTCTTACTCACTCTCTCTATTATCGTGTGCAGTGTTATTTGTGCCTTATGACCACACAACTGCATTTACATGATTTAATGTAAGCGTTGAAATGGTAGCAGCTCATTGTTTCCATTACTCATATTCACATTAACAGCTACATTGGGGTTTTATATATCCTACTTTTTCATTTATTTCTTGCACTGTATTGTCTAAATCCAAACATGTAAAAAGGGAGCATGGTGGTGCAGCGGGTATCACTGCCCTGCTTAGTTTCTCTATGCATTTCATAGGTTTTTTTTTTCCACGTTCTCCTATTCCCACCTACCACACAAGAACCTGCAGGTAAGTGGAATGGCCCCTAAGTGTGAGCGTTTGAATATGTGTTGACCTGGTGCCCAGTGATAGACTGGCATCCCATCCGGTGTGGTTTCTCCCACTTTGCCTCCAGTGTTCTGTAATCCTGGCCTGTAATCCTGAAGATGAATGAATGAATGAATAAATGAATGAATGAATCCTGTAAAATTTACCACAACAATCAAAACTACTTTGTTCATCACTAACATTAGCAGCTTTGCTTGATTGGCTAACGGGTTCTAAATCGAAAGGTATACTGGTACTGCTGGATGGTGTCACCGAAACAGGTTTTATTATCTTTAGGTTTTCTTCCTCTTCTTCTTCTTCTTCTTCTTCTTCTTCTTCTTTTCCTTTTGGTGGTATTCAGAAAGTATATTTGGAGTTTCTATGTTTAAATTTTCAGAAAGATTTAAAGAACTTATATATTTAAGTACCTCTGGATAAGGGCATCTGCCAAATGCCATGAATGTATATTTATTCAGTTTTTAAAAATCTGAAGGTCATTGGTTTCTTTTTCTGTCCTGTTGATACAGCTGTATTAAATATTAAACTTTCAATGACCAGGACCATGTAGGAAAAATTAAATACTCTAGAGGTTATTAACTGTTATGTATAAGATTTGGCTATACTTGTAAATCATCTAATTCTTCATTTTGTATTTGTCTACATTCATTAACTTTCAACCCATAGAAGACAGAATTATACCTTACAGCTGCAGTGAATACTTAACTGGAAAAGCAATTAAATACTTGCTATATTATGAATTCTCACTTACCCTGTAGAGGGAGCTATGTGTTCATAAAAGTAAATTAAGAGGAAAATGGAATTATGAGAGAAATAAAGACCAGCTTTATTGAGCCTTTTTATATTCTGAACAAGCATAATTTTTTACACTTTCATCACTTTACTGTCATGTCGACAAACATATTGCTCCTGCTGCTCACATCAGGTGAAGTGAAATATAGCAAGAGAGCAGTCAAGAGTAAGAACCTAAAACACAATGCTTTAACTATTTGAGTGTTGCTTCTGTTGACAGTTTGAGGTTATTTATATTAAACAAAGTTGTCAGTGCTTTCAACAGTTTATATGCTCCAAATCCATCCAAGGCACTTGCCATATAAAGAACTATATCACTATATTTCACTACCCATTAAAATGTGTTATAATTTGAACTCACTGTTTTCTACTGTAAATTGAAATATCCAACATCTAACTCACATTTTCTATCCCAAACCAAAGTTAGACTGTAGTGATAATCCAAGATTCACTTTGTAGTCCCCGTCGAGGAAGCTTTCTTTCTACTGTTTTAGTAACGGTTTGCTTTTATTCCAAATTTAAAGGAATATATACTCCACATACCACATTCTCTTAATAATATAACTCAGTACTACAGAAATCCAAGAGCGCATGCTATTAAGCAAGCCTTTTATATAACAGTACAATCTAATACTGAGAGAGTTTATGAGAAAAGTGTGAAGATGCCAATCATCTTTCTGAATATGAAAGCGCCAATTGCTCTATAAAACATGACTTTATTTCCATATGTCAAATTGAAAAACATAATTTTCTAATCACAGTTCCTGCAGTCTTTATTTCTAATAAATCTAACAGTTAAAAGTGATTACGTTCCTTTAAAAATTGGCTTTGTCTTTTCTTTTATGACTACATGATAGTATCATATAGTATCATCATGATAGTATCATACAGTTATTTTTCAATGTGTGGAAATACGTGAAATAACACCCTGAGATAATATTCTAAAAATAATCCCTCACCTTCATCTCTATGAAAAAGCAAATTAATACATTTTGAACAATTATTAATCAATTCCTGCACCAATATCATATTTAAGCGGTGATATAACTTCCAAGTCCTATTGAACATTAAGCTTTTAGAGATTGTTGTAAAAGTCCCTGACATCAAGTAAGCAGCAAGATTATCCCTCTGCACTGGCTGAGCCAAACATTTCACCAGATAAGTTGGTCCAAAATGTTCATTCTGATTAATCATCATGTAGATGCATAGTTAAAGATTTATTGATTGCAGCTTTTTTTATTCAAAAAGTTATTTCAGACAGTGAAAAAGCTGCTTCACTTAAAGAGATGGAAAACTACCTCGGCTGTATCCACTGGCCAGATCATATGAGACCTGGGAAACAGAGCAGTCTGTAAAGAGGTTTGGAAAGGTCAGTGAACATGTAGAGTTCTGCTCTAGGGGAACTGGGCAAGATGAGTCTGTGTTCCCATATAGAGATGACTGTCCTGGAACTGTTTTTATGTCCCCTGTTTTTTTGGACACCCCACTACTTGTGGCCCATGGTTCTGTATACAGAAAACCACCTGTCACAAAATTTTGGGAGTCAAAAGAGATTGGTTCCAGTCCTGTGGTTCCCTGCTGTTGAACCCTGTTGGGCATAGTGTGGAAGAGCTCCTGCTCAGAGACCATGTTGCTGTAGTCAGGTCCCAGGAGCTCAAAGAACTCTGTTGCATCTGGATTTCCCCGCTCAAGATCTTTGAGGGACATGCCGGAAGTGGATGTAACTCTGGCATTGTTGGCTGGCTCTGTGAAGAAGGATGATGGGAGGTTTCGGTGTCGCAGTGGAGGCTTTTTTGTCTTCTCCCCCCGCAAATCCTTGGCATGGTTGAAGAGAGCAGCCAGACTTTTGCTCTGCAGGTTGGCCTGAGCTCCATCTCGCTTGGGTGTTTTGTTCTGGATGATGCTAGTTGGAGTTGAGGTGGAGTCATGACCTTTATAAGCCTCCTGAGGTACTCCGTTCCCCAGTCCCATGATTCCTGTGCATCTCTTGATCTGTTTCTGTAGATATTTGCGATGGTTGACTTTCCTCTTGGACTTGACTGGCTTATCCAGGGCCAGTTTGATGTTACTGGAAGCGGAGTCAATGAAGCTGAGCAAGTCACTGGTCGCCTCCCTGAAGTCACCCTCACAGTCAACTTCACCCAGGAATGCTCCATCCAGACCCTTCTCCACCTCGTACTCCATAACCGAACCAGGGAAACAGAAATTTAGGAACTGTGAGTTCATGGTGGCAGCCTGAACAGCCATCTCCCTCTGAAACACATTCAACACTCAAGATGTCCTCCCTTAATCCCAAAAGTTCCTTAGATCATCATTAAAACATAGTTTCTCACTCTATAATTCCAGGGCACCAAACTATATGCGAAACTTTGGTACTTACACTGGGTGCACGCAGTGTTTCTTTCTTACTCTAATGAAAGCAGGACTGGAAAACATACTTTGGGGGAAAGCAAAGAGATTTTTGGAGGCAGGGCCAATGATGTCAGGACATTTGGTGGGAGGGACAGAGGAACCCCAGGACTTAACTCTTTGCTCATGCCTGACCACCTGCAACTAAGAGGGATTTGTCCAAGGCATCCCACTGAGCAATAAGACAATAGCTACTTGTTCAACTATCCCAGGCGTTTCTCATTGTATATGATCATATGTGATCAGTACAATGTCATGCCATTAAAGGGAGTAAAGTTTCACTAATACTTTGTAATGTATCCAGACATATACAATAACAACCATGAAAGTCTTTTAATTTATTCTATATTTTTCTGTGTGTAAATAAACAAAATAACTGTTAATTGTATATTATGTACATTAATTGTATTATTAATTGTGTAGTATACAAGTATTTAGCCATATACCTATATTTTTCTATTGCACATCACTTTCTGGAGATTTCTTTTTTTCTTTATTAACTTCCAGTCTATAAGACACCATAGTATGTATGTATGTGTGTGTGTGTGTGTGTGTGTGTGTGTGTGTGTGTGTGTGTGTGTGTGTGTTGTTCTTTGCCTGTGGAAGTTCCTCTAATGGGCCCCTCCAAAGTGGGAGAAGTGTACAACATACACAAAAGCAATTGTAAGCTACTTTAATGTTGGAGAGCTCATTTTCCACACTAGTATGAATGTATTATGTGTTTATGTGCTACATAAAACTACCAAGTGAACTAAATTATTATATGGCAAACACTGAAAAGTATATGGTCTCAAGCTGGTAATACCACATTCACGTACACTACCTGTCAAAGTTTGGAGACACTTCACTGAAGTGTTTTTCATGATCTTGAAAATCTTTTGGTCTGAAGGAGTATGATTAAATGCTTGAAATCAGTGTTGTATAATTATGCCAATATATTCATTTCCTTCATTAGAAAACTAACATTTTATTTACAAAAAATATATATATTTAAATGGACGACTTATAATATTCCGAAAAGAAGCCGATAAATGTGCAGCTTTGGCTAATAATAAAAATAAAGAATGAATGTGTCTAAACTTTTGATGGGTAGTTTATGTATTCCCCCAACTTCCTACTTGTGTCTTAATCAGTTAGTGGTAAAAGTTGATCCCCGCACCAGTGGGAATTTTAGCCTCTGCTTGACAACTATTATGGGCTGCCTTTGACATACAACCCTACAGGGCCTAAATAGCTTCTATTCTTCCTTCTGCAGTGAAAGGGATCTTTGTGCCAGAGATTCATTAAACTGCACCTCACAGCCCCTTCGTAAAATGGGGCTCAATAATGAACAGTCGATTTAACTAGAAAAGCTGCCGGAGCTGTTAAATTAAAGGGGACCAAAGTGCAGTTTGAGCCCAGTGTGCCAAAAGTAATGTTGACCTTAAGAAATCCTGGGTATGACTATAACGGCTGCTGTAAATAATCCAGTATTTACAGGAAGTTTCTTGGCTAACAGTGAATGCAGGAATAGGAGATGAACTAACAGTGAAATGTCTATAGGGGCCCAAAGCTGGTCCTGGCTGAAGGGGGGGTGGCTCATGTCTTGGGCTGTGTAGGTATAAAAAAAAATAATAATTATTATGCAAAATGGCATTAATGCATCCAATGGATCACAGAAATGTTATTAATTATACCGACCTAGTTGATCTTTGTGATGTTTGTACATCTTAAGTAGTTCTTAAGATGGAGAAAACACAGTTATTGGATTTTTTGTTTTACCTATGCATTTATAGGACTCCTGTAATGTTTCAGCAAAATTACTCATGAAATTTTGTGCTTGTGCAGACACATGCCTTTGTTCATCTTTTTTGGAATTTTCCCAGGCATTACTACAACACCCCCACCCCCCGAAAACAAGTGCATTTTAAGGTGATGCACTGAATCATTTGGATGTTTAAAGAGAGGGGAGTAAAAAAAAACCCCTAAGCACTTTTCAGAAAGAGGGACCGTCAAGAGAGTGTTATTATCATGTAAATTGAAATAAAGAAAAGGAACAGTGAAACTGATAGCACTGATCTAATTATCTGTAGCCCAGTTCAGGCTACAGGCCTGAATGGGTGTGCAATTGCCTTACAATTAACAGCTGCACAACAGTGGATAAATAGCAACTGTGTGGGGGAAAAAAAGTTTAGTTTTTCTTCTTCTTAATTTTGTATAGAGCCGTCTTCCTTATTTCCTATCATATGGTAAAATACATACAAATAAATATTTTAGCTCTTTGTGTGATTTTTATTTATTATTTTTTTAAAGGATACACTTACACATGTTTTAAAAGCAGAATTTCTATTAAAATCTGTAATCAATGTAGCTCTAAACATCAAGGCCTTGGCAGTGCACTTAGCCTATTCATTCCCTTTAAAACTAGTTTCCACATCCTCCTCTTTCATTCAAGGCCTAATTTTGGCACAATGACATCACCAAACTGATGGCTGATATTTTCTCCTCTTCCTGCACAAAGCTTTTGTACATGCTAGTCATTCAGATTTGAGGGTCTGACGCACTGATTCCGGAAGCAAGTTTCTATGGCCACATAAAGGATGAGGAGATCAGAGGGGGTGGGGAGCTGAATACTGACAAGAGACAAGGGAAAAGAGAATTGCATTACATTAAAGAAAACACACAAGAAGGAATTTGTAACCACTTGAATTTCCAAAAACTTCCCAGACTGTTTGGTCTGGAACCAGCGCTTGTTGAGAAAGCAAACAACAAACATGTCTAAAACTTATGATGCACAGCTTTTTTTTTCTTTCTTTTTTTCTATTCTTTTTTTTTTTTTTTTTTACAAAAGAAAAAGTTCATTTTTATCTCACATAAAACAAATTATTAAAAGAACCAAATCAGTAACCAAGGTCAAACTGAGGTGAACAAGTGTTGTTGTGGGGGGACAAATGAAGCAATCAGAGGAACACCATTCATCTTTCTGCTTTCAATTCACGTCCCTGGAAAGCTGCTTAAGCAAACAGATTGCATATTGTTTGCTTATCGTTACACACTGTGTACCCCGCCCTCCGTTTGGGGAATTTACAAA
The DNA here is from genome assembly GCA_012411365.1 of Ameiurus melas. NCBI lineage: Eukaryota > Metazoa > Chordata > Actinopteri > Siluriformes > Ictaluridae > Ameiurus > Ameiurus melas. Next base: position 22,843,406 of record CM022759.1, read on the forward strand.
CTCAGCATCCACTATGAGTTTTTATTCATTTCCCTCGTTTACCCCTAGGACATCCTCTCAGCCAAATCAAATGTACACACACACACACACACACACACATGCCTAATCTCTTCTCACTAGTGTGTGGTCTGCATTAGCAGTGACACAGCCTATGCTCCAAGGGTCAGCAGAATACTAATAACAAATTTGATTGATGGATGTGTCCGATGAGAAGAAAAGATGCTAAAATTAATGTCAGTCCTGTGAAATGTGAGATATTGACCACATTACAGGCTGCTTTACCACCCATGTTTGTGTTTTTCCTGTCCATGTGGAAAAAGTCAAAGAACATGCTCCATTGTGTCCAGGAGAAATACATTTGGTTTATCTCAATCTACATGTCATTATAAATCTCAGCAAGTGCTGAAGCAAAATATGAAACAACTCAAAGTTGTTTCAAATCCTGCATTAAGGATTTTGAAATGTGTGCCAGTGATTAAAATTTATATTTTATATAATGATATGACATATACTTGAAAAGAAACCACTGCGGACACATCAGCAACTCTTTGCACAAACATGCTCAGATTTCTACCAAATTAGTTAATCAATGTTGACAATATTCTACCTGAACTGCATCAAATCAAATGTTGCAATGTATAATTACAACAAATACCTGTAGATGTCACAGCCCTAGTAGTGATTTTACTAGATTCCTACTAGTAGCTACCGACATTTAACGATGGTTGATTATCATTCATCACTGCATCCCATTCAAATGTCACTATGTCTCCGAAGCCTCACCCCTCAACCTTAGCTCATCATCAAGTTCAAACGCTCCTCTGCACTCTGGCTGTAGTATTAATAATCCTACTAGCAGGGGGCAGATGAAGGGATGTCAAGGTACAGCAGTTCAGAGGGGTTTGTGTTGCCAGTGAATGAATGGGTGTCTGGGGGAGCCCTGTGGCTCAGACTGCATGGGGCATGGTCTCCTTGCTTTAAACCACTAGCCTCCCACTAGCCACTTTATTGCTCAACGTCTGTTGCAGCATTTTCAATAAATCACACAAGAGCAGCTGAGGAAGAACAGGAAATCAGACATTTTGTTTGGATTCTGTTGTCCTGCAATGATGTTTTCTCAAGTTAATGTTTTCATCTTTCTTTCCACATAAGGATATGTTGGATTGTTTTTACACTGGAAGTAAAAGAGTACAGTAGACATTATTAATCACACTGTTAGAACAAGAATTCTGTTTGATCTCAAACTTGGGCTCACACACATCACTAAAATGGGTCATGAAATAATTTTTTTAATTATGATTGGACAAAAACATGCTCAGTCAAATTTTGACAAGTCTAATTACATATAAGCACATTTTTTGATCATGTTTAGTAAAAAATAATCTTTGGTAGACAGCACAACCTTATGATTTCCTTAAGGTAAGGTTTCAGTTAGTCCATGATCTAATCAGTCTCTATATACTGTCCTGATTGGTTATTATGAACTTGTATTCTGTTTGATCCACTTCTTGAAGTACATCACTTCCAGTTCCCGGGTAAGGAGGACCGACTGTGGGTCATATTCATTGTTGAAGCGCAAGTCGAGGTGATGAGCTCCCTCAGGAATCAAAATGGCAATCAGAGAATCAGAAAGACTTTCATTTACCCCACCACTCCTCCAGGGATCAAGGTCTCCATTACTGGCATAAAAGTAAAAAAAAAAAAAAGACAAATGAATGACTCAGGTCACTGATTCGTAAATGATTTCCAGTTACATTACATTCCAAACATTAACTGGAAGCCTAAAAGGATACTAATCAAGGTGATATTTGATACTGACAGAGTATTTGAACAAATTTGGGGTTTTCAAGGGTAGATAAAAGGTCTAAGAACCTGAATAAATAAGCCAATAAGGCGAATGATAAAAGAACCTGGCCTGAATAAGCCAAGAAGGCCAATGATAAAAGTATCAGAGCATAGAAACTACCTGAAGATGATGTTGCTGTGGGATCTAATGTTCTTCCCGCCATATACAGTATCAACCCAGTCCTCCCGTGGCCGTACCCCAAACAGAGCATAGCACTCATCAGAGTAAGCTTGGAAGTTCCATGCCATAGGCTCAAACATGTCTTGAACACCATCTGTACACATGGGCATCACCATCTCTGTGCAAGACTGACAAAAAAAGAAGTCGTCAAGGTATTGTATTCACATCAACAAATCAATATATAGTATAAATACTCTCTACTGATATATACTGTTTTAAGTTATGTTGAAATTCCTACCTGATAATACCAACCCATAATTCCTAGACTTCTAGTAGCAGTCTCAGACACATTAAGACAAACAGCACTGCCTGTGTAGTTGTAGTATACTCTCACTGCCTGCGAGATGCCATATAACAGCTGCTTGTCTGGCACATCAGTATCAAACTGAAGGTGCTTGCAGACAACCTGAAAAATCCAAATAGCATTACATTAGAGGTGCAAATGTGGCCAACATAACTATACCATCCATTTGTAAATAAATAAATACATGAATAAATACTAATACTAATGTTCTGTTATATTAAACTACAACGAAGGCTTACTCTTATGCATTATAAAATAGCATTACACTTCTTCAATGAAACCTTGTCATAAGACATATGTACAAATTTTAATAAGCAAAGTCAGTGTGGTTGGAATTAATTCTCCTTCACATAAAAAAGTTAACTCTGCCCCAAACATTAACCTTCATAAGGTTTCATACAAAGTAAGTCATGTACCGTATTTCTCGGACCATAAGACACACTTTAAATCCTTTAATTTGATCAAAAATCGTCAGTTCGCCTTATAATCTGGTGCACCTTATGTATTAATTCTGATTGTGCTTACTGACCTCGAACCGATTTTATGTGGTACACGGTGCTCAAAAATCTGTCAAAATGTTTTAGAATGACTTTGGTAAGATACGAAACTGCTTGATGGATTGTTGGAGCATTACAGCTACCGTAGTCAGGGGCCTTCAACATACCGGTAATATTACGGTGTGTTTATTAGGACCCCAAAATGGCACCTGTTACGAGACATGCTTACGAAGCGGATTTCAAACTCAAGACTATCAGGCACGCAGTAGAACATGGGAATAGAGCAGCTACAAGAGAATTCAACATTAATGAATCAATGGTGTGGAAGTGGAGGAAGCAAGAAGATGACCTGCACCAAGTAAAGAAGACCAAACAGAGTTTCCGAGGGAACAAAGCGAGATGGCTAAGGTATCAGTCTCAATTATCGTCCGAGCTTTCACGAAGGGCGGAATCATCACTAAACAGCTAAGTAACAGTAATTAGACTGACTCGGATAACGACGAGAGAGATCCGGGCATGCTTGATGCTGAAATCGCCCAACTGTTTACCTCAGACACTGGGGATGAAGAATTTGATGGATTTGTGGAAGAGCAATGAACTGAAAAAGTGAGTGTATTGTTTTGTATTTTATGTTACAACTGAACAATGTTGAGGGTTATTGTGAAGGAGTTGAATAAAGTTTGACTTATCTGACTGTTTTGTTTCGCTGAATGCGCCTTATAATCCGATGTGCCTTATGTATGAAAGTAGACCCAGTCATTGATATTGCGCTTTATAATCCGATGCGCTTTATAGCCCAGAAAAAACGGTAATAGTTATGTGAATTGAAAATTCGTAAGGTAAGATCATGTTACCCTAATCACATTCAGAACAACAGTACACTATATAGCCAAAGGTATATGGACACCTGACCATCATATCCATATTTGTTCATTGAACATCCCATTAAAAAGTTGGTCCCCCCTTTGCTACTATAACAGCTTCCACTTTTCTGGGAAGGCTTTCCACTAGATTTTGTAATGTGGCTGTGGGTATTTCAGCCACAAGAGCATTAGTGAAGTTGATGTAAGGCAAGAAGGCCTGGTGAACAGTCAGCACTCCAACATTCAGTTTATCCCAGAGGTGTTCAGTGGAGTCAAAGTCACTCAAGTTTTCCCACTCCAAACTTAGCAAACCATGTCTTCATGGACCTTACAGGGGCATTGTTGAGCTGAATGTTTGGGTCTCTTAATTCCAATGAAGGGAAAGTGTAATGATACAGCATTCAAAGACATGCTATACATTTGTGTGCTTCCAAATTTGAGGCAACAGTTTATGGAATAACCACAAATGGTTGTGATGGTCAAGTGTTCACAAACATTTGGCCATATAGCATTCATGGAAATATAAAAAGTAAGACCCAAAAATATGCATTACATCCTTTCTTGTATACATAGCCTAAATAAATACTGTTAAAATTATATTTGGATATTTTCTCCAGTTTCTCCATCAATTATTTGACTAAAAATGTCTATGTGCTAATTCAATGTTGACAACAAAACATTAGCTGCACATTCCTTGGTCATAACCTAAGTTTCAAATAATAAATTGCTTTTGCGTTACACAAAATGTATTCATCTCAACTAGAAATAAAAATGTGATGACAGCAAGCAAAAACATTTCCTCTTGTTCTTCAAACTGAAAACAATCCATATGCTTTCTTTTTTCTTTAGAGTATCTAAATTCTTTTGGTGTGGAAACATGGTCTGATTTGCATGTGCAACTGTCCAATTTATTGTTCTTTATCACAAAGAATTCCAAGCTGTTTCAGATAGACAAGGACCACAAATGAGGATAGTTCTGAAGAAGCTAATTATTGCCCTGATCCCTTGCTTAAAAACAACCAGCGCAATAATCATGATGCAGTCTATGAAAAGGTTTGTTTGATAGGTATTTGATAGCTCCAGGATTCGGCTGCCATCCCGATGTGCCAGTGCCTGGGTGTTCACTGACTAAACAGTTCAAATAGATTGGACTTAGCATGGAGTTTGTTGCTAAGGCTTTTGTTAGACACCTAAAAGAGGAGGTGGTCTGTGCACAAGGTAGGCTACAGACATGTCTAAGCTAAGGCTTATACCATGACAAAAAAATGCAGTAGTTCTCTAAAGCATCCTCTCTCTACTTTTCAGATGGGATTAGGCTTATACATTCATCTCCACTAACAGATTTCCCTCCTCTAAGCCCTCAATGGGCCTTTCTCACAGTTGCTCACATAATCACATTAGCTTTGTCATTAAAAGGGCCCATCTCAGCTCCCACTGTCTAAACCACTTTAAACACCCATAGGGGTTGCATACATTATCAGACTTGGGTAGGAACGTTCAACAATTACCCCTTTCTCTTTGGCAGACCAACAAGTGCTTCAATTTTTCATTTCTTATTGGAAATGTCCATGTTTATTCCATTATTTGAATTGTAGTTTGTTTTTTGTTTTGTTTTTTAATAATGTGTACTGGAGCATAAACATATTACCTAGAGAGTGGTTACCATATTGCCTTTAAACATGATGCTACCTAAAGAGCAAGAACGTTCTGCTGTACTGTTCCAAATATACAAAATAGTCTTCACTGCTAAATATTTTCGCTGTTTAATATTTAATATGTTCAGCATAATGCACTTAAGTAAGCTAATACAATCACGTGTCTATAAGAACTGCAGAAAAGGAAGCCACTGGTGAGTGGGCAAGGACAGTTGATTTAAAATATGCCATGGATGGCATGGAGAAGTGTAGAATACATCAGAGATAAGAATGGGAAGCTTAGTGGAAGAAGAGAGAAAAACAAATGGTGAACATCTACTACGCTAGCATCAGATAAAGATTGCAATTCATCACCAGCATCTTACGAATATTCATGCTGCTTCTGAGATAAATTAGCAATTACCAAAGCCTTGTGCTTTATCAACAGAAATTGGTTATTTGGGACAGCATTAATGAGGGTCTCACTTGAGGTGCTTTATAATGGATGAAGTTGGATTGATTGTGCATTGTGGTAATACCCGTGATATGTACTTTTCAAAGATAGCTACATAGAATTCTACTATCTTTTAAATTAAAACTCTCTGTTTTAATTTTTTCTGCTGGGCTGTGTCATATCACAGCAAACCAGTGACTACATTTCCCATCCTGCACTGTGGTCTACAAACATAGACTTCAGTTCCCAAGAAACATTCACATTCATTCTAATCATGCACGCCTGCATCAAATTCACAGCACTCACATCCACAGTATAAAGAGACTGTTTGAACACAATGACTTTGCAAAGTATTGAGTGTTATCACCGTACCAAGCGTTTGTACCCTGTTCCTTGTTTTGTTTCATGTTCTTTGATCTTTTTTCTCGTTCTCGATTCTTACCGTGCCTCGTTTATGCCCGTTTGCTGATCGCCTGACTCATTGCCTGTTTTTGACCACGTCTAATGATTTGGATTTGCCTACTGTCTCTCTTTAATAAAAGCTCTTATCTGCACTTGCATCTGTCCTAACGTTCATTACGTTAATAACCTGACAGGCTGGTTGCTCATGAAAAGCAAGGCTTCCATTATTTTTGTAGCAAATATAATATCTAGGAATGTCCTGCTACATAAAGACCTAATAATCTAATCATACAATGTATAGGTTTACACTCCGTGTGTAACTTAATTGTTAATTCAAGGGTGCTGTTTATCATGTGATAATGGCCACAATTTATAACTCTCCATTTTTTTACTTTAGAAAGTCAAACACTTTTTTAAAAATGTGAAAGCGATTTGTCTGCGTTGACCTCTGTCCACCTCGGTGAATTTAATTTCATTGTGTTGCATAAAGCACCACATGCTCCTATTAAAAGCAAAGGTCTTGTTTTTATAAAGGGCAACTTGTACGAATAAGTTCAATGTACAGTACCTTAACAGGCCAGCGTGGGAGGTGCTGGAGGAAGTTGGCCTCGTAAGGGTAATCAACCATCGCCAAGTTCACCCAGGTCTCCTGGAGCCAGCCCTTGAAGTTGTATAGATCCTCTTCCTTCAGCAGAGAACACAGGCCAAACTCCTTAGACAGCCACTGCAGACCTTCAGCTGTGATTGTTCAGTGAGGGATATATACAGTTTAAGCACAGACCAATCGCAAATAGTACATTTCACATAGGAATAGAATAAACGTTTTCTCTGCTAAGAAATACTTAGGTCTGAAGTAATACTTAATCCCGATGCTCTGAAATGTGCAACTTCAAGGCCTAATAAGACCAGAAAGTGATTGAATAGTAAATTTCCTCAATTATTTTTTTTAAAGAAAAGATTACAAACACAAGTACTTTATTTTATGAACATTACATGCAAGTTATAATTAGGAGTTCACAAAAAAACTGATGAAGTTGTTTAATCCTCAGGAGTTTAAACCGAGTACAAACCTGTTGAGAACAAATTGTTGATCGCCGTCCACGACCTTCTGATGTTTTTGCTGCAGTTGACTCCGCTATTGGCAAAGTCTTGGGTGACTATTTTGTAGAAATCACCATAAGGCACCAAGTCAGTGAACTGCCAGATTGGAGCAGACGAAGCTAAAGCACTGAAAGAAAACAATAACAAGCTTCAAGGTTTTCTTGCTCCAGCATTAGCATTATTCTTGCATTTCCCTGCATTTTCTCCCTTTCCCATTTGTGCTGTGCTCACACACTACTGGGGACAAAGACGCATCTAAGCACACACAATGAATTTAAAATCATTTTTAGATGACAAATTCTCTTTTGCAATTTCAGAAACTGCAGTCAATACACTGACATGCTGTTCTGGTAAAAGTTGCATATTGCTTGCAATCAACTATACAATCAACTATACAATTTTTATTAATATTATTATATTTTTAATGTAATTTTCTTTGCAATTTAAACAGCATTTAACAACAAGGAGCATTCATTTATGCCTCACCCTATAACTACATTGGGGTATTTCATCCTCAGCCAAGCGGCCAGCATTCCACCGTAGGAGCCTCCAATGGCAATGACAGGACTGTTCTGGGCTCGTGGCAGCGTCTTCTTCAGCGACGTAATCAGCACTGCGAAGTCAGCTAGTGCCTGCTCTGATGTCAGGTAGTTCAAGTACTTGGCATTCGGAAAGAGACATGTCGGGGTCCTCAAGAAACCAGCGTATCATAGACAATACTGAACCAAAATGTATCACTATTAGAAGAACTTGACTTACGCTGTAAGACTCATTTCCAAATGGCAAGGATTCCCCGTAGTAGCGATGTTCTGCAAAAACAAGCATGGCTCCAAGTTCCTCTGCTATGTCCCACATGAAACCCTGTGTCAAATCACAGCGATAACACAGACATGCACTCAACATTAGTGACGATAACCTATATTTGGACATTCCTACCAGGTTATATATGCTATATGAACCAGAACAAAGCAGTTAAATATTATTACCGTATTGTTACAGAACCATGTAATGTCTCCTTCATTGCCAGTGTAAAACAGAATTGGGCCTTGGGCCTTGTGCCAGTGCTGGTCGTTGACAAGGTACCTCTGCTTGAACGTGCCATTCTCCAAAAACCCAAAGTGATCGATCTGTGAAGGAACAGAAATCAGAATATAGGTCTAGAGTATATAGAGATCGGATATAGGCCTAATGATACTGTATGCATAATGTGTTTGTGGAGCTTTACATTAATGCACACACTGCCATTGCCTTTATATATTATTGATCACTTTGCGTGTATTTTCTCATTTGTAAGTTGCTTTGGATAAAAGCATCTCCTAAATGAATAAATGTAAATGTAATCACAAAATGAGAAATGGAACTGTACTTATAATATCGTTGCGCTTTAGACATACATATTGCACAGACACAATGTAGTTATTCCTGGGTGTTCTCACTGATGATGCAGCCAAAAGCCATCTGAGTACTGTAAAGAGTACTCGGGAGGAGGATGGAGAGATAATTAGCTTCAATTTGTATTAAAATCCAATGCCAGGCCTCAGGAATGTCACATTAGTTCCAGCTTCACCAGCCCTGTTACATCCTTTATTTTCAATGCCACAACTTGTCCTCCGTCATCCCTTTTTATTCCTTCTGTCTGCATTTAGTGAAAATAAGATGGGGGGACTGAAGTACATTCCAAGTGCTGCAGTGCTGTGCCACTGTGTTTCTCAACTGTTGTCCCCTCCTTCTTGAATCCCACCCAATAAACAAAGAATGTTCTCTTTTGTGTTGTTTTCCCCCCAATACTTTCTGTTCGTCCTTTTGGATGGAAAAAAAAGGAGGCAGAGATTTTATGAGCCAATGAGTCAAAGGATTCCCAGCATGGTTATTCAACTGAAACTCAGAGTTTGCTTTTTGGTCAAATGTTAGTAAACAGTTCAATATGCATTAAAAAAAATATTAGAAGCACTCATTAAAATGCTGTGCCTGCTATTATACTGTGAATTGAAAAATAATTTAAAAATTTATGTTCACTTTCATTTTCAGCCACACTGGCCAAGGTACTGATAGCTAAGAATAATTACTAAAAGATTCATAAATGAAGATCTGATTAGTGTTGGTTATATATTTGTGGATTTTCTTATAAAATTATTGACATTGTAAGCTTGTAATGCCAAAGTTTTTCTTGTTTTTTGTTTTTTAACTGTGTTAACCTGTGTGGGGATATATCCAGTTTAATTTGCTTTCAATCTTTATATAACAGTTTAAAAAATGCCTTTGGCGCCACCTTGTGTTTAGGGGTGGAAGCTTATAATGGCAATCATTTTCACTAACCAAGTCTTTTTTTTTTAAATCCACTAAAAAGCAATAAACACTTTAATTATATCTTCATCTATTACTTTTTTATTATTATTAAATGTTCTTATATATCAGTACTTTGGCATGTGTTGCTGGAAATGAATATAAACATATGAAAGTGAATATAAGCATTTTCAGTTCCCAATGTTACAAGGTGCCGCATTTTAATCACTGCTTCTGCTTTTAATTTTTTAGCTAAAATCAGGAAGATGTTAACCAAGAAACCTGAAGTTTGATCATGACTAACCCTCTCGGAAATCCCCCATATTAAAAACAGCGTTTACACACTGTGCAGAGAAAAGTGAACACGGTTTTCAAAATAATGTCATTTTTAAAAATTACTAAAAAGAAGTTTTGCAAACAGAACATAACTGCCTGAATTTATCACTGGTTGTATTCAGCATGGAAGAACAGAGCCAAATGAAGAGATGATGAGGTTTGTGTTTAAATACTGCAAGTAACTTTTAACTCAGATGATGAGAGAGAATATGATGTGGATGATACTGATAATCAAAATTATAGTAAATGTATCATTAAAATTTGCCAGTAACCAACTAACTGAATTAGTAGATTAGGCTAAAAATAGGAATGCAACTTTCTCCCATTTTCAGGAACCACCAGACTATAAAATGCTACAAGTTTTATTTCTGGTTGAGTACATGCAAAATAATAACCTGTAGTTCTGTTTGTCATATAGTACAAAACGTCCAACTCTGACTATGTGAAGGGTTTTCTCAGGCCATTGCATGTTATCCTGTATAAATCAATTATTCACCTAAACCCTTGAAGACTGTCTGAAGCCTGCACAACTGGAGGTTACTGATTGCAACCCATTAAGTGCTGACGAAGGGGAAAAGAACAGGACAATAAGGAGTAAGAAGGTCAGGAAATGGCCTCAGTCTTCCTCAGGCCTCAGAGGATAAATCTGGCACAGTGAAGCTGCAGAAGCAGAACATACACTTGTAGAAGCCAAAAGGTAATGATGTTCACAATCCAGTCCAATGACTTGTTTTTGTCTCAAAGAAGATGGGCTTTTCCTGTCTCAGCTTTTCTCACGCAACATGGAGTGAACAGCACAGCTATAAAATCTTAGCCAAGAAATGATGGGCCATTTCTGGTACTGTAAGAAAATCAATAAAAAGTACAGTGTGTCACACTGTATATTCAGTTTTATCAGAAATGTAAATGAAATGCAGACTCATCGGCTAGACATCATCAACTAGACGAACGGAAGGACAGGCCAGGGTATAATAATTCAGCATTAACAGCTTCAAAAATTCACTTTGTGTTTATGAGTAAAGTGTGGGAGATGTGTCAGATGATATAAACAAGATAAGTGGCTTTGCTATTCTACTTAAGAGACCAACAGGAAACCGTGATTGTCTGCAGACACAATATGAAGCAGCGGTGTAGAGATTTGCACAGAAAATAAAGGAAATCCGTACAGGAAACCCAGTAGTAAGCAATGAGTAAACCACAAACATACACTGCTGGAACCTGTATAATAATCTCCTATGACTCACGAATATATTATTATAGCTGACTCGGGTGATTTCAATAATTACACTTAATAGTCTTATAACAAATATACAGTTACAGATACTGATGGTATTTTAACACATGCACAAATTCCATTAAGTCTTGCAGCTTTACCGGAAATATTTGTTTGCGTGTGCAACGTTTGTACAAATATATATTTTGTGGTCTGTAGATTACATGAGAAGTCCAGGGTTTCTCTTCTTGGTTCCCCTTAGTACGGCTTTATTTCATGACATTCATATTCCATTCAAGGGAACAGTCAGGCTGATAACTATAAGAACTCAATAATAAATATTACTTCTATAAGTGTATTATAATTGAAACATTAATGCATGTATTGCTATTAAGTGTTCTTTGTCAATACTGTAACTTGTAATGTCATGCCAGTAAAGCCTATGAGTATAACTGACTGATTACATATAGATCACGTGACGACTTACCTGCTGATCAAAATAGAAAGTTTTGTAAAACAGGTCTCTCTGCTGGGAAGAACTTCTCACGCTTCTCAATGTTCTCACGCTGTGTCTGCCTAAAAGATGAGGTTTAAGCGCTTCCACGTGAAAAATAATGATGAATATCAGAAGAACCCCTGGGACAGAGAGCGGTGCTGGCATGCTTGATGGACAAGCAGGAAGAAAAGCCAGGACAAAGTGTGTTTGATGATTGTGCAGCCTTGTTAGTCTTCCCACCGCTTCTCCGGTCTGGACACGCCCTTAGACAGCCCCTATAGGGGGCGTGGTTGTGCCTGAGAAGCGGTGAAGAAGGAAAAAAATGCAGTTTGACAAGAGCTAGAGGAAGAAGGAAGTCAGCTGATAGATGACTTGAGAAATGTTGTCTAATAAACTACGTAAAACAGACTTTCTGCTCGAGCAACTGTCTGAAAAGTTTCAGGCATGATATCTGTTTCTCAGTAGTGAAGGTCTCTAGTTTGGGTCATGATGTACCGGAACCAAATTATTATTGTTCTTGGTATGTGTGGTTTTGGGTATTCCTAATCACCCAGCCCTTCATTCTCTCTCTCGCTCGCTCTCCGTTCTTCTTCTCTTACTATCTGATAGACTAGACGTCTTGTAGTTCTTATGTCACTCGAACATACATAATAGATGTTTTGATTTTATCTGTGACTTGTTCCAATTGACATTTATCGTTCTTTACCAATATTTGTGTGACTGGTATCAGACAAAGAACTTCAGAGCAAATCAACCGCAATTCCGTCACCAAGACATGCTGGAAAGCTACTTTCTGTTAGATTCAGTCAGATGTTCCTTATTTTCTAAGCGTCTGGAACATTTAGATCAAGAAGAGTGTTCAAGTCCAACATTAATGTCTTCTGTTGCTCTCTTTCTCTCTCTCTCTCTCTCAACGCTCCACATGCCCCGCAATAACAAAAGCGGAACGCTTTTCGACTGTCGTAAAGACGTGCTGCAGTTTCGTGCGCAATGGCTGATGGGAGTTAGCATCCGGCCTCTTTTCACACAGTGTTTACTCTTCTAATACCATATACATGTATCAACAAAACAGAAATGACGGGTATAATACTTTATATTACTGATAATATAAATATGCAGCTATACAGAAAAAATGTCAATATAAACAAATTTAGTGTCACGACTTTATATTTAATTGAGGGAGGTTTGATATTTAGGCCTACCTGCGGTGTGAGAAGTAACCAAAAAAACAAAACAAATGAAACTTAATAGATGTCGATTTTGGGTCTTTGTCCATAATCAATAAATGACAACAGATTTTCTATCATTCTGTTTAAATGGTCACTAAACGTGACAGACTCACTGGAATAAAGTCGATATTCGCGGATATGCGGAAACTAAGGGACCGTCTGTAAAGTTACATACGACATTGTTATACACGTTTCTAACTTCAATAGCATTTGAAGGGAATGACACAGTGTAAAACTGTAAAATGTTCATCTAGGTGTCAGGTATGAGAAACACCTTTTAGATTTTTGATATTTATCAAAATAAGCTATTAAATCATTATATAAATATTGTCATGTATTTTATTACTGCATCGGCCGGGACACAAAATATACCATAATTTAAAGCTCAATAGCAATTAAAGGGAATGATGTACAGTCACAAAATCAACTGGAAAGTGTTCATCTAGGTGTCAGGTATGAGAAACATCCATCCGTCCATTAATCTTCTACAGCTTACTCCTTTTTCAGGGTCACGGGGAACCTGGAGCCGATCCCAGGGAGCATCGGGCACAAGGAGGGGTACACCCTGGACAGGGTGCCAGTTGTGAGAAACATCTTTTAGATTTTTGATATTTAATCTGACCCGTGGATGAACACTTTACAGTTGGTTATATTCTCTTCAAATGCTATTGAGGTTAGTTAGAAACGTGTATAACAATGTCGTATGTAACTTTGGAGACGGTCCCTTAATTTCCGCATATTCGCGAATATCGACCGTCCGACCGACTTTATTCTATTGTGATACTCATAATTGAGCCTCTCCAAGAATGCTATTGGGTTCTCATTATGTAAACGACAATTCTTTTGACAACAGTATATTTTAACTGATGAAATATTCCATACAAAGCTGATAATTAGGATAAGTAAACTGTAAATGCTAATAATACTAATAATGGAGCTTAGTGCTTAAACAAAATGTCCCACTGATATACAATGCAAAACATTACAACATGGCACATTTCTGTAAAATAAAGCTGGGCAAAAAAAACACAAAAAAAAACAGTATACTGTACATGGCATGAATAAAAAAAATAGTGTATATACAGAATTAGAAAAGGTTAGCATTTTAAAAGTGTCAATAGAAAATATAGCAAGAAGAAATGCATGAAAGGGAATGGATATAGACTCAAATTAATTCGAATGCAAAACAAAGAGCGAGGATGTTGACATGGAAATAAATCATGATCATTAAATTACATAAAAAAGATCATGTAAGTAGATCACATGTCATTTGTAAATTTGGGAGATTGTGCAGACAGATAGGATTTAATAAACTATCAGGAATCAATGGTTAGCACATGGTAAAAGAAACAAGGCTTTCTAAAAAAAAAAAAGTGGATCAAATTGAAGGTAGTGAAATTAACATGTTTTTAGCAGCCAAGTAAAACACTGAAATTTTTGTAAAAGATACAATTCACAGTTGTAATAAAGGTGCAAAAAAAAACAATAGAGTCAACCATAGAGTCAAGACAACATGGAGATACACTTCTCAGTCAAGTTGCACAAACACACTTAAGAAAAACAACAACAAAAAGACACACACACACACACACACACACACACACACACACACACACACACATACACATACAGGGAACAAGTCATATTTTATAACATCACATATTATTGTGGACATAAAAAATCAGCTTAATCCTGCAGTATCATGTGGTCAAATATCAAGACTGATTGTGCAGACATTTTTTAATACATGTGCTAAAAAGAACTGAATGTAACACCCTCCCATGTCAAAAGCTTCCAAACATTACTGAGTAAGTTACAGCACCAAAGCTTCACTGAATAAACAAAGTTTCCCCATTCGATTATATAGTAACGTATACACGTGTATATAACTGCTGTATTACTACATGTCAGAAGTGAGTATGAGGACATACCAAGGAGGTTCCACAAGACAAAAATGATAATGTGTTATTAATTAAAGTATTGTTGTGAGAATCTTGTGCATAACATTATAGTATACTACAGATTTTCTTCCATTACATACACCAGGCAAAGGTATCTGTATAGTGTCATTTCAGTCCAGCACATTGGATTTGAAACAGTTACTATGACCTTAAAATCAAGTGCACAATATTGCAATTTATACCATAGGTCTGCTGAATTCTCTATGCTGATTGGTCGAAAAGTGTTGAATAATTTTCTAACATCACAACTCTGAAAAGTAATGCAGCTAAAAGGCAAATCAAAAGTTCATATATTAATGCACTAATGCATTACTTTCTATAGTAACAACTAATTCCTGGGGACTTGTTTGGTGTTACCCTAACCTAACAATAAAGGAGAATTTATAGTCATTATATTGGTCAAAATGTTTAACATTTACCAGAGAGCCTCTGCCTTTTTTTTTTTTTTTTTTTTATTTTTTTTTTTTTTTTACCTCTGCTGTGTGGAAAGTCTTCAAGACCGATAGAAACAGAGAGAGGTCATGTTGGTGAGAGATTGGCTGCTCCTAGCCAAGACCAACTTGTTTCTTGGACATTACACAGCATGTATTAAAGAATGTGTAAAACATGAGCAAGTTACAAAATCACTCTGTAATTATGGACATGTTAATCCAAACAAAGTACCACAATATTTTGGGCAAATTACCATGATCATAAATAGAAATCCTGCAGCCGATGACTGCCTGAAGTCTACAATGAAGAAGAAAAGCTGACAAAGCTTTTACATTTAAACAAAGTCTAATGGGACATTCGCTAGTGATGCTCTGTATAGCAGCCATTTTGACTTCCTGCTTTTGAATGGGATTTTCAATAAATGAAATATATAATCAAAGGAAGTTGGATAATTAACAGTACATTTGGAGTCACTGTCCTGCTGCAAGAGGTGGCATTGTCCAATAACATTTGTTTGGATCTGAGTAGGTAAACGCTGCCTCTGGCAATCACATCTTCAATACAGATAAGCAGGACATTTCTAATATTAGCAGCCATTACACTACCCACACCATGTTTTTGTACATGATGCCTACCATTTTTAATCCATCCCACCCCATTTGCTTTCTAACCATACACAAAACCGATTTAATACACCTTATGTTTGGTTGTCACTAATTTTCAGCCTGATTATGACTTGTTTTACATGAATTGACAGTTTTTGTGTTCTCAGAACATCCACACATAACTACCACATCTAAAATCTTCTTAACAAACCAGAGATATACTGTAATTCTTGTTCATGAACTAACAATACAATAGCATACAGCTTGCCAAATACCAACTGAGCAGACTGGTAATTGTTTGGTTAATTTTTGCCTCCTTGGGGAGCCAGTGGGAAGGAATAGAAACATGTTAAGAACAGTTCATAAAGATGACAGTGTGTACATTAACACAGCCATCATTGATTCAGCTCATATCCAAAGTACAGGAGTAGAGAGCTAAAATTAAAAAAAGTACATTCTATTTCTGTCTAATTATATACTGCTCAAAAAAATAAAGGGAACACTTAAACAGCACAATATAACTCAAAGTGTTCCCTTTCTTTTTTTAGCAGTATATATAGACTGCAATGTATTGGGGGGGAATGATTTCCATTAAAGAGGTATGTTCCCTCATTGAAAGTGTTTACAGTTTAAGTGTTTAAGTGAGTTGGAAAAGCACAGAAATGCTTATTATTGGAATATGCATTGAATTACAATCAGCCTGAAGCTGAAATTTGCCGAGTTCAACAACGTCTTGCTCACAAATGCCTGTACGATTTACCTGATGTCTGCTAAAACCTACTGGAGATGCATTTTAAACAGTGCAGATCTCTTTATAGAATGCACTCAAAATTAAAACAAGCTGAAAACTGCACGACAGAGAATATGTTTCTAAGCGATAATTAGGGAATTACCTTTAGGAAAAATGTCAGATAATCTATAATATACTGATAATATACACATCTTCTCTCCCTCCATTGTTTAAAACTCTAAGAGTTTCTAAAATTTCCAGTCACACATTAGTCTTAAAATCCTACATGTAAATTCTTATCAGCAACAATGTGGAAGTGCATTTTGAACTTGAATCGTGGACATAATGATGCTCTACAATGCACTTTTTTCATATTTGATATTATGTGCAATGCACATTTTCTACAATTTAAAACAGCAAGACTGCTGCTGGCGAAGATGTGTGTTTTTGCTCATATCATTCATATAGTAGGCAAATTGGCCTATGCATCCTTAGTGTTGTACTTAAGTGTATAAAAGTCATTGTCTGGCCTTTAAATATGCCAGCAAACTGGTACCCTGGAGCTTGGGTTCTCCTCAGCGGCCACAGAATACGTCTCCTCTTGACTTTCTAGTGGTGCAGTCAGTAGCTTTTAAAAACCCCACGTTCACAAAAGCATCCAAGACCTCAATAGTGGTGGCAAAGAGGAATCTATGCAGGGAACATCAACAATAACCAAAATTTTCCCATACCATAAAGCAGGAAAGTAACCATTGCCAGATTAGCAGCCAAGATCCCTAGTTAATGTTGCAGCAGCTTAGGTAATTGATGTTCTTGCCTTCTCCAGGCATAGGTGCAGACTCGTTGTTGTCCAACGTGTTTTGCTTGGCTTCACGGATCAGTACACAGGCCAAATCCAGGAAGAGTTTTTCCACATTGTCAGATTCTTTGGCGGATGTCTCCAGGTAGAGCATGCTCTGGGCCTCAGCAAACTCCTCCGCTCTCTGTCTGTGCACCTCCCGCTTTTCAGCCAGGTCGATCTTATTTCCTGTTCAGGACATCAGACAATTGATCACTACAAGTGATCTCAACATGACCCTCAGATCACAGCTGATCTTGTTGGGGTTTTTTTTTTCATAATCCATAGTAATTAAACAATTAATCATTTGTCCAACTAACATTTGAATTTTAAGTGAATTTACTAGAGCATCGGTGTGAGAACCGAGTTAACTATACAAACAATATTAAAACACCTTTTAACTCAAAATCTTAATATGAACAAAAATCTCAATGTTGAGCTCATCTTGGATGGCTGATTATGAGTATATAGACTCAAAACAGAGTGCCTCACCACCTTCGAATCTATCATGTTGCCAAATTATTAAAGCATGACGTGGTAGATAATATCAAATGTAGAACCTGTGTGCTAAGCTAGCAGGCCTGATAATGTTAGTGATTATCAAGATAGCTTTTATTGTTGTGGTAAATTTTGACGCGTTTGGCTAAATTAAAATTATCTGTGGAGAATATTACAATGCAAAACACACATACTGAAATTCTGCTCGTGTCTACCTGTGACAAATGTGAGACTAACTAACAGAAGAGCTAACTTAGTAGTAGTAGTAGTAATAGTAGTAGTAATAGTAATGTTAGTAATGACCAAAACTGTGGCTCATATCACACACTTTAAATGGCAGCATTATTTTACATGCTAAGAGTAAGATCACAGCATGATTAAGATCAGAAATTGAAATATGTCTTTAGCCAAATGTGAGCTTGTTTACTAGCACTTAACTAGCCAACTAGTTATTTGGGATGAAGGAGGTAAAGGAGCATTTTCATGACGCCTTATAATACCTATTGATTGATCTTTATACTTTTAATGAGGGAAAACTTGTAGAAGAGTGCTGTCTTTTCAGATCAATCCACATTTGTTGTTTTTGATGGTTTAAAATGAAAATGTTCACCTAAAGCTGAAATTTTACAAGAAAATCTTTATATTATGTATTACTGTATTATGAGACACAATATAATAGTTTTTTAAAATGCTGCATAAATAGAAAGTACACCAGAATCAGTCAGGGTTAATCAGTTAAATAGTCTGAATGCTCACCTACTAAGATGGTCACCACTTGATTGTTGGCGTACTGCTCGATCTCTCGCAGCCACTCTGGGAGGCAGCGAAATGAGTCCTCACAGGTGATGTCATAGGTGAGGATGAGTGCGTTGGCACTACGGTAGTAACTCTGTGTGATGGAGCGAAATCTCTCCTGTCCAGCTGTGTCCCAGATCTGGAGCTGAACAAATCAGAAAATCAATCAGTGTCACCACATATCAGCTGAATCAGGGCTTCATCAGCCCTGAAACCAGTTAATACTGAATATGGCCTCTCTCACAGACTAAAATGAAAGATAAGATAAATGTTTATTAATCCTTCATGGCGGAAATTAAAATGCTAGAGCAGCATGATTGTAAGAATACGAATACTGAAAGTTGCACAGAAGAAGAAAAAAACAAAAAAACAAAAGTAGTGCACCATATCATAATATATATTATTTGTGTGCAAATGTGTGACTGAAATATGGCATTTACAAAGTGGGGGGAGCTGGCGTGCATTTTCAATAAATACATTTTTAAAAACCCTGTGCTGAAATTGCAGACTAAATAGCATACACAAACTGGATGTAATAATCAACCAGATCTAATCCCAATAAACTGGTCTTTCTAATAATAAAAACATTGCAATGAAGGTTTATGGTATAAAAGGTTGAATGTATAAAATACCTATAAAATGAAGCATCTTAACATATATTAACATAAGTATATCGATAAAACTTTAATATATTCATGAATCTAATCCTTGAGGCTGTGTATCAGTGCATGAAAAAATGTACAAAGAACAGTACAAAAACATACCTTTACTTTCACCCCTTTTATTTCCACAGTTTTGATCATGAAATCAACCCCGATCGTGGCACCTTGACCAGGTGGGAACAGACCCTAGAACCATTAAGGATGGGATAGAAAATACAACAAAAGTTAATATACAGTACAGTATTCCACTTGAGATGTAGTACTCTTTTTACAACATTAGAATTGCTCTGAAGACAATGCTCTGAAGAAACAACAGGTTCTAGGAGTATAAATTTCAACCCCATCATTTGGCTAAAATGCTAACATGCCCAACTAGATAACAGCAAGCCTTTAGCATAACTACTATGCATAATGTTAACTGGACTCTCCCATTGAAAGCCACATTAGTATTTCTGAGTGTCCTGATTATTTAGGAAAAGATACGGAAATATAAGAGGACAGACCTGAGTGAAGCGCCGGACGAGGCAGGTTTTGCCCACTCCTGCATTTCCTATCAGCACTATTTTGAAGAGGTAATCGTAATCCTCCATGGTCTCAATTATCTGAGAAACACAGAGTATCAAATGTGCATTAGAGATACTCAGCTCAATGAGATATTTTATATAATAAAAAAAAAATCACAGCTTTAACAAAATTGTGCTGGGAAAATATAATGTGAGCCGTGTCCATCTCCTATGACTTCTGACTGACTTTAATATTTCTTGTAATCACCCTAAATGCTGCATTTCGCAAAAAAAATTTGTGCCCGAGATACACCCTTTCTTCATTGGATATCCTCACCTGGATACTGTAGATTTTACATGGTGCTGTAATAATAAAAACCTGTCCTGTGCGCATGTCAGGACTCTTATTCACAATCTAGTCATATTGAACATTCTTTTTCCACGTTTCTTTTACTCTTCTACACCTGTATATGGTAATGATTTCTTATCACTGTAATAATTAGAATATAATTAGGGGACTGGCGGATCAAAGATTAAGGCACTGGGTTACTGATCAGAAGGTCAGCCCCAGCACCACCAAGCTGGCACTGTTGGGCCCTTGTGCAAAACCCTTAATCCTCACTGCTCCAGTGTTGCTGTATCGTGTCTGACCCTGTGCTCTGACCCAAACTTCCTAACAAGCTAGATATGTGGAGAAAAGAACTTCACTGTCCTGTAACATATACTGTATGTGACAAAATAAATGCTGCTCCTTTTTCCATTGCCACTATTGGGCATCACCAAGAAGAGGATGTGTTCCCCTTTGAATCGGATTCCTCTCAAGGTTTCTTCACCGCGTCGTCTCAGGGTTTTTTTTTTGCCACTGTCACCTCTGGGTTGCTCATTAGAGCTGAACTGAGATGGACCGCCATTTGTTTCAGGGTCACATCTAGTGTTCCCAGGTTAGGATCCAGATCCGCAACATCTCTGAGCAGGGAAAAGCAGGTACTAAAGATGAACGAACATTTGGATTTTTGTAAACCTGCTTTGTAAGAATGCCTACTGTTAAATGCATGATACAAATAAAAATACAACTGAACTATATGACTTCTGATTCATTTCCTAAGATTAGGCCATCAATAACAATGCGAAGGACAAGGCCTGGCACCCTTGTAGGGTTTCATTCATTTCATTTTCAGAGAAGCAGCAGTTGGTTTTTTTGTTTTGTTTTGTTTTTAAATCAGACCGAGCGCCCCATTTTCTTTTTTCTTGTCTTTTTTCCCCTCAGTGTGCCATGTTGCTATGAGCTGAGGATCCTGTGCATGTGTGTAAATGGTGTCGTTGCCAAGGCATGTGGAAGGATGCTGAAAGGACTGCAGTAATGAAACAAGGAATATAAAGAAGAAGGGGCCTAGCATGGTTTGCCAAGCCAACACACACACACACACACACCTATGCAGAAGTATAAAAGAGAAGAAAAATGAAGCCTGTGAGAAGTATTTCTGGGAAGCAGTAGAAAACTGAAAATGCACATGGACAGAGGAAGAGAATAAATAAATACATGTAAAAATACACGTACACTCGCACTTGAACGCCATGGACCAGTCATGTTCCTGCACCAATGTAGCAACAGTAGACGCACATCTGATCTCAATACTGATCAGACATAAACAAGTCATCTTCACCATGCTCGGATTTACTGGAATCGCATACATACACAGATGTTGTTCCAGACAAGCTGTTTGTGATCCTTACCTTACAGAATGCTCTCTTTTCAGCTGGCAGGAAGGAAGGAACGAACGAACACATACACACACAGAGAGAGAGAGAGAAAGAGAGAGAGAGAGAGAAAGAGAGAGAGAGAGAGAGCAATCCGCGGTTCTGCTAGCCAGCTAGCATCTTCAGATCGGATGAGCGAGGTGATGTTTCGACTCATTAGAATGCGACTCAGAATATATCTGCCCTTACCGCATACAGGGGCTTCACCCCGGCCGCTGGATCACTCCACACGCATCCGGACTGTCCTCGGGGCTCGTGCAAAAGACCTGATCTCAAATCTGCTCCTTCCCTCAACCTCGATTTCTGCTCACTCTGATTGCAGAGTTTCCTTCGTTTTTTTACAATGACATCATTGCCTCTACAGTGCAAACCCCAATCCAAAAAAAAAAGACAACGAAAGAGGGAGCGCGTTGAACTCTGGGAGATGTAGTGCAGCTCTTTGAGGAGGCTCTCTTAGCTGATTGTTGTTAGACTCACATGCAGTCAGGCCCATAATAATTTGGACAATGATACATTTTATTATTATTATTATTATTATTATTATTATTATTATTATTATTATTATTATTATTATTATTATTTGCCTCTCTACACCACCACAATGGATTTGAAATGAAGGCTTTTAACTTTAATTCAAAGGGTTTAATAAAACTATTGCATGAACAGTTTAGGGATTACAGCCATTTTTATTAGGCTACAGAGTCCCTCCATTTTTACATGCTCAAAGTCATTGGATAATTGACCATAAGCAGTTTCATGGATAGGTGTGGACTGTTTCCTCGTTATTTCATGACAAATTAAGGAGATAAAAGGTCTGGAGTTGATTCCGAGTGTTGAATGTGTATTTGGTAGTTGTTCATGGGAACTCTTAATATGCAGTCCAAAGAGGTCTCGATGCAAGAGAAGGAGGCCATGATTAAGCTGAAAAAACAAAACAGTGTGAAAATGGAGGGACTCTAGAGATTCCAAAATGGTTCCGGCAATATTTTTTTGTTAAACTCTTTTGAATTAAAGCGTTGAATTATTGCTTCATTTCAAATCCATTGTGGTGGTGTACAGAGGGAAAATTACAACAACAACAACAAAAAAACCTTTTTTGCCGTCCAAATACTTATGAACCTGGCTGTAGGGCGAACTATGCAAAAGTGGGACAGTTTTTGGTAGATTCACCATGGCACAATGAGAAAAGATTTATACTGCTAGCCTTTGATTTTTATTTTTTATTTTTTTTGTAAAGAAACAACATCGCTCAGAATAGTATAATAATCAATAATAATAATCCATAATATTGGCTTTAAAAAGTGTACACAGTACCTGAAAGCTACTGTCCCACTTTATCTGACACGTTAGATAACGTGGAACGTTATACTTAAAACACATATTCACAAAGAATTAAATGCTAATTTTGTGACAATACATATTTTTTGTAATTGACCATCCAAGGATAATTTAATAAATACAATAAAAGTTTTGTTTGAAAGATTTCTATTCTTTATAGAAGCTTATGTTTAAAAAGACCATTCTCATTTGTCAGTGGACTTATCAAGTTCTTGCTGATACCAATTAGATTTTGAAACTGGACTATGTCCACAATGATGTTGTAAGGCACATGAAAACATTTGAGCAATGTTTTTTCCTAATTTTAGCATTTGGTTCTCATTTGGTTATTTTTGTTGTTATAACTGCAGATCTCCTGGGATTTTCACAAACACCAATCTCTAGAGTTTAAGTAGAATGGTGCGATAAAGAAAATAAATATCCAATGAGTAGTAGTTCTGCAGACAGAAAAGCCTTGTTGATGAGAGAGGTCAACGAACAATGTTCATACTGGTTCCATCTGACAGAAAGGCTACAGTGACTCAGATAACCACTCTGCACAATCGTGGTGAGCAGAAAAGCATCTCAGATGGGCTACAACAGCAGAAGACCACGTGGGGTTCCACTTCTGTCAGCCAAGAACAGAAAGCAGAGGCTTCAGTGGGCACAGGTACCCCAAAACTGGACAGTTGAAGACTGGAAAAACTGTCCCCTGATCTGAAGAATCTCGACATCTGCTGAGGCAAACAGACGGTATAACTCCCAGACTTATGGTAATTATAAAAGCTTCATGAGAATTTGACATGGTATAAATAAATACCATGTCCAGATCCATAGCTCACTGTTTCTACATGCAAACTTAACCCTAACTGTTCTATAATTATTTTTTTTGTAGTTGCATTCAAGAAAAAAAAATGTAACTTGTATTTAAAACTCTAATAATTAAATAATATCTACCTACATCAACAACTTGTAATAATAGTTGCTTGTGATTTTCACCGCTTTATCTAAGAACAATATAAGAAGAAGAATAAATCCTTAATCAAGTGCTGGACTTACAAATGGACAATCAGACAGTTCAGAAAATGGCTTGATTGTACAAGGATCCGGAACCCTTGACAGAGCGCCGTGTTTTCCCGGACGGACTGGAGATGTTGCACCAGCTTCTAAACCTTGCCCTTGGTTTGCTCTGAGAGTTGATGCGTTAAAGGGATAACGCTGTGCACCATTTTCAGGGCCCCGTGCGTTAATCCTCGGAAATGGGGCTTCTCCCCGATGAGGCAAAAGTTCTCCCTCCACCGGGGATCATAAACAGAAACTCGGTATGGCTCGGGTTCACCGGCTGGGTCACCGCGATGCTTCATAACTCGCTTAACCGAAGGCCTGCGATTAAAGCGGGTGAGTGTGAGGCAGGCTAGCATGCTAACGTTAGCTATGCTAACAGCGCTTGCTTAAAACTGAACCTATTTACACTAATGCATTTCAGGTTTATCCTAGATATCTGAAATACTCTGAGGGCAGGGGTCTTCCATGTCTTCTTCTGTTACAGTGTACAGTTTGGTGCAAAAGTTTGCATCTGCCCCTTGTCCTCCGTGTGACTTAAGATGTTCCACAACTTGGTTGCATGTTCATTGTATGCTGTTTTCTTATTGAAAACTGTTCCCTCAGCCTCAGAATTAAATCCTTGGACCCAAGCTGCTGTTATCTTCTCAGTACCTTCTGAGAGCTCGGGAAGAAGTCCCACAGACAGAGATCAGGGACAGCTTTTAAGAAGTTGTACAACTGAGAGAGAGACTAAGTGCTGTGGAACTTATCAAAATCCCAGTATAACAACACCATTGTGGAATTCAGTCCGGTTATTTCTGTCATCTGTTAGTTAGCCTAAAATGATTCCTAAGGGGAAAAAAACTGCCTTTTGTGCTGTTTGTCTTGTTCAGTTAAAACGGTGCCCTCTGTAAATACTGACACCCTTCATGAAAGTGAGCCAAAGCGAATCTGCAAAATAATAATAATGCAGTCAATCAGTGCGTTTACATGGACAACAATAATCCGATATTAACCCGATTAAGACGATACTCTTAAGAAACTAGCACGTAAACAGCGATTATTAATGACCTTAATCCGATTAAGGTCATACTCGAAGTAAACACTAATCGAATTAGGACATGTGTAGTGTATTCCTGTGTTAGTCGCGTTATTGGAGAGCATTACAGACATGTACACACCTTAATCACACTTTTAATGTCGTGTTTTCACCGCATTTTGAGACAGGACACGTACACACTGGGCAGTGCTCAACCGTTTTACGGCAAACAAGAGAACACGGCTGGGTCTGAAACCACGTACTTACTGCTGTATAGGTTAAATACATGTATCTCAGCTACTATATAGTAGGTAAGTACGCGGTTTGGGATGCAGCCCACGGCTTCAAGCAGTCGTCTTTTAGCATGTATAGCATGACAAATAATTAACCCCACTTGAAGTGTTCGTAAAATACAAACACCCAAAACTATACGGTACCATAACGAAGACAAACTGTATGTTGATACGTGAAATTCTGGAGGGACGTCGGACGGTGTGGCGCGGTGACATACTGATGTGCTGTTAATCGAACTATGTTCTATAACATGTAAAACGAGTACATGAAAGGAGTATTCTAAAAGCGACTCATGTAAACACCTTAATCATAATGTTGTCTTATTCAGAAAAAGGTCAATAATTAGATTACTGCTGTCCATGTAAAAATGTATCGATAAGTTGTTGCAGCTCTAATGTTTAAGTCTACATGGTGTTTATTAGGTATACAGTATACTAGTTTGTTACTGAGTACTGGTATTACTGACCTAAAATGATAGATATGATGTCAGGTTATGTTGTCTGTCACCATCACTCATAATAACATTTCGCATAAGAGATCCTTCCATAGGCTCTAGTTAGTGGTGTAGGATTAATGTATGAGGAGAAAGTGATAAATTATATCGGAGTCATCTGTACAGTTAAATGGACGATCCCATTTTTGGTGGACGCCGGACAGTAGTAGGAGAGGTGGGGATATTCAGAATCATTGAAAACACCACTTTCTGTCAACCTACCGTGTTATTTTAATAACATTAATAAAATATTTGACAAGTCCACTGAAAGTTATTAATATAAAATAAGCAGTAATAGAGGGGACGTGACATCTTGGTTCATAAAAGATCTGCCCTACTTTTTCTACTCCTGCTGTAAACCTCCTGCTGTGGCTGTCATCTCGATATCCCTGTAAGGGTTTTGTTTTTTGGTCATTTGTGGTTTTGGTCATGATGCTGTGCAGTTTCTTCTTAATTCTCCCAAAAGATCTTCCCTCCAGATCAGTGGTGGAGATGGGAAGTGGTGTGTTAATGCAGAGAAGTTTGAAAAATTTTTGTAGGAACTTTTTTTTTTTACTTCTTTTCCCCCCTATTCATTCAGTGTAGCGAGCGGCTTGAAGCGTTCAAACAGAAATGGGACAAATCATGATCGTTTCATCGGGATGTACGCCACAGCAGTCGGTAGCCAGAAAAAATGTGATTAAACAACCCAAGCAAGAACTTAAGTGACCTTTTATGAGCATCATTACAGCGTAATTACTGCGCAAAACAATGTTTTACACTTACACTAAATGGCCAGAGGTTTGTGGACACCTGATCATTACACCAATATGTGCTTGTTGAACATCCAGTTCCAGATTTAGTCTCCTTCACTGTTATAATAATCTCCACTCATCTGAGAAGGCTTTCAATAGATTTTGTAGCATGGCTGTGGGGATTAGTGATCATTCAGCCACAAGAGCATTAGGGAGGTCAGGCACTGGTGTCGGGCGAAGAGGCCTGGTGCACAGCCAGCATTACAATGTAAAACCCCTGGCAAAAATTCTGGAGTCACCAAACTTACCCGGGTTTTTTACTTCGTAGCAAATAAACCAATCACAGGTATGACACAAAAAAATTTTCTTTAATAGCTGAACATTCTGTATTCATGAAACATACCTCAAACAAATTCAAATTAATAGTGTAATTAATGGCACATTTTTTTCAGATCAAGTAGAGAAAAAAAATTATGGAATCGTCAGCAACAAGAAAAAATTCACTATTAGGGCCGGGATGAGGGTTGAGGAATAGGCTGGCTCCAACTTTCTTGAATAGCAGTTGACAGATCAGCTGTGCAGGATGGAGCATTGACATGGACCGATTTTAATTTTTTTTTTTTACTTTCACCATAAATTTGCTGGGTTTCACCATTGAGTTGATTTGCCTTTCCTGAAGAAAAGCTTTTTGCTTTTGGCGAGATGTATTATCATTCTGAAAAATGACCATCACCAAACCTATTTTCTATCATGTCCAAAATTTCAGCGTACACCCATGCTTGACTGTTGAGGGTCTCCCCTGGGCCTTTACCTGACATGCAACACCATATCATAGAGTGGAATTTGATAGTTTTTTTCAGACAGTCATCTTTATATGTTTCATTTGAACGACACCTGACAAAGGTTCCAGCACCATCTCCTTGGCCAATGCAGATTCATGATTCATCACTTTCATCCAGTCATACACAGTCCATGATTGCTTCTCTTTAGCCCACTGAAGCCTTGTCTTCTGTTCAGGTGTTAGTGCTGGATTTCGTGTCACTTTTCTTTACGTAAATCCCACTTCATTCAGCCGATTTCTTACAGTTCTGTCACAAAAACTGACTCCTGTTTCCATCCATTTGTTTTTCATTTGTTTTGTTGTGCATGCTGTACTTTCAAGGCATATTGCTTTGAGTTTTCTATCCTGACGTTTTTCTGTCTTCCTTGGTCTACATGCATGTTTTCCTTTTATAGCCTTCCCAGTTTGCTTATACCAAATTTTAGACACAGCTGACTGGGAACAACCAACATCTTTTGTCATACTCCATGTTGGATTTCCTTCTTGAAGGAGTTTTATAATCTTTCCAATTGTTTCAGTTGACAGCTCTCTTGTTAGGGCCATGTTTCCTTTCAAAAAGTCCAAGGTTTCAAAACGTCGTGGTCTGTAATTAATCAATTAATTACTGTAGACTAATTTGCACTTTTAGACTTGTGCTGGTATTTGTTTTAGAATTGCAAATTACAAGGTGATTCCATATTGTATTTCCTCAACATTTAGTGATACCATCATCCCCTCCCCTCTACTTCATCTGGGGTAAAAATGTTCCATTAATTAAACTAATTTCCTTTAATTTGTTTGAGGGATGTTTCAAAAAGCCAGAATGTTCAGCTATTAAACCAAAATTGTTTTGTGTCATATGTCTGATTTGTTTATTTGGTACGAAGTAAAGATCTGGGTGAACATCCTCTAAGTGTGGTGATTCCCTAATGTCTGCCAGGAGTTGCATCCCAAGGTGTTCAATGGGGTTGAGGTCAGGACTCTCAAACCCAAAATCCAAAAAATACAGTGAGGTTTTCTTAATTGAGTATAAGACAATACTCCCATGTTTTGATATTGGAAAATACATGTGTTTGCGTCAATCTGGCCTGTTACTTATTATTGGGAACATTGTGCAGTGTTTGAGTGACCGTCTACAGTGGACATTGTGGTTCTTGCATCTAAAACGCTGGTGTTTGTATACCATGTGTTTTTGCAGGTGTTCACAGGCAAGCATTGTTCATAACTATTGGCTGGTTCCTCGGCTACCATTTAACAAAGATCGAAAATTACAAATATGCCAAGCTGGACAGGGAGATGAAAGAATACATCCGACTGCACCCTGTAGAGTTTCAGGAGAAAGGTAATGACGGAGAACAATAGTACATGTTTAAATGTTAAACATGCAGCCTGTCGATTATATATATACACACACTGTTATATCTCCGTACACACAGTGATGATTGCATGTGTGACGCTGATGCCTGTGAAAACTGTTTCTCCAGAAAAGAAGTTGTTTGCAGAGATCGTAGAGCCGTTTCACCCTATCCGCTGAGTGGAGCTGCTTTTCACAGAGGCGAAGAACATTTCTGGAAGCCTTTATCTGTCTATCATGTTATTAAAGTGTATAACACATGACTTATTGAATATTTTGTTTCTAATATTTGATTAAACAATTTAAAATGTACAAATTGCATTTTTATGATTTTCTTTTTTGTTCACTGAGGATCTATGGATATAAAGGTCTCAAAATACTCAGTAAGCGTATTGGAAAAAGTATGAGTATTCTGTTGTCCAAGAAAAAATGACTCTCTTTAGACATTACAGAGGCTCCCTAGTGTTTCCGTGGCATTATACACTTAATGACCTTTAACGTTTAGCAAGAAAACTAAGTTGTAAAAAGCAATCTGGAAAACATATTGGAATAATTTTTTCTTGGGCAAGAACTGGGTATAAATAAAGCTCATCATTGCAATTGCTTAAATACAGTCAGGTCCATAAGTATTTAGACAGCGACTCAACCAGGTTGAGCATGCTTCCACTTGCTGAAGACAAAACTTAAGAAAGAAAGATGCACAAACAAGCAGCTGCAGTAAAGGCCTGGCAAAGCATTGCAAGGGAGTAAACGCAGCATTTGGTGATGCCCACAGGTTCCAGATTTTAGGCTGTAATTGATTACAATGAATTTGCATCTGAATATCACAAAAATAATCCTTATAATTATGATTGCTACTGTGTCCTTTAAGCTTGCAAAATGGACTATTCAAAGCAATCACTTCATTCACATCTTGAGTGCTTCACATCAAGTGCATTGTGGTGGTGTACAGAGGCAAAGTGACAAATTGTGTCGCTGGCCAAATACTTATGGACCTGACTATGCTATCCTGAATGCATATTGATTTTTATAATAAATGTGATCATCAGGTGTGCAAAAGATTTATTTTAATGAAAATCTGAGTTAACATTTCTAGTTTAGACTTCTTTCATTGACATTGTGGTGTATTTTCACTTTTGGCCATTAATTGTGCTAGAGAGATTTAGCTCTCACTTCATCTCTACCTAAAGAGGGCAGTGCACCGGTGATTTAGTCTGTCCAGCTCTCTCATGTCCTCATTTGTGCACTACCAAAACTTCAACGGTCCTGCTAAGAAAAAAATCCTAGTGTCTGCCGTAAGTCTGTAACTCTGTCATATAACTCCATTGCATTCTCAAACACTGAGTCCAAGCTTTTCTGTCTCCACTACTTCTACGCTCTATGATGTAATATCACGTTGAATGTTGCTGGAAAATGGTGTGAGGAAGTAAGCTCTTGTTTTTTTAGAAGCTAAAAGCCAAATCTGACCGTTATTCCTTGACTTTCGAGTAGATCTCTGCTCATTAATTTTATTAGCGCAGTTAATGATAGGCTGCAGGTGGATTAAAAAGAACGCTAATGATAAACAGAAAATGCTGTCGTAAATGCTCATTATTACTTTGCACTGTGGTTTTTCATCCACATCAACCCAGACCACAAATTTCAATAAGATGTTTTCCAATGGCTAAATCTGAGGAACTTGTGCCTGAAACGTTTTATTGTAGGCTCAGTGTAGTTTTAAACACTTGTCATGGCAAAATTCTTCCTCTGTGCTATGAGCAGAATGAAGAAGTGACTGAATGACCGTGATGACAACAAAAATTTTATTCAGATGCACTCAATACTACTGTCTAAACAGATGTTCAAGTAAAAATGTAATGAAATGTTCATTTTGGTATTACAAATTGTGTCATAAGGTACACCTTTGATAATCTTGCTGAAAGATGGCTGTTGCAGTTCAATGATCTAATTGCCCACAATGTCCAGGTATTTATTTGTAAGGTGCTGTGATTTCTTCGTGAAAGTACCCATGACTGTGAACAGGCCTCTCAGATGGAAGTAGAAGAATGCCTCTGGGTCAGCCTCCAGTAAAGGCTCCAGGCTTTTATACAGAGCTGTGTGTGTCTTCGTGCTACCATCATCGTAGGGGACCAGTCCACTCTCCACTGTGTTCCTGATCACCTTCAGCATGTGATAGTACTCGTACATGTCCTTGCTGTTCTCTGCAGCCTCACAGTCCACATCGTCTTCAGATGGGACGTCTCTCAGCAGGCTGGGCAGCAGGACAGTCTGTTCCATGTCAATGACAGCAGTGCTGTAGCGCTTCAGGGCAAGCAGCAAGGATTTTCTGTTCAGCCTGGTCTCTTCACAGTGCATGGTGGATCTAGAAAATTCCGGCAGCTGAGGCGATGTTGTGGCAGAAGGTGCTTGAGTGCAATGAGACTCAGGACTTAGTGTTCTTATATAGTGTGTGTTAGGGTGAGGGAGGGGCAGGTACATAGCAGTGTTGTGTAAATCTGATTAGACTGGAACATTTCTTGTTGTCCTAGGATGTAGCAACAAGCTTTCATTATTTGATTTACTTTTTGATTTCAAGGACATTAGGCTGGTTGCTGCCATCAAGGCCATGAAGGCCTTTTTGGAGGCCATTGACCCTAATGTAATGCTCAACATCAGACCATGTCCATCAGCAAATCATGCACAGAATTCAACCTCAGCTGAAGTGTTTACCTTGTTATACTATGGCACAGAAATCTGCTGGACTGAGTTTGCATTCTATACAAACTCAGTTTGTATAGAAGTTTTCTAGAGGTACGTTTAAGTTCAACACCAAAAGGTTTCTTGCTGTAAATACAGAATCAGGCATTTTACACAATTAGCTAAAGTAATAGCTAGTCAATGTGCCTGTGTACTTTAAAAAGAAAAAGCACAAAAAAAAGCACCGGATGGTGTTAGGACTAATACAGAATAAGTCAAGAGTATGCCAGTGACACTTAACAGTACAGGCAACCATGATACTAAAGTAGATGCACTAAAATATACTTGGGTATCAAAAGTACTAGGAATATGAATGTTCTGTTGTCAAAGTATGTGAGGACACTAAGGTTACAAATCTGCAGACATTCCCTTAACACATTTCATGGTTTTCCTTTTAATGTTGCAGTTAATGACTTAAATTTAGCAAGAACACTGGGAAAGTCTTAAAAAGCATTGAGGAAAATGTTTTGAAAATGTTTGAACTGTATTTGGGTGGCACAGTAGATAATGTTGCTGCTGCACAGGTCCTGGGTCCTAGGCTTTATCCTAATGTTAGATTAGTGTCTGTGTGGAATAATGTGGTTACTGAGATAAGTAATTAAATAAATAATTTAATACAATAAAAATAAATAAGTGAAGGCTATTTTTTCTACATTTTAATAAACTATTTTAAAGCAATGACTAAACTTTTATGAAGGTTCTGTGAAGACGCACAATTTAGGTTATAAAGGCCCTTACAAATATGAATGCAAAGCAAATACTATATAATTACCTTGTGTGGTCTAGCACCAACTAGGCTCATTGATTTGGCCTTCCCCTTTAGTGGTGTTAGTCCTTTACTTTTAAACAACTCTGTCTTACCTCGGATTAATTATAGAGTGTGTTTAACAGAGAAAGGCCATGGTGCTTGAATGTTTGTAAATCCTTTAGAATTTTCTATATTTTGCATATATATGTGCAAAAACATCATCAGATTGTCATAGAAGCCCTAAAACTAACACATTTAAACAAATGAGACAAAAATATTATACTTGGTCATTTATTTATTGAGGAAAATTATCCAAAATTACATATCTGTGAGGGGCAAAAATATGTAATGTTTGTAATGCTTTCAGTATCTGGTGTGAATCCCTTGTACAGCAATAACTGCTTAGGATTGTTGTCCTGCTGCATGTCTTTCTTCCTCTTGAGATTCAGTTCATGAAAAGATATTATCCTGATATTATCGTTTAGAATTTGCTGGTATAATTCAGAATTAATTGTTCCATCAATGATGGCAAGCTGTCCTGGGCTAGATTCAGCAAAACAGGCCCAAACAACAACACTACCACCACCATTTTTCACAGATGGGAGATCCTAGAATGCAGTGTTCTCCATTCTCCAAACATAGCACTTCTCATATAAACCAAAAAATTCGATTTTTGTCTTATGAATCCACAAAACATTTTTTCCAATAGCCTTCTGGCTTATTCACGTGATCTATAGCAAATCTAGAAAGGCAGCAATGTTCTTTTTGGAGAACAGTGGCTTTCTTCTTGCAACCCTGCCATGCACACCATTGTTGTTCAGTGTTCTCCTGATTGTGGACTCATGAACATTAACATTAACCAATGTGACAGAGGCCTTTAGTTTCTACTTTCTAACTTGATAGATCCCTGTTCTTTTAATAAAACAGGGCACTCACTCACTCCTGTTTGGTGTCCTAATGATTGAAAAGACCTGACTCTAATTTTACCTTCGAATTAACTGCTAATCCTAGAGGTGCACATTCTTTTGCCACTCACAGTAATGTAATATTGGATTATTTTCCAAAATAAATATATGACCAAGTATAATATTTCTGTCTCATTTGTTAAATTGGGTTCTCGTTGCCTTTTTTGGACTTTTTAAGTTCATATTTATGCAGAAATATAGAAAATCCGAACAAACTTTCAAGCACCACTGTAGTATACTAAACACTTATTAGCCCCTTTATAAAGACCACATACTGTATAGATGCACATTAAATGTACACAATAACTGGATAAAGTCATGCACAATGCTATGATTTGAGATGTATCATTTTACTGCATGTGAGTTTTTAATGATAGAATGTGTGAGGATTGGATTTGGCAGCACTTTGCAGCTCAATACTGTCTAGACTGGTAGATTTCACTCTGTCATGCAATCATTGCTGGCATTACTAATATGGCATGTCCTAATAAAAATATTGATTTTTTTGGTCTTCTGAAATATTAATGTATGATTTACAGAATTGCCAGCAACCAAAGTGGCACCCACGTGAAATATCAGCTAAAGACACATGGTTAGTTATTGCCAAATGTGTAGCAATTCTGTTTCAACGACCTCAGTGACTACACATAGTGGGCAAACACAAACTGGTTCTCTTCTTGACATACACCTGTGTTCATGTGTTATATAAAGTTATAGTTTATAGGTCAGATCTTTATATATAATACTCACAATGCCTGGGTGATCCAAATTATGTATTCAAAATAGAATATAAGTAGGATAGGAGTAGGCTAAAAAAAAAAAAAAAAAAAAAAAAAAAAAAAAAAATTGTGATTAAATGAAGAAGGCAAAAGCTGGTTAATAAAATAAAATTAAGGCAACAATTAGAGACATTATATAGCATTCAAAAATAGAAATAAAAATGCTTCATTTAGCTTCATCTCAAACTTATTCAAAACATGACAAGCACACAAAGTAAACACAAGCACATATTCACATAGTACACACAGACGTTGTGGTCAAATCTATTCTATGGTAACAAGAAAAAAAAATACTGAGGAGGAATGCTGCAGCAAAATTTTAACCAGCTTAGCACGGTAAAGCTGTTTGGATGTCCATCCATCCATCCATCCATCTTCTACCACTTACTCCTTTTCAGGGTCACGGGGAACCTGGAGCCTATCCCAGGGAGCATCAGGCACAAGGCAGGGTACACCGTGGACAGGGTGCCAGTCCTGTTTGGATGTCCCAATGTTAAAATAATAATGCTAAATATTTGTGCTTGTTTTAATACAATTCAGTTGGGCTGTTCCAAATTAGTAGTTAATTTGTTGTAGACCCTTATCAGTTTCTCCATGAAAACAATTTGATTTGCAGATATAAACAGTCAGTAAATCAGTGAAATGTTAGTACCCTTATGGGGTTTTTGGCATGTGCCTTAAAGATTCTATGTAAATCCTACAGCAGGGTGGTTTCCTACCAGAGAATATGAAATTTTGTGAGTGTCTATGTCCCCTTCTGTCTTGCTTTTTCCACGATTTGCATATGATTCAAGCATAAACGCAGTAGACTTTAATACAAATCCCAGACTCCCATTTCCTATATTGCTTTGAACTTTATTAAGGCCTAATCTGGGTTAGTGTAAGCTAAATGATTGAAAGATACTATTAGGTTACATGTAATAGCCTATAATCCAAAAAAAAAAAAAAATCCAAGCTCACAGACTAAGCAATATCTTCCAGACACCATCTCCACCAATATCATAACTAATATTCAGGGGAAATTGGATGGATGATTGTTTACTCTGTTATCTCTTATCACATCTAGTGTGAAGTTTATGTAACACATTGTTAAACAGCTTACTCACATAAAATCTATGTGGAATCACTCTGTATAATTATAGCAGGATATCAACAACACCTTCCCTGATGAGGAATCCCAGCCTTCCGTGGCATCCAAATTATCACTGTCTGTCCCTGTCTAATGTCTCTCCATCAGTTCACTTGGTGAACTGATCTAAAAAAAGAGCTGTTTTTCAGGACACACAGACAAGCATAAGCATCACAGAAACCACATTTCCCACCCCTTATCACCTGCACTCATTCTTTTGTAACAAATAGATTTTTTTAAGTTTACACATTGTGACGGGAATAAGGCTTGTGCCTAAGAATTGGCACTGCACACACTGGCTTTAACCAACTTTTTCTGTCCATTGACTATGATCTCCAACACATGAGTCAGGTCCATCATCTTGGTGAGCATCTCCATGATGTCAGGTTGCTCCTTAGCACCAGTAATGAACTCTTCTAAAGTCAGCTCACCTAAAAACAAACAGCACCATGCACTAGCATTAAAATTTTTCAAAGTATCCTTCCGTATATAACAGAGTTGTTAGAGTTAAGTCCTGTAGTGCCATGTGATATGTGTTTGCCATTTCTAGTATACTAAGGTCAGCCTGTAATGGTCTTTGGTATTGGTAATTAGTTGACTCAGGTGTGTTAAAACTTAACTAGTGTAAGGCATAATCTGGATTACTAGTGGACTTTCAAAACAAAATGTCCGCTTTGGTAAATTTAAATTCTTATGAAATATAACATTTTGATCCAAACATACCTTCATTATTAACATCAATCTTTTCATAAATGAGTGTCACAATCTCTGATGGAGGGTCATCGTAGATCCGGGTGATATCCTGAATAGCCTGTTTAAAAATGTTAAGTCAGATTTGGCTCTTAAATTTCACAATGCTTCCCATCTCAACCCCTCCTCACCATATTTAATCCCTTTCCTTTGTTTTCATGTACTAATTTAATCAATGTTTAACAAAGGCAATGGAGTAAAAGTACTTTTATAGAACATACTAATCCTGAACCTGAACAATTTGGGAATCTAAAAAAATATACATACAGTTAGGCAGGCAAAGTTTTAAACCTCATGCTCTAATACAATCTAGAGATCATAAGGGCTCTTTAGCTGTCCCATAGGAGGAATGTTACAATCAGTGTTTCCCTATAGGAAAGCCCTTTTATTAAGCAAAGCCCTTAACTACCCAGAGACCCCTTGATTAATCTTTTTTCTAAGAGGGTAGAGTAACCTATTAATTGTGAAAAAAATAATAATTAGATGAAAAGAATGATAAAAGAAAGGTTAGAGGTCAGTATGTAGAAGAGTAGCTGAAAATTACACTACAGAGATTAAGTGAGCACAATGCCACTTAATCTAGGTAAGGATTAAGTTTTGTGGTTAGGTTAAGAGCACTTTGGGACAGAGGATCAGACGTTTCAACCCCCTCCATGGTTAATCTCTGTTACAGAAGTATATTTGCATTTCCGCAAGAGAATTCTTCCTACAACAATAAATTTCATTTCATTTCAAAAAAGTTCAGAAGAGTTTATACAGTGATTTTAAGCATATAAAGTCTCACACTGATCACCAAGCCGCATGTAAACTGAATACCTTGAATATGGTCTCCATCTCGTCTTTGTCAATTTTTCCATTTCCATCTTTATCAAAAAGTTTGAAGTACCACTTCAGTTTCTGGTTGATCTCTCCTTTCAGCAGCAAACTTACAGCTGCTATATATTCTACAAAATCAATATACCCATCCTAAAAATAAAAGAGACATTTAAGTTTATAAGTGGGGAGAAATCTGTGAAGAAAAATGTAAAAATATCTTCTAACTAATGTTTGGTGTGCAATTGGTGTGCTGGATACCATCGATTAAAGAACTGTCTCTGCCATTGTTTTGTGATGGTCACCATCAAATACAAACATTTGCAGTAACAATGCTTTTAATAGTCTGGATTAACATTAAGATAAACATGTAAAGCACAATTGCTGGCTGTTTAGAAACAGAAAGGTTGAATAGGTTGAATTGAAATAATGAATATTCAATTTCATTTTATAATGCTTTGCTAAATAAACATCAGAATACTTATAGGTGACCGCACTGTACATGGCATTTACTTTAGTGATCATATCCTGCTGCCCATGATTATGTTTTCCCACTTTTTTCAATTTATGAAAAACATTATTGAATATGAAGAAGGCAAATGTCACAAATACATTACAGTACAGTTCTTTGCATGTCAGATATGAAGTACTGATGTATAGATTCACAGTTACAAGAAAAGTATTATATTACAATTCTCCACCATTCATTTTGATTGGATGCAGTTTGGATTCTCTTACCTCATCCATGTCAAAAGTATAGAAGACCTGGTCAACATAGCTGCTGGCCTCCTCAGTCATACCCTGCATCTCTAGCATGTTCTTTAGCTCAAACAGGGTGATGAGCCCAGATGGAGACTCCCTCATGAACTTATTGTACCAATAGTGCATGTCTTCAGCCAAGATTTCATCCAAGTTGGATCCATGAGCACCCATAACTCCAGAAGGGAAATTATTTTAATTTGGTGTGGATAAGAACGCTGTATGTGGTCCAGAAGCAAATAGTCTTGAAGTCAGTGTTGATGGAGATGCTGGTGATTCTTGGCTGAACTTTGTAAATGCCAGACCTGAGCAAGTATTATCTAAAGCCCTTAAGCCTTTTGGTAAACTCAATGGAGAGATAACTCCTTAACAAGATAACGGTTGAACTCTTCTACGAACAAAATGACGTGGAATTCTTACACAAGTCAGCTCTTTAAATAATGCAGCACTATAATAAATTCACCACCCAAGCTGGATTAAGGCATTCAAAGAAATGAACCTCTCAGTTTCCACTAAGAAATCAGGAATCAGCCAATGAGCTTTCACACAGTCCTGCTCTTACTCTATAAGTCCTGCCCAATTGCTTTTGGTGTCAGAAAACAGATTTCCCTCTATGATAGCTGTGGTTTGGGGAAATATTGAATAGAGTGCAATAATGTGTGTCTCACAAGGAGTTACTACAGTTTTACTACAGTTTGTATTGTACTGTATAATTTGTAAGGCGGTAAAATAAATCCATTAATCCAGAAACCACTTCAATGGTCAATGTTGTGGTGGTGGTTAACCCTGGATCACCAGGTGTGAGGCCGGAATACACCCTGGATAAGACACCAATCTATCACGATACGTACGCACGCACACGCTTTATTTTAGCCGATCAATGTACCAGCATGTTTTTTGGGAGGTGGGAGGAAATGAGCCTATACATCATTGGTTTCCAACCAGTCTCCTGGAGTACCCCTAAAATGTATATTTCCTGCTATAACACATACATACTGATTCAGAAAGAGTGCAGGATATGTGTACTCCAGCTAGCTCCAGGTCCACCGTGAATATGACAATGAAACTGACATGACTGAGAATGTCTAATTAACAGTCAAAACAAGACACATGTAAATGAATTAAACACTTGAATAAATGAAATGCCCAAAATGTAGCAGCACTTCTGCTAATCAGATTTAAAGTACTTTAAGCTGATTGAAGAATTCTCCTTTACTAAGTTTTGGTCAGTGCTGTTTTGCTAAACCAATGAGAAACAATCTCCAAGCTTCAACCTCAAATAACCCATCATGAATAACACCAAATGGGTCTGTAATTATTGCACACCTATATTTAATAGAGATGCACCGATACTAAATTTCTCAGCTGATACCAATAACCAGTTCAATAATTCAGTGATATCGGCCAATATCAATAGTGCTACCTTTTATGCCGTCTTTTAAATCAATAATTAATTCCACAATTCTGAAAGAAATGAAAATAAGAACTTTATTCTCTCCATTTCAACAAGTTGTTTCACAGTAACTGGTCTCATAAACAGAAAACACGTTACTCACATTAACATTAACACATGAACTCAATTCTGAAGATTAAAGTAATATTATTAACTTATTGAATGTTATTAATTCATATTAACAGAAATAATTGACTGAATTATAATAAACCTCGTGTTTGTCTCACATTCACTCACCACAAACAAAAGCATTTATCCTTCATCACTGAACATCAAACTGGTTATATATAATAACTTTTTTATATATATTAACAGGATATGAAATATACTGCTCTACTTAAATATTTTTCTGTTCAATATATATACTTTTTTTTGTCAACTCATCTTCATTTAAATCTTTCAACAGTGTACTGGAACTTTACGCAGAAACTCCTGCTTCACTGCTGCAGCATCTGGTGTAAAAGTTTAGCAGTGCAGAGATTACAGAGTTTACCAACTGCAGTTTTGTCAACATTCCACACAGGAGACATCTTTACACACAGCGCAAAATCTATGCGTTTTCCCGCCCTCTTTTGATTGATGGGATAGGAGTTATCCTGTCACTCAATCTTAACCCCATCAATCCTAAAGCTAACCCTTGGCCCTGATCATTGGCTGTATCTAAAATATTGGCCAATAGCCTGCAAAATTGCCTTTATCGGCCGATGCAGATCATTGGATGATACGTCGGTGAATCTCGAATATGTAATTATTTTATTATATATATCAAAAATAAACCTGTGTTGAGTTTAACAAAAGATCAAAAGGGTAAACAATTTTTCACAGTCTTCTTTACTCATATTTACCAAGGGTACCAATATTAGTGGAGGGCACTGTATATACGCTCACCAGTCACTTTGATAGGAACAACTGTAT
This sequence comes from Ameiurus melas, assembly GCA_012411365.1. Taxonomy (NCBI): domain Eukaryota; kingdom Metazoa; phylum Chordata; class Actinopteri; order Siluriformes; family Ictaluridae; genus Ameiurus; species Ameiurus melas. The sequence continues at coordinate 22,883,168 of CM022759.1, forward strand.
TCCTGTTCATTTGTGCAATTATCTAATTAGTCATATGTCGGCAGCAAAATACATCAAATCATGTAGTTACAGCTTCAGTTGATGTTCATATTAAACATCAGAATGGGGGAGAAAACTCCGATCTCAGTGCCTCAGAAACTGCAGATCTCCTGGGATGTTCTCACTCAGCACTCTCTGGAGTTGATGCAGAGTAGTACAAAAAAAAAAAAAAAAAAAAAAAAAAAACAATAATCCAGTGAGCACCATTTCTGTGTCTGGAAATGCCTTGTTGACAAGAGAAATCAGAGGAGAAAGGCCACAATGGTTTGAGCTGATAGGAGGGCTATGGTAACTCAAATAACCACTCTTTTCTGGTGAGCAGAAAAGCATCTCAGAACGCACAGCACGGCATAACTTGAGACATATGGGCTACAACAGTGGAAGCCCACATCAGGCCAGAAACCGAATTCAGAGGCTATAATGTTCCCGTAAACTGGACAGTTGGAGATTCTTCCTCCTGCCCAGTGAATTGTTTGAATGAGAAGGGGTACAGGTGTTCTTATTAATGCAGCTTATGAGTGTATTTCCACATAATTTAATATAACAAAGTGATGTTTATTTTGAAAATGCAAGTGAACCATAAAGATACCCAGTATTTTCTCATTTCAGAAATAACAGTTTACTAATGCCTTTATATCACATTTTAGTCCAACCAGTTCAGAAGAAGAAACAGTAGAGCAGGCACTCTAGATTTGACTGGGTCTTGATGTATAAGAATAGAGACTACACGCAGTTGTGTATCCATCAGCTCTCACAGTGGAAACTCTGGCACTTACAATGCGAGTCACTGGTGAGGGATTAATGTTTACTAACAGAGGGGTTGATTAATAACCGACTCTGACCCAGACTCTGAACCGAGTTTCTCAGAAAATTCGGTCATGTTGACACAGCATGTGTTACATACTATTAAAACATTGTTTTAAAACATTCTCATTGACAGATTTTAAACATTAGGCTAAGCTAAGTATGCCATCATGGGTTTTGCTCATGTAGTACAAAATCTACAGGGATTTTTAAAAAGTATGCTGTGTGTGTGTGTGTGTGTGTGTGTGATTAAAAATGAGTGAAAAAAGGACAGCCAAGAAAAAAAATTATGCGAAATATAAAAAATAATAAATTATACTCAAAATATAATAAACAAATATTGGAAATATATCTAATATCCATGCTCACCTGCTGCAACTGCAGTCACTGCTGTCTGATGAAAGTAACAGCTTGAGTTCAGTGGTGATCTTGTTAAGAGCTTTATTAGAATCTAGATTTACTCTGCCTTGTGCATGATGAAACACTTTATGAGCATAGACAGAGAAAACACTCAAATATTAGGTACAGGGAGTTTCCACGAGCAGGCTTAGGAAGCGCTGCACCAGGGCCATGTAGATTCAGCAGATCAGCCAAAAAATAACCGTATACAGTGTTCCCCTTCTCCAAATTTAATCAGTTAGCCAGGACATGTTTGGCATCAGAGGTATGCTTCTTTATTTAGAGCTGCACTGAAGCTATAAACATCATAACTGCTAATAAAAAAGCTTTTAACCTGCATGCCTGAATCATAAGACACTTAAATCAACAGACTGACTTTGCCAAGTGATACCATTTATACATAATGGAAATAATCTCTAGGTGTAAAATTGGAATTACTACCCAATATGCTCACTTGTAATATATTCCAACTTTTGATATGGTGAGCTTGATGCTTGTGTAAGAGCTACTGGCAAAAAAAGATTAACATTACTATTACAGTGCTACACTATTTATAGCTCCAGGGTAAAGACTAAGCAAACTTCAGACACCAACATGCTTCGGCTGAGTGACTGTAGCTAATGTGAGCTGCCTTTATGCTTTATTGATCACAGGATGACAATTTACTGACACACTGACAAATGACTTCTGACTCTCGCTCTACAACACCAGACCTTATCAAAATAAAACATAAAAATGATATTGATAAAAATTATATATCTCTGGACACTGAATACTACAAAGCAAACCCTAAGTCTGATTTTGTTCACAGTGTATGAGACTGATGTATGAGACTTATGGGATTTTAATTGGCAATTCAAATTCAATAATTGCTCATCTAGAAATCCCGCTTAGTTTTATGTAGCAGATCCCAGGCTTTCCAATGAAAATGATCTCTGCAGTGAGTGGTATCATTTTGTGGGGAGGAAAATGCACTATGATACTTTTTGTCAACCTATGTTGCATCTGCTGCTACTTTCACAGCTCACTTGCATTGACAGAAGCTATTAACTGCTCTTGGGGGGAATAAAAATTTCATAAGCTATATGCTTGTAAAATATTTACTTATGTTTATTTTTTTCTAAGATATAAATTCATCCAAAATTTATTAATTGGCATTTGCTCACAATATTGCAAAAGAAAAACAAGATCATGAATTACCAAAAAAAGTCCAAACACATTAACCAAATTATTACAATATATAATAAATAATTAAAGCTTCCACTGGGACAACAAGAAATAGCAAACCTTTTGAAACTGACATGATGTCGTTTGAAGCAACAGCACCACCTTGTGACTCTTCCTAACACTTGGTAAAAAATACAAATATGAAAACTAAATTGTATGCATAAAAATATATAAAGTGAATTCATATTTAGTATTCAAACAAACACCACCATAATATATTAAAGCGATATTTTCTACTGGAGATAAATCTCAAGAGACTCTCATGGAATAGATGCAGAGCTCCACTCCCAATAGATAAACACAATGTGTGTCTGATAAGAGCTCCTGGCCTTATCAAACATGCAGGAAGGTCTGAAGTGTGTTAGGACCAGGAACAGGAAAATGACTAAACGTTAAAAATAAACTTGGAATAGGCTTCCTATTTAAAAACCTGACAAGCAACACTTCTTTGAATCCCTAAACCTGTTTAATGGAAATGTTCTCATTAACAATGAAGTGTTAATGAGAACCAATAATGTAATAAAATATCTTAAAACAGTGGATCCAGTGTAAGAACAGGCACATGAAGAATTTCATGACCATACCAGAGAGTATCAAGTGGTCATCATATACAGGAGTATGTAGAAATTTGCACATCATGACTGTCGCTGTAACACATCTCATTTAGGTCCAACTGTAAAGAGAAAGAAAAATATGGGCCAAACACCCAAAGTTATACAAAATAAATAGCAAATAACCGTTTTAAATCTAATTGCCTTTTCAATGCACTTTATACTAATATCTTACAAGCACTATACGTGTAGTGATGCACACACAGCCATCGACAGTAAATAAAAATTGTCTGCATTAGACTTTTCTCTGGAGACAACTCATCTTCTAACCTATTTTTTTCCCCCAGTTACATTAAAATGATGTGAAATCTGTTAAAAGGGTAAAGTACCATCAACACCTGCTGAAATGTATAACTACATAAAGGCAATACGGCTGTTTTTTCTTCATTACAGTAGACCACTGAGCAAAAACATTCACATGTGAAAGTCATAAACATTGATTGGTCAATTGCTAATGTAAAGTGAAAATGTAACAGGACAGAAATGTACAGTAGAAGCATATCTTGGCATGTAGATTTTAATCCATTTTAATGTTGATTTTAAGTTCAGTCCGAATGTTGTGTAAAACATGTAGAGCAGTACTGGCCTTTCTTTTAAAAACAATATTCTGTTGTTACGCTCTTATTTTCTGTTGCTGAATATGAAATGGCATGCACTACATGTAGTACACTATATTGGGTGTACAGTGCAATTACAATGCCCTCCACTAATATTGGCACCCTTGGTAAAGTAGAGGGTACTGCATGTTCTACCCTAGATATAAAACATGAAGCACCGGTCTAATAATGTTTTCACACTAAAAAAAAAATTAAATCAATGTAATGCAAGGTAATATGTTTGGTGGTGTGTATGTGTGTCTAGTAAACAATAAACAATGTACTACATCAAGGAATATTTTCCTTTTCCGTACTAATTTATTAAAGCCAAACTTCACTAAATAATATTGTGTTATGTTGCAAAACCTTGTTACAAATAGTTTACATTTCAAAGCTTGAGGATAATGAAGATTGAGATTAATGATTAAAACATTTATGGTGCAGCCTTATTATTATTACTTAACTCATTGAGAGGGACTGTTGACAAAAACACATACTACTTGAGAGACTACATATACTCATGGAAATTTGAGGAATTTATTCATTAACCATAATCAGTTCAAATAAATCTGTCTAGGTGATAATGTAATAATTGTGACAGACCTGATACTGACTTAATCCTCTGAGCATTTAGAGTGGACACTAGCCTCAGTCTTTAAGAGGTCTTATATTCAATTGTGAAAACTTTATAGATTATTCATGTCATGGGCATTACTTTGTTTTGAAAATTGCTGAATGATGGGCCAAAAATAATAAATAAATAAATAAACAAACACACACACACACTAGGCATGATGTGACCAAAAGCCGTTTCTCTGAATCCCAAGCAAATGAGAGCACTTCGATTTTAACCAGCAGTTTTCTAAAACATCCAAATCACCTCCATCGTATTGTACTGAGAGCTTTTTAAAAAAAGGATACAAAAAGTGTTCACAACCCTTTTAAAATTGCAGATTTTTCTAATAATAAAAAAAAAAAAACAAGATAAATCATGCCAGATCCTTTTCTACCATTAATCTGATATAGCAATCAACAAAAATCTAAATTCTAACAATTAGAAATGGTTTAGGGGGGAAAACCTTAAAATAACCTGGTTGCACAAGTATGTACACCCTTTTATAATGTGACTGTGCTCAGAATTAACCAATCACATTGAAAGTTGCATTCAAAAGTAATCATACACCTGCCATCAATGAAGTTATTCTGATTAACCTCAAATAAAGTCAGTTGTTTCTCTAGGTTTCTTCGTGGTTTCATCTGACTGCTAAAGCCATGCTCCATAAAGAGCTTACAAAGCATGTATGGGATCTCACTGTTGAAAGGTATTGATCAGGAGAGGGGTACAAAGAATTTCAAAAACATTAGATGGTACCATGGAACTCTGTGAAGGCTATCATCAAGTGCAGAAAATTGGGCACCACAGTGGCATTACCAAGAACAGGACTTCCGTCCAAAATTGACAAAGGGAGAAGAAGAAAACTCATCAGGGAAGCTGCCAAGAGCCCTATGGCAACGTTATAGGAGCTGCAGGAATATCCGGCAAGTACTGATCACTTTCTGCATGTGACAACAATCTGTCATATTCTTCACATGTGTGGGTTATTGGGAAGGGCGGATAGATGGAAGGGCTTTCTCGTGAAGTAAAAACTGAAGAAAAAAAAATATTTAGCCTTAATCACCCCAAAACATGTGGCCCAAAATTTGCTAGGTGGTCTCTATGGGCATATTTCTAAAAGATATGTTTGGTGCAAAAACAAGACAAGATTATAACCCAAAAAACATCATACCCATTGTGAAGCATTGTGATGGCACTATTATGCTTTGGAGATGCTTCTCTTCAGCTGGGACTAGTGCTCTAAAACATTTGTTTTTCCACTTGAATTTTGTTGGTTACCATATCACATTAAATGTGGAAAAAAGATCTGGCATGATTTATCTTGGTTTCATTTCTTATATCACAAAAACCTGCAATTTTATCAGGGGAGTATAGACTTTTTATATCTACAGTATAACACGATATGTGAGTTTCACAGAGAAGATATTTTATTCGACACATTCCACTGTTAATAGGGATACACTGGTATTTTTACCAGTTTTGCTATCAGTTTTTGCTGTCAAGTATTATGTTAAATATAGATTTTTTAAATATGTAAAATATAATAAAAACATACACTTTCAAACAGTGGAGGAGACAAAACTGGGTAAATCCAAAGTGGTAGGGACATATACTCAGCTGGTAAAAAGGGTTACGTCTATGGTTACCTTCCATGGTGAGTGAAGTCGGCTCAATGTAAAGTGGGTCTCCAGCATCTTGGTCATATAGCTGTTGCAGAAGCACACCGTACACCATCTCTTTGCTCAGAGTGTATTGTAGTATCTGCTTGTGTTCTTCCGGCATGTTGAATGTCAACTCATACCCAACACTAGAACTGCTGTTTCTGAAACAGAGTGAAGAGACAAACATTTATACTGCATTTTCACAAAAACAATTTAAGATATGTACTAAAGTGTAGAAAAGATCCTTCTGTAGAATTTGTCAAGAATTTGGAAATTCCTATGTTCAAATGTAAACAGGCTTTTGTAAACACCCTCTAGCTGCTACACTTTGAGTTATGCACTATAAAACAGAGGACATCAAAGACAGGTGTGCCAATAATTACCAAATTATTCAATTGCTTGTGGGGGGAAAAAGGGAAAAAAAATACACCATTTCTTTTGTGACTGTTATTCAAAATATTTTTTAATCATTATCATCATGATGAGAGAGCTGTCTTGTTTTCCACAAGACAGCTTGCTCATCATGATAGTAATGATTAAAAAAATTTTTGGAGAAATTTCATCATTCTATGTTGGTTTATATCATTCGGATATTACATTGAAGATAATATTATGTTGGAAGACGGCACTTAAAACAGAAATGAAATGCTTTTATATAGAATTTTATACTTAACACCGAGTGCTAAAATAATTGCTCCTTTAACCACATCCTTGCTGTGAAGTACTACATTTGAACCCAATTACTCCAGTGACCTAACATTTTAATCCAGACAAAACAATGTGGCTGTCAAATGAAAGGTCATGAAAGGGAAAGTTGTTACCTGAGTCGATTTATCATGGCTACGGAGAAGTATCGGCCCAGGGCACTTGAGGATGTGTAGATGTGAGTCAGCTTCAGAGGAACAGAAAGTAAAAGTAAAAGAATAAGCAACTTGAACAATGACTTGACCTGAAATGGAAATACCCCAAATTTCTTCAAGCTCAGCTTTGATACTAATTCTCAAAAACATTCTTTTGAATAAATCCAGCTGAATAAAACACTCTGGCTTGCTGGGAAGAGTTATCAGTTTTGTTAAATATGATGTGAATACAGCAAGAGGGTATTATGCAACACAATCTGGTCAGAAACACTTTGGAAGACAAAGCAAATACTAAGCTGGGCAGCACATTACAGATAACTCACCAGTTGTGTAAGACTGGACTGTGATTGTTCATCTAGCATTACGTTCTTGTTGAGTAGTGTAAAATTTCCATTAAAGAGGCGTGGCACCACAAATGCTGAAACATTGTACTTGTCATCCACGTCCTCTTTATTAACTGTGAAATGAAGTTGCACATATGGTAAAAAATGTGTCTGCACTTAGCTGTAGTAATATATAATAAATATTTACTATATATATACACTAATTAAATGTGTGTGTGTGTATATATATATATATATATATATATATATATATATATACACACACACACACACACACACACACACACACACACCAATCTCTCGATGTCACTGTAGCCGAATTCTGGCAAATGGCTAAAGAAGAGGAAAACCTTTTTTTTTTCCCCTCTTCTATTTATTATTTTGACACCTCAACTTTAAAACACCATTAATATATTGCACAAAACAGTCTGAAATGCTTTTATGGAATTATCTTTATGCCTAGGCTGTCTTCAGGCAAACGTCATGCTGCATAAGAAGCCTGTTGGGGGTAACCGGTTTGGGCGTAATCAGAATTTCTTCACATGTGGTTGCCAAATGCAGAAGAGAAACATATTTCAGGAAATCCTGCCTAGTATATATAGTCCCCGCTGAAATTATTGGAACGGCAAGGCAGATTCTTTTTTTTGTTTTTTCTATATACTGAAGACATTTGGCTTTGACATCAAAAGATGAATATAAGATGATGGATGAGAATTTCAGCTTTCATTTCCTGATATTTACACTGAGATGTGTTAAAGGTCTTAGAACATGGCACCTTTTGTTCTCACCCATTTTTCAAATGATCACAATACTGGAACATGTGATTGATAGGTGTTTCTTGTTGCCCAGGAGTGCCATGTTAGATTGGTTGTTTAAAAAAATGAATAACTCTGAATGTCTACACTTGGCTTGAGCCGTGGGTTTCACCTGTGAAGACTGCATTTGCTATTAAAAGTATAAACCAACATGAAGACCAGAGAGCTGACTATGGGAGAAAAGCAAACCATTTTGAAGCTAAGAAAAGAGGGAAATTCAATCAGAGCCATTGCAGAAGCATTGGGCATAACTAATACAACAAATTGGAATATTGTGAAAATGAAAGAAACCCAGTGGTGTACCATCAACCAGACATGGAACAGTCAAGGACAACAACAGTAGTTGATTACAGAAACATTGTTAGAGCTGTGAAGAAAACCACAAAAACAACAGTCAGTGACATCACCAACAACAGGGTATGGGTGAAGCTATCACAGACTTCGAGAGCATAAATGTAGAAGCTATACCCCAAGATGCAAACCACTCATGAGCAGTAAGAATCAAAAGGACAAATTGGAATTTGTAAAGAAATACAGAGATGAGCCACAAAAGTTCTGGAACCAAAATTAACCTCTACCAAAGTAATGGAAAGCCCAAAGTGTGGAGAAAGAAAGGTTCTGCTCACAATCCGAAACATACGAACTCATCAGTCAAGCGTGGTGGAGGTAGTACCATAGGTTGGGCTTGCATGGCTGCTTCTGGAATGGGCTCATTAATTTTTACTGATGAAGAAACTCATGATGGTAGCAGCAGAATGAATTCAGAAGTCTACAGAACATTATGTTTTCCAATTTACAGAGAAATGCATCCAATCTAATTGGGAGAAACTTCATCATGCAGCAAGACAACGACCCAAAATACACTGCCAACACACCAAAGGACTGCATCAGGGGAAAATGTGGAAGGTCTTAGACAGGACTAGTCAATCACCAGATTGCATTTCACATCCTGAAGAGGAAACTTAGGGGAGAACCCCCCCCCCAAAACAAACAACAACTAAAAGAAGCTGCAGAAAAGTCTGGAAAAGTAACAAAAACAATTTGGTGTCAGTGGGTTGCCGACCTGAAAGCAAAGAATATGCAACTAAATATTAAGTGTAATTTACTCCAAGACTGTTTAAATACTTTTTTCAGTTTAAATATATTTGCTCACCTAAAAATTGAGTGGTCTGCCACCAAAGGTGCTATGCTCTAAGTTGTTTAACACATCTAAATTTAAATATCAGGAAATTAAAGCTGAAATTCTGATCCATCATCTCGTATTCATCTTTTAATCTCAAACCAAAATGTCTTTGGTGAATAGCAAAAACAAAAGAATTGGCCTTGCTGTTCCAATACTTTCAGAGGGGACTGTATAAGTCAGAATTTCACAGTGTGAAGAGTTTTACCGACCATCACTCATGTACAGTACAGTATGGCAGCTTACACTAAATGAGATCCAGGAGCTATCCATACTATGAATTAGACAAATTAAGACCCAAACATGGATGTACCATCAATAATGAGCCACCAGGCCAACTCTTGTGTTAAAATGCTTAGAATAAACTCTAGAAGCAGAATTAACTAGCCTGACATGAACAGACTCATTACCATAGAACTAGTGGATGCATGAACTGAGGTTTATACAGTACATGTACTCTGCCTACCTCAACAAAAAAAAGGAAATCATTTTGCTATACAGTCTCAATTCTGTACTCTTATAACACCACATTTGAGTTTCTTTATGTAGTGGTTTCCATAATTCTGTTATAAATGCTAAATTGTTGAAGTTTATGAAGGTAATGGAAGATAATGATGCACTTTGGTTTGGATCTTGTCAAGCAGGTTTAATTCTACAGCCACTGTTAATCAGCTATAAGCTGATCATAAGTACTATGTCCACATAAATCGACAGTGGAAAATTTCCTCTGCCTGAAATAGGTAGCCATAATATACAACACTGTGCCTCTTTGTTCCTATACAAGTTATAATGAGTTATACAGTGCTCTCCACTAATATTGGCACCCTTAGTGCCAATATTAGTGGAGGGCACTGTAAGTCTATTGCTATTAAAATAAACTAGAAGTGGTTGTGTGTACTGCTTTTTTTTTAGTTACCTGGAGGCAATACTAGGTAATGCTAGAAATGCTCAAATGAGCATTTCTTTTATTCTGTAGAGTAAGTACATCTTTTTTAATAATGCATAACAAGGCATTTAACTGACTGTAATAGAATTAGTGACAGAAACTCTATGCATTGTGTACCTGCGCAGAAATAAATGGGGAGAAAGATGACAAGAATGATTAAACTGATGCTGATAAGAACGAGCATCCACACTTTCAGGTTCCAACAGACTGTTTCATTCAGCTCCTCTTTCAATTGGTCAAGTGTCCCAGGCTGTATATACAATGAAAGGAAAGGATATAAACACATTACACTCTCAGACATGACTAAATACGTCATAAAATGGGGGAATACATAATACTTGTAATCTCCAGTATTTTAATTGTGTCATTTTATAGATTATATTAATACAGAAAACAAACAAATAAATCTTTCTGGTCAAGTGAATGAACACATAACTAATATCTGAGATCAAAAGGAATTATCCTCCATGTCTACTGCAACCACAGGCTTTCCTTGGTTATGAATCATGTACCCATATCCTCCACGTACCCTTATTAAAAAATTAACATTGTTTATTAAAACACTGACATATGTGGATAACACTATCCTAGCATTTTAATTTAAAATCTAAATACACTTAAACACACTTATAGCACTTTTAATGCATTAGGGCATTACAGATCATTACAGGGGGGCATTTTTTTTTTAAATAAATACTTCAGCTCCCAAAATACCTGAACCAAGTAATCAATGCTCTACAGCCCATAATTACCCAGGTTCCGGTGTGTATTAAGCTAGAACAGACTAGAAACATATACTAGCTTATGTGTGCTAAATTCCTTGGTTGTAAACAAGTACACAAAGGACTGTGAGAGAAAAAATGCAATTGTAAATACTTTTCTATACCGTATTAGGTCTTTGCCCCGACACGTCATCCACAATGTGGTGTGCTCCATTGCTCTCAAGAACCTGAGTATGCAAATAAACATGCATAACACCGCATTACACAGATACATTTTGATTAATCTGGCTAAATGCCAATCCATGAAAACTATGTTGTAATTATGTGAAAAATATTTGACTGATGTAAAACTAAGATGATATCTATAAATGTCTTCATTCAGGATGCCATGATGGCACGCAACGTTGTTTTGTTTTGACAGGATTCAGGTTTCTGTTTTCACCTACAGTACAAAAGACTCCAGTTGAAAGCAGTAGGACCTGCTTTGCTTCTAGTCTGAGTGTGCTGCCTAGAGTGGCAGCAATCCATGTAGCTCGGTAGTGTTCTTGAAAAAGAGGTGAGATAGACTTCTCTGCATAGTCTATCTGCCTCTTCACCCCTTCATACATTCACATCCACTTCCATGACCTCTTACAACAATGTGTGTACTGAATCACTGTGTGATTGTTTTGCTATTCATACTGTCTAAGGACTATATTAGCCCGCATGTATAACCCCCTTAATTCCCAATCTGTGGATTCGTGATTGGTATATTTTACTGTTCTTCTTGAGTCTTCTTTAGCATTCTACTGGTATTTTTATTTCGTTGTATGCTGTATTGTGTGTGATGTCTTTGAGCTACTAGGACCCTGAATTTCCCCTTGGGGATCAATAAAGTATCTATCTATCTATCTATCTATCTATCTATCTATCTATCTGTCTATCTGTCTATCTGTCTAGTGAAAATTAGGTGTAGCCATGAAAAAACACCACAGGCTATGAATGGAATAGCAAAATATTTTATGACGTGAACATTCATATGTACCATGATGCAGGTATGCTGTGATTTGTACACAGGTTATTTGAGAGAAGTGGGATTGTAATAATATATTGTGGTGACTGAGATGTAGCTACACTCATTCCCCAAACTGTTGCTCAAAGTTCAAAACACACTATTGTCTAGATCAGCGGTTCTTAGCCTGGGGGTTGGTCGAAGAGGGGGTCACAGGAAAACTTTTATTTTAAACTTAAAATGATTCACAAAGAAGCCACTGGCAGATTTTTGGATATCAGTGCACAATGAATACCGAGAACTGAGTGACATGGCACTGAAAAAAACTCTCCATTTGCATCAACCCATCTCTGTGAGGCTGGTACTTCAGTGCTGGTATAAGAGAGTTTAGATCTTTTCCTCAGTCCTACTCAACATGTCTTTGTTTGTTGTAGCATTAAAAAATTCCCTTCACTGTAACTAATGGGTCCAAACATGTTCTCCATGTTGGTGTGAAAGATCTAGAGTGGTGTGGATTGCGCTCCTTGCTCAATATCAGTGCTCGACTTCACCAATGGCTTGGTGGTTGAATGGGCACAAATCCCCTCAGCCACATTACAAAATCGAATTGAAAACCTCCCAGAGTATAGGAGACTGTTATAGCTACAATGTGCTAGTGGTAGAGAAGGGTAGTTTTGGAATGGGATGTTCAACAAGCACATACGGGTGTGACGGTAAGGTGTCCACATATTTTTGGCCATATAATGTATGTAATCAGCAGTGGTCATGTGGTGGTTACCAAATGGCAGAGACAAGCTAATACTGGTGGATCAACAGTTGATGCTCTGGGTTACTGATCAGAAAGTTGGGGGTTCAAGCCCCAATACCGCCAAGCTACCACTGTTGAGCCTTTGAGCAAGGCCCTTAAACCTCGCTTCGATCATGACTGACCCTGTACTCTGACCCCAGCTTCCTTACACGCTGGGCAATGTGAAAAAAAAATTAATTCACTGTCCTGTAATGTATATGTGATATGAGATATGAGAACAGATGTGATAGTCAGTAGCTGTATATTTGTAATTGCCCTATATGTATTTCTACATTGTACAAGCTACAATCACCGCTGAAGGCTCTTAACATGCCTATTTAAATATGTTTGCAATTTCCTCAAACTTTTTTTTCACATTAATTTTGCAGTAAGTTCTTAGATTTCATCTTAGACACTTTTTAGATATACCAAAAATTGAGACACAGTGTTTTTCCCCCCACCATAATATCTGACACATTGAGAGATTTATAGACCCACCTGTATACCTGACAGTAGCTTGCTATCTTCAGTATCATTTGGTGTGTTGTGGTTTGAGCAGCTCCCATTTCCTGGACATGGCTGTAATTATTTCAACAACAAAAAAGCAAAGATGAAAGCGTGATCTTAGGTTTTCTGATTAAAGCGTACTTAAACATGGCAGACAGGGACACCTTTACAGTGCACCTTTTGTATTTCTGTAAACAGCACGGGGCGACGGTCAGCCTCACCTGTGCGCCATTATTGCTTACAACAGGGAAACCTGTGCAATAGTAACTGTGTGACTATGTGGAGAAGAAACACACTCAGCTTTTGATACATTTTATAAATACATATTGTGCTTCGAAAGAAACAAAAAACTTCCAAATTGATAAGCCGAAAAAACTCCATTGAAGTTCACCTCGGCTCCAGGCTGCAGACGCGTTAACACTTGCCCACAACACACACACACACACACACACACACACACACACACACACACACACACACACACACACACACACACACACAGAGGAGTATCTGCTCTTTCTTTAGCATTTCACAAATAATGTTCTGGTCAGAAATGTTCACTCTTACATTAATATCCCATCACAGTTAATAGTTTCAGACGTTACGACTTCAACCCCAAGTGTCATATGACGCGCAGACTCGCGTCTCCAAATCTCGGGAGTAAAGTTTTGTCTTCTCAGCTTCATGAAACCACACTAATGGGAACAGAAACCTTTTAACTCACCTCATTCATTATTTCAACCACGTCGTTATTCTTGACGGATCGTCCTAACTCGCTTAATTCCACGCTCATGTTTCCAACTTGATCATATCGGAGTCGCTCTTCCGACCCGGAAATCAGCGATTTCAGTATCGAGGTCACACAGGTGTCACTTGTTCCGATATATCAATTAGCACTCAACGAAAGGTCAGCGTTATTCTGTCCCAGTTTTAAAGGTTGTGGTGAATGTGTGTAGATTATTCTGACTGCTCTTACAGCAAATCGGGGAAAGAGAAAAGCTTGTGAAAGCGTCAGAAAAACAGAGAGAAGACCTGGGACGGGTTTGGTTTGGCTTTCTTACGCAATACAGATCTAAAAAAAAAAAAAAAAAAAGCAGAAGAAGAAGAAGGAGAAGACTCTCCTCCCACTACAGATTATTAATAATAAGAAGAAGCCTATCCTCCCACTACAGATTATTAATAATAATAAGAAGACTCTCCTCCCACTACAGATTATTAATAATAAGAAGAAGACTCTCCTCCCACTACAGATTATTATTATTATTATTATTATTATTATTATTATTAATAGGAAGAACAGCAACAACTAAAAATAATAATTATAATGAGAACAACAAACAACAATAATAAGAAGAACAAGAACAACAACAAACAATAATAATAATAGTGATCATAATAACAACAACCAACAACAACAATAAGAGGAAGAAGAACAAACAATAAGAAGAACAACAACAAATAATAAGAAGAAGAAACGTAGATATACTGTGCAAAAGTCTTAGGCACCCTTTTTTTTTTTTTAAATACAAACTTACGACACTTACTTTATGACTTCCACATTATCGAGTCAGTACAAAGTACATTTTAGATTTCCAAACATTCGTTTTCCAGGACAAAATGAAATGTTACAGATAAATGTTTGTATGTCAGTAAATAAAAGCAGCATATTAAGTAGAAACACTTTTTATAAATACATAAGAAACCACAAGGGTGGCTGCTAGGTTTTGCTGCAAAAAAAGCAAGAGCGACAGTCAAAGTCTCCAGAAGAACCGTGGTTGGTTCTGCAAGATACTTAATAAAGCTTATATATATATATATTTTTTTTTTTTTTTTTTTTTTTTTATTCGAGAAACGTTTAATAATTTTTTTTAAAGGCATCTTTGCGCTTCAGCAATTTGTCAGCACATTTCTACCCAGTCTACAAAGAAAAGGGACCGTCATAGGACCACCACTGACCAGAGAGTATTTGGGTGGTGGAGCAAGGTATGGGGTGTCTTGAGCCCAGTAGCTGTGTAAACTTCTGGATTGCAGAATAGAGAGTGTCTTCAAATAAAAATATCCAGCCAAGAGCAGTCCTGTGGCCAGAAACTGAGCACTGACGAAGAGCTAGACAAAAGGAAAGATGAGCTATTGTATAGTCTAAAACCTACAAGGTGAATCAACAAGTTAGGTGATGTCTAATAAAACGGCCAGTAAGTGTACTCTCTCTGGCATTAAAATACGCAGCAAGAGTCTTCTAATTAAACAATATCAGCTCAGTATTGATCTGTTTTACAAACTGGGTAGAGCAAGACTGACCAAAACACATAGTAAAAGATAAGGCACAGTCAGTAATTGTATGATCATACTGACACTTTCTAAGGGCAGTATTACAAATTAAGCTACTTTTGAATCATAGGATGCTTTGTAGTTTAAAATATGTAATGATATGTGGGCTTCCTGTTCGAGCTGGCCTTACATGTTTTATCATTAAAATAAAGAGGATGCAGGCTTCCTCTCATGCTACGTGTGCTACTTTGTTTAGCCAGATAGCCAAGTAGCAATGATATAACTATAAATGTAGCTACTGCATTCAAAATTGCGATGACTCTGCCCTCTTTTTGTTCTGATAGTTACCTAACAGAACCAAAGGTGTGTAATTCTGCCTTTAAAAGGCATTTCAATGAATTAAACTCCAATGAGCTGATTATATACCTACAAGATGACCCATATGGTAAGTGTACCTGACAATACTGCCATTGTGTAAAGTAGGAAGAGTGTTCGTATGGATTTTCATCTTTAGGTCCAAAGAGCAAGAGTCAAGGCACAAACTGGTGACTTCCCTGCTCAGTAGAATATGAGTTGCCAAGTCACCATTAATGCACCATTGTGGTGGTGTTCAAGTGAGCTTGCCTCACAATTATATTTCTGACAGGACCTCAAAGCAGCAAAAAACACCCGAATTCACCAGTTAACTAGCAAGTATAATGAGGAAGCATATTAGAGCAGAGAAATCATCAGACTTGTGCTGTATGCTGTATGTATAAATCAGTGTCCCAGCCCTGCTCCTGGTTTATCCCTGGCCTGCATTGATTTTGGAATTTTTTCTTTTTCCAGTACACTCATGGCAACTCAGTAAAGGTTGTTTAGTAGTAACTATCCAGGGTTGCAGTGGTCAAAAATGGAATATTACTTGGATCAGTAGGGAAAACAACAGAATATTCAGGTCAGGGGGACTAAAGGACCGAAAATAATATTTTCTCCCTTTCTCTCTTGGAAGACAGTTGGGCATTAAGGCAGCGGTCATCAATTCCAGTCCTAGAAGGCTAGAATCCCTGCTCTAACACACTTGCAATGGGTAATTAACTGGTGTGTTGAAACAGGTGTCTTTGAGCAGTGAACTCATCAATCTGTGCTAGACTCTTGCCCTCCAGCTGGAATTGATGACTGCTGGTATAAGAAATGGAGTTCAGGCCAGTGCCAGAAGTCAGACATATCCAATATTATCTGCAAAGGGCTAGCGTGGGTGCAGGTTTTCATTCCAGTCAAGTAGGAGCAGGAGCCACGTCCGATTATACCTGTGCCAAAATCCGCCGCTGTGGCTTCTGCTTTGTAACTCCAATGTAATGATCTGTATTTGAGGGTATCATCTGTATTTTGAGGGTATGACTTGAATGACTAATGTCATTCAAGTCAAGAGACAAATCTCAGTATGATGCAACATGAACACTTTGATCATAATTCCTCATTAAAGCAAGTGCAAAAGGAAAGCAAGAGGTAGAGAAGGAGTGAGTCAGAGAAGCATGTGGAGAACGTTAAGAAATATCAAAAAGCAAATTTACTGATATAAACCATGGTGAATTTTACAATGCGTTAATAGTTTTGTGAAGATGAAACAAAACCTTGTCAACTCTCATAAATAATCTTTATTATTATTATTATTATTATTATTATTATTATTATTCTTTTGCAAGTTGATCACATTTCACCAAATCGATGTGTTTAATTGTGTTGGTATAGAGTTAAATCAATTAATTGCAAGCATTGCTACGGTCACTTGCAATTGTCTTTGATTCAATGGCAAGAGTTTTAAGTATGAATGAATCCTTGCTAGACTGCCCCTTTGTGTACACTGCAGAGTTTAAAGATGCATTTCCTCAGTGTATTCATTATACATGGCACCCGAAAAATAAAGACTAACCCATTAAATGTATTCATCTGGCAGACAATTTTATCCCAAACAACTTACAAGTGAATAAAATCCAATCCTATCTTAGAGCTGAACAGCTGAAGTTGGATTTCTGACAGGGACTCAACACCTTGTGACAATAACAGTTTCAGAAGTAAAGGATTTGTTCATTTAATTTATACCACAGTGCTGTTGAATTCTCAAATCTGATTGGTCATTAGGTGTGCATTATTTCTGTGTAACAGCCCAGTCTATCATGTGTTATTATTTATGTATAATAAAATTAGCTTTAGAATGGGGTTCAACTTGGACTTGAACCTTTTCTGAAAGAGAAACCCTATTGTCTGCTAGATGGAAGCTTTTTGGTAGTATAGAGTATAACCACTATGCCACCATTGCGTCATCAATAATAACATGAAACAATAAATCAAGGTATATAAAGCCAAATCCAAAAAAAAGCTTTAAAATATAAAGTTCTACAGTCAGTCTTATATAGCAAATTATCATCAGGTGGAAAAAGGTTAAAAGGATTCCTGAAGGATTGTTTGCATAGTTAAAAATGCTTAGTCTCCTACAGAGGCTAAAAAGTCACATTATATACTCTGCATAGCAATTGAGGTTTAGTAAGAGCTGCTAGTAACATCATTCTCCTTAATAGTATCTGCACCACTCTGATTCCATTGCATTCTATTAACAGTTTAAAGACTACATTTGTAAGCGACACAATATCAGAAACAGAGAGAGGTTCAGGTACACTGGTGTCATGATCCAGAAAGAGAAGAAAAAAATTAAATCAGGAAAGGTTTATATCCTCCCCAAATTTAACACACACTTTGTTTTCTGCTCATACTTGGAAAATACTGGAGTATTCCTAGGCCACTGTTAGATGGTTGACCATGCAAGGCTTGTAAACAGCTGTGGTTGTAGCAACACTGTTGATACACGAGGGCATAGATCATAAATCCAGGACCAACTTTATAAAGTACAAGTCTCTGCATTTGGCCAGTGTTCTTCCTTCCTCCACTGCACTCTTCACTTTTCACAGTTATGTTTGTCCATCTCAGTCTCCAGCTTGATCCTGAAAAAAAATTTTGCAATTTGGATTCATTATAAGTCTTAAAGCCATATAAATGTTTTCCTTTCTTGAAAATATGCAGCTCTTTAGATCAGCAAGTAATGCTCGTATATGAATATCAGCTGATATGCTGTCTACAATAACACATTTGAGGTTCCTTAAAACAATACTGGGTTTAAAGAATAAAGAACGATGGCAAGGTTTTTTTCTTTGCTGCTTTATCATACCGTGTTTTTAATTTGTGATTTTCAGGCAGGGTAACTCAAATTAGATTATCTTTCTTCTGATTTAAGCAGGAAATAAAACAAAGATATTTTCTTATGGTGTTATAGAGTATGGTGCTTCTTGAAACCATACATTTGCAACAAGAGCAACAACCACAATCAAAGTATCAGGAAAGCATGTGAGTTCCATGTGAGGGCTTCACACACATCAAACACAGCATAAATCTTCAGTGTTTGTTGCTGTCGTCTAAGACAAATATGTATCTTTAGATAAAATATAGTGTGTGTGCGCATGTGTATTCCACATACTGTTAATACTTTTTCTACAATCTGTCTTTTATATCTTTTTTATGATGTCTTTATTTTTCTACTTCTATGTAAATAAGTTCTGTTTTTATGTAAATTCTGTTTTATGTCACTAAACATCGGACGTCGTAGAAAACATTTCACTGCTTGTCGTACTGTGTATGGTTGTGTGTGACAAATAAAATTTGATTTGGCATGCTGGTAGTTATGTAATATTTACCTACCCTACCCATGTTCTTACTATAACAACCATTGTAGATATGCAAACTACAGTCTGAGTTGGATTTGGATTTGGTCACACAGACTAAAAGGAGTATTTAGGAAACAAATTAGATTTAGCCTTCTATATAAACAAAGCTTTTGCTGAATTTCCGTTGTAGACACAGATAAACACTGCATAGATAAGACAGTTATCTCATCTCTAGCAACACTTCAGCCAATCAGGCATCTCGCAAAACTGAATACCGTGCTTACTTTGCTTTGTGTAGTTATGTATTCTCTCATAATGCATGCTCATGTACCATCAGTGTGAAATGTTTACCTCTGCATCCTTGTTCTTTTCAGTAGATTCTCCTGAAGTTTCTTCTTCTTTTTTTGATCCTTCCATCTCCTCTGTGCTATGTTCCTCAAGTGCCTTTTCCTCTTGTTGGTTGTCCGAAGCTTCAGGATTTCCTGAGCTCTTTTCCTCTGCTACCTCTTCCTTGTTTTCCTCTTCAGTGTCTTCAGTCCCTTCATTGTCATTGATCATATCATTGTGTTCTTCCTGCAGCTCTGTGTCTTCTACAGTAATGAGAGGATTGGAGTCTTCCTGGTTCTCGTGTGTCTCCTCCTGAGGAAAATTCAGTGAATCCTTTGTATTGCCATTCTTGTCAGGAGCGTTATCGGGACTGTGCAGATCACATGGAGACCTGTTTTCCTCTGGAGGTGTGTCTGGAGCCCCCTCTTCACCTGCTGACTTCCGGTGCTGGCGAGTGGGTGGTCGCCGCTTGAAAGACAGTCGGACTCGACTCTGTGGAGACAAAAAGCAAAACAGTGTCAGTACTTTATTGGTATAGCAACATAAAACAAGAACCTCTTTTATGAGTCACTTTTAAGATGTGCAGTGGTGCTTAAAAGTTTGTTAACCCTTTAGAATCATCTATATTTCTGCATAAATATGATCTAAAACATATAGATGTTCACACAAGCCCTACAGTAGATAAAAAGAACCCAATTAAACAAATGAGATAAAAATATTATACTTAGTCATTTATTTATTACAGAAAATGATTGAATATTACATGTCCTGGCCCAGATACATCAAAACAGGCCCAAACCATGATACTACCACCACCATGTTTAAGGCCTTATGCTGGAATGCAGTGTTTTACTTTCTCCAAACATACCACTTCTCATCTATCCAGAAAATATTGTTCCAATAGCCTTCTGGCTTGTCCACGTGATCTTTAGAAAATGCAGACAGGCAGTAATGTTCTTTTTGGAAATCAGTGACTTAGTGACTTTTGGAGAGCAGTTACTTAGATGTTACCCTGGCTCCTTTATGACCTTGCAGACTATTACACGTCTTACTCTTGAGTGATCTTTACTGGTTGACCACTCGTGGGGAGGGTAATACTGGTAATACTTGAATTTCCTCCATTTGTAAAAAAATTTGTCTAACTATGGATTGGTGGAATCCAAACTCTTTAGAGATGGTTTTGTAACCTTTTCCAGCTTCATGAGCATCATTAACTCTTTTTCTGAGGTCCTCAGAAGTCTCCTTTGTTCATGCAATGATACACTTCCACAAACATGTGTTGTGAAGCTCAGACTTTGATAGATCTCTGTTCTTTAAATAAAATAGGGTGCTCACTCACACCTGATCATCATCCCACTGATTGAAAACACCTGACTGTTATTTCACCTTCAAATTAAACTGATAATCACTAGAGGTTCACATACTTCTGCCACTCACAGATATGTAATATTGGATCCTTTTCCTCAATAAATAAATGACCAAGTATAATATTTTTGTCTCATTTGTTTAATTGGGATCTCTTGGTCTATTGGGATCTCTTGGAAAGTTCACAAACTTTCAAGCATCACTCTATCTTCATCAGGACAGAGATGCATGTTGCATTTTAAGGGATTTCTAAAGATTGTGAATAAAACAAACTGACTGTATTAATTTGATTGTATTAGGGACATTTTGTAACTTCTAGGCAATATTCTTGACAATATGCTCCAAATAAGGGGAATAAACATTGCAATAAATATATATATATATTTTTTAATCATCCCCTCATCTATAAGTGATCCCCTCTATTAAAACACTGTATGTCTTGTGAGTTCTTATCTTATTTCTCGGCCTGAAAGATCTAAGCCTCAAACTACTCAAAATACCCAATTCCATCACATGGAAAAACTGTAAATCACCTTTTCTCTAATGAACAAGTATCTTTGAAATGTATATATTATATGTATATGTATATATTATAACTACTAGTCGAGGCTCTTGTTATCTCAAAACTGGACTACTGCATCTCACTACTCTCGGGCTCCCAGCCAGCTCCATCAAACCCCTTCAAATGATTCAGAATGCAGCAGCACAACTCATCTTCAACCAGCCCAAGAGAACCCATATCACACCCCTCTTCATTTCCCTCCACTGGCTTCCTGTAGCCGCCCGCATCAAATTCAAGGCCTTGATGCTCACCTACAAGACCTTGTCTAGAACAGCACCCTCCTACTTCAACTCTCTCCTGAAGGCTTACGTTTCCTCATGCAATCTGCATTCAATCAATGACCGACACTTAGTACTACCTACTCAGTGTGGCTCAAGGTCCCTTTCAAGAACATTCAAACTAACTGTCCCTCAGTGGTGGAATGAACTTCCAACCTCATTCCAGACCACAGAATCTCTCACCATCTTCAAAAACAGCTAAAGACCCACCTCTTCCGTGAACACCTAACCAAGCCATAAAAAATAAAATAATAAAATTACTCTGGCACTAACACCTCTACTCTGTGTACTTTGCTTCTTCTGGAACTCAATTAATGGAACTTGTATGGCAGCACTACTTGTATTGTTCTCTGTTTGATATATCACTTTGCTTGTATTTTCTCATTTGTAAGTTGCATTTGCTAAATTAATAAATGTAAATGTAATAAATTGCCCCTAGACGTGAATGTACATGTGCATGCAATGGACTGGCATCCCATCCTGGGTGTATTTCTACCTCACACTCAGTGTACCTGGGTTACGCTCAGATCCACCTTGACCCTGATGAGGATGAAACACTTACCAATGATGACATCTTCAGAAATATACAAACTGTACATTTAAAGTAATAGAAGGCAGAACTGTGCTTTGCATGCTCCCTCTATGTCTTTTGCGTAGATATTTGTGCGCTTAACACAAATCATTCCACATAAAACATTGGCTATTAAGATGCATAAGACAGAGGTGTAATGATGTGAGAAAGAAGTGGGTTAAATGGATTACAGTTTTCATCCTCCATTGCTAGCAACTTTGAGCTTATATGGAGCTTAGGCTCTGAAAACAGCTCATCCTGTGCAGCTAATGTGCCCTTGCCTGCATGTGTATCATATCACACTTTGTTTGCATGTGTATGACATCACATTTTGTTTGCATGTGTATGACATCACATTTTGTTTGCATGTGTATGACACCAAATCAGAACTTCTTGTTAAGTTTACCCTCAGTTCAGGGTAACAACAGCAGTATCCACATTGACTAATCTGGTTTGGGTCTAAGAAATGGTAGGGGTCATGGAACCCATAAATATTCAAATGAGGATGAAAATATGTGTATAAGTATAACAACTGAAAGGAGACTCCTATGACTCATATGTCCAAACATTTTTTCTGAACTTGTGGACTTTGTGTGTAAATGTGTCTTTCAGTACATACTGTGAACAACAATATACTTGTAATATATACTAAATAACATAATATATACTTATAATACTGATAACCATTATCATAGATTTATAGGTCATTGGTGAATGTAGATTGGTTCATTAATGTGATTTATTCATTAATTTGACAAATTATTTGTATATATAAAGCACAAGCATGACAATTATTATTCTAAATATTAATAATGTTAATAATAATAATAATAATAATAATAATAATAATACCTTTTTAATTAATACCCTGTTTACTTTCATTTTTAACTATCAAATGTTCAACAATAAATTCCCTTAAAATGGCTCTAACCCTCCTTGCATGGTTCAGTGTTTAGCATTTAGGAGCTGAGTAAAGCAGTCAGACCTTGATGAGGTTGGGCAGAGTGGTGCCCTCAGCTGGTTGCTCGAAGCTGATGGGCACCTCATTGGCACCGTGCTGCTGAGGGGGCCTCAGGGTGGGACTTTGGGGACCGCAGGGGATGATGGGACAGAATGGTGCAGCCGGTTGCTTCCCTTCTAGACTTTTTGAGTTGAGCAGTATCGTAGGTGACAATATGGGATTGGCCTACATGGGACAAGAAAAAAAGTAACATTGGACCACATACATTCCACATGATGTTAACGTATTGTATGAATGAATACATGAAAAGTGACTCATTTTGTGTTTACTGCAAGTCTGCATCAGTAGGCAGTGAGAATAGAGACTTATACAAATAGCTGTGCCACTACCACAGTATCAGACAATCTAATTTAATATGCATCCATATTTTTGAATGAGTGAAAACAATCATCCCAAATATAATAAGAGAAAGGAAGTTGAGATATTCTTGGGGTTATTCATTATTTCTATAGACGTAAGCCTTACTTCTTTATTTATCTATCTGTCTACTATTCTAGTCTCTGGAAACACACTGAGGTCAAGCCCTCATTCACAACGTTGTTGACTCACAAAATAGAAGACAGAAGAATCACATGACCTGGATCAAGTTTAGATCATCCAAAATCAATGAACAATGGAGAGTCATTCTTTGAATGAGATGATGGCACTACATATGCTTCCTACCTGTACAGGATTCAAGAAGAAGAGAGAGAAGTGGCAGTCCTTTTGTCTCATGGCTGCTAAGTCGAGAGCAGGACAACTCAGCAGCCTGGCAACATGACTAAGACCTGATCTGATTATCAAGCAAGACTGGGCCAACCCAAGCAACGGGGACAGAGCTGTAGCTCTATAAATCCCTAAATGCTACTGTAAGTCCCCCAGAACTACCACACAATATCTACGGAGTGTATTAGGGATTTAATACAAATACATTATTCGGATTTAACAAATATAATGCTTCCTAAATTCATACAAATACAGAGACTAACAGGATACAGACAGGTCTGTTTTTTAACATTGCTTGTGAGAAAATGCATTTATTTAAGACTACATCCTGCAGGAAGCAACAAAAATTATTTTTGCTTTCATGTAATGAGGGTTCAAGGATGCTTGACTCATCAGTTGATATTGATTCTGATCTTGAATGAAGTAGCTGAGGCTGAGGAACAGTACAAGTTAAGGAGTATAAATGAAGTATGAATAAAGTTATGTTCTGCAAATTGCTACATCTTGTTATAATTTGTGAATGAAAAATCCCCCACATTTCCTGAAACCCTGTTTTTCTTTTAGTGCTTTCCACTGTTCCCGGGGCATAGTGGTTTAAAAACCACGTTTAAAAAAATAATATTAACAACAAGTCTAGGCTATGCTCACTTCAAATCCAAATACAGATAGAGATCTGAATATCTGGAGCATAGGTACAGATAATGGCATTGTTACACCCCTAGTGTCTATATTTATATACTTTTTTTCTCCCTAGTACAGCTTTAAATGCCACAGATGAACACTATGTGGCAGCAGAGATACATAAAGTGCCACGAATAGCAAAGCTCTTCAAGTGTGAAAGGGATGTACAGCTAATCTCCAAATATGTCCAAAATTATATGTCGCTGTACTTACATTCATTGACCAGAGGAACTGACTTCATCAGACAGAAATAGTACTGTAACTTTTGCAATAAATGTGCATGTAGTAGGACATCTGTGTGCTGAAAGTTTTCAGCGATCACTAACAGTTTGCATGTATGTGTGAAAGTACTGATGAAGGAAGCTGCAAGAAGGAGCATTTCCTGTGTAAAGTGCTTCCTTAGAACTGCTGATTCATGCAGACGTATACAACTAATAGGGCCTGTGGGTCAAGTATGAAACAGTGCTTGCATAGTCAAAAAGTGTCAGGTATTATTTAATATTAAAATAAAATATAAATACTGTATAAAATATAAATAAATACTGTATTCACATATTAGTTACTACACAGAGAGAAAGAAATCTTAAGAGGATGTTTACCTGCAGTTTGTCAATGAGAGGAGAATTCTTCAGCTTGGCCCTGGGGGGAGCTTGAGGTGGATGAGTGGGTTTCTTTGACAGAAAAAGAGTTGTAGACCAGAACACATCAGCAATTTAATGAAGAAAAAAAAACACAATTTAACACCAGTAAGTGCTAATGTAAACAGTATACCTAAGAATATGTTACGTGCAGCTGTTTCTGTACACTGATACAAGCTGTTAAGCTCGGCTTAGGCGAGAATAAAGTCTTCTTGATTACATATATATTATATATTGCTGAATGTTCACACCGAAGTGATGTATCCTTGTTAAATTCTCACCTCCTTCTCACTCTCACTATCCATCTGGTCATGTAATTGCAAAGAACATGGTGGGCTCCTTTGAACAGGTTTTCTCTGAGACAGTGACAGATGGACTTGCATTACAAATCAGATAGCATATGCAGAATGCTAATGAACAATATATGATGGATTGTACCCATTCTGAGTCTACATACATCACTATTTATACCATAGAAGATGGTTAATTTTCTAGAACAGCAGCTCTGACAATAGCGCCGGATAATCGTAATTTTATAATACAAATGCATACTTTCTATAGTAACAGCTCATTCACAGGGACTTGTATAGAGGACACTCAACATAATCTAAGCCTAACAATAATAACTGCTTATAGCTGCTCTAACATAACTGATAACAGGAGCTCCCTTATTTATTTATTTTTTATTTTGCAAAAATGACATTGTTGGCTAATCGCTCTCATGTAAGAGGAGGAAAACACTTCAGGATGTGCCAGTGTAGGAAAATAATCAACTCTGGAGTAGTAACAATAACTCTGCATCGTGTCGGGCTGCATCACTCCACCCAGTTATTGTTCATTTTTCAATAATAGCATGTCCCGAAGTCTTTTATTCCTTACATATATGATGGCTAAGATGCAGATGTTTGTACAAGATTGTCTTTCTTGTACACAGCTCCTTTTAAGTGCCTAGTAGTCGTACATCAGTGTGACTGGACTTGGGTTATAATCATAAAGACATTTCAAGGCTACTGGACTAGGCTCGAAGGACTAATAAAGCCTGTCTTTGGTGACTGGCAAAACACCTTGAAGATTATAAGTCCTGTCAGTTAGACTTACTACTAGTAGTAAATCACATGTAGCTGCACTTTATACACTCCTTTACACAACTTCTAACATGTCTGTTCTGTCTCTCCTGTGATTAGAAGACATGTAAAACATATAGGAACATGCAAGAATAGTGTCAAGTAAATTAAATGAAATATTACCTCGTCATTCCTTGGCATTGGCAGTGGATGACTTTTGAACTTCCCAGCCAGTTCAGCCACTGATAACTTGACTGTAGATGCCTCCTGATGCTTTGTTTGAATGCATGCATACATAAAAGTTTGTGTTGTTAAAGGAATACTCCAGTGTTTTTAAACTTAATCTCTAGCTACAGCACGTGTAGTGTATATGTTCCATGTGACATGTTTCATTGTACTGCAAAAAGAACAGAAAATTCCTGTTTAAGTGAGCTTCTTAGAATGGAAATCTAAGGGCAGCTACTGAGCTTAATAAGCATTTGTGTCAAAGAAATATTTTTTGTACCCTTAGGACTGAGATCTTTAATTTCATTTCCAAGCTTGAGCCACACCCGATAACACCTACGTTCAGCCTTAATTTAGCTTGGAATGAGCAAGCTGAAAAACCTGCAGCCAGTCTGGTCCTTTGTTGATAAGATTTAATATCCTTGTCCAAGGGAAAACATAATTACATTTCACTGTATTGCGTTGGAAACATTCTGTTTCTGGCTAGAACAGGTTCTGGAAGATTTTCTGTCATGTTTATTACATCCTAATGTGTGTATAATTTGAGTCATATAGTATTTGAGCCATTTTAAACATTCACTGATTTACTTCAACAACTGCCCCTATCCTATGACTTTGCCTGGTATGTGTGGAGTTTGCATGTGCTCCCTGTGCTTCAGGGGTTTCCTCCGGGCACTCCGGTTTCCTCTCCTATTCCAAAGACTTGCGTTGTAGGTTGATTGGCATTTCCAGATTGTCGGTAGTGTGTGAATGGGTCTGTGTGATTGTGCCCTGTGATGGGTTGGCACCCTGTGAAGGGTGTACTGTGAAGTACTGTGAAGGGTGTACCCGCCTTGTGCCCCGTTTTTCTCTGGGATAAGCTCCAGGTTCCCCAGCGGCTCTGTGTAGGATAAGCGGTATGGAAAATGGATGGATAGATGGACGTTTACATGTTCTCTTTTCCTTTCTAATTCCAGGGAAACATCTTGAAATTATTTCACACATTACAGATGTGCTGAATAAAATAAGTAAAAAAAATTTTTTAAATAAAAACACTTTATATTACTTTAAGTCCAAAGTCTCATAACTGTGGCATAGCTATAGAACAAAGGAATGTACTTTGGTACTTAATGGTACTTAAGGTACCCTTTGACCCTGAACGTAGCTTTGTATATTAACTGAATTACCTTAGCTTTAACCCAGATTTAGCTTACGGTTTCATAAACTCATCCTGATAGTAAGCCCTGGGTGTATTTAAAATCTGATTCAATTAATCCCTGAGCAACGACACTTTAGATTTATATGCTAACTGTGTTGATTTATGTGCTTTTCCCACACACCCTATCCGTGCCTCGTGAATTACAGAACTGCTGCACTGGCCTCTTTGTTTTGTTAACAGATTTACTGAGCACAGGCACTGTTACTGCTGGATGTTCTCTGACCCGTGCATTTCTGAAGAAGTTTAAACCTCACGATGGCTTACTTTCACTGTTGACACAGGGTTCCCACAGAACCTAGAATGTCCTCAGACCACCAAAAGAGCCAGCTCAAAAATTACAAGCCTGCAGGGGAGACAATACACCCAGATAGTAGTTTTACACGCCTCTGAGCCATTACATAAACCACGATACAAAAATTACCTTCAGACTCAGACAGCACTTCTTTTATGAGGCCGATCACATTTCCCGCTTTACAACAACAGGAAAATGAAGCGGGCCTCACATAAAAAAAAAGTGCATGAAAAAGTAGCGCAGGGAAATGGTGACATCAGCCCAGAGGGACATTAGGGACAGAGGGGCTGGGAAGGTTGGGTGTGTTTCCTAGAACATTAACACAGCTGACTAACATCATGCAAACTGCCTGGGGAATTACAGACAGTGATAGCAGTTTCTATCTCTTTCTCCTTCTTTCTTCCATATAGTTTTGAATAGTATTAAGCAAAATGAATAATCACTAAAGTTATGGGTATTGAAACTGGCACTGACACTTTTTCTTTGCTTCTATTTTTCACCTCACACTAATATATATATATATTATTTTTGCTCTGAGAGTTATTCAGGACAAAGCACTCTGTACACACAGATCCTCCTTATTGCCTCTAGCTTTGGGTGTCTGCCCTGTCTGAGCCAAACCCTTTGGAAACATTAACACACTTCTCCCACAAACATTCTTACTCAGTCTGGCAGATATACACACATTCCCAATTCTGTACATACACAAACACAGTGATCTCACCTACCTTGTTTCCCTCCACCCAAAAGGGATTACTACATGCACACACTTCAAATCCTGCACATGTTACCTAAATACAGTAAACACACGCACACGCACGCACACACACGCACACATACGCACACACAGAAAGAGATAAAGAAACATTTTCCCTGTGATTTGTTTCCTTCTAAATTCCTACAGTTGCTTTTTTTCATCCATGATAAGCAGAAGCCCCCAGAGACCACCCACCCTTGTTTCATTATTTTGGAGCCCATGATTGTTAACTCCTTCCTGTCTCTTTAAAAAAAAAACATGCTTAAGTGCTCTCAGTGAAAAACTTCACAAGAAGACAATGGAGTTGAGTGTTTATTGAATGTTCAGGCTTTTTTTTTTTGGTTAACCAAAGCTGATGGTTTCTAGTATAAAACATTTGGACAGGAGCCACGACTTTGCTCCTTGGTCTACAGAAATGACCTTCAGTCTCAGAACACAAAGGCTGCAAAAAATAACTTCCACAATTACTCATCACATCCCCATTTTAAACACAATAACACTCAAGTTCAGTTCTGTTGCTGTTGCCAAATGTGATCATATTCACACTCATTATCTAACAACTCACATGCAGTTCAATTATTATCAGTGAGCACAGCTATGCCTAGACCATGTATGGCAAAAGTTTTAATCCACCCAAGAGTGAGATTGCACTGTATTCTATAGGATATAAGAGTTCAGGACTCTGGGAAGACCAGAGGGGTCCTCTGTGGGAGAGAAAACATAGCCAGATCTATTTTAGGGGTTTTGGGCCTGAGAAAAACGCTAGCAAGCAGTCATGAAGGCTTAGGTCATTAGTTTCTTGTTGATATTGATGTGAACCATGTCCAGTGAGAGAAGATATGTCCGAACAGTCAAATTTACTAAACGGCTATAACCATGTAAAAGACTGTACATCACATTTCAAGGGGTTTTAAAGTAAAATTAGGATATACTATTCTATATCTTTTTCGGAAAGTCTGAAAACTAGAACTGCTAATGTAGTTGTTTTAGGAAAGCCTACACACTCACACTCAGACGCAAACAATCAGCTGAGACAAAACACTCAGGTCTGATCAGAGCGCAGCTGCAAATCAACTCTTATCTCTGCCTTCTATCATCTGACACAGGATGTGTGTGAGTGAGTGATTTGAGGAGGTGTTAACAGAAGCACGCGTAAGCAGGAAGCTGTAGATCAAATTTAAAGAGTGTGATGATTTCAACAACTCACAAAACTAAGAAATTAGCAGGTGCATTTGTCCTGACTGAATCTACGCAGAACTTCTGCCTTCCAATGTAACAGCGTGAATGCACAGTGTGATGATGCAGTATCAGTTTCTTCACTTGTTTTCATGATATGAAACAGAAAGAACCAAAACTACACTTAAAACTACAGTATATAGTAAATAATATGTACATTTTATTATATGTAAATAACCAAAATATTTTCAGTATGCTCAGACGACCTGCTAGCTGAGAAGATTTTTTTCCAGTATGAATCCAGAACTATCTGTCCTGCATCTCACATTATCATGCTGTGAACAGGTTGTTGGGTGGCTATGTGCTTTAGCAAAACAGACTAATAAGTAGTCTGTAGTAAAAAGCCAAATCAGTTATTTTACCCCTTAAAATTATCTATGGTCCTGCGCCACAATCAGAATGGAATCTCTAATTACAATTATAGGTGTAATTTGTCACTTTTGGGAGTACCCAGATTTAAAATTGTTGCAACTCTGCTTCTGGTTGTGATACATGCAAACGAGTAACATACTTTATATAGTAGACAATGTCACAATTTCACCATGTGAAAGATTTTCCAAGGCCACCACACATGTGCCTCTTGAGTTGCCTTTTAAGAAAAAAAGGGCAAAGATCAGCAGCTCTGTTACGGATGGGGATGGGCGTGATTTCAGGACTATTCAAACTGAAACAGAAGCTTGAAATAAAGAAACCGATCTACTGTTAGGAAAGATCGCAAACTGCAGTTTTTAAAGATACCTTCCTTGATAATTACTGGTCTATAAGTACTATGAAAAACTACAAAATGTCAAATATATAAGTTCTGAATATTTGGATGAATAAATACATTTTGATAGCTCATATATTCAGAGTATAACATGATATAGATGCCGTATATATTATTATGACTGTTGAGCAAGCATTTAATATATTGATACAGAGGAATACAGTAGCAGCTTTTGATCAAGTGCCATTTCCTTCTACTTAAAGTAATAAAAAGGTCCTCTCTTGTACGGTAACATCATTTGCCACAGATCAGCTGACCAATACAAACCTTTACAACAAAGAAAACTAACAAATAATCAAACAAGCAGTCTTTTTGAGACAGCAAACACATGATGTGGTGAAAGAGTTACCTTTCATTCACCAATCAGCTTATCTAATGCTTACATGAGAGTCATGTCCAAATATAACACCAAGGCTAGTTGTGACATACTGTATTTTATATAATTCTTTTATTTAAGGTATGTTCTGGGCATATTAAGGAAGGTAAGATGAGAATAATGAATCCTGAGAGAAAAGCCAGTGGAGAAGAATGCAGGAGAAGAAGAAGAAGAAGAAGAAGAAGAAGAAGAAATATAGATATGAATAAAAAGAAGTGATGGAAATAACAGTCTTGCTAGAGTAGGATTTGAGCAGAGTGAAGTTTACATTCATTTAAGTGTGCTGGATTAAACTGAAGAACACCGGGTTCAGTCTGCCAGGAGTGACCATATAACACAGCAGCCAAGACTTGTTAATACTACAGCAGACTTGCAAATGTCCTTTGTTTCTCCAGGTTTCCAAGGAAACCTGGTCTATTTGAAATCACATCACTTTTCCACTGGAATTGCAAGTTTAGCCCTTCATTTGGCCACTTGTATTGAACAATTATAGCAAGTTTAGTAATCATATTTCACACAATTATAGCAAGTTTAGTAATCATAATCACCCCATCATATTTCACAGCAGTTAGTTAAAAAGACACTGTACAGAATAAGATCTGTAAACTCTGTCCAACATTGTGAATGTAACCAAGCTACATTCCTTATCAGGTAAATTCACACCTCCTCCTCAATGCTTGAGGGTCTGTGTTACTGATCAGAAGGTCGGGTGTTCAAGCCCCAGCACAGCCAAGCTGTCGCTGTTGGGCCCTTGAGCAAGGCCCTTAACCCTCTCTGCTCCAGGGGCACCGTATCATGGCTGACCCTGCGCTCGAACAACAGCTTCCTAACAAGCTGGGACATGCGAAAAAATAACTACACTGTGCTATAATGTATAAGTGAAGGTTGCTTCTTCAGCTGCACCTGCTGCAAGTATGTCAGGATATCTGCAAACCAGACTAGGTATGTAAATGAATATGGACACATTATTCGGTAAGAATGGATAATGTATTCTAAATAGATACAAATACAGACACCAATAGGAGATGCACTATACATTCTGGGGTTTTTCTTAAAGAAAGCTTGCCAGAACATTTCCCAGGGAATAAGCTTGCGATTGTGCTTCAGGTCTGAGACTCCACAGAAGTCATGTGGACATGACGTATACGTTCTTGGCTTGAGCTTGCAGTCAGATATGAAGCTTGTGGGACAAATAAAAACCACCATTAATATTTGAAAATATTGTAGGCAGGGACAAACAAAAACCCAACCTTGCAAGTGGGATTTAAAAAAATAAAATACTTGAAACCAATTATAAACTTGTGGGATGCAGCTGAGGTTGAGGAACTTTCAGAGCCAGAATTCACAGGCCATGACCGAGACAGTGCTACCATTTCTACCTCCAGTGTTTCCCCCCCCCCCCAGTGTTTTTCAGGACACACTGGCGGCTTCCTATGGCTTCCTATTATTATTACTTTTTAATTCTGGTTTTGGCGATGACCAATGCAGATATGGATATTTGGAGCACTAAACAGATACAGATAGTGTCATTGTGTTACACTCTTAATAGATACATACTAACAATCTTACTTGTAATGATAATGACAAGCCTTCAAGCATTGAAAGTAGGCACCAAGCCCTACATATATGCCATACTCTTCAGAATAACCAAATATGGATTCTAAAGTCAAGGCAAGTCCTATGAAATATACACTGTAATTTCAAACAGTCATAAATGTCAAAGACAGCCATCAAATTTTTCTTATTAATGTACATCAAGACATGTTGAGATTGAGCACCAGCAGTCTAGACGTGCATTCCAAATATATGGCAGTGCATAGACTGACGCTCCATATACAGAAACCTGCAAGTGTCACAAGACAGAAAGCTTCCTCTCACTGCTTATGCTTCGAGTGCTTAATGTCTCCACTTCCCCCATTCTAGGATAATGTACTGCTGGTGGATAACTAAAGTCATGCCTTGTATTTCCTGAATCTCCATTCAGGATAATCAGGAAAGGTTATAAAATGCTTCTCAGTTTATCCATGTAATAGTTCCTGTACTTATAAGAATAGGAATTTGTATGCAATCACAGTCCCTCCTCAAACTGTTGTTAAAACTTCATGGATCATTAACTCTTTTAGTAGTTTTTTTGCAGGAGTTAAACTCTCTACGGGTGACATAAATGGAACGATCATGGCCTTATCTACAAAAATGCTACTGTAACTGCAAGATTACAAAACTTTATCACTTGTACATCTAACACTTATGTTCTATGTATATTTTTTCCCAATATGCTCTCAGTGTTGCTGCACCCCAAATGCTATCAGGGCCTCCCTTTAATATAACAGTTACTTTTTAGTGACTTCCTCCATGACATTTGGAAGCATCCAATTACAAAATCAGTGCAAGTTTAAGTGGACAATGACCTGCTTGTGTTCACTTGTGATGTTTCCTTTTTGGTACTGTTGGACTTGTGTGCAGACTTTGACATTATTGACCTTGATATTCTAATCAGTAGGCTGGAAAACAAGCTCTGTTAGGCAGACAAATTCATATCTGGTTTAGATCCGACTTGACAGACAATTTCCAGTTTGGTCAGACTTAAAAAGAGAGTCTTAGAAAATACAATATGGTGCACCACAAGGTTCTGATTTAGGCTCTCCAATCTTTCCCTTCAATGTGTAATTCACAAAAATAACGTTGGCTTTTATTTCTATGCTGATGATACACAGTTTTCATAAGTTCAGCTAGATTCAGTAGCACACCTGAGCAAAATGCAAGATTATATTAAAGATGTAAAAGTCTCCAAAAACGTCCTTTCTACTTCTTCTTCTACCCATTATTATTATTATTATTATTATTATTATTATTATTATTACTACTACTACTACCTACTAATACTATTACATGTAGCACATCATCACATCTTTTCAAGCTCCCACATGATAGTGAGCACCAACTACTAAATTGATTAGCAAGCACTGATTTGTATTATCCCAGACAAGGGAACTAAGCCATCCAACACATCTTATGAAGCATATAGTAGCAGGAGTGTCAGACTCATGCCTCAAAGAGCCATAGTATTGCAGTGGTTAGTATTCTATCTAAAAAATAAATAAAAAATAAATAAAAAATAAAAATACACCAAATATAAGTCACTGGCTTGTTACCAATGGCTGAATATTACGTGTTTGAAGAGTTCATCTTGTTAGGGCGGCAGTTTGGGAACAATGATGTAAAGGATCATTCATATCATATTATTCTGGACCTAATGAACAGGAACCTCACAAACTGATAAACCAATCACGGTTTGATACAACCTTTGCAAATTCACAGCGTTCATAACTTAACAGATAAGTATGAAACCTTTTTATTCTTTCTGTTTGTTTCTTTTCAGTGGTCCCTTACAATCCCCAGTAGATCCTCACTGCTTTGTCTGTTCTATTGAAGGATATATGGTCATATTTTATTATATGAGACTAGTAGCAGTCTACTATGTCTAGCTGTTAGCAGGCAATATTGAGGCAATGGCCAAAAATCAGGAATATAAAAAGCTAATAAAGAGCAGATGCCAGTCATGTAGCCTAGATACACCGACACAGAGAGAGTGACCCTGAGAATCCTCATTCCATTCAATCACTCAAGAAGTCACTGTCATGGACATTGAAGCAGGTTATCATGGACAAAGTGATACTGAAACAGAAGAAGTCAGAACATGTTGTCTGGAACATAAATGATTATATGCAGATGACTAACTGAAATGCAAGTTTATGTTGAATAAGCAGGGCACACATTTTCACAAAATAGTGTAAATAAATTATTATCATTTATATTATGTTTTGCTCAATACTAGCGTAAATTAAAAGCTTAACAACTGGAAGAATGCAGTCATGTAAAATCTTACAGCATCTGTGATTTAATCAGACACACTTACTGCATTATTTTCTAACTTCTGGACATTACACATCTCCATTCTAGCAAAATTTTGGGTGGGAATTCTCCATATTTAGCTTTTCTAAGGCACTCTTAAAGTATAGCAGAAATGAATTATTAGCTATTACTAAAAACATCATATGGCTGGCTGAGCTGTGCAGATGTTTGTGTGCTCAGCCCATTTTATACCCCATCAGCACTCTCTCTCCCATTCATATATAGATATATAGATATATATATATATAGATATATATAGATACACACACACACACACACACACATGAATGAATGAATGAGAGAGAGAGAGAGAGATCTAAAATGGGGTGAAAGAAAATTCATTTTACATTTAATAGATGCTAATGTAAGAGAAGGAGAAGTGTTCTGATCACATGGCATTGTGCCACATGACTACAGCACTTGAACGCTTGAGAAGGCACAGGACTTCCTAAGGACAACTCTTAAACAAAAAAATAAAAAAAATTTTTAAAAAAAGGGTCTCCTTCATTCTCTTTTTCAATCAAAGAACACAAAATACTTTCCTACAGCATGGTTTGGTCTTAAACGTAGGCTGTGAGTCTGGCAAATCCATTATAGGTGTCCGCTTGATTGTTCAGATTGAAAATAGCAGCTGACCTTCTCACTTTTTTTTCCAGCCGAGTGTATAACTGGATAACTTGTGGTTCTAACGGGTCCATTGATAGTACTGCATACCGGCAGCAGTCATGTTAGTTTTGTTTTTGCACTTAAGATGAATAATACATATTCATTCCCATATTCATCCAACCCATTTACTCACATCTGCAGTTACAGTCTGTTCCTAGTTTTACTCTATCCAGCTATATATGGGACCAAGTACACACCCAATCTACCCACACATGCACACATAATATACACACACTCATAATACACAGGGGACTCCCAAAGCTTTCAGCAGAATAGTGAGTGGCCAGAGGATGTTGTGAATTTTCCCTACTGATTCCACAAGCTTTCACTGGCTTAATCTGCTGGAAGTCAGTCAGCTATGCTGTAAACAACACAGTGCTGTAAGAACACATCGTCTCCGTTTCTCTTCAATTCATCATTCTTTCTGTTTCTCGTTCCCCATTTGTTCTCAGCCTGAGGACATTTCAGCTGAGGATCACACATTTTCTACCCATTTTGCCAGCATCAGCAAAGACCAGTTGAATGCACTTGGGCACTTTTTAAGGCAGCAAGGGAACAAGCAACACGTGTTATGTGAGGAAGTGTTCTCATACAGAGACGAGAAGCACAAACTGTGCACTCGTTACCCATATACAGCAGAAATCAGCACTTTTTATCACTACGCGTACTTGCATATGCTCTTCTACTAAGGGGTTGTGGCTGGTTTCAAGATTAGCCTTCATGCATTGTGGCATCATTTCTGTGTAGGACAAGGTTTCATTTGAATATCTTGTTTGTTTGCTACATAATGGTATCACTGCATTGGCTTCAGTAGTCTATAGCAGGTGCTCTCAAAAGCCAGAGATCTCTTTTACTGTAAAAATAAATATCCACAGAGCCAATCAGCACAGATTAATTTTATGACCACAATCTGAGTAGTCAAATATTAGGCTCATTAATGAAATATGTCAAAAAAAATATTCTGGGTATGTGTTAGAGCCAAATGGGTGTTACTCCTCAAATTTTCACTGACAAAACACATGTCCAAGTTGACATAATTAATAAACTGACTTATAACAATGTAAAAAAAAATTTTTTAAATTAAGGTTATGCTTTTCGGATCCCTGAGGGTCTCCAGAACCCACTCTGAGAACCACTGCTCTGTTCTTCATAGTACTTGATAGATTTGGTTAGAATATGTCAAACAATATGTCCAGTGAGGATTTAAATCCGCATGAGCTAGGTACGATTCATTAAGTCAAACCTTATTGAAGACCTCTCAGATGTGGAGTTGTAATTGGGGTGGCATGAATTATTTCACCTGTGGAAGCTCACACCGTGTGCCTACTAACACCTACTAACCTGAACACGTTCAATATTTCTAGTTGAGAGGTTTTTTGTTTGTTTGTTTTTACATTTTATTTGCAAGACATTGCAACAGCTTCTTTAAAAGACCTCTCACTGGTTGTGTTGTCATATACAATGTGTTTATATGGCTATATGTGCAGGATTTATTTTTATTTATTCATTTATTTATTTTATTTTTTAGTGATACTTCAGAAATCTGTTGCCAGATTTGTGACTGCCAGTCTACTTTGCTTTTAGAAGTCGGGGTATTCAATTGAAGTTTCCTTCCCCTTTTCAGAAAACTTTTCAGTCCGTCTTTTAAGAAACTTTGAGTTCCCAGTTTACAGAATGATGTCAGGTAGTCTGAGCGCTATAATGTGTTTAATATAATACAATACATTTTGATCATTTGATCATCAAGAAGAATAAAGTAACGAACTATACCTCCATCCTCTGAGTGTGTCCGATCTGTCCAGCTGCGCTCCGATGTGCCCAAGTAACTCTGATTACTGTGGCAATAAACTTCCCCAGCTTCACACTACCGGAGTCACATTTCCATCCGAGCAGCTCTACACTTCAACAAATCTAAAGGATCAACACTGATACTCTGTTTGAGAACCCTGAGGAAAAGAGGAGGAGAGGAGGAGGAGGTTTGGCTGACTGATGTGGTTCGCTGTATTTTGGTTGCGCAACGTGTTCGCTGTCCAGCGGTGGATGGAGAGAGAACACTAATACACTGAAAAGCCCGCGCTGTGGCGACACTGAGCTGCACACACACACACACACACACACACACATATCAACACGCGCGCGCATCTGAAGAGTGTAGGTTATGAGACTAGATTTTGATGTTCCATGTTTGTTGTTTTTCAGCTCTAAAACAGACCCCAGAACAGTGGATTAAGGCATTTATATTTATGTTTACATAATAATGTCCGAGGCCCTCTAGTGGCTGGTTGCAGTAAAAAATTTAACCGAGCCCATTATCAAGCAAACATAAATGAATTAAATTAAATTTCATCGAATTTGAATTTTCTAAATTGAAATAAAACAGAAAAATAAGTTTAATTGATAAAAGCCTTTTAATTCCTAGAAATTACAAAAATGTATAATATATATAAATAAAAGATTCAAGATTAAGATTGTATTTGTCTCACACACAGTTATATACAGTAAAAAACCTGGCACTAGCTTCCCAAATGTCCACCTGCTTCAATAATGCAGACGGATGATATGAAGGATAGAGGATAGCAAGATAAAAGAGAAGGATGAATGAAGTATGGATGAGAGATATGGCTGCTCAATTATGGACGCAGTACTTCTGATTACCACTTACAAATGGTGAGAGAAATTTTGATTTAAAATCACTTTAAGTACACACTTCTAGTTACTGTGTACTTTACATGTCCATGGTGCAAAAATATTAAAAAGTATTAAAAAAAAAAAAAAAAAAGTTAGCTTTAATTTAACTCCAGGTGGCAGATACAATGCAGTTGCAGGTACACAAAAGCTTTATTGTCAAAGCTTGCAGACAGATCCAATACAGAAAGCAAAAAGCAGATGGACTCAGGCTAGGTAAGAGCAAAATGAGGAAACCAGAAATAAGACCAAAACCATAAAGACTGTGACAATGTGCAGGCTTGGTAACAACTGGGAATCAAACCCGGTGCATATGCTTAGCAATGAAGTAGTGGCATGAGAGTCTTTATATACTGTGGCTGTGTATAATGGAGTCTAGGTGTTTGTGATTAGTAATCAGGTGAGTTGGAATAAGTGTGCTGGGAGTTGAAGTCTGTGGCGGTCATGTTTAACGGCTGCGTGGTGCTGTGGGAGATGTAGTCAGACGCCGATTCTGGCATTGACAAGCCTGTTCCCATACTCACTCACTCCTCATGAACCAGTCCTCCACTGCGGGTGAGTCGGTTGACTTGGCGTTCCATGGGAACAAAGGTGGTTGGTATCCAAGGTGTCCAAGGACACATTGGTAGGGTGTGAGCTTGGATGTTGAATAAAGGAGGGGGTTTTGTGCATATTCTGCCCATGGTAGGACTTGTGCCCAGTCTTCCTGACTGTTAGCACAGAATGTTTGCAAAAAGTGTTATATCTCCTGATTGGCTCTTTCCACTTGGCCATTAGCCTGATGATGATATCCCGGTGTTGGGCTCAACATGATGCTGAGATTTTCCATGAACCCTCCCCATACACGAAATCTGAACTGAGCTCCTCGGTCACTCACTACATACTCAGTGATGCCAAAGTACAAAAACGTGTGGTTGTAGATTAGCTTGGCCATTTCAAAGTCAGATGGCTAGCCAGGGAGCGGAAGCAGATGAAGGAACTTCTCACCATGATGACTGTTGTTCTGTGATGAGGTGAGATCTGGGGTGACATATTTGATAGTTATGTGTTACCATGGTCTTTGTGGTGTAGGCAGAGGGAGGAGTTTCCTACAGGCAGGGTGAGGTATTTTGGCTTGGGAATAGACAGAACAGGAAGAAATGAACCTGTGGATGTCTTGGAGCATCCGGGGCCACCGGTATTTGCTCTGGAGTAGTTGACAGACTCTGTGAGTGATAAGGTGTCCTGTTGGCAGGGAGGAGTGAGCCCACATGATAAGTTTGTTGTAGAGATGAGAAGGCACATACCTTTCTCTGTTGGGCACTGTGTGGGAATTCTCATCTCCAGTGTTTTTTCTATCTCTCAAACAATGTCTAGAAATGTCCAGGGTGTTTGGCAAGAATTCAGTCTTTTGGATGACTTAAATTGTCTTAATATACATAAATGGGTGAGGTGCTTCCTCCAACCAATGACGGTATTCTTCCATTGCCAACTTCACAGCGAGGAGATCCACGTTGCCGATGTTGTAATTTTGCTCGGCGGGGGAAAACTTCCTGGAGTAAAATGCCACTGGGTGGTTTTTCTACAAACCGCTGTGAGAGGATGGTCTCCACCCCTGTCTCTGAGGCATCCATGATGAAGGGTTTGAAAATGTTCTAGGATGCTTGAATTGCTCAGGGATTCCACTTCAATCTTTTGGGTCCCTACTTCAGCAGGGCTGATAGAAGTGACACTATGATGCTGAAGCCTCAGATGAAAAGTTTGCAAATCCTAAAAATTATTGCAGTTCCTTGACTGTAGTGGGATTGGGCCAGTTTGTGACAACAGGGACCTTTGTCCTGGTCCATAAGCACCCCTTTGGGCTAACAATATATCCTAGAAATGTTATTTTGGTTACATGAAACTCAAATTTTTCACTTTTCCTTTCTGTAGAAAAAAAAAAAAAAAAGGTTCTAAACAAAACTGTTCACTTTCAGGTCTATTTATGAAGCTTGGGACAGGGATTACTGGGGATTCCAGTTGTCGGAGTGTTTGATGGCATGTCTTGGTTTTCCTGTGTGATTGTATTCTTTTTGATCTAAAATTGCTCCCTCTTTTCTGTGCATTAACAACACTCACGTCACCACATGAATCATGTGCAGAGATTTCAGAACCTTGTCAGAACGTTAACTAGCTGAAATGTACCCCGTTAGTTGGGTCTATTCTATTGTCATGAGGACATTCTTCTCTTTCTTCTTCTTGCCTTGTAGACATCAGATCTCAAGTACATTTTAGAGCTATTTGTGTAGCAGTTAATGCAGCTGAAGCTACAGAAAACCTGTCCTCCAAAGTTGGTGATAGCCTGCTATCATCTTTTCTCTCTTCAAGCTGAGTGAGGATATTCCTTATTTTTTAGAGCCTTTCAGAATTCCTCGGATGCTAGCTTGTGTTGGTTTCCCTGTTAGTTAGGTTTGTACCGCTCTATTTCTCAGTACGCCACTTACCTCTTAGTCCCTTGCTGGATGCCTCTTACCTCTGCGCTGTTAGTTTTTCACATCGCCCACCGGCTGTGGCCTGTGACTATGTGCCACTACTATGGTTGAGTGGTTCTCCCTCACCCAATGTTAAGTAGATTCTGTTAACACACATAAAAAGGGCTGGAGTTGGCTTTCCCTCAATTCCCCATATCCCCGCAATAGGCAGGCAGGCAGGCTGCCTCATGGTCTTGCTGAGAATGCTAGGATTGTTAACTGCAGCTGCAACAGTTATTGTATCTATTGGAACTGGGAACAGTTTCCCATCACAGGGGAGATATCTACCACAGATGGCCATAGTCAGTGAGGTGCCATAGAGGCAAATTAGGCATTTGGACCCCCGTTCTACCAGTTGGAACTGAAGGCAGTCTAATTAGCCCTTAGCGGTCTATCTTAGCTGTTCAGAGACACTGCCACATGTTGGTCCAATACATTAGTAATGAGGGAGGCACAAAGGCGAAGGATGGCACACTACACCTTGCAAAAATACTCCTCAGGTATGCCTGTCCATGCCTCACTTCACTGATGGCAACTCACTTTACAGGATGGTACAATGGTGAGACAGCACATACGCAGTGAAAAGTGATGTCTGTACCCTCTGCTGTCTCACATCTGGAAAACGAGCCCATACCATTGCCAAACCTCGTCATACTTTATGACTTTAAACTCTCACATGCTTGCACAGGTATCCAGGTGATTCTTACCACCATCACTACCTATAAATTGAAACCATTATTTTATATTTGACCCCTACCCAACAGAGGCAATATGATGCTGAGATCCATCTTTACACACTGACGACAACTGGGGGACTCATACACAACTATTATATAAAGTGATGACATTCACTGATACTCAAGAAGGCAACACATTAAGAGCCAGGGGGATGTAAATTTTTTAACAAGCTGACCTTTGAATGGTGGAAATTATTACTTTGTTTAAAGATTTTTTTTTCTTCCATTCAGTACTGCCTACTATGCAGGCTACATAAGATATTTTATGTTTCCTAGAAGACAAAATAACAACAATTTACCCCCTTCGTCATTTTCAAAAGTTTACATGTAGCTGTTAAGATTTTGGAGGAAAAAAAGAATTCACAAAAAGGTGGTAGAGCGGGTTGTCCACTAATCGTAGGGTTGACGGTTCGATTCCTGGTCCGCATGACTCCACACGCCGAAGTGTTCTTGGGCAAGATGCTGAACCCCAAGTTGCTCCCGATGGCAAGTTAGCGCCTTGCATGGCAGCTCTGCTACCATTCATGTGTGAATGAGTGAATGAGACCGTGTAAAGCACTTTGGATAAAAATGCTATATAAGTACAGACCATCTATCTATACTACCATCACACCCATACTTTTTGAACATCCTATTCCAGATGTAGTTCCCCTTTGCTGTAATAATAACCTCCACTGTTCTGGGAAGACTTTCCACTAGATTTGGGAATGCGGCTGTGGGGATTTGCCCATTCAGCCACAATAGCTTTAGTCCGGATGATTGATTTTGGATTTTGCACCTGTAACTTTCAAAATAAGTACCCTTCTGCAAATTAGTTTATTATTATAATAATTTTTTTATTCCATGTATTTACATTGAACATTTACCGCATTTGGTTGATACAATTTATCAAAAACCACTTAGACAGGATACAATACAGCAGTTAAGCAGGATTAAGGGTCTTGTTGAAGGGCCCAATACTGTTGACTTGGTGATGGCATAAGTTTGAACTCATGACCATCTAATCAGTAGTTCAGTACCCTTGCCTTATTGTGACCTTTGACCTGAAGTGAACCCTAAAGCTCGGCTCTCGTGGCACTCAAACTAATGTATTCAGCTGTATTATTGCATCAGCTGAAATAGCTGAGTCAGAATGACCATTAATGACATACTGCACCAAGATGCAATCCAAACACATATTACAGCAGG
This sequence comes from Ameiurus melas, assembly GCA_012411365.1. Taxonomy (NCBI): domain Eukaryota; kingdom Metazoa; phylum Chordata; class Actinopteri; order Siluriformes; family Ictaluridae; genus Ameiurus; species Ameiurus melas. Next base: position 22,925,975 of record CM022759.1, read on the forward strand.
CACATCTCATTACAGCAGGCACAGTATGAGAAAACAAAGCAACTCTGAAATAAACCATATGGCACTGATACAGGGGTGAGGCTAGAAACCTTGAGCTTACTGGAAATATATTACACTGGGCTCCTCATCCCATGCTAGTCCAGCCATCTATGCTCTAAATATGTGTTCCTGACCCCTGATTAGCACTCAGTCACCCTAGCACATATGACACTATTCCATAAGGTTGCCAAGGGACATAAAGCTGAGATCTAGCACACCAAATCTTTTGGACCTGGAAATTACAGGGGATGCTCACTGCACCACAGCATGACTCCTATTAAAGAGGACTATGAGTGTGAGCAGTGTGATGGAGTATGCATGTGAAGATAAAGAACCTGTTCCATGTCTATTTTTATGCTGTTATTTATAAACAGAGCAACAGCTGAGTGATACTCACACCCTGCAGAGTTTGAGATTAGCTAACACAGAAAGGGTTGTACTGTGATTTTAAAGGAACATACTGTAGCTAGGACACAGCCAGCCATCCCACTCCTGTCACAATAACACTTTTTAAAGTTTTCTGGTGTTCTTGCTGCTGGTGTCAGACCCGTTCTGCGATCATCTTGTCATGAGTGAGGGTCAGATTTGGATAAACTAAGCACACATCAATAAGTCGAGTCGCAAGAATGGGACTTAAGAATCATGCTTAACCCCGACATGAGCTCAGGATTACAATTTGAGGAAATTCATCGCTCATAAGCAGAGGCATTTTGGACAGATGAAAGCTTAAGCACTGAGAATTGCAGTGGCCATGGAACACTACCGTTTTAATTGACAATTATGCAATTTTAAGAAAAAAAAAAACAAAAAAACAAAACAATATGGTCAAAGCAGATGCAAAATTCCAAAGTCTTTATACTTCTGAGCAATATTTTTTGTTTTAACATTAACATTACAATAAAAAGGCCAGACAGAGCTTTAGAATTTATCATTGTTTTTGAATAGATTATAAGTGAGTGAGTAAGTTACACAGGCAGGTCTGGGAATATTAGCTATACTGAGTGGTCAGTGTCTAATGGAACAAAATTGACCCCACTACTTTAACAGTAATGATCCAGCTATAGAAATGGATAGAACTCGTGGGAACCAGTTAGTATGATACCATTTGCATGAAGAGAAATGGTTATTATCTTGGATGCTTTGTTAATAATGTTAGCATATCAGAGTGAACTAGTCCATGAACTGAAGCTTAATGAAGCTTGAGGAGATGATACAATAGTACCCTCTTCTGTTAGAACATAAGTACTGCTGGTAAATACAGACTGGCAGCATGGTGGCACAGCTCGTGGTGTTGCCAGCTCCGAGCTCCAGGGTCCGCAGTTCAATCCTGAGCTCAGGATTAACATACTTTAATGGGGCCAGGCAACCAAGTACAAAATTAAATTTTTTATACAAGCTTTTAATTTGTACCTAGAAATAAATCTATCATCATGGAAGCCATGAACTACAATTGTTTTAACAGAAACGTTTTTCAGCATTTAAAACCGTAAACTATTTACTCCATATTAGTCATCAACTGTTCGTCTTAAATTCTTTCCTTATCGGTCTTTCATGCGAGTCTGGCTTCTCGCTTATCTGTAATGTGCATGGAGTAAACCATTTGAGGGTTTGTTTGTTTTTGTTTTTCGTCCCAAATAACCTTGAATTTATTTCCAACTCCGACAGGGAGAGTAATCTGTATTTAAAGTGGAAGAATACATTGAACCCAGAACCCATGATCTCTGATGGAGCTCCATGTTAATATGGTTGCATATGTTAAATAAGATTTGATTAAGTCTCCTCTGAAAATAACCGGCATTACAAAACATTGTCTTTATTCTTCTTTAACCATTCTTTAGAAGGACTTGTGTGCTTAGGGTTGTTGTCTTGCTGCATGACCCAATTTCTCTTGAGATTCAGTTCATGGACAGATGTCCTCATATTATCCTTTAGAATTTGCTGGTATAGTTCAGAATTCATTGTTCCATCAATGATGGCAAGAGTCCTGGGCCAGATTCCGAAAAAACAGACTCAAACTATGACACTTACCCCAGCATGTTTCACAGATGGGACAACCTGGAATGCAGTGTTTTCCTTTCTGCAACCATAACACTTCTCATTTAAACCAAAACGTTATATTTTGGACTCATCCGTGTATAAAACATTTAGCCAAACCATGGCAGTGGTAGCTCAGTTGTATAAATGAGAAATGTAAGTCTGGATAATAAGGGCATCTGTTACATGCCATAAATGTAATGAATCCAATAGCCTTCAGGCTTGTCCATGTGATTTTTAGCAAATGCAGACAGCAACATTCTTTTTGGAGAGCAGTGACTTTCCCCTTGCAACCCTACCATGCACACCATTGTTGTTCAGTGTTCTCCTGATGGTGGACTCATGAACATTAACCAATGTGAGAGAGGCCTTGAATTGCTTAGAAGTTACCTTTGGTTTCTTTGTGACCTCATGAACTGTTCTTTGTTGGCTGAGCACTCCTGGGGAGGGTAACAATGGTATTAAATTTCCTCCATTTGTACAAAATCTGTCTGACTGTGGATTGGTGGAGTCCAAACTCTTTAGAGATGGTTTTGTAAGCTTTTCCATCCTGATGAGCATCAACAACTCTCTCTCTCTCCCTTTTTTTTTTTTTTTTTTTTTTTTTTTTTTTTTTTTTTTTTTTTTTTTTTTTTTTTTTTTTCTCTCTCACTCTCTCTCTCTCTCTCTCTCTCTCTCTCTCTCTCTCTCTCTCTCTCTCTCTCTCTCTCTCTCTCTCTCTCTCTCTCTCTCTTTCTCTCTCTTTTTTTTTTTTTTTTTTTTTTTTTTTTTTTTTTTCTCTTTTTTTTTTTTTTTCTCTCTCTCTCTCTCTCTCTCTCCATGATACACTTCCACACGTGATGTGAAGATGGGATTTGGATAGATCCGTGTCATTTAAATAAAGCAGGGCACTCACTCACACCTGATCGTCATCCCATTGATTGAAAACACCTGACTCTAATTTCACCTTTAAATTAACTGCTAATTAATGAACACAGTTTTGCAACTCACAAATATGCAATATTGGATCACTTTCCTCAATAATTAAATTGCCAAATATAATAATATAATCTCATTTGTTTAATTGGGTTCTCTATCTACTTTTAGATCTTGTGTGAATATCTGATGTTTTAGGTCATGTTTATGCAGAGATATAGAAAATACTAAAAGGGTCACAAAACTTTAAAGCACCGCTGTACATCTAGAGGTGTCTTAGAATATGGCATCTTAGGTACAGACCACCCAATTTTAAGTGAACAAAAGTATTGGAACGTGTAGATTTAAAGTAAACAATATTTTTCAATACATATTCCTTGTAAGGAAAAACTGCATCGGGATAACAACCTAGTGACAACTGTTGCATTCTTCATCAGCAATGCTTTTCCAGGCTTGCTCTGCAGCTTCTTTCAGTTGTTTTGTCAAAGGTTTCTCCCTTCAGTCAGTAAAATGACATGCTCAATTAGATTAGAGTCTTGCTGCACGATGAAGTTCCTCCCAATCAGATTGGATTAATTTCTCTGTAAATTTGCAGACAGAATGTTTCTGTAGACTTCTGAATTTATTCTCCTGCTACCATCATGAGTTGTATCAATAAAGATTAGTGCTTGTTCCAGACGCATCCATGCAAGCCCAAGCCATAACCCTACCTCCACCATGCTTGAGTGATGAACTTGTATATCTTGGATCATGAACAGATCCTTTTTCTTCCTTCACACTTTAGTAGAGTATGTAGTTCTCCCCCCAGAGTCATTGTACCAGGACTTTTGTAGCTCATCTCTATACTTCTTTGCAAATTCAAATATGGCTTCCGATTCTTACTACTGATGAATGGTTTGCATCTTGTGGTCTCTATAAAAAGTACTTCCTCCATTAGACCATTATTATCTCAGAAGTGAAAGCCCTTTCCTTATGTTCATATGTTTGACTACAGCACAGGATGTCTGTAAGAAAAAGCTAACTTTAAAAATGTGATAAATGTGATTACACACACCATGTACATGTGTGAAGTTTCTGTGCATCTTATCCCAGTGTCCATGTTGGTTTCTTCCAGATTTTCCAGTTTCCTTCCACCTCTCAAAAACATGTAAAGTAGGTGGATGCTAAACTGTCTCCTAGGTGAAAGTGTGTGCACTGAGGCCTGCAATGATCGGATAACCCATCGAAGATGTATTCCTGCATCACGGCCAGTGGGATAGTCTTCGGATCCACCGCGACACTGACCAGGATTAAATGGTTACTGAAGATGAATGAAAGAAAGTAATGTAAAAAAATAAAATAAAATCTTTGAGTTTAAACAATGAGGAAATCATAAAAAGACGATTAAGAATTATAAACTTTATTGTGCATGGTTCTTTCTGTAGATATCATGACTTTACAGATACACTTTAGATACATATTTATGATTATACACTTCTGAATTCATAACGAACATTTTAAAGTGATATGTCTGGTGCTATGTATAGTATAACAAATTTTTCATTTTGGAATGTACGGGTGTATGAGGTAACTGCAACCATTAAAATTACATAAAAATGGTCTCATTTTTGTGCATATTTTTGTAGTTTTTTTGTCTCCTCCCATGGACCAAATGTAGAAGCCTATGGTGGGGAAGATGTTAAAATGGCACACTTTGCAATTACAGTTTTATCACTATCAAAAATAGGAATTTGGGTTTTTTTTTTCCTTCAGTGACAAAGAGAAGACATCTGCAAACCACCTAGACCAAATCATGTAATTAAACCAAGACTTGCAAGGTACCTGTAGTTCTTAAACAGTCGTGACAGCACCACTGCCATAACCACTCACGACACTAGACCTCACAGCTAAGATTGTCTCGCTGCCATCATGCAGCATCAGCAATCCATCACAATGACTTTACATACAGAAAAGGCAAACAATTCTGTTTCACAGGAAGTACATATAGAATTAACACATTTTAGAACTGCTTTTTGCTGTCATCTTTTTTTCTTAGTTTCTCTGGAGATGATTAATCTTGATTTTCTGGTTTTGCATAAATCGAAAAAAAAAAAAACCAACTTCAAATACGTGATTTAAATGAAGGAAATAATGAATAACATGAGTGAATACGAATACTTTTATATTCAGTATTAAGGAGAAAATGAATATTGGTAAAAGTAAACAAAACAAAAAAATCAGAGAAATAAGAAAATACTAGGCAGAAGAAATGTTTGATTCCAATCACAAGTCTGAAATCATTACTCTTGAAATAAAAGATGTCAAGAACTAGATTTATGGTACTACAATTTAAACACCCAAAAACACAAGGGCTCGCACAATCAGAGAGTGTGTTCCATAAAACACATCACAAGATCAAGACGCAGTCAGTACTGTTTTTTTTTTTCTTCTTCTCACTAAGGTGCAAAAATAACTGGATAAGCATACATTTTTTTGTGCTGGACAATATTTCGGAGCAAAGCAGCTGCATGTAAAATCAAGCTACAATATACTTACATGATAATAAAAATAACTTTTGACTGTGTTGTTTCTTTTTTGTTTTCTCCCCCCAGAGTCATTGATCTAACCCTATACCAACCCAGATCTCAAATGAGCAGGTACTTGCATCATGCTGTACAAAAATATACTACCATTTCTCTTTTTTGCATCCCTACACATTCTGGACACCCAAAAAAAAAAAAAAGAAAAAAAGGGTTTTTAAAGAAAGTGCTAAATGGATGTTCTATAAGGTGAACAAGTGTATCAGTCTCCCTTCTCTCAGTGATGTCAATAACCTAATCTCCTAGTGAGAGCTCGGTCACTTCAGGACCTCAAGGCTTTTCATGTCTCTTCACTCTCTCCCATGTGTTGGCGGGAGATGGGGCGTTCCCTACCTGCCTTCATCCCTCTCCTCCGTATTCACTGGCCCTTTGAGTTCCGTCCCCTAATAAAGCACCAGTTACCAGCGCATCAGTGAACAGCTTACCAACGAACAGCGGCCAATGCACCAATGACCAGTACACCAGCAAAGAGCGCAATGGTGAACAGCTTACCAACGAACAGTGGCCAGTGCACCAGTGCAACAGCAAACAGCTCACCAACAAACAGCAACCAGTGCAGCAATGACCAGTGCACCAGCGCAGCAATGACCAGTGCACCAGCAAACCGCACACCATCACCATGCCAGCTATGGAACACAGATCCAAAGTCACATACTGGACAAATTATAGTTAAAACTAAAAATATAAATTATAAAAAAAAATTACAGCTACACAAATAAATGAATGATAAAAATGAGCATGCAATGAGCGGTAAGCTTCATTCCTAATCCTTCAGTAATCACCTCCCAGCTAACGGGAGAGGAATACTGTTCTTTCTAACAGCGGTGCAGAGAAAGAACCCGATAGCAGAGAGAAGAGTCAGAAAGAAGAGTCGATGGAATAAATCGACAGCCTCAGCTTCCTTTTCGTATCCTTTCCCTTCGCTCACCGTTTCCTCAACCCACTCTGGTGCCGAGAACGAAACAGATGGAAAATGAAATGGACAGAAAAACTAAACCAAAACAACAGGATCTGGCCTCGTGGCTTCGGGGATCACTCGATGACGAGGTACTGAATGGCCACGGCAATGAGGATGGAGGTTAGAGCGAGCAGGGCGATGATAAGGAGGGAGAACTGCTCGTCTGTGAGGCTGCGTCGAGGCTGCTGGCTCTCGGCAGCTTTAGGCCCCGTGCTGCTGGATGAGCTGGGAGATTCGATGCGAAGAGGCAGTAAAGTGACACTGGAACTGTACGGCCCCATGATCTCCGGAGCATCCTGGCACTGGCGGATCGCGCATACGCGGAATCGGTATTCAGAGGATGAGCTCAGGGAGGAGAGGCGGAATAGTGTGTCTGAGCCCTTGTACATCTAAAAGACAATGGGGGGGTGACGACACACACAAGAGGACAGAGCACTAGTTATTTGACTCTAAGCTAATTCATGGAACAAACTGATTAAACAGAGATGCTGGATGCTGGAGATGCAGTCAGTGTTTGGTCACAGTGAAAATATAACTAATTAACTCTACTCTCTCTACCTACAGACCTGCCTGATTCATTGTGATGCTGTTCTGCACTTGTGACTGACCCCCTTCTGCTGTGGAATGTCCAACATGTACACCATAAAGATCACCACTTTCCAAAAAGCATTTATGCCCAAGTTTCACCCTTGTAGTGAATAATCTCACACATATACTATAGACTTGTACCCAAGAACTGCTGCTGTAAATCATAGAGACTGTCCTGTGCTTATCCCAGGAATCCTCCACAATATGCTCACACTGAACATCTTTCAATATAATCAGTAATATTTGACTGTATGGTCAACAGCAGTAGAAGAATTATGATTTATAATCCAACTACCTGTTATCACCCAGAAAAGGATGGGTTCTTTTTGAATCTGGTTCCTTTCAAGGACTCTTCACCATTGGCTTGTTTATTTCGGATCTAAATCTACATCCGGATTTCTGTAACATTGCTATATCAAAGTCTACTGTGATATACAAATAAAACTGAATTGAAAATGTTCCTTTTTCAATCCTGAACTGTCGCACTGTCCAGGAAATGGGGATAAAGACTGCATTATTTAATTCTATTTACATATTTGACATGATTTTGAACTGATGCATGAACATAGAAAATAGTAGTGTTCAATGCAGGAGACCCGTTTCTTGTAGAATCTATGTGCAGCTACTGTTTAAATCTTGAAATGGGACAATTTAGACACAAGTCATAGTCATTCATAAGTAATTCTCTAAAGTATTTCTGATGAAGCACAAACCAGGCACAAGACTTGCTAATAAAAACAGATAGAATGTCAAATAGAATGACTATGAGAGCAAAAGTTGTACCTGTTTAAAGTCAGAATTCCCCTGCATACACTGCAGGCAGTATATGACTGGATCTCCCTTCATAGGTGGCAGGGATTCCCAACTAATCTCACAGGTCTCATCCAGTCTTTCCACACGTGGCGCTACATACAGACATACACAAAGAGAATAAAGTGAAATATACATACACACACACACAAAAAAACAAAACAAAACAAAAAAAACACCCTGGAAAGTGCTCTAAGACCCAGGTGAAAGGCAAGAGAGCCGAAAGAAAGCCTTACCTTTGAGTGGAGCTGGAGGTGAGCGGGGGGTGGTGAAGGTGTACACAGAAGAGAAGGGCCCTTCGCCCGCCTCGTTAAAGGCTTGGATGCGAAACGAGTAAGAGGTAGACTCATTTAGCCTCTGCACTTTGTGAGTGTGGCATGGTCCTTTATACAAGGATATAAACCTACAGAGAGATAGAGAGAAAGCGAGAAGCTGAAGTTTATTCCGTTTTCAATTGAAGTACATTACCGGTCAAAGGTTAAGACACGCTCACTCTTTATTTTAGAATAATAATAAAGTTATCAAACCCGTGGAATAACACAAATGGAACTATGGGAATTATGATGTGAAAAAAAACCCAAAAAATTAAAATAGTTTTATATTTTAGCATCTTCAAAGTAGACACCCTTTTTGCCTAGAATTTTCAGAAACGTATTCTTGGCAATTTCTCAACCGATTTCTTGAGGAATCTCCCCGAGATGCTTTTTAAACAGTATTACATTTACATTTATTCCCTTAGCAGACGCTTTTATCCAAAGCAACTTACAAATGAGAAAAATAGAAGCAAAGCGATATATCAAGCAGAGAACAATACAAGTAGTGCTGCCATACAAGTTCCATTAATTGAGTTCCAGAAGAAGCAAAGTGTGCAGATTAGAGGTGTAAGTGCAATTTTAAAAAATGTACTCATTATTTTATTTATTTTTATGTATTAAATTTCACACCTACGCTCGACACTTATAGGCTGCTTTTAGGAATATTTTGCTCCAAGTCATGCATTTAAAAAAATATTTTTTTGGAAATAAAATGTTAGTTTTCTAATGAAAGAATAAGTTGGCACAATTATATTTTTGTCTACAAATTTAACATTTAATTATACACCTTCAGATCAAAAGATTTTTAAGATCATGAGAAACATTTCAGTCAAGTGTCTCCAAACTTTTGACCTGTAGTGTATATAAAGTAATTAACTTATATAAAGGTCTGTAGTCTCAATAAAGGGATTATTCATCTTTATAGCTACATTATATCAACCAAAGACAAATGGAGCCGGTGTCTCACCTTTTTACTCCAAAGTACAACCACAGCTAGTGTAATAATATTTTACTGATGATCCATCTACTACTACTTTTGCTTGAGTATTGTGTTCTAGCATGTCCAAGAAAATCTCCAAGAAAATGTCCAAGGGCTCATGCTGTATGTGAAGGATGATGGATGACCTCACCTGCCATTTCTGTCCTCCATTTGGAGCTGGTACTGCAGTGAGTCTGTAGGAGAATTCTTGGCTGGACCATCACCCCACTTCAGCCTGAGCGTCTGGTGGCTGAATGCAGTACACTCCAGCCGAGGAGGCAGAGGAGGCAGCGGTTTTGTCTTCAGCTTAAAAGTGTGGCTAAAGGGACCAGCACCGAGGCTGTTTAGAGCCTGGATCCTTATCCTACATGCACAAACACACACACGCCTTTTAAATGATGTATTTATACAGAACATTTAACTTCACATTTAGCCATTTATGCTACTGCATTTAAACAAAATGAGATGCCGTACAATTTGCCTATGAGGTTGGTTTCCATCCATATCCAAATTTTAATGAAGCCACAAAACTTACCAAAATAAAACCTCATTTACATTAACTAACATTATGCAAATATTTCGAAGAGTGCGCAACAAAATGATAATCAACAGAGCATTATCCAAACACTGTCAGGCATTCAGACAGTGGAATACATAATGTTTTTGCATAACAGGTATTTACAATGAGGAAATCTTCAAACTTCTGACTCTGACAACGTCACAATACACAGGGTCAGACTGATGCATTTTACTAATAAAATGGAACGAAGGAAAGAGCAATATATAGTGCTGTATCTAACATATTGTAAAAAAAAATGTGTTTAACCTAAACACATCTATTCTGATGTAAGCTATATAAGTAGCAATCAAACTTCTGTGTATACCTGTAGGTGGTATCAGGTTGCAGGTTCTGTATAATGTACTTGGTTACAGGGCCAGTGGAGATCGGCTGTTTTTCTCCTATATCGATCAGGTAAGATGTAATCTCTGCTCCATGATCACATGGTGCCTCCCAGCGCAGCCCCAGGCAAGTAGAAGGGGAGTAGAGTGGAGGAGAGGGTCTTTCTCCATCCTCTTCCTCCTCCTCCTCTTCTTCTTCTTCCTCCTCTCCTCCGTCACAGCCCTTCGCTTCCACCCTCATTTCGCTCTCGCGGAGAGCATGAACGACACTGACCATGGCAGGCACAGAGCAGGGCGTCTGACAGAGTATCACTTCACTAAATGGCCCAACGCCAGCCGAATTCCCTGCCTGAACACAGAGAGACAAACATACAGGCATATATGAACACACAGTAGATGTATGTAACAGCACTGAAACGTTATCTAAGAATAAGCTGAAAATTTAGGTTAGAAACATGATTAACATAACCTCTGTGGATACAAAAGAAGGCTTAAGTACTTTGCAATTTAGCATTGAGAACAGCTAAAAGAGTGCTTAATCCACAAATGGCATCAGTGAAAGATGAGACCGGTTAATGTACAGGCAATCAGCTCAACTAAAATACATGAGCTGAGCTTATTTAACTGCTTGGAGAAGTTGAACACATAAAATGTACCATTATTCAGCTTTTTAAAAATGTTTAAATTAATGAATCATTATCTTGAGTCAGCTGAGTGTAATTAAGTTTGAGCCAGATCAAAATGATCCTAATACAGTATTAAAAAAACAAAATTTTCACAGCCAGTTAAAAAAAATAATAATAAAATAAAAAGGAAAAATTCAATAATTAAAGTTGCCTAAATGTTAAAAAAAAAGTATGCACATTTTAAAGTTGTTTGAGCGAGGTCAACTCAGGAAGGGTTTGGTAACTCAATGATGACAAATAAAATCATACGCATTAAAGCAAGCAAACTAAATATTCACAGAGGACTACAGTTGAGAAGCACTGCAACAGACGACTGTGTGTTCTTTACATGCTGTATCAAACTCAACCTAATTATTATAAGTCCCTGACCTCGTGAAGTAGCATGAGGTTGTTTTGATAAAGCCTATAAAGTTATATACACTCTGCATAAGGGTATCTGCTAAATGTGTAAATGGTAAAATTCTGATTTCGGAACATATTCAAATCATCTATTTTTATACTTACATTTACTACATGTGTATCATAGTAGTAGTGTCAGTTAAAACAAACTTTTACTCCACTACCCAAAATTCCAGGCCAATAGTACCACTTTGGAATGAGGGCTTTGACTTCTGAATCAGTGGACATTTTTCTGCATATTTTAAGCACATTTTAAAATCTGAGGTGAGGATTCATGTGCATCTGGTAGACAGTTGCAAAGTTTTAAGTATTGCTTCCTGCTAACAGGATTGAGGAGAATATCATCAGGCTTTCTCAATTTCTAATACTCGCCTGCACTCTGCAGAAATAGTTGGTGGCAGGCAGCAGACCTTTCAGCTCATAGCTCAATGCAGCTCCGCTGTAGATCACCTGCATGCTCCCCTCTGCTGCCCCCCACTCCAGCCGAAACTCAGTCACTGCTGCACCATTACAGGATGGAGCCTGGAAGACAGGTGATGTTTTAAAGGCCAAATCCAAGTACATATCCTCAGGATAAAAAAAACAATAATAAAGCTTCTGGCTTCTTTTAAAAGTGTCTAACATGAGTTTCATAATATGAACTCATTATCAGTACAATGAAATATAAAGTAAGTGATCCTTACTTCCCAGCTGACCACAGCACAAGAAGGAGATTTGCAGATGATATGAGGAGGTCGACAAGGCTCAGGTGCTCCTGGTCCTGTCGTCACCTCAACACGCTCAGAGAAAGGCCCATACTGACATCAAAGAAACACACACATGACGATTAAATAACATCATCATGATTGCATTAGGGTTATGGCTAGAAGGTAAACCTACAACTGTCGACTGGTGTGCATTTACAATCTGAAACAAATGTTTGAGAAGTTTAAAACAAGCCTGCGAAATGATACAATTAGTATCATTGGTTTTGATGTAATTCATTTCTGTCAGCACCTTGACCCACACAATGGGATCGATCTATAACACGTTCTATGAAGGCCATATGTATAATGAACGATGAATACACTGATAACCTTATAATGCATCCATTAAGCATCATACATATTGGTATAACCATTTATGAAAATGCAATAGTTGCATTACAGTTTACAGCTAGGCTTATAATACATTTATAAATTGATAACATAATGCATTATAAGTGGGTACAATGCATTATAACACTTACAACTTCCAATATCAAAGTGATGTATTGTGTGCTGTAATCTGACTGTAGAATATTAACATTCACATACTATAAATACTTCAGGCTGGCATGTACAAAGTAAAGTGAGAGGGTTTAAACAGAAAAAAATATTAAATATTATATATAGACATCGAACTGAATGAAGGTTTTATAGTACTTTGTAAAGTCGTCAAGATTTGTAGCAGAGCTTCATGTTTCTCTTGCGGGTATAATTAATTATTAATTAATTATATTCATTAAAATATATATATATATTATCAAACTTATCAAAGAAAAAAAAAACAGGTCGCATTCCATCATACTGCACTATGAAAACATATTGGTAATATGATGTGCATGAACATTACTGAAAATGCAACATATTAACAAATCATAATTTAGCATATGTATAAATGTAAAGTCTTATGTAAGTAACTGAACTAGCCACCTAACGATAACATGACGGCTGTCTGAAAAGCTGCTTGTGCCATCGTTTATTCTGCTCTGTTTGTATGCTGTCTGGGAAGGTTATTGTTCAACTGCTACAAATAATGCAATAATGTAGATAAAGTATTTTTGTTTTCTGTGCAAAGCCAGTTCTATTGTATAAAGCCAGTCAGAGTGAGGTTCATTTCCATGTTAATAGTCATTGACTACAGGTAGCATAAATGAATTAGGCTTTTGTTAATGAATTATTTTTTTTAATGTGTGCACTGCAAAACGTTTTACATGGGTCGGGGGTGGGTTAAATCATTAACCTTAAATCCTTTTGATGGCTACTTTTAAGATGATGTGATGAGCAGTGGAGTCAAATATATCTGAACAGTCTAGTTTATTCTACTGAATGCTGTCTAAACAGTGTTTGGTTCTAACCCCGGCTTTGTTGGCTGCTCTCAGACGGAAGCCGTATGTTCTTCCGGGCAGTAAGCTGTGCACGGTGCATTCGAGCTCATGGCCCTGATGCACCTCTCTGGCCTCCTCAGCCTGCAGGACGAACATCTCCACACTGTAAGCACACACTGCACTCCCACCATCCACCTGAGGAGGAGCTGATGCACAACAGCAGGAGGAACAAATTAAAAAAAAAACAAATGCGCGTGTGCACACGCACAATATATAGAAATAAAAAAGCTGTATGCTTACCCCAGCGAAGTTGCACCTCTCTGGCTTTTGGCTTGCCAATTACTCTGGGAGGCTGACACGGACCAGGAGGAACAGCTGGTGTCTGGACCTGCAGAGTCTCAGAAAGCTGACAAACACACAAACATGTGAAGGATTAAAAAAAACTGTACTGACTGAAAGAAAAAAAAAACCTTCTGGGAGAATTTAAATCCATGAAACAACTAAAGACAAGGAAGTTCAGAAATTTGTATATATACACACGCAACAATTTCTGATAAAGTGGAAAAATTATGGTACTTGCACATAAAAGTTGTCTATTTTATTTATTTATTTTCGATGACCAGCAATCAGGTTTGTGCAGTAAAGGCGTGCACCTTGCCAATCTTACAAAAGGTCACTGAATGCACTTCTATCTAATTAGTTCCAGGAGGAACAAAGCCTAGCTCAGCTCATATTTATATAAAACTTTTAATTTAAAGCTTAGGTCACTGCTTGAAAAAACAAACAAACAAACAAAAAACATTATAATTAGTCTGTTTCTTGGGGAATCTGAAAGAAACCCTGATTATCATTAGAAACTAGAGAAATGCATTAGTTGTGCCAAACAGCAACATAAGGAGATGCTGTAACTCTTTTTCAGACAAAACACAGCAGCAGCCACACACCCTCCTGTAGAAAGAAAAAAAGACTTACACAACTGCATATTCTCAGGCTTCAGCCCACTCACAACTACACCTGAATCCCTGTGAAGCCTACATGTTCCACAGTGAGAACTCCTCAGGGTCTCTCTAACTATCCATTTACTACAGGGTATTTATTATGGCAAGTATTTTTTTTTATGTAAAATTCTGTGCATGTATAATGGACGTTTGTGTTGGACTACTTCATCTTACTGGACAATAGACTTTCCTATTTCCACCGCAACATACAATCTCCAAGTATCAAACATGTTGTGATTTGTAGACCTACTTGAACATTTACAGATTAACTCAAAAAGTCCACCATTAATCCATTCACTGTAGTAGCACCGTAAAGAATTTTGTGAGAATAGTGTCTACCAACGATACTCGTTTAAAAGGGCTCTGTGAAGTCACTGTTCCAAACCTTCAGTTTGATCTCGTCAAAAATGGCTGTCTTGAGTGTTTGTAACTTGAACTTGTTTGTAACTTGACTTTGGAATGAACTGCTACTCCAGTGATTCTATGGCTCAGATGGGTCAAACAGAGATGACTGCTGTGAGCAGCGAATTCTGCTTTCCACAGTCATGGAAATAAGCATGGCACTATTCCAACAGAGGCTCGAAGTCATGCAGATTTTCAAATCAGACACTCTCTGTTTTGCTTTTTTAAAAGGAGATAAACAAACAGAATTGTCTGATTCAGTGCATCATTTTTAGTTCTCCAAGAGTGCTGTTCATAAAAGCAACAAAAAAGTAAATATTAGACACTGCTGTTAAAATATTGAAATATTGGCACTCTTCTTATTAGGTAATATGTAGATCCATTCATATAAACTATATTGATTGAAATTCCAGTCATCTTTACATTAAAAAAACAACCACCACCAAAAAAAGAGTAATAAATAATAACAGGAAAAGAATAGAAACTTTTAAAAACAGTTCTTGAGTGCTATTGCTGGGTGTCTCTTACGGTCACCTCTGTCTGACTGATCTGAGCCATAGAATCACTGGTGGTGTGGTTCATGCCAAAGTTACAAGGCCTATGCAGGACATATTAAAACACTCAAAGAAAAGTGTTTGTATGCATTAGTGTGTTTTACTGGGCTTTGTCCTCCTTTGCTGTGGCAGCAGACTCGAGCTTGGTATGTCCCGCCTGGCTTCAGCCCGTCACACACACATTCCGTAGCTGAACCCCTGTACACTTCCCCCCAAGAGGAGCCTGAAAACATGAACACAAACACAGTTGTAACACATGCTTAAATAATTACAAAAAACTCATTAAGAATCCCACAGGGATCTAACTTACCACTCAGTCCTTCAGACAGCTCCACCACATACTCGGTCACATCTGAGCCACCAGTCTCTTTGGGGGGATCTGTGGAAAGAGTGGGTGCCAGCAACCAATGTAATTACACTGTATTGTAATGCGAGTTCAAACAGTGTGTCTCAAAGCTCAACTCACCCCAGGTCACGCGGAAGCTGGTGGGATGTTGTTTGCCCTTAACAGAGGGTTTACAGGGGCAGCCGGGTCTGTCTGGGGCCGTGGTGAACTCTGACACGGGGCTCGGGTTACTCTTACCTTCTGTATTATATGCAGCAACCTGAATAATACCAAAGTATTAAGTCACAGCAGCACTTTACACAGTTCCACGACTCAGAGTCTGTAACGTACTGTAAAAACGTGTATCGTTGCTAACAATACAGCAATACAAACGAAACAGCCACAAACCACAATGATGAAAACAAGAAGTGTACTCTTGAACAAAACTAGAACTGACTGCTCTGAAAGACTGCACTTTTATAACAGGATCCAAAAGAGGTATGACAAAATCATGCTGCTTAAGTTATTATAATCAATATTCAGTAGAGCACCCTGAAAACTCACGGCGATGGGGTGTAACTGATCCTATAAAGGGAAGTTCTGCTCAGTAGGTACCGACAGTCTCATCAGCTTCCCGCTAGGAGCACTGATCATATTCATAGATTATAGTCTTTAGGAACATGATTGCAATCAGGCCGTCTTCTTCTTCTGATCATGCCTTAATGGTAACTTTAACAACATTGACCAACTCAACCAACATGCAGCTAATGGGATGTTAATGGAGGGTTAGAATCTTGATGCATATTTTCCTCATTAACTCTGTTAATAGTTGTTCAAGCGGACACGTTTGTAAGGTGTCTTTTCACACAATATCACGACTTGTATGGTTTCAGTGCATCACTCTGACCACATACTCATCATGATCATCATGACTGCTGTGCAAGTCACATGCTGTGCTAACTGCCTGTTATTCAGTAACATTTATTCATTTATAATGGACTGGACAGTCATTCAGACTGAGACCCCCACTGTGAAATTGTGCTCTGGGAAGGGTATCAAATTACTTCAGATAACAGCTGGAACCAAAATGACAACTCATTATAATAAATCACACATTATAAATACCTTACTACATGAATAGTGCTGGGTAATTGTGACAGTAGCTAGAACATGCAGGTTAGATAACCAAATAAACCTGCCAAGTAGTAATCTCCTAGTCTCCAATTAATTCAATTAGAAATACTGTATACAAGCTGCTCTCTTACTACAGGAACACATCTCATTTACTGCTGTTAGAGAACACCACTCTCACCCTGAATTTGTACTTGGTGCTCCGGTGAAGATTCCTCACTGTGCATGATAGTTCATCACCATCATAGCTGGGCTGGAACCCATAAGCCTGCACATACAGACCAAACAGCAGTTAAAACTACATAATCCTGAACCTGCATGTGGATTGTCTGTGTGCCAGTGAGACTCCCATGACATGAATGTAAATGCCAAGTGAATTCTGCACCTCTCTGTGTGTGAAACATAGATAAACTTATTCGAGACCCAGACAGTACTGGGACTAAATTACTCCCTACCCACAACTGCAAATGCATGTGCTGTGGAAGATTTTCACTGCGTTGTTGATTACGAGTATAAGCTTGTGCTCGTGCATGCATTAGAGAATAGTCGAGTCTAATTTAGCTAAATTATTTGAATAACTTTTCTTGGAAGAAAAACCTGTATAATAAGTATTTAAATAACTAACCAAGCGTTTTTCTTTTTTCCATAAATAAAAAAAAAATGAGCTATGTTAGTTTGGTGGATTACAGTATTTAGGGGGAAAAATCTTTGCATTAAAAAAACCACTCAAAGTGATTGCTCCAGAATACTTGGAAAACTTGGATTTTGTCATAACTTGAAGGAAAAAGGACAAAATGTCCATCTACGGAGCATATTTATTTTTGTATATTGTGAAAATGGATTGTGTGTGCTGGGTTCATACCGAGCCCTCTTCTTCCATTTCCAGTACGTAACCGATCTCATCTTCTTTTGGTGAGCTGTCTGGCCTGTTCCACTGCAGGCAGAGCCAAGTGACCCCGGCCTGGAGCAGCTCAGGGCTCTTTGGAGGTGCAGGGACACTGCACGAGGTCAGCATGTCTACAGGTTCACTGAACTCACTACAACAAAGAGTGAACACACACAAACCCATGTACAAGTCAAGAAAAAGGCCCTAGAATGGTGGCTGAATAAGCACTCCCACATCCACATTCATCACATAGCAATTGGCTCAGCATGCACGCACGTACACAGAGTACACACCTGACACCCATGTCATTTTTGGCTGCTAAGCGGAATGAGTATTTGGATGCTGGCGAGAGCTTGGTCACTCTGTACTGCTTCTGAGGGCCGTAGTAACACTGCTCAAACACTCCTGTACCTTTACCCTGTTCAGATAGGACAATTTAAATACACCACAGATCATAAAGTTACAATTAGCACACAACATGAGGAACCATGTATACTACAGATTACCAGTCAAAGTGCAAAATAACTAAATACTGCAAACTTTAAACAAAAGACACACTTCTGATGCCAAGAATCATGTTTAATTAGTGACTGTTAGCTATTTTACACATCTGTTCTGTTCCTAAACACAAAACATTGTGCTTCATTTATTTGTGCAAAAAAACAACAACGACAAACAAAAACACAGTAAAAACAAAACAAAACAGGAAAGACACTGTTTTAGCAAGTCAGCTAAATCAAAGTCCAAAATTAATCTGTTAGCTAACAGTTAATCTTATTTATTTTAAGGTTCTTGACTCTTGACTTTAGACAGGATGCTGTGACTTGAGCAACTGCCAAATGTGATAAAGCGTGTACTTAAATGAACTTAGTGTCAAATAGTGATGGTGCATAAAGCATTACCTCATCCCACTGTAGAATGTAGTTTTGAATTTTAGAACCGTTATCACATGGAGCCTGTAAGAAGATATAGGTTTTAAAATAAATAGACCGTGCTGTAGGTAGTTATTAAAACACCGTTATGAACAATCATGGCTAAAGAGACACAAGGTTACCAAATGTGTGCACTGACTTGTAATGACTTTCCACAATAACATTCTAAAAACATGAATATTAATTATAAAAGATGACTGCTCATAGTCAGATTGCTTGTTAATGATTACCGTACACGCGCGCGCGCGCACACACATGCACAAACAAAGACAACTTGCAAAAAGTGTGGCTTTGTGTGCAGCACAAATGCATGTAGAGTGAGTGTGTGTGTGTGTGTGTGTGTGTGTGTGTGTTGTATATATACACCACCTTCCACTGCAGGACGAGACAGTTTTTGGTGCCACTGGCTTTGCGAGGTGGGACGGGCGTGTCGGGTTCACAGCTCAGAGTTGTAAAACTTGCAGGCTCAGAGAAGTTTCCTTGTAAACATTTATACATGGCCTGGACCCTACAGGTGCAAATGTACACGAAATGTCCTCTGAGTTTTAGAAATCTTGAAGGTCATAAATGAATATCATAGTGTATCTTAACCAGAGTACAGACCTGACATGGTAGTCTGTTGCTGGTCTTAGGTTCTCTATGGTTGCACTAAGCTCCTTACCACTGGTCCAAAAAGACAAATAGAAGATTAAAAGAAACAATCAAACAAACATTTCAAAATGTCAGTCGTGAATAATGATCATTTTAAAAAATGGTTTAAAAATTAAGCTAAAATGCAGACGAACCATATAAATAGAAAAGTGAAAGACAGGGTCTTCACAAGACCAAACACTACAAACTTCCTAAACACAACATAAGCAATGACAAAAAGGTGGGTTTTTTTCTGTAATTTAACTTGACAAGAACTAATTAACATTTCACAGAGAAAGCATTGCTGTGATCCAAGCTGTGGATGTTGTTTATATTGTATATTGAGGACTGTTAAGATCAAAAGTACGATGGGAACAATGTAAGTGTTCACAAGTTTCAAAACATAGTGAACTGCACATTTTGTTCTTTGGATCTTAGACTCAAACATATCAGCTTCGGTCTGACATCACACAAATCAAGGCAAGTTATTGCATCTGGGTCTGTCTAGGTCCAAATAAACTTTGACTACATCACTATTGTCTATTGTGGAGCCTAGCAACTGAACTTATTTTGCAGTATTACCTGTAGGCAGTGTTGTATTTGCCATCCCTGCCACTGTATGAGATGGACACCTCATAACTGATACTGGGCTCCTCAGGTTTCTCCTCTGGCTCTTTCTGCTCCTCGTCCGTGCTTTTCTTTACTGGAGCTGTCCAGCAGAGACACGATCCTCTGGCCTGGATATCCACCACCTAAAGACATCGCAAACGAGTGAACTCCACTGACCACCATTCAGCTGCATCTCTGATAAACCAGCTTTTGAAGGGGCTGATATAACCATAATACATAATAGAAGAGCTCCATGTCTAACAGCACCCTCAGTGTTTCTGAAATGAGTTACATAAGATTAATTTAAGCACAGGAGTACTCCAGATATAAAACATAAAACAAACAAAAATGTATGTGAGAGGAGGACAAGTAGAATATTTATTTTTAGCATCCGTTAGATACAACTCGGTGGCTGTGGATATTTGATAATCAAAAGCATAGAACTGAACAGGTGCACAAAGCCTTGAAAAACGGCACATGGAAAAGCTTAACTCGGCTCTTTTTTTCCTACTTTGTACTTTTTTTTCTTCTCTACTTCTCTAACCTCTGCTCACATCTCTGTAGTCATTTCTGTGGAAATAATCTGTCCATCCGGACCAGGAAGGCCTTCATCCGGAGCTCTCGCTCCACTGCCCGCCTCATTTCCTTCTGTCGCTTTATTTAGTCTCTCAGGGCTCTTGTAAGGATTGTTAAGACCAAAACCAATGTAACTAGCTGCTACACAAAAATATATAGAAAAATATATAGACTATTATAAACCACAGCCTTTATGCCAGCACTCAATATCCATCATGGTTATTTTATTGACCAGGTTACAGGTCCAGATGGAAAAGTACAACCTGAAGGCAAGGTATGATGATCATTAATAATCTTATAGTGAAAAACCCTTGAAGAACCCATTTAGTCTATCAGAGAGATAATGTCATCTGAACACCACTTTGCTAATAGAGATGAATTAAACTCCTTTGAACAGCCTCTGAATATCGAGAAATGACAGAAGATCATTCCATGTGTTTAAACATCATAAACCTACACAGTGGAGCAAAAATCCCCACATTAAAAACGTTAGAACATGCCAGAATAAACAAGGATGCAGTAATCTGGTTGACGATGATGTAATCATATACAGCTTTAATGATCATTTACAGTCAGCTGTTACTCACAGGGACACGACTTTTGTACATATTTTATCATTCTCGCAAATGTGTTATTATGTAACTGAAACAGAATATAAAGTCACAGCCATAGCATACTCTGAGAGATTTATGAAAATTACAGGCATTCAGTCTAGCAGAGAATCACTCATAATGTACGCTCGAATCTCACATATACTCAACTTATATACTCACCACAGGCTTGGTGATATTGTTTAACCATTCTCGAACAGCCTGGATCTTTTCATTCGATTCTAAGGACAGAGATTAACACAAGAAACCATCAATTTCAACAAGATTATTTACCTTCTCATTTCTCTATACAGGCCATTCTGTTTCAGAGAATATCGTAAAATATGTGTATCTGTGCAGAAGCTCGGACTTTTGTGGTCTCAGGCCATAATGGAGAATAATAAAGTGTGATATATGGCCCCTAGAACCATTAGTTGTTGGGAGGAATGAGTCAGGTCAGTCAGGTCTACACTCAGGTTTGTGAGAGACTCGGTCCCAAAAGCATGTTCACACCTCTCAGTAGCTGTAGCACCACTTTCTTCGCTAGATTGGAGATTTGACAGGACTATCATTTTGGCCCTTTCAAACTGTCTGCCTCACTAACTGGTCTATATGTGAAAAAGAAAGAACTGTTTAAAATGATTACAGGCATGAAATCTATCAAACTTCAGTACAAGTGATTTGGACTCTCACAGGACCAAAGCCTTGACAGTCTATTGATAATCCTGCACTTCACCATGAAGCCATGACCATGAAGCTTTCGCATTACAGTACACTACAAGTTCATAGTATGTACTAAAATATGTGTCCTTTACTAGCAATATGCCCTTTAAAGTCACCAAAAACCTTTCAATATTAGATGAGCTTCTATGGTGGTCCAGGAAAAATGTGTACTTAGACAATGATACAAAAAACCTTCATGTGATGTTGGGATAAAACTGACACGTCAAAGCCATTTTAACCACCTGGTAAACCAACCTATAAATTAAAGCCAAGGAACATTTCACATGATCTGCATTTACATACTGAATAAAAGATGTTCTGATGCAATGACACTTCCATATCACATGATTAATACCAACTCTACAGTGCCAAGTTTAGCAGTTTGACCAGGCTTCTATCTCGAAGACAAACCATATGCCTGACAGCGCACCCAATTCAGTTCACCAAATACCCAGAATGCACTGCATATTTTGAAAGAAACATTTGTCCTAGCATGAAGTGGTTTTATGGTTGACAGTTTAGTAATATTTATGCGACAGAACATCAACTGAGAATGAAACCATTTACTTGAATCTCAAATCCCCATCCATATACTAGAGTGTTATATAGTGTTTCAGATTCTCCAGTGTAGATGATAGTGGGGTTAGGGTCATACATAAGGCATGACAAAAAAATACTGGTAGAAGTATGGTTAATGAATATGATGGCACAAGGCATAGCGATATTTATTATATCTCAGTATCGGCAGGCTCTGTGTCTCACTCTACCTGGACATTCTTTTCCCAGGCCGGCGAGTGTAGCAGCCTGGTTTTGTTCCTCCACCCCTTTAAGGAGGCCGTTCTGGAGCTCTCCTCCAGCTGCTGGTGGGGTTCCACGGTTCTTCTGTGGAGAGAGAGGAGGACTGTCTTTTGTGGGAGCCTGACCTCCCCCTCCTCCTCCTGCCTGACCCCCCTGACGCTCTTTCAGCTTCTTCTGCAGCCGTTCGTGCGCTTTGTTAGCCCTTTCATCCCGGTGAAACGCTGCGCGTCCGTGTGCCGGGTGAGTGTCTGGAGAAACCGGAAACACACACACACACACACACACACACACACACACACACACACACACACAGATTAGTTGCATGTGGCAAAGGAACACAGCTTGTATTCTTTAAAAAAAATCTAAAGATTTAAAAAGAATTTAAAGCAACATTGAGATCTACTGATTTCCCACATACTGGCAACTGGCGTATATATAAACAAACAAACAATCTGTCATCTCTATCTAAACAATCTACAAACTCTGGGGCTGGAAACGGGCGTAACTATACAGAGATCACATAATTTATTGCACACAGGTAGACGTATGTGAATTCTGATGGCACTAGAACCAATTTGGGGGCTTCACCGGTGGGGGATACTTAGGCAATCACAACATGCAAAAGAAAGATCACAGGCAGGGATATTTTAATTATTTGGTAATTAATTTGGAATTGAACTGCCATTTTATTAATGGTTGCACAATAATGAATCAAATATCTCCCAATACTGTTTTGCTCAATACAGAACTCTCAAATATTTACCCCAAATATTCATGCAAATTGGGAACCAATTAAATTTATCTTTTCACACCATTTTAAAGCAACAGAACAAAATGTTTTATTTAAAATGCAACAAGCCTGCCGTCTCCATGTGTACAGGAAGAAGAGGCTGCAAAAATGGTCAGAGCGTGCTGTGCTTGCTCAGACGGAGAAACCGTACGAACAGAAAGTTCTTTTTTGGCGCCAGATAATAAAAACTGAGATCTTGGGTTAAAAAAGAAAAAAAAATCCAATGATTTATGCAGCTTGAAACCCATTTGAGCTTACAGATAGTTTCAAGTAAATTATATAAACAGCGCCCTGAACAAAGCTCAAATGTGTCTTTTGGTGACTTCAGGCAGCTTTCCAAATTAATTGGAGACTCGAGCTTCCTAATAATAAACTACTTTTATTTGAGCTATTAATCTGTTTATTCACTAGTGCATCTACTCATTATTAAATCTCAAATATGCGTGTCCAACTGATTAAAACTTACAACGGATTAAGGATATTTAAGTGACTGAGCTGCTGGGAAAATCGAGTTATAAAACTGACATGCAATCATCCTCTAAATATGGGTTTCTAAATTATACAAAAATGTGTAAACAACAGTAACTATTAACTGGATGATATGAGAAACGATTGAATGGATTAGCAGTACAAACTGGATGGGATTAGTCTGTGTGTGTGTGTGTGTGTATACATACACTCACCCTGGTCTGGGTAGATGTGGGCTGGGTGGTACTGGGAGATGTACTGGGCATTCATGTCTCCAGTTCCCCCAGCCATGCCTGAGTACAGGTGAGGAGGAGGATGAGACAAGATGGGATGCGGATGGGGGATGAAGGCCTGCAGGTGGGGATGGGTGGGAGGAGGGGGAGGGTGGTGCAGCGGAGAGTGGCCCCCAGGGTGAAACTCCGCCTGAGGCAACACCAGCACCCGCCTCACTCCATTCTCCTCAATGATCTTAGGATAAATCACACACAGAAAGAGAGAATGAAGATAACAAGCAGAAACAATAAAACAGAAAGACAAACAAAGGGGGGAAAATCTCCAGATCTGGTGATTCAAAAAAACTAAAGCATTTAAACTCACTTGTTGAACGTATCCAGGAGGCACATATATTGGAGGCACTGAACCATTTGGGGACATCATGGGAACCTGAGCAGGACCTGCAAGAACACGAACCAATTGCGCATTACAATATTCTCTCAAATATACTGCAGCACGATTCTTCTAAGGTCCTCATAGTTGTCTCAGGTGTGATGCACTTTACCTGGACACTACTATCAACCACAATGTCATTAGCTTTCCACCCCGTTTGTCACTTACACTTCTGAGCACTGTGATGACAATTTTTCAGCGCTTTTCATACAACGATATAGGTCACTGGATTAAAAAAGAAAAAGTTTGAAAGGTTTATGCTTTCGTGGTGTACTCTTTTTACATCTCTCCAAAAATCACATGCACTCAGTACATTTATCATTGCTACATAAGCGATAAGCATTAAGCATGCCCTGTTCGACAGGTTTTCTTGATTGCAAAGTTGGTATTTTTGTTGATGTACCACATTTTTTTTTAAATCACTTCCTTCTAAACATCACACATACACAACAAGTGTATGTGATGCAAGTCCAATTGCCTTTTTCTGAGAAAGCAGGTGGGTGTTAGCCATGGTGAGTGATGAGTCCCAGACTCTCCAGGGATGGCTAGAACTATGGTTTGCAAGGCTACACAAAAGTCTAAGAATCCTAGAAGCAGGGACATAAATGTACATGGATTTGTACTGTTACAGAAAACAACACCACACTACAAGGAGTTCCTAGCTACAATAGCAAGAAATGTCTGATCATGATGCTGTTGGACATGGGCCATCAAAACGCACCCTACAACCCACACTCCATCCACACTCCTATCCCAGGGAACTCTGGGCAAAATCACACATTCACACACGGATATGAAGACACAATACGGACAATTTGGAAAAGGCAAGCAGCCTACAATGCATATCTTTGGACTGAGGGAAGAAATTGCCGAAGCATGGACAGAGCGTGAAGACTCTGCACACATGCAGGATGGAATCAAACCCCCAACCCCAGAGGTGCGAGGCAAACGTGCCCCCTGACTGCAGCTTAGTGAACTAGCTAAATATGGAGAACAACGAGAGCTTTTTTACAACTGTGGATGATTTCACAGCACCACTTTTAGGCTATGTGGAGGATGATATGCTAGACAACCAGATGATGCTTGTTTATGGAGGTACGCCACATGTTCGAGCCAAAGTCAGCAGTGCCGATGGAAAGTTGCAGGGTCATCACTGAGAGAAAGTGGAAGCCTTACAGCTGAAAGGTTATAGGAGTAATAAAATAAATTACTGTATGTGATAAAATAATATTACTTACTCTTACTGATGGAGAAGCCCAGGTGGTGTATAAAGGCAGAATTGTGTTCCATCAATTTGAGGTAGCAAGCCATTCCAGCACTGAACATCTTCGTGCTGGTAAAACACTTCTCTGAAAATGGCCTGTCACATAACTGCCAAGCTGCACAAATTCCACCATTTCTAAAATTTATCAACTCCAAACACCACCAACTATTTCCTCCCCCAAGCAAGGTATGGATGAAAAAGGGAATAAAGTCTGCTGGAAGAGCCAAAAATCACACACTGGTGAACTAGGTTTGCTGCTGATGAGCGGTTACTGCTCCCAGAGTAGGATATATACTATCTAGAGAGTATTACACTGGATGAACACAAGCCTAGAACAGAAGGGGTCATCAATAAGTTTTGATAGGTGATGTACTATAAAATTTAAATCAGGAATACCTCCTAAACTACTTTTTTAGAATATTTTATGAATAACATTCATATTTTTAACCAATGAACATTAACTCACATGCACAGACACACACTGTAAATGCCCACATGACATTTTATTATGCTCAAGAATCCCTGGCTGTAGGGGAAGAAATAAAAAAGCGCTTTTTTTAAAATTAACTAAACTTTACACTTTACCAGTAATAACTATGAACTTTGGAGCCCATCAATCATCAACTGCCAGCTTCATTACAGACAATGTTGTTCCTTCCAAAGCAAAAATACACAAGCACTTTCGACAGACAACCATTATGTCTTTACTTTGATGTGGAGTGCTCTGGGAGCTTTGAAGTCTGATTTGGAGAGACTGAATCTGCATAATTGATGTGAAGTGAGTCAGTCTGATGCAACAGGTGAGTAGACCTGAAGCCACACACACACAATTTTTGAGCGACATGAAACCTGTTTCCGAAGAGTTTCCAGAATCTTTTGAGGAAGTGTACACTAGCTGACCGCAGGGACAGTGACCATTTTGTAAAATGACAAAAGTGACACAAATCGTATAACGTAGGACATTTCAGATCGCAACAGATGCGAGAACGTCAAGAAGGAAATATACACTCGGCAAAAAACCCCAAAAAACCAACATTCAATTGCTTTTTTTTCCCCAGCCAATTTCTTAACATGTGTAAATATTTGTATTAAAAAAACATTCAACAACTGAGACATAAACTGAGCAAGTTTCACAGACATTTGAGGAACAGAAATGGAGTAACGAGTCCCTGCACCGGGGGGGGGGGGTTACTTTGTTGACCGACAGCATCGGCTATATCGACCACTAAAGACACGGTCCTTTGTATTACAGCACATAAGATCTAGGCATTTTCCACTGCAAGGATGATCAGCTGTCCTTCCTGTCTCCCTGTAGCACTGTCTTAGGCGTCTTAAAATACAGACATTGCAGATTATTGCTCTGGACACAGTTCTCATGCCCCCAGCAGCAGGTCTATGGCATATTCACGCAGGTGCGCAGGAACCCTAGACATCTTTCTTCTGGTGTTTTCAGAGTCAGTAGAAAGGTCTCTTTAGTGTCCTAACTTATTGAAACTGTGACCTTAATTGCCTACTGCCTGTAAACTGTTCATGTCTTAAGGACTGTCCCACAGGAGCATGTGCAATCATTATTTATGGTTCATTGAACAAGAATGAAAAACATCATTTAACAGAGACATTTCTCTCTCTTTTTTTTTGCAGAGTATATAAATGTTTGTTTTGAATTATTGTGCAATTACACTATATTGTCAAAACTATGTGGACACCTTAAAATCACACCCAAACGAGGCTCTTCCTCACACTGTTTCCGAAAAGTTGGAAGTACACAATTGTCTTTATACACTTTAGTTCTAAGACGGCCGTTCACTGGAACCAATGAGCCTATCCCAAATCTGTTCCAGCATGACAATGCCTCGTGCACAAAGCAAGCTCCATGAAGACATGGTTTGTCAAGGTTGATGTGGAGGAACTCAAAATGTCCTGCACAGGGCCCTGACCTCAACCCCACTAGAAACCTTTTGTGATGAACTGGAATGCAGACTGCGCACCAAGCCTCACTAATGCTCATGTGGCTGAAGAGACACAAATCCCCTCAAACCTAGTCCAAAATCTAGTGAAAGCCTGGGATGGGATTTTTAACTAGCATTTATGGGTGTGATGTTCAGGTGTATACAAGCCTTTGGCAATACAGTGTATGATAGCAAAAAGAACTTCTATATCACGCGCACGTGGATATGAAGCACAATTTCATACGGCAAGCTACAGCATGCCACTATAGCAATGCAGAAAAAAATCCACTCCTGGGCCGTTTTTAACTGTCCACTTTTTTTAAACCGCCTAGAGAAGGACCTAAAATGCTGCAGAAATTAAAGTTCCTGAAAAAAGTTCCTGGGTTTCTTAGTTCTGGAAGTGCCAGAGGTGCATCTGTCCATTGAGTTTTCAGATGAGGTAAACAAAGAGAGGCATGTGCCAGCAATAAGCTCAACAGGAGGATGACCAGGTGCTTGTAGCTGTAATGGAGATCACAGCTGGCTCTGAGCTTACAGTTTTTCCTCCCTTTACTCTGTTTGTTTCTAAGACACTGAGCACAAGAGGTAGGAAAATAAGATCCTGCCAGAAACAGGGAAAATGTGACATGGCAAAATATTCTGGGGCGAGAATGAGAGATAGTGGAATGGAAGGAGGGATCAAGAGAGACAGGATGTGAAACTGTGGAAGGAATAGAAGTATTTAAAAAAAATAAATAAATAAATAAATAAAACCAGAACACCCACACTTACATCAGACTGACGCACAAGCACTGGCAGATGAGACACAAAGGCCACATCCCCCCTCTCTCCCCCCTTTTCCCTCATCCCCCATCCCCCTTCACTTATTCATTCACTCAAAACACACACACACACACACCTCCCCTCAGGAACAGAGTCAGGCTGCTGCTTTGCTGACGTGGACTCCAGAGTCAGCCTTCCGGAGGAAGCATCAACAAACAGAGAGCGAGAAAAACACACACACAAAAAAAAACCCCCACACACAAAACGGAGTCTGAGTCAGGAATAGGCCAAACTCCAAAACAGCAGGCAGGCCTGTTTGGCATGTGAACAGCAGCTAAACTCCTTTTCCTAATACACAAACAGCACTGTGAGTGTGTTAGAGGAAAGAGATGGCAGGGGATGTTGGGCGAAGCTGAAACAAGCTAAAAGCTTATACTGTGTGTGCTGTCTCGTATGTCAGTTGTGCCTGTGCTGGAGGCAGACACCAGACTGTTCTCTCTGTACAGTCTCCAGCACTAACGCATCTGTGTGATCCAGCTAGCTAGCACTGACATGGGTTTTTTATTTTTTTATTTTATTTTTTACAAGGGCTCTTGCTTTGCTGTCAACGACCTGACTGACCGTGGCTCTGGAAGCAGACTGGGCTTTGCTCTTAATTACAGCTTATCCCGAATAACACTCTGTTAGAGTAGGCACCCTGCTGGCGTCTAATTACAAAGACCCTCAAATAATTAAAACACACATAATCACCAACATATCTACTAGACTAACTGCTCAACTACACCAACACCACCCTAATCTATCCCTTAAACCCGTGGTGCTCAAGATGTATATGTAAATGCTGATGCTCGTGTGTTTCAGTTAAGATATAGACACTAGTAACATTTGCACGCACACCGTTTTTTATTTACTGCTGTACAGAACATATTTTACCTGGAATAAAAAGAAGGAAAGTAAACTTTTCTAGATTCAAGTATAGTCTACATTTTGACTAAATCAGACAAGGCATTTACCACAAAACCTTGAATAAACACACACTACCTGTAGACGTATACACAGAGCAACCCTGGACGATGATTTGTGAAAGGACTCGATTAAAAATGTAATCGATTTTAATTAAAAACAGGACGTTCTGGGAAATATGATGTACAAACATTTCAAATCTATAAATATTGCATTAAGGGAGGATGAAATTTCAGGTATTTAAAAAAAATGTAAGAGCTCAAATCAATTATGCTATTCATTTACATTGTGCCTAATGTTTGATGGTTTGTGTTGCATTTCTTTTACTATAAAAACCTGAGAGGCCCTGCAAATAAACATCCTTATTATTCCGTTTTTTATTTTTCTCCCCCTCAGAAAAGCAGAGAGAGAGAGTGAGTGAGTGTGTGAGAAAGAGAGTGAGCAAGTGTGAGAGAGAGAGAGTGAGCAAGTGTGAGAGAGTGAGTATGAGAGAATGAATGAGTGCGAGAGAGCGAGAGTGAGTGAGCGTGAGCGAGCGAGCGAGCGCGTGAGTGAGTGAGAGCGAGCGAGCGTGAGCGAGAGCGAGAGAGAGTGAGCGAGAGAGTGAGCGAGAGCGAGAGAGAGAGTGAGCGAGAGCGAGAGAGAGAGTGAGCGAGCGAGAGAAGAGTGAGCGAGAGCGAGAGAGTGAGCGTGAGCGAGAGAGAGTGAGCGTGAGCGAGAGAGAGTGAGCGTGAGCGAGAGAGAGTGAGAGAGAGAATGGAAAAATCCTCCGCAAAGAACATTTGTATATTTGCGAGTTCAAGGTCCCAGTAAACATCACGACCCCTGTGGCATCTCTCTCTCTAAAACCAAAAGGAACAGAAAAAAAGAGCACCTTGTTCACGAAAACATGCCCAACTCCACCTTTCTCTGCTTGTCTTCCAGCAATAAGAGAGGAAATAAACTACACAAAAACACTACAGAACAGCTAAAGGGGGTAATTTGGCTAATTCGTTGGACAGTATTCAAAGGGGAATGCGGCGAGAGTAATTCTGCTAACCCACGCAGATTTATTAGTCAGTATAGTGAGCAGTTACACAACAGCAAGCAGCTAGATAAAACCAAAGAGGTATGATATAAGCAAAAGAATGAACAGTCTCAAAAATAGTAAGACAGCAGCCCATTTCAGACCTAACCCCCGTCCAGAAATACTCCCGGAATATAAACCAAAAAGGTGTACAAGATCTAAAATCTCTCTCCTGCACACAGCACAGGCAGAGAAGGATGAGTCACCAACTGGTTTATTCGCAAAGCTACGGACTGCAGATGCTATGAATGAGTGTGTGTGTGTGTGTGTGTGTGTGTGTGTGTGTACGCACGCACGAGTGTATGTGCATGAGATTGAACAGGAATGGAGTTGAGTGAGCAGACACATCAGTGCTGAATCTAATCAAGTCACATGGCCTTGTTTGGATTAATGTGATTGACACGCAGGCGTGATGGAGTCCATGTCAAATTGGCATTAGGTGTTTCTTTAAGCCGGTGCTGATTTGTTAGGTCACTCTGTCGAAGCAAAAACCAGAATCCTGCATGCTTTCCTCAACACAGAAACTCCGTTATGCATTTCTGAATATAAGAATGGGCACTTTAGCTCAATGACGGGACTCTAATATCCAATAGCACTCAGACAGTCTGGCACAGCCTCAGTAAATTAACCCTGATCCCACATGTTTCCATTGCTAAGCCCACAGTACTGTAATAAAGAGATAAATTTGCTCCCCAATCCTGCGGAGCTGCCACGTGTGCCGAAAACACACACATGGACAGAGCCAGAAATACTGCGGACCGCGGATCAAACGCAATCGTCACACAATCGAGCTAATAACGTCTCCGATTAGAGCGGTTTCTCCAGCAGACAGTACAGCTCAGAGATCTTCATCAGTGTAGTTAGTGACTGACTTTTTTTTCCCCCTCTCTTTTCAAATGTCTCTCTTCTTCCTGGTGGATTTCTTGATGAAAAGCAAAATTTCTAACAAAAACAATTACAGATTCCTTTATTACACCGACTTAACAACACGAATGTCGTCTTGTCACTCGCTCATTTTTGTAGCAATGGCACGGAAGCACTTTTTCTTTTCCGATACGAAACCTCGCGGATCAGCGGATACCGGTCCGACATTGTTTTCTTTGAAAACCACTAAGGTTTAAAAATGTTGCATTTTCACTGAAGCGTGTCACAGTTTAAAGTTTCACACAAAAATCACTTACATTGTAAACAGAAGAATATAATAACTATAAATAGAATTAAATCGATTTCATTGAAAATTTTGAAGAAATTTACGAGTCACTGCATTTGTATTGCACGAACGAAATCTTACTACATGTACAATATTTAGATTAAAGCACCGGCACATGCGGCTTTCTTTGCGGTCTCTTGTGCTCAAGAAGTCGTCCTGCAAAGCGACAATGACATTTTACTACGAAACAAGTTTCTATTTATTTAAGTTGAGCCTATTTGTGACTGATATTTTTTATTTAACTTTGAGTATTATTTCATTATTAACTCTCACAGTAACTAGAGAACTACTTTCACACGTAATAATACCTAAATAATAATGCATATCCTCTTGATAAACGCTCTTTCGTATTTTGTATAGTATTATCAGCTCGGTGGTTAAAGACATTGGACTACTGATTGGAAGGTCATGAGTTCAAACTCCAGCACCTCCAAGCTACCACAGTTGGGCCCTTGAGCAAGGCCCTTAAACTCCAACTAGTCAATAGATGTTTAAATGAGATAAATACAATGTTGCTCAATATCAACGCAAGCACTACCCGATTGGGGGTAAGAACAGGTTTTGTATTTAAGTGTGGGATAAAGACGTTCAAAAATCTGAAAACTTTATCTTGTTAATGTTATTCTACGCCACTACAGCGTAGAAACTGACAATACTTCAGCTTAGAAAGTAATCAAAAAGAAAGATTCTTTCTAAATCACAAGACTATTCGGCCATTATTCTGAAGCAGTAAAATTAAAAAGGTAAAAAATGAACAAGTCTATTACAGAAGAGACTATTAGAATATTAAAGTCTATTATACAGTAAGTCTATTATAAAGGTGGCCTCGTTTTGAAGCTTAAAACTTTTTGGCATTCCAAAAACCATTGGAACTTTGGGCTAAACATTTCATCATACAATGAACTTTTCATTTGACGGTCAGTGTAGTTCTGCTTCATGAGGAAACAAATACTCGAGCAGGATACAGACAGTCCTGGATTTGCATTATTAACCATGCCATGCTGTACCACACTATCCGGTGGAAAAGTGCTATAAAGCTCAGACGTCCGTGTGAGTCTAGGTTTGGTGACCTCTGTAAAAGGCCAGCGCAAATGGACAAGTGCTGAGTGCTGGGATCCAAACTCGAACACGCTGGCGAAAACGGCCATATAAAAACCATCCACTCCATGTTAGTGTACATACGGTACAGTCTCTCTCTCTCTCTCTCTCTCACACACACACACACTAACACACACACACACACACACACACACACACACTCACAAACCTCAAAAACCTTTTAAGCCTCTATTTCACACAGCATATGCATTCTGCTTCACTGAGCACACAGATATTGTGATTTACAGGCATAACAGATAATTCTAGGAAATCTATTGGAAGTGACGGGAGGTGTTTTTATGTATATAAAGTCTCACTTTTTTTTTTTTTTTTTTTTTTTTTTTTTAAAAACACTGTCCAACACTTGGAAGAGTAAAGCTCTCTCCTGCATAAGCCTAGCTGATGCAGCACAATTTTAGCAATAGTTTTACTGAGAGCAACTAACTTGAAAAACACCAAATTACAATTTTAACCCAATATTGAGAATAAAAGTTAGCAATAGCAGGCCCAGAGACAGCAATGTGTGTAAAAAATTATTGGCATCCCAGCTTTTAGCACTCTCCCAGAAAGGAAAGCTGTATAAGGCCCAACGTTTTACACCACCGCTTTTAAATTTTCAAACCGGATTGATCAGAAGGTGCGCATTCATTTTCCAGAACAGCAGCTCTGGCAATTTATAATCGATAGACAAGTTCTAATATGCCATCATATCAACAGGACGTCCCAAACATCTCTATACATAGGGGGAAATGAATACTTTTTGGCAAAACGTCTTCCAAATTGTTTTCTATTTAGTTTACATTACATTGATTTTCCAGAAAGTCTTTACGAACGCCGTTGAAATCTTTCTCATAGCTGGATCAGGAAGCTGTCAAAAGGTTGTGATGGACTTTAACAGCAAACATGGAAAAAACATCACACATACAACACTGTTACCAAACTTAACAAATTCAAAAAGACTGGACGTGTTGAGGATCGACCGAGAAGTGGACGTCCACGAACATTCAATGATGAAGGCACAATCGACGTGGTGCTGGTGTACATAATCTATAGAAATCCATAGAAAATTTCTGAGAGATCTTTATTTAGCATTTTTTTTGGAAGGTATCTGCATTTCGTAACAATCAGACAATCCGTTCCCGTTTTTACCCCCATCCACTTAAGGGTACCAACTGGGGAGGATAGGGCTATCACATGCTTCCTCTAAGACAAGTGAAGTCAGCAAGCCACATCTTTTCATCACATTTAGAGGAAAGTGCTATTTGCCCTCTTCCGCATACATGAGTTCACAGAAGGCCACGATTGGTAAGTGTTGCTCTGATTGACAGGTGAGAGAGAGCACACTCAATTATGCCCCCGTGGCTCTCAGACACAGACGGCATCATCGGGATTCAAACTCGCCATCTCCCAAGGATCGAGGGAATGCTTTTCTTTTGCAAGTCTTCAGGACAAAGTGATTTTACAGTTTCTCAGAAACATGACAAGCTGTCTCTTATTACCTTCCAGAGAGGGGGGGGGGGATATGAGGAAACCTATAGCTATTATAACGTGAGTGATAACAGGAACAAACGTTTCGTGGATGTTCGAAAACATTAGCATTGTCAAACTGATGTGGAGTAGAATAAAACACTTCAGGATATTGGAAAATAATTTTGAGGTGGTAACATATCCCACACCATCCCACTGTTGATCTTATATATGCTTATGTGCCTTACCTTTTATCATGCCACCATGCTGAAGTTTCCCCATTGTGATGTTGCTCACATTTACACTCTGAATTCAGACCACATGTTTTCAAAGCTAGGGATATTGCTAAACACTGATTTAAACTTCAGTTAGCCATTTTGTGGTCTGGTCTGTTGTGCTAGAAGTTTCCAGGAAAAGATAAGAATCACAAGCTACAAATTAAGGCACACTTGGGGCGATTAGGATGGAATTAAATTTGGTTTCTCACAGGAGGTACTATGGTTCACTTGCCACCAACCTGTGATAAACCTTAAATTAAAACACACTGATGCCCCCTCTGCTTTTTTTTTTTTTCCACGCTCTCATCTTTCCAGAGACCTGCCTGTTCATATTAAGGAGACAGATATGCAGCCTTTGGCCTGCATGCAACATTTACGTACTTCCTCTTACTAAAAATACATGAATGAATCCTTAAAATAGGCCTGCAATGGAAATTGGAAGGAGGGGTTATCTCACTGATTTCAGTGTTGCCTCCAGTTCATTCTAAGGTCAAGAACAATAGAAGTTAACCTCAGAACGAACAAGGTTAACGAATGAAACGGGCACAGCCACCTCCTTCCCTGAACGCATGATAAGCGGTGAGTCATCAATCTGCCAGCGTCACTGACAGACAAGCGCTCGCAGAAACATGCCAGTTAGCACTAGCCTCACTCTCCTTTGTCCTGCACTTCACACACCTCCAGGAAAAGATACTTGTAAATTTAGGCCACTCACATCGTTTTAGTCAGGAAGGGGTGATCTATGTATAGCAGTTGTTTACGGGAAAATGCCTGAGGTTAACCACTAGAGAGAAGTGCATTCTCCACATCCAAGTGTGCCACATCCTCACCTAGAATCCTACACATCATTTATCGAGTGTGAAGAACCCATGATAGATATCTGAGGTATGACTAGCATGTCTCCATGGTGTCCAAGCCAAAGAGAGCACGTGAAGCTCGATGACGAAGCCAACTTCATTACAAGAACACAGCCGGCGCTAATCATGATCAAACTGCATCATAAAGCTGTACTTGTGCAATTATTATTAGATACTTAACGCATTTAGTCTCTGCTACTTAAGAATGTAAGATGGCCACAACATGAACATTTCTATCAGCTACCTATAAATCATCACTAGGAATTCTAGCTTAGGCTTATTTAAATGTTAGAGTATTTCATCAGTAAAGCTTGGATCACTTTTACTGATAATTAGGTAAATATTCAATCTGATTCAATGTAATTAATATAATGCTTTAAACTATAAATATTGTCATAAAGCAGCTTTATGGAAACCTGGAGGTAGAAACCAGAGGAGACAGTGACTTTTACTCCTGAAATGGGAGAACAGGTGTGCCTTGTATTTTTTAAGGATGCTCCTGTGCTATGGCAGATATTAGGAGTGGGCAATAGGAATGATCAAAGGCATTCTATTAACGTCCCAGAAATAGAGTACAGTTGCAGTTATAAAAGAAAAACTGTTGATGCAAGATTGGTGGAGATTGTGGGTTTGAATCGCGATGATGCCACACATAGCTGTGGCAGGGATCTAATAGAGCAAAATTGCCTGCTCTCTCTTTGCCCTGTCAATCACAGTGATACTAGCCTATGGGTGTATGCTAATGTATGCTGAAAAGGGCAGATAGCGCTTTCTTCAGAGTGTGTAAGGCTTCCACATAACAGAGCAAGAACAGCAGCTAGAAAAAGTTGTGGAGGGTTAGGGAGTTTGATAATTTAAAATAGTATTTTATTTATAAAAAATTCTAAAAAATATTTTTTTTAACCAATTCATCTGTTTTATATCAATGCAGTATACCAAATACTGTAGGGATTTCAATGTGAATCAGGTGCACAGTCGCATATTTCCATGCTTCAACTGTTACCAATCAGGTCTTCCTCAATGTTGTCAAAAAACAAGCCCAAGTCTTTCATTACAGTGCCTCAATCTGTACAGTTTAGTGTTGCCAAATATTCAATATATAAAATATTTTCATGTCAAAGGTCACAACATAAGCCTTGAAAAAGAGGCTATAAGCTTGACCAATGGAAACACACTGGAACAATAATACCACCACACAAATGAACTCTCAACATCGTCAACAGTACAGAGGCAGAGCTCAAATCAGGCAAAATAACCTGCACTACTTGTTGCCTAATCAAAAGCTTTGCAGCGCACACTAATCTTTCACTTTCGGATACACTCCACGTCCTACTGTGGCACCAACTGCCAATCAGAGACACTGGCAGAGCAAGTCTTCTTTGAGTCAGTCACAGTTCAGAATGTTTTCATACATCCCACACAATGGCTGAACACAAAAGGACCATTCACACACAGTGAACGTGCAAGACATCTCATAGCAGTCCCACGGAGCGCCAACACTGACTGTTGTGACTGAGTGTTCAACAGGGAGAACACTGACTGCTGTGCTGAGAGGGTTTTCCATCACCATGACTTCCATCATCAGATGCATCGGAGTGCGTCCACATCAAACGCATTTAAAGAAAAACTTTTTAACGCCGTCAGTGATGCAGTACCAGTGTTTCGGGAGACTTACAGTGGACTTGCAATGTTACTGTTAGTTAAACACAAGGGTGGTGCAAACTCAGTGTTGCATAGCTCAGTGCTTTCAGTCCCAGACACACGCGAGAGACCAACACGGACACAGGCTGCTAGTTTACTTTCACTTAACCCTCATTCAGACTGGATTCATTTCAGAGAGAATGGTGGGGTAATGTAATCATCATCATCATCATCATCAGTACATCTCTTAGCTTTTAGTCAGTTCAAATACCTCATGTCAGGTATTCCAGGTCTGGCAAGATTACACAGGCTTTTTAGAATTAACCCTAGATAATAAATCAATCCAAACAGAAGGATTCGGTCACATCATGTGGGAAAGAGCTGCTGGGCTTTGTCTACAGTATGGAGACACTCCAGCAGAATATCTAAAGATCTTTCCTACAGTTTCTAAACTGAAGTCTTGGCTGAGTTTATAACGTACAACAAAATACATTTGAAAGGTCTTGTCAGAGAAGTGACACTCTAACCCTAACCCTAAGCACATGTTACACTACAAAACCGCTCCAAAGCATCTCTCATCCACCTCCATATTTTACCCTGCCTATCGGGTGCTTT
The DNA here is from genome assembly GCA_012411365.1 of Ameiurus melas. Lineage (NCBI taxonomy): Eukaryota > Metazoa > Chordata > Actinopteri > Siluriformes > Ictaluridae > Ameiurus > Ameiurus melas. The sequence continues at coordinate 22,963,492 of CM022759.1, forward strand.
TCTATTTGTTTATGTGGCCTCCGCTTAACACTTAAACATGCCGATGGTGTGTGATCAAAAAAGGTTTTTGCTCTCATCTATTATTAAACAACTGGTTTTGATTTGTACAGGTCAATAGCCATCGATCTATCTCTGTGTTGAAAGTTCTCTGGGTTTTCCCATAATAATGGATAACAAGGGGATTTTTACATGTATGCATCATTGTATTTAAACCGCAGGGGAAGAGGACATAGTTAACAACAACAACAACAAACTTCTAGTGGATTGAGAGTAAAATAAATAATACAGCAGATATTTCGGAGAGAACAGTTCACATTAAAATGCAGTTCTAATGACATTTTTTGTTAGAACAAAAATAGTTTCTCCTATCGCTTTTAAAGAACGATTTCAGTTTTGAGTGTAGTGTTTAATTTACACAATCACAACCTTGGACGTCACTGCACGTACATGTTATGGATATATAATTAATACATCAAGAGTGACTTTCGTCTCCACTTGCCCTACCTCATGCATTTATGAAAAAAGGTCAAAGCAATCAGTATACATTAAAGCCAAAGTGCATGTAGCAATCATCGAGCTCCTGACTTTAGCTTCAGCACTCATTGAATGTATTGGTACAGTGAAGGTAAAATTAAGTGTGGTATGCTAAAGTAGGTTTATTTACTAATTTATTTTTACTCTTTGTTTAACGAGCTTATGATTTGCATAAACAATAGCTGTTGTGTTCAGTCCCACATTTCAGAGGAGTATCAAGTATAAAACGTATTATCATTTTAAGTGGCTCCTGGTTAAAGTCCAGTACAATTAACAGACATCCAGCATCAAGATTTGGAACATCAAAGCTTCCGGAATTTCCAGTGTTAAAAAGATACTGATTCACACTTAATTATAAGCAATAAACTGACAGAAATAAGAGGAAGCAGTCAAAGATTATGTCATGTCTGTACTAAAAACACATATTTGGAAAGTTATAAAACAGTGAGGAACTGAAATAATCCCAAAGCAACAACAACAAAAAAAGCAAACTACCCACCATTAAAAAAAAGAAAGCAAATCAATGAATGACCACAAGAAGCACTGGGAGGCTGTTAGCCATGTAAAAGGCTGTACAACCAGCAGAATTTATTGTGTACTAGTAATCTGGTCAGACAACTTCTTGATTCACTACAAAAAAAAAAAAACCTTTTCAAATGGTAAAAGACTGAAGTGTTTTGCTTGCTGCATAAATAAAATATATTCTGTAACACAGGGTGGTTTAGCATGCATGGCAGCTTCAAGAACCTCCAAATTGCTGACATAACAAAAAATTAAAGCAGAAGAAAACTTTAAAGTGCATAGGAACGCATTCCCTGCCTATTAAAAATAAAATGACTGCAGTCTTCTGGATGGTGCATGACACTATAGCAGGATAAAGACAACTCAGAGCTGTAGAGCAAATGAAAAAAGCATCACTGTTGAGTGGACAAGGCACCAGCGTTTCTATTCAATCAAGCTCACATTTCAACTGCTAATATCGCAAACCTCTCAACATAATTAAAGGCCACTTCACGCTGAACACATTTCTGAGGAGTGTCGCGCATGACGAAAGGGATGAAATGCTTTCATTTTAACTACAGTGTGACGCAAATCTCACGCACAAATACACTTAAAATAATCCTGCGGCACTTTTAAGAAGTTACGTTTCATAAAGAGCCTTTCCAAACACACAGGTTCACTTCCTCTGTGCTGCGGGTTTGTGAAGTAATGAGAAGCTGTACATTAACATGGGAGACCCGAAGAAAGGTAATTACGCTGTTTGATTACAGTCCCAGACTTGTGTTACATCTGAAGTGATCTGCTATTCAACTGTCCTCGGCCTCCATGTTCTACTGACACACAACAAATCATGCATGTGCAGCATTAGTGCTTATAGAAAGTGAACGGTGTGGATCGGACTGAAGATCACTTTTTCAGAATGAAAGCAGTGCTTTATTACTGCTGTGGGATTACTGAACAGTGATTAATAAAGTACTGCAAAACTTGCATTATTAATAAACGTATAATTATTTATTAACACTAGGGATATGACGTTGAGGAAAATCGACGCGTGATAACACCGGTATCACCGTTGGGGTAGGGTGTCGTTGGCGCTTTTCCCTCTTTTCCCCCTCTCTTTGAAATTGCTTATGAATGCCCATGTGGCCATGCACATTTCACATTCGCTTTCAAATTACCGGCAATTGCTTGAATGGTAGGTTCATTATTATTCTTGATAAACGAAACCTGACTCCTGCTGATCAGACACATTCAGTTTTTAATTGTAGCGTCTGTTCTCTAACTGAGCTGAACTAACTGATTTTGGGTTTCCAAAACCACTTCTACGTTGATCTGGAAGCATGTCTGGCTCATCATCTGTTTGAAAGCTCTATCTTTGGTCAAGTCTGAACCTCTTGGCAGGTAATGCATCGACTGGAGTACATACTGCGTCAGTACACGATTTCGGACGCAGCCAAGGAAACGTTGCATGAGCAAAACAGGAAATAGATCAAACAATCTAATATTATAAAATGATGACATGCATGGTTGAATGCGCAAATCTGATATGAGGTGAGGAGTTAAAAAATAAAATGTGATTGTAATTGATAAATGAAGACGTAATATAAAATCACTATTGCTTTTCCACTTGTATAAAAACATCCATCCACCACGAGCTAATTATAGTCCGGTCTACAAAGTATAAATCTGGTTGCAAGAATTTGTACTTTAAATGGTAATGCATAAGATTTGCTGATTAACCTGAATGACGAAAAGAAAAAGTACAATAAAACAAACAAACATCAAAAAATCGGCAATAGTCTTACCTGCGATACACTGAAACTGACCATCCTCTCGTTGAATTGTGAAGGCCTCACCTGGGTTTACTTGCACCAAGATTACCTAAGAAGTGTAAAGAAATTCAATTAAGTCACTGACTTCAGAAACACAGTGATGAATAAGGCTTTTTATTCCACTCTCACTTCTGTAACTACAGAGATAAGCTGTACCAGTTTGCTATGATTTATCAACACTACACAAACTGGTTTGATAAATAAGTGTAAAGGGTAAAGTGAACATAAACTGCTGGAATTCTCAGTTTTATGGTTTTGTCCTTGGTCCATGCAGTAAAAGTACACTTTCTGCAGAATTCTTCTTTTTGCCAACAAAAGGGCTAGGACGGAACATCCTAGTTTTCCTAGATCTAGGACTGAACATCCTAGTTTCAATGGACCAGCTGTCCTTATTCTCTGCTTCCTGCTATAAATACATTAATGATTGACCACAGTACATCAACACATTTATATTTAAAAAAACAAAAAAAAACAAAACAGAAAACAGGATAACATTGAAAAGGTTTCTGTTAAACGGATCTGATATGTAACATACTCGCATGTGTGGAAACATGGGTAAAGGTTAAACAAGCAATACATGTAAAGCAGATGCACCATCCCTGCTTTGAGGAGTCCCACATTCTCCAGTTAGTTTTGAACTGCCATTTTACAAATGTTTTCTGCTGCATTAAACCACAGCACTACTAAATGCTCAAATCTGATTGGTCAGATGATGGTGATTGATTGATTTCCTATAACAGCAGCTTCGACAACAGTGCCAGCTACAATTCAAATAACAAGTTTATATTAAAGTGCTCCTTTGAATACATTATTGTTTCCATAGTAACAGGAGTTAAATTGATTGTCGAGAGGGCAACCCGTTAGGGTTGGAGATGTTTATTAAATGTCTATTGAATTTTAATCTAAGGATGGATTCTCAGGAGTCAACACGTTTTCAGTCAGAGTGCTTTCCAGTTTCAGGGTAACAAACTGCATTATTGTTGTGTTTTATTTGAATAACTTTGAGAGAAAGAAAAGATAAGCTGGTGATGGAACGACTATATATAGCAGCTTTAACGTAAGTGAATGTCTTCCAGATGTTCCACAGCATTAAATGTTGGTATACATCATATCAGGTCATTAACAAATAAATAAATAAAGTAATTATAACCACTACAAAATTGTTGTGTTGTGGGGGTTGGGGGTGGGACTTATTGGAAAATTATCATCAACTTCGTGTTGGTAACAGTATGCGTATTCACGTTTAATTGATCACTTAAATATCAGTGTTTACACCTTGAAAGCAAACTTCAGTACAATCATCTTGTCCTACTGCAATGAAAGACCTAAATAAGCAAATGAAGCCGCGCATTTTGGCAAACGAGTTCAAAGTGAGTTCTACCACCACTGAAAAAGCTGATATGGAAACAGTTGAAAAACAGCAGCACATCATCTTTAATTAACTTCAACTAATTTACCAAATTGAAATCTAAATACCCTTATATAATACTGAAATATTAAAATACCATGCAGCTCCAAATACCATGCAGCTCCAATTGAATCTGAAGCCATGAATCGTTCTTGAAATGCAGTTAAAGGTAAATAACAGAGTGTTCCTGGCTTTGACTTTCAAACCCACGTCACAGAGGCACGCTAACGGCACTCATTACAGGGACACTTGTTTCTTGAAACCAGTCTGAGTCAGCCCTCTGCTGAGCCTTTGTTAAGGAGCTTTCATGACACATCTGGCTTAGCGGAAGGCAGATTCACTGATCTGTTTCAGCAATGCAGGGGTCCTGATCCAAACACCTCCACCAGGAAGTTGTTTTTTTTTTTTTTTTTTTTTTGGGGGGGGGGGGGGTTATTCTCATTGTGAATAAACTCATAGCCTACACTCTTACACACTGAGATTATGTGTAGACAAGGGGGAAAACAAACAAACAAACAAAAAAAACAACAAACAAAAAACCACATGGATGGTACATGAAAGGCTGAGGTGAAGCCATGGTGAATGCAATGCAACGCAGCTGGAACATTATTAGCTTTTGTAGCCTTGTGTTTTCAGGTTTGCCATAGCGACCACAAAAGAGAGTGACTGATCTGTCAGGCTGATCATAGCAGACTGGAGCCCATCATTCGAGCAGAAACTAATTCTGAGCTTTTCATCAGAGACACTATGCTTCATTTGAAGAAAAAAAAAAACCTCACATTTCAGCTCAAGGAACAACTGAAAAGAGCAACAGATGTGAATGTAAATCATGTAATTCAGAACAAATTTAGACTGTCACATTGAAGGCATTAACCCGTAGCTGCAGAATTGAAATACGGGTGAACGAGCTTAAAACAGTGCTTCCCAGAATGGTCTTTATTCGTCTGATACCCCAGGGATTTTTTTTTTTGCTTTTTCAAAGCCACACCTAAACCAAGCCATCAAGCTAATCAAACTAAATACCTAGTTCAGAAGAGTACGGAACAAGAAATGGGTAAAAATGTGCATATCACCAATTCGAAGAGGCTGGTGGCAGCTGCTTCAGTCTACGTTAGCACATTAAGCAGATCAGAATAAAAATCTACCGCACAGCTTCAGTGACACATCAAAAATTACACCGACATAACATTCAGCCAAAAAAAAAAAAGTTCAACAGGGTATTACACAGCAGGGCAAAGCATTTAATCAGGTTACCAGAATATTCTTCTCCCACTGAGCACATCTCGTATGAGAAACACTAATGAATAAACAGAAGACACGCTGTGTGTATTCGCTTTACCTCAGTCTTGCTGCTGTCATAATGCCTATACTCCCACGGCATGGGGCTTCGGCTGCGGGTCTCCCCCAGCACAGCCATCCTCTCCACTTCCCTCTCACTCCCTCTTCTCATTCATGAATGCCAGAGACGCACACACGCACGCACCGACCCTCTGCGCACACGCGTATACACACACACACAGACGCGCGCTTGCGTACACCTACGCAGTGATGCATTAGCAAAGCGGTACTATGAGGGGGTGGCTGAGGGAAGTCTTATTGAATTAGAGTCAAAGATGCTACGGTCGTTTGGCTGCACGCGCATGCAACAGTGTCTCTTCACTTGCTTGCGTCTTTCCTTTGTTCTGCAAAATGCCGGCTTATCTGTCCCCTTTTTCGCCTCAATCACAACTCTCCAAATCAACTGTATATGCAGGACACATCACGATGCTGGCTCCTCTTTTTCCAGAAGCATGCACGGAGTCAAACATCATAATGCGAGTGTCTAAAGAGAGCTAGAATGAGCGAGAGCGCAAGAGAGAGAGAGAGAGAGAGAGAGAGAGAAGGGGGGGTGTGTGTGAGAAAGCGAGAGAGAGAGAGAGAGAGAGAGAGAGAGAGAGAGAGAGAGAGAGAGCGCATGAGAGAGAGAGAGAATGAACAAACTGCCACTTACTGTTGCCCGCATCTCTTCCCATTCAAACGTGCTTGCTTCAGCAGGGCTGGCCACTGTGTCAGGAATCTCGTATGCCACCCCCACCCCCTCCCCCACCACTCAACACACACACACACACACACAGCTCTAGGGGGTTGGAGTCACCTTCTCTTTCTTTCACCCACCGTTCATGAGAATGGCGAGGTAGAACAGAGCGATGGAAACGTGGAGGGCCCGTCTGAACTCCAATCACGCCCCCACCCCTGCCCTCACCCCGGCGATAGACGAGGAGGTACAACTCGCCTCTGGCTGCTAGCTGGAATCGGTTTACTAGATACAGGGAGCATAGCACGTATTTGCTCTCTCTCTCGCTTTATCTCCTCGCCTGCACTCTCTGCAGCAGATGGATGGCTCTCTTTCTCTCCATCTATCTATCCCCCCCCCACTCTGCCTCACTGCCACCGCCAGTCTCCACAGCAACCCCTTCAACAAATAAGCCGTGCCGATGTCCGCAGCGTTCCACGCTGGAAGAGATGAGAACAGCTAATCACCTGTGCGCTGCTCATGAGAGAATAATGGAAGTGAGGAAGAAACGCTGGGGCTGAGCAGCACCACGGAATTCGGAAAACGGGCTTGCGATGATCGCTACGCATCGGCAGTGAAGTCGAAGGTGAAGTCTAGACCGAACCTTAGCCTAAGATTAGAGGCTGGCAAATAGGAGCCTACTCACAAAATGCTTTGATTTGCCAATGAAGCAAGAAAGGTTCACTTGCATTTATTTGCATCATCGTGTAAGACAAGCTACATCTTAGACTTCCTGTTACAACAGAATTTCACTAAGTGCAAAAACTATGTGGAAGCACTACCCACAGCTAAACAGTTTCAATGCTACCGCATTGACTAGACTAGAACCACATCAGCGGTCGCCAATCATCTTCCTTCAGATCTACCTACCTGCAGGTTTCACAACAACTTCTTCAGGCAATGTTTACATAGTCAGGGGGTCAAGATTTTGGTTTGAGTGAAAGTCTTCGGGCAGGTCTCCAGGAACAGGTTGGTTACCACTGAACTACAGCATCATGCACCTGGTCTCAACACCACATGCTCTGCCCAGAAGCCAGTCATTTTTTGAGCACTCTTTATGAAACCATACATGTTCATGAAATAACCGATAGTGTATTTAAAAAAGAAAAAAAAAAGAAAAGAAAAAAGAAGAACCTGTCCTTTTAATAACGCTTTATTAAAGTGTAGTATTTGGAAGTGGCAGGTTTGTCAGTATATATTTAGTCATGGGATGTTTGCTATATAAATATCTAATATTTGTAAAAATATGACACATTTTTGCTTTATTAAAGCTAATCGAGCGCACGTAATTAGAAAGAAAGCAAATAAATCTTACTACAGGAGATTGAAATTGCTGTCGATTGGACTGTTAGAAACGCAAACCATATAGCTATACTACAGTTCCACTGTAAATACAGATCTTATATTTGATCATACATCGCAGTTTACGGCCCTATGCACTGTGGTCAAGTTCGTTAGAGCTGTGTTTGAACTGATTTGTTGGGTTTTTTTTAAATCCTTGAACTCTGACAGAGAACAGCTGTGCTTTGAATATTTTATCGACTGCTCCGAGAGCTGATAACTTAATTGGGAAATGAAATCCAGCAGCTAAATAAAAACATTTCATTTTGATTTGGTGCTGGATAGTACTGGAGTGGCACTGGGTCGGAAGGCTTGGCGATGTGTTCGTGTAAGCTTCGTTCAAGATGCATGAAAATACAAGGTGTGAACAGCTATCCTTCTCAAATGTCCACTTGTGATAGGATGGCCTTGCATGTACACACACACACACCCACCCCCACCCCATCTCTCATCCTTCCCCCACACTTTCTCTCAGTTTGCAGAGGGACCTTCTGCACAGCTTCTATTAATACTATGATCGATGTGTAAGAAAATGAGTTTGGGGGCCTTCTACTGTGTTAAAGCACCGTCTCATTAGTAGCTGTGTTTTAGCACTAGTCCAGTGGCTTAAGGAACAGTTACTGAAGGAGTATTTAGGTGTACACCACCGCACACCCTGCTTCAGCCGCTTTCATTTGAAACAAGCCGTAAAACTCGAGTACTGTATGTCAAACAGCAATATGGCACAAAAGGCTTCTAATATAGCTCAGGATAACATCAGCACACAAACCCAAAGCTTCGAAGCAATTCCCTACTGTACACTCTGTGTTTGCAAACCACGACCGCAGCTTAGAGCTCTTTCCAAATGTTTTAGATAACAGAAGTGTGTTTAAATCTAGGAAATGTTTCCCGGAAAGAACGCCACGAGGCAGCGGGCCGTTTCTGTGTCTCTCCCCAACTCTCGACGGGGATCTTGATTAACGGCAGGAAAAATACGAAATGGAAAGCAATCATGTTTGGAAAACACAAGATTCTCTCACCACCACAGAACAGACCACTGTAATAACTTTACCGCAAATTATGAAATTAAAATGTCAAAAGATAAGATATTCACAGATTTTCCCCGGCAATGAGTAATAAATGATTTGCTTAGAGAGATTAGAGATGGGGACATGTAATTCCTTCTGTGGCGTCATGGGCACACTGAACTTGCTGGGAAGAAGCGCAAGGCTGTCAGGGAGGGGGAAGCAAGGGTGATTAGCAAACACGGCTACAGCAGTTAGCGCTGGCTTTATTGCCCTGGAGATTGGCCAGCGCTGGTGTTGCATTCACGTCTGTTAACGGCTGACGTCTTTACCCCTTCCATGAGTCAAGGCTCGGGTTCCTCTGTATTTGTTCCTCTTTAATTGTTTACCGCTCGACACTGTGGCACAGCAGCCAAGTCACCGTGAAACTGCTGGGTGTGGAGATACAGAATGTAAAGCTAGACAGAATAATACCCATACCATATAAATATATATATCTCCATATTTTTATATATATATATATATATATATATATATATATATATATATATACACACACACACACACACACACACACACACACACACACAGTGAGGGGAAAAAAGCATTTGATCCCCTGCTGATTTTTTATGGTAGATTTATTTGAACAGTAAGAGACAGAATAACAAAAAAATCCAGAAAAACGCATGTCAAAAATGTTATAAATTGATTTGAATTTTAATGAGGGAAATATGTATTTAACCCCCCCTGCAAAACATGACTTAGTACTTGATGGCAAAACCCTTGTTGGCAATCACAGAGGTCAGACGTTTCTTGTAGTTGGCCACCAGGTTTGCACATATCACAGGAGGGATTTTGTCCCACTCCTCACTGCAGATCTTCTCCAAGTCATTAAGGTTTCGAGGCTGACATGTAGCAACTCGAGCCTTCAGCTCCCTCCACAGATTTTCTACGGGATTAAGGTCTGGAGACTGGCTAGGCCACTCCATGACCTTAATGTGCTTCTTCTTGGGCCACTCCTTTGTTGCCTTGGCCATGTGTTTTGGGTCATTGTTATGCTGGAATACCCATCCACGACCCATTTTCAACGCCCTGGCTCCCTTTGATGCGGTGAAGTTGTCCTGTCCCCTTAGCAGAAAAACAACCCCAAAGCATAATGTTTCCACCTCCATGTTTGACGGATGGTGTTCTTGGGGTCATAGGCAGCATTCCTCCTCCTCCAAACACGGCGAGTTGATTTGATGCCAAAGAGCTCTATTTTGGTCTCATCTGACCACAACACTTTCACCCAGTTGTCCTCTGAATGATTCAGATGTTCATTGGCAAACTTCAGACGGGCATGTATATGTGCTTTCTTGAGCAGGGGGACCTTGCGGGCGCTGCAGGATTTCAGTCCTTCACGGCATAGTGTGTTACCAATTGTTTTCTTGGTGACTATGGTCCCAGCTGCCTTGAGATCATTGACAAGATCCTCCCGTGTAGTTCTGGGCTGATTCCTCACTGTTCTCATGATCATTGCAACTCCACGAGGTGAGAACTTGCATGGAGCTCCAGGGCGAGGGAGATTGACAGTTCTTTTCTGTTTCTTCCATTTGCGAATAATCGCACCAACTTTTGTCACCTTCTCACCAAGCTGCTTGGCAAAGGTCTTGTAGCCCATTACAGACTTTTGTAGGTCTACAATCTTGTCCCTGACATCCTTGGAGAGCTCTTTGGTCTTGGCCATGGTGGAGAGTTTGGAATCTGATTGATTGATTGCTTCTGTGGACAGGTGTCTTTTATACAGGTAACAAGCTGAGATTAGGAGTACTCCCTTTAAGAGTGCGCTTCTAATCTCAGCTCGTTACCTGTATAAAAGACACCTGGGAGCCAGAAATCTTTCTGATTGAGAGGAGGTCAAATATAGATTGATTTGCATTTTAATGAGGGAAATAAGTAACATTTTCGACATGTTCTTCTGGATTTTCTTGTTGTTATTCTGTCTCTCACTGTTCAAATAAACCTACCATCAAAATAATAGACTGATCATTTCTTTGTCAGTGGGCAAACATACAAAATCAGGAGGGATCAAATACTTTTTTTTCCCCCTCACTGTGTGTAATTGTATATATATATATATATATATATATATATATATATATATATATATATATATATATATATATATATATATATATATATATATATATACACATACACACACACATTTAATTTTTTCAAAATCATAGCAGCATCAGGCTTCTTAATGGTTGCGTATTTCATCTTATTTGATCTGTATGTGAAGTGACAGCTGATTTGTCCTTTCAGCAGGACAGAGGAAGCTGTGCAGCACATAGTTAGAGTGATTAATTTCCTCAGTCTTGCAATAATCTGCTTAACGTTTGTGAAAAGATGGAATGAAGCCATGCGATGATTTTGATGGCCTTTTCCCTAAACTTTGTCCATCATGACTTACAAATATTTCAGTGTTCTGATGCTACTGCACACAACTTGGTGAAAGTCACTGAAAATGCGATCGTGATATATCGCGACATATAGATGAGGATGGGGAGACGAAAATTGGGAGAATTCAATTCAGCAGTCTTGAGCAAGCAAGAGGAGGCATAGCAGTGTGTCTAGTGGGGTTTTGCGTGCACATGTACATTTGAGTGTGCACATGAGAGAGGTTGTGTTATTCAGAGGCCTCCCGCTTCCAGGAACAAACCACCGCTCAACTTGAAAATTTTATTCTTCAACATTGGGTCGTCTTCTCGAATACCTGTTCCTTCCCTGTTTACAGACATCAAATCAACATGGCAACATCATCTCTACTTTTAAATTAGTTTATAGCAGTATTGGCCTTAGATCAGTTAATATGCAGACAGTACTTGGGTAAATCTGTAACACTAACTCACTAATGTTAGTTGGCTAGCTTGTTGCTAACCCTACCTGCCATTATCCACTGGCTAGCTTGTTGCTAAGTGCAGTCACCATTGTGCGCTGTTGTCACTGTAAAAAAAAATCTAATAAAATAAATGCTGTTAAATTAGTGTTTCATGAGCTTTATGTGCTTTCAAGGAGGCATCCCTGTTCCCTTCCCCATTTCACGTGAACGTGCTGAGGTTGGAAATGATTGTTAAAAGCTGTAAATTATCACTTACAAGGCACTATGAATGTCGGGTTATTACACTGATAAGCCTGTCCACTAAGAATTAGAAGGAGGACTTTTCCATTAAGAACCATGTTGCTGGCCACAGCGCATTCCTCAAGCTTGTTTACTAAAAACAGGGCTGACTGCGTGGAGATACATAGCACGATTAAGTGTTAAATATAAAGCGATGCATCAATACCAATACTGGTATCAGATATCAATCTGATATAGTGCTTATTTCCTCTTACTTGTAAAATATGTGACAATGGCAACGTCCAATGACCATGTGATACTATATACAGCAATCTGGATGTTTTTCAGAATTAACCATCACAGCAGTGAACTGCAAACTGTGCAAATATCCAGAGGAGCTTCTACAGCATCTTCCAACAATACATGTAACCTGCTAAAACATCTTATAGTTACGTTTCCACTGCAGGAGCTTTCCCCAGAAACTAGGGACTTTTGGAGGGACTTTGTGTGTTTCCACCGCAGGGACAGGGGTCTAAATTAAAGTTCTGGGAAAACTATTTCCCCCTTTGAAAGTCCCTAAATTGGGAGGTCGTACTTTTTCAAAGTCCAGGAGCGTTGGGGGTGGGACTTGGGCGCTGTACATGCTGATTGGTTGAGTGCACACAGCATTTATTTCAACCAACATTTTGTAAAGTCTGTTGCTACACAAGCTACACATGATACTCTTCCCATGCTAGCTAAAGCGAACCCATGCAACATCACTCATACAAATAGATATCTGGCTTGAATTTAAACAATGCTCTTACCGTTTTAATCAAATAGGCAAATTTTTTAAACTCTTCCCATGCTAGCTAAAGCGAACCCATGCAACATCACTCATACAAATAGATATCTGGCTTGAATTTAAACAATGCTCTTACCGTTTTAATCAAATAGGCGAATTTTTTAAACCAGTGTTGTCAATATTAACTTAAACCACATAAGGAGGCCACAGGAGCTCATCTAAAAATTAACCTGACACAAAAAGCTGAGAGCCATTTCAGCGCTGCTCACCGCATTGTGTCCTCACTATACTGGCAAAAACTCTGGCTGCATCCCAAATAACCTCCTACTTATCATAAAGTGCACCACGTAGGCTGCAAAAAGAATTACTGCATATGTAGGGCCCCTCTGTAGAGAACAAAGGATCAGTTGGGATTCATCCCCAGCCTACGGCGCTAATCGGACACAAGTAACAAGGGTAACTTCATAAACCTCAGTGCAAACAGTTGTTTATTACGATTCGAATCAACACAATGGAATTTCTTAAACAATACGACCAACGACGAGGTTCAGGCCTTATTAAGTATTTATGCCAAGGACAAAATACAGCGAGAACTGGAAACGACGACCAGCAATGAAAAAGTATACTTAAAAATATCGAGTGGGTTTAAGTGAGCTGGGCGTTGTTCACACAGGAAAAGAGTGCTGAGAGACCCTCAAGAAATTAAAACAGGACTACAAGAAAATTCATCCTGGACTGGAAGGAACAGTCACGTGCAGTCATAGGTCACCAAACTAATTTGCCTAATCTTCACGGTACTTCGGACTGCGATGGAAACCCTAGACAACAAAAGGTCTTGAGGAACCAAACGGTCCCTTGAAAAAATGAAATGTTCTGAGCAATTTCAGTGGAAACGTGACTTATGGTTAACATAAACCCAAATCTTTAAGAGAGAGTGTGAGGGCAGCTGACCTGAGGGCACTGAGCATCATTAGTAAGCATGGTCATTAAAATGAACACAGGGTACCATTAATAACACAATGGTGAGCAAGTGAGCATGCGCAGAAGCCGACAGCACTTCAGTTCTGCAAGCACCAAGCACCTACCTTTGCACAGCAACAATCCTACAGGGCTAATTAATAACTAGATATTAACAGACAATATTCCACAACACCCCTGATTTCTTAACACTGTATATATTAAGGAGTACCAAAAAACAAGCACTGTCACGTAAAAATTCTTTGTTGTATTCCTAGATATACATGCAAGTTCCCAAACCTCTCAATCATATTCCTTTTATATAGCTGTGGAGTGCTGGATATAGCTCTAGTGTAGTAAGTGTTGCCATTGGTTTTGTTTTGGTCAGCCAGCAGGGTTCAGATCGTTGTTGATTGGCGAGAGAACACCTTAACGTGTATGAGCTCCTTGTCGAGAGCTTCACTTGCCTGGTAAGAGCTGTAGGCAAGAGATTTTTCAGCACAACCTTTTACTAGACCTTCAAGACACGAGGTGATGGGAAACGTATATAAGTGACATTTGAAAGAGGTCATATATTTTCACTCACTACAATGCCCAACTGACAAATAGTTTATAAATAGCACTTTTCCACCAGATGGTGTGGAACAGTTCAGCAAACCATGCATTCCACTCTGTACTCAAGTCCCCTTGTTGAATTTGGTTACACTTCTTGCTCAGGTACCATGCGAGCAAAGCTGGGACATACGGGAGGAGATAAAAATAGTGAAGTAGTACGGACTGATTAAACACAGTCGCCACAGTCTTCCTGATTAATGTCTGGCTGAAACTGCTTCTCTAATGGCACAAAAAAAAAAATCATCATCAGTAGTAGGTTAGCGTAATGTCTTAGCTTAAGTTTCTCACTCTTTACAAAAGCGCATTTTCCAGCAGATTTAAGAGACCAGACATTTCAATACTTTAAGCTATTATAAATGATGATTATTAATTTTTATTTACTTCTTCTAGTTAGGACAAATCCCAACTGACCCCCTATTCACTTTTTGTTGTTGTTGCTGCTGCTATATAGGCTGTAGCATGATGGAGCTGAGCACCCTGATGAACTCCTGAAAAGTACAGGGTGCGCATGCTGCCATTGACTCTAAGAGAAATGTGGAAACAGTTTATTTTAACAAATGAGATATGCCCGTTTCCATTTCAAAATCATTTATTTGAATTTCAGGTATTATTTTATTAGAGGTAGAGTTATGGTGATAAAGTGAAGCACGCACTCGGCTGGGATACAAATGTACCTCCATTTGCATGTGTTGCTGAGCTGTGGCGAGTCACGCTGTTCAGTGGACAAGTATTATTAATGACCGGTGGCTAGTAGTAGGTCAGCTACACATTGCTTTAAGGCTCAAGAAGGAATACCATCTGGACAACCAGGTTTCCTGTGATTCAGCTTTTTGCTAATGCTGCACAAATAAACTGAAGGATTTTAGTGAGTAAAATGGATCTGTAGGTAGTATTGCCTATAAGTATTCAATTCTATGCTTTAGAAGAAAAGCTATATAAAAAAAAAAGCTAAAGGAAATGGTCCGTCTATACTGCCCAGTTTAAATCAATTAAATAATTACATGTTTATTACATTTTATTACATGTTTATTATTATTATCTTTTTTATATGGATTTTCTTTTTGAGTTTTTCTATTTGCATAGAACTTTTTCTTACTGACCAATCTGTAAACTTTCTCTCTAACATGAATACATCCAGAGTAGTCTGAATGTAACGGTTTAAAATCAAATGTCTCTGCTCCAGTGATCAATAACCAATAAGTCTGTTATTGAGCCGAGCAATAGGAGCAAACTATATGATGTAGCCATCACTTGAGGTAAGATGTTGCGACAGGGTAAGAGTGTAATAACTCGTGCTCCTCTCAGTTATGATCTCAATCATCAAGCATCCTAACAAATCTTATTGTTAACAACCTCTTAAAAATCAGAATAGGAGCTGATAAGAGGCATGGTGGGCTGAATAAAGTCTCAGCAATGAGTGATGTCAGCATGACGTGACCTTAACATGAATAGCTTGTGTTAGAAGATAATCAATAAAGCCACTTGGCATTTGGATTATTATTGAGCTACTATGGTAGAGATGGTTAATAATTTATTTCTGGTGAATTGTGGAGAAGTGGAGAAGCAATACGACTAAAGTGTCGTATTCCACAATGAAAGATATTTCTACAACTCAAACAGCTGTAACAACAATTCAAGAGATAATACATATGGTTCATTTGTCATGCTGGTGAATTTACAGTAGCAAGTATTTATTCTCTACTAAACCTTTCCTCATACGCTGAAGTAGTACAATGCACCATGGCTACACGCTGTGTCACCGTGCCACAGTTTCAATATTTTCATCGTAATTGTAACATTTTATAGCTCATTAATTGTGTGAAATTTGCTGAATGATTATTTGAGTCATATTGTTACGTGTTTGGTTTAGATTTGTATCCTCTGTGGTTGATTGTATGGGATTTAGATTTATATCTTCTGTGGTTGATTGTATGGGATTTAGATTTGTATCTTCTGTGGTTGATTGTATGGGAAAGTTCTAAATCTAAATGAGAGGAAACATCACTGCTTGGTTTGAAGATAACTATTAGGTTATTTGTAGTTTTAGTAGCACTGTAGCCCTAAATTCAGACCAAGTTAATGGACAACTGTTGGCTAAAGTAACCGAAGATGTGCAATTCTGTCAGTGGCTTTTATCGTTGGTCATACTACAAACCCAAACACATCACATTTACGCTGTTTACCAAGTATATAATTTTTTTCTGATTTAAAAGCTTGCAAACATGCATATGATTTACATTCACTGCAATAAATGGAGTTCCAAAGAAGAGTGTGAAAAACTGAACCCTGACTTGAAAATGCAAATAACCTCATTCAACAGTTCGATGTTCCGAGAATACAAATTTAGCTTGCAAATATTGCAGTCTTCTACAACAACAATATTGTGCAAGCCAATCTCTCAATTAACAACATATTATGATGCTGCAGCACACAGTGAACTGCATTATGCTGGAACTCTTTGCTTATTTACCCTCTCAAATCTCGAACTGCTGTCAAACAATACAGCAGAGCACTACCTAAGCAAAAAAAACAGCTTTCTATCACCCAAGTAAACTGTCTTTTCTTAGCAATGAACTGGACGCAGATCAACCGCATCAGTGCAATGCCAGTCAAGTGCATCCAACTGGGTTTTGGCAAAAAAATAAATAAATAAATTATATATAATATATATATAAAAAAACACAGTAATACACAGTAATAACCATACAGCCCGCTTGGTACCAGTGGTGAGAAGTGAGGTGAGGGTGCTTAACAGTGAAAGTAGGGCTCTGACAGGAGAGAATGAGAGAGTCACTGCGGGGAGTATTGACTTACACGACGATGGGTGGATGAAATCAATCTGACTGGAGGCGACCAGGAATGACTGTTCTCCAGACTGGCCTCTCTGGTGTGTCTCCTAATTCTGAGACAGACTGGGTGGTGGTATGGCACTAACAAACCGGATGCAGTTTGATGCAGCTGTACCACAAGCATGGCTCACTTTTCATACAAGCCTAACTGCCATCAATTAACCA
The DNA here is from genome assembly GCA_012411365.1 of Ameiurus melas. NCBI lineage: Eukaryota > Metazoa > Chordata > Actinopteri > Siluriformes > Ictaluridae > Ameiurus > Ameiurus melas. The sequence goes on from CM022759.1 coordinate 22,980,638, forward strand.
AACCACAATAAACAAACAAAAAACAAACAGGTATATCTTTGGCTAGGGAATATGTACTAATGCAAAATAGCTACAAATCTGTAAATCTAAATCTATAATCCATCCTATACTGAGGTTAATATCCAATGAGCATTGTGAGAAAACTAGAAGATAGGAGATGGCAAGGAAAATGAGCTGTGTGACATGTATATCCTCAGCCCAAGGCCTACTATCTGCAAGAGAACATTCAGATCTCGCCCAGATCTAAACCCACACGAGACTCAAAGATCTACTACATGTCCCAAATCAGGTCACAGCAAACACAAAAGGCAAACTTCAGTCTGCTTTTTGCAGGACATCATAAGAGCTGAACAGGAGCAGCCCAGTGCTACTGAAACCTATTATGCAAATGCAACCTTATCCTTTTGGTGTTATCAACATGCTCCTGGTGACAAGAGTAAGAACTGGGCTCCAGCACAGTGAATAGAAAGTGCTGTTATTTGAGACACTTTGCTAGCCCTACTGAGAATGTTCTCAGCCATTACCATTTTCTCTGCCTTTATACGACGCACGCACACCAGAAGAGAGTGAAATCAGAACAAGAGAGGACGCATTGCTATGGAAACATTGCTTTGTTCAGCAATGACCAGAGGGAGAAATGGCACTGGGTTCGGCAGAAAGCCCAACAAGATTAATGCTTGCTTCTGACAGTTGTTGATTTGAGCAGGCACAGATCTGGCCATTACTCAGGTGCTGTGGTAGGCTGTAATTCATGACTCCAGTGCTGATTCTGAGCCACATCCATGCCTCTTCTGGTTGATGTTCAACAGCAGAGATGGCCTTCAATTTCTACAGATATATAAACCTCTCCATTTTTCTGATGAGGAAAGGCATACCTCAACAGTCCTGGTTATTTGGTGATTGCAAGTATCTCTCTCATTTTTGCATTTGATTCAGCAATGTCTGCTTGCCCAAAAAATTTAATTTGCTAGCCCACCGAAGAAAATTAAAACTCCAGTGTGCTACCCAATCATAAGTTTCATTGCCTGGAAAGCTTATTAGCTAGACTCAAAAGTGCTAGCTTATGTAATAACATATGGCCAGTTAATAGGCTATTTAAGTGCAGCACATGAGAAAGTCACCAAGTCATTGGCAATGTAAAATAAAATTTGAGTCTGGCTAGTGGCTTTATTTTTTGTACGAGTCTGCAAATCACACCTTCACTGATGTGTGTAGTGCAGCAGATGGTGGGATTTGAAAGCAAGGGTTCTGTAGTTAAAGTAGCAAGGTGCATCAGTTTACAGTAAAAATAAATAAATAATAAATAAAATTTAAATATATATATAAAACACACACACACACACACCGTTTAAACATCAACAAGCAAAATTAATTTTAGGTTTTGCAAAAGTCAGTAGGATTAATTTTCCTTCTCCAATTGTTGAACCTAAAAGCAAAGCTATAAACAAGTAAAACTCGACAACAGCTGTGCAAGAGGTATTCCTTAAGCTAAAACATATCTAGTCCTACTTATTACTAATTTGTACACCTGGGGTACGTATTACAGAAACGTTCTACCTTAAGTCAAGATCTGATAAGTTAAATTAAGATTTTTCACAAACTTGATTCATATGCTACCTTACAAAATCCTCTCATATCGAGTTAAGAAATCTTCAACCGCTCCATCGAGTTTCATAAACAATTCTCAGGTCTGTTCCCAAGCAACCAACAACTAAATTAAACTTTCAAGGAAAATGGAGTAAGTTGAACAGTAAAACCACTTGCACTATGACTGGTATTGACAGTTCGTTGGCTTCTGTAATGTTGGTCGCAATTCCTGTGCTAATTGCATTATCATATTTCATATCTCAGTCTTTATTCATCAGTGTTTTGTTGTCAAAGCACAGAACATCATCGTAGTACTCCAAAAGTCTTTCACTACTAAACACATCACAGTTCTTCGTCTTGCAACAGAAATAAACGTAACGCCATTCTCAGATATGGCTATTGTAATGTGACCATTATCTTTCACCTTAGGACACAAATGGGTGTATCATAAGACACTTTTTAGGATTTTTTGTCTTGTTAGGATGTTTCTGTAATACCCCTTTTCCTATCTGTACTTAGGATAAGATATTGCACTTAGGAAATGTTATTCTGTAATAGCTTTTGTGCTAAATGAGGTCCTAACCGAAATTGCCATGGTTACCACACAGATAAGATTCTAAAGTTAGGATCTTTATGTAATATACCCCCGGAAATAACCTTAAAATATACTTTAAACAGAGAGAAAGCTATCAAACAATAGCTATTTCCTAGACAGTATAAATAATAAAAAGACAAGATTCAGAATACAGTAGCATTATTGCGAGAATAAAGTCTCAGAACAGAGGCATAAGAACTTTTTTTTTTTGACTGGCCATGAAACCTGCTTATCCAGGGCTAGCGATCTGTCCAGCCCATTATCAGAACATGTCCCGATCTATCACAGCTCTGCTCACTACCGCCTCTCAACCACTCCCTCTGGAGATAACTGGAGGAGATCTATGTGCCCCAGTGGTCTCTGATCTTTCTGTGAAGTGGCACATGATGTTCATGAACTTAATGTTCCTCCTCGGCCCCTGTTAGGACTCAGTAAAAGAATAGTGAAGCAAGAATGTCCAGCAGCCACCAATAACTAGCTACTATATCCAGATGCACTATTCAATATGCAAACAAAGTGTGTTTGAAAAATAATTAAGGACATCCAAGCTGTAGGTCACTTTTCACACAGTGAAATCCATCGGTTTTGTCATCAATTACAAAGGACTTTAAGTCTTGTGGGAAGCCCTAACATTTTAAGTTCTGCTGCCAGCTGGGAGTTGGCTGTTCTCTAACAAAGACTGAAAATGCCCTTATGGCTGAACAAAAGAGCAATACAATCGTACTACCAGAGGGTTTCTATTCCCATATGAGCAAAGAGCCCAATTTCATTCCATTTCAAGATTTTTATATATTCTGAAAACGATGGACTTTCCCCCACATGTGTGGCTTTTTAAAAATATTCTACATGAATGGGTTATGACAGTTGCCCTGGAGGATGCTCATTACTTTCTATCCTCTCACGGTCATATATAAAGATGTATTCTTTAAACAGCGTGCAATATGGTCTGAGCTTATTATGCAGAGTTTTATTTGAACATTTGAAGGAGCACTGCAGTCATCTCCCAGACAAGATAAACATTAAAGTGCCCCTATTATGCTTTTCCAGATATTCATGTAGTGCGTTATACAGCTGTTTGTGAATATAAAAGGTCTGCAAAGTTTCAAAAATCAAAACTCGATGACAAATGGAGTTGTTCACTCCCAAAAGAAAGAACCAGTTCTGAACAGCTGAAACGAGTTTTTGGGAATTCCAGACTTCCTGTACAAACCCCGCCTCTGGTCTTCATTGGCTGCTCACGAACAACGTGTACTATGACCCGCTTTCAAGCACTACAGTTGTAGTTGTGTCCTGAAAGAGTTAGGTTCATGTCTAGAAGACTTTGTATTCTGCACTGCAAAAGCAAAGTCACTTTGCATGGACTCCCAAAGGATGAGGATGTAAAGCATCAGTCGTTAGAGTTCATGGATACCACAGAAGTTCAACTCCGAACTTCATTTGTGTTCCCGTCATTTCACTAACAACTGCTTCTCAAATCTAGCTGAAGTCAACGCGGGATTTGCAAAACGATTATTCGTTAAAGACAGGGCCATACCCACTTTATTTGCACCGTCTTGCACCTCTGGATCATAACCTGCAAGTATGATTAAGTATATGTATAAATTTTCTACCAAGTGTTCCAAATGCAGTCTTGTGTTGCATACCAGAGCTCAGCGGTAGGCCTCTGCTTATCGGCTAACTCATGAACACTACTGCTTTCTTTTGAGCTTTTGCCTATAAAAGGTCATTCAGATTCCAGCGCCTATGTTGACAACACAGGAAAAAAATGGTTGCAAGCACTTTCGATCTATCTTGTACACAGCCTGCACCTATGAGGCCCATTTTCTTAAATAGAATGCCAATATCTGTGCTCTTTTTGACAGGAACATGCAGGACACATTTACTCACACTGAACTGGGGCCAGCTGCTCACTTTCCAGGATGTCCCTCATATGGAGAAGCCTATTTCTATCCAACTGAATAGAAGATACTAGTATGTTGGCATGTCATTGCAGACTATTTCAGCCTCCTATGGAGTAGGCCACTTAACTAGAGGCGTGGACACATGATGGACAGTATGAGGGAATGTTGTTCTGCAGTAAGAACAGCCACCACATGCATTTGACATGACTGCATCCTGTATCTATGGCACAGAAAATATACAAACTATATTGGATATTATCGAAAGGTTAAACATTTCTTCACTTCCATCCCGTCTGCATTCAACTTTGAGAAATGCCTCTCTCTTTCCCACAGTGTAATGAAATGCTGAACATGAATGTTTAAATGATTTTAAGTTACTTAAACAGCCGCAGGGCTCCAATAAGGAGTGCGCTATTTTAACTGTCTTCTCTCTGAGATCTGGGAGAATGACATGGTCAAGAACAACTGCCAGACTGTAATAATAGACATCTGACAAAGTGTGACTGAAAAACAGCCACCTGAAAGTGCTGATCATTATTCTAACGGACAAGAAACTGACTCTCAGTCCAAGACACTCAGCCTGCGGAACTATCTAACCACGGCCACGCACAAAACGGGGCAGCACTCAGATCGTTGAGCAACCAGAGATGCGCAGCCTTTGCGTCATCATTACTAACAATTCTAACTATTCATTCTTTGTGCATGTGGGTTCACATTATGCAAGGCCAATATTAACCTAACCTGAAAGCAGTTATGGACAAAGGTGCCAGGGTCTTTATGGTGCCTGCTAGAGGTCTACCCTGAGGTAGTAACACGATGACGAATTTTGAGTCACGCGTACTGCATGCTGTTTCTAGCATACACGTAAAAAGTGAAGAATACTTTCTGCTTCAGTTGACCACAATGCCATTCAACTACCTGCTAACAGTGCCAGTGGGATTTAAGTACTTACCTTCATCCATACCTAAAGAGACTGTCCAGCTCTCTCACCTGCTCAGCTGTACACTCTCCACAAACGAATCAGCTACCAAAGCTTCACCTTTCACACTAACACCACCAACAGTGCTCTTCTTCCACTGAGTTTCCAGAGTAACTCAGTGCAACTCGTCATATTGCTGCACTGCATTCTGGAAATTTGTGTACATTTATGGTCATCTACATTTATGGTCATCAACACATATGGTTATCTACGTTGCATTTCTCATTAACATGATCTTGAGCTTCTCTGGAAAATGGTGAGTGACGACAAAAAAAAAAAAAGAAGAGAGATCTTGCTCTTTTGTTCACTTGTCTGAGATAGCTGATGTTTTCTTCTCCTATTAAACACTAGTGTAACTGCGACCATTAACCTCTCATGGAAATAACCGACCTACAGCAATGACCTACAAATTAGCACAAGAATCACTAAACACGTCTCATACCATATAACTCTGTATAAACATTAAAACATGTATCAGGCTGAAGTTTTATTTGAATAATAAAAAACAAATGGTAATTAAAATTTGTACAAAATCATTTGTAATTAATATTTGGCAAGGACAAAAGTAGCACTGACTATAAATGAGAACTTGCATTTGACATACTAAGAAGGTGATTAAAAATTGATCATATTTCATTGGAGTGTCCATAAGAACAGCCAGTCACCTAAATGATGGCCTTATCACACTTCACACCAATCTGCAATTTTATCATTTGGGTGTGACTTTTGAATGAAGTACATGGAGATAATGGCAACAAAATGTCAGGCTTCATTTGAATAAAAATGATTTTTATTTGCTCAGAGAGATGGATTCCAGATGCAGGGACACTAAAGACTTAAAACGGACGATGCTTGGTCTATTTAAGACTTTGTGGTTTACAACATAAGCTTCTCTGAAGCAGGTTGCTATAGTGATTGAGCTACCTAGATATTGAACCACTTTTGTGATACCATTAAGGCCAGGTTAAACCCAAAGCTGTCTCGATATCCTAAGAACTCTTGCTTTGTGATACACCTTTCTAGAGGCAAGCATGAGGTCTGGGTTGCACTCAGGGTTGTGGCAATAATGGCCATGCTAGCAATGGGTTATGAAACTCAAGCAGGGCTTTTATGTCTATTGCAACAGCCATTGCCATTCACAAGAAATATCAATTGTCCCTCCTCGCAACAGTGTTAGGTTAGATGTGATTCTTAACACCCCCAAAGGTACACAAGCACAAAATAAAAACGTTTCAAGGCAGTGTATAAATCATGAGCTGTGAGGTGTGGGGAAAAAAAAAGGAAAGAAAAAAAAAGAAAGAAAAAAAAAAAACATAACAGGGCATGTATCACGGCTGAAAGGTAGACCCTTGCAAAATAAAGGAAATGGGGGGAAAATGGTTCTGATCTCTACAATCTTTACAAGTGGGTAAACAGCTGTGTACCTTGGCTATCAGGTAAAAAAAAATAGTGAAGCATCTGAATCATCTGGGTCAAAATCTGCTGCAGACAAACATGCAGGGAGAGAGAAGAGAAGAGCACAGAAGGAAAGGGAGGGGATGGTAAATGAATGGAAAATGTGAATCGCGTCATGCATATTCCGCTTGGTTTTCGTAAAAGAGTGATGGCTATGCTGCTAGGCAGTGACTCCTGCGTAACACTGATATTTGGCCTCACCAGTTTCCACTCTAATCTGGCTGAAGAGTAATGGGCCAGTGGTGCGTTAATACCAAGCAGCACACTGGGCAACAAGTGCGTTGGTGGAGGATGGTGGCTGACTGATTGTGTAGCTAGAAAAGGTCACGGACAGTGGGATCAGCCATCACACTACATTCTTATCAACTGCACCTTCACAACACCTTCAGGTGCGCTCCTAGTATACCATTTTCCTCACACAGTCTGTCTACAACCATGCCACACAAACCCAATCGCTTTACACACACTTTAAATACTACCATGCACGAGAACATTCCACTTAATCGCGCCCTGATTTTTACCATGCTTTATCTCGCTCTCTAACACATACTTGTCAAAGCCATTAGTGGACAACATACAGCACAGTTCACACCTGGAGGGAGACCCTTGACTAGGGTTTGACGAGGAGGGCACAAAGCCACTTACTTAAATTCCACAGCACTAAGCTATGCATGTGACTTCCTCGACAGATATTCTATAATTAACACCAAGCTAGCAATTCCTGTTCAGACTAGTGAAAGGTAATTACTATTCTAATCCTGCAGTAAATGTGTGAGGTGCAACCTTTTACAATCAACACCACATCAGACAGTGTTTACACACAGTTTTCCTCTGATGAAAGGGGGAAAAACAAAAACAAAACAGATTTAGAGTTTCCTCAGGAAAAAATATAGTCACAAAGGAGGGGTTAGATAGAGATTCTGGATTGCTTGTGAAATTTCTGTAAATGAAGTCACCGCATTTAACAAGCGGCAAGATTTATGAATGAGTCGCGCAGCAAGTGATCAAATTAACAGAGGGGAAGAAAGATGATGAGGTAATGATAATGAGAATGTAGAGAAGAATGGCATGATGGGATTTTCTAGCTAGTGTCCAGTGAAGCATATAGCTAATTGAGAAGAACTTGGGGGGGTTGGCACTTATCCAGGTTTTCCACACATATAATGGGGAAACATTCACTTCCACATAGTGCCATCCTTCAGTCTTGCTCCAATTCACATCCTTCTCTATAACACGGCTCACCATCAGGCCAAGGCTGTGACGCACTGCCTGATTAGGACCGTGAACCTGCTCACAGCCTGTTCTGGGATATATAACATGATGCACAAAAATACTGCCCAACATGTTCACAAAGCGCAACGTTTGCCTGACTGACATAAGCATTTGATATTAAATGATGTCAGAAGGCTTTAAATCATCACCACTATAAGGATGTTACGGGGTGAAGTTTCCATGTTATCATAACCTAGTCTAAAAATGTCAGGGTATTAATTGACCCTTCCCACCCCAAATATAAGCTGTGGGGAAAATGTGAAAATTAAGGGATAATTTATTATAAAATTTTGTTTACAATTTTGTGTATATATACACACACAGATAAAAATATGTTTAAGATATTTTTCATAAAATGTCATCACTAAGTTAGAAACAGAGAGTGGCTGCAAGAATAAGTAGCACAAAAAAAAAAAACATCATTGTAGTCTGTAGTGTTGCTTAGCCTAAAACAGATGATTGCTGAGTTTTGGTCAGCAATGGCAAGTTCTGTATGTTTGATTGGCGGCTGTGGTTCAGGTGGTAGAGTGGGTTGTCCACTAATCGTAGGGTTGGTGGCATGTCCCCACATGCCGAAGTGTCCTTGGGCAAGACAGTGAACCCCAAATTGCTCCCGATGGCAGCTCTGCAGCCATTGGTGTGTGTGTGTGTGTGTGTGTGTGAACTGGTGAATCAAACAGTGTACAGTATTTTGTAGAATCGCTAAGGGGGTAAAAAAGCGCTACACAAGCGCAGACCATTAACCACTGAGAGCCAACGTGTATGATAAAGTTAGGAACATGTGAGTGGCAGCAGAGGTTAGCAATTTAACGTTTTCAGTATAATGCACTGAATATTAATACAGCAGTATAATACACAGCCAAAGAGTTTTTAGTGCAGTCGTGTCCCCAGCTCAGAGGTGAGCGAGGGTTCGTGAAGTTTTGGGGAAGTCACAGCCTTACATAAAAGGGACAAGAACAACTAGAGTAAGGAACTTGGTGTGTATATAAAAAAAAGAATAAAAAAAAAAGAATGAAGAGGTAAATAATAATAGGCAGAAATCCATTTTAAATGGTATTTTGAGAAAGTCAGTGATGAGGTAACTGTCTGATTATACACCGTGACACCGTAACAACCTATCTACTCATAAGATGAGCAAAGAAAAAAAAAAATTATTTGATGCCGAGTTTTCAGACTAGCAATAGTAAACAATGTGGAAATCAGAGCAATGTTCTTCAGACAAAAACGAAACACGAGCATCTGACAATAAAATATGCTGAATGCAAACAAAGTCATTAATCTTAGCTGTCTGCAATCAGACCCTAGTGTGCCTACTTGTTGGGCACCGTCTCCGTTGACCATACTGGGTTGAGGTTGAGGAGATGGTGGTGTGAGGAGTGGCAGATCTTGGCTGAGTAACTGGCTGGACTCCAGTGGAGGGGTGTGTTCAGCCATGACTCCTTCATTCAACCTAGAGGAGGCACAAGACACACGTCAGTTATACTGTATGTACTTGGACATAAAAGACCTCAGAGAAACTGTACAACAATACAGTGACGTTGGAATGGCAGTCATTACTGACGTGTTTTAATCCAGGTGAAAAGTTCTCGACCATCTACAATACTGTGCAAATGTTTGAGGCACCTTTTTTTTTTTTTAGTACAAACTTTGTTGTAATAGATTTTTTATTTATGTATGTTTCTGTCAGTAGAAAAACATTTTAGATTTCCAAACATTAGTTTTCCAGCACAAAATTAAATGTTACAGAAAAATTTTATATGTCAGTAAATAAAAGCAGCATATTACATAAGAGACACTTTTCAGACAAAAAACAATGATGGCTGCTGGGTTTTGCTGCAAAAATAAGAAACAAGAGTGACAGTCAAAGTCTCCAGATGAACCGTGGCCGGTTCTGCAAGATGCTCAATAAAACCTACAGATCATTTCCTTATAAAACTGGAGAAAGTGAGACTCTTTATGTCACACCAAATATTAACGTTGTTTCCAAGTCCAGTGTGCTGCAGTCACTTTGAGGTACATAAAGTACCCCTATAAGTGCAATGAAAACTCTATCTACATTGACTAATATATTGTTCAATGTTTTTATTCAAAGAGCACGTCTACACCTTTACCCTTATAGACTTGTATATAATACTTTGAACATTCACAAGGATGCAACCTGAAGCAGACAGTTATGCTCCTGCTCTTCCAAATACACCAAGACAAAATGATAAGAGTCAACAGTGCATAATACAAACCGAGTATGTTTGAACGTCAGGTTATGTTTATAAAAATAAAAAAAATAAATAAAAAAGTAAGAATCAGAGATATGTTCATGTGTCAGAATGTAAAGATCAAGGTTTCCTGATATTGCTCACTACTATTACGCAGTACTGCACTGTAATGCTAACAAACAGCTAGTAAACTGGTTAAGCACTCAGAAATTGCAACACTAGCCTGATCTTAAAATTTCAAAATTGTCGAAATGTACCCGAAAAACCAAGGCTTGTTTAACAGCGATATGAATTAGCTAGCTAGCGTTGGCAAATTACTATGGTTTAAGAGGAATCAAACACTCTGGGGCATGCAGTCATTGGAAAATACTCACAGCAGTCAAGTGCCATATGTCAAGTGATGCAATATGCAAAATAACCTCACATTACAATAATAAAGCTAGATTTAGAGATTATTTGAAGAATTGCATATTTCATTAACTCAAACTCAAGACTAACTTCTGCGTTTATTTAAATCTTAGTAGGAGCGGGAATGTAAAGTTAAACCCTGAGGATAAGCGTAAATGAATCCGGATAGATCTGAAAACATATTTATTTATTTGAAAACGCTCTCAGTCTACACTGGCAGTACTAGATTGTCCACTGTCTTTTTTGTTTTGCGCTAAATAGGTCACATGACAAAATACATCATTCAAATATCTCGCTTTTCTCAGTCCACACAACGCACGGAGAACGACGCAAAAACAGCAGCGTCAAATTCATCCACTTCTTAGAGCATTTATGCAACGCTCTGTTTTTGCTGTCTGTGTGAGCAGAAGGCCAAAACATAGAGAAAAAGAGGTGCTTTCAAATTTATCCGGAGTAATGTGGATACAGCCGGAGTAAAACGGCAGCATCCAAACTCCAACCGATTATAAACCATTTACGTAGTTCATTTTCCTTCCTGAGGTCAACCGAGTTAAAATACTGAATAATCTGCACGACAAACGTCACTTATTCTTCTCACAGTGCACACCTTTAACACAGTTGTGTGGAACAGAGCTTATTTATAGCCTGACTCATTGTATTGAAGGACTGAGCTGCCTGGGTGACGTGAAACAGCACAAAGAAATCTTTTTTACTCTCCCTGTCACATGTATACCACCAGAACCACCACACGCATTAAATATAATGCAAATAAAAGCCCATCAGTCACAGTATGGATCCGGTGACTACAAAGCGTGCACACACACACACACACACTCCTGCGCGGTCTCTGATTGATCAGACTTGCAGTGAATCATAGACAGGGAGCTAATAAGTAGGAAATGGCATGTGTCCTTGAAGCTAATTAGTATCTGGTGCATGCATTAACGGAGCTGATGGTGATCAGTTTAATCAACCAGCCCCCTGCTTAAGTGTCAGGGGTGATGCGTGAAAGAATGAATCGCACTAAAGTCCTATTTTTGGACTAGTTTTGCATGGGGAGGAGGGGTAATGCAGTAATTACCATAGAATCTCAGGGATTTCAATCCCATCCAAATCCATCACGTCAGTCATTTTCTACGTTTTGCATCTTAGAAGATTAGACCGTATTTTATCGTCTATAAAAATTACCAGTATACATAATTCGAGGTAATATACAATGAACTTGAATTGACAACTTCAGGAAACACTATCCCTCCCACAAAAATGAAACCAAGTTTAAAACGCAGAACGATAAATATAGATGATGTTTAACAAGACTTCCCTTCTGGGGGTTGTAGCGAAGCGGGGTTGTTTACCTAGCACAGGCAAAGCTGTTATGGTCATGTGACCTACTACTGTTCATTACTGGTTTATTATATGTACGCATATAATAAACCAGTGGTTCTCAACCAGGGGGGCGCGGAGAGATCAGAAGAGGGCTGCAAATTGTTTTCAAGAAAAGAAGAAGAAGAAAAAAAAAGGACAGGGCATCATTTGGGTACTCCGTGTATTTTATTGCTTTTCAAATAGAATGTGCTGAATGAAAAACCCCGTGTTCCCTCTCCACCTGTACTGTCTTTCTGCTGCAGAGAGGCAGAGCTTAGCCTGCTCTTCAGACCCCTTTAGCGACTTTTGTGCACACACCAAAAAAAGTTTTGGAAAAAATAATAATAATTTTTAAACGCGCATGGCGGCAAACCTAGCAACTTTTTGGCCACACCTTACGATTATCCAAATGTGTCAGTACTGTCCTGCAAGCGCGAGGTCTTGCTTTCCCTCTGCACACTGCTCTTTCAGTGAGGGGTTGAGAACCGGAGATTTAACAACGTCCAGGATAACATCGACATATATGTATATATTATATGCAGAATAAATAATCATTATGAACGGTCTCCTCCAATATGAGGGGGGGCTTGTACACATGATCGGGGAGGCTTGGGGGCTTTAGTTACAGTGAAGTTGAAAACTAGCAGTTTGCATTAAAGTGAGGTGCATGTAGTACATATGCACTTTTTACTTTTTTACTTCATGCTTATAGCATGGTCCGTCTGAATACTCAATTCCGATTGGCTGGAAGGTGAGCGTTCAAACTGTGTAATGCACAGGTAATTCCAGTCAATTTAATCATGGTTCTAAATTAATGTGCTGCCTGTAAACAGTTGTAACCATAGTAACACACAGTTACAGCAACATACAGTAGTTTAACTCACAGATTTATTATTAGTAGGGACGCGGCACAGACGCAGGTCAATCACACACAATCGCTCTCTTTATTATAATTCCTTCAAAGAAATGTGATCTTATTGCACTACTTTATCTCTGTGTATGATTTAGAGCGGGCAGAATTCTAGATCTAACGACCTGTAAATATCTGTTCATTTTCTGTTATTTTTATCCTTTCAATGCATGCAAGTGACCATGGTATGAGCAGGACAAACCACAGCTAGGTGTGTGTTACATGATTTTCAAGCATTCCATGCATTCGTGCATTAAATGGATTATCCCTCCCATCCATCCATCCATACCTCTGTGATTCATACAGAGATCACGGCAGCATTACCTAAACAACACAAAGTCTGGACTTGGTTTAACTAAACGCTTTGGAAGGGCCACGAGGTTTATCGCACTCATCGATTCCACTTCTCTCAAAACAAGTCATCTATGAAATTTCTATATCTATGGAAAAGTCTGTTTACACAAAAAGAATGAAGGTCCTAAATATTGCCTTGTTAGGACTATTGTTATTTTGTCATCTGTAAGAAAACGACTGCCTTGTGCGTAGGAGTGTGCGTTCATAGACCTAAAGACGTTTACTCCTTTGTCAGACGCTTTTATCCAAGGCAGCTTAAAAGTGAAGCGAAATACAATCACAACACAATGCTGCGAAATGAGCCAATAGTGATATACGCTGAAACTTTCCAATATATGATCTCAGACGACTGTAGGATAGATGTAGGAAAAAAAATAAACAAAGAGAGGGTTGGAATAAAAGCTAGTGCACAAAAGCACCACACACAGAACAGTAATACTTATGTAAGGAACAGAACACAATGGGCCGTACTGTCATAGGGAAATTATCCACATCGGGGTGCTGTGGAGTTGCTGTTACCATCCTGAAGGTGATTATTTTCCTAGAACAGCACATCAAACATTGTTGTATTCCTCTTATACCATAGACAATTGCAATTTTCACATTTATTAATGAATGTCAAGCATTTTAAATAGAACATACATTTTAGCCACAGATGGTTAGTTATATTTAACATGAAGCAAGTTAGCACCTGTTATCACTTTGACTATAGCAGTTACACAAATATTTCTCTCATCAGCCTCAATTTTATCCCCTATCAGAGTTACAAAAACAAAAGTTTAATGCTTGTCATGTTACCAGGGGCATTAGCTAGAATGTTAATCTATATACAAATAATAATAATAATGAGTAACAACAATTATACTACTACTACTACTACTAATAATAATAATAATAATAATAATAACCCACAATGACCAAAAAAATAAAAAACAAATAAATAAAAAACCACAAAACATGTTTCTAAACAACCTGTGTCCATGCATTTTTCTTCTTGTATGTAATTGCTTGCAAATGCGAAAATTCACTGAAGATACAAAATTACGACACTGCTGACTTCTTTTACTGACAAACTGCTCCAAGTGCAGAATTATTTGGGGCAAAAGAAAAATGTATTTGGGGCTACAGCCCCTAATGCCCAGGCCAGGTCACGCCCTTACATGTAAATGGTCTGCACTTATATAGCGCTTTTATCCAAAGCGCTTTACACTGCATCTCATTCACCAATTCAAAACACACACACCAACGGTAGTGGAGCTGCCATGCAAGGCGTGAACTTGCCATCGGGAGGAACTTGGGGTTCAGTGTCTTGGGACACTTTGGCATGTGGAGTCATCTGGGCCGGGAATCGAATCGCCAACCCTACGATTAGTGGACAACACACACTACCACTTGAGACACAGCCGCTCCACGTTACTGAGAAACCAAAAAGTGCAAAGTTCTCAATCCTGAAGACTCTCCCATCAGAAAACATACGAACTATTACAAAGCGCTGTCACTGGAGACTCCTACAGAATGTCATACTGTATAAAAGTGTTCTTTCAAAAAACTTTCACCATGTCAAAGATTATATATTTCTCTTTCCTAAATAAACAATTAATAAAATCCACTTATAAATAGCCTTAGATTATGTGTAGAGTCATAACACAGTGCATAACACTGAGAATGAGTCGCTATAGAAACGATAACATATTAGAACAGGTGCAGTGATGTAATCCTAACATTTGAGCTAAAACTGGAGCTACTGTCAGAGCTGCAGTTAAAGAAAATGGATTAAAATCCTCAGATTTGAGTTCTACATCACTGTGGTATATACGATTGAGTAATATTGCCCATATTACGCATTCCTCAGGTCATTCTTACATTGGAGGTCAAAACACAAGAGCGCTAGAGGAGGTAGTTAGTGCACAAAGTGCACTCTCAAAGTGCGCTCACTGTCCCTCTCAGACTCACGGCCAGATGACGTAAGCAATGGGGTGCAGCCTCGGTGTCCAAATCTGTTCTCCAAGAAGCAAGAGGCCAGAGCGCAAACACGACTTCTTATTAAGACTTGAGGAAAGTGAGAGAGAGGAGACAGTGCACTGACAGTCAGGTTCATATGCTACGCCTCTGAGTCAGCTGCAATTATTTCAAGTGGTGATGACATGAGCTGTCTCCCGACCCCTGTTTGGTCACACACAAGGGTTTTCGTTTGCAATGTCACAGTACTCAACAACACCCACACAACCCTCAATTCCACAAGCATGAGGGTATTACAGGCCAGAGAGAAACCAGGAATGCACAGAGGGAGGGAGGGAGGGAGCGAGCGAGCGAGCGAAAGAAAGAGAAAATGGTTAATAGTGTGCAGGTGTTAGAAAGCCAGAGCAACAAACGCTCAGCTGCATGTCATCTGGGCCTACAGGTTATCGGTGTTTGTGTAAAGCCGCAAAATTGTTAACAGACCCGAGTTACTACTTCAAAGAGGCTCATGAGGAAGAAGGCTGCCAGCTCTTCATCACCTAGCCTGGCACTGCTGGCTTGCAATAAGGCAAAGACTGCACTGGGAATTAGCTACACAGGAATAAAGGTTGTTTTTTTCCCCTCTATTGGCAACTAAACTCTAAACAAAGGATGAAATGATATTACAAAGCACAGTCTCATGGGAAAAAGCTAGACTTTGTTCCATTTTATCTAATGAATCACACATCAACTAATGATTTTCTGTTTTCTATCTTTTCTCCCTGTACAGTGTGTAACATACCTACCTAAAAAATACAGTGCTGTGAAAAATCTTACTCTTCTGTTTTTGTGTAGATCTCATACTAAATAGTTTTAGATCTTCAGACGAAATACAATCTAAAACAAAGGCCACCTGAGCAGACACACAATACAGTTTCTATAATATATATTTTTTTATTGAAGCAAAAATGTTATCCAACACCCGTCACAAAAGTGAAAAACGAATTGCCCCCCTTAACCTTAAAATCTGGTTGCACCACCTTTAGCAGCAATAACTGCAACCAAACGCTACAGATAACTTGAGATCAGTCTTTCACTTCCTTCTAGGACTAGGACTTACTCTTCTGCTTTGGATCATTGTCTTTCTGCAGAATCAATTTGACTCATCAATCCACAGAACATTCTCCCAAAAGGTTTGAGGATCATCAAGGTGTCTTTTGGCAAAATTCTGACGAGCCTTAATGTTCTTCTGGGTTAACAGTGATTTTCACCTCACCGCTCTTCCATGGAAGCCATTTTTTCCCAGTGTCTTGCTGATAGTGGAGTCATGAACAGTGACCTTTATTGATGCAAGAGAGGCCTGTAGGGATTTTGATGATGTCCTTGGCTCTTTTGTGCCTTCCTGGTTGAGTAGTTACTGTGCTCTTGTGTCACGGTTCCCCTTTGAGACAACGCGCTCAAAAGCGCAAATACGAGAGCACGTGCTTTTCCCAAGTGACAGCTGGACACGTGGGTGTTTGTTATCCGCTCCCGGGTCCACATTCTAGTTCACGTTCCACGTTTGTTTCATGTTTAATATCTCGACCCTGTTTTCCGTACCACAACCCTGATCTCTGCTTTGCCCTGTTTATGCCTGTACACCTGTTTCTGGACTTTGTTTATGGATTACGTTTTGGATTTGTCTGCCTCTCTTTAAATAAAAGATCCGTTCTTATTTGCGATTGCATCCACCCCCTTTTATCCACTCCGACACGGAATTATGACATAATGGCTCTCACTGTGGTCCTTTGGCATCCCAGAGCCTTTGAAATAGCTTTGTTCCTAGACTGATGCATTGAAATCCCCTTCTTCCTCATCATTTCTGGAATTTCATTTAATTTTGACAATGTGTTACTGGCTAATACTCTTCAAACAACTTCATGCTGTTGAAAAAGTTCTATTTAAGTGTTGATTTGATAGAACGTTGTTTGCAGTAATCAGGCCTGGTTACGTCTAGTCCAGCTGAACCCCATAATGAATGCAGTTTCATAGATTTGGGAAATTAGTAATTGTGGGGGCAAATACATTTTCACAAAGGCCCAGTTGGTATTGGATAATGTTTTTTTGCTTCAATAAACATCATTTAAAAACTGCATTTTGTGTTTACTCAGGTTGGAAAAACAGAAGAAATCAGACAGACATGTTCAAATACTTTTTCACATCACTGTACATCCAACTCGACATTTTTAAGAGAAAGTTACTCAAGAGTTCTTTCTACGGTTAATAGTTCTAGCTTGCGAAAGGACTTCCATGAGCCATCCATTTCACAATATTTACCATGTTTATTGACAGGAACAACTTCACATTTATTTATTATATATACATTCTTTTAAAAGCAGTTTCTTGATCAATATGCAAAAAAAAAGCTTAGTGGTTACAAAAACAAATGGTATATAGAATTAAAAAAACAACAACAAATAAATAAGGCCTTTTGCATCATTTGTAATAGGTGCACGCTTAAAATACACATGCTATGAGCGAGTGAAATGGCTCGTAGTCTATCCAAACTGTTCTGCTTTTCTTTTTTTAAATCATGAAAGACCAACATATCTGCCAAACAACACAGCAGGCAGCTGCAATACTGAACATTTTCCCAATTTCTGAATGCCAAACATGTTCATTTCCACACGGAGCATGTAACAATATTTATACAAATACTCACAGTTACCTGTTTTTACAAATACAGTCATCTAGTATGTCTCAATATTATGTAGTTTGGATCATTAGTAAATTATTTATGTTAATAGCATAAGGGTAAAGGATAACGAGACACGTGAAGCCAGAGTCCATCTTTGAATTTGGCATTCAGAGGAAAGTGCTATCTACCCTCTTCCACATACATGAGCTCACAGACACCCATGAATGGCTCAGTGTCCGTGTGATTGACCGGGGAGAGGGAGTATGCCATATCTCCCACCATTTTGCTCTCTAGACTCCTGGATATTGTCTTGTGATCAAGGTTATTATAGTTTTGCATTTTTCATGAGTTTTTATTTAGGTTTGACTTTGTTTTCAAATTCATTTTAGTTTTAATTCATTTTTAAAGCGAGTTTGCTAGTTTCATTAAAATTTTTTGAAAATGCTTCGTTTTAGTTTAGTTTTTATTAGTTTTAGTGTTACATTTACATTTTACATTTATTCACTTGGCAGACGCCTTTTTCCAAAGCGACTTACAAATAAGCAAAGCGATATATCAAGCAGTGAACAATACAAGTAGTGCTACTATACAAGACCCATTGAGTTCCAGAAGAAGCAAAGTTCACAGAGTAGAGGTGTAAGTGCAAATTATTTATTTATTTAATTATTTTATTATTAATTAAAAATTTTTAAAAGAGTTGGTTAGTTGGTCATGGAAGAGGTGGGTCTTTAGCTGTTTTTTGAAGATGGTGAGAGATTCTGTGGTCCAGATTGAGATGGGAAGTGCATTCCACCACTGAGGAACAGTTAGCGTGCAGGTTCTGGAAAGGGACCTTGCGCCACGCTGAGTGGGAACTACTAGACGTCAGTCGTTAATCGATCGCAGATTGCGAGAGGGAAAGTAGGCCTTCAGTGTTAGTTTTAGTCTTTTGTAATATGGGTTATTTGTCAAGGCCAGAAAAAGTATTGTGTAATAAAAACATCATACAATTTTAGAAATATGTATTCAACAATAACACCAGTGCATAAAATGTACATATGGGCACAAATAAGCTGACACACCCATGAAAGAAGCTGTTAATCCTCTCTTGCTCCAAACATCTACACATAGGCTCAGCTTCCTCACATCCTTAATGATCATTTATCCTTTCTGCTTTGCCGTATCCATCTTAGCTCAATAAGGCCGTTGACTCTTGCAGCTCCAGGTGTTTTGCACTTTAATTCGATTCGAAATTAAATGTTCGATTAAAGTGGCGAACTTATTGAAGGCAACTCACACAGTTGTGTAGACATCCCAGTATCAATGAACACTAACCAATGCTTCCTCCCGCTTGTGGTGTTCCTGTGTATTTACTAACCAGCAGCCATCAGTTCTCCGGTGAAAGCACTGCTGTAGTGTTCTCTGTCCTGCAGTTGTCTCCGTCATGCTGCCTAGCCCTGTACCGGGGTTAGCTTCTGTTTTGGGGGAAGGAGGCTTGGTGTTCTCCTTTACCTTATTAATGTAAGCTAGGTTAGCCCCCTTGTGAGCGCTTCTCAAATGTACTTTCAAATTCGTGGGATTTTTCCCTTTAATAAATTGTCCACATATTTCACCACCTTCCACTGCAAGACACTTGCTTTTATCGGACACACAGTCCTATTCAAAGTAATCCCAAATAGGACTCTGCCGCTTTCTTCCGACTTTCTGTACCGCTACGATGCCAGGCGAGGAGCATGGACTATGCTGTGTTCAATTTAACATGGAATGTCGTAATTTCCGGGTTCCCAGTCGGAAATGTCAACTGTGAAACATATTTGCTCAATGAAAGACATTGACAAAGATGAAAACTAAGGACATTTACTCTACTCTCTAATTGTATTTTATTTTAGTT
This sequence comes from Ameiurus melas, assembly GCA_012411365.1. Lineage (NCBI taxonomy): Eukaryota > Metazoa > Chordata > Actinopteri > Siluriformes > Ictaluridae > Ameiurus > Ameiurus melas. The sequence continues at coordinate 23,000,162 of CM022759.1, forward strand.
AGTTTTGCAAAACAGACAATACAGTTTTAGTTAGTTAGCCCTTTTTTGGTAATGCCTCGTTTTTTATTTCTATTTCAGTTAACGACAATGTTTTTTCACACCTAGTTCTCGTTATTTCGTTCGTTTACGATTATAACCTTGCTTGTGATCTCCCTACAATAAGGCGAACACTTTTCTGTTGCTGTTAATTATATGTATACACACACACACACACACACACACACACACACACACTCACCCTAATACTACTTGACTGTACTTAGCTGTTTCTCCATCCATCCATTTTCTATAGCGTTTGTCCTACAGGGTCAAGGGAAACCCAGAGACTATGACAGGGAGCTTCGGGCACAAGGTTTGGTTCCAAACCATCGCAGGGCACAATCACATGCACACTCATTCATACACTATGGACACTTTGGACATGCCAACCTACCATGTGAGGAAACCTGAGTACCCAGAGGAAACTCCCGCAGCAGGAATCGAACCCCAACCCTGGAGGTGAGAGGCCAACGTGCTAACCACCATGAGTCCTACTTAGCTGTTTATATACCAACAAAAACACTAATACCCTTAAATCTCCAGTTTGTATATCTGATCAAATTAGGGTAGACAACTGCAAACAAATCTAAGAGCATTGAAATCCTCTTAATATTACAGTTTTATTCTAGCCCATTCCCTAAACAAAATGCCAACTCCATTCTCTGCTCCACTGTGTTAATGGTTTTCTGCTTATAGCTGACCACTTATCTGAATTTGTATAGTCGTCATGTTAATCTTTCATACACCTCACCCCATTCGTCCACCATCATATGGAACTCATTTTAATAGAAGTGATTTTTATTGTCAATACAATCCACACGTTTTCCAGGTTATTTGTCAGAGCTCAACTTAAAATAAATAAGTAAATAAATACACACATTGTATTACATTTGCCTAAAGGTGATTATTTGAGCTGTACATTGCAATACAGTCAGGGGAAATCTCCAAGCCTGCTGTAAGGACTTTCCCAGGTTTCTGTGATGAAGACTTTCTTTGGAACTACATGATAAAAGAGTGAACCCTGCCCTTAAAATGACATTTTCTAGACATCAGGGGGAAAAAACAAAAAACAAACAAAAACACACACCACACAGAAGAACAAACTCTGGCTACACACAACCCTTCATCAGCCATTAGATAATCTCAAATCCGCACAACTTCCTTCCTAATTTTACCAGAAATTACACTGAAAGAAAAACCCTAAGCCAATGTGTGAGGAAACAGAAAATAGTAAAACGAGAATGAAATAAGAACAGAAATGACCCATGAACACATCTGCTCATCAACTGACAAAAGAAGAACAGCCAAAAATTCCCTTGTGGAGAAACATATTTTTTAAAAGAACAAAAACACTTCTGCCCTGACCAAGTGGAAGTAAATAAATAAATAAAATTAAATAAAAAGATCAAGTAAAAACAGCTGTGTGCCTAAAGGCTAAAAGGATTGTTAATTATACAATTACGTTTGATGTGTTTGTGTTAACTTTATAGGTGCATTGTTAGTTCGATCACCTACCACCCACCTGCTCAGTAAAGCCTGAACCAAAGATGAAATATGTATTTTAAATAAAGTGATGTCTAGGTTGAATCAGATAAGCACAGAGGTGTTGATACGCCTCTCCTGAAAGCACAACGAACTATACAATATTTTTCCCCACAAACGTTAGTCACAAGAAATGTAGCTTAGATTTCACTGATATGAAAAGTACTAATTACTAAAAGAAGACTATACACTGTTCCCATGCACAAGAATTGGCAGTGACAGAGAAATATACTTTAAAGAACTATAAAACTGAACAGCTTTCTTCACTTTATTATTAGGTTTTCGGTTTCATTGATTAAACAACCCTGAGTGCTTTTTGGTTTCTCAGTACACAGTTTCAGTAGCTTTTTTCGATCATTTTGCTCTGTACATCTGGTTGAACTTTAGTCCTACGCACACCATTGCAAGGCACATAAATGCAGCTCGGACTTTGAATTGTGTACACACACACACACACACACACACACACACACACACACACACACACACACACACACACACACACACACACACACACAGGACTGTCAAACTCAGAAACTGAAGAGAAACCACACTGCACAGTTACATGTCTGTCACTTATAAGCCTGATTTAACTCATGCTGGAGTTCATTATAATAAGCAGGGGTGTTAAATCAAAGAACCCCAAAACTGTGCAGCGCTGGACAAATCATAAATTCATTAGTGAACACACAAGTAAAAGTCCCAGTGTGCTTCCCAGGCTCGTGTTTTGGTTGACTGGTGACAAAAAAAAATAAATAAATAAATAAATAAAAATAGTAGCAGCTGACATAATTTAAATAAGTATAGCAATCTAATGACATGTATTCAGGGTTTTCCCTACCATACAAAAGCTTAGGTGAGGCACCCAAGTGTTTCTGCGAAGCACCTTATGCTGACTCAACATTAAAAGCATTTAGATGACACATCAGCACAAACAAAAACATTGGAGACTTCTATGCAGTGACCAAAAAAAAAAAAAAAAAGAAAGAAAGAAAGAAGAAAAAAAAAAACCTTAAAGGTGGTTTGATCTCAAATCAATAATCCACCAATCAACTTTCGGTGTTTGGAAGAACGTTTGTGTGAATAGAAACTCATTGCCAAGCTAAACAAACAGCTGATTGGGTATTTCTCTGTACAGGCAATGTGGGATGGTAGTTACAGCCATCGACTCGGTTGCAGGACAAAAACAAACAAAGAATGAATGAAGTATAAACCTTTTTTTTGGTCAGGGAGTAATTCTAGTGGATGTTAACAATAGCGAAAGCAGATAGAGAAAAGATATAATTAAATGTAGCTTAGTTTACAAATAAAGAAACTGCTAACCTAGTTAACCTTAGATAATTAAGATAATTAAGATATTCATGTACTGAATTAAGTTGCGTTAGCCAGAGAAGGTAGTTGGTTGCAGTTACATAAAGATACCGTGACTGAACTAAGGTTAGTAATCTATCATGGCTTGGTAGCAAAAACAAAGTCAGGCTGTGTTCCCATGGAACGTCTTTTTCTGACTTTGACTTTTTTCTGGACAAAGTGTTTCGTTTGGGGTTTTTTTCCCCATTAAAAAAAAAAAGAAAAAAAAGGGCTGTTCCAAAGCGACACAAAAGAAGCCCACTGCGTTTTTGAAATTATGGAATACTCGGTAGGAGCATTACATAAAACAGGTGCTGACCGCTTCAAAAAAAAAAAAGTCAAGTGTCAACACAGCCTTCGGTAGCCTTTTCTCCAAACACCTGCGGGTTATGTGGCATTTCCCTCAACTGTCCCAGACAGAAATAGTTTTCTCCCCTGTTCCTGCAGTATAGTGTGAGAACAAGACAAAGACAGTGACTGAAAATCTGACGTTGAAATAATCAAGAAATTCTCTATTAATAGAAAGTGGTTCGTCTGCGTGTCCTTTGGCTGCATTTTCAAAATAATTGTGCATGTATTTCAATGTGTTCAGCAAGTTAATCCACATATCATTTTCGTTAAAGCTCAACTATGTTATTTGGTGAAATGAACAGACTTTTGACTAGGAGTACTGTCAGTGTTGCCAGCTTTCTTTCACAAATACAGTAAGGATAATGGTTGAAAATGTGGGGGGGAAAAACCTTTAAATAATTTCCTTCTAATCATTTTTATAATGTTAAAAATAAAATAAAAACCCAGTCCATCTAGAGATCACAGAGCTGCATGGTTAATTGCATTAAACAAATAAAACAGGAACAAAGAAATAACTAAGAATAAAGTCAGAGCCCCTACAAACTAGCTACAACCTTATTTAGCCTTATTGAGGACATAACGAAAAATATGACATTGTTCACGTTAGCAGTACACCTGTTCTGTGCAACTGTTCCTCTCGTATCTGACAAATAAATGACTAATCTCCTTTCTAAAATAAAATCATCCAGAACAGTGAAATTCAGAATGAATTGGCTATTTAAATGTGATCACAACATTTTTTCTGTGATACGGCTGACATTTGCATGCAGTTACCTGCTAATAAACTGCACTGAAATCTCACGTATAAATCTTTTGATGCTTCAAGGGTACCGATTAACCGAAAGTGTGCTCTCTCCCTTTACCAAGATAACAGCTCTGAGCCTTCTCCTATAATGCCTGATGAGGTTGGAGAATACATGGTGAGGGACCTGAGACCATTGCTCCATACAGAATCTCTCCAGATCCTTCAAATGTCGAGGTCCATGCTGGAGGACTCTCATCCTCAGTTCACCCCACAGGTTTTCTATGGGGTTCAATTCAGGGGACTGGGATGGTCATGGCAGGACCTTGATATTGTGGTCAGTAAACAATTTTTGTGTTGATTTTGATGTATGTTTTGGATCATTGTCCTGCTGGAAGATCCAACCACGGCCCATTTTAAGCTTTCTGGCAGAGACAGTCCGGTTCTCATTTAATATCTGTTGATATTTGATAATGTCCAGTATAATGATATTTGAAAATATCCAGGTCCTCTGGCAGGAAAACAGCTCCAAAACATTAAAGAGGCATCGCCATACTTAACCGCTGGCATGAGGTACTTTTCCATATGGCTACCTCTCTGTGTGTGCCAAAACCAACTCTGGTGTTTATTGCCAAAAAGCTCTATTGTGGTTTTATCTGGCCGTAGAACCACAGAATATTTGGTCGAATAGTTTTACTTGGAGATGATACAATACTGATATCAACATCAGGCTCAAGCCAATGCTGGGGCATTATACTAATCCCAGCTCACAAGTCTCTCTGAAATTAGATACAGCACTAATTTCACATTACCCTGCTTGAGATATGTCTTTTCAGATCCACGTAATGCTTGACGCGTAGCATTCATCATTTGAAATGAGCGCATTCCGACCAGCAAGGACCGAGCTGCCTTTCCTTCCACCCTTACTCCAGTGTACTCCAGACTTCAGCTGATCATGCCCCAACACACCAAACCTATGAGTTTAGGCATAATTAATCTCACTCCTGCAGACGTGGCGGTGCAGCTGAAGTTCTCATCGCAATCCGGCTACGGGCCAAATCACGGCCTGCTTATATTCAGAAGGATTAAGTGCAACCCAATCTGCCATGCATACACAAAAGCCTACTGCTCCACGCACAATGCTGAGACTCAGAAAAGAAACAAATGGACACTGTGTCGGTTGGAGCACAAGTATGTGGCAAAGCGGTGAGGCGTTACACCAGCACTGGAGCACAACAGACACAAAAGGCTAAAAAGTCAAATAGCTGCAGTATACAATGTTTCAGCTGTGAGAAGTAAAGCGGACGAAACCAGACGCCGGTATAAAATATCCAGTGCAAAAAAATGTTTTTTGAAAAAGAAAAAAAAACAATTTGCTCGCTTTTTGGAATTTACATCTTGGAAATACTACTGAAAACCAAGACAAAACAAACTATTTTCTATAGTTAAACAAGCCTCGAGTATAAAAACCCCCGAGGTCTACACAGCACATCCAGTTGTTCGATTGATAAAATTCAGGACTGATTAACGCGAGCTGAAAAATAATATCCGACGTACCAAAAACGCACATATTTTGGTATGAAAATCCTGCAAAAAAAATAAATAAATAAGTCTAATTTTCTCAAAAGGTCCTTTTAGAACTCGAAGTGTTGAGCAGCCAGAAGTGTGTGTGAGACCTGGTGGATTTATTTCTTGTTAAAATCCACAGTAGAGTGTAGGATAGTTATATTGTTGTGTTTATTACTGCTGAGAGCTGCTTATGGGGACTGACTGCCAAACAAAACCTCGTCAATAAAACTGTTTCTTCTTTTCCTTCTAATGGGAGTTTATTCAAGTGGAGTGGTGTGTTTTATTCTCCATTACGACCCTGAAATCTAGATGCTTTTCTGAATAACAGCACATTTACATAACAATTTTTAAAATCCTATACAGACACCACAGTACAGAGGACTTGATCTTTAAATAGTTTCTCTCAGCCAAACACTTTCGTATACAATATAAACCAAACCCAAGAGCTAGTTCACTATCGGACTTCTCGAGTGAGTACTTCAATAGTGCAGGCTCTCAATTCAACCATACTGCTTTTATTTTATATTATTTTATTTAGTGGTTAATGCAGAAACAACTAGATGATCCCTGAACGCCGGTGTGTGCATTGGCGTTAGTGTAGAGTCTGGTAGACAGTTACACAAGCGAAGTTAAATGGATCCAGATAACGTTGACGTGTGCGATTACAGGTAGGTTTTCATATAGTTAGCCAGCTAAATAGCCATTGACAACGCATTACAATGTGCAGCTGAGTTGTACTGAGAGGAAACTGAACGAGTGAGCGACTTTCTGTCGTTGTTAAACATGAATAATCTCGCATAGGCTGCGTCAACAAACGCGCTAGGTTGCCGACACTCAGTATCGACACTCAGTACCGACACTCAGTACCGACACTCAGTACCGACACTCAGTACCGACACTCAGTACCGACACTCAGCACTAGGTACTAACGCTCGGCACTCAGCACTCACACAGAAAACAACTAACCTTCAAACATCTCTAAATTTAGTACTTCCCTCACTTATTTTGAATGAATGAGGGAAATGAAGGTGTTATGGGGTTCATTTTATCCACTTAAACTGTGGATGAAAGCATTTGCATAAAACCACTACAATATAAGTGCTTTCTTTAATCTCCAGAAACACTGAACACTCACACTCAGACTCAGCACTCACACTCAGCACTCAGGTCTAACACTCAATATTCAGTACTCACACTCAACACTAACACTCAATATTCAGTACTCACACTCAACACTAACACTCAGTATTCAGTACTCACACTCAATATTCAGTACTCACACTCAACACTAACACTCAGTATTCAGTACTCACACTCAGCACTAACACTCAGTATTCAGTACTCACACTCAGCACTAACACTCAGTATTCAGTACTCACACTCAGCACTAACACTCAGTATTCAGTACTCACACTCAGCACTAACACTCAGTATTCAGTACTCACACTCAGCACTAACACTCAGTATTCAGTACTCACACTCAGCACTAACACTCAGTATTCAGTACTCACACTCAGCACTAACACTCAGTATTCAGTATTCAGTACTCACTCGCTGCAGTTGCTCCTCGTTCCTCTTCTTCTACCGGAGGATATCTGGAGGCACGCTCAGGGCTTGCTGTTGTTGTGGTCTTGTTTAGTCTTTTATTCTTCTCCTTGTTGTTGTTGTTGTTGTTCAACCCCTCTCTTGAAGCGTGTATCGCTCGAAACAGACTGCTTTCCAAAGCCCCAGGCGAGCTAAGCAGCCGGCTAGCTCAGTTTCTCTACGTGTCTCACTGCTATTAGCTAAGCCTTGCACTAGAAAACTAGTTGAGTAGAAGACTCGCTAGCTTGCTCGACGAGCTCTAAAAAATGCCCCAGTTCTACAAGAAGACATAGCTGACGTGCTTTCCCTGGAAGAGAAGGTCAAGGGACTCGTCGTTATCTCGGTTATAAAGCGCCGCGTTTTCCAACTGTTACTCTACTTCTGCAACTCAGCCTCCATCTGAACGTGAGCTGGGCTCTTTAACCATTTGGACGCCCGCCATTATGCTTCCCGAGCAAGAATGTACACAATCCTCTGCGCATGCGTATCAGCGGATTAAGCCTCGGACACGCAGCTCTTCAGCCTGACCCCGCTGTTCGATATGTCACGAGCTTCTCTGGTCGCTGCACGGCTGTTGGGTTGTTGTTTTTGCACATTATGTGCAACTGTTGCAAATATTCTGCTGTTTAATGTTTGATTCGGTGTTAATATTTGAAGTGATTCGTTTATCTGGTAAGCAAAGTGTTCAAACGGATTTAATACTGGAGTCCACGTGGGATATGCCAAATGCACTGCAGCTCATAAAAGTCTTGAGCAAGCAGTCTTTTACATACAGTAGATTATATACAGTAGAAGCTCATAAAAGTCTTGAATATACAGTAGATCAGTCTACTACTACTCATATTCATACTCATCATCATCCATCCATCTATTCAGTCATCATCTTCAGTAATCACTTTATCCTGGTCTGCGTGATCTGTGTAAATTTACTTTACTAATTATTTCTCTGACCTAAAATTTGCTAAAGAGCGCATCATGACTTGTTCAGGACTTGAAACGTAAAGTTAAGGACTTATAACTTGACTTATAACTTGACATGCTATTTCAGGCATGATCTGTGTCTTAGTAGTGAAGGTCTCTAGTTTGGGTCATGATGTACCGGAACCAAATTATTATTGTTCTTGGTATGTGTTGTTTTGGGTATTCCTAATCGCCCAGCCCTTCATTCTCTCTCTCGCTCTCCGTTCTTCTTCTCTTACGATCTGATAGACTAGACGTCTTGTAGTTCTTATGTCACTTGAACATACATAATAGATGTTTTGATTTTATGTTTATCTATTTTTTCCAATTGACATTTATTGTTCTGTATCAATATTTCTGTGTGTGTGTGTATATATATATATATATATATATACACACACACACACACACTATGCTTTCTGTATCACATTAAACTAAGAAGCTTTCACTGAACGATGGTGTCAGAGTGACTTCTTCCCGAGCTTGGACGAGAGGAAATCAGCCAGTGCAGGGTTCAAATTTTGGTTCTGACTGGTATCGGACAAAGAACTTAACACTTAGACTTATCAGTCTTGATTGGGACTTGAATGCTGAGGTTTAAGACTTATTTGTGACTAGCAAAAGAATGACTTGGTCCCACCTCTGACCTTTAGTATGCATCTTACACTATATTATATACTTACACTACATGTACATTTCTAGGTGAAAATAAAACGAATATTAAAAGGTACAAAAGAAGTTGAGTGATGGTACCACCCCAACAGCAAAGATATACAGCATAGTAAAAAAAATCTACAGTGTATCCCAACAACAGTGGGCGTGAGGTGGTGATACACTCTGGATAGGACACCAGTCTATCACAAGGCGTCATGCACAAAGATACATGTTTACACCTGGGACCCATTTTAGCATATCTAACCCACACACCAGCATGTTTTTGGAAGGTGGTAGGAAAAAGAAGAACCCGCAGGAAACCCACATAGTCACTGGGGAGAACATGTGACAATCCACTCAGACAGTAACACAACCTCAGGTTTGAACTGAGGACCCTGGAGCTGTGGCGTGGCAGGGTGGTGCAGCGGGTAGCTAATAGTCAGAAGAAGAAGAAGCTATATTTATCCATTCATTTTCTATACCACTTATCCTTACATAGGCACTGAGCATACATCAGATGCTTTCACAGACCTATCAGTAGGTTGTATAATTTTGTCTCCTGATTAATTGAATTCTTTGCCATTGTACCTGAAGTCCTTGGAATTGTGATCTTCTAATTAATCTAATACTTTACTGCTATTATAATATTTTATTACCCTACAAAATGTACACTTAAAATAGAAGAAATAAGCAAGTTGGCCAGTTTACAGTGGATATTATAGTAATGCATACATTTGCTACATATACTATTTCATACACTCTCAGCTCAAACATACTAAACTCCACTTTTCCTTGTTAACGGGGTGATACCGGTAAGATACTTGTACAAATTTGTACCTTTACCAGTTATGTGGACTCGAGTCACATGACTTGGACTCAAATTGGAGTCACAAATTTGCTGACTTTCAACACAACTTTGATTAACAATCAAAGAAGACTTGCATCTCGACTTTGACTTCAATGACTTATGACTTCACTTCGACTCGAGACCTTCGAGTTGGAAACACTTGAGACATTTTCAAAACCTTAAGATTAAAAATGACACAGTTAAAAGTGAATCAACTATTCTTTTTCCGAACCACCATTTTCAGCAAATCAGCATCAATCATTATTTCCAAGGCCAATTTCCAGAAAGCCAATCAAATTGCACTAGATAATAAATCGACAGACCACTCAGACCAATAGTCACGTTCCAAAAGATAGTAGCCTACAAAGATTATTAACAACAAAATGGGATGCAACATGTGAAACCTGTGGTTCAAAAATATCAGATGCAAAAGTAACAACTTCAAATTTTGTTTAGTATTGAATTTACACAAAGCAAGTCGCAAGGCAAAGCCAAAATGAACTGATCGAGATGTGTATCCTTAGTGAAAACCACCCTTAGTTTACATCTCATCTTGTGTGAACTTGAACTGAAATATTCAGGCTTTTATAATCATTTTTATGTCTCTCTCAAATACACACATATTTCTACTGAGTTATCTAAAAGGTGATTAAGACTAATATTACTATACTAATAATTCTCTGACCTAAAATTTGTGACCAAAAAATCTGACTTGTTTAGGACTTGTATTTTTAAGGACTTGTAACATGACTTGGACTTATGAGTCTTGACATGGGACTTGAAGGCCGAGACTTGAGAATTATTTGTGACTTGCAAAAGAATGACTTGGTCCCACCTCTGACATTTAGTATGTATCTTTACCCTAGAAAGGTACATGGTGTGTACTTTTAAAGTTCTCATTATGGTCCATTTATGTACCTTAAATCATTTTTAAAGTTACACTATATCTACATTCCTAGTTGAAAATAAAAAGTACCGTATATTAAAGGTACAAAAGAAGTTGAGTGATGATACCACCCCAACAACAAAGGTATACAGTTTAGTAATAATAATAAAAAAAGTTCTGAAAGGGGATTTTAGTTATTTAGTTGTTTAAAAATGCATTTAACAGAGTAATAAGAGGTCTCTAGAGTGTTTCCCAACCTGTAGTGCCCTCTGATGAGAGCAGGGGTGCCCTGTAAAAATCCTTCAAACATTTCTAAAATGCTAAAATGTGTATAAAACATTTAATATATTTCATAAATATCTATTGTCTGAAATAATAAGACAGACACACACGCATAATAATAATAATAATAATAGTAATAAGAAGAATATTAATAATAATAAATTAGATATAAAAATAATAATTCCCCCCCCCCTCGACATCAGCATGTCAGCATCAGTATGCATAATGTATGCGTGTGTAGTGCAGAAGAATATGGACAGATTTCTTAAAAGAAAAGCTTTAGATGCTTCTGGCCCACCAACTTCATAACGCTGTCTAGCATTAGTGTTTGTGTAGGGTGCCACACATTTTTTAACACTTCCAGAGGCTGCCGTGACTGAAAAAAGGTTAGGAAACAGTGCTCTAGTGTAATATTTAGAATAAACAGTGGTGTGTAATACAGTTATGGAGACAGACCAGCAGATGGAGCTGTTAGTAAATATATTGAAAAAGGCAATAGAACAATTCCAGTCATAACCATTGTGCTTTCCAGGCTAACATTCCATTGAGCTGATAGATTGTTCAAATGAAACATGCAATATTTACCACTGAATCATTCAATTACATCCCACACTTTACTATGCCATGTAGTATCAGCTCTGACTGTAGGGTTAGTCTGAACAAGGATTCTATTCATTATGTACATCAGGTGTGCCTTATCACATTTCCACTCTTGTGGTGTGCACCATTTTTAGCACAGTAAATAAGGTTCTGGCATCTCCTATTACTTGACAGCTATTTTCCTAATACTCTGCTAGCTTAAACACCTTGTGGTACAACAATGGTATGCGAGTCTCTAATTCAGTGGTCAGGTTTAAGGGGAAAAAAAATATATATTTCAACTCATCCATATTCAGACATCATTTTTTGCAAACATTTAGGGAATACACATTCAATTCTACACAATTATGCCAACTAGAATATACAAATTCTGTCAAATGTATTCTTTTTTATTGTGTGTGTGTATATCTTGGTTATTTGTTTGTTTGAAAATCTCAGGTAATCAGTCTGTCTTTTAGTCACATTTCACGTGTCATTTGGAGCATGGACCTCTTTTAACTCTGTCCTTGTATTATTTGCTGATCCATTTTCCTTGCGATTAAATCTTTTGCTCAGCGTCCTCCTTTTTTTCCTATGCCAAAAACTCCAGAAGTTTTCACCTACAAAGAAGTATAGAAGAGGATCCAAACAGCTGTTTCCAGCAGCCAGGCAATGTGTAACCACAGCTGCTTTCCTTATCAATTCAATGTATTCACATGATTGGTAGCCATTCATTTTAATCTGTCTTTCAGCTTCCAGAAAGACAGTGCGCACAACATGATATGGCATGTAGCACACTAGGAAAATGAGGACAACAATGATCACCAGTGCACAGGACTTGTTGTAATGAGGTCTTCTTCTCCCTGGAACATTCCTTAGCTGTAGCAGTTTCCTAGCTGCAATTAAATAACAGACTGAAATGACTACAACGGGTACGATGAAGCCTAAGCACAGTGCAGCTTTGTTCAATGTGATGATAGACTTTATCTGAGACAGGTCTAGCTCAAGACATTTGATCTGGCCAGATGGATTTTGAGGTGGGCCCCCCTTAAAAAAGAAGTGTGGTTTCCTCAACCACCCACCCCCCACCCCCCCACACAGAAGGCAAGACAAAAACTCTTTGGTTACTCTGTAAGTACACATAGCTGTAGGGCTTAATAATGGCCACAAAGCGAACAACACTAAGGGCCATTAAAAAGTAAATGCTGCCATACATGTTGACATAGAACACAAATGCAATGATGCGACAAGTCATGTCCCCGAAAACCCAGTGGGAATCCATGAAGTAGTAGGTGGCTCGGAACGGCAGGGAACACACCAGCATCAGGTCTGAAATGAGAAGGTTCACCATGAAGTAGTAGACTGGACTGAAGGTTTTCCTTGTCCTACTCACACCAATGAAGTAATATAACGAGAGAAGACTGGCGAATAGTCCCAAGAAGAAGATACACAGGTAGACGGCTGGATAGACATTCCGTTTGAAGTCACTGATTGTACAGTTTCCTTCAAGAGGGTTATGTGACTGGTTCATTCTAGCTGCTGGAAAGAAGAACAATACAAAATATGAGGTAAGGTTTTATTGTTATAATAAACACGACACATTACCAAGGCAAATTCAATGAACTGTTACTAAATAAATACCGTTATTTACATCATACGTTACATTCTATTATACCACAATGCTGTTGACGTCTCAATTCAGAGTGGTGATGAGAAGATGTTGATTAATTCTCAGTAATTCTAGCTATAATTTAAATCATAGGTTTATATTAATGCACTATCCTAATATGTCATTGTTTCCATAATAACAACTAATTCACATGGACTCTAAATTTAATAATAAGCAAATTTTTAAAAAATCATTTATACAGTGACATTTTGGAGATATTTATTTAACATTTATGGAAGGAGTATCCAGTGTCAGAATTTTGTCAGAACAGTCAGAGGGAATGCTGCTCCTTTAAAGTCTTCAGGACGGTGGATATTGCGCTTTGTGGTTTCTCAGTAAAATGACAAACTGCTTTGTCTTATTAATTTCAAGAGAAGATGAAGGAATGAGTGTTTACAACATATTCATAATCCGAGTGAAGATGTACAGTAAATATCTTATGAAATAACTTTATACATGCTATTCTATTAAGGTACCGAACAAGTAAGTCCTCGTGTTTATATAAGTCATTTTATTTCTTGCATAACCTGAATATGCTGCCTAAATATTCACTTCAACATATTTAAGCAACGCTGTTCCACATAAATCTCAGTGAGTAATCCGTATTGTACAACCCCAATTCTGAAAAAGATAGGACAGTATGGAAAATGCTAATAAAAACAAAGAGGAGTGATTTGTAAATGTAATTTGACTTGTATTTAAACAAAACATTTTTTTAAATCAAAACAAGGCATTTGATGTTTTATCTAATCAACTGCATAGTTTTTGAAGATAAACATTTATTTTGAAATGGATGCATGCAACACATTTCAAAAAAGTTGGGACAGGGGCAATTTAGGACTAATAGCGATGTGACAAGTTGAAATAAGAAGGTGATGTGAAACAGGTGAGGCAATCGTCTAATCATAGCATATATAGAGCCTCCAAAAAAGGCCTAGTCCTTCAAGAGCAAGGATGGGTCGAGGTTCGCCAATCTGCCAACAGCGAATAATCCAACACTCTGAGAACAACATTTCCCAAAGACAAATCACTAAGACTTTGGGCATTTCACCTTCTACAGTGCACAATATAATTAAAAGATTCAAGGAATCCGGTCAAATCTTGGTGCATAAAGGCCACGGCTGAAAACCACTACTGAATGTGCGTGATCTCCGATCCCTCAGATGTTAATGTCTTAAAAACCATTGTGAGTCTGCAATGGAGATCCTGACATGGGCTCGGGAAAACTGTGGTAAACCTTTGTCAGTCTACACCATTCGCCGCTGCATCCACAGATGAAAGTTAAGGCTTTACTATGCAAAGCAGAAGCCATACATCAACATAGTCCATATGCACCGCCGACTTCTCTGGGCTCGGTCTCATCTGAGATGGACAGTAGCACAGTAGAATCGTGTTTTGTGATCTGACGAGTCAACATTTCAAATAGTCTTTTGAAAAAACAGCCATCTTGTTCTCTGTGACAAAGAGGAAAAGGACAATCCAAGCTGTTATCAGTGTCAGGTCCAAAAGCCAGCATCTGTCATGGCATGGGGAATTGCACATCTATGAGGGCACCATTAAAGCACAAAGATATGAACATATTTGGAAGCAACATATGCTGCCATTCAGTGCAGGACAACACCAAACCCCATTCTGCCCGGATGACAAGCGCATGGTTGCATAAGCAGAGAATGCAGGAGCTAGCATCGCCTGACTGCAGTCCTGATCTGTCTCCGATTGAAAATGTGTGGCACATTATGAAGTGCAAAATAAGGCCCTGAACAGTTGTGCAGCTGAAGAAATACATAATAGATGAATGGGAGAAAATTCCGCTTGTTAAACTTAACCAACTGGTATCTTCAGCATCCAAACACTTAATAAGTGTTATTAACAGACACGGTGATGTTACATAGTGGTAAACAGTCGACCATCCCAACTTGTTTGGGGTGTGTTGAAATCATCAGATTTGATTTTTAATAATGTGTTTTCAATATAGTACAAGGAGAATAGAATTAAATTTTTTTTTTCCATTTTCCATAATGTCCCAACTTTTTCGGAATTGGGGTTGTACAATAGTAGTAGATAATATATGATGTACAGATAACTTAAAGCAGAATTCCTTCTGTGTTCATGTGATGACTCGCCATATACAGTGGTGTGAAAAAGTGTTTGCCCCCTTCCTCATTTCCTGTTCCTTTGCATGTTTGTCACACTTAAGTGTTTCGGAACATCAAACCAATTTAAACAATAGTCAAGGACAACACAAGTAAACACAAAATGCAATTTGTAAATGAAGGTGTTTATTATTAAAGGTGAAAAAAAACCAAACCATCATGGCCCTGTGTAAAAGTGATTGCCCCCTTGGTAAAACATACTATAACTGCGGTTGTCACACCTGAGTTCAATTTCTAGCCACACCCAGCCTGATTATTGCCACACCTGTTCACAATCAACATCACTTAAATAGGAGCTGCTTGACACAGTAAGGTCACCAGAAGATCTTTAAAAGCTACACATCATGCCGAGACCCAAAGAAATTCAGGAACAATTGAAAAGAAAGTATTGAGATCTATCAGTCTGGAAAGGGTAAAAAGCATCCAAAGCTTTGGGAACAGCGAACACAGTGAGAGCCATTATCCACAAATGGCGAAGACATGGAACAGTGGTGAACCTTCCCAGGAGTGGCCGCCCAAAACCCCAAGAGCGCAGCGACGACTCATCCAAGAGGTCACAAAAGACCCCACAACCACGCCCAAAGAACTGCAGGCCTCACTTGCCTCAGTTAAGGTCAGCGTTCATGCCTCCACCATCAGGAAAAGACTGGGCAAAATGGCCTGCATGGCAGAGTTCCAAGGAGAAAACCACTGCTGAGCAAAAGAACATCAAAGCTCGTCTAATTTCTCCACAACACATCTTGATGATCCCCAAGACTTTTGGGACAACATTCTGTGGAGATGAGACAAAAGTGGAACTCTTTGGAAGGTGTGTGTCCAAGTATATCTGGCGTAGAAGGAACACTGCATTTCATAAAAAGAACATTATACCAACAGTAAAATATGGTGGTGGTAGTGTGATGTCTGGGGCTGTTTTGCTGCTTCAGGACCTGGAAGACTTGCCGTGATAAAAGGAACTATGAATCGGTGTCTACCAAGAATCCTGAAGGAGAATGTCCGACCATCTGTTCGTGTACTCAAGCTGAAATGAACTTGGGTTCTGCAGCAGGACAATGATCCTAAACACACCAGCAAGTCCACCACCGAATGGCTGAAGAAAAACAAATGAAGACTTTGGAGGGCCTAGCCAAAGTCCTGACCTGAATCCTATTGAGATGTTGTGGTATGACCTTAAAAGGCCGTTCATGCTCGAAAACCCTCTAATGTAACTGAATTAGGACAATTCTGCAAAGATGAGGGGCCAAAATTCCTCCAGACGCTGTAAAAGCCTCATTGCAAGTTATTGCAAACGTTTGCTGCTAAGGGTGGCCCAACCAGACTAGGTTTAGGGGCAATACTTTTTCACACAGGGCCATGATGGTTGATTTTTTCACCTTTAATAATAAACACCTTCATTAACAAATTGCATTTTGTGTTTACTTGTGTTGTCCTTGACTATTGTTTAAATTGGTTTGATGTTCCGAAACACTTAAGTGTGACAAACATGCAAAGGAACAGGAAATGAGGAAGGGGGCAAACACTTTTTCACACCACTGTACATTGCAGTAAGCCATGCGATTTACTAAAAAAACAAAAATACTTGAGCACCCCAAACAGTTCAGATTTTATCTGAAGCTTTTTCATAGAGTTTCATGTGAACTGGAACAGAGTTCTCAATTATAACACAAAATAAACTACACCTAAATTTCTTTAATACTCATAATACCAAAGATTTCACTTTGTTCAAATATGGCACTTTCCAAAAACAAACTCCTACTGAGCCCCATAAAAGAGAGCTAGATTTCCCCTGTATAGGAATATTGGTAATGAAAATGTAGGTATTTTACATTTTCTGACATTTTAAAGAAACAAAGGAGGCAGATAACAAAATCATGTTAAACACTTAGAGAATATTGAGATCATGTTTTTCTAAAAACACACTATTCTGAGCACAGGTTTGGGGTATGACACAGACATCCCAAAAAGTGATTTGCATAATAATCATAGATTACAAGCTATGAAAGTGAGGTAAAAACTGCTACAGACATACCATGATTAGTCAAACTAAAAAAAATAAAACATGCAAAGTTCATGCAAAACGAGCCCTTACAAAAGTGCGGCATCTGTATACTTTGTAGAAAACACACTTACCTGTCAATTGTTGTGCAAGTCTAATGCTGAACAAAGGTGAAACTTATCATGGTTGTTTAAAGCGCTGGTGTGGAGTAGAGAAACTGAACACTTTCTTGGCAGATGGTGTGATACATATTTGTGCTCACAGGACACACCCCAAGACGGTACTGTTCCAAATACTACTGAAACATTACTGGGAAGATGCACCTCATGAAAAGAAAACAATTATAATTACTACGAAACTTGCCTCTACAGGTACACAATAAACTGGACTGCTGCATGTAATCTGCTAAAGTACAAATCCGACAAATTTACTTGAACACATTTGTAGTAGTAGAAAATAAGAAGAAAAATCAAAGTGAAATGAAAATGTTAATAAATATTTGCAGTGCATTATTTACTTCATTTGTTTTATGACCTGTACTTGCATAAAAAGAGTTAGAATGCAATATCCGAGTCATGACTTTTGTCTATAAAAGGTTTTAGAATGCCACATGTTCAAACATGTTTAAGGAAGTTTATTTTCCACACTTGGAAAACTTGAACGTACATGTCTGTAATAGATGTTCCTGTCCCTTCTTGCTCAAAACAAGCCCACAAGTGATGACCATACAAGAGCAGGTTTTGGCTAACAGTGAAAGCCAAAACTTTGATGCTCCTTGGATGTTTACAACTGTAATTGTATACAGTTGTGACATAGTTCAGGGGAATTTTGTAGCTTTATTGGTGTAATAAGTTTGTACTGTTTCATTATTATATATTTCGCTTCACCATTTCCACACCATCAAATAATCACTATGTTCCAACCGTGCATAATATTGTGTTTATACCACAGTACTGCTGAATTCTCCATTCCGGTTGGTTAGAAGGTGTTGATTAATGACAATAGTTCTGGCTGCAAAGTTTATATTAACGTGATTGTTCTAGTATGGTATCATTGTAACAACTTACACAGGGATCTGTATGGCAGACACTCCACATAAACAGATTTTAACCTTAGAATGCATGTGAGAAACTTCATATGAGAAGTATATTCCCATTGATATTTTACATTTTGTGTGAATAGGAACAAGAAATCTGTTTCACAGGGTATAAATAGGAGGTAATACACAGGCCAAATTCCCATAGTCATTCATAACAATGACCAATGAATATAGCTGTGATATGAGGCAAAAGGTTGTTGCGCTTCACAAAATGGGAAGTGGCTATTAGAAAATAGCACAAACATTTAAAATGTCAATTTCACCATCAGGGCAATAATTAAGAAGTTCCAGTCAACTGGAACTGTTATGAATCAACCTGGAATTGGACGTGTGTCTGTATTGCCTCAACAAACTGTGAAGAGGATGGTTCGAGTGGCCAAAAAATCTCCAAGGATCACATCTGGAGAATGGCAGAAGTTAGTTGTGTCTTGGGGTCAGAAAATCTCCAAAACTACAATCTGAAGTCACCTAAATTACCACAAGTAGTTTGGAAGGGATTTAAGAAAACAAGCTTCTACTCTCATCCTAAAACAAACTCAAACTTCTTCAGTTTGCCAGACACTACTGGAACTTCACTTGGAATCAGGTTCTATGGTCAGATGAAACCAAAGTAGAGCTTTTTATAATAAACACCAGAGGTGGTTTTGGCGCACACAGAGAGGAAGCCATATGGAAAAGTACCTCATGTACACGGTTAAATATGATGAAGGATCTTTAATGTTTTGGAGCTGCTTTTCTGCCAGAGGACCTGGACATTTTGTTAGGATACCTGGCATCATGGACTTGATCAAATATCGACAGATATTAAATGAAAACCTGACTGCCTCTGCCAGAAAGCTTAAAATGGGCCGTGGTTGGATCTTCCAGCAGGACAATGATCCAAAACATACATCAAAATCAACACAAAAATGGTTTACGGACCACAATATCAAGGTCCGGCCATGACCATCCCAGTCCCCTGAATTGAACCCCATAGAAAACCTGTCGGGTGAACTGAGGATGAGAGTCCTCCAGCATGGACCTCGACATTTGAAGGATCTGGAGAGATTCTGTATGGAGCAATGGTCTCAGATTCCTCACCATGTATTCTCCAACCTCATCTCATGTAACACCACAGGCACTACCAGACAAGGAGTGAAATGCTTAGAGGCATCATCCTTTACTGTATGAGGTCCCGAGACGACGCTCAGCGTCGGCTCAGCGATCACGTGACACGCGCACCCCACCTCGCAGCCGTGTTTCCAAACACAGTGTGTAGTGGTCAGTATGGAGAAGTCCACGTTCACCGCGAACGGACACGAAACTGATCAAAGGAGCTAACTCAGCCGGACAGCATCAGATAAACACACCGAGGCTAATGTCATAGCACAAGGTAAACGCCGAGTCGAATAAACACGGCTGAACCTTTAGCATTACTAGCTAGCCAGTGCTCGTTCTCTTCCCCCCGCTAGCATACGGGCGGTAATTAGCTGGTTAGCATAAAGTACATTTCCTCAAGGTTTGACTGTTAACTGTAGAAAGTGAATGTCTATGAGCCTGCAGATAGCTAAGAACGACTTCATAACCTAGCTATCAAAGCTGCAGTCAAGTTCACTAGACCAGGATGTGATAACAACCCCAGCAGACTAATCCACGTCTAAGCCTGCTGTCACGTACTGGACTTTTTTGGTGAGATGATTCAGTCTAGATGATGATCTGGGCTTTCAATCAAAGAAGCATCGTCTTTCTGATCTTCCTGCATAGCTATAGTTATTACTCACGTGTTCTGGATGCTCACAACACATAATGGATTCATATTGATTCAGTGGAGAGCAGTGGACCTCCAGGATGTCAAACAGAGAACACTGGGTCCATCCATCCATCCATCCATCTTCTACTGCTTACTCCTTTTCAGGGTCACGGGGAACCTGGAGCCTATCCCAGGGAGCATCGGGCACAAGGCGGGGTACACCCTGGACAGGGTGCCAGTCCATTGCAGGGAGAGAACACTGGGTATCAGTGATCAGTAAGGTTATGTTTAGCTTAGACACGAACAGTTTGACACATTGTCCAAAATGTGTACTGAATCAGTGCAAGCTTTACGCTCCTGAAGCCCCCCAGAGTGAACACACTAGATTAAAGTTGCTTGTGAAGTTATTTGATCGTTTCGAGTTATTGAAATGAGTAACAGACCTGTTCAGTTTGAGTGAAGGTTAAAAGTGAAGGATTTGCACCGCTGTAATTGTTACAAGAACCATGACCCCAACCACATCCCCCCATTCCAAACACGTTTCCTGGACCAAGCACTTTTCGGGTGCAGCGGACTTCCAGGATGTCCAGCACAGAGCTTTGGGTTTTAATCGAAAGGAGATTTCAATAATAATAATAATAATAATATGCTGAATTTATATAGCAGCTTTCCAGATCTTATGGACACTTTACGATACATTGATATATGAACAATCCTGGACAAACATGCAGTGTGAAACATAATGAGCAACCAAACATAGAAAAGAAATCCACAGTACGGTCACTGAGAAAATGCATTATAACAGATTAGGAGAGATAACACTGAGAAAGCGGATAGGTTTTGAATTGGGATTTGAACTCGGAGGTGGATGTGATGCTGCGAAGAGTGAGAGAAATTCCAGATTTTAGGTGCTACAACACTGAAAGACCTGCCACCCTCGTGGTTGAGAGACGAGCTCTCGGGGACAGAGAGAAGTCAGAGAGAGCGGGTCGGGTTGGAGGGGAGAAGCAGTGCGCTAAGATAGAAAGGTGCCAAACTGTAAAGTGATTTAAATGTGAGCAGGATTAATTTATATTTAACGCGATATATATTTATTTTATATTTAACACGAAACTGAAAATGAAACTGGTAGCCAATGCAATGCAAAAGCCAATCTGTTCATTTGCCTATTCCTACCCACTTGCCAGCTGACCCCTATCACACCGCAGCTACTAACCAGGGAGTGTTCATGCGAACATGTGCATCCTTCAAGATGCACAGTTTCTGCGGCTTGTTTTGAATCAGTAGTTGTTTAGTAACATGTACCTATGTGTTTATCCTCTTGGCTGCAGAGTAGCATGCTTGACGTGGGAAAGTGGCCAGTGTTTGCACTTCTGCCTCCTGAGGAACTACGTCTAATCCGCCAGGCCTGTGTGTTTGGCAGTGCTGCTAATGAGGCCGTCTACGTTACGGTCAATGATGAGGTAGGCTTTCTTCTACACCACAGGCTCCCAGTCCACACCGTGGAGTACCCCCTGCCCTGCACATTTCAGTGTTGTCTCCGCCCCAACACACCTGATTCAACTAATCACTTAAATAACAGCCCTTACTGAGTTTAATCAGGTGTG
Source organism: Ameiurus melas (assembly GCA_012411365.1). Classification (NCBI taxonomy): domain Eukaryota; kingdom Metazoa; phylum Chordata; class Actinopteri; order Siluriformes; family Ictaluridae; genus Ameiurus; species Ameiurus melas. Next base: position 23,021,800 of record CM022759.1, read on the forward strand.
TGTGAGCAGAGAAAGCACTAAAATATGCAGGACAGGGGGTATCCAGGGCTTGTGGACCAGTGGCAACCTGTAATCTACACATGCAGTGGTGTGTTAGTATTACAGGCCTATTTTTAGCTTATCTGCATCTGTCCCATCTGAAGAGTCAACCGAGAAAGAGAGAAACAGTGGTGCTTGAAAGTTTGTGACATTAACCAATGTGAGAGAGGCCTTTAGTTCCTTAGAAGTTACCCTGGGTTCCTTTGTGAGCTCGTGGACTATTACACGTCTTGCTCTTGGAGTGATCTTTGCTGCTCAACCACTCCTAGGGAGGGTAACAGTGGTCTTAAATTTCCTGAGATCTCCCTGGCTGTGGATTAGTGGAGTCCAAACTCTTTAGTTCATGCCATGATACACTTCCACAAATGTGTTGTAAAGATCAGATTTTGATAGATCCCTGTCCTTTAAATAAAACAGGGCACTCACTCACACCTGCCGTCATCCCATTGATTGAAAACACCTGATTCTAATTTCACCTTCAAATTAAACTGATAATCCTAGAGGTTCACATACATTTGCCACTCACATATATGTAATATCCGATCATTTTCCTCAATAAATAAATGACCAAGTATAACATTTTGCGTTTCATTTTTTTTAATCTACTTTTAGGACTCGTGAAAATCTAATGATGTTTTAGGTCATATTTATGCAGATATATTGAAAATTCTAAGGGGGTTCACAAACTTTGAAGCACCACTGTATATACATATATACACAGTGCTGTTTAGAAATCGATTCAGTGGGTTATGTGCCCAATGAATGATGTATTGAAACAGGTAGGAAGGAGGGCTCTCTCTCTCTCTCTCTCTCTCTCTCTCTCTCTCTCTCCCCCCCTTGACTCTTCAGATAGGACAGATGGAGATAAGCTAAATATAGGCCTGTAATACTAACACAAGCCTTGTTTGTATCCTGGATAGTGCGTTAATCTGCATGTTTTTCAAGCTATTTCCCCTCTGGCTTAACACTGTCCCCTTGTTGTCCCCTTGTCCAATTGTTAATGTATTGGAATGACTTTTTCTGATAACGCAGTAATATAATGCATTACATTTGCAAATTTATATAATTTGATTACACTTAATTATGTCTATAAAATTACATTACTTGCATTACACATTTATCATTAAGAAAACAATATTAAGTAAAATGCATTTTTGAAATAAATCACGTTTATTAATCACGTAACCTGGCCTGGGCATTAGGGGCAGTAGCCCCGAAGATTTTATCTTTAGCCCTGAATAATCCTCCACTTGGAGCGGTTTGTCACAACGTAACCGAACGTCAGTAAAAGAAGACGGCGGCATTGTAATTTTATACCTTCAGCGAATGGAGGTGAGACCAATCAGACAGGTTTTACAGGAAAACACATGGAAATACTCATGTCTTATTGGCTGACGGCTCTCAATTCTGCCAACCGCTAGCACACAGTCAGTGTGAGGAAAAATGGATATACGCCGATTATTTATTATTATTATTTTTAAACCAGTAAAGGGGTTGAAACTGAAACAGTAACATCCTCTCATTCTGAGCAGGAAAACAAGGTGTGTAAATGTCTATGTGAATTCCAGTTTATGTGAACCTGATCAGAGCAGAGCTTAAGGACAGATAACGTACTTTGCATGGCTCTGTAACAGCTAAACATATACAATGATAGCTTAGCTGTGCCTCCTCTTAGCTAGTGACACCAAACTAGCATAGTTAGAAAAGTTTTCTATTTTATTTATCTGGTAGTCCTGCAAACAGTGACCAAACCTGAGGCAAGTTTTATGATAAATCCAACTTTTGATCATATCATACGTTGATGTGTGTTAAAATTACTGAAAGAACTACGTGTTTTTGGTAGTGTATTTTTACAGGGTTTGATAGGTTTTGAAAGTAAAGTAATTAGTAATCTGTACTGGATTCCTTTTTTTTTTTTTTTTTTGGAGTAACATTGGTTGGGATATAATCCATATACACACATTCAGATCAGATGGACATGTCCAAGCTTTCTTGGTTGGGGCTGATATCACATTAACACCATTACTGACTCCTGTGGAAATTCAGCTCTGCAGTTATGTCTTCTGTAAGATAAACACATGAAAGTACACTGGTACCATTAAAACACTGGTATCTCTTTGTGTACCCTGGCTGTAACATACTAACCTGTAATCAGCTAAGCTAAAAGTCTAAAAGTTGCTGTATGGGGTCCTGAAACATTCAGTGGTCATTCAGCGGCAGACGTATTGTTAAAGTCGGTGTAGTTGTGTTTGATTTTTCACATCATGGAGTACAAATTGTGGGCTACAGTGATGGTGAATGGTGAAAATAATCATTGCAGTCAGTGATGTCTATAAACCAAATGCAGCACTCATTTCAGATGTCGATGAGCCTGTACCTTAATTCTAATCATTTATATGAATGATGGCTGCTGGCATGCTGTATAAGTGTAAAAGCTGAATCTATCCGGTTGTAGTTTATTATTTGTTTCATCGGGTTGTGTTCACAGGTGTTTGCTTTGGGAACAAACTGCAGTGGATGTTTGGGTCTGGGAGATGTCCAAAGCACCATTGAGCCCAGACGGATAGACACCCTGTGCGGGAAGAAGATTATCTCTCTGAGCTATGGCACAGGGCCGCATGTCATCATTGCAACTGCAGGTCAGTGAGATGCCTACCTAACCTTGAATGAAATGTCCTCCCATTTGATGATGCATGTTATAAGGGGGATGTTATGGTAAAATGGGAAAATATCTGAAGTGTTTTTGCTGTTTAAAGGCAAATATATTTGCAGAATGCATCTGTTATATGATTATATATTAATACATTAAAATTAAGCCTCTGCCTAAAGGCATTTTAACAAGTTTCTCAGTATTTCTGCATAATTTGTGTGTTGAGAAGTGAACCCATTTAGTTTCTTTTGTTTTGTTTTGTTTTTTTTAATTAAGAAATGCAACATTTTACAGAAACTTACCAGTCAGCATTTTTCACATTGGCAGTCATGGGATGTGAGTGCTGGAAGCTTTTAAATTGACCTCACTGACTTTCTGCTTTAAAGCATCTGCCAGTGTATTTGGAAACACTTAGAGACTCTCTTTATTTTTTTTTATGATAGCTTGGGTTTGATAGTAGGGTTTGGCCTACAAGTAGCCCCCGATTGCTTCATTGCTTCTTTCTCACTGTGATGAATGTGTGCATCACACTCCAGCCCATAGTATAAGGATATCAAGGATGTTGAATATTTTAAAAATGTCCCAAGGCAATATCAGTTTGCACCAGAATATACAGTCGAATGATTGCAGAGGCTTTCTAAAGAGCTAGAAGGGAAGGAAAGATTGAACCGGCTGTTGCAGAAGCAGAATAGCCCAGGGCGGATAGATATTTATGGTGTCCGTGGATAATGACGTCCCATGCCAGCCAAAATGAGGATGAATAACCTGCCAGTTATTCAGGAACTTGAAGTGTTTGGAGATGAGACTACACTACATCTAACCCTTCTAACAAGCAAATCCCTTTCCTATCTGAGTCAAAGAGTCAGTCAAAACCAGAGTGACTTCATGGCCAGATGTCAGCTACAGGACCTTGATTAATTCATTCATTTTACTCTTACTTCTTCTGGTGGGGGTTACAGTGGCAACAGGCTGAGAAGGTCTGCCCAAAACCTCTCTAATCACAGCCAGACCACATATTTCAGCTCCTCCGGGGCGATCTCCAGGTGTTCCCAAGCCAGATATGTGAGATGTATGTCCAGTGGATCCCAGGTCTGCCCCCTGGTCTCCACGTCCATTGCGTCCTTGTAAGGTGCCCAAACCACCACATCTGTCTCAGATTGGTTAGTGGCAGCAGTGTTGGATGCTATACCAGTCGGTGGTGGTGAAACAGGAGCTCAGTTTTCAGACAGAGCTCTCTGTTTATTGGTCATCCCTATTCTCACTTATCTACCTGGACTACGCGTAGATAGCTTAAGCTAATTTTGGTTTCCAGCACTTTATTGGCTGATAGGAGTCTGATTTGTAATTCTTTTTTGTCTATTGTCTACCACTGCGTCTCATTTTTAATGATCTGGCAAGCAAATAATGAAACCTATTTTGCCTTACATTATGCATATATCCTTTGATGAATGCTACTTGCCATGATTTCCATCTGCTAATTTATTGATATGGTGCTGCAATTCACTATATGGCCAAAAGTATATGGACACATGACCATCACATCTCAATACCATGAGCATTAATATGTATGTCTTCATGGAGCTCGCATTGTGCACTGGGGCGTTGTCATGCTGAAACAGGTTTGGGTCTTTTAGTTCTAGTAAATGGATATTGGAATATTATAGCATGCAGAGATACTCAATTGTATGCTTCAAACTTTGTGGCAAAAGATTGAGGAAAGCCTATATGTGGGTGTCCACATACCTTTGACCATACAGTGTAGGTAGGAGAAATGTATGCAGGATGGTGAGGTGCATGCAAGGCTTTGTTGGGTAAAGTTGGGGGCGGCTGTGGTGCAGTTGGTAGAGTTGTCCACTAATCGTAGGGTTGGCGGTTCAATTCCCGGCCCGGGTGACTCCACATGCCGAAGTGTCCTTGGGTAAGACACTGAACCCCAAGTTGCTCCCGATGGCAAGCTAGCACCTTGCATGGCAGCTCTGCTACCATTTGTGTGTGAGTGTGTGTGTGTGAATGAGACACAGTGTAAAGTATCATGATCTATTAAAACTCTGTTCTAGTTTTACTAGTAGTATGGATAACAAACAAAATGTCTTTCTGAACGCATTGTAAATTTGAGCTCAAAATTTTCATTTTGCATGACATTGTTTACTTCTCAACCAGTGAATTATACTAAATTGTGGAAGAATCTTTGGGAATCTACTGTGCAATTTCATTGACATGCAGTCTGAACCCACTGTCTGACTTTTTTCGTTTACTATGCAGAAGGAGAGGTATATGCCTGGGGTCACAATGGTTACAGCCAGTTGGGGAATGGCACCACCAACCACGGCCTGATCCCTGCCCTGGTTTCCACCAACCTCATTAATAAGAAGGTGACCGAGGTGGCCTGTGGCTCCCATCACACCATCGCTCTCACCACTGAAGGAGAGGTACTGTTTGCTAGTTGTGAACGTATTTAGGAATGAGGTAGTTGGTTTGATATTGACTTTACTAAACTTTTTAATCATTGTGGACATTGGATTTTCGATATTTCCTATATACTATTCTTCCGCCCCAATCTAGGGTTGGGTCTGCTTATATCAATGCGGTTGTATTGTTTATCAAGTTCATCAGTAGCCATGCCAACCTTTCTTTTATTCCCCCATGCGTAGGTGTATGCCTGGGGCTACAACAACTCTGGCCAGGTGGGCTCAGGCTCTACAGCAAACCAACCGACACCACGGAGGGTCAGCAGCTGCCTGCAGAACAAGGTTGTAGTGAACATTGCCTGTGGCCAGCTCTGCTCCATGGCTGTCCTAGACAACGGAGAGGTGACGCAGCCCATGATTCATGTTAAATTACTGTTGTGTGTGATTGATAGTATGCTAATACAAAGCAATGGCCAGATATGTTCTGGTTTGCTTATATCTAATTCAGACTGATCAAAGGATTTATGTTGAATCAACAGAGTAATTCTCCCTTGCTGAGGATTTATAGCCATTATGTCCTCTGACTATGTCGTGTACTGACAGATCTTTGGCTGGGGCTATAACTGTAACGGGCAGCTGGGTCTGGGTAATAACGGCAACCAGCAAACACCGTGTCGTATCGCTGCTCTGCAGGGAATCAATGTTGTCCAGGTGAGGAAATAAACAAGTCTACAAAGTAAATCAGGCACCATGACTCATGTTTGCTCAGCTTCACTCTTTAATCTCTTAAAACCCTACCCATGCTTTTTGTTTTGTTTCTTCATCTTCAGAATGAGTGTCATTAACAATACTACAAGTAAAAATTTCCAGAGTGTAAAAGCGTATGCCTTATCAACTGTAGATCACAAGCTTGAATAGCAATGATGACAGCCATCCGTGGTTCAATAAAGAACCTCATGCATGTGCTTTCCTCCTGCAGCATGAGCTTTTGACTGGCTGCAGGAGCAAAGCACATGCATGAGGTCGTAAACGGCCATGACTGGCTGCTGCTGTGATTGATAGGTGAGAGATAATGCCACCGCTCCCTCCCTCCCTGAGAGAATGGCCAATTTTTCTCTATTGAACCACGGATGGCTGTCATCATTGCTATTGTATTGGTATTGTTGTCCATGTAAATGCACGGACAGACATGTAAACACCTTAATCACACTATTAACGTTGTCTGAGAGTTTTCATCGCATTTTGCGACAGGACACGTACACACATAGCAGTGGCAAACAAGAGAGCACGGCTGCATCCGAAACTGCGTACTTACCTACTATAGTAGTAGTAGGCCTGTAGTAGACGAAAAACATGTATCTCGGCTACTATATAGTAGGTAAGTACGCGATTTGGGACACAACACATGGTTTCAAGAAGTCGTCTATTTGCATGTATAGCATGACAAATAATTAACCGTGCTTGAAGCGTTCGTAAAATTTTAAAATAAAATCACCCAAAACTGTATACGGTCCCATAACGAAGACGAACTGTATGTTGATGCGTGAAATTCTGGAGGGACGTCGGACAGTGTGGCACAGTGATGTAATGACGTGTGCTGGTAATCGCTCTATGTTCTATAACATGTAAACCGGATATATGTAACTCGCTTGTGAAATTGTTTACCTAGAAAGCTATCTGCTCAAGGTTAGCTGATTGTGACTAGTATACCACTCAGTATATTCGGGGAGAGTGAGTGATTATTCGGGGAGAGTGAGTGATTTGACCCCTTTTCTTGTCTGAGCTGTCTTTTTAGATTCTGGTAACGCATTCAGCTACATTTTTATTGTCTTTTTTTTTTTTTACACCGTCTAAACCAGCCTCGGGCTAACCCCTACATTCACAGTCCGGTGCACGCGGCATGCTGTTAGATTACAGCGAGGCAACAATTTTCTATTCAAGCTTGTAATGTTGCTAGCTAATGTAAGGTGACTAGTTAATTTTTAAGATATGTCCTGTTCACGAGCACAGTTCCAGTGACTGCCACAAGCTAAAATATATTGTACTCCATAACTGTGATATTATCTATGCATTGCCAGTTTAGAGACTAGATTTGGTGACTTTTTAGATCCTTTTAATGACTTATTTAGATCCTTTTAAGGAACCAAGACATTTCTACCGACTTTTTGAGCAGACATTATTAACTTTCTCACACTTGATAAAGCTCTCCTGCACTAAATAGGAACTCACTACATCATTGGTGTTATTACTGTTTAGGTATACTACTTAGTGTGTATTGTGCAATTTAAGGATACAGCCTTGAATTCTATCTTAATGTGTGTGCACACAGCTGTGAGATAAACGTGCAACACAGGCCACATAATGAAATTTAGCTTGCAGTAGTATTTTTCTACCGCAGGTGCTAAAACATTTGATCAGTAACTGTGCCAGATTAGACGGTCCTAAATTTTCTGTAATATGGAACAATAAATGGTTCTGTAAAATGGTTCAATGTCCTGAATTCTCGAAGAAAGCACTGAATTATTTATGGAATGTAATTGATGAACGTTTATCAGTATAATTTCTGCCCAGCTCATTTGGAGTGAAAAGATATGCTTGTTCACATTTCAGTTTAGTGGAAAGGTAAACGTTTGCTGCCTTATCTCTCCAGGTGGCTTGTGGCTATGCACACACCTTGGCGTTAACAGATGAGGGGTTTGTTTACGCCTGGGGGGCCAACGCTTATGGGCAGCTAGGCACTGGAAACAAGAGCAACCAGGCATTGCCCACACTCATCAACATGGAAAAGGAGAGGTGAGAATGAGCATGTATAATCACACAGCATTTCCACCTCCATGCATCTGCACTGATTAATCACCATTATCTTGTGTGTACAAGATAATGTACTGAATGGCATTGCCAGTCGATGTCTGTGTTTATCACTTCAGCTTTTAAATAGTGGTTTAAGATTGTGTGTGTGTGTGTTTGCAGGTGAATTCACACAAATAAACTAATTCTCTGTATGGCGGAGGCATTGTAATGGGTTATACGGATGATCCTTAACCCTTGTATTATATTATGGGTCAATTTGACTCATTTCCATATTTGAGATGTCTGAAATACTGGTTAATCTCTCTTTTTCTCTTTTTGACTTACCTCATTTAGGGTCATGAACTTGTATGCAAATATTTCTTCTTAAGGCATGTCTCGGGCAAGCCATAATAAAGGTTTTTTTTTTTTCCTGTTTGAAGCTGTTCTTTGCTGTTTTCGTGTGTATTTGAACTGTGGAAGTCATTTTGACCCATAACATAATACGTGTAACTGGTCCCCCCCCCCAAGATAATAGGAGGGTTATGATAAATTGTTGAAGCACATTATTTTATAATGATGTTTTTATGATCTGCTGTGACATAGGCATAGCATTTGGGTGTTTTTTAACTAATATTTTTGAAATCACTTTTGATAATATACTCATTGCCACTAGCTAGTAGTAAAACAGTGACCGAGTGAACACAGCTGTTGCCTTTCTCTAACAGAAACATGATCTTAAACTCTGACTCATTTCGAACATGTCTGAGTTGAAAGAAAATTAATGTTTAATTACTAGCATATTTTAAAGATAAATAGTGGTTTGACAGACACAAGTCGAGGATCTTGTAGATTAGCTGTTAACATCTTTCTACTGTTATCCTCCCAGGCTTCAGTGCCATTTGACCATGGGTGGCGTGACCACAGGAAAAATCAAAATGGAGTCTTATATCTTTTAATTTGATCACCTTACTAACGGGTGGACCCTGATGGTACTTTTTAATGGAGCAGGCAAACTGCTGTTTGTGTGCGTGTTTGTGATCTCTCCATCAGGATTGTGGAAGTGGCTGCGTGTCACACCAGTCACACGTCAGCCGCTAAGACGCAGAGCGGTCAGGTGCTGATGTGGGGTCAGTGTCGAGGTCAGGCCATTCCCTTCCCACACAGCACGCATTTCTCCAGCACAGACGATGTGTTTGCATGTTTTGCTACCCCTGCCGTTACCTGGCGTCTTCTTACTGTGGGTAAGACGAGAATCAGCTTGGTTTCCCATGTTAAAGAAAAACAACAATATACTGTATGTAAATCTAGTCTTCACTAGCATCGCTTCTCATATTTACACGTATCATTTCACTCCTCGTCTGGAAATGCCTGTGATGTTACATGAGATTTTTTTTTTCCTGATTAGATGGAGATGACTATCTAACTGTGGCTCAGTCTCTTAAAAGAGAGTTTGACAGCCCAGAAATTTCAGACCTCAAGTTCCTAGTTGATGGGAAATGTATTCACGTTCATAGGGCTCTGCTCAAAATCAGGTAATGGACTGTCTTTTTTTATTTTTTGTTCAGTGTAGGTGGGAACTCGTTTAATACTGTTTAAAAAGCACCTCAGCAGGATTCCGCAAGAAATTGAGTCTTGATGACTTTATTATTTTTCTAAAATGTGTGTGTGTGTGTGTGTGTGTGTGTATTAATCCTTGTTTTTTTATTAAAAAAAAAAAAGGTAGGGGGTTTCCCTTTTCCCAGCCACCGAATAGCTAAAACTTCTTTACTTCCTGAAACCAATGCAAAATAGACAGAAATAATTTATACGGAAACATGCTCCAGCCTGCTCATGAATGCAAAGTAAAGAATGTTAGTCCCAATGAGATCTGCATTTAATGTCTATTTAAAAAAACCAGGACATGCGTTCATATTTGATACATATATTTCTTTACTATATTAAAAGGTGTGAGCATTTTCGTTCGCTGTTAAACGAGACTGACGAGGAAGCCATCGAAATCCATCAGTTCTCCTACATGGTGTACCGAGCCTTTCTGGAGTACCTCTACACCGACACTATTAACTTGCCACCCGAAGATGCCATTGGTAAACCCAATCACACATTTTTTTTTATTGATATTTGCATGATTATATACATACTCTGTATGTACTGTGCAGAAAGACAGAAAAATCAAAGAATCCTACAGTAGCACTCTAATGAATTATGTCATTTTTTGAGGAGTTTATTTTTTTTTCATAATTAGATTTGACTTTATTTAATTAAATATCATTTTTTTCTGAACAAAAACACCCACGCTGTATGGTAGCTTTAACAAAGGACCTTTGATGAACATCAAAGTAGCAAATCATTAAATACCTCTTGGAAACAAATGTCAAATTTATGTTGTAAATCACCTTGGTGTGAGAAATATGGTATTTAATTGTACTGGCTTTCAGATAATGTAAGTTTTTTATTTATTGAGAAAACCCTTTTGGAACAGGTTCCAAGTGGAAGTCCTTTAGCAAGTTAGACCTATTAACCATAGAAAGAACTCTCGAGTAACTTTCTCCTAAAAATGTCGAGTTAGATGTGCAGAGATGTGAAAAAGTATTTGCCCCCAACCTGAGTAAATACAAAATACAGTTTTTAAATGATAGATATTTATAGAAGCAAAAAAAGTTATCCAATACCAATTTTGTGGAAATGTATTCGCCCCCGTGGTAACTAATTCCCCAAATCCATGAAACTGCATTCATAATGGGGTTCAGTTGCACTAGACGCAACCAGGCCTGATTACTGCAAACCCTGTTCAATCAAATTAACACTTAAATAGAACTTTTCAACAGCATGAAGTTGGTTAAAAAGTCTTGCACAGTAACACACTATGCCAAAATGTCAAGAAATTCCAGAAATGATGAGGAAGAAGCAGATTGAAATACATCAGTCTGGGAAGGGTTACAAAGCTATTTAAAAGGCTCTGGAACTCCAAAGAACCACAGTTAGAGCCATCATCTCCAAATTGAAAAAATCTCTGCACAGTAGTGACCCTTCCAGAAGTGGCCGACCTACCAAAATTCCCCAAGAGCACAGCAAAGACTCATCCAGGAAGTCACAATAGAGCCAAGGACAACATCAAAGGATCTACAGGTCTCCTTTGCATCAATAAAGGTCACTGTTCATGACTCCACTATCAGCAAGACACTGGGCAAAAATTACATCCATGGAAGTGTGGCGAGGCAGAAACCACTTCTAACCCAGAAGAACATTAAGACTCGTCTGAATTTTTGCCAAAAGACACCTTGATGATCCTCAAACCTTTTGGGAGAATGTTCTGTGGACTGATGAGCAGAAAGTGGACCTGTTTGGAAGACAGGGGTCCAGATACGTCTGGCGTAAACCAAACACAGAAATCCACAAAAAGAACATCATACCTACAGTCAAGCATGGTGGTGGAAGTGTGATGGTGTGGGGAAGTGTGATGGAAGTGTGAAGCTTTGCTGCTTCAGGGCCTGGGCAACTTGCAGTAATTGAGGGAAACATGAAAATCCTAAAGGATAATGTCCGGTATTCAGTCTGTAAGTTGAAACTCAAGCGCAACTGGATTCTGCAGAAAGACAATGATCCAGAGCAGAAGAGTAAGTCCTAGTCCTAGAAGGAAGTGAAAGACTGATCTCCAGTTATCAGAAGCGTTTGGTTGCAGTTATTGCTGCTAAAGGTGGCACAACCAGATTTTAAGTTTAAGGGGGGCAATTAGTTTTTCACATCGGTGAAAGGTGTTTGCTAACTTTTTTTTTTTTTGCTTCGAGAAAAAAATATATAGAAACTGTATTCAGGTGGCCTTTGTTTTATGTTGTGTTTCATTTGAAGATCTAAAACTATTTAGTATGCTATATACACAAAAACAGAAGAAATCAGCACTGTATATATAGTGTGACACATGTAAGATGCGTGCTCGACCTTGTAAGATTTAATATATTGACTCTTGGCTCTCTGGTGTTCAGGTCTACTAGATCTTGCTACATACTACAGAGAGACTCGTCTAAAAAGGCTGTGCCAGGAAACCATTAAAAGAGGTATTTCAGAAGAGAATGCCATCACACTGCTATCTGCTGCAGTCAAGTATGAAGCACGGGTAAGCACAGACACACACACTTCTACGCAGTCACACTGTAGACAAAATACTCCACCTCCCGTATACTAGCATGCTATCTGCAAGGTCGAGATTCTAAAGCAGATATTCTCTCAATATACTGCAAAATGCATAGGTACTTGTACAGGGTGGCTTGCTTTTAAGGCATTCTGCTGTTTTATATACTATAACTACTAATATCACATATTAGTAACCAAGCATTGAATCAAGTACCAAAAGTAAAAAAATAAATAAAATGACAGAGTAAGAAATGGGACACACTGTCACTGATAGAAAGCTCTATTGTTATGCAGTATTCCATGTGTTTTACCTGCCTCAGTGCGCTCAATGATACAAAGGCTGCATAAATGACAACACTGCCCCCTTGTGGAGAATCTTCTGCTTGCTAAACATGAATAAGTGGAAGCGGGAGTCACAAAACCAGGTTGGTCAGTGAAGTGCTTCCTACGTACAAGAATGAAGCACTTCCCGTGACTAACATTGTGTAATCGCACATATTTAGTAAAAAGCACATTTTGACATGTCTCATTCTTCATTAGCTTTATTTTATTTTATTTTTTTTAGGGTTTACACAAGTAGAACAGCGAGTTTCTATAAGGAATTTTTGCTCATGTTGAGTATTTATGCAGATTTTGACAAATGTGTGCATTGAGTGTATGTTGGCTAACATTCTAAGTATCTCATATGGAACTTACAAGAAAAAAAAAGTAAAATAGTATATGAAAACATTTGAAATGAATCAAATTGTATATATCTATAGCCATATTTAAAGTTTGACAGTTTTCTTTCTTCAGCTCAGTAGTAAGCTTTAAAACTCCAATAAGTTAGTGATGGTTGGTTGGCAGTTTTCACCTGCTGCACTAGAGAACTCTTTGGCTGTTTGCTTGCTCGAGACAATCACATCACAAGATAATCCACTGACAAAACAGAGCCCATTATTCTACATTTCACATTTTAACATCAAGCCCCAGGACGTGTATTACTTGGTCAAACTGCTACTTCTTCTTCATTTGAGGACTTGGAAGAATTCTGCTTCAAGTTCTGTGTCAACCACCTGACTGCAGTCACTCAGACGCAGGCCTTTGCCGACATGGACCATGACCTGTTAAAGAACTTTATTAGCAAAGCAAGTCGCTATGGGGCCTTCAAAAACTAAGCCGGAGCCCGAGCAGAGCAGAGAGAGCTGGAGAAGGATCGTGGATCAGCTTTACCAGAAGCAAGCAGTGTTCTGTGGTATGTGAAAGAGCAAGGCAGGAACGTCCTTGGTTTGGATAAACCACTTCACTTGGCACCGATGCTTTGAGGCTGCACTTCCCAGAATAACAAAAAAAATACATTTGTGGTTTTGTAGGCTACTGGGTAGAAAAACCACTATACAGTACTGTGCAAACGTCTCAGGCACATAAAACATAAGTAAATTAAAAAAACGATAAAAATGAATCATTTGTACATGTAAAAATGACTATAAAGTATGAAGATGATGGTTCTGTGCCAGAGAGAAAAGCAATCCCAGAATATGCAGATGGTATTGCTTTTTATTTGTCACACTGGAAAGCAAAACCTTCACTGCATTGCTTTTACTTTGCTTTATCTCTTTATAGTGAAAAACAATCAGCGGGGACTTTCAATAAAAAGACTTTCATGTTGAATTCATCAGAATCGAATGGAAGTCCTCGTTGTAATGCATTTCATTTTTCAGCAATGCCCCCGAGTACGGCTGTAATTGGACAGTGATTGCATTTCAGTGTGGCATGACTGCTGTGCGCTGATGGAACTGAAATGCAATGCAACCCGGGACGTTTGCTTCTGATCCGAAATCGGCGTTTCATTTTTGACACCAATCCCCTATTGATTGCTTTCACTAAAGGAAGTTTGTATTCCGGTGCGACAGGCACACTGTCTCCATGTCAAAAAATGAAAGGCAATACTGCCTGTATATTGCCTCTCTAGTGCAGTTGCTTTTCTATCAGGCATGGATTAATAAAGTAGTAATACTACACCAGATCTATATTTGCTGTAAACTAACCCAAATCAGTATCTGCTATATTGTCCTTTGCCTTAACATAGCAGTTTGGCTGGTAAGTTTTTCATGCAACAGTCTTCTTCTCGAGGCGGTTAGCTGTTCTGTCTCTTCCAGTACACCAGACTGACTCCATTCTCTGGAAAGTGGCCAATTATATAATCTGTTCTTTTCTTTAATAGTGTACATACATTAAGTTTTTTGGGTAAAGCAGGAAACATAAACATCGAAGACAACTTTTATATAACAATAGGATGGCTGAGACTTTTTCACAGTACTGAATGATGCCCTCTGGTACCTTATGGTGCCTTTGAAAGGGATTCATGTTGTCTTTCTGTAAAATCCCTTTTTTCCACGGATTTAATAAGGGAAGGACATCCCACTAGTACAGATTAGTCTCGATATCATCAGAAGTTTTAAGGAAAACAAAACAAAACGAAAAGATAAGAATGATACATTGACAGTAGACATGGGATCGTACAATACAATTCAATTCATCTCCATCTAGTACTGACTTTGATTAAATACATTAAGTGTTTGTACATAACTAAACTAACCACTTAACCAACAGCATTTAACGCACTTGTAAAGGTGTTCATGTTTACTTTTGATATATATATTTTTTTGTAAACTTATACCCAATACTGAAAAATATTTAAACTGTGCTTGGAATTTTGCAGATGTGATATCCCTTTGTATTAGACCTCTTTTCAGGCAACAGAACATGACGTCTGTTTACTATTCTGCTAATCTGTATGAATTTGTATCTGTATGGTTTCTCTTTCTAGAGAACTGTCCTTACTGAAAGCTCATAGCAGCATGGTCAGATTAGATAAATGTATATATATATTTTTTTTTTCTTTATGCCTGAAAGCTCAGTATTTGTGTTGTGAATTGTAGTCGTGTGCCTGTTTATGTTTAACATGCACTCATCTCCAACTCTTCACCGTTTTTCTGACACGGACACGGAAAGAGCTAGGATACGTTCCCATAGCTGGTGCTTGCACAATAAAGTAAAAGGGGCATCATGTCCTCTTTTGGTCACTTAGCTTTTTTTTTGTGCTGATTTGAAGCTTTGCTTTGTTGTATTAAATACTCTTGCATAAAGAAAAGAGTCAGGATAATCTTACAGACTTAAATAGTCAGAGTTCATTTGTTGTAGCACTTAAGAGTTATACATGAAATGATAGAAATCTTGTTACTGAATTCATACGTACTCTTGGAATATCTTTACTAAGTGAACTAAAATGTTTAATGGCTGACTTATCAATAGAATCTTACATTAGAATATATTACGATTGTGTTTGATCTCTTGTCATGTTTACAGGAAAGGGGTTCACACACTCTAAGCAAAACTATACCAACAGACACTTAAGGTGGTTACGGCTGTTTTTATTTCTTTTTTTCCCCCCTCCACTATACAAATGTACATTATATAGGCAGCGGTATTGCTATTTGCCAAGTGATGGTGTGCTGGCTAACTCTATTTTCCATGTCTTGCTGTACAAGGTCTAATACAAATTTGCACTTTCCCTTTCCTTCTTCACTAAATGCAGATTTTTTTTTTTTTTTAAACTTACTTGGCTTACAGTTGATGGTATTGCAATAAAGGTCTGAAAATATCCAATGAATCATCTGTGGTGATGTTTTATAACGTTTCTGTTTGTGCTTCATTTTAACATTTCATCTTAACTAGAATTCTAAGTTGACGTTTGTTTGTTTTTTTGTTTGTTTGTTTGTTTAAATTTCTCTTATCTGTCCAATTTCACTTTGGTTAGTGGCACCAATGGGACTTGTGCTGTCTTCAAGTCCACCTCAGAAGTTGTGCTTACAAGTTTGGAGGTCTTGATTACGATGTTGTACGTGTTAAGTGGTTTTGATTGGCAGAAAAATGGACGTCATGAGAAAATGTATTTCATTTCAATTTTTTTAAATCATCAACTATACAAACTATACCTGTACTGAACCGGTAACATGCAAAATTAACATTTAAATCTTATTGTCTGCTGTAGAAATCGAGAAGTCTGGTGAACTCACCTCACAATTGTGATAATTGCATTGTAACAGACAATCACTAGCTTCTCAGAGGAATGTACAGCACTGACCAACAAATTAGCCCCAGAATCACTAATCACATCATGGATATTTCAGTACAAGCATATTTAATGTGTTTCATGGTGGAGTTTGCCTTGAAAGGAAAAACCAGCCCTGCTTTTGCTACCTGGCTTAAGAGTGCTAAAATCACACCAATAGATGGCAGTATGCCATTAAAACACACTGGACTTGCTTCAACAAGTAAGACAGTCAGCAAACTGTTCAAATCAGATCTTTTTATCTGATACTGGAATTTTCGCTTCACTTCTCTGAGATCAGTATGCGTACAAGCAAAGACAAGGCTTATCTTTGGAGAGCTTTGAGGCGGCTTCATCTCATGGGATGGGAAAAGTGATCACTCTATGATATCTTTTCATCACACCTACAGAGTATATCAAAACAGGATATGCTTCACTTTTGGTGCTGCCCGCATTCATTTGTTAACCAACACTTTATCAGACACGTTCATCTATATTATTTATAGTTCATTGTCAGAAGGTGGAGAATTATTGTCTAGCACATCAGCTTGTATGTATAAGTCATTGTGTAGCAAAGAAAACTGCATGTGTGCACTACAAATAGGCAAATGGAGCTGTAAATTCCCATACGGACAGAATATTATAACAAGGCTCTAAACTTTGTTTCTAAAGCTGTTCTCCTTATAATGTGTCATGGCACTAAACTTCAATCACTAATCCTTCTTGCATGTCATGTTTTTTTGTTATTGTCCTCAAATTTCATCAATGTGGGGCATAAAGCCAGAAGACTTCAAATGTTATATGGAATACATTTAATCCATTTAAACCCACAAATGTCTTCCAGCTTCCAGCGCTTCCTTTATTGAGAGACAATGGCAGTTTAATTCAATTTACCATAAGTCACATGATACTAAGTAGTTCCCATTGGACTTATTACACTGACACAAACCTATTTCGAATTCATTGTGTAAGCCTTTCCAGTTCTTCCTCTCCCTCTGTATCCTATCTGTAAAGTCTAGAAAAGTGTGTGTTGTCAGAATAGGAATCATAAAAATGTAGCTGTGCGTTTGGATATAAGCACAAATAGATACTTATTTTCTGTATCGATTTATTTAAGCAGGTAGATTCTCTCTGTGTTCGCGTATCGAGTTAAAAGAGCCGCCACATGGTCTTTAATCTCTGACTAAGGCGATGGCAACCGTTATGCAAAAATCACAGTGTCCGTAACCAGGACGTTTTAAGTAAACATACCCATTGTTTTGACTACAAGAAAGAAAGAAAAAAACTCCTCTCATGTTTTATGTTACATCATTTGATTTTCATATTTTCCCAGGCATGGCAACAAGCAGTGAGAACACTGAAAAATAATGAGAAGTTTGGTTAATGACGCAGTGTCAAAAGAATGTTTAAATTGGTTGTGAAAGTCTTTTTTTTTTTTTTATCTGTGAAATACAAAATACAGAAATGATGAAACTTTGCCAAGTTCCTGTTTCACAAATGTAGTGTACTGATGTAAATATTCATTTGTGTTTTGTTCAGTTGGTGAACAAAACTTTTGTGGTTTTTAATGCCATTGCTCTGATACTGATCAAATAAAGGCTAAAGCGAAATGAACATGTTTGTGCTTGTTCTGATGTTTATGTTCCAGTCATCAGCTACAATTTTTCCTGCGAATGCTATTTAATTCTCTGTAGATATCAGACTTAGTCATAGTCTTAAAGCCAGTAGATAGACAAGTCCTAAACTAAGTACCAGGTTTGTTCAGACATCATTCTTTGGCCTGAGTTGTGTACACAACATAGCAGTACACAACATACACAATTGGGCCTCATTTATCAATGTTTTAATCAAGTTGTGTGTAAATGCGTGTGTAAGTCAAGCCGAGCTAAAATTTTCTGCCTGCTTTACAAAAGATTTGCAAACGCTGATTGCCTTCATGCTTGCTTGCGTATCTTGATCGTGTGTAAAGTGTACATCTTGTTTCTGAAACAGCTCAGTAGTGATGAGCACAAAACTCCATAAAAGTGCACAGACAGCTGAACGATCATGGTAGAACCTGAAGGACAGAAATGGACGTTATTTTGACTCACTTGTATGCTAATAAAATATTTAATACTATATCATGTTAATAATAATAATCGAGCACTTATTAAACCTTCCATTTGTTTAGGGTTTACCACTATGAGCAGACGGACTGACGTGTACAGTCATGGACGAAATTATTGGCACCCCTGGAACTTTTCCAGAAAATGCGCCATTTCCCTTAGTGCCCTTAGTCTCATCTGTCCACAAAACTGTTCTCCCAGAAGGATTGAGGTTTACTCAGGTACATTTTTTCAAACTGCAGTCTGGCTTTTTTATGCCTCTGTGTCAGAAGTGGGGTTCTCCTCGGTCTCCTGCCATAGCGCTTCTTCTCATTCAGATGACGACGTATGGTTCGAGCTGACACTGATGCACCCTGAGTCTGCAGGACAGCCTGAATTTGCGTGGAAGTTGACTGAGGTTGTTTATCCACCATTTGAACTATCCCAACAATTTTTCTCTTCCGTCCACGTCCAGGGAGATTTGCCACAGTTCCGTGGGTTATAAACTTTATATTATATTGCGCACAGTGGACAAAGGAACTTTAAGATCTCTGGAGATTGACTTGTAACCTTGAGATTGTTGATATTTTTCCACAATTTTGCTTCTTAAGTCCTCAGGCAATTCTCGGCTCTTCTTTCTCTTCTCCATGCTTGGTGTGGCACACACAGGCACACAACACAAAGGTTGAGCCAACTTTTATACACTCTAACTGGCTTCAGTTTTGAATTTTATATTGCCAGCACCTGTTACTTGCCACAGGTGAGTTTAAATGAACATCACATGCTTGAAATGAAATTATTTACCCACAGTTTTAATAGGGTGCCAATGATTTTGTCCAGTCCATTTTGGGAATTTTGTGTAAAATTATGTCAAATTTGCCTTTTTTCTTCTGCTTTTTTGTGCTGTTCCAATGCACTTAAAGGTAATAAACATGTGTATACCAAAACATTTGTCATTGCAACACTTTTCTGGGAGAAATGGTGCACTTTCTGGAAAAGTTTCAGGGGTGCCAATAATTTCATCCATGACTGTATTCTGTTTACAGCAGCTATAATTTTTGCAATAATTGAATGATTTGTCTTAATTTATGTTTGTGTTGGCTTGCTTTATTTATTTATTTATTTTTTAATATCCTTTAATTAATGGCAATAATATAAAATGATTGGTTTTCACTAAATATTCTCGATGGTATACTTAGTCCTTGACGTAGTGCATGAGGATGTGTTTGTGATACAGACTCCAAAGCTCTTCTATAAGTCGCTCTAGGTAAGGGCATCTGCTATACGGTGTAATGCTATATAGTGCAGTGATTCAAGCAAATTCTATGATTTGAAGTATATCTAGTCAAGATTTTGGTCTAATCAGCGTTTTTTTTTTTTTAGGAAATGATGAAATAGTCCTAACTTTCGAGCTTCTGAGGGAAGTTCCGCTGTTTAAGTTTCATGCTCTTTGACTTGGATTGCATTAAGTCCACATTGTGAAATTATCTTCCTTACTTAAAACAAAACCTGGGCACATTGGGTGTTGATTCGTTTTTATTTTAAACTATTCACGTACTTATAGTATAACAAGCATTTAAAGTTCTGTTCATACATGTGTAATCACTGTGCATATGCATTATGTAATAATAGCTGTAATAATTCAGCCATATAACGTATTGAATGCACACATGGTGGTTTGAGAATTGTTTCTTTTACAATGCAGCTGTGGAGGTGTTTTCTTTATCTTTATCCATCTTTGTAGTGGATTAAGGGCTAAATCAGATATTGAAGATGGAGGAGTGATTCCCAGAAGCGTTTGTCTCCTGCAGAGTCGTCATCATCATCCACTGATTAATAATATTTGGTTGAATACATCAATGTACTGTAATTTTACCTCAGTAATGCTTCAATAGTGAAGCTTTTAATACTTTCCATGAGGCCAACCAACAAACAGTTCTGAAAACAACTTCCGTTAATTGATCATTTACATGACCTAATAATGTTACCGATGTCACAATGTCCTCAGGAACTGACGTTAAAGTGTGACATCTGAACATGAGTACATGATTATGCAATGAGTAAACTATCAGCTCATGGTTGCACAGGATATTTTATAGACAACAACTCAAGATATTGGGATTGAATATATTTTTATACACTTTACATTTCTTGAACTGTGATTGGTGTATAACCTTTAACTTAATTATGTTTTTTTTAACTGGAACATTTTAAAAGTGTACTGTTATAGCTGTGATTTAATGAGAAATAAATAATAAATAAAAAACGCCAACAAAAACAGTTCACCAACTGAACAACAAATAATCTTTATCATCAATGAACACGTAGCCTTGGTACACATGATGTCTTTTCAAAAGCAAACAAATTAATCTAGCACTTGGAATAAACTCAGCACAATAACGTTCAACCCTTCTGTCCGTAATCTACAAGGTATTCAAATAGTTTGTTTTGTAGAGCAAAATGGAAATGATGTGAGTCATAATCATAGCTTCTAGTTGTATATCAAAGACTGCTGGCACAAATGCTTCCCTTAATTCCCATAATTCTGAACTCCATAAATAACATCTCGCATTTTTAAACCTATGACTTCCATTGGCCGTAGTGCATTTTCTGTCCAAAGACAAGCGGCACTAGAGTTTATTCCTCTCTCCTTCAGATGTGGAAAACCCAAGATGAACAACTGTGCTGACACAGAAGGCTGTGCATTATACTGTGCAGCCTTAAAGAGTTTTGGCACTTACTGTAAATTCCACACATTCTCTCCTTCCTGGCACTACCAGATGACTTAAGTGACCTTAGTGAGAAAAGTAAACATCCCACATTGAAATGGAGTTGCTGAGTTCACGGATTTATGGATATGTTGAGGTAAAAGTTAGCAGATGTTTGGAGCTCTGATTATTTAGCTGTTGTCAATGTGCTGGATCAAGAGGCATATGTAAGAGAGCACGTGGAAGCTTGACACTTCTTTAAACAAACCTTAAGGTTGTCAAGATAAATCATAATGGACTGTCTCGGAAACGAGTGCAGTAATTTTGTTATTGAAACAATATAAAGAATGTTGGCATGCTGTTTTTAAGAAATAATCAACAGTGGAGTGGTGTGATGTAGCCTTATGCGAAACAAAGTTGGTTATTTTCATAATAACAGCTTGTCCCAAAGTGTTTTATTCCTCTTATCCCTAAGCAATAGGGTTGCAATTACATGTATTTTTTTTTGTAATTAAATAATGGCATGTTTTACATTTTGTCTGTTTATTAATTGTTGTGGAACATCTATGAAACAGGTTTTAGTT
The DNA here is from genome assembly GCA_012411365.1 of Ameiurus melas. NCBI lineage: Eukaryota > Metazoa > Chordata > Actinopteri > Siluriformes > Ictaluridae > Ameiurus > Ameiurus melas. The sequence continues at coordinate 23,043,284 of CM022759.1, forward strand.
CCTGTTATCACTTAAACTATATCAGCTGGTCATTCCCTCACCAGCCTCTTGAAGATAATAAGATTTTTTTTTTATGAAATAATATATGTATTTTTAAATGCAGCATTAGACTTTGAAAAATATGAAGTGTCAAGTCAAGTAGCTTTATTGTCATGTCAACCATATACAGTTGATATGGATATGATGTACAAAACAACATTTCTCCAGGACCATTTCGCTAGGTAAAACAGCACAGGACTACCCAGAACTAAATAAGACCTGCACATTTCTACATAAAGTGCATGTGCAAACGAGTGCAAACAGCACAAGACAGCACAGTAACTACTAAAACAGGACAATAGGCACAATACTAGTTTACTTCATACCACAGTGCTGCTGAATTCTCTAATTCTCATTGATCAGAAGGTGTAGATTAATTTTCTCACACATCTCCAACATTTATATTGTTCTCCAACAACAGTATAAACCTGTGATTACATTTACAGCCGGAACTAACGTCAGAGCTGCTGTTGTAGAAAATTAATCAACACCTTCTGATCAATCAGAATTTGAGGATTCAACAGCACTGTGGTATAAAGAGTGAAAAATAAAGACAAAGGTGAACATATAAAGAATAAAGTAAGCGACATAGAGTGTATGTAAGAGACTGGATGACGCCCCACAACGTGAAACATAGTTTTCATAAGACACAGTGAGCGTGTCCCAGACAGAATAACAGCACACTGGCTCTGAGTCGTGGCCTTGGTGTTTCCTGCCATTGTAGGTGGTTTAACTGACCTGGGACCACATGTGTTTCATTTAGTCGTCATGCTTAGTTGTCTTAAAGGCTTTAAGCGTGGCATCTCCTTGACCTCAATGGTATGTGTATGTGGAGAAAGCACAGGGGAGAAGGAACAATGGCTGCGTCGTACATGTTTAGACTTTTCACACTGTCAGCAAAGACTTCAAAACAGCTTTTTTCTGATTTATAGATTTTTTTTCTCAGCATGTCAAACCTATCGAGTGGAGCGTCTGAGCAACTAGCTCCATAAAAGAAAACTGTAACATCTGGTGTGTGTGTGTGTGTGTGTGTGTATATATATATATATATATATATATATATATATATATATATATATATATATATATATATATATACCTTGAGAGTTTGTTACTAATGTCCTCAGCTGTCTGTTAACATTCCCATTACATCTGTACACAGTAAATAACATTGTTATAAATGGTAGCATGATTGATTTCAGAGATCAGAGCTGTTTAAAACAACTTCATCTAATCCATTTTCAGTAACAGTCCAGATATTTCTCATGTCATTGACATTTGTACAGATGAGCAAACCACAGCAATTTGCCAATGATTATAAATCCATCCATCCGTCCATTTTTTATGCCACTTGTTCTACAGGGTCACAGTGAACCTGAAGCCTATCCCAAGGAACATGGGGCACAAGGCGGGATACAACCTGGACAGGGTGCCAATTCATCACAGGGCACAATCACACACCCATTCATACACTTTAGTCATGCCAATCAGCCTACCATGCATGTCTTTGGACTGGGGGAGGAAACCATAGAATCTGGAGGAAACCTCCACAGCACGGGGAGAACATGCAAACTCCTCACACACAGGAAAGCAGCAGGAATCGAACCCCCAACCCTGGAGGTGTGATGCGTACGCACTATCCACTAAGCCATCGTGCGCCTTAAATAGTTATCCTTTAATAGTTCCCTTTAATGTTACCAAGTTCCTGTTATCGCTTACATTATAGCAGTTGTTAATAAGACCACAAAAAGAGCTTGTGATGTTACTGAGAAACAGCAAGGCAAATTGAAGGCACACCATGTTTTGTTGTTTTTTGCCAAAAGGGTTGTTAGGGCGTTTTCTTGAGAATAAACGAGTGCATCAGGACAGCACAAAAAAAGGGCTTGTGAACGGGAGGTTTTTAATTCCCTGAGGGGGCGAGTGCAATATTCTGTAAATATTTAGAGCAATAAACAGATATGTATATATCTGTGTAATTGCATTACACCTCTAGCATTTTGTAATGCCTGTGTAGTTACACATAGTCTATCCACACAACTTGGCTGCAACTGGAGAGGGGTTAGTTTAGTGTTACAGAGCAGTACACAACATACACAAGTTGATACGCCTTTGTATTTACATTAAGATGTACAGTACCTTGCGAAAGTATTCGGCCCCCTTGAACTTTTCAACCTTTTGCCACATTTCAGGCTTCAAACATAAAGATATAAAATTTAAATTTTTTGTGAAGAATCACCAACAAGTGGGACACAATTGTGAAGTGGAACGAAATCTATGATGGTGATAAATAGAATACACCTGTGTGTAATCAAGTCTCTGTGTGAATGCACCTGCTCTGTGATAGTCTCAGGGTTCTGTTGAAAACGCAGAGAGCATCATGAAGACCAAGGAACACACCAGGCAGGTCCGTAATACTGTTGTGGAGAAGTTTAAAGCCGGATTTGGATACAAAAAGATTTCCCAAGCTTTAAACATCCCAAGGTGCACTGTGCAAGCGATCATTTTGAAATGGAAGGAGTATCAGACCACTGCAAATCTACCAAGACCTGGCCGTCCCTCTAAACTTTCAGCTCAGACAAGGAGAAGACTGATCAGAGATGCAGCCAAGAGGCCCATGATCACTCTGGATGAACTGCAGAGAACTACAGCTGAGGTGGGAGAGTCTGTCCATAGGACAACAATCAGTTGTACACTGCACAAATCTGGCTTTAAACTTCTCCACAACAGTATTACGGACCTGCCTGGTGTGTTCCTTGGTCTTCATGATGCTCTCTGCGCTTTCAACAGAACCCTGAGACTATCACAGAGCAGGTGCATTTATACAGAGACTTGATTACACACAGGTGGATTCTATTTATCACCATCAGTCATTTAGGACAACATTGGATCTTTCAGAGATCCTCGCTGAACTTCTGGAGTGAGTTTGCTGCACTGAAAGTAAAGGAGCCGAATAATTTTGCACGCACCACTTTTCAGTTTTTTATTTGCTAAAAAAGTTTAAAATATCCAATAGATTTCGTTCCACTTCACAATTGTGTCCCACTTGTTGGCGATTCTTCACAAAAAATTTAAATTTTTATATCTTTATGTTTGAAGCCTGAAATGTGGCAAAAGGTTGAAAAGTTCAAGGGGGCCGAATACTTTCGCAAGGCACTGTATGTCATACATTGTCAGTAATTGCATTATAGTTGTGTCTGAAGTTTAGGTGTAATTACACAGGTATTATAGACACACTATATAACGGAAATGAGATGAAGGCTCAGAGTGTTTGTCTTGGTGAGTCTCTTCAGAACAGGCCGTGGCACATTTGTATGAGCTCAGTGCCGATCACAGAGCAGAAAGCTTTGCACCCTGCTTTTGGATGTGTGTGTTTACTTGTTCAGACATCCAAGTGGCTTGAACTCACAAAGTAGAAATGTGTGGCACTAATACGCAATCAAATTTTCTATAATATAAACTAATACGAGAAGTGAAGTGAGTGATTCATGAAGGAGTGGTCTAAAATTGACAAGAGGATGTTGACTACAAAACGTGCTGACGTTTTTTCATGTTGTTCCCTTTTTTTCCCCTTTTCCAATGACTGTGTGCATTTGTTAAGATGTGTTAGATAATACATTGCAAAGGTGTCCTTTGTTAGGAGCGAAGTACAGGTCCCGGAGGCAGAGTGGAAGTGTGTGTATATGTGTGGGTTAAGGAAAGACGGGGTGTTTACTTAGGATTACAGTTTTTACAGGGTTTACACCTTGGCTTATGGTTAGGTTTACGTTTAGAGAGGGTTTGTGTTCAGGTATTGGATTAGTCAATTTCAGGTTGTATACAGACATGAGCTACCCATAAGAAGGAAGATTTTTGCTGCCTGTCTTACTACGCATGTACTTTCACATGGTAGTACTTGTGCAAGCTGCTACTTGCCATTGTGTGTGTGTGTGTGTGTGTGTGTGTGCACGCAATTCATAGATCCGTAAATATATAGATTTAGCTGTATAAATAGCATTCAATCATGTACTGGTGTTTATAATTACGATTACATGAATTTAAAAATGATCACGTTTTCAGAATGATTTTTTTTTTTGAGCAAGGTTGCGGGTTCAGATTGCAGAACGAATAGGGTTTATAGTTGTTTATCTATTATAACTTAATGAGCGTCTCAGCTAGTAAGGTAAACAAGCTACCACAAGCTTGTTGGATACAAAGAAGGCTCAGTCAATCAATTCAAATGAATTAAAAATAATTTCCAGAACAATGCAAACTAATAATGTCATGCAAATTATATCTAATTAAAAACTTGATAACTAGCCAACGTTGCAGTAATAGATCCTTTGAAATAATTTGAAATCTGCAGCTGTGTCCCTCTCCGTCTTAAAGTCATTAATAACAAAAGCTTGTGTTTAATAGACTGATCTGTGGACAGTGGTGGAAACATCAAAGAAACCAGCCAAGTTTTACTTGAGCAAAGTTCAGTAAAGTGTCAGGACAAAGCATACCACAAAACAAAAGCTTGCAAACAAACCATCATTAAGTCTACCCTCCACCCCAAATCCTTAACTCTTCTTTTAGAAAGCTCAGTGACCGCAATGACCTACTCCTGCCCACACACGAGTCATAGTGGTCAAAAACTCTCCTTGTGAGACGCCAGGGAATTTCACTCTAGAAATCTTTTTGACGAAACTACTACATAATATTCAAAATGATCTGCACCTTCCAAGCAATTCTCAGAAGTCTATCGTAACAGAATAAAATTTGTAAAATGAATATTAGACTAAACATAATAGCCATGAAAACCAGTTTAACATGATGAGAGTGAAGGGGACAGAGGGTGGGCAAAAAAAAGCATTTGATGTGATAACGAATGCGCCATATTACCCCATCCCTGCCCCCACACACTCTCAACATACAAAACAAAATGATCCCCAGGCTGTTTCAGGCAGAGAGAGAGAGAGAGAGAGAGAGAGAGAGAGGAGGGGGGGGGCAGGAAGCAGTCTCTCTGAAGAGAAGTAGTGAGTTGCCTTGTCGTTCACTCAGCGAGTAATGCTGAGGCACTGCGTTGGTTCCGTGCTGAGGGAGCGCAGCGTGTTGTAGTCCGCAGGTGATTTCAGAGTGTGTTTGCTTAAACAGGACCAGCTGTGTGATTCCACAAAACAAAAAGGACTACTTGAAGTGTTGGAATATTTCAAAACACTCTACTGGATCAGTAGACAGCTACTGGATCATTTTGGATCAATTTCATGTTTTGTCTTCAGGAAGATATATTTCACTTGACTTTGTTTTACCATTGTTGACTTGTGGATCTGAGTGTTTCTCATGGACTAAATGAACCGTTACAGAAGAGCTGTTTTATCTGGAGATCCTGAGTAAGTACGGCGAAAGCTCCCTACCTTTGTGGTACATACACCGAGGGCAGAGGGTTAAAGAAAGGGGGGAGGAGAGGAGGAAGCTACAGATTGTCTCCTGACTCTAGGGAGGACTGCTTTCACCCCAGTGTCTCTACTGAAGAATGCTGAGGGGAAGCGTTTAAATGCTTGCAGCCACATGCTGCTCTGAAAGCAGGCACATGAAAGAGATCTCTGTGTCCCAAGCAGCAAGAGCATTTTGGTCAAAGTCAGTTTAAAGGAATGCCTCTGTTCACTTTTGCTTCGTGTCCTACCAACCATTCATTCTGGTTCCTGCATCAAGGAAATTCCCTCCACAGTATATCTGCTGTATAATTTCTACCCAATTCTATATCTTTCCTGTAGGGATGCACAACATCACCTTACAGATGGATTATACAACTCCCCAATGGGACAGCTACCGCTCCAGCAACTGGAACATTTCTAACAGCACGGACCAGACTAATCAATTGTGCGCCAAGAATGACAGATTCAAGTATCCGCTCTACAGCACCGTGTTCAGCATTGTTTTTGTGGTGGGACTCATAATGAATGTAATAGCTATGTATATCTTTTCCTGCACGCTGAAAGTCCGCAATGAAACCACCACCTACATGATGAACCTGGTGGTGTCAGACCTGCTGTTTGTTCTCACGCTACCACTGCGGGTCTTTTATTTCATCCGACAGGACTGGCCATTCGGTGGTTTGCTGTGCAAGTTGTCAGTCTCCCTGTTTTACACAAATATGTATGGCAGCATCCTTTTCCTCACCTGCATCAGTGTGGACCGGTTCCTGGCCATTGTTTACCCTCTTCGTTCGCGGGAACTTCGGACCAAGCGCAATGCTAAAATAGTATGCGTAGCAGTATGGGTGCTGGTGCTCTCAGGTAGTCTACCAACAGGCTTCTTGCTGGACTCTACCACTCGCCAAAGTAACAACTCCTCTGCCCAGTTCTGCTTTGAGAACTTCTCCTCAAAGCAGTGGAAGTCTCATCTATCCAAGGTGGTGATTTTCATAGAGACTGTGGGTTTCCTCATACCACTGCTCCTTAATGTTGTCTGTTCTGCAATGGTTCTTCAGACTCTGAGGAGGCCACAGGCAGTCAAGAGAGGTGGGAAGCTTAACAAGACAAAGATCTTACGTATGATAATGGTGCACCTTTTTATCTTCTGCTTCTGTTTCATTCCTTATAATGTCAACCTCGTGTTTTACTCACTGGTGCGCACCAAAACCTTGAAAGGCTGTGCAGCCGAAACTGTGGTCAGGACCATTTATCCAATCGCCTTGTGCATAGCTGTAACCAACTGTTGTTTTGACCCTATCGTGTACTATTTTACCTCAGAAACTATTCAAAACTCCATAAGGAGGAAGTCACAAATGGGCGAAAACTGTGGCATGAAATACTCTGAAGCATTGCAATCAGAGACAAGTTCCAGCCTTAATTTCAGCCTGAGGACCCTTACCAACAAGATGTTCTTCAATCCACTGCAAGAGTCCATTGCATGACTCTTTAAATGGTTGGATATTTGGGACAAATATCTGCTCAGTTAATGGACTGTTAAAATTGTTGCTCCAGTGTTTAGAAGAGTCTGTGTAATTTTCTTTTAACATGTCAGATCAGTCTGTGGAATCTGCAACCCTGCATGGTGCTTTTACACCCTGCAAAATATGCGTGATGTCCGTAAAGAATTGTGTGTGTAAAAACATCCATCTATAACAAAGTATTTAGCTCCTGACAAAGCTTATTTTTTCCAGATACAGGAACTGTAACTAGTTACAGGAAACCATAGACGTTAGTGCACTTACCTTTGTAAGTTGGTAAATGAATTAGCATTTTACCAGTACACTTTAATAGCATTAACACACACACGTGTGTGTGTGTGTGTGTGTGTGTGTGTGTGTGTGTGTGTGTGAAAATAGGTTTCAAGTCCTAATCTGAGTTCAAGTCTGAAACTGAGCTGAAACAGTTTTGGGAACAACAAATTGACTAAAACTTCAATACTATCGTTCGTTACTATCATTCCTGATGGGGCTTTGAATGATTAAAAAAAAAACAAAAAAAAAACATTAATGACGAGAACCCTGATGTGTCATAGTGTCAAGTCTTTTTATTTTTAGCACTTTATGTTACAGTATTGAAGTGCATTGGCATTAGCTCACATTTTCATATGCACTGTTTTTGTTGTTGTTATTGTTGTTGTTGTGCATGCGTTTAATAAAAAACATTTAACATAAATATTACAGTATTATAGGATATTTCTTATAGGATATAACACTATCTACATGATGAAAGCCAGATGGTTTGAGATGTTAGGAACTACAAATACAGAATGAACAGAATGAACTCTGACAACTTTGTTGTGATATTTTAACTTTGTTTTAGATGTACGAATCATATATAAGTAATTAATATGTTTATGTCTGCTATGGAGACGTTTTAAGATGACTAGCTTCCTAATACTTGTACAGTGGAAGGGAGTGTCTAATGGCAACGTGCCAGCCTTTCTTCCTGTTGACCTCCAAGCCACAAGCAGCTGCTGTAACTCTTCAGACAGAAGCACATCACCCATAGCAGGCAGAAGTATTTGAACCCTTGACATTGAGGTGGGGAAATCATGGGTGTTATATCACTGCATGCTTTAACTATAATATTATGGCACTTTAGTGGTTGTGGGTGTGACATCAAATTAAAGTATATTAAAATGGTACTTTTCTGCTCTGTTTGAAGTGACTACAGAAATCAAATCAAATAAATTATTTAGATGTATATGCTATTTAGAGAATTTATACATGTGTGTGTGTGTGTGTGTGTGTGTGTGTGTGTGTGTGTATATATATATATATACAGAGAGAGAGAGAGAGAGAGAGAGAGAGACTCCATATATATATATATATATATATATATATATATATATATATATATATATATATATATATATATATATACTTTTTTTTTTGAAATTATAGCTTTGAGTTGTCTCGGATATGTCTCTGAGTTTTGCATATTTTTATTTTGGCATTTTCTCCCATTCCCCAATGCATTTTTTCCCTGTTGAACAACAACCCCAGAGCATGATGCTACCACCACCATCCTTGATGGCCTGCACTAAACCTAATGCTTTTCGTTAAGTCCATACGGCTCAAAATCTTTTACCAAAAGCTCTCAGATTTTGTCACGTCTTCTAGCAAACTCCGGGCATACCTTTGTGTTAGCTTTTCTCAGATGTGGTTTCCTTCTAGCCACCGTTCCAGAGGGTGAGGCCACATCTCTGAAGAGCTGATGATATTGCTGAGGTCTGCACAGGTTCTCCAATGTCAGCCAGTGAGCTCTTTAACTCCTCCAGTTATCTGTTCTAAACTCTTGGACACTTCTCTCGCAATTGCCCTTCTTGCCTGTGTACTCGGTTTGCTTTAGGATGGCCTGATCTTGGTAGTGGCTGGGTTATGCCATATTTTTTCCAGTATGTTATAATGGATTTCACAGTGCTTTCTAAGAAGGTTCAAATATATGCTGATATTTTTATACCCATCTCCATCTTTTTTTTTTCCTCCTAACACCCTCATCACGAAGCTTCACGGGCAGTTCCTTGGTTCGATTAACAGCAGGGTTGATCTGATCTGCCATTTAAGCTATAAGACCATACAATTGGCTACAGGTGAATTTGAAATGAACACAGGCATACCTGTTTAACATATTTAATGTGAGTGCTCTAGGAAATGAATTACTAGTCCTAAGTTAGACTGTTATAAGGAATTTGGGGGTACTTATCAGATGTTTATTAGAGGACATCTAAACCAATGATTTAACTTTATTTCTGTAGAGTGTCACTTCAAAAAGATCATATTCTAATATACTTAAATTTGATGTTGCAACACAGCAAAAATATCATCACTAGAGGGTGAATACTTTCTGGAGGCACAGTATATGCTGTAGTCATATTTTTCCTCTCTTTCCTGTGTGCTCAGATTTAATGCCTGTTATTGACATTTGTGAGTAAAAAGCATAGCAGATGGAAATGATTTCTCAAAGTGTTGGTTATGGTTCAGCTAGCAGGCAAACCAAATATGAGTGTGCTGTTAAAAAACAAAACAAAAAAATCCTCCATCCTGTTTTGGTCAGACTTCGGACTGAATCAGGTTGATTCACTGCTCTGGCACAAATGGCTTCCAGTGTGTAGGAGGCCGGAGTCGGGAGACTGTCTAACTACCTGATCGTTAACATATAGTTCTGAATATGTGGGATTTTAAAAATACTAAAATTATGGTTGGATGCTGATGACTAAGGTTGAGTAATTACTGCAACTATTTATCAAACATACAACAGTAATTTGTATGCAAACAACTATTTACTTAGTTATAATGATATTATAATGTTTAATTTGTTATTTACTATGTTATATAACCTTTTAATCATTACCCAGTCTTGTTCCAGTATTTTTAAATGAATATACCCCTAATATCCCATCTTTTTATTGAGTTATTTGTCTTAAAACATAGCCACTATGATTAAAAAAAAAAGAATTACAATTAAATTTGTGGTACATCGTATACAGTTACGAGAGTGATGAATTTAAGCCTGGAATCGACATATCCTGGGAGTTATTATTGATAAAATAATAGATTAACAAAACATTTGACAAACAATTAGATTATTTCTTCTACGTCCTTTGTATCACTATAGTATTACTATTCAAAAATAATTTTACATTGTACACAAAGTTTTCATGACAAAATGAAATTATTTTCATTCACTATTTTTACTTCAAAATAGTATTAACAGAATAACTTTGTTAACTTTAACAAATATTTTAGCTAGGTAAACAGTTGTTCCATTCAAAAATGTCAAAAAGAATGCCTTAAGACCCGGTTTGGTGTTTGAATAGCCTCAAAGTGTCACGTCTCGAGACGTAACAAAGATAGGGATGGATGCAAATGCAGTTTTACAGTTTTACTGAAGAGAGACACAGGCAGGTAAATCCAAAACATAATCGAGAACGTAATCCAGAAACATACAAAGGTCAGGCTATCGGCAAATAGGCATAAACTGGGCAAGGCAGGAATCAATGTCGTGGTCACGGAAAACAAGGTCAATATACAAAACAAGAAACATAAACTATAGCGGGAACTGGGAGCGGAGAAACCAGCGTGGACTAAGTCTAATGTTTAACTTAAGTAACTATAACCAGGAACCTAACATGGATGTTAACTATGACTATGACTATCTATGGTAACGAATCGAATCTAAACTAAATTGATCTAATCTAACGTATGTAATATTCCGCGCTGCGTGCTCGGAGACTCGCGGTATATATACACTCATGATCAGAGTTAATTGGCGACGGCTGACACCAATCTAGACACACGTGAAATAACAGCCAATGACAGAACAGGGAGGAGACATAACAGAAACATAACAAAAAGCACGTGTCCAATGTACACAATGTCACTATTGTCAACAAACGAAAAGCAGGTGCTCGCGTACCTTGCTTATGCATGTGCACCCACATGCTCTCCAGCATGCTGCATAAAGGGGAAACTGTAACCAAAGTGTTTGCATTTATTGTAAATTTGTATTCCATGACCGTAACCAAAGCTTTGCATGCTCTTCTGTTTATAGCCAAATAACTTATGTTTGTGGTTTGTTTGTGGTTTGCACTTAAACTTAGCTTCTCTATAGGAGTGGCTGATATAAATGTGCTAGATGTGGTAGACCTTATGTTTGGTAAAGAGACAAAGTCATCAATATAAAGTTTCTTTTTTGGTATGCACCTCAGATTATTTGCTGTTAACAAATGTTTTACAGAAGATTATTTTGGACTTTTATGGAACACAGCACAATACCAAAAAATACACAGAATGGTATGAAGAAGAGAAGCTGGGGCTGATTTCAGACAACCCAGTTTTGAAACACTAAGTATATATACACACAGACACACACACACATATGTCTTGTTTAGGATCTGGAACTTGCGTGCAACCATTATCCACAACCCATGTGAAGATTACTTGAAAGGGTGTGGAGCATTGTGTATCCAAACAAACAAAAAGACCAGTCTGAACCTGATGCTGACCTTTGAACTCTAGGGGCATCACAGCCATCAAACATCAACATATGAGCATTCTGGCCACTCCTTATTCAAGAAACAACACAAGGGCCCCTGTCTGAGAAAACTCAGCCGTGTTTCTTTGCCATGTTTTTGTTGTTGTTTTTGTCTCTCTTTAATCTTTAAGATGAGATTATAGGAGGTTTATTGACATGAACTTGCTGTGAGAAAGTCCAGCTGAGTAAGCAGGCTGGGAACGCAGGTTCATGCCGTATGAGCTAAAACAAGCTCTAGGCAATAGGCTTCAGTTTCATAGCTACCTCTGGTATTGATTGAATGTCATGTGACAGGAACTGCAACTGCAAGACATGAACATATCTGCAAACTGCAAAATGAGTCATAAAAAGTGTCACGTCATGGTTTAATTTTCAGAAGAATTCATGCATTTCAGACGAAGTCATTGAAATTATGATAAAGGCCTAATAAACATGTTTAAAAAATAAAATGCTGCCTCCCAAATGAACCTGCGGTGTAGAATGTAGATCTTACGATTCAGCATCCTGTAGTGGGTGAACACCTAATGTCTTGTGTGAAAACACAATGTTAATCCCATGCATGAAAGACCAGTAACCGATGAATGCACCAAAGCTAAGCTGAACGTTTGTCCAATGTATGATTCAGGACACTGATTTGTGAGTATAATCTGAAAGGGTGTGGGGCATTTGATTGCTGAAGGAAGCTCTAGGAAATGTGAAATGTGCAGTTTGTGTGGCCGAGGAATTTTAAGAACTTGACAGAAAGCTCACTGATTTGAACTGAAGTCAGAGGTCTAGCTCTTATCATCCCAGTGCAGCAGACTGCCCTCTGACTATCAAGGAGCTGTCTAAATTCTACGTTCAGGCAACACAGGGTCAAGGTATAGCATATAAACTTAACAATAAACATGGTCTTATCAGAAGAAGAAGAAAAAAACAAACACTTTTGAACATCTTTCATTGTATTACTCATTTCGCTAAAGTCTAAAATATATTTGGGGATTAATTTCCTTAATATGCTACATAAAGCTTGTGTTGAAATGTGCCTTTTTTCCTTACACATAAACACACTTGAAACCATTGTTGCAAGGGATACGTATGTTTATGTAAGTTCCCTCTTGACATTCAAAAGCTATCTGCATAGCATCATGGAGACCCTCACATACACCAAGCAGACTGGCCTGCATGCACAGCTCTTATCTTATCACTTAATAGCAGTCCCTACAGGCCTGTTAGAATAACCAGTGTGTCCCAATACACAATTTTCTGTTTTCACACACAGAGCTTGATAATTCATCTTCCTGATTTTTATTTCTTCACACATGAATTAAAATGTGTGCTCAGATACAGCTACAGCTATGCATGTTAAAATTATAATGAGATCAAAGAATCTGAAGTAAATAACCTTTTAGTTTACCAAACTAGCATATAAAACCAAAGTCATCCTTTGCTGAGCAGATTGGCCTGTGATATATATGCTACTGTCTTGTTAGTTAAACTTCCGATTTAAATCAAGCCAAAGGTCAAATTATTTCTAGTAGAGCGTGGTTTTAAAAAACACCAACCATGTTTTCAACAGAGCAGATGTTATTTCTTTCAAAACTACTTATTTGCTTCTGTTTCTCTTCTGTACTGCATTTGTTCCCAGTAAACTCTTACTAAAGGATTTTTAAGGGTGAGAGCTGTTATTTGTGATCAAACTCTCAGTTAAATGAATGTGCGAAGACGAGTTTCTGGCAGTATCTGAAACTCATCCCTCTGGTTTGTTCTTAATAAAGAACTTACTGAGTTTACACGGTTGTGTCTTGACTCATCAGCTTAGTGCCAGCCTGTTTGTTGTGTGGTCATATGATCATGTTTATCTGGCAGCATGTATTGTTTGATGATTAAGAATCTTACAGTGCTTGATCATTTACATCCAGAAAACTAAATGCTGCATGAGATTCTGGCATATGTGAATATACAGTGGCTTTATATCTGTAGCTGACATTAATACTAGCCCATTTAATCAACGTTCTGGATGTTTTACAGTTGTCTCTTTCTTTACTTTAGTTCTTGAATTTTGGAAGCACAGCTGTCTTGTTTATGCGAGTAAGTGTGCTATGTGCCTAAGGACACACACTTAGACGCATTACTCTTGAGCGTTGTCCAAATATTTATTATGTACATTCTAAGCCAGGAGACTACTTACAATAACTATTGTTGATGTGGAACTTGGGTCAAGAGAGCTCTTTTATTGAGTGTTTTGTAGCGTACAAATAAAACTGGAGGCAAAATGTTAGGTTGGAGGGAATAATACCACTGGCATGTCAACATAAATCACAATTCAGTTGATAGTAGCTACATGAAATGTTCTGTCTTGTGCCCCGTCAGTCTGCACGAATAGGTTTCATGAGCTCCAGCATGTATGTACAGTGTTGTGAAAAAGTATTTGCCTGATTTCCTGATTTCTTCTGTTTTTGTTTATATGTCACTAAATTGTTTCGTTAATTAAAACAAAATCTAAGATAAAACAAAGACAATCTGAGAGGAAAGAAATTCCAGAAATGATGAGGAAGAAGATGATTGAAATACATCAGTCTGTGAATGGTTACAAAGTTATTTCAAAGGCTCTGGGACTCCAAAGGACCACAGGGCCATTATCTCCAAATGTTAAAACTTGGCACAGTAGTGACCCTTACTAGAAGTGGCCGACCTATCAAAATTCCTCCAAGAGCACAGCAAGTACTCATCCAGTAGGGATGATAGGATAGTACTTATCCAGGCCTCTCTTGCTTCAATAAAGGTCATTGTTCATGACTCCACTATCAGCAAGACACTGGGCAAAAATTGCATCCATGGAAGAGTGGTGAGGTGAAAACCACTGCTTACCCAGAAGAACATAAAGGCTCGTCTAAATTTTTTGCCAAAACACACCTTGTTGATCCTCAAACCTTTTTGGAGAATGTTCTGTGGACTGATGAGTCAAAAGTGGAACTGTTTGGAAGACAGGTGTTCTGTTACGTCTGGTGTAAACCAAACACAGAATCCCACAAAAAGAACATCATACCTACGGTCAAGCATGGTGGAGGGAGTGTGATGGTGTGGGATTGCTTTGCTGCTTCAGGGCCTGGGCAACTTTAAATTTTGCTCTCAACCAGAAAATCCTAAAGGAGAATGTATTCAGTCCATAAGTTGAAACTCATGCGCAACTGGATTCTGCAGCAAGACAATGATCCAAAGCAGAGGAGTAAGTCACAGTCCTAGAAGTAAGTGAAAGACTGATCTCCAGTTATCTGTAGTGTTTGGTTGCAGTTATTGCTGCTAAAGGTGGCACAACCAGATTTAAGAAGTTTAAAAGGGGGGGAATTAGTTTTTCACATTGGTGATAGGTGTGGGATAACTGTTTTCTGCCTCAATAAAAAGAAAAAAAAAAGAAAAACTGTATTGTGTGTTTACTCAGGTTGCCTTTGATTTCTGTTGTATTTCATTTGAAGACCAAAAACTATGTAGTATGTGATGTACACAAAACAGAAGAAATCAGGATGTGGGCAAATACTTTTTCACAGAATTGTACATGCACATGTATTGCATCAACTAGGATCTTCCTGTTTTACTTTGCAGTTGAGTTAATACATGGATTCTTATCTTCAGTTGAATTGTGGAGTGATATTAAAGAGTCAAGGATTTATGTAATGAACGTGAATTCTTGGGCAGCTAAGCAACCACTTTCAGCCCATTTGAGTTAACAAACTCAAAAGAAACAGGAAAGTGATCTAATTAGCTGATATGGAAATTACAGCCATTTCTGCAGTTAGCAATGCTCGAGAAACATTCCTGTATAAAACATCTGATTAGTTAACCGATCTCTTTAGAGTGAAAAAATATACAGGTTCTACACACTTGGTTTCATATTAATTTGGTTTACATTTCACATTAAAGCTACACATTGATTGATTGTTTTGTACTTTCATAGACAATGGGTCCAAAACAAAAGAAATAAAGTAGACAGTGAATCTCTTTTTGAGATTTTGGGGTACACAGTGAAGAGAAAATATTGCCAAAGAAAAGCTGTCAAGCCATGCAACCCACTTAAAACCCTTCTCTCTACTATCCTCTTAGCAAAGCTGAAAGAGAACCTGACATACTCAAACCCCAACAACAAACCAGGCTTTAGCATAATTAAGGCCTGTATCAGTACAAAGTCACATAAGTCAGGGTATAACCCAGACACAGAGCATAGACAGGCAGTGGCGAAGGCAATAATTCACATGATATGGAAGGTACCTTGAAAATCTAATCAACAGGATTTACGGTAATGGCTCTGTAACAGTGCCTGTTATTTCTACACCATGTTTCATGAGCAGACAACAGAGCATTACAAAGTCAATGACGTGAGACTGTTGGCCTCCATATGGCCAGTGTAAACTGCACATCCCAGTGTAACCAGTGACACTTCGGAATGAGGAAGTACTTCAGGGGGGATAGTATGTTACATATAGAGTGCACCCATCGGTTTCCAAAGTTTATGTGAGCTATCAGGACATCTGTAATATAATTCTAGAGTCTGAACAGTTGAGCACTCAAAGGCCGCTTTATTAGATATATTGACTCTAAGCTAGCATATAGGGCTACAACGGAATAAATATGCATTATTCTGAATGAGCAGTTAATGTGTTTTAAATGAATACACATAGAGATACAAATAGGAAGTGCACTATCCATCCATCCATCCATCTTATATTGCTTATTCCTTCTTCAGGGTCATGGAGAACCTGGAGCCTATCCCAGGAATCATCAGGCACAAGGCAGTGTACACCCTGGACAGGGTGCCAGTCCATCACAGGGCACAATCACATACACACTCGCATACCCATTCATACACTACAGACAATTTAGACACCCCAATCAGCCTATCATGCATGTCTTTGGACTGGGGGAGGAAACCGGAGTACCCGGAGGAAGCCCCCGCAGCACGGGGAGAACATGCAAACTCCGCACACACAGGGCCCCGGCGTGGGAAGTGCACTATTCTTTTAAAAATTTTATTTAAGTGTTTTTTGAAAGTTTGCCAGAAAGATTCGTCTAGACCAGATGTGTGCTGTAATCCAACTAAATTTGTTAGAAAATATCTAACAGGTACAAACAAAAATAATAACTGTGTGAGCAAGGAAAATAAACTGTCACACAAGGCTCCCAAGTGAGAGAAAAGTGTTTGTCATATAGTTGAGAGATCGCACGTTTGACAATGCCACAGCTATCAATGGCCTGGAGCCAAGGGAGCAAAATTGTCTGGGCTCACCAGGTGGCAGGGATGGCATAATTGAATTGGCAGATGACCAAATTTGGGAGTAAATGGGGAGAAGTACAACAACAACAAAAAATCAGTCTCATGCACATCTCTAGTTGAAACCAATTATGAACACTGCTAGGATTTGAACCTCTTGGTTATTTCCAGTGTGTTCCATTGTTTCAGGGGCATAGAGATAGTGTTCATCCAAACTTCTGGTTTAAACCACTTTTGGTTTAAATCGGAATACAGATACGGATTTAAATATTTGGAGCACTAAACAGGTATAAATAGTGTCATTGTGTTACATCCCTAATATGCTGATGTATGAAAGTCACTGTTCTCCCACTCATTAATGCGGTAGCATATTGTCAGTTTGGATTCTGTTAAGGTGTCTAGAAGGAGTTTCCCAGGAAGATGGGTGTAATTATGTGTGCATGTGGACACTAATGTGGATCAACATGCATGCAGCAGCTGGGTAATTTAGGCAGGATTATGAAAACACACACCCATCTTCTAGTCAGTCACTCTCCACAGAATAACACGACATTGCTAAAGATTTATTACATATACTGAGTTCTGACGGATACCATATACAGTCCCATCCAAAACTATTGGAACGGCAAGACCAATTAATTTGGGTTTGGGTTCAAAGGATGAATATGAGAGTTTATAATTTCAGCTTTTATTTTCTGGTATTTATATGTAGATGTGTTAAACAACATAGAACATAGCACATTTTGTATCACACCAACCAATTCTTAGAAAAAACATTGGTACATGCCTGACTTGTATTTCCTGTTAGATTGACAGTTTCAAAAGACAGTGACATCACCAACAGTATTGACTGTATACTCAGTCGCGGTGTTCTATAATATCAAGATGTTTATAACAGATAGAGGAGATACAACTGTAAGAATAAGTTTGTGAGCCCTGTGGAAGTACCTGGATTTATGCATTAATTACTCATAAAATCTTCACCGAAGTCATAAGAATAGACAATAATACACTAGCACTACCAATTCTATTTTTCCTGTGTGTGTGTGTGTGTGTGTGTGTGTGTGTGTGTGTGTGTGTGTGTGTGTGTGTGAGTGTGTGTGTGTGTGTGTGTGTGTATATATATATATATATATATATATATATATATATATATATATATATATATATATATATATATATATATATATATATATAAATAAAATCATTTACAATCCAGGCAGGAAAACATACACGAATCCTTGTGTTTAATGATTGGTAGGTCCTCCTTTATCAGCAATCATCACTGCTTATAGCTGTTGATTATACTTGCACAGTCATAAGGTAGTTTCTGTTGATCAATATTTAAGGGCTTTCTTGCATGAACAGACACATGCCTCGTGTCTTCAGGTCTGGATTCTGATATTTCTTCTCAAAGAAGAGCTTATTAACGGGATGTATATACACTATATGGCCAAAACAGTATGTGGACCTGAGCATCAAACTCATATGTGGGTCTTCCCCAGAACTTTGCCACAAACTTATAAAAAACTAGCGGTTACTAGAGATATACATCCGTTTATATATTCGATCTGTTATCATCTCATAAAAAGCTTTGCACCTCCCACAATAACCTTTCTCTCATTTGCAGATGAACACACAGGAAAGTGCTATATGCCATATTGCTAAAGGTTGTGGTTTTAGATTTTGGTGCATGATCAGAAGTCATGTAAGGGAAAGGTAACCATGTCCCAATTTGCCTGTTGTTTGTATGTAGCAGTCAGTGCATCGAAAGCTCAGTATCTTATCTGGAGATCATGCATTATTAGTTATTTCCCTGCAGAAATAGCTTGTTTACTTGTGAATTATTTAATAGAATTTGCAGAAAAAAATGCAGAATATCACAATCCTGTACATGAAGCCAGTTATTCCATCTATTTCATTTGATTATGGCATTAGACATATGAGTAGCTTTATTCTCTATGTGAACAATACATCACTCTTTTTGTGTCATGTCCTACAGCAAAGTCCTATTGGTAATCTAGGATTATATTTTATCATTTTAAATTGATTTATTTCAACAATGTCTCCTGCACATAAAGTGACTACTGTCATAAAAAACAAACTAGTGTTATATTCTTCTTTTATGTCTACATTTACCCAAGGATCAGTGATCTCAGCAGAAACTTTGTGCCTACTAACTCACTTTATTATCTAAATCTACTGTATGTCTAAGCTACCATATGCTGTGTAAGACTTTCACACACAGTAAAGAGGTAGGAACATTCCCAGACTGTAGGATATTCCCAGACCGTACCTGGATTCAGTTGAAGTGTGTTTGAGTCTTTTACCAGGAGCACAGGTACATAGGCTTTTCCAGAAAATCATGTGGAAATGATTGTGCAACATGCATGCAAAGGCTTGCTGAGTTAGGCGGGGTTATAGAAAAAACCCAGTCTGTGGATTTATCAGATTACTTAGTTCCATTGTTTAATCGTAAAATAAGCATGGTTGCAACATTTATCACCATTGGTTAATTTGTGTTTTTTAAATCAAAACTGGTATTGAAGTAATAGGAAAACAAACAGTCATGATGGAAACAGAAGAAAGCAACATATCCTCAATGTATTCTCCTTTGTATAAAAGCAACACACACACACACACACACACACACACACACACACAGAGATAAGAAGAAGCACAAGTTAGTTGAGTCATGGATTGATTTTCAATCAATTCCGAGACTGTAACAGTGCATTAGTCCATCCAGATGCCACATCTGGTAAGCAAAAGTGCACTACCTATAATGGACTCTGTCAAGATGATGAGTGTTTATAACAAGATCAGTATGGTCTAGAACGAGCTGTCACCACCAAATCTCTCTCTGGGTGTGTCAGAATGTGTGATTTCTGAGGAAAATTACAACAGAATTGAACCTTAATCTAACCACTTGAATAACACTTGTGCATGCTTTGTGATAGTAATGTACGTTTGCTTCTAACACATTTCTGTTCTCATGCTTCATAAATCTAAACTCTCACTTTCATTTTCATGTAAGAGGTGTTAGGGCGTATAGTTGAGAAGTTTTAACAGGAAACCATAACCCATTAAGCCTTGTGAATTATATCAAATAATAGCAGTATATTCCATTCAAGTGAAGCACAATTTCCAAGTTAGTGGAGTGGAATTTAAAAATTCATTCACATGTTTAGTACAACATTAAACTACATTCACTCTTAAAGGCTAATGAACAGAAAGGCTGTAGCTTGGATTTCTTATCACATTTGCCTATGTCAGAGAAACTACACATTCAAACATCTACAATATATCAGACATGTTGACTTGAACCACATACAGTCCCCACCAAAACTATTGGAACGACAAGGCCAATTCATTTGTATGTACTCTACACCAAAGACATTTGAGTTAGAGATCAAAAGATGGACATGAGACGAGTTTCCACATTTTCCCCTGATGTTGAGCTGGCAGTGTGTTTTGGATCAATGTCTTGCTGCATGATAAAGTTCCTCCTGATTCATTTGGATGCTGTCATGAATATGCCAGAATGAACTCGGGACTACGGTCCACTGCACCCCATTGCATCACTGTCACATGACCACCTGCACCTGATTCACATTGATGTTAACGGACACTTGTGTGTATATATAGTCACACTTTGCACTGCACTTTGGCCTAGTGTTTGTCTTGGGTTGCTCATGTTATGGTCTCTAGGCCATGGTTTTCTTTTGCGATCATAGTTCATGTCTTTGTGTTATCACACCAAGTATTTTGTATTATTTATTATTTATGTTCTTTTTTTTACATTAAACTTCTATCTGCACTAGCATCTGCCTCACAGCTGTTACGTGACAGAAAGCTAGACTGAACAAATGGATGCAGCAGACGTTTTCAATGTCCAAGAGGCCCTTTTTAAATGGAGAGAGTGAGGTGGGAACAAGAGGGTAAGGGATCGATTAAAGCCACTCGAGAATGGCTCAACATGATGATGTACTCCCTCAGGAAGTATGTCAGAAAAGGGGCTTCCAACCAGGTTGAAACCATTTCCCAACATCCCTGCCCCACCTTGGTCGCTCTGCCTCTTGGCCCTCCTGAGGATGTCACTCCATTGCCTGACTCCATTAATGATGTCGCTTTGCCTCCCTTCCCTACTGCTGATTTCTCTCATCCTGCCTGTTTGATGGACAACTCTATCCGAGGACATCGCTCAACTTCCCTGTTCCACATTTACATTTACATTTATTCACTTAGCAGATGCTTTTATCCAAAGCGACTTACAAATAAACAAAGCGATATATCAAGCAGGGAACAGTACAAGTAGTGCTACTATACAAGATCCATTAATTGAATACCAGAGGAAGCAAAGTGTACAGAGTAGAGGTGTAAGTGCATTGTCTGTGGGGTTTTTTTTTTTGTTGGTTGGTTAGGTGTTCTCGGAAAAGGTGGGTCTTTAGCTGTTTTTTGAAGATAGTGAGAGATTCTGCAGTCCGGATTGAGATCGGAAGAGCATTCCACCACTGGGGAATGGTATGCGTGAAGGTTCTGGAAAGGGACCTTACGCCTCGCTGAGTGGGAACTACTAAACGTCGGTCGCTAGTCGATCGCAGATTGCGAGAGGGAATGTATGCCTTCAGGAGAGAGTTGAGGTAGGAGGGTGCTGTTCCTGACAAGGTCTTGTAGGTGAGCACCAAGGCCTTGAACTTGATGCGGGCAGCTACAGGAAGCCAGTGGAGGGAGATGAAGAGGGGTGTGACATGAGTAGTCTTGGGCTGGTTGAAGACAAGGCACGCTGCAGCATTCTGAATCATTTGAAGGGGTTTGATGGAGCTGGCTGGGAGGCCTGAAAGCAGTGAGTTGCAGTAGTCCAGTTTAGAGATGACAAGAGCCTGGACTAGTATCTGTGTAGCCTGTTTGGTGAGGAATGGTCGGATTTTCTTGATGTTGTACAGGATGAACCTACAGGACCTTGCAGTTGCTGAGATGTGGTCTGTAAAGGTCAAGCCCTCATCAAGAATCACCCCAAGGTTCCTGGCCGTCTTGGTTGGCATGAGTGTAAGTGAGCTGAGCTGTACAGTGAAGTTCTGGTTGATTGAGGGATAGGCTGGGATGACGAGAAGCTCCGATTTTCCCAGGTTAAGCTGAAGATGGTGCTTCTTCATCCAGACCGAGATGTCTGACAGGCAAGAAGAGATGCGTGCAGAAACAGATGGGTCATCAAGCTGGAAGGACAAATAGAGTACACACTGAGGAAGTGTATTCCTCTAAGATACACTTTTTATTCTACATCATATTATCTGTTGTCAATTAACCTAATTAGTTACTAAATGTTCCTCTAGCTGTTTCTTTTTAGTACCCGTTACTTCTCCAGCCTTTTGTAGGTACTGTCGCAACTTTTTTGTGTTTCGGCCATCAAATTCAGTTTTTTCTTAAAATGGTACATTTTCCTCAGTTTAAACATTTTATATGTTTTTTTATGTTCTATTGTGAATACCATATGGGTTTATGAGATTTGCAAATTATTGCGTTCTGTTTTTATTTACGTTTTACACAGCATCCCAACTTGT
The DNA here is from genome assembly GCA_012411365.1 of Ameiurus melas. Lineage (NCBI taxonomy): Eukaryota > Metazoa > Chordata > Actinopteri > Siluriformes > Ictaluridae > Ameiurus > Ameiurus melas. Next base: position 23,065,600 of record CM022759.1, read on the forward strand.
TTTGGAATTGGGGTTGTAAATACCAGGAAACAAAATTGAAGCTGAAATTCCAAACATTCTCATACTCATCTTTTGATCTCAAACCCAAATGCCTTCAGTCTACAACAAAAGCATAATGAATAGGCCTTGCTGTCCGAATAGTTTCAGAGGGGACTGTATATTATTTAATATCCTTGTATTAAGTAATATATAGTATGTGGTTATTTATATGCCTTGTCTGGAAGGTAAGATGATCCTACAGTTCCTACTTTTGAGATGAAGAAAGAGTAAGGTTGGGATGATACCACTGAAAAGTTGATTATTTTCCTGTAACAGCATGTCCCAAAGCATTCACAGCATTTTACTAATAATTACAATTTATTTTTATTAGTTAAAGAACACCACCACACAATATTGTGGAATGTCCATGCTTGTTCCTGTTATCACTTAAGTCATGGCAGCTTTAAACTGTTATTCCCTCACCAGCTAATTTTCTCTCAATTTTAAAGAGACTACAACAAACATACAAAAAATGCAGCCATATTACAGAGAAATCGCAAAGCCCTCTATCCTGAAACCTTTCTTTTGGTGGAAAAATGAAAGTTACAGCTTCATGCTATCTAAACATCTCTCCACATAAAGCTTCAACATATTGAAAATTACACACATTCTTTAATATTTTTATGTAGAGTGTCTGCCATACAAGTTGCTACTATAGAAACAACATATTAGGCACATTAAACCTGTGATTAAACCTGGCACTACTGTTAAAACTAGTGCTGTTATAAAAATAAAATTAATCAACACCTTCTGACCAATCAAAATGTATTAAACAGCACTGCCTTACAAGGCCTTATAAAACCTTGCAAATGCAGTCCTGTTGCAAATTCTCAAAATGCTCTTTAGGAGTCTTTCCTTTGTTCATAAAGAAGCTATTCTCATTTAGGCCCAAAGGAAGGAAAGTGTCAGGACAGATCCATCCTTCTTTCAGTTCTTTTAGCAGAGGTGGTGGGAGGTGTCACAGAGACAACAGGGGGTTGACAACCACAACAATAACCAAGCAGCCCCGGCGATCCCTTAAGCATCACTTTTTAAGAAAGCAATTTCCGCTATTTCTTTTTTTAACTGAGTTTCACCTTTAAACAGTGAACATGGAATGTATTACATGAACATACAAAACAGAGGCTTGCCACGCTATAGTCTATTGTCCTAGCAGATCCAAAAACAGTGTGTAGAGACAATAGCATGAGACAGTAAAAATTCCAGCTACGTATAAATAGAAAAGGACCTTGTAGCAATTCCTGCTACAGGGTTCTTTGTAGAAATGCAGAAGAAAAAAAAACACCTTATAAATAATATACTAACAATGTACTAGGGAGGTTCTGCTTTTGCATCATATTTATGAACACAATAGCATTTGACTATGAATTACCGGCACCAGGATATTATTTGGAATGACAGTCAGAAACTATATGTGTAGTATATTAACTGCTGAGACTAAGTTGGGAAGTAATCTCATAATTATGGCATTACATGATTCTATCTGGATGAACCATATAATTCTAGGAATCCAGTTATTATTTAAATTGGCTGAGAATACAATTAAATGCAATTTATTAAAGAATTAAATGCAAGCTTCAGTGAGTCTTAGATTCAATGTTACACCCAAATTCTAGAATCACCCTTTCAACTATACAGATTTACAACTTAGTATTGAATATTTTTTCCTATTTCTTGCCCAATACTGACTAAATATTTTTTTTCCCGTGTGGGATGCTTAAGCCAGTTTGGTAACAAATAAATGTAAAGGTCAAATGAATGAAGTGGGCAGAATTAACCTTCTCTGCCAGATATCCAAACTAGTAGGTAATACCCCAGCACTCACTATTAATCATGTACAATCTGCTTTGAGGTGACTATCAAGATTGATCAGCGGATTTTGTCCCTAAGGCTCTAAAACTGTACTACACTGGGTCAATCATCATCTGCTGATCACGTCCTCTTCCTGTATTTTATTCTTCAAATGCACAATGAAGAAATCGGGCCACTACACACAAAAGGACTACAGTGAGGCCAGACTGAGGCCCTGTGTGTCTGTGTGTAAGTGGGATATTAAAAAAGGAGGTTTGTGGTAAGAATTAGCATATTCTCAGATCAAGGACCTGATACACTCTAAAATATCAATATCACAACAACTAGCAACCTCAGCACTGACAAGCCCACTGTCACAGTGACTGCTCTTTACTGAAATACCAAGATGATTAGACTGTGACAAGAAAACATGTTTAAAAGGAAAAAACAAAAGGAAATACTTTGCAAACCGTCCACAGCTTGCAACTCTGAATATATTCACACTTTGCAAAATAACACAACATTCTGAAAACACATGAAGGCATGTAGTCGCACATCAGAAAAGAGTCATAAGATGCATTGTTAGTGCACAATGTGTATCCATTGTGCATCGAAACAATTATTACAATGGAGCATTTCAATCCTGAGTTGTTGTTTTTTTGAGACACAGCAGACATTACTTCATGTCCCTTTCCTGAGAGGGGAAACACTCTGTACTTGCCCTGAACTGAATTGTGATTGCTAGAAGAAACAGCACTTCTGTAAACTATAGAATATTCCAAAGCATTATGGTTTTGTCTCTGAGTGTGTCAGTGGCAATTGTGAATTTATTTACACTGACTTATTTAGCAGACATTTTGATCCAATTTAATTTACAAACTAATCAAAATCCTGAATCCAAACCAAGAATGTACAGTTACAGAAGGTACTATTTAAAATGTTGTTTGCTCAAATGCAAACAAAGAGTTGTCCGTAAGGTCCAGTGATGTACCTGAAATCAGTTTTAAAGTTACACTACATATGTTGTACCTACAAAGACATACCAAAGAGGGTCCTACTCTATTTACAAGCATAAAAAACTACAAGAAGTCAGTACTTTTTATCGAGAAAAACCCTGTATCTGATATATGGCATCTGTCCTCTCTACCTAGGTAATAGATCTAATCTAATAATAGTGAGACTGTAAATATTTCTCTGTGTTAACTTATTAACAGGAGACAGCACTTAGACCCAACAATGACTGATTCCCCCTGGGGATTACCGCTAACAATGTCTGATGTCTTGAAAACAGGCAGACGTTTAATTCTTCCTTCCTGTCATCCCACCATCAGGCACAAAAAGGCCTAACCCAAGACCAAATTACCCAAAATAGACCCTTGTGAGCATATGGGTCACTGTCATCTTAATTGTTGTAGTCTTGTCTGCCATGCATTTTTTTCTTTATCTTAGCTCCTCATAAGACAATGGGCTTTGACTGAGGTAAAAGAGGAAAAATAAAAAAAGGCCAGGGGACCAAGTGTGAGCCCCAAGGCCACTCAATGTGTCTTTCAGATAAGGCCTAGATGCCAGTCCTGTGTTTCCTCAATTTCACAGCCAAGGGTTTATCTCCAGACCAATGCACCCCAACAGTCACCATGCAGACTACTTAACCATGACATGAAGTGGGCTGGGTGTAATAAGATCCCATTTTTATTCCTATACAGAGGCAGGACTTTAGTGTTAATGTAAGCTACTGTACAGTTGCTAGGAATTCAAACTGATAATGACATTTTACACAAATACAGAAAAGACGAGACTGAGGAAAAAATACAACCCACTTTATGCATTGTGTTATGTTTATTGAATAAATGGTTTATTCCAGAGTTCTAAACTCCAGCCCTGAGGAAGCTGTAACCCTGCCCTGCTCCCAACATGTCTGATCCAGCTTATGATGGATTTAATAATGAGCTGCTGAGTTTGTCCATGTGTGTTTGAAAAAAGGAAAATATAAAACTCTGCAGGGCTGTGGGTCCTCTAGACTGAAGTTCAGAACCCCTGCTTTGAACAATCAAGGTAAAAGATGGAAAAAACATGTGAACCTATATAAGCTTTTAAAAAGTGGGTTATCGGAGTCAGCTGTTCCAAGCCTTTCATGTGTCAGTTTCACAATATGACTGAGTCCAAAGATATTTTAGTGGTTCGAAGACTGGAAAAAGTTTTGTTTCTGCAGCAGTCCATGCTCACCATCAAGATTGAGATTCTTTCAAGATAGGTGTGCCAAAAAACTGAAACGTGGCAGCTAAAGAGCAGCTGATATGTTTTGTAGTTGATAACATCTGCACTCAGTGATACAGGATACAGAGGTGCTTGTATGAGGTTACCACAGAGGAAAAATGTGTTCTTTACAAATCGCCTCTCTCAAGCAGACTTGAAACCAGCAGAATGTTCCACAGCATGACTGGCACAATGTTCTGCAGATAGATGATAACACTGTATGGCAAAAGCAAAAACCCAATCCATAACTCGTGCCAAATGACTAGTCCCAAGCCCCACCCAAGCTTGCTTAAGTCCTCACAGGATTGACCATGTCTCTGCTTGTCTATAAGTAATTAAGTGTTATGCTTAATCACATCACATTCATATTTCAACCAGCAAACTTTCTCCTCCCCTGGAAATGTCTCTGGTTGGACAAGCTGAAACAAGACATTTGGAGATCATGAAATGTAAAAGCCAACAGTAAGTCCTTTCAAGGATGCTTGAAATTACAATACTTTTTCCTTTATTGAGTTAGATAACTTCACTGATCAAACAGAAATGATGGGTAAAGCATAATTAAAGGTTAGTCTTACTTTGCACACTGTATAACCCAGGCTTTATATTAACTTTATTTTTAATTGAATATAAATTTGGATTGTTCAACAAAGAGAAGATAGCTTACTAAAACTGGGCATCCTAGCTAATTTTGCCTGTATATGGGTTTTATTGAGGCTCTGGGACTTTACAGTGTTGCTTTTTTTTTACACAACTTATTTTTTCTGTTATACTCGGTTATATTCCAAACCGAAACCGATTCTGAGCAATCCAATTTTATTTTTGCCATTGGAAACAGGTAGAAGACATCCCACTCTGTTCTAAGATATTAGCTGTCACTCACCTTTGAGACCCCCACAATGTCTTTTCACTATATTTGGAGCCGAAAATTCTAAATATTCCTTTAGGAAACACTGCGTTTACAGGAGGAGTGTCCAATCTTATCAGGGAAGGGCCGGTGTGGATGCAGGTTTTCATTCCAACCAAACAGGAACCACACCAGATTCCACCTGTTTAATCAGTTGATCTTGGCTTTCACTAGACTCAGGTCTGACTTCTGATTGGTTGAAACGAAAACCTGCACCCACACCGGCCGTATCCGGATAAGATTGGACACCCCTGTTACAGCCTTGGTTTCTAATTGGGGATTGAACAGCCAGGGACACAAGGTGGATATTGCATTATATATTGTAACAGTATCTTATAAATGATAAGGGACAGTGAGCGATTAGCTGTTACCATGATTCAGGCTTTCACAGGGGGCCCTCTTGTGGTCTGCAACTTGAGAGGTATGATTGGAGTGAGGGGTGGGGTGGGGGTAAATAGGATGTTGCTTTGGGACCCCAAAAGATCAGAAACAGCCCTGATGGTAAGACTAATAGATTCCAGATTGTACCAGAAAATTAAAGTTCAGGATATCTGTCGTGACCTAAAATGAAAAGTGACTGCGCCATACGGCATTTCAATAATCCAAAGTACTGGAATAAACCAAGAGTGGCTGGTTGAGGTCCACTAAATGCTTTTGCATGGTATGAAGCAAGCTATTAAAGCAAGACATTAAAATATATATATATATATATATATATATATATATATATATATATACACACACACACACACACACACACGATATAGAAGATTATAGAAGGGACTGGTGTTAAGTTGCAATAAATACTAAATATATGAACGCTTACCACTTACATGAGCACTAAACTGGCCAGTGGTGGTTCAGTGGTTAAATGCTCTGGGTTACTAATCAGAAGGTCAGGAGTTCAAGCCCCAGCACTGCCAAGCTACCACTGTTGAGCCCTTGGGCAAGGCCCTTAACCCTCAATCGCTCAGTTGTGTAAATGAGATAAATGTAAGTCGCTCTGGATAAGGGCATCTGCCAAATGCTATAAATGAAAATCTCTTACATGCATTCTTGCTGCACTAACAGGGTTTTATCCTGATGGTATTCTTGACCTTTTGAACTAGCTTGAGGATATGGTCTTGATGGAGCTCTAGATAACCGACATCTGCTAAATGTTGTACATTTCAACGTAAATGTAACGCACATGCTTTTTCATTCAATGACCTTGGATGTGCGTTTAAAGATGAAGCAATGTTAAATGTGTTGTAAATAAAATTTCTCATTTCTCACCGCATCACATTTTCATCACTCTAATCAATTGATTAAAAAATATCATACAAAATAGAATACAAAATATGGTCATTATTGTATAAATAGAATCTGCCTTCAATCATTAAAGGAAAAGCAGTAAGACATTCCCATTAACACAATGCTTCAAAGTTACCTTTAGAATGGTAGGTTTTGACCTGGTGTGAAATCAGGGCACTCTATTCTGTTTGTAATCAGTAACATTTTGATGGCTAGATGGACCATGTTTATTTTTTACTTGCTTGTACATCTTAGAGATGCAGGTTTTCCTTTTCCACAAAAGCTGAGAAACCACAGTGCTGATGTCTAAAGGTAAAAAAGTGAAAACATACCAACCCTTATACACAACCTCAAGGATTTAGTCGTTTTAAACTTTGATATTGTTCAGACGTTATACACCTTACCGCCCCTGCAATACAGTCTACACTCCACTCGCATACAGAAGGGATTATAGGAATAGGAAGTTTAATTAACTGATTGCACATGAAGGGTGTAAACCAAGTATGAAAAACTATTGCATGACAAAGGATTCCTTACATAGTAATCACATTTATACAAATTCAAACAAATATTTTAATTATGCTACCGTCTATATTCAAATACACACATACACCTTGGAGAATTTCAAACATTTCTAGTGTTCTTTTAACATTTTCTCCAGCTCGTCTTGCCAGTCAAAATGACAATCCTCCTCGAAATCCCTTTGAATAGAAAAGAAAAGAGAAGTTGTTAAAGCGGGAAACAAAAAAGGAGGTGAAAAAAAGGGAAATGAAAAAGGGAAGACAGTGGTCTTTTTTTTCTTTTTTTTTTTTATTGACTCACGTGTCTTCATCATCTGAACGGGGTTCCAGTCTGTTCTGGTCAATGAAAACTTCCTCTACTCCGTCTGGAACATCATCATTCTGCTCTACAGCCAATGGAAAAAACGGAGCCTTAGCACCTGCAAAACACACACATACAGACACACATGACAGTCCTTGGTTTCAAAACCTCTCAATACCAGATATATGTACGTGGCTCTGTGCATTAATCTGGGTCTTGGCCTGTGTTTTAGAAAACAGTCACTTCCCAACAAGTTGATAAACTGAATTATGAAATAACTGAAGTTTAAGAGAAAGGCCACACCTGAAGCTCCACCTTCTTCCTACTTAACTTCTCAGAGTAAGAGTTCCCACTCTCCGCTAGTGATTCATTTTCCGCACCCACAACCTCTCTAGCTCTACCCCAACGGTCTTTAAAGGTTGTGCAAAGCTGCCCAGAACTTCTCCCCATTTTACAATTTCACAATCACTCATGTCTTTGAGTTGTGCCCGTGGTATGCACTTACAAGATACCACCACTAGTCATTGCTGTACCTGAGATTCACAAGTATCACAACTCACACGCACTTACTATGTACATGGATGGTGTAGGTATTGAAGGCCGTGCTGAGAGGAGCCTTCTCCAGGAGGCTCAAAAGTCTTTCAGGGGGATCCTTGTCCCATTGCCTTCTCTCCCGTTTCTGCGTTTCCAGAAATCCTTCCCCTATACATCACACCCAATACACAAAATTCTATCAGAAGTGTACATTCATTTAAACATATAATTTATTATTCTCTTTTTGTCGTCCATACAAATTATGCATCTAAATTATTTGAGAATTTGTGGCATTTTTTGAATATTAAATATTCATAAATATTAATCCAAGTTAGTCGTTTTTACTATGACATGCACAATAATTTCTCCTTATGATTTATAGTCACAATTAGATCAGTGGGTAGAATGTAAACTTCCTCCACAATGTTTTACTAGCACATTATTATAGTTTTGCTTCATGTACTGAAATTACAGAGTTCCACACACCTGAACAAATAGCAGCTCATTATACTAGAAAGAGTATACTATACACTGGTATAGTTTAAAATCTTAGATGAAGTAGAGAAACACCTCAAAGAAAAAAAAAAAAAAAAAACACTTATAAAGTAAGCATGCTAAAGGTCAAATGCGTGGTGGACATGGACAAGTTAGTAATGTAAATGGTAGACAGAGGTTTAAAGGTGGGAGATGCAAAAATAAATTTAAAATAAAAAATAGGAGTAGCTTGCTGCACCTTTTGTGGAGAGAGACCCCCGTGTGGTTGCCGTGTCACCAGTGGAAATGATGTCAGCATTCCTAAGGACCTGCATCACTGTATTGGAGGGTTCTTTTGGCCACCTCTTTCGGGTAGCTATGTTGCCCATCTGATTCTCAGCCGGATTTCTGAAACTAGTGTCTGAGCAGGAAATAAATCTCTCAGTTTGTCACTGACCCTCTCCAGGACAGTGCTATTACTTCACCCATAAATATACTTTATAATACACAGCTGCAATATTGCAGCCAATCACAGTCAAATGATAGAAGTAACAAGAAAAAAAAATTCACAGTATTGTATCAGTCCTGCTGATACAGTAGGTACCTTTAGCTGTAGATGTGTTTAATAAGCTCTTCTGGCCCAGAAACATTGCCACTTTCTCTCCTTCTTCTTTTTTCCACTGGTTTACTCGTTTCTCTGGCAGTTCCTTTGTTTCTTTCTTGGGCAGTTCCTTACAAATAATATGAATGGTAGCATTAATGTGTACGTCCTTGTCCCTTGTACCTTTTGGTTATATGAATGTAGGAACATCATTAAGACACCTAATTGTAACTAAATTGGACTGTTTATTGAAATGTTTCGTGGTACATTCACGTTGTTCGTACCTGGGCACTACCTGACTGTGTATGTTATCAAAAATGTCTAATATGGCAATTAATCTGTGAAAATAAGTAGGTAGCAGTTAGCACAGAGATCAACTTTTTTTATTTATACACTTTTTAAAATGATGTATTTATCAAAATATAGCAGATGTTTTTGTTTAACTGTGTTGGTGTCTTTGCGTGGAGTCTAATTGAAATCTTTAAATGCAATTTAAATTCCCTTCTGGATGACTTCTGTGAAAACCAAAATCAAAGTGCAGTACCTCCTCAGATATGTGTTTGTGGAGCAGTCTGGACACACGGTGGGAGCTGAGGATGGTGTCTATGGAAGGCCTGTCTCTCGGGTTGGTCTTAAACATGTGTTTAATCAAGTAGTGAAGCTCATAGGGAAGGTGACTGGGCAAAGGCGTGTATGTCCCACGACACACTTTCAAAATCAGACTCTTCCAGCTACGGGCCTCAAACTGAAACCAGAGCAACAGAGCGTAAACAGCAAAGACGTCAGAGACTATATGTCAACCATTCACTGCCTCATAAAATCGAAAAGGTAAACGTACACACCGGATGACGTAAAGTGCAGAGTTCATAGAGCACACAGCCTAAAGACCAGATATCACTGTAAAACACATACACAGTATGGTATGAAGTACTTTGTCCTATTTGTTACACAGATATATGAGGTGTGTAAACTGTATGTTCTGTACCTCTTGTTATTGTATGGTTGGTTGTCCCAGATCTCTGGAGACACATAGTATGGAGTTCCAATATAGGTCTGGGCATAACCTTTTGCACTGGTGAATATCACAACATAATTGTGTCATTATTAAGATCTGTCAGATGTCACTTTCCCCCTCTTTTACTTACTAGACAAAACAAAAAGCAAGATTTTCAACAGATTACCTGTTAAGAGCACATGCCGACCCAAAATCTCCCAGTTTGATTGTGCCGTGGTCCGTCAGGAATATGTTCTAAGAAAATTTGGACAATGAACAATAAGAATATGTATGGTGTCTATGTTGTTTATTATACAACATCTGTCAGTCACAGCGACACACTTCCCTCTTCCCAGAATCTGATTCAACAAGATGGTAAAGTCCATTTGGACTATGTTCTAATCCAGTTCATAGTTGGATCATATCATAATAGAACACTTTCAGTGTTTAAGATGCAACAATATTTGCATCTTAAACAATGCAACTCAATTGTTGCAATGTTTCAGTTTGAAAAAAAAAAAACCTGAACACTAATAAATTAATGAATAAACAAGATCTGATGTGATTAAAGAGTATTTGTGGTCAGTAATAATGACTTAGATGTTACATTTACATATATTCATTTGAGTAACAGTTTTCTCCCACAGTACCTTTATATGTAATATGAATGTGTAAGAGAGTTAAGTGGGTAAAAACATTTACTTCATAAAGCATGAATACATCCAACACAGAAAACCTAACAGAATACATAGCTGCTGGTTTATTTACCTTTGATTTTAAATCTCGGTGAAGCACTCGTTTTTCGTGAATGTGCTTTGTGCCCAGACACATCTGTGAAAACCACCTGAGTATCTACAGAGACAGATCATGACTACACACAAAATCTGGCCTGAAAATATAAAAAAAATATCTACAAAATATTTTTCAATGAATTTTGTTATTTATATTGAAATAATGATTTTACCACATCGTCACGGAACAGAGAGCCTTTCTGCTGCTTCATTCTTTGAAGAAGATCACCTCCACTACAGAACTCCATAACGATGTACAGATGGCCATCGTCTGCAGAGTGAGAGAGACCAGACAGAGAGAATGAAAGTGAAATAAGTCATCATGTATGGGTCTACCTCTCCAGATGTCAGTCCAGAGAAGCAATACTCAAGAGGATTTAAAATTCACTTAATGAAGCTGTTTGTAACTTTATGCTGCCCCCTACAGTATATGAGGCATTCTGTGTTTGAAATACATTAATAGGACAAGCCTTGCTCTTCAATCATCAAAGTTATGCATACTTTGCCGATCTATAATTTCCAGAAAACATTAAAACCTTTCAACACAAGCATGAAATAAATACCTTAGCCAGATCCATTTTTTTTTAAAGTATCGTTGAGATATAATTGTTATAGGGTTAGGAACATTTAAATATCACCTGAAGTGGCCATGTTTCTTGAAACTACTTTTTACTTGGTTCGCAAACCAAAGCGCATATATCTTCTCTTGGCATAGTAATCAGTTAGCCTATGCATTTTCAATTTTCAAGGGAAGCAAAAGCAGCCCCACAGAAAATGCATTTGTACAGGGACCAGAAATCTGTCAAAAGCCATATGTGTGGATTTAGAGAGCTGTCGGTAAACAAACTAACATCCAGTTAAAGCCAAGTGCGCAGCTAGGACACTAAAACAGGGTTTGGGAACCAAAGGCTCGCGAGCCATATGGCTCTTTCAGTGATTTCAGTCAATACAGTTAAAACGCTACATATTTTAAAATATTACATAATTCATAATCGATGCTTGTTGTATACAAACAGACCAAATGGGACAAGTAGTAAGTTTGTGTAGGACAATGTGGGACATAATTTTGACACCAAAAGGCCTACCATTTTGATGCCTATCTAAATGGGGGAAAAAAAGTGCACTCAGCCTCGTATCAAACCATGCACAAAGAGAAATATTACTGTATAAAACAATTACGTGGGGAAAAAAGAATTTCTATGACTTGACAACATGTGTCCAGTTGGAGTGAAATCTGATGGTCCTTTGATGCAACTATAGGCCTCTGCAGAACATAAATGGGCGTTTCCCAATCAGTGTTCAGTCCTCAGACTGGATAGGCGTTGTTCAACCATCCAATCAACTACAGTTGTTCCGGTTAGGGTAATTTTTATCAAATCAGGTAAAGTGGTTGAAAACACCTATTTGAAAACGCCAAATAACTGGAAAACACCTTTTTTTGTTCTGCAGAAACACCATTCTACTTTGATGAAAGGCTTCAACACTTTCTTCACAGCCATTGGATGAATGTCATGACTGGCCCCGCCCCCTGGGGACGATTGATTCAATAGCGATGTAACTGATGTTTTCCATCCATTTCAGTTTATAACATACTGAAATATTATCGTAGAAACATGAGAAAAAAACAACAACTTTAGTGTAAGGCCCTGTTCACATCTGGACGATATTCATGTGAAAAACTGTCCGTTTAGTGTCCACTGGCTGTCAGTGAGAGTGTTCACACTCAGGAGTAAAACGCGTGGCATCAAAGAGTCACATTTTTTAACATCAAGGAGTTGGTTTTTTTGTTTTTGTTTTGATGCACTGCGTTAAAAACTGTCCGACCAATGAGATTCACGCTTTTGTTCACGTGACCAGTGCCGCTAAAGTTACATAAAAGTACGAATTGTCATACCAATGAACAAGAAGCTGAAAAAGATGTAGATGCAAGCATCCATCATTTTAGTGAGAGCATAAGTGACTTGAAATAAAATGCTCACTGCTAATAAATCCTTCTGCCTACACACAAACACAAGGTGTCCTCTGAAAGCACCAGATTCAAAATTACACACTAAATACTGAACAAGCGTATTTATTATGTTGTGGCTATTTTTTGATGACACTGAAATGAAAGCATATAATTTAAATTATCCATTTAATTCTTTTAGCATTGTTTTCTACACTGAATAGCAATGTTTGTTTCTTTGTCTCTTCCCTGCAAATGATAATCCGCCGATTATTCATAAGTATTCTTGACCTCTTATTCAAATGGCTAAGTGTCCCATTATTGCGTTGTGTATGATCATATTGACCACAAAAGAAATTATTATTCATACTCAACACTACATCAATTTGCAGGAACATGAACATTTTTGGGTACAAAAATAGTTGCCTTATACCCACCCCGTCCCCAAAAAAAGTTAATTAAAAATAATAATAATCTTCCCATAAGGGTGTGAATGCTATTGCTGTGACTTTGATATAATTCAAATAATTACTTATTTAAAATACTCTTTAAAATGAGAACTTTAAGGATTTATCTTTAAAGAAGTATTTGTTGCAGTGTCTAAATCACCAAATACCTTACATTACAAAAAAGTGCATATGTGTTTTAGCGAGTTCGCAGAAAGTGTGTGAACTACTTAAAGGTAAATACTGGCTCTGTTCTCATTCTCAGTGATTAGCGGGTGTCAGAAATAGAAAGCTGTGCACTTTGGTACACTTTGTGTACCAGGGTATTTCTGCTTTTCAATAAGCGCCATCTACTGTCAGGGAGTGAATTTACACTTTCATTCAGCCTGTCGCCCGAGTTTAACGCCTGGGTGTGAACACACACACACACAAAAAAACATGATGCGACAAACGGACCAGTGTGAACAGGCCTTAATACTTTCCCAGATTCGGGTAGGGAACGAGGAAGCTGGTTGGCTCTTTCTGTCTTTTGAGACGCCTGTCTCGCCTTTTTTTATTCTTGCCTTGGCTCGCTGCAAAACCAGAACAGTCATTAGAATAATTCCCCATAGGGGTCCAATCTTTACCACTCACCTTCTCCAGCTCCTCCCTCTATTCACAAACCAGCGCTGGAGCATGCCACGTTCAAATTTGAGTTAACTCTATTTCCAATCAAAATGTGGGACATTTTGTGCATTACAACACAAAGCGGGACATCTGGTCACCCTATGTATACACCAACCTGTGGCACAACAAGCTCCAATTTCATTGGACAATGTGTAATGGAATGGTAATTGCGCAGTATAATTTCTAAATTTACATTTATTCATTTAGCAGACACTTTTATGCAAAAGTGACTTACATATGAGGAAATACATAGATCAAGCGGAGAACAATACAAATAGTGCTAACTGCTAATTATGAATCTTTCATGGTCATAAATCAGTTGAAAATATTTGTCTGTATTCAATTTAACAAAGGTGAAATAGCTAAAAGAAAAAAGACGTTCGTACAGTTATTTCCAGTCTGAACAGACAGATGAATTTGCTTATTTGGAAGTAGCATTAAATGGTAAGTAGTGTTCAGGTTATTTTAAATGTACCATTTGATTTAATTATCATATCTGGTTAAATGAAGTCAAAGTGCCACCTACAGGCCTATTAGGTGAAATGCAGGCTACTAGGTCAAGAACACGCAGAATGTGAAATGGCCTTTATTACATTACCACTTAAAAAACTTAAAAATAAATAAATTATATATATATATATATATATATATATATATATATATATAATTATGCAATAATAGTAAATATAATAACTATAATAATGAGACATTAAAAAAAGTTTTTTAAAAATTTACTTTTCTCTGGCTCTTTAAATAATATATTTATTTATTTATTTGTTTATTTATTTTTTTTTTGCTTTTATATCTCTGCCAGTAGAAAAGGTTCCCGATCTTTGCATTAAATTGTGTTAGTGCAGTAAGTTTATCCACAGACATACTCACAGGAACACACTCAAGGCCAATTTCAAGAGAATAACTTGGTGTTAGGAGAGAAAACCTGTTGTAGTAGTAGTAGTATAGGTTAACAACGTGGCTGAAAGATGCTTTCGCTTGACTAACATGCTAAAACGTTTAAAACACGTTTAAAACCCGTTTAAAACTCGTGCACAAGATACAGACCTTCAAATGACTCTCTGAAAGCCACGATGTTTGGATGCTTCATTCTGGACAGGAGCACCGCCTCTCTGCGCGCGCACTCCATTCCGACCTCTGCCTGCGTGCGCGCGCGCATTGAGATCCGACATATAAACAAGATATCCGTAACCTTTAATAGGCTCATCTATCATCATTATCATTATTATTATTATTTCAAGATGTTACCTTTGGCAGTCGTATTTCTTTCATAACCCATTTTACTTTGTCCCTTTTGGGTTGAACCAGGAGCGCACGCCCGAAAGATCCTTCACCGATGACTTTAAGTACCGTGTACTGATCCATTACAAGAAAGAAAGATAAAAGGCTTTTTACAATGTCCAGAAATAAAAACTATTCAAAGGTAACCGACTCATTATATTAGATTTATTTGCATTAAGCAGGCACCGGAGACCAAAACCATCAGAAATCAGTGCTTGCGTTATTCTATGTATATTATCTGTCCCAACCGACGAGAAGCGAGAAAGAAGAAGTGAGATTAGATTAGTGGGATGTCTGGGAGATAAACACAAGACACGATTTAGAAATCCTATTTAACCTGTAACCCAGTGAAACTAATGAAAGGAGCTGGTCCTTTATCCACTAATACTACTTCCGCGTTATTTTGTGACGTCTGTGCAATGGGCGTGGCCTCTGCTGTCTTTCAGCTCAGCTGTAAACTACGAAAATAAAGGTACATGTTCTTTCTTACAGTTAATTTAATTTATGTTAAAGTCGGTTGCCGAGTAGATTAATCAAACTTTTTTTTTTTTCGTTTCGGTGATAAATAAAGAAGTGTTCCTGAGAATTCAGGTAATCGGTTTCTGTTTCAGTGCGCATGTGCGAAATCATGACGTCTACCCATGTTTCTACTTAGATCCACGTGGGTTAGCGTTTTGACGCTGGTAATGTGTGATCTTCAGGGTCAATCGGTTCAAGCTTTGTAATTATTCACATACTTTAACGTATAGAATGCATTGTTATCAGAGGCTTTGTTGATCAATTGTTTATTGTGAGTTGGGTAAACTTGCTAATTGCAGATTTTCAGCATCTCTGAGTAACATAGCTAGATTTAAGGCTCAATTGAAACTGTAATTGCAGGGTTCTTCAAAGACAATTTTCTTTCCCCCTTCCTTTTTTTCTTTGTGTGTGTGTGTGTGTCTGTCTGCAGGCCTAAATTATACTGCACAGTATAGTAATTAGTCTTTTTATTTCGGCTCCTCATCTAAGTTACTCACTAAGCTGTTTATCTCCTAGAAAAGTGCTTTTGCTGTAGTATGTAGTAACTAGATTGCCTTTATATCTGACCTTTATGAAACGAATGTATCTACTTCACAGTTTCATTCAACAAGCCTCGTCCATACTCCATTCTTTCACATGCCACAGAGAGCACTGAGTTGCCCGGTACTGCTGAAGAAATGCTTACACCATATTTTTACAATTCTCAGCTGTCCGGTTGGCGTGAGCCTGTCCCAACTGATACCTGTTCTTGGCTGACAGGAGTAGAACCAAATGTGGCCTTCTGCTGTTGTTTCCCATTTACAGCATGTTGTGTGTTTTGAGATGCTTTTATGCTCACTAGTTTGTAAAGAGTTTACAAGGTTGAGTTAATGTAGGCTTCCTGTCAGAAGCTTCACCATGTTGAACAAGACAGTTTAATAAAGGTTAAATAAATAAATAAAATAGTACTATTTTATTTATTTATTTTTAACCTTTATTAAACTGACATATATAAATATTATTACACTATATGGTGTTCCAGATCGTTGGTAGGGTTTGGGGCAATTAGATTTAAAATGTTCTTGGGCATTTAGCATTCAGTGGGTTATTTATTTGAGGGTTTGGGGGTATTTAGAAGTCAGTTAGAAGTATTTATAGGTTTAGTAATATTTAGCAGTCTTTAGGCATGGGAGGATTTTTTTAAAACTTTAAATAGGAGAGTCTTATTTTGACTAATTAATAATAGAAGGAGAACTTGTTAAGACAAACAGTTTGACGTATTTTCCCAGTATGTGTACAAATATTTAATGCAATGACATGAGTCACACTCTACAGTCAGAAGATAAACACCTAGCCTAATTGTTTATTCATGTTGTTTTTCTTTTATTGACAAGGGAGTCAATCTAAATAGTTTCTTTAATTGAATAAGGCGAACAGGGTCAGGATTTAACTTTAACTTCACAAAGCTCTTGTTTTTGTTGTTTAAACTCCCAACCTTCATACAAGTAGCCTAAAACCTTAACCACTGTACCACCACCTTTCAAGGGAAGGAATTACAAGGAAGAGAACACGATGTGTTCAGGTGAGCAGATGTTGGAATAGCCTCCTGTAACGGTACCCAAAATTCTTATTGGCACCCCTGTGATGGCTACTGACCCGATCTCATTAATCCTGAGTTAAGCCAAAAGATATCTAGCTATTCATAGGCTGAATAAGTGTGAATAAGTTGTTTTTCACCAAAATGACCCATTTTTTGTGTGTGTTTGTGTGTACAATAACATTTCATGTCGAACTTTACACCCAGCAGGAACTTAAGAACCTTTAATTATCCATGAACCCTCGAAGAACCATTTTTTCCCAAAATGTGTAGCAAATCACTGACCATTCTTACTGGTGTACAGTCACCAGATGGCGCAAAAGGCATTGAAATTTAAAGAACCCATCAATTGTGTGTTGGGCTGCATTGTCCATGAAGAAATGACATTTCTACTCTTAAAAAAACATAGGAGAGAAGAATATAAATATGAATTCTAATATAAAATTTACACACCTTTGCTAGTTTTCAGTATTTACTCTTCTCAATCCTCAGTCTACTTGTATGAAACTAATTGGTTAGGTAACCTTATTAGCTGGTGGATGCATATAACTATGTTCTACACATCAGTTCTAAAGCCTAAATCATTACACATATGTTTCAAAGTCATGGGGTCTCCCTCTCTGTGACTTTCTTCATGAATTTGATGATATATGTGAACTGTATTTAGACAGAGGCAAACTCCTCCAGAGTAAACACCCTGCTTCCTCTCAAAATGGTGGTATAGACCCAGCTGTGTTTGTACAGGGATTCACTTTATTTATCTGGCTTGTGTATCCATTCAGGTCACATGCAGCTGCATAATCTCCATCTGATAATGTGAGTGCCTGATATATTCTATTTTTCTTTTAACAAAAATGCTGATCTATTGCTGAGGTGTCCTTTTGTTTCTTCTTTCTGAGTGTGTCTAGCACCTATTTGATTGAATAGTAATTACAACCATGACAACAACAAGGGGACCATTTGCTTATCAGCTTTGTGTTCCACACCATAGCACACACACATTTGAACCACAGACTGAAAAACGATACCCTTCTTTCAAGCATCAATTTTTTTCAGGCTTCACTATAAGGCTTGATAGCATCACCTGCATCTGAATAGAGAGAAATGGATGCTACACTTTGAGTAATGTCACTGTCGGATTATCAGGAAATGTATTCTGTGTATTTCAGTCTAGGTGTCATATAATACCTTCTGTCAAGAAAAAATATTCCACTCTGACATAAAGGGATTTGCAAAGGCGTGACTGGATGTTGTATGGATTCTTATGAATGCCTATGTATGCAAACCCAACATTTTTTCAGTTGTGGTTAATTTTTTTTCTGCAGGCCTCTCTTGCTTCAATAAAGGTCACTGTTCATGACTCCAGTATCAGAAAGACACTGGGCAAAAGTGGCATCCATGGAAGAATGGCGAGGCGAAAACCACTGCTTACCCAGAAGAACATTAAGGCTCGTCTGACGTTTGCCAAAACACACCTTGATGATCCTCAAATCTTTTGGGAGAATGTTCTTTGGATTGATGAGATTCAAGTGGAACTGTTTGGAAGACAGGTGTCCTGTTACATCTGGCGTAAACCAAACATAGAATTCCCCAAAAACATCATGCCTACGGTCAAGCATGGTGGTGGTAGTGTGATGGTGTGCGGATGCTTTGCTGTTTCAGCACCTGGAGAACTCATAATAATTGAGGAAAACATGAATTCTGGTCTCTACCAGAAAATCCTAAAGGAGAATGTCTGGTCTTCATTACGTAAGTTGAAACTTAAGCACAACTGGATTCTGCAGCAAGACTATGATCGAAAGTAGAGGAGGAATTCGTAGTCCTAGAAGTAAGTGAAAGACTGATCTCCAGTTATCAGAAGGGTTTGGTTGCCGTTATTGCTGCTAAAGGTGGCACAACCAGATTTTAAGTTTATGGGGGCAATTAGTTATTCACATTGGTGATAGGTGTTGGATAACTTTTTTCTGCTTCAAGAAAAAAAATGGTAATAAATCTTGTATTGTGTGTTTACTCAGGTGGCCTTTGTTTTATTTTGTATTTTGTTTGAAGATCTAAAACTATTCACTATGAAATGTACATAAAAACAGAAGAAGTCAGGATGTGGCAAATACTTTTTCACAGCACTGTAGTTGTGTAAACCTGTACAGTATATGTATACCACAACAACATATGGAAAGCCATTGTATGTTACAGTAAGCTATGATATTTTGATTCTGTTGCCCCTTCTCTCGCAATCACTTGTATTCCGTACACCCCATTCAACTGTGTGTATACTCGAATCATGCATAACCACCTGTTCTGCCTTTCTGTTGAGCTGCATGTGCACTCCTGATGTGTGATGAGATGCTGGTTGCTGTGATGCCATGCTGTGGCTGCTCCATCTTCTTTATTTCCTGGTTGATCTTTATTTATCTGCTCTCATGTCTGCTATTCCTGCTTCTTCATGTCGAAGCTTTCTGCACTTTATACAATCGAAAGCACTACAGAGCTATAGAACATCTCACATGAATACCATAGATTTACACTTTCCAACAACTGACTCACCTTGGTGGATAACCTTACCTGGAAATGGTAGAGACTGGAACATCCTAAGACCAGTGCTGTGATTATAATTAAACAATACTGCATGAGCAAGAGTATAATTATACTGAATATATAGTACCTGCAGCCTTGTGCAAGTGTGATATTGTTTTTATATAACAGTTTTGTAATAATAAAATAATATTGAGTAACTGACACAATATGGCCAAATGATTTACTCATTTTCGCTCTGTGAATGGAAGTACAGTCATGGGAAAAAATAAGTACACCGCATGGAAATAGTGTTTTTTTTTTTTTTTTAAAGTTATTATTATTTATTTATATATTTTACACATTTGGAAAAACAAACATTTGCAAACATCTTATTTGAAACAATGTCTGACATTTTGTAGTAATTTTCACATTTTAAATGAACAAAAAACCCAGATCAGTCACATGGCAAAAGTAAGTACACCCCTACAATTATGATTTATGCTTGTGTACATAAAAGACTCTTTTAAAAAAAAGAGGCTCATTTTTAGACAGAGGTTATATGGTCTGAATCACTATAAAACAACTTTGTGACATTTTGAACTTTTTTTTATTGTTATTATTATTTTTACATTTACTCATTGGGCTGTTTCCTGAATACAAATTTCTAACTGGGACTGGATACATTTGAGCATTTGGAGGTCTTGCCCAAGAAACCATCAGTGATCGCTTAGTGGTGCTGATTTTCAGTAGTCCAATTCCTGTTGAGCCAGTGGTATTGTAAGACAATACTTTAAGTAATGGCGATAAGGGTGTGTTAAAATATTCCATTTACTGCATCCAAGTAGAAGCAGTCCTGTGCATTGTTGTAAATCAAGTATAAGATTTTTCTTTTTATTATTTTATTGCGCAACCTTGTTTCCTGGTTCAATTCTGACCTTGGGCTATTGTCTGTGTGGCATTCTACCTCGGAACCTGGGTTTACGCCAGGTTCTCCAGTTTCATCCCACCCCCCAAAACATTGCCCATATGTGGATTGGATAAAATAAATTTCTCATGGTGTGTTCATAGTTCACTATGTCTTTTAATTCAGGCTGTAAAATACTCAGACTGAAGTAGAGGATTAAGCAACCCATGTTACACACCTCAATATGTCAGGCTACACTGCAGTTCAGATGTGTATTTGATGCCTGGTAACAATCACAAGCACAAAAAAAATGTTGACAGAACAGATGTTATACAACAGAGAGAGGAATACAAAAACCTCAGATTCCTCAGGCATGAGTGAGGAGAAGCCAGACTGCAAATGAAAGTTTCAGTTTACTATGAGGTGGAGTAATTGGAAACTTACTTTAAACTTACTGTATAAATGATGAATATGTTTATTAAATGGGTCTGATATACACTTTTTGGATACTGTGTAGTGCTACATAGAATTGTATCCAAAAGCTATTTTACCTGGTCATGGAATGGAAAATAAAAAAAAGAAGTAGTAAAAGAAAATGTTGCCCCTATTTTGGAAATGAGTTGAAAGTCTGTGTTCTTATACTTATCAGACCCTTGTTTGCCTTAAATCTACCAGCTCTGGTAGGCAGAGTTTTATGATGAAACAGCTTAGTGATCTGAAACAGTAATCCAAGTTAAGCTTGGATTTCCCCCCTAGACCTCACTATTTGAAAGGTAGTCTGAAGTATAATGAATGGAGAAGCAAATTGCACCTAGGTGAAAACGGAGATGTATATGCTCCAGATTTAATCCTACTCTGTAGCTTCATCTCTCTGCATCACTTGATACCAAGTCAGGAAGTGTAATTGCACAAGAGCGCTTAGCATCATTTTAGTGAGCTTGCTATCAAAGCTGAGTACTAGCTTTAATTAAACATTGCAATTGTTAACCTAATGTTAGTTAACTGAAAAGAGACCCTCGCTGAAAAAATCTGGGACAGTTAGCTGGCTTTACCTGGAAACCAGACTCAGCTGGTCAAGCTGGACTGGTTTAATGGTTTTAGACTAGTTTAGGGTTTTTGGCTAGTTGTAGCTGGTCAGGCTAGAAGACCAACAAAACCCTGGGAGGCAATGAACTAGCCCAGCCAAACACCAGCTAGACCAGCTAAAACCTGCAATTCTTATGCTGGGCTATGCTGTTTTTTTGTTTGTCTGAGTTTTTTTTTTTTTTTTTTTTTTTTTTAAGCAGAGACCTAGCTAATGGGTTCAGTTATATAATAGTTACGTTATATTAGCTAGCTTGTGTAGTGGCCATGGCTGCTGCTTTGGTCAATGTAAAACTCTAATGTTACTATAGCTAGCTTCTTAGTGCTGGGTTTTAGGTAATATTAGTCCATCGAGCTATACGACAAAATTAGCTCAGTGCCCAGGTAGCTGATTAATTAGCAAATTCTATAAGAATGTTTTTGTGTTTAAGGGTGCAAATGGCTGTACTGTGTGACCAATGCTAATTTCACCCTGTTGCAAATAGACACTGTCTATACAGAAAATCCTTTGGATTGGAAAAAACACCAGTAGTATAGTCAAGCAGGCAGCTGCAGTGTCTAGATCTGCTATACCATCTTCAGTAAAAGAAGATTTCCCAGAGCTCTATAATATGGAGAACTGAAGTTGTGCTATTTGTATACACAGCTCACCTCTAATAGTAGGCTGGATTAAATGAGTTGCATGGAAGATGATCTCCAATGTATACTAATGTTTTCAATGTATATACACTGCAGGGATGACTCTTCCTTAGTAGTTACTGTTAAATTTAATGCTAATAAGGTTGTCTGGATTTGTGGGAAAAAGGTGTTTTGTGCAATTTAAGAAGCTCACAATATTTAGGTTCCTCTGCATTTAAATGACTACTTTAGCAACAATTAAGCAAGAGCGCTACCCCTATGTTATCATTAACAATCCCGTGTAAAGTATACTTTTTGTGCCAGAGAGAGCAAGGCAAATGAAGACATTTTGTAGAAATGGCACAGCACCATGGCTGATTGCTTCTACAGGTCACTGATTGAGAATTTCAGCTACAAACTTGTTACCTTGCAAATGCTAGCGCAACTCACTCTGGGAAAAGAACACTTGATCTTCCGAGCCAACAACCGTAACACCTAACCTCAGTAAGGCGAGGCTTAACAGCAAACCTCTCCTAACCCTTAACTTCGAAATGATGTCTTTTGTTTTTCACTTCACTTCATACCGTGAACTGGTATGTACATGCAAAACCACAACCTATTTCAAAGGGGTGGATAAGTGAATATATGGGATAAAAATCTAGCTCAATTAGTATGGATGTGAATGGATTACTTAAATATAATTTATAAAGAAAGTTAAATTGCACAGAAGTGATTCATGTAGATCATGAACTTTGAGAAGGTTTCAATCAAATGGTAGAGTAAAATGCACACTCATTTTCCACCTTAATAGAAACACAAGCACATTCACAACACAAAATCATTCAGATACACGTCAAGAGCTTACAGATACAGCATGAATGAGCAGGCATGTTCCTATTAAAGTGGCAAGTAAGGATCTTTATTTTTATGGAGATGTAATTAAAATGCAATGTAAAAGCAATGCACTCTAGCAGATAAAGAATATCCCAAATGACAATGCCATAGATTGTAGATAATATGGAGACACAGATGTAGTACTGTGTTAAATAAAATCTTAAATAAGATTGTAAGTGGTCTGAAAGGGGGGAGCTTATCTGTACATGTAAAACTTAAGTCAACAAATATTCTGTTGATGAAAAGCTTTTATTTACAACATATAATGACTAATACATTACGTTTTGTACATTATCACAAAATGTGTGTCGATATGAAGCATATACTGTATATCACAATGTACATATATAGTGTATACTGTTTCCATAGTGTACATTTTATGATAATGTATACTCCATCCATCCATCCATCTTCTACCGCTTACTCCTTCTTCAGGGTCATGGTTAACCTGGGGCCTATCCCAGGAATCATCGGGCACAAGGCAGGGTACACCCTGGACAGGGTGCCAGTATAATGTATACTGTTTCCATAATATACATTATTATAAAATGATAGACATTAACCTTTTGATAATGCTTATTTAACACCGTATGATGAATATGACAATTATTGCGAAAATGGATATGTAAATATAAACAATTCATAATGATGTGATCTTTATAACAGACTTTACTAGCACTAGTACACTGAACAAAGAAGAAGAAGAGCACTCTCAGGATTAACAGAAGACATTAAGGGTAATTGGTCCTTCTGATTTTCTGACATTTGTGCTCTAGACATGTTTGATATGAGAGGGCATCAGCCGCTGTGTATGATCAGTCTATTTTATATCAATGGATACTTCCATGTGAGCATTCAGCCTATGAGAGAATCCCAGCTGCTGGAAAAGTATAAATGGAGAAAGTGCTCATGCCTAGGGTGAAAGAGCATCTCTGGTCTCTCTATAGTCCACTCTGAGGCATTCGTCCTTGGCTGCTCTGTGCTGTTGGCTCTCTGCTTAAAGCTGAAGCTAAAGCTGCCCGAATCTCCTCTAATATGGGTACTGCTTCTGTTTCTTGCCAGCGAAGCAGGCCAGCCAGGTGCAGATCAGCATGGCTGTAGCTGCGCCCGCACCGGTGCAGTAATACGCCCAGCCGATCTCACACGAACCTGCACACATGTACACACACACATATAGGCATGAAACAAAGAGTTAAACTCACCCTTGAGTCCACCTCTTTTAACAAACTAAAATCATAATGCCACTTCAGCATCTCTCAGCCTTCAGGAATATTCATTCAAGGTTCATATTCATATTTGGAAGAAGGATTATAAAACCTCTTTTTCTGTGTCATTTCTTAAGTTTAGTATCGGGACAGTATTCCTACAACAATCTAACCACATACATTTGCACTTAAAATGTATCTCTAGTTAGCCAAAAAAAAGAAGCTCTATGCATTTGACCACCACCTTCTTGTTGTTACTCTTTTTCAATTGTTTTATGCATGATAACAGTTGCAATGTCAAAATTCGTACTAAGCTGCCACATAGTCTTCAACCATATGCTATATGTCATAATGAATTTGTTTATCAAATGTGGATTGGAGAACTTAAACTTGTACAGTGCAGCTAAAATGTATTTCAGACTCCCTAAAGTGGTTGGAGCAATAATCAGATTTAAACAGTATGGATGTACACCTGCATTGTTATCCAGATATCACTATACAAACATAATCCAAAAATCAAGACACATGCTTTCTTTATTGGTTGCAATAAATTTGATTAAATCAATCCTGTAAAAAAAAATCTGATTATAATTTTTGTAATTTTTTAAATGATAAATTTTATAATAATAGAAATTTATAATAGACTAAAATTTGCAATTATTTTCTACTTGCTCGTCTTAAACAGGCTGGTTAGGATGTTATCCTTATGAACACGTATTACTCACACATAATTACTCATGCTGGAATGTTTGTGACCTCACCTCCAGTTCTGGGCCCCAAGAATTAGCCACGGCCCTGATCTTAAAGCATATAATTCACCAAAAATGCAAATGTTACGTAGTGAAAAGAGTGAGGAGTGCAAGTCTCATGCCATAAATGATTTTTTTTGTGTGGAAATTTGTACACAGTAGTATATACAAATAAGGTACATCTAAGTTTCCATTAAGGCTTCTTGTAAGACTCCTCTTATTGATTTTAGTGGAGCAAACAACAAAAGACCATTCACATTCTTAAAGTGTTGCTCCCTGGTGTGAAACAGGGCCAGTCATGCATCACACAGAGGAACTAAACCCCAGTGAAACTCATTTAAAGAACTAAACTGAAGGAGTGTGTTCTGTATATCCATGAAATTTATTTGTGGTCTTCTCTTTTTTTTCCCCATAACACATCCTTAGCAAAGATTTCACAAACTTTTAAATTCTGTGGAGTTAAAGACTCTGTTGAGCGATTGAATTTTTTTATAAACCATTCACCTTTCTCCAGTTAATTTTCAAACAATCTCTGGATACATGCTTTTTGCTGAAAGCAGTGTTGTTTAAAATATTGTAATATATTCTATGCTGACAATCAGCATAATAAACCAGACATTGGCCTTTAACAACCTCTATTTCCACAGATATTATTTTTCATGCTGATCTCTTACAGATAAGTTATAGATGAATACGAAATAGATAGGGAAAAAACATGGAAAACAGTCTG
Organism: Ameiurus melas; assembly: GCA_012411365.1. Taxonomy (NCBI): domain Eukaryota; kingdom Metazoa; phylum Chordata; class Actinopteri; order Siluriformes; family Ictaluridae; genus Ameiurus; species Ameiurus melas. The sequence goes on from CM022759.1 coordinate 23,091,238, forward strand.
TCTAAGAGGGTAGCTGAGCTTTTCAGCCAACTGTGCATAATTTGATGGGAAATACTGTAATGTTTTCCTCTTGTCTCACAATATATAATAACAGTTCAAAACATGCAGTTCTCAAAGAAGACAGTCAACACAGACACTCGATTTATTTTGAACACAGAGAGAAAATCAGCATACCATTTTTATGGTATTTGGCAGACGCCCTTATCCAGACAGACATACATTTATCTCATTTATACGTCTGAGCAATCGAGGGTTAAGGGCTGAACAGTGGTAGCTGGGGCATGAACTCTTGACCTTCTGAGCAATATCCCAGAGCCTTTATCCACTGAGTCACCACTGCCCAGCTCCGTAGGTTCTTTTTGAGTTCTTTGGATGTAATTCTTGCGATCTCAGGTCACGAGGGTGTTATCCTGATGCGTACATGTGACTGAATTTCTGGCTTTCCTTTAAGCAACTATGTATCTTTCATGCAAGAGGAACCTTTAGAAACTTAGCACTTTACCTAAAGGTCAGACTTGGCCATTTGTTCTGTGCTGCATATTTGGCACTACATGCTGTAATATGAAGAACGGCACCTGTGCTTTGAGATCACACACAACATATTCCGCTGGGAAAGGTTTATATTTATGAGGGTTGGAACGATGAATTAAATAAAAAGAAGACTACAGAGTATCATCCATTTTCTCCATATCTACCTCTCCTTTGTGCTTTCAGAAGTCGTTTTGTTCACATGTTCTTATGGATAAAATCATACATCAAATATGCCCAAAGCAAATGTAACAAATTTTAATCAGTGATGGTGCATTTATTTATGGAAAGTGGAAAATATTGTACTGAATGCTTTAACACCGTAATTCCCATCAAGACTTGCTGACAGTGTGCTTATTGCCCATTTCTGTGCTGGATTACATGTTCCCGCAGTGCTGTTTCTTTTGCTTAAAGCCTGCACGAAAGTGATTCCCAACTGAGGCATTAAGTTAGACTGCCAGTGGCATTCATGCACAGTGAGTAAACTACACTGTAATGGGCAATTGTGCATTCAAAATTAGGTTATAAAGAGCCTGAAAGAATAATTCAGACATCTAAAGTAAGGACAATATCAAAAACTGTTTTACGTTTTGCACTTTATTAAGTATGGAGTTAAATGTGCTGAATAAATAAGATATTCACATTAAAAGTAATGATTTTCAGGTGCCAACATACACCCTGGACCTTGGTATAAACAGGGAAGTATGGGTTAAGCCATTCCTGTCTCTCAGCGATAAAAAGGCAGTATGCGGTAAAATGTTTTAGCACAGTTTATTAACAAATACCTTAAACCGTGTTATTTTGGATATTTGTGGAACCAAGCGCAAAAGCACCACCAACTATAAGAAAAATACAGAAAATGGTCTGAAGCAGTGAGGGCTCAGGCTGAAGTCTAGTTTTATACAGTCTATTAATGACAGTTGTGTTAGGTGATTACAGAGTGAAACACCCTGCAAATTTACTCTCTATTTGGGCTCATGTGTTTCAGCCCATGTCACTGATACATCTGTAACATGTGATCAGCAGTGATTGAGAAGTCACATGTGAAATACATTCATGGGTGTAAATGTATGTATGTAAACAAGGTGGATTATTCATTTTATCATCCTATCCCCCCCCCCAAAATAGATCAAAGTAGATTGAATAAGCACACAATGTCCACCCAAAATCCACCAAAGGACAAATGACGACTGGTAGCTTAACTGTTTTTGGGGTTTTTTTAATGAAAGAGTTACAACATTTCTGATTACTCTGTTAGGTATTCAGAGGAAACACAGCATCAACAAATTCAGATGTCTGTGTGTGGGTGGGGTCAGGGTGGTGTGTGGTGTGTGTGTGGGTTGGGGGTTAGTTTGCCCCACAACATTCTTATTTTGCCATCAAAAAGACCTTGCAAAAATAAATAAATAAATTATATATATATATATATATATATATATATATATATATATATATATATATATATAAGATAGATAGATAGATAGATAGATAGATAGATAGATAGATAGATATTGCTCAAACCTTATATTATCATTGTTGTGCTAGTTATAGATGTCGCTGCCCTGAGCATTCACTTTTCACATGCGGAAGCTCTTTTGTCAGCATGTGACAGTTACAGGAGCACCAAAGAAACACCAGGAGACAGTTTAATACTGCATCCAATGAATAGAATGAATTGGAGAAATTATTCACAACATGTCAGATTTATTTTCTATGCATTTGTATTAGCTCAGCTCAGCTTAGCTCTACTTCCAAATACCCTTAGCACTGTGAGATCAAAAAATCTTGCACACGGTCCAGAACTGTCATCACTGGAGAATTAAAGATTAATGTTTGCTGCAATATACATGAGGCTCAAATGGTAGCATGGTTATGCTAATACCCAGCTAACAGTTCACTAAGGTTCACAGAACAATTTCTGAACATTACGGTTTGAGGAACATTTGGCTTTGAAGCTGTTTTTATTTGTATATATTTTAACATGAACATTCCCATAGTGTCATGGTGCGTTCAGTTGGAGCCATGTGTTCACCATGAACACATGGGAACACCCCACACTTGTGGTATGTGCCACTTCTGAAGCTCTGAATGTTGTGAGACAAACTATAGAAGGCAGATGCCTTGATGCCCTGACGACAATGCTGCTTCTTGAGTTAGTGTTTTAGAAGGCAGTTTAGAAATTTAGAAACCAGTGTAAGACATGCTTGAAAGGTAGTATGAGCCACAGAGTTGCCAAGATACACACCTAAGCTAACATTCACTAAGCTGAAATACAGTGGGGGAAATAAGTATTGAACACGTCAAAATGTTTTTCAGGAAATATATTTCCAATAAGGCTATTCACATGAAATTTTCACCAGACTTTGGAGAAACTCAACAAAAACCACACATATAAAGAAATCCAAAACATTAAAGTCCATAAATGAAGTTATGTATGTCACCGGGGCTTAAGCCATCAGCCACTGCACTACCACCACCTGACCACATGCACCTGACTCTTTTTGTTAATTAGCACCATTGTGTATTTATAGTCCTTGTCTGCACTTTCTCCTGGTCTTTCGTTTTATAGACTCACGTCACTTCTGTCTCCGTTTTTTTCTTCCACAGTGTTATCCAGTTGTCCTAGTTTTTTGTCGTTGTTATTTGTTTAAAATAAATATTTAAAATCTGCGTTGCTTCCTCCATCGCTAAACGTGACAAAAAAGACCGTACTACGGCTTTTTATTTCGCAGCATTTCCCCCTCGATGCTCATGGATTCCCCTATTCGGACCTAAGATTCCCCGCTGTTCAGCTACCTCAGAGTCGCGAGCGGTGACCTGTGAAATCTACCACCCTATTGTGTACCTCAGCTCGGGCGGACTCATGAATTCACCTATCCCGACTCAAGGATTCCCCGCTGTCAGCTACCTTAAGGTGCCTCAGCCTTCCTGTCAGCTGAGGTCGCTCAGCCTTCCTGTCAGCTGAGGTCGTCGCACAGCCTTCCTGTCAGCTGTGGTCGCGCACAGCCTTCCTGTCAGCTGTGGACGCGCTCAGCATCCCTGCTCGGCTTGGACGCCAGCACTGCTCGGCTGTGGACGCGCCGCCTCCTGCTCGGCTGTGCCGCCTTCCTGCTCGGCTGTGGACGCGCTGTTGCTCGGCTGTCGCCGCCTTCCTGCTCGGCTGACGTCGCTCGTTTTCCTGCTCGGCTGTGGATCGCTCGGCCTTCCTGCTCGGCTGTGGACGCGCTCGGCCTCCTGTTCGGCTGTGGACGCGCCGCCTTCCTGCTCGGCTGTGGACCGCTCGCCTTCCTGCTGGCTGGACGGCGCTTCTGCTGCTGTGGACGCGCTCGCTTCCTGCTGGCTGTGGACGTCGCCGCCTTGCTCGTGTGACGCTCGGCTTCTGCTCGGCTGAGGTCGCCGCCTTCCTGCTCGGCTGGGGTCGTCGCGGCTTCCTGCTCGGCTGAGGTCCGGCCTCTGCGGCCGGTTCTCTGCCACTCTGCCTAGCTCCTCTATGCTGAAACTTTCGCTGCGCTCTGCGCCCCTGCTCCACGAGGCCCGTCCCTCATGCTCCGGAGCCCTCGGCCTCGCGGAAACCTCGCTCTCCTGGCCGAAACGTGAGCCGGAAACCCGTCCCGTGACCTGGAGAACTCTGAGCCCCGGAGAACCTCCCCGTGAGCCCGGGAGACTCGTGCCCGCCAGGACCCCCTTGAACCCGTAACGGGATGCGCCCCTCTCATCTTTCCAAACTCCCCCCATTAAGCCGCGAGGGGACGGAGGGGCCTTATTTGCATAGCGCCTGAGTCACGTACGAAAGGGACTCAAGCCCATCAGCCACTCACTACACCACCTGACCACATGCACTGACTCACGTTTTTGTTAATTAGCACCATTGTGTATATAGCTTGTCTGCACTTTCTCCTGGTCTCGTTGTTATAGACTCACGTCACTCTGTCTCCGTGTTTTTTCTTCCACAGTGTTAGCCCAGTTGTCCTAGTGTCGTTGTTCATTTGTTTAAAATAAATATTTAAAAATCATTGCCGCCTCCATTCGCCAAAGTGACAGTAAAAGAGGAATGACATCTATATCCGACTCCATCAATATGTTTTGCAACAATAAGGTTGCGAAGGTCTTGGGAGGGTTCTTTGCTTTTACAGATCATGAGATGTGTCTTGTGTGAAACCTTGGTAACAAAAAGCCTTTTTATAGACCATCAATTTACTAACCCAGCTGATATTAATGTGTACAGATAGGATGTATAATTACTTTCTAACTACTTACAGATTTCAGCTGGTTCCTTGCCTTACCTTGCCTTAGAGAACTGCTTTTACTTAGTGTCTTCAATACTTTTTTCCTGCGTCATTCCACTTTATTACGTTCAATGCTTATTTCCCCCTCTGTATGTGTTAATAGGCTATATGGAATAAAGTACAGTTGGATATAATAGAACAAATATTTTCTGTGATCAGCTATAGTAACTATTTCCAGTCATAAAGAAAAGTGAAGCTCCACTATTTTTGTCCATTTTACATAGAGGATTACCTTAAACGATATATTTATGCTTCCTTCAAAAGTGACCAGATAAACAGATCTTAGCACATTAGCCTCACACTGCTGGGGTTGTAGGTTCAAATCCAGCTTCCCTCATATGCCTCAGGGGCTTCCTGTGGGTACTCTGGTTTCCTCCCAAGGCCAAAGACATGTGTTGTAGGTTGACTGGCATTTCCAAATTCTCCACGTGAATGTTTGTGCCTGTGATGGGATGGTACCCCTGTCCAGGGTTTCCCTTGTATTGTGCCCTGCGATATGCTCCAGGCTCCCCCACAACCCTGTGTAGGATAAGCAGATAGATGGATGGATGATATACTTAGACTTACCCAGTTCAAACTGGTCTGAGCGGTTGTCACATGTCTGTTTGACCTCCTCACTGTCCCAGCCAAGAGGGTACAGAGCACATCCAGAGCCAATGAGAAGACCTGCAGAGAAGACAAGTAAATACAATTAAGTTTTTTTGTTTTTTTAAACTGGTATGTTAAATGTTATGTTAATCAGTACCTCTCTCCCTCTCTAACACTATCAAAAGGTACTCTGCTCAGGAATCATAAAGGAACACATTCACCTCTATCGAGACGCTTTTTGAGTGTACTCAATAAATAAAAGACAAGTTAAAAGTATTGGTCTCCAGAAGGCAACATATATCCTGAAGATTCAGCTTTCCCATGGTGGGCTCTCTGACAGCATGTATTAGTTACATGAGCACTTAGACGGATTAATATTTGAAATAAATAAATAGTCATTTCAGTACTGTCAGACATAACAAAAGAAGAGTATTAGAGGCAGATAGACAATCTATAGCAATGCTTTTCTGTAGTCTAGGCATGAAGATTGTCATGTATCTGGAAACTCTGGACTCCATTTCCCATCAGCCACTGCGCTGCACCACATGACCACATGCACCACCACATGCACCTGATTCACGTTTTGGTTAATGAGCACTCATGTGTTTACCTAGTCCTTGTCTGGACTGGTTTCTTGTCTTTCGTTGTCGTAGACTCATGTTGTTTATGTCTCAGTGTTTCGTCTCATTAGTTTATATTAAAAGTTGCTGTCTGCACTTGCTTCTGCCTCAACCGTGATTCGTGACAAAGATGAAATCAGCAAAACACTTGGAATGCAGAATGTGGCAGCTGCTTAAGCTGCTTTGTGCCAGTAAGTGATATTAAAAGTAGTATAAAAGACCTCATTTGAACCCCAGTCCCTCTTGCAGTCTCATCTCTGGTGTCACAGAGAGGGTTTCTTGCTGCTCTTTGCATTTTGCTATTCACCGGGTCTCAGTACTGAGCTGCAAGGTCAGCTCTGGATGGATATTAGCCCTCAGTGCTCCGGCTGAGGGGCTTTGCTGTCACATGAGGTTAATCCCTTCCAATTTGCCTTTTGCTCGCCTATCAGTTTTGGGCCAGTCATGGAGAGAGCGAGACACACATACGCCCAACCCTGGATAACCCTTCCGCATGGAGGGCGGAAAGAGATAAGGGGAATAAATCAATCCCCACACAAGTCTATCATACACCTCAGAAATGAGGAAAGGCAGATACATTCATTAAAGCCACACTAGACTAAAGAGCACACTCGACAGCATTTCTTAAATTCATATTGGCACTTAACAAGTGCATAAATTATAAGTGGTTATAAGACCGCACAGAAGGGTTCACAGCAGGATATAACCAGAATGAAAACGATCCTCAGATCCACTGGGGTGCACAGTTGCATGGTGAACATGATGTTCAGTGGCGTTAGAATTTATTTGCACCTAATGAACCACTCACAGCCTTTCTCAGCCTCCGCAGTGACACGTTGTATGGAGAACTTCTTAATGAGACTTTCTGAGAATTAGACATTCTGAAAAATTGGTGCAGATGATCTCGTAATAAAGAGAATGCAGTATTTGAGGAAGAAACTGATCAAATCAAATTATCATGCAATAATTGCAAGGTCACGTACTGCAGCTTTTTTATGCCTTGCTTTTGTTTACATTTCCATATGTCAGTTTTGGTCTTGTCTCCGCTCCTGTCCCATCACTGGTTTGTTGCCCTATTGTGTTCACCTGATTATTGTGTTAATTTGATGTATGATTGCTCGCTACGCCTATAATTATCTTGTCTGTCCCTATGGACACGGATATTTAATCAAAAGCACAGCTTCACAAACAATAGCCAATTCTAACTTATAGTATAATTAAAACGATGCCTATTTATATGCAGCACATTCAGCCTCTTGAGTCTCTTCCTCTTGACTCAGTGTCCTAGTTTTGAAATGTAGGTGGGTTTGTACCACAGTGAAACACTCCAAAGATGAGACCTAAAATATGTTGCATCAAAAGCTTCTGGGATTCTCTGTTGGTCACAGCTAAAAATTATGCTGCTGAAAATTTTCCTCCACAAATTGGAGCTTATATAATCTGCTTGTGTGTGCCATAACAACTGAGAGAATGCATAACTCCGAAGCCATATTGAGAAGGCAGCATATTCACTCTGAATTTGAAACAAACTCATGAATTCTCCTTCAAGTCGTAAGTAACGTCAGATAAAGAGGCGTGTAATCGGCTTGAAATGTCCTGCGGTGTCGCGAAACAGAAACAAAAGGAGAATAGCTTTTCTTCTCTTCATAGCTTTGACAAACATTCATGTTGTTCTATCATGTTAAATCTCATGTATGTCGAAAGTGCAACAACTAACTGCATTGAGTTATATACTATAAATAAATACTCTGTTATTTAAGAACTGTAAGGTGTTAAGGTAGAACAAATAAAGACAAGTATGTACATGTCCATCCATCCATCCATCCATCTTCAAGCGCTTACTCCTTTTCAGGGTCACGGGGAACCTGGAGCCTATCCCAGGAGGCATCGGGCACAAGGCGGGGTACACCGTGGACAGGGTGCCAGTCCATCGCAGGGCAGTATGTACATGTCCTCAAGCCCTAATAGCCTCGAGTACACTAGCACATAATCTCCATCCACAACTAAACAGACTCAGGACAACCAGAGAAAAGTAGACAATAATACATCTAGTGCATAAGTTATGACATGTACTCCTTTTCTATTCATTTCCCTCGTTATAAACAGCTGGATGACAGAGAATAAGGGAAGCAGGTGGCTCCAGTCTCCAGCGATCATTCAAATAAAGTATAGCTTCACTCTTTCATCTCCCTCCTCTCTGTTCTCTTTTTTCTCTCTCTCTCTCTCTCTTCATCTGCATGCTCTATTCATCAAATCTTTAGCAAAGCATGATATCTGCTCTAACAAGCACAACACTTGTGGCAGGAGATGGATGTTGATGTTCCTGCATGTACGTACAGTACGTTCTTACATGAAAACATAATGAGGTCCACTGCAAATCTCATCTGGTTCTGGAACAGACAACGTTTTCCACAGAAATGGAATAATGTACACATAACTGAGACCTATTTATGCTTTGTTGTTAAAGTGAGAGCAGTTATATAGCAGTTGGATCTGCAGGAGATGGTCATCACTTCCCCAACACTGTTGTTGCAGGAGTAGTAGACTGCTTTTCACCATGTGGCCTCTTATTGCTCATTCCTTTGCTTTTCATTAGGCATTTTGTATGTTTAATCCCATCCTCCACACTCCCTATGTGGGATATTGAGAGCCTGAGCTTGGGCGGTGGAGAGGGAGGGTGAGGATTACTAAGAATGGAAATGGCAACTGCAGATATGGTCTTCGTGCCAAGATGCCAAGGGGGCAGACTTGTGAACGACAGCTTGAGCTTGGAGGCATTGCTCCTAATGTGTTTCCACATTGTAAAAGCTATTTTGGAAGTTGTCTACAGTGATAAATATATTCAGTGTCTGTTATGGACAAGTGTGTCAGAATTGATGAGCACCAAGGGAACTGACTCAGATTTATTCATTTTTATTCTTATTACTCCTTTGACACTGAACACTGAATACTCTTGGCAACTTAATCCTTGCTTTTTTATAAAAAAAAATAATAATAATTTCAAACCAATTTTGTAGAATTTAAGTTAATGTTAATGTCCTAGGGATATAGCCTTGAGCAGAGAAGTGCAATGCATTTAATGACTAGATCACAGTACATCAAGTTATTCTGGAAGGGAGCCATCAAATCCAGCTGGAAACCTTTAATGCAGCAAAGTAGTCAGATGTTCAGATCAAAGGACAGATGACAAAATATTAATTAGTGCGCTCTTCAACAAAAAATTTGGTGTCCTAGATGTTTAATACCAAGATGTTTGACACTCAAAACATTTTTACTCTTGCCACTGAAAAAGAGGCTGAACCACTGAAAAAGTGACTGGTTACAGTTGTTCAATGTAAGAAGTTCAAATGTAGATATAGACTCATTTATATGGTCATTATTTACACTTATAATACACAATGAGTATTATTCTCCATATGCTAGTAGGTTTGGATGGTCACATGATAACAAAAAGGTTTATTTACAGATTTTGGCCTTATGTCTTTGCCCTGGTGGATGGTGTCTTGTGTCTGATGTGTTTGATGGTGGATGGTGGACCATCCATACACAAAAGAAGCCTGATTTACATCTTGCTACAAACACACCTTTAAAAATAATGTTACTTTGGAGTAATGCTATAGAAGAACTGGTTTTAGATTCATAAAAGTACCTTTGGGTCATTAACCGTTTTGGTTAGTCCCAGAATTTACAATTGAAAAAATATTTTCAGAAGCATGAAAAAATCACGGTGTAAACATTTAATTCATTAAATGACTCATTACAAAACCAACAACAATAGTTATCCATAATAGCTTCGGCTCTTAAAGGAACAAAGATGAATGGTTTTTTTATGACATTGTTCTAAAGAATATTAGATGATTTTACTTTCAGTAAGCACTGGGATTGTGAATAATTTATATGATCATGTATACAAATGAATGATTCTTTGGTAGAGTATTCTCTCTCTCTCTCATTCAAATTTCTGTGTAGAGCCCTATACCTGAGTGTTTCTCTATCAGAAAGTGAATTGAGTAGAACCTCCATGTAGATACCTGACTGTGAATTTTAAAAATATCATGTCAAAAATTTATTTCACAATAGTGTTTATTCAAAACATAATTTAACCCTTCACTCATGTCTGTTTAAATGCCACTTACTGACAACACACCTGACAACAGATCCTGTTTTATCACATTATCACAGAGATTACACAACTACAGCTAAAAAACCCTAAGCAGCACCATGAACAGGTGATAATGAGATAAATTTGAGAGCTTTTGTCAACTGTGAAGAGGTGCATCTGGTTTCACTGCTGCAATCATGGGAATTGAAATTGGTTAGAGCCACTTCAAACCCATAGCCTACAACTCCAGGAAATGATCTACAGCTCTGAGTGCTTATAAAACAAACCAGTTTTTTTTGTTTTTGTTTTTACTGCAAAACCATAATAACACAACACAATGGCCTCTAAACAATCTAATGTAAAGCCAAAGTTCCTTAGTGCCTTAACAGATTAAATTAGAAAAATGCTAATTAAATGAGTACCTAAAGGCTGTTTATGAAATATGCAGAGTTAACATTTTATTTATATCGTATGCAATATTTGACTCACTAATACTATTATTATGTAATTAATGACTATTAATGACTGTTATAATGACTGCCTACAGAAACGCTGCCAGCCTTGTATTAATTCTGTTAGCTAATCTGAGGAATATTGACTGTATCATTGTCCAGAATAGCACATTGTCATGTTATATGTTATCTCCTCTTTTGAAATTCTATCTCTTATTGCAGCATGTGGCTTCAAACACAACATACATCTTACTGTAAAGATTTTTGGCATTGTAACCAGACACTGAACCTGTCTGGCAAACCATGTATAGCCATCCAACTGCTCACCCCATTATCATATCCTCAGTGTTCAGTGCCTTTTACAGATACAACACTTTTACAGAGATTATGACCTGGTCCATCACCAAATCATCCTTTCTCCTCCATTAGTGTTCAATATGTAGGCATGAGTGGACCCTGATGAGCACTTGTCAGTGGTTAATGCTTCCTCTGACTCTTTCTGATTATCCTACAGCTACTCATTCAGGCTAGTCTGAGAGAATGGTGTGTACTTACAAGTAATTAAAGATTTAAGATGCACACTTCATACACAGTACACGTTGTGGAGTTTAACAAAGAGTCCAGTGAGACATGAACCCATTTACAACCTTTAACACTTAAAGGAGACACATTAGAAGGTAGAATAAAACCGAATAACATAATTTAGAGTCGTTTTGTTTACTTGGTGATATATTTCTATCCATCCTTCCATTTTCCATACCGCTTATCCTATATAGGGTCTGGGGGGAGCCTATCACAGGGGACTCGGGCTGAAGGCAGTGGATACTCTGGACGGGGTGCAAATCCATCGCAGGGCACAATCACACACATTTACACACACCCATTCACACTCTATGGACCTATGGAAATACCAATCAGCCTACAACGCATGTCTTTGGACTAGTTGAGGAAACTGGAGTACTCGGAGGAAATCCCCAAAATATGGGGAGAACATGCAAAAGCCACACACAGGTCAGAGGCAGGATTCGAACCGTCCAACCCAAGCATACAGCTTGCCATGTTACTGAGAAACTGTCAGTCCGCTGGCCTGTAAATGCTCACTTCAGAAAACATTACAGCTTTACCTCTGACTGTAACAAAGCAGTAACACTGGAGACTCCTTCCAAAAATGCTAAATAAAATTCTCCTCACTGTAAACATCACCATATCAACAATTATCCACATATACTGTATATTTTGTAAATGTTTATGTGGAGCATACAAATCCTTAAGTAAGTTGTTACTATGTAAATGTTAATATTTTAAAATGAGCACAGAGCAGCGCTGGTATAGAAAATTAATCAACATTTTCAGAATCAAGAATTCAACCACACTGTGACATAAAAGCTTTTTATAGCTCAGCCAAATACAGCAGACATTACATGAGTGATGGAAGAAAAGTAAAATTAGAGTGTCATGGCACACCACAAGAAATAAAACATGAACGACTGGTCTATGTTTATCCATGTTATAATGTTTAGTGAGTGAGCTCCAGGCCAGTAATTGAAGGTTCACACAAACAATGTGAAATTCATTCTTGCTATGAAAGCAAGGTCATGTCACTATTCTGAGGCCACTCATTTTTTTTTTGTCATCTCTTCCCGGGTTTCATCGGTGGGGTTTCAGGAATTCTGTGTCCCCTGCTCTCTTGGCTTTCAATGCTATTCTCAATTAGCATTCAAATGGGCGGAGAAAGTGAGGAGAGAGAGAGAGAGAGAGAGAGAGAGAGGAAAAAATAATGACTGGCTGAGTTATTCACAGAGTGGAGAATGGGTGACATGAATAGGTCTGTAGCCAGTTTTAAAAGAATATCCCATCATTCTTGGAGTCGGAGGACGAAGAGGTGGGAAAGAAAGAAAAAGAGTTGTGAAAACAGTGCACCAAAGTGCGCAGGGGTGAAGGAACCTTTTGGACAAGAGTTGTGTCTTATATAAGCAAAAGATGGAGATAAAGGATGGGGTTAGAAATGTGCAAATTGAGACCAATTAAAATGTTCACTGATTAAAAGAACATTCTTACAATCTTGAGCTAAATCTTTCTGTTTATATTAGTTTAGAAAGATTATATTAGTTTGGTCATATTAGTTTGGCAAGTAATAGGGGAGTTTTTTTTTAATGAATGAATGTAAGTGTCACATTTTTTGTTCAACCACCCAAATAAAATTTTAAAAAGACAAGATACTCTTAGATTTTGTTATTCTGCTCATTTTCTTTGTTCACTAGTCACAGCACTTAGCTGGCCCCTCCTGCTTTTCCACAAACTTTTCACGTTTCAGAATTCAAACAGGATCAGAGGATGTCTTGTAGGAGCTTTATTTCAGGGTCAGGGAATCCAAAGAAAAGATCTATAGCATTAGGTTCTGAGACTGGAGAAAGTTTCATGGGAAAGCTGGACACCAGAATGCACCAGAATGTGGATGAGTCCAAAGGAATACATTTCTTTTGAAATTACGACACAGAACAAACATCATTTTACGCCATTCAGATTTGATCATCATCAGAAATTAGATTACCCAGCAGTGGCACAGTGGGTAGCACTGCCGTTTCACTGCTGGTTTGATCCTGAATTGTGTTTATTGTCTTTGAGGAGTTTCTATGTATGTTTCTCCCCAAATCCACCTTCACTGGTTTCCTCACAAAACAATATGTAAGTAGGTGCCTACACTAAATTGTAGCTGTGTATGTGTGCATGGTGCCTTGCAATGGACTGGAATTACATCTCATCCAGCGTGTATTGTTGCCTCACATCCAGTGTTCCTCGGTTTGGCTCTGGATTCACCACAATGCGGACCAGGATGAAGCAGTAACTGAAGATGAATAATGATTAGAGGATTTTATATGAAAGGTTAACAACTAGCCTAATAGCCCATTATATATATATATATATATATATATATATATATATATATATATATATATATATATATATATATATATATATATATATTATTATTATTATTATTATATATAATATTATACTCTAAAGTAGGAAAATTCCAGATCATCTTTATCAACAGTATACTATAAAACATATGTTTTCTACACCTGAACACAAGCAAACTGAATAGGTTTTGACCCTGTATTAAGATGTCACAGCTTTAGGTCAAATCATATATTTATCACCAGGCATTGAACTCCTAAGGGTCAAGGTCAAAACAGTCTAATTTGTAAACATAGATATCCTCTAAATGTAGGCAAGCCTAATGGGAACATCATTGTAAGTGATATTTATGATCACAATGATCATCAACACTGATTGAAAAGCAGAAACATAGGCAACATCAACATGAATCTTATTAATGCCTGAAGATAGCTCCACTTCCAAATACAGTAATAATACATATTACAAGGTTGAACAAGAAATGTCATGCACTTGCTCAGTACATCCCATTCATAATGTTTGTGGTCAACCCTGAACGTCTGCGTTCCATCCAAACCAAAATGGCTGCAGCTGGTTACAGGGTTACACACGATGTAAAAAAGGTGGTCGATCAACATTTTTAAAGTACCAATTCCAAGACACTGTTTTGACATGGAAAAGATGGCATGCAATCAAATGCTGCTACTGGACTGATATTAATAGTTGATAGTATTATGAATGTAACTATGTTACACAGAAATGTGTTCTATGTTACACCGGTGGTCGTTTCTATTGAACTGTAGTATGTAACATGAGAGAAATCTTCAGAGCTCTGTGACAAGGTTGTTTTTTGTTCCTTGTCTCAATAGCTGCCAAGTCAGCATCTGATCCCACACACCCTGACCCAGTGATCTCAGAGGTCTCCATTTAACAGCCGCTGACTAAGATACGTTATAAATGATGCATTTTTGTGTATTTATTGGGTGCAATAATGAATTAAAATATCAACTATTGGATTGGTAACAGAAGTTTATCATTGATTCATTCGTTCATTCATCTTCATCCTGGTTGGGGATTGTGGTGGATTCAGATCCTATCCCAACTTTTTTTTTTTTTTATTTAAATTCCTGTATAATCTCTCTATTTTTCAACAAGGCACATGATTCACTATCCTCTTTCTGAAATGACTTTAAGGTTAGTATGAAACCCCCTCAGAGACACCAATACATTCATTTAGCTTCAGTAAGTGTTGGTCAGTGTGGCAGTGGATCTGGAACCTATCCCGGGAACACTGGGCACTAGGCAGAGATACAGCCTGAATGGAACACCAGTCTATTGCAGAGGATCATGCACACATACACACACTCTCATTCACACCTAGGGACAATGTAGAGTAACAATACATTTTTCCGGAGGTGGGAGGAAACCGAAGATCATAGAGGAAACCCATGCAGACAAGGGAATAACATGACAAAGCGGGGGATCCTGAGGATGTGAGGCATCACCGTGCCACCACACCTATCTCAACTTATTGCTGAGAAAGCAATCATATAGGATTCAGCTCACATTTCTGAATATTACAAAACTTACACAATTACTCTACTCAAGTAGAATGAGTGAAGGATTACTCTGGAGAACTGTAAACTGGAGAATTAAAGAGTGATGTTTACCTTGTCAAAATGTCCCTTTGTATAATCCTAACTTTAAAAAAAATACATACACGTCTGGCGTCTTTGCTAAACTGCTGCGAGGACACCCGGGCACATCACAGCTTAGACAACTTCTGTGTGTGACTGTGCTATTAAGCCAGTCAAGCATTCTTTGATGTGTGAGGAGTTTTAAAATGAATATGTCAGCTGCCCATGATTTTGACTGAAAAGCTCACAACAGTGTGCAGTGGAGCGGGGCACTTTCATCACTTGCTCCTTGGAATGATTAAATGCACTGCATACATACCTAAATAGTGTTCAGTGTGAAAGTTGCCTCCAGTTTAAGGGAATCTTGTTCACAGGTGCATTGTTGATGCAGAGGGCATACAGCAAACAGTGCAGTTTGAGTATGCATAAATAAAGATAGAAAAATGCTTATACTCAAAAAACATAATTATTCCCCACCTTGAACTCACTTTGAATAGACTCTGGCTACTGAAGGTTTGCTAGTTTGATTTACAGGATCAATGTATAAGCATAAACACACACACACACACACACACACACACACACATATATATATATATATATATATATATATATATATATATATATATATATATATATATATATATAGTGATCATATGTCAACTGTACTGCTGGACGTCTTGTAGTGATGTATCTAGGTTGTGCACAGAGGCAATTATTCATTTTCTCTGACATAAAACAAGCTGTTTTCCCCAGAACTGTCTTAAAGGTTACACCCGAACACACCAGTGTAGGAAACTCAGCAATACCCTTATTATGCTCCACCAGCAATATTCCCTTCTGTGTTCTGTCATGTATGTATATGTATGGAGTTGTAGATGAAGCAGTCAAACAATGCGCAAAAATATGCTGTTATCTTTTTAGAAAAAACTAAATTCCGGAATATTATAAATATACTGTAAATATAACCGGAATATTTCCATACTATTTTTATTTATTTATTTGTAATTCTGAGTTAGCATAACATGCTGCACTTACAAAAACTGTTGCTATATATCTAATAAATATACAATTCAAGAATCAAGTATCAGGTCTAATTCATTCCACCTATTAAAGCACTAGAAGATTTTGAAGTCAGCACATTTCACACATGAATTACACATGAACCACAATCTTTTCTAAAACACATCCATTTAAGTTAACAACAAAATCTACGGTGTCTTCCAATGTCTGATCTCCTTCCTGTTCATCCTATAAATCTGATCCCAAGATTTATTTTTTTATTTTTTGCTGCTGTTTCATGTACTGTACTTTAGCCAGTGGGTACATGACTGACTGACAGCAGGCCTTTTCCTCTTTTTTTTTTTGGCTGCTTCAAAATACAGTAACAGAAATCCACTGGGAATACAAGTGAACCATTCTCCAGCAGAGTCGTCCCTTAGCCAGCCTGAAAAGCTTGAGGTTCAGGGGAATGAGGTGTGACAGTACTAAAACTGCACTGCTGGCAGAGATGATAGATGGGGTTTTTTTTCTATTAACTAAAGGAAAATCCAGACAAATCAACATTAATTTTACAACTGCATGCATCAAACAGGAAGAATTGCCAAACATCATATATTCAACTTATTGCTATTTAAAGTAATGAAATTTCACATTCTAAAACTAACCAGAATGTTATTCAGTTCTGATTTGCTCATGAGCTTTGACATCAAGATAATATAAAGCATAGAACGCCAGACTGTCGTCAATGTCAGTATTTCCAACTGAGATGAACTATACAGAAAACACTATTAAGAAAATCAATATTCAATTTAAATTGTATATGTGTGGCACTTTTAACAATAGACATTGTCACAAAGCACTTTAGATATAGATCCCTAATGAGCAAGCCAGAGGAGACAGTAGCAAGAAAAAAACTCCCTGAGAAAACATAAGTAAGAAACCTTTAGAGGAACCAGACTCAAAAGAGAACCCATCCTGTTCAGGTGTACACAGATGTAGAACAATAAATGAAAACAGTACTAAGTGTGGTGAAAGGATGTTCAGTATGAGCATATCATGAATAAGAGTCCTGGGATGAGCACAGGACAGTCTTTATAATTACAGCAGTAGTTATTATGTGTTAGTCTAGAGTATTCAGGTGAAATTATCCACTGAAGAATGGGGGAGTAATAAACTGTTAAATGTTTTGGGTATCGATGTGCACCAACATCAGAGACATTCTGTAATGTGCACTTAGATGATGTGCCGGAAGGGTGAAACTCAACATTTGCTTTATTAGGTCAAAATCCATGGTGGGAGTCAGAATACAGGCAGACAAGCTGATCAAAGGTCTATCCAGAAAATATGTCAAAAATAAAGAGGCATGGGTTAACATGATGAGAACTAGAACCTGAAAACAAAGCTCATTAGAAATAACCAAATTAAAGTGGGTCAGAGAACAGGTGAGCATATTAGGCCAGTGGATCTCAACCAGGGGGGTGCAAATTGTTTTCAAGAAAGAAAAACAAAAAAAAAACCACAGACAGGGCATCATTTGGGTACTCGGTGTATTTTCAATAAAAGAAAGAAAAAAGAATCTGTATTTTCTTTTTGCTGGGGAAAGGCGGAGCTTAGCCTGCCTTTTATCTAGCAGTCATAAACTAGTAGTCAGTGCAGACTAGTGTTACAAAGCGACTTTTCAGACCCCTTTAGCGCCTAGCAACAAATCTAGCAACTTTTTGGACTTAACAACTTTGAGGCCAGTACTGTCCTGCAAGCACAAGGTCTTGCTTTACTGCTGCACTCACACCTCTCTCTGCATCTGCTCTGTTCGGTGAGTGGCCGAGAGCCGGAGATTTAAGAATGTCATGGATAACGAGACGCGCCCTTCCTCCTAATTTACATCATTCATGCGAATGTTTTTAGAATGCAAGACGAATGAAATGCAACATGTTTTACATGTAAAATAAGCCACGTTATTACAGCCTAGTTCTCTTGTTCAGAGTAGATATAGTGTTCAAAAACATTTTATATCATTCATGTTTCATACCTGTCTGTTATATAGTTAGTGTCATAAAAGTCATGAAAAGTAATTAAAAATTACAAAAACACAAAAGCAAAACCTATCTATCTATCTATCTATCTATCTATCTATCTATCTATCTATCTATCTATCTATCTATCTATCTATCTATCTATCTATCTATCAAAAACAGATTATGGTTAGGTATATATGTGTGTTTGTGTGTGTGTGTGTGTGTGTGTGTGTGTGTATATATATATATATATATATATATATATATATATATATATATATATAAAATAGGGTGCCACATGATAGGGGAGGCTTGTGGGTGCTTTATTTACAAAAGTTTGAGAACCTCTGCATTAGGGCA
Source organism: Ameiurus melas (assembly GCA_012411365.1). Classification (NCBI taxonomy): domain Eukaryota; kingdom Metazoa; phylum Chordata; class Actinopteri; order Siluriformes; family Ictaluridae; genus Ameiurus; species Ameiurus melas. The sequence goes on from CM022759.1 coordinate 23,109,726, forward strand.
ATCAATAGGGTGTTGACACAGAAACAAATGTGCATGCCACGTACCCAAAACAAAACAACATGACAGTATCACTTTCTGCATTCGGAACCACACCGCAGGCTAAAAGAATTAATTTATACAATCAATCCAACAAAAATGTCATCATGGTCATATAAACTATCTGAACAACACAAAACAACATTCAGTTGAGAAATATACTGCAGGCATAATCAACAATTCTGACATTTGCCAAATTATATGCAATAACTGAATGCAAATATTTTTTTCCAGGACTCTAATTAATACTCACAGACACAATATGAAATAGTTACAACAATCCACAAGTCTCTTTTTGTAAACATGGGGAGCGCTATATATCTGGGACAAAGTATGAAGGTATCATCCAGAATGCTGCTTAGTATTTCTCTGTCACTTACAGACAGACTGACACATACTTGAGTGTCTGGTGGTGCTGCTCTTTCTTCTCGGAAACCCAGTGGCCTTCTGCTGATGCCCTGACTTCCCTGAGCACACCAGTCGGAACAGCTAATTAATCCTGTTGCAGCTTGAACCTTGCAGAACGCTGGAAGGTAGATCCATCCCACTTCTTCAATACCACATTGTGCTCAACTACTGACAACCCCTCTGATAAGGCATTCAGCCGGGATCAGCACACCATTACGCTACATCCTCTCAGAGGTCTCCCATCAGCTTAACAGCCACAAAATCCATGTGAACTAAGACATCCTTATAACTCACTACCACTACAGTATAAGAAGCGGATGACTTTGCCTCTCCAATAGATGGAGCAATTTCTTGAGTGTACTACATGCTCTGCACTTAAATGTACATTCAGCCATTTTGAAGGTGGCTGTTTTAGGACTCAAATACAAATACACACTTGTACTTCAGTGGACTATCAGGATCCAGATGTGCAAAACTGATAGAGACATATTCCAAAAGTCTGTATACAAGTATGCATACTGGAATTGCAGACAATGGTGGTTCTATGTATGGACCCAGGAGGGTGAATACTTATGCAACCAACAAATGTATGCTTCATTGTTTAATTAACCTTTGTGCCACAATAAAAAAAGAATTTGCATCTTTGTGAAACTCAAATGATAAAAATCTCAATTAAGTCCATTCCAATTCTAGGAAGTAACACTACAAAATGGGAACAATTCAAGGAGGGTGAATATTTATGCAAGGTACTATAGATGTAACTCGTGGCAGAATCATAAACATTTCCATCAAAATGCTTCATAGTCTTTATTCACAGCTGTTCAGGGGCTCTGAGACATTATAAAACAAAACTGAATCTTACCTAAGGTATCTCTGTCACACATCTGGAACAATACTTTAATTCACTACAGTATACAGGGAAATTGTGTGCAAAACATCTGGATGCGATTTAGTTCCCCAAAAATCATGGGAAAAGAAGGGAGAAATTGATTCACATAGAAGCATACCAGAGCCAAAGCAAGTGAAAAGACTCCCTGGATAACAGTAACTGCCTGCAGTTTCAATACAATTATGTTAAACTGACTTATCCTCACTGAACGCCAGATGTTAAAAACAAGCGTTTCACACACTCATGACTCATTTTATTCCCTATAAAATGTCCAACCAGCATTAGGTCATTTGGTAGAAATGATAAGTCCAGCCTATTTGCTTTAGGCAACAATAATACAAAAGGTGCAGTGTTCTGCGAGCAGACTGTGTATAGATCTGATGCGAGATACATGACATGATGTTTTTGTTTCAGATAATGAATGGACAGAAGAGGTAGTGAAGTGGTTTTGCATGGATTTTATCTCCAACTCTCAGTCCAGAATTGGAGCTTTAATCAGAACAGCCACAAACCACAACTGTGGTTTATACTTCAACGTGCTGAAATGAATTATGTGAGAAAATCTGCCAACAGGATTAAAGCCATCTCTGAAATACAGAGTAAATACTGCTTTGGGATTGATGAGCTCTTTGTGTGGGCACATTTTGTAGTTTGAGTTAGTTATCAAGTTGATGAGATATATGATTTAATGTTATGTTGGCTGTTTTAAACTAGCAACTACAGTGAGTTGGCGGAAAAATCAAATCTGTCTAGTGAAAATGGATGTGAATCAAAGCGTGACCAATGTGGCTGGAACCAGTAGCTCTTTCATCACCTTTGCCCTTGTGTGTGTGGTAAGCATCTCTTTAGTTTCTGAGCTGATTAGTGCAGTGGTGTGTTTCATCCAGAACAGGAAAGCACTTGTGCATACAGCATGTGACTGAACATATACTGGAGGCTTCAAATAATCGCAGAATTCCTTTAGATATGCACATATTGAGTGTGTCTGCTCATGTGTGTGTGTTCGTGTGTGTCTGTTTCGACCCCCAACATTCTTAGACTCATCAATATTCCATGCATTCATTAGCACATGCACAAATCTGAGAGCCTACAGCCCCCAGCTCTATATTGCACACACACACACACACACACACACACACACACACACACACACACACACACACACACACACACACACGCTGGGAAAGTCCACGATCACCCCCTTTCACATAAGTGAGAACAATAAGTGTCGCCGCTACACACACACACACACACACACACATATCCCCCACACCCTCAATGTCAGTGTGTCCTATGCAGCTCCATCAGTATTCTCACGATCAATGCACTATAGTGGATTCATAAAAATGTGAATCTACAGCGTGCTTTCCTTTTACCTTTCTATAACCATGTTTACAATCTTGTACCTTCAGGGCATCTTGATAAAATTAAAAGAAAACTTCCCAGTCAGTTTGATGTAAAGGAATCAGAGATCTTGTAGAGATAAAGCACATTTGTGTTTCCATAACTGCTAAGTTGGCCGATGTGAAATGCAATTCATTGAATATAAAATCGTAAAACTAATTCATACACATAGCCACAGCCTTTCTACATTCTTTATTCACTTCCTGAGAGACCCAACCAGCGATCCATCAACTCCTGACAAGCTATCTACACCCATATAAATTGCATTTAGATGTAGGTCATAAAAATAATAAGTGGAATTCATATTTGCCATTTGCTTCATCTATCCCTCTATCTCTTCTGCTATAGACCTCCCATCTAAAATCGACGTGGAGATGAACGAGCAGCTAAAGATGAAGGGACACCTTGTTGAAAACTCCCGGTGAGAGCTATAATGGATCATAAGTAATGCCATGAGAATGTCTAGCCATGCATCACACTCTTATAAAACACACTTACACACTTGAGCCTAGTTAATGATATTGCCCATGAAAAAAAATCCTGTTCCACATGTGCGCCTCGCACCAATAAATCACAAAAGGGCACATAGAGTAACATGCTCAGGAAGATTTCAGAGTCCTATCTAGCAGAGAATCTATTTAAGAAGAAGGAATGGGATCTCAGTCCAACTGAGGAGAGAGTCAGTTCCTTGTGTAGTGAAGACAATGAGATCTATTTCACATCAAATGTGTTTATGAGTCCAATTCACTTTGATACAGCCCTGTCTTCGTCTGATGAGTGGCTAAGCCAAAATTGATTTTAGCAGGAGTTATACAAAGGCTCGGATTACTGTACTGAAAGAGATGGAAGGATGGCTCACGAGAGAAAAACTACTGACCGGTGAGCTACGTGAGCAGCATGTAACCCTGAGATGTTACAGTTCATTTCTGAAGCTTCGCTTTTTCGTTATCTTCCATCAGGAGAAGAAAAGCGCAACCAGTCACAGGCAGAAAGACAGACAGGGGAGGTTTAGAAAGGTTCCCGCAGACACAGCGGAAAACAGGTGAACGTGAAAATAAGGTGTGAAGCACAAGGGATTTAGTGTGTTGCAGGCTAGAAAGACAGATTAGACATACCTGCCAAGGATAAATACAAATACACAAAAACCAAGTATTTTACATCTCAGCAAGTCTGGCAGCAACACTCAAACACAAATGCTCATAAAAAGTAGAAGATAACATCTTCAGCACAAGTGGACCACAACCATCCTCCAAGGTCAGCAGTGACGAGAAATAGGCTGCCTACGAGAAATCTACCATCACTTTTTCTCTTGTGGTTTTTCTTCCCCTGGATTCCTGATCCTTTGCCAAGGCCCCATTCTGCTTTCTGTTGTTTAGCTAAAGCTAAAATAGGATTTCTCTCAGCAGGGAATGAGCTTCTCTCTTTGAAATGCAGGCATGGTGTCCATTAAAATGCCACAACAAAAAACGGGCTGAGAAATAAGTAAACAAACAAATCCAGGCCACTCTCTGTGAACATGCGATGCAAGCTCATCAGAATCAAAGCGGTGGCCCATTTAGCCAGTTCTAAGAAGAAGTGGCTAATAGGAGTCTGTCATCTTTTCAAATTAGGAAACAGCCCAGGGCCATAATGGGCTGTTTGTTTGTGTTTACATCACTTATGTCAGTCATGCTATAGACACACCCTCATATTTACTCCTCAGAAATGGCAATTTGACAAAATCCAGTGCTAAATAGCAAGAATCACTAGATACTCTTGTTGTGTGATCAACTCCAAAAAATAAAAATAAAAACAGCAGAAGGACACCAAAAAAAAGGAAAACACGTATAAATGTGTGCTGCTTTACCAAGATGGAGAAATCTCTTGACCATAAACAAGATGAATGAATGGCTGCTGAAGGAGCTAGGTACATTTCTCCTAGACAACTGATACAAACAGTAATATTAGAAAATGGCAAATGTTTTGGGACAATTGCTGCAGCAACAAATCAGTACATTATTTGGTATGTCAGTATTTCACATACCTTTGTTATAACTGTCCAAATAGAATGAGACTAGTGTGGGAAAGTGGACCAAAGCTGGAGTGCTTGTATGCTAGTTAGCCAGTGTCAGAGATTCCCCCTTCGTATCATGGTTCCCATGGTGACATAATGTGTTGGTTTCTGTTCTAGTCCTGTCTCCGCCCTTGTCCTTTAATTGGCTTGTTGCCACATTGTGCTCAGCTGTTCTGTGTTTAGTTCAGATTCGTTTGTCTATTTATACTCTGTTGTGTCCATCTTTAATATACAGTAGCTCACAAAAGTGACGACGCTGAAGAACCTCATGACAAAGAACTCCTTGAGGATCTGTAAAAAAGAATTGTTTCTCTACATAGATGGCCTAGGCTATAAGAAGATCGCCAAGACCCTGACACTGAGCTGCAGTTGCACAGTGGCCAAGACCATACAGCGATTTAACAGGACAGGTTCCACTCAGAACAGGCCTCACCATGGTCGACCAAAGAAGTTGAGTGCACGTGCTCAGCGTCATATTCAGAGGTTGTCTTTGGGAAATAGACGTATTAGTTATTACTGCCTGCATTGCTGCAGAGGTTGAAGGGGTGGGGGGTCAGTCTGTCAGTGCTCAGACCATACACTGCACACTGCATCAAATTGGTCTGCATGGCTGTCATCATAGAAGGAAGTCTCTTCTAAAGATGATGCACAAGAAAGCCCACAAACAGTTTGCTGAAGACAAGCAGACTAATTGATGGAACCTGGAACCATGTTTTGTGGTCTGATGAGACCAAGATAAGCTTATTTGGTTCAGATGGTGTCAAGCGTGTGTGGCGGCAACCAGGTGAGGAGTTCAAAGACAAGTGTGTCTTGCCTACAATCAAGCAAGGTGGTGGGAGTGTCATGGTCTGGGGCTGCATGAGTGCTGCTGGTACTGAGGATCTACAGTTCATTGAGGGAACCATGAATGCCAACATGTACTGTGACATACTGAAGACTGGGCCGCAGGGCAGTATTCCAGCATGATAACGACCACTGCCTTGCTAAAGAAGCTGAAGTTGAAGGTGATGGATTGCCCAAGCATGTCTCCAGACATAAACCCTATTGAGCATATGTGGGGCATCCTCAAACGGAAGGTGGAGGAGCACAAGGTCTCTAACGTCCACCAGCTCCGTGATGTCGTCATGGAGGAGTGAAAGAGGACTCCAGTGGCAACCTTTGAAGCTCTGGTGAACTCCATGCCAAAGAGGGTTAAGGCAGTGCTGGAAAATAATGGTGGCTACACAAAATATTGGCTCTTTGGGCCCAATTTGGACATTTTCACTTAGGGGTGTACTCACTTTTGTTGCCAGCGGTTTAGACATTAATGGCTGTGTGTTGAGTTATTTTAAGGGGACAGCAAATTTACACTGTCATACAAGCTGTACACTCACTACTTTACATTGTAGCAAAGTGTCATTTTTGAGTGTTGTCACATGAAAAGATATAATCAAATATTTACAAAAATGTGAGGGGTGTACTCACTTTTGTGAGATACTATATATATATATATATATATATATATATATATATATATATATATATATATATATATATAGATAGATAGATAGATAGATAGATAGATAGATAGATAAGAAGAGAGAGAGAGAGAGCTTTCTATACCACTTATCCTACAAGGTCACGGAAAACCTGGAGCCTATCCCAAGGAGCATAAGGTGGGGTACACCTGGACAGTGTGCCAATCCATCACAGGGTACAATCACGTACACATTCACATACCCATTCATAACCTACAGACACTTTAGACATGCCAATCAGCCTATCATGCATGTCTTTGGACTGGGGAAGGAAACCGGAGTACCCGGGGAGAACATGCAAACTCACACACAGGGAAACGGCGGGAATCGAACCCCTACCCTGGAAGAGCCCAATCTGTCCAATGTTTCTTTAATAAACATATGCATGTGCAAAAATACGTGCAACAGAGAGAGAGAGAGAGAGAGAGAGAGAGAGAGAGAAAACAGACATTTTATCACATAGTTTGGGGATGGTGCCAAGGTGCAGACCAATTACTGTGAAGAATGGTGGCGAAGGGATTAGAGATACCCATGTGTGGCCAGATGGCAGTGATGTCCTCCTCAAAGGTCACCTACAAAACAAGAATCCTGATGGCTCTTAATTCATAATTCACATTATTATTATAATTTTTTGCTCTAAACTGCTTTCAACCCTCTTCATCCTACAGAATTATTGCATGTCTCCATTATTTACCAAATGCAAAGACATTGAAAAGCCTGTTAGACCTTCAGAAACAGCAACAACCCAAAGTCAGCTGTGGGCTGCAGGAAGAAAAACGAAAATGCTATCAATGTCTTTCATCAAGATGTTCCATCAAGAGGAACTTGGCCAAATGCCAAGACCCCATTACACCGTGTTATACGGACTTCTACTTTCAGACACATCAGACTAAATGTTATGATGGCATTAATTTGCTTGCAGAAGGTCACCAGTGACAGCTGCTCCACACATCGTTCTCTGGGGTGAGGCATGACTTGTTTATTTCAGTGTTTTTTCCCCATCCTTAGAGATTCTGTTATACTGAATGCTGTATGGGCCTGCAAGAGTTTCCTGTCACCATAAGGCTGACGCCCCCATAGGCGTTGGCTTCCACATCATCACCAGATGGTGCAACCTGGGATGGGATGCAGCAATATACACAGTAGAAAAGTGGATCTTTCTTTTTCTACTTCTACTCTCTTCTCTTCTTCTATCTATACTATTCTTTCTTCCCCCTAAGGGTCCTCTGACATTTTCCAAACACTAGAAAAGGGACACTTTTGCCAAATGGGATAAAATCCAGGATTGCAACATCCTTCCTTGATTTCAGGCAAAATCCCACATGTCCATGTTCATTTCCTTTTTTAATGCCCTTGTTATTGCATTATTATTATTGCTCCAAATCAGCAAACAAAAGTGGATTCAAGGACCAAAAGATTCTTTGAACAGGAACTCCTATGAAATCATAAAACAATGCATATAAGCTGTATGGTAGAATTTAGCACTGCAAGTATGAATGCTTTGGCCCTTGCATCCAAGTTGGTACTTGGAACCAATCCAATCAGCCATCTTTATTGTTCCAGTGATAAATATTACCAGTCCAGCACGGTGATGAATAGAGCGCATTTCCCCATGAGATCCAGACCGTCCATTACAACTCTTATTACTGTCCCCACCCTGATGGCTTAATTGATTCTCACAGGTTCTCACATTGGCCTAGTCATGACCAAACTCCAGTAAAGGAAAGCTTTTACAGCATGAAATACGAGCCCTTTCATCCAAAGATGCCAACCTTTGATAAGAGGCATGGACCAATGTTCAAGACCACCCCAATTCTACATTCAATCACGATCCAGTCAGACAATCATAAATCTACCAGAGGAGATTGGATGCTGCATGCTGTAATATATTTTCTCTCCTTTTCTTTTTTTTTTCTTTCCAACATTATGAGATTGTATCAAGATACCGAGTAACAATATGTATTCATGAAATAGGCCTACAGGATTTGAGCACCGAGCAACCAGAGAGCAGAATAACTTGAGCTTGCATTGCTGCTGACAGGAGCTGAAAGAAGTCATGAATGTTTTTATGCTTGTCTAAAATCAGTCACACTAAGTACTGTATGTGCAAACAGCAGTTTAACCCAGCCACAGCAGCAGGCCAGCCCTCGCGTGGCATTGTGTGGTTTTTTTATTTTTATTTTTTTTGCTTTGGTATGTTTTTTCCCCCCAACATATTTATAGTGTAGGCGCTTGTTTTAGACATTCCATCTGGTCTTTTAGGATGGAGTTCAGAGTGCAGGCACCTTCTTCACCCATATGCTTCTCCAAGTATGGTTTTTCACAGATATATCACCACATACAGTGTAGAAACAGATGTCTGTGGCTAATACTATGCAAGCTTTACATAAAATATGAAAAACATGCATATCTCGTCTCTTAAAGAAAAAAATACTTTTTCACCCAATCCAAGAGAGAAAGGTGCTTAATCACATTTTCATTTTATACTCAACGCTTTGCATAGTTGTTCATACAGTTTTCATTATATAGACATGATATATTCTATATTATATAAAAGTGGAAAAGATTGAAAAGTTTATAAATCATTGTCATACCATCACAGGTCTTTATGCTGACTTTCCCCTGTGTTAAGGGCACGTCTAACTGAGTTTCAGCCAGGATGAGTGTTCTCTACATCATGAGAATGAGTGTCTGGAGAGCTTATTACACCATTTCTACAATACTCGATATGCATCTTATATGATAGCATAACCATTCCCTTTGTTATAGCTCTTTAATTGAAGTATATTGCTATTTAAATTCAGGCTTTTGGAGTAATGAGGATTTATAGTTTTACACACACAAGAACCCAAGGTTACAAGACAATTCAAAATATAGAAATCCTCACAGAGGAGACAATATTAAAAAATATTATTACAAACATCTATTGATAAAGTAAATGTGAAACATTTTCTCTTTTACTGAAACATGCTTCGGCTCCATGATGTCTAATTCATCAACATTACACATGTCTTGAATGGGAAAAGACAATTTGATGAAGAACATGGTATTCAACATTATAACTCAAAAGCACATTAGCATTTTAAAAAGATCACGCATAAGCTTCAGTGAGCACCTTAATCTCTGCTCATTCCTCTTCATTAAGAACCATCTTTGACAAATCAAACACAGTCAAAGCAATTTCATCCATGCGCAGTACATGGTTCTCTACCCAGAAAATTCATAATCTAAAAGCTCTCTCTCTCTCTCTCTCTCTGTCTGTCTCTTGTCATATGAGAACTAATGTGAGATTTAGCTCCAGTGAATGACACACTTCCTCTTTAATGCAGTAGACAACCACACAGCCTCTGCCCAGAGCAAGCCGTCACATACTTGTTTCTGACTCAGATCTGCTTTTGACTGACAGTCAAATGTAGAACTTCTCTCACACTGATGTATACAGACATGTACTGGATCCCAAAGATTTACCAACCTGGATGTGTATTGGAAACGTTTAACTTAAAAAAAAAAAAAAAGAAGAAGAAGAAGAAGAAGAAGAAAAAAAGACCGGTTCGTGGTTCTTCCAAGTCCTTTCATAAGTCACAAGTTCATTTTGCATATCCTAACACACTGGTTCTCAAAGTGGGGGTCTGTGCAGCATATCGAGTGGCTCCTTGATGTTTTATTTCACTATAGCAGTGGAATTAACAACCCATTATTATCAAAGCTATTAACTTTATTATCCAGTTATTACAGTTGACTGGTGACTTGAATTGAATGAACTTTAATTCAAACCTCAATAACTCAAAGACAAGTAGATCTATAAACCAAGTCATCAGAACACTACCTAAAATGTTCTAATGCATTTTCCGGAAAGTTCAGGAACAATGGGTCCAATAAATAACCAAAATATTATTGTACACCTTTAAGTAACGAGCCTAATATCTGTATAGTCATATTATTTTCATAAAACTGTACTGAGGAGGTCAGTGTAATTTATTTTACAGGTAAAGGGGTCCCTGGATGCAGAAAGTTTGAGAACTGCTGTCCTAAAGTGCATAGATTTAGCTTTTATAAAGAGTTCAACTCATGATGGCCAATAAGGTAAAAGAACAAAACAAACTATTAGTCTGATGAAAACCTTATATTACTAAAACATTTGCTTTAAAAGTCATTATAAAGCACTTACATTTTTACCCATAGTGCTGCTTTGAAATCCACACATATTCTATTGGTTCTTTCCCTTACTTATCTAAAGGTAAACAGTAAAGAAATGAGTAAACACTAGATAATAGCTATTTGTCCTTTTAGCAGTGCAGTAAAATGGAGAACAAATAGGCCGGGCTACATTTGGTCAGTGTGTTTGTTACCATACACACAACACTTAATCTGCCTATTGTTTCAGGCAAAAACCAAACTGTAAACTTTTAGTTTACTTTTTAATATAAATCCACGAGACTGATCATGGTAGCATGATTAGCTCTGTATTGTGAAGGTTGATTGTAAAAATTCTTAGCAGATCTAAATACAGTCAGCTGTATGGTCAGTAGCTTCAGGTAAATGATTTTCCATATGGTCAGCAATGTTGGTCACTATGTTGTGCATGCTCCTGGCATTCCCTTGTGTCTCAATGATAAATGGGGTAATTGAGAACAGCCCCGGGCTACTTGGCACCACAGGGAAGAAAGCCCTAGGCCTGGATCACTGCTGACACCACTGTGATGGCATGAGCCTTTGGAGGGAGTTGAGTCAAGGGACAACCAGAGGAAAATATATACGCTTTCTACACACAAGATTTATTGCAATGATTAGTCCCATAAATTAGAAGTAGGGGTGAGAGAAAAAACAATTGCATTACATGGTACAAGACATGTGTCACAATATTAAGTCTGCTAGCAAAGGGCCAATGTAGAAATTGAATGTTTGATTATATTATTATCTAACATATACAAAAGATCTATCCTGAGCTTGGGTTGCTACCTGTGTGAAGTGTGTCATGTTCTTTCCTTGGCTTCCTCTGTGTTCTCTAGTTTTCTCTCAATTGCCAAAAATATGAAAGCTGTTTAGCTGACATTAAATTGCCCCAAATAAGTGTGTGAATTGTGTGTGTGTGTGTGTGTGTGTGTGTGTGTGTGTGTGTGTGTGTGTGTGTGTGTGTGTGTGTGTGTGTGTGTGTTTTGGGCTGTCATGGGCCGTGTATGAGGGTGTATCCCTGCCATGGCCCTGTGATCCCCCGGATCCACTGTGACCCTGACCAGGATATAACGGTTACCAAAGATGAATGAATGAATTGAAATGGAAAAAAGTATGTACCCTGAAAAGAGCATAAATATTTCAAATATGATATTAAATAGAAATAGCTATACAAACACAGTACATTCGACATGATGCTTTCTCAAAAACATTGATGTAGTTTGAAGTAGGATGACAAAAATTATCATTAAAGTTATCATGTATCTTTAATTATATATACACACACATACATATATGTATATATATATATATATATATATATATATATATATATATAGATAGATAGATAGATAGATAGATAGATAGATAGATAGATAGATAGATAGATAGATAGATAGATAGATAGATAGATAGATAGATAGATAGATAGATAGATAGATAGATAGATTTGTATCAGTTTGGACTATACTGTAGATACCTGTTTGTGGCAAAAAAAAAAAGAAAAAAAGGCTTTTCATTGGATCCCAAGTGGCACAACTGGAAAGCTTTCAGCCTATTGTAGGGAGATTGAGATTGTGAGTTCAAACCCTGGTGATGTCATAGCTGTGAGTCCAAAGCTACAAGTCCAAGAGAATGAAATTGGTCATACTCTCTGGGTGGGAGAAATGCCATTAGTATCTTCCCATCAATCACAGCAATCATGGGCATCTGTGAGAACATTTATGCAGAAGATGGCAGATAGCAACGTTCTTATGTTACCCTGTTACATAGCAGGAACAGCAGGTCAAAAAGATGTGGTCCGCTGGCTTCACATGTCTCAGAGAAAGCATGTGTAATCCTTCACCACTTTGGTTGGTAGTTGTCAGTAGATGGTGGGTGGGAATTGTCAACTGAACAAAATAAGAAGAAAATGGGGTATAATAAAAGCAATGCTTTAGCAGGAGGGTTTTTTTTCCTGATTGTTTGTTTTTTTTGCTAGAAACAGAGATTATGCCTTTGTTACTCCCAGTCAGCTCAATGAAATGCCAAGCTGTGCGCTGCTATTTACACTGAACTGAATCTGCTTGTTGAAAGATCATTTTGGTGCTCAATCAGGCTTTTCTCATTCAGTAATTTCCTTCCCTTACCCACACATGGACAACTAGCAATCAGTGTTCTCGCAAATCACTATACTGCATCTGCTCTTGGACCAAAAAAATTAGTGTTCCACCTCAGACTGATGGAGGGCTAATTGATCTACACTTTGTCGATGGAAGGTAATATGAACCGACTCGCCTGCTTGACCGAGACAGAAATGGTCTATTTTAATGGGGCAGCTACACAGCACAAACCATCCAATTAGGAAGTCAGCAAAGTTCAACGGTAAAAGCAGTAAGGTGGTGGGCTAAGAATAAATAAATGTGCAACCCAGCAACCTCATTTAATAAATGAATGAACACACAATCCTAGCTACACAATGCTTAAGTGTGAGGCATTCAAGATTAACAGAGAATCTGTGTCTAGATCCTGAGAAATTATATGTAGATGATAATCTTTTCTCACGGATCAGCAGATTCTGAAAGTGACTACAGAGCAAGAGGAAAGAAGACTGGGATAAAAGGAGGGTATTTTCTTTCTTCACAGAGAAAAAGAAGGATTGTAGGTCAGACTGATGAGGGATCATAGAGAGTTGGAAATGAAAGTTATTCTCAGTGGGGATCCTAGCTCAGAGAAGATGAAGGCTTTGCTAGTGGTTGTATAGCCTCCAGGCCCAACACAGGTCTCTCACTTCTTCTCAGTGAATTAGCTTTCGTATGCAGGAGCCGGCTAGGTAAGGGTCCCATGACACTGCAGTATTTAGTGGGATGGTGGGAACATTTAAACAAACTGTCAGGAATCAAGAAACGTGCAGGTCAGTTGCTTGTATAGTTTTAAGTGAGTACTCTTTTAAACAGGCACACTATCATTGCAGTCTAGATAGCTTCTAGTCCTCGAGGGACTCAGCACTGCATAGTTTAGCATTTTACTTCATTTAACACATTCTGTTCAGCTCATCAACTAATTACCAAAGCTATCATGAACTGAGTTCAGTGTATTAGAAGAGAGGAAACAGCTGTGGCCCTCCAGGACCTGAATTTGACACCCATGCTGCCTTTAAAGTTTCAATCATGAGCTTCTGAAATAACAAGAGTTAGACATGTGAGTACTCCAGAGCACAATAATGACACATACTTTGAGGTCTTGATCAGGAAATGCTGTTATTGTCTAAAACAGAGCTTCTCAAGCATTTTTTTTTCTGACAGGGACCCCTTTAACTGTCCAATGAATTACACAGACCCCCTGAATAAATGCCTATTACTGATTTATTTCAAGAACATTATTTAAACATGCTCAATAATATTTTGGCTATTTATTGCAGCCATATAACTTTTTGTTCCTTAACATTCCACTGACAGAATACCTTTTTCTGTTAACTTAATTCAAAAACCCACACACACCCCCAGCTATGCTTCATGGACCCCTGGGGTTTGAGATCTTTGAAAAACTTTGAGAAACACTGGTCTAAATGACTTGTAGTGCTGTTAGTCTGTGAGTCTCAACTGGATATTTTAGTATCCATGTTTCAGGATTGTGGACATTGTACTGACTCAAAATTTTATTGTTATTTATATTTTATAGCCTTTCCTTGATACTCTAGAGTCACCTCTCAAATACCTCCACCATGATTAAAAGCAGGGGCGTAACCTGGGCTCAGAATTTGGGGCTATAGCGCCAAAGATTTTTTGAGCCCCGTATAATTCTCTACTTAGAGCAGTTTGTCACTATGCAACTGAACAGCAGTAAAAGAAGTCAGTGAATGCAGTGTTTTATTTTATCTTCATCATATGGAGGTGAGACCAATCAGACAGGGTTTACAGGAAAATGTGCAGAAATACTCGTGTCTTATTAGCTGACAGCTCTCAATTCTGCTGAACGCTAGGTCACACAGTCAGTCAGTGTGAGTAGAAAAATGGATATGTTTTTCCCCTCTTTTTCTTAGCCAATAAAGGGGCTGAAACACCAAAACTAACATCCTCTCATTCTGAGCAGGAAAACAATTTGTGTAAATATCTATATCAATTCCAAGTTTCATAAGCATGATATGAGCAGAGCTCGAGGAAAGATAATGTACTTTGCATGGCACTGTAGCAGCTAAACCCATACAGTGATAGCTTAGCTGTGCCTCCCCTTGGCCAATGACACCAAACTAGCCCAGTCTCGTGTTAGATAGGCAAAAAGCTTTATATTTTATCCTTCAGGTAGTCCTGAAAACAGTAATAACACCCGAGGCAAGTTTTATGATAAATCCAACTTTTGGTTCAGTTTTCACATTTTGAAATAACTAGCCCTCAGATGCAAAGGAAAAAACGCATTGAAACAGTATATTTAGAAGTATGTTTTTAAAAGTTTTTGATGGAGAAGAATCTGGACTAGCCTCATATGATTAACAGTCCAACTAATTAAAAGACTTCTTTTCACAATGTGTTCATATCTAGCATTCTATAGCAGTGTAATTAGCAAAATCCCACTGTTGGATGTTACCAAGACAAGGATACTGTAGGTTCCCTTTTGATTCTGGTTCATCTTAAAGTTTCTAACTCATGACCTCTCAGGGAGTTTTTCTTTGCCACTGTTGCCTCTGGCTTGCTCATTACAAAGCTAGATCTAGATTTCTTTAAAGCTTCTTTGTGACAGTGTCTATGTCTGAGCTGAAGTTAATTTTATACAGCTTCAATAGCAGCAAAATGCCCATTGTGGCTTTACTGTTCCACATCAACTTCACAATGTGTTTTTCCTTGCAGCCAAAATACAGGCCTTTGAATAACATTTTTATATGACTGAAGGATACATTTTAAAGCAGAAATCAATGCTTATTTCCATGAAACACCCAGTGGAAACGTGCCTGTACCACAGCTACACCTCCTTTTGCCACAGTGCGTCTGGAGCACTCATCAGGAAAGCTTTTTTTCTCCTCCTACCCAAAGCAGTGCTAAATTCTGGAAACCTCATCATTAAATCATTATGGTGTCATTCTAGTCTAGTAAACTGTACAGTATCCAGCATTAGCAGATACATTCAACTTGGAGTGTTGCACATTTCTTGAAATACATTAATATTAGAAGATGTAGCGTGAGAAAAGGCGGTGTTTATTTTTTTTATTTTATTCTTTGTCTCAGATAACATTCCCCTCTCCCCCTCCACAATAGGTGCTTTAGTGTTAGGGAACAAAAAGCTTGATCTTTTACTCCTGCCAAGCATTGTGCATGAACTCATTTAAGAGAATTAGGAGCGGGGCTCGCATTTCAGACGCAGCAGAATCTTATAAAATGTCTGGCTCAGTCGTTGCTCATTACACAAACACTTTCTCAAGCCCAAAGAATGATGAGAATTCGAAATCCAAATACAGCCGTGTGCCGAGATCAGGCTGGGTCACCAGGCTGAAATAATAAGCTTCTAAACTTCTGGTTTAAAACCTTTGACGTTTCACTGTGTTTTGCCTCTCCTGCTGAAACCATTTCTCTGGTTAATCTAATCTGAATAGATCGCCTTAATGCCTAACATCGTTTATTATACAATTTCATGATTCCATAAATCAAAAACACACACAGATCAGTTGAGTGTGCATCATTTAATGCCAAAATACTGTACACAGCTTCAATATAACAGAGTAATAAAAAAAACAACAGGGGGCACTTGGCTTTTTCTCCAATTTTTGTTCAACGGGATAAATTGAATTGATAGCTCTTGCCATAATCTTCTTACACACACCTTTACTTTCATACATTAAGGTAAAGATCAGCTAACTTTACTCCCCTTATCTCAAAGGTTAAATCTAACATTCAGAGTTGCGGTAACTGACCCCTTTCCCTAATTGGCAAGATCAACGCCGTCAAAATGAATATTTTACCGAAGTTTCTTTTCTTGTTCTAACAAGTGCCTCTTTCTCTCCCAAAATCATTCTTTGATTCATTGGATAAGATAATTAGTACATTTATTTGGGGAGGGATGCCACCAAGGGTTAGTAAATCTTTATTGCAGAAATGTAAACTTAGTGGAGGTCTTGCATTACCCAATTTTCAATTCTATTACTGGGCTGCACACATCCATAAACTTTGTTACTGGGTTCAACCTCCTGGATCTTCTTGGTCTAAATTGGAATTATCTTCTTGTAGTGAATCCTCTTTACCTGCTCTACTTTACACCTCTTTACCTACAAAACGTTCCCAATATACTGATAACCCTGTTGTCCTCAGCACACTTAGGACTTGGTATCAATTTAGGCACATTTTAAATTTGTAGGTGCATCCTCTTTGTGTCCTTTAGTGAACAACCATCTATTTCCCCCATCGTGTTTGGACTCCTCATTTTCAGTGTGGTATGACAAGGGTATTAAACAAGTTAGAAATTTGTATTCTGATGGTGTGTTTGATAGCTTTGCCAATTTGGCATACACTTATGATCTCCCCTTGACACATTTATTTTGGTACTTTCAAATACGGAATTTCGTTTCTAGATGTTTTCCTGATTTCCCTTCTGCTCCTCCTGAACAGGCTTGGGAAGACCTGTTTTCAAATAACCCGCATCAGAGAGGAATGATTTCTAAGATTTATGATTTTATTTTGACGCAAGGTAGTGGGTCGAGTAATAAAATTAGGAATGCGTGGGAAACGGAATTAGGAGAACAAATAAGTGAGGAGTGTTGGGAACATGCTATAGGGAGGGTACAGACTACCATTTCTTGTGCTCGTCTTGGACTTATACAGCTCAAAGTTTTAAATAGAGTCCATCTGTCCAAGTCGAGATTGTCTGTGATGTATCCGGATGTAGGGGACAAGTGTGATAAACGCCATGGCTCTCCCTGTCATCTTGGCCATATGTATTTCTTCTGCCCTGAACTCCATGGTTTTTGATTTGGCTTTTTTACCATCATGTCCACTATTCTCAGGGTAAATTTAAAGCCTTGTCCATTGATTGCGATATTTGGGATCCTTCAAGCTTCAATTCCTTTCAGCTCGATACAAAAGGATGTTATTGCTTTCACATCCCTTATAGCAAGACGTTCCCTACTGTTACATTGGAAGTCTTTTAAATACCCATCTATCTCCCAGTGGATAAAGGATGTGATGTTTTTCCTGAAACTCGAGAAAATAAGATATACGATGAATGGTTGTACAGATAAGTTTTTTCATAAATGGCATCCCTTTATTGCATGCTTTATGGAGTTACAGACACTACCCACTTAAAGGTTGGTGCCTGTTGTTGAATTTTATAATATCTCTATAACCAGCGACAGTTAATGGGTAGCCATGATGAGCCGGAGGGGTGGGTTGTGGGTTCAATTTTGTTTTTCTTTGTATAAAAAGAAAAAAATCTGTGAATATTTACTGCTGTTGCTCAAGTTGTTTGTATTTTTGGGAAATGGTGGGGAGGACAGAACAGAAAAAGCGATTTAGATAGGCTTAGCAGTTCAACAGAAATGTTCATCAGAAGGTCAGCAAAAATGTTTAATAAAAAAGAAACATAGAAATGTAGAAATGTTGTGTAGAAATGTTCAGTAAAAATGTTCAATAAAAATTAAACTTTAGAAATGTTCGTTAGAAATGTTTAGCAGAAACGTTTTGCAGAAATGTATGGCAGAAATGTTTAGCAGAACTGGTCATTAGAAATGTTTAGCAAAATTGTTTAGCAGAAATGTTTAGCAGAAATGCTCAGTAGAAATGTTCAGTAGAAATGTACTGTAGAAATGTTCATCAGAAGTGTTCAGCAGAAATGTTCAATAAAAATTAAACTTAAAAAAAGGTAAAGATCAGACACAGAGTGTTTCTGTTGAGTTTCTAGGTCCTGCATATGTTTAAACACTCCAACAGTCTATTTATACATACAGTATTACGGACCTGCCTGGTGTGTTCCTTGGTCTTCATGATGCTCTCTGCGCTTTCAACAGAACCCTGAGACTATCACAGAGCAGGTGCGTTTATACAGAGACTTGATTACACAGAGTTGGATTCTATTTATCAACATTGGATCATTCAGAGATCCTCGCTGAACTTCTGGAGTGAGTTTGCTGCACTGAAAGTAAAGGAGCCGAATAATTTTGCACGCACCACTTTTCAGTTTTTTATTTGCTAAAAAAGTTTAAAATATCCAATAGATTTCGTTCCACTTCACAATTGTGTCCCACTTGTTGGTGATTCTTCACAAAAAATGTAAAGTTTATATCTTTATGTTTGAAGCCTGAAATGTGGCAAAAGGTTGAAAAGTTCAAGGGGGCGAATACTTTTAAGAGCACTGTAAATATATATATATATATATATATATATATATATATATATATATATATATATATATATATATATATAATGTTTTGTGGTACTGATAATTGTGCTTAACTAGAGTTCAACAAATGTTTTTAAATTAAAAATGAGTCATAAATCTTTACGAAGCTTAATTTCTTAAGCTAAAACATAATGTTATATAATCCATGTATATACATTTCCTTAGCTGAGGTTATGATTTGTGCTTAAACATTTATTGTTTTCTGGGTTTTTCTGGGTTATTTATTAGTTAGATTGCACCCTGCTGAGCTCCCACTTATTTCCTACACCCAATTATTTTCTCAGCCTTCAGAAGAGACATATCACCATACGTTCTGGTCCATAATTCAGCTGTTTTTAATATCTTGAAAAGTTACATTTTATCCAAAAACTTTTTCCAAAATATGCAGTTGTCATATCTCTGAGTACTGGTTAAAAAACAAACAAACAACAACATCACAAAAATAACCATAATTTGATAAATGGTGGTGATAAACAGTTAAGACTAACCATAGGCAGTGTTATCACAATAAAACTAAAAAGTCATTCTAACTGAAATCCTTTCGTTGAATAAATTTTTTGTGATATGCCGATCAGCATGTGTAAAGAAAAAATAAGTCTATTAGCATATTGTATTTGGCCTTGAATAGGGTTCTGTGTTTCATTTGGCTGAGTTCATCCCAAGCTCATCTTTTCTATTAATTAGAATTTTTCAAAGTCCTTTAAAAGCTATTCTAAATATTTAAACAAATGATGCCTTTACACTGTTTATACTATATTCTAGAAGATTTTTTAAAGTATTAACCAAGCCAAAATGTGATCTTCAGTGATTAACAAGCCAGTGTACTTACACTAATTATGGTACATCATTAATAATTCCATCATATAATTTCATCAACTCTATCTCTATCTGTTGTATTAGTGTACTGCAGAGTTCGGAGTAAAAAAGAGCAAATATACAGCACTGTTATACGTTAATTTCCTACAAAAAAACCCCAAAAAAACAAACAAACAAAAAAAAAAACACGCTCTGCCAATGTAGCCAGACCAGAAAAATTTGAAAATGGCATTTCACAATGGAGTCCTACCACATTCGGTGTTCAATAACCGTTTGTAATCTCATAAACTATGTTTGATGCACTAATAAAAAGCATATTCGCTGCTGCCTACTGCAATGTATGGTGCAATTAAATGAAACCATTGCACACTGCACTCACAAAACTGCTTTCCCTTTTCACTAAAGAACCTCTCATATGTTTACAAACTCTAGCAACGCAATCGCAATGCCTTTATCACCCATAATATAATGTCAATGGTGTTGTTACTATGAACTGCCGAGCTTTCAGTCAGTTCATTTACTCATTCTAGTAAAACAGGAAGGATATTCACTGCACTGCTGCTAGTAGCTTATAAAAGTGATGTAAACTAATTTGAATCTCACCATGAGGACAAGGTGAGAAAAAAATGTCTACAGGTAATTCTAGGTGAATGAAAATAACAGATCTTGCTCAATATATTGTTCTTAACAATCAGCCACTTTCAACTACTGACATTGAGGGATTCTGACAATAATTCTGACAAACATACTTACAGCTGTACAAAAGCTTTTCTGAAGTGGAGCAAAATCCGCTCTCCATTGCAACTAATGTAGCTAGCTAATTCCTTCATTTAAAATGAACTAGCTAGCATTATAAAAAGCAAGCCTAATAGCCTTAGCTGAACACATGTGTGCGCTTATCATGGCCACAATTTAAATGAAAATTAAAGAAAGTTAAATAAAATGATATGATATCAATGCATGCCTAGTTTTTAGCAGGAAGTGAAAGCATGATACTATTGGTTAATATTATTTTTGTGCATACATAAAGCAGAAGTTTAGCAGTAGGCAAAAGTGACTAAATGTGTTTTTTTATAGATTATAGGGGGAAAAACAGGAATTTTCTTGCTCACTGATGTGGATGAATTTCGTGTATGACCAGAACATGAACTAACAGGGTTTTTTTTTGTAAGCTTGTTTTTGTTTCAAGTTGTCTTTGATTAAATCATGTGTAGGAAAGCTTTTAGAACTAAGCACCATTTATGGCCAACTGGTAGTAATGTGCCTACACAAACCTCAGCAAAAGGACAAAATGTAGCAGCCATTGAAGAAGAGAAGAGCACTTCATTCCCTCTCTTCTCTCTTTCTCCCACGCTCTTTGTAAAACTGAATAATAAATGAGCACGCACTGTATAAGAAGTGCTTTGAAAGAGTGAATTGCTTAGGGGCCACAAGGGGAACATGCATGAATCATACACCATATATATAGCGCACGAGTCAAGGTCATGCTCTAAGATAGTGAGATATTAGATTGTCTTGTGTGGCTTTAAGCCTGTTTGCCTATTTACTCAGGTTTGCATATTAGTTTTAGAGACCTCACTTGAGTAAGCAGTATCAAGAGCTAACACGTCTGGCCACTCTGCAAAGTAATTATCAATGACTCCAGTAACCTCGGTGTTCTTTTGGCCTTTGCTATCACTCTCTTAGCACACAACCTCTCATTAAGACAGACTGATTGAAGGCCCCCAGCTGCCTTCTGCCCTGTAGTTATCGTTTCGTGTCAGGAGGTAAAGAATTACAATAACTTGCTCTGAGTTCAGTATAACAATAGTAAAAATAGGTATTATGCTGTGATAAGTGGCATGACTAAAAGGTTTTAAGATCCCATCTGGTCACTGACAGATACAAAGAAGGCAATTGAGAACCTTTCCAGTAATACAAAGGAAATATGTATACTCAAAAGTGCCAGAAAAGGTTCCTTTGAGTGATACCGTAAAAGAATATTTTTTGTTTCATAAGAGCCTTTCGTTTGATGGATCTTTATCTATTTATATTGGTGCCTCAGGGAACTAAAACTAAGTTTCCCACCATATATAAATGTTAATATTATGCTGAAGGGTCTTTCTGTTAGAAATGATTTAGCCAAAAATGGCAAAAGGATCATTGACTGAAATGTTGTTTAGGGAGCCAAAAATGTTCACCTACTACATTGCTCTAAAGAAAGTTTATTAAGGGACTTTTCAGTGATGGTTATGTTCAACACATGCAGTAGAATCCGCATACGCATGGATGGACGAATACATATATTTTTTTACATATTCACATATACTCAATAATCAATTCAATATTCATTAATGTCTTAAAGATTGCATAGTAAATTAGAATAGCAAATTAGAAATTACTTTTTGAATAGGTATTAGTTGAATAGTAATTTAGGTGCTATTTAGTAGTAATCAAATTAGCTATGCTAAGCATTCTGCTTTTGAAGAACCATAAATGTCAGCTCTCTATCATCTCCCTGAGGACAAGGGAGTCATAGACAGGAACTTGAAAATATCCTTGAAAATATCTGTCCCTCTTAAGCACTTAAAAGATAGTAAATGCGTGTTGTTCAAAACTGTATAACGCGGAATAATTTCTATCAAGCTTACAGGTAATTATGTGTTTATAGATGAACAGATACAGTAGATAACACACATTAAGAAATCATTTAGTCAATGTATGGTTAAAATCCATACCTCAGGATTTCTGGTTGAAAAGTCGCTCTGTGAATACATGCCACTGACTTACTGGACATAACTGCATTTGTGGACGGCCTGTCAGGCAACAAGCAACTACTAAGGCAAGTCAATACATCAAAGTCCACATCTCCATATTTATTTCCCAAATCAATCAGTGACATATCAGATAATCATTTCAATCCTGAATCCAATTGAGGAATGTCACACCTTCAGTCAGATGATGGATGCTAAAATGTAAAGCAAGCGAAAACACAATTTATAGACTTCACAATACATTGATGGAATGCTTTACACCTCTGAGAGGAGAAAGTGCTGTCTCTCCGTAACTAATGACATCTTAATAATACATTATGCCTGCTCTTGTTACATTCATGACGAGTGTCAGGATACACACACTACATTTTAGCAGCAAGCATATACCACAGGTAATATGCAGAGTTCATTCAAGTTTGTACATTTTTTCATTGTATGTCAATGGTCAGACTAACTGGAGATTCGAACACAGTTCTCAAAAACCATTCGTCGATCCGCATTTATGTTCCACTCCATCTCCTATAGTCCACTCTGATGTTCTACCTCTGATCACTACTGAATTGTTGGGAGAATCTATACAGTAAATGAGAATGAGAATCTAGAAGCTAAAAAGCTAATAAAGGGTGTGAACATTGTGCACTCGCAATGCAATTGATACCTCTATTCAAACATCTTAGAAGTTGGTATAAGTGAACTGGAAAAGACTAATCAGGATCATTCTAAACAGACTCTTGTAGCACACAACATATATCTGTGTTACAGTTAATACTAACAATGTCTAACAATGGCTGTAAGCTGTCTAAATGACAGCTTACAGCAACTTACAATTTTACAGTAATGGCTACACCAAACGTGTACACTTTATAATTTAATAAAGCACTCATTTAGGCAGCGGTTGTGGCTAAGGTGGTAGAGTGGTTTGTTCACTAATCATAGGGTTGGCGGTTCGATTCCCGGCCCACATGACTCCACATGCCGAAGTGTCCTTGGGCAAGACACTGAACCCCAAGTTAGCACCTTGCATGGCAGCTCTGTTACCATTGGTGTGTGATTGTGTGTGTGAATGGGTGAATACGACACAATGTAAAGCACTTTGGATAAAAGCGCTATACAAGTGCGCTATTTAGAGTCCCATTAGAAGCTGACAATGAAGTGCTTAAAAAATATATGTGATGGAACAAGTGTTTTGTTATTTTCATTATTTTACTGCCAGTAGTGACTAAGCTGTAATAGAATATATATTCTTTTTTGTTTGTTTGTTTGTTTGTTTGTTTGTTTGTTTGTTTGTTTGTTTTGACTGGCAGTGTACTAAGCCTGTCACTCACTTTGGAAAAAGTAATTTCATGTGCAAATTAGTCCCACAGTATGGGGTGTATTAGTACTACTT
This sequence comes from Ameiurus melas, assembly GCA_012411365.1. Classification (NCBI taxonomy): domain Eukaryota; kingdom Metazoa; phylum Chordata; class Actinopteri; order Siluriformes; family Ictaluridae; genus Ameiurus; species Ameiurus melas. Next base: position 23,133,517 of record CM022759.1, read on the forward strand.
GACATCCTGTTACATATTACAAGAAGCATAGTACACAAAGAATAAGGTTTTTGGTAATATCATTATGTATTCACATATTGCAGAGTGTAATTTCTGATCATATTTTAATTAGTATAATTTCAGATTACTCTAGTAATCTGAAATGTACCTAGCACCTTCCCATGTGATTAATTTTAAGGAAAATGCTCCATATTGGCAGGATTCATTAAAGCTGCACATAATGCAAGCTGGGGATGAAAGAACAGGAGATTGTTTTCATCAGCTACAATGTTCTCTGCTGGTACACTAGGGATTTGCTTTGTGTGTGCCACCAGGCACCAAAGCACTAAATTAAACCAAAGGAGAACTATTCAGATGGGGTGAAAAGGAGCAGTCAACAGACTGCAAAGCAGCTCACATTCAGACTTTCTGATCACTGATCTGATTTCTGACCAGATGCATTTAAGCACAGAAACAGTTCAGTTGAACTGAACGACCACACAGCGCACAGAGAATCTTCCAGGACTTCTTATGCATCCAGGCCTTGGTGGAATTTGAGGTATGCTTGGTCCTGTTGGAAGGTCCAATGACGGCCAAGCTTCAGCTTCCTCACAGATGGCACAATGTTTTCTCCTAGGATTTCCTGATACTTCACTGAATCCATCTTGCCTTCCACACGCTGCAGGTTTCCAGTGCCAGAGGATACAAACCAGCCCCAGAGCATCCCTGTACCAGCACCATGCTTGACTGTGGACAGAGTGTTCTTTCTTTATTCTTCTTCCTCCAGACATACCGCTGATCCATCGTGCCAAAAAGTTTTGTTTCATTGCTCCACAGAACAGAATCCCAAAACTTCTGAGGTTTATTTATATGATTTTGTGCCGACTTTTCTTGTGCTTTTGGGTCAGTAGTGGTGTACGTCTTGGAGTTCTGGCATGAAAATCTTCTGCATTAAGTACACAGCATACTGTGCTCACTGAAACCTCAGTGCCTGTTGCCACCAAGTCTTGCTGCAGGACTTTTGCAGTCACTTGAGGGTTTTTCACAACCTGTCTTCTCAGAAATCTGCTTGCAGCCGTTGATAGCTTCCTTTTTCTGCCCCGTCCAGGTATTTCATAAATTTTCTGCCCCTAGCCAGTTCAGGTATTTCATGTGTTCCAGCTCAAGCACACCTGGTGCAACTAATAAAGCCCTTGATTATCTGCATCAAGTGTGCTTGAGACAACACCTGTTTTGCATATTTGTGCTGTTGTGAGGGATTTTATTCAGGGGGGTTGAATAATTTTGAAACTGGAGAAATCATTATAAGTTGCATTTTCAGTTGAATTTTGGGAAACCACTTTCGGGGGAAAGTAATCGTTGTGTTGAGCTATTTTAATGGATTTTGTTTGATTTGTTCATTCCAAACAGCTAAAAATCTGTAAAATGTGACAATAAACCTGATTTGCAATGGGGGTTGAATAATTTCGAATGTAATGGTATATGATTATATGTATGCAGTGACATAGTGTTTGATAATGAGGTGAGTAGAATGTAGAGCTTTTTCTTTTGAAATGTAGTAAGGAAAAGTCAGAATTATTAGATGATAGAAAAACCCCAAGTTCAAATATATTTAAAACCAGAAATGATTATAGTAACAATGTAATTACACATTGATACTTTCCACCTCTGCTGATAAGATCTTTCTTTTTTCACTTCAGCAGTATTCGTTTTAGCCTTGTGAGTACAACACAGATGTGAATACAAGCAGTGTGGAGGGAAAACCTGATAGGAGTCTGATATGTCTGGTTTAAGGGACAAGGATTAGGGACAATGAATTGACAGGGGTTTATGGGAAAGGAAGCATTCACTCACAGCAGGACTGTTAAAATAGAGAGCTGTGTGCAAGTTCGTGCCAGCACTTTGGACAGGTGAAAGAGGGAGGAAGAATGAGCTCTGAAAGGGCCCCAGTTTCAGCTTTCACTCAAGCTAAAAATACATGCTGTTCACCATCTCAACAGCACAACTGCAGTTTAAGGCTTAGGTTCAACGCTGCTAGACGTTGGATGTTATTTCAGAGCAGGATATTTAACAGCTAGGATGTATTCACTGTGGTAATTCCACTACTGTTAATAACTACACTTTACCATTTAGTGGAAAAGTGTTTCACATCCCCTCAGGTGAGATATCAACAGAGGCATCATCCTGGCCTAATAGCTTTGATCAGTACTGTATAAACATCTAGGCCATGCAGTAGCTGATGTATCTACAGAATTCTAGTTTTCATCAGCTGTGAGAAACTATGATCTAACAGACACCAGCACTCGTTTTTCTCACAAGTGAAGGTGATGTGGTTAAATTTCATTCAACTTCACATAAGTACATTAAGTCTAGTCCTAGCCCTTTTATACAAACCTTTTATACAAATTAAATTGTACCATTGTTACATATAGGCAAGTGTAAGACCATGTTGGGTTTTGGTATCACAGTCAGAACATGTGTTCTGAGTCATCATGCCTTTTATTTTTAAAATCCCATAGCAGAAGTTAGGCTGATTATGAGCATTAACACAGATGGGGTCAAGCCAAGTCAAATCGAGTCAAATCAAGTATTGTCACTTCTCGTATAACATCAATATAACTCAATATAACTCCATGTAAACTGTATATATTGGAAATAAATGTTTCTTCAGGAAGTACCATTGTGTGACACAATGCAATAACACACCAACTCTCTACACTGTGTTACAATTTAAGCAGAAAAACTGTCCCACTGGTAGTGGTAGAATTGGAAAACTGTCCCAGTAGCAGCAAAATGGACAGAAATATAAAGAAAGATTGTAATAAAACTGAAGTGTCCCATAGCAGCATAATGGCTACAGGTAGCAACAGCACCATATGAATGGGAGTGAATACTTATGCTAGACACTGTACATATATAACAGATATACTGCCTATAAGGCGTATTACATATTTAGAAAATTGTTCTAAGCTAGAAAATATTTATTTGAAGGAGACAGAATCAGTGGTATCTGTAAAAAACTGCCTGGCCAGTCACATGACCTTACCCAATCAAGCTTCATTGAGAGGAGTTGGATCGAAAGGTTTGAGAGAGGTCATTATCCAGCTCCAAAGATCTCTGACAAATTCTGTAAGAGACCCAGAACATCTCTGGGGAAAGTCTAGAAAACATGACTAGTACAAGAAAGTGTGTGCAGCAGTTACAGCTACAGTATATTTTTATAATGTTATGGTTTCTTTTGATGGACGATGTACAAACTTCTGCGCTGTAAACTCATATACGGTTTGTCGATGCACTGGTTTATCTTCATGCATATATGTGTAAGACAGGACAAACTTTACAATACAATATTGGATTATATTTATATTCTATTTATAAAGTATAAATTGTTGACTCTTTTTCTGACCACCCACAGTGCTGGAACACATGGACAAGCAACACCAAAAACTAAGTCTCAGTGGGGACCCATGGACCCATAGGCATGAGTTATGGAATGCTTTATGAGAAACGCCACTCTGACTCGACCGAGCGTGCTCTCTAAACATGGACAAACTGTATTTATGTTTGTATCCATGTCTCTATTTATGTAGACCAAGCAGGATTTTTGAACTCCATGTATAGCATGGCATGTTTCCCTGGGAAATATACCATAAAGGCTGAACTGTGCGTGATGTGGAAAGTAAATATCCTGCATTTTAGAGGTCATGCGATCTTACTTGAGATTATAATGACATACTTCATCTTTTGCTATTTGGCTCTGACAGGCAAAATATGACATTTACTTTTGCAATTTGAAACTGAAAACATAATTTTGCTCACATGATTTGCTGTGTGGTGTGATTATGGAACCATACCCAAGGCAATAACACTTATTTGTTCCCTGATGTAATGTTTTCATGTTGGTTCAGGATTATGTTTTGCCCTTATCAGACAGAAAATAAAACAATATCTAGTTTTTGTTCGTGCAAGGAAATTTCATGACCTGAGCGGCCCCACATTCTCAATCAGATATAAATCATAAGTAACACAAACCACCTGCTTAACTAAAAACATACCTTTCAAATTGTTTTCAGTTTCTACATTTGAAGAAGTTTTCCTTTAAAAGTGCCTTTTTTCAGATGTAAATAAACTATGGAAATTCCCCTTCTTCCTGTGTCTATTTCTGAGAAGGAATTTTGCTCAAGGAATTTTGTTACTGATGGATTGCTGATCATAGCTGTGGATCTGCTCAACTCCAACTGTTTCACACCCAGTGAAGCTTGTGACCCTTTGCTGCCATGGGAACAAGATACTCCATAATACCACAAGGCCACCCAACCGCTTTGTGACAGAGATTAAATCTTGGAGGACTTGGAGAGGAAGAAAATTGTACGAGGAAGAACAAGAATAATCATCCAATAGTACTTCTGTACACTGTGGAGGAAATTTGTGAAGGTTTTTTCAGTTCAACTCAGCCATACTGGTGTTTAGACTAATCCCAATTTCATAAGCAATCCTATGATCAAGTATAACTTTCTCTAATGTTGGTGTCATGTATCAAGGAACTCTGGACTCCAGTTCCCATCAGCCACTGCATTGCACTAACTGTCACATGACCACCTGCATCTGATTCACGTTCTGTTAATGAGCACTCTTGTGTATATATAGTCATTGTCCGTACTGTTTCTCTGTCTTTCGTTGTCTTAGACTTTTGTCTTCTATGTAACGGTGTTTTGTTTCATGCTATGGTGTTATGCCAAGTTGTCTTCGTGCCTTTGTTTTGTTATTTACTTGTTTAATAAACGTTAATATATCTGCGATTGCTTCTGCCTCAACCTCGGTACGTGATAGATGGAAGAGATTAATTTGAATATTGTATTTCATCATGAAGCAAGTCATTAAATTGTATTCATAGTATAATCATAGTATAATGAAATAGTATAATCAGATTGTAACCATTGTTACAATCAGAAAATCTTGTTTAATTATTCAAGTTTTATAAATGTTAAGTATGAGTAATAAAAGAGTATGCAATAAATATTACTAACCTATTTATTTCCTATCTTTTACCATTGTGACCATTTGTATTGTATTTGTAAAGCTCCAAAGGAGATGTTAATGTGTTTTGTAAGTAAGCTATAAATTAAATCACAGATCGTCTCGATTCCATATAAATATTATCATGTTGTGTAATTGGTCACATGACACATGCCATTTATATCATGCATGAGTATGAAAATGAAAATGGCAAACTCCACAGAGACAGTAACCTGAGCTCAGAATCAGACGGGGGACCCTTAAGCAACTATATTATTGCATTATTGATATAATTATCGAAAGATTGTTACTTGAAGTGTATGAAAAAGGAAAGTTATACAAGGCGAAAAAGTTACCTCAGCATACGTCAGTGTATGGTTTTTTCATCCAAAAGTTGGGTCCAAATTAATTGACAGACTCATTGGCCACAATTGTGAACAAATTTAGAAATGACACACAGTTTGTGCTATAAAGCTTTCACACAGTACAATTCACGTACTCGCACAGTCTGTAAAATTTGTAATTAAATATGCTAATAATTATTAGGAAACTATTGTCATTAAGCATTCTTTTTCTGAGAATTTTAATGTAAAAGTCTATGCAGTGTAAAATAGAAGTGCTTTTGAAAATGACCTGAGCAGTCCTTTTTACAGATAGTTTGGTTTATATAGACTTTCAGTCGGTCACTAAGTGCAAACCATAATCACAATTTCAATTTCTAAAACAGTGTTACAAACAGATTTTAAAAAGATGTAAATGTCCATGAAATGTTGAAGGGAAGTGTTGGTATGAGTCATGTAAATTGTACAGCGTCAGTGAAGCGGTGCTCTGGAGAACAAACAGATGACAGATGCAGTCTGGCATTTACAGTCACTGTGTCATTGTGATGCACATGTTTACCAAGGTAGTGCAGTATTATACACAGTATAATATCATACATGCCCGGACATGCATAAACTCCATCGAAAAACAGGATTTCTCTAAACTGTTTTCAGTTGTTGTCAGTTATACTGGGAATATTTACAACCCACAGTTATGACAGACTTAATTTCATTGTTTCAGAGAACCACCAAATTACTTTGACTACGTTGACATTATGGTTCTTGGTATATCAGCTTGATCATGAGTGACCATGCATGAGTAATGATGTGAGAGCAAAGTCTTTCAGACGTTGAGTACTGAGTCAGCTCTTACTGTATTAAAATAGCTTATCACTGTAAAGCTGTGCAGACATTTCAGAGACGAGCTAGTGTCAGGATAGGCTACATCAGGAAACTTGACTTTTTTCTGCTTTCTTTGAGGTCATCATTCAGTGACAGCACTGCTTCCCCATGCAAAGTTAAATACACGCCTGTAATAATTACAGTATCTCCACAGAATGAGAGAACTGTTGGAGAGAAAAAAAACAGCCAGTTGATGGATTTCCTGTTGCGCATTCATAATACACACTTCTTTATTTACTCACCTGCTTCACACACTCTATGACCCCAAAAGCCAGGAAGAATTACTTACGCAGACAGTGTGCACTGTAGCCAAGTACTGAAAAGGTTCACCGGTTCATGTCAGCATGTCTGAACATAATGGAGTCAATCTGTGGTGTTGTGTTTGGTTACAATAATGGTTCAATTACAGCGCATACAGCGGGGCTCAAAAAAAACAAGACCACATTGAAAATCTGGGAATTTTTTTGTTTCATTTAAAATTAGAGATACACAGAAGGTTTTAGAATATTTTACCAAAGAAAGTAAAATGTTCAGTATATTGAATATTATTTCTAGGTCGCTATTTAAATGAAAGCAAATTTGTGATATTGACCTTTTTAACCTTCTTTGTACAAAAGGTCAGATTTTTCTCAGGCCGAAGCTCTTATATTGAAGCATGTGTTTAGATAACACTTGTATGGATTAGATCATATGTTTTTGCACAAACTTTTGGAGTCCATGCCAACTCGAGTGCACACTGTCATTAAAGCAAAAAAGGTACATACAAAATGCTAAGAAACTCTCAAATTCATGTTAATATTTCATAGATTCTGCTTTTCACTCAAGTTGTTGTCAGTAATAAAATGTTTAATGAAAATTATTGTATAGATATTAGATAAGAATTGATAATAGAAGCATTTCCACTACTGCTCACAGATTTTTGGTCCCTACTTTATATGCCACATGACAATACGCATGGCTCCAACCAAAATTTCACATGTTAAAAAAAACCCAAAACAACAAAGACTTTACAGTGTGTTGGCTGAAGTAATCTCAATGCCAAGCCTTGATTCAAGTGTAAGGTTGTGAATGGTTGTGAATATTTGTTTAGTCAGGGTGTAGACAGAACAGCAGCGATTTTGTAAAGATAGTGGTGATCGTATCATGGCACTGAGATTGCTGCATTGAGGGGTTAAAGATTAACAAAGTTTATTTTTGAGGAAAAGCATCTCATTAAAAGTAATTATTTATTACCATCACAAATATCGAAACTGCTGTACACTTTCATCATACAGATAGTTTTCAAATGCAATCCTCATAGATGGGCCTCTTGAACTGCTTGGACAAGTTTCTCTTTCTCTTTTAGTCGAATTCCTGTCATAGCTGCTTGATACAGTTAGAGTCAGTGTCCTTTATAGACTCCTTCTTTCCAGGTATCTCTTACAAAACTTTGAATTGTTCGGAGTTGTGGAAAATTGGTACTTGAAAAATGAACATTTCAAAAGCAAGCAAAGTGTCTCCAAACTTCATTACACTATGTGTAGTGCATATGTGACTGGTTTGGCTTTGGTGCTGCTGCTGACATTTCTCCATTTCTGTGTAATGCCATCTAAGAATGTGAGGATTTGTTGTGTGCATTAATAGAAAGAATTCCAGCTGGTTCCAGGAAAAGAACTCATTTCATACTCTTCCATTAAAATAACCGTCAACGAATGTTTAAACCTGGTGCCTTAAAAGTCTTGTGCGATCTTAATCCTTAAAAATACTTGATTATGCAGTTTAAGTCAATGTCTAAATGCAAGAAATGTTAATCACATAGTTTGACACACTCTTAATTAAAAGTTCATTAACGACTAACTGAGCAAAAGTCCAAAATGTAAGGAAATTCTGTGAAGAAGTCAACAATCCATCAACAACGAGTCTCTCAACTATACGTTTTTCTAAATTAAAATTTGCTGACATCACATAAATGCCGTCTGTCTGCATTTCTGTCTGCAGAATCAGAAATGAAACCTGCTCACTGACAAATTTTAGTTCACATAAACCTTTCATACAAAACCACAACTATGTTTGGGCATGAAATAATTCCCCCACAACCGTTTCCTAATTTGAACATTGGTTGAGCAACAACAATCCCCACAGGCGTCCTCTCCTCCATAGCAGGCTGTGCTTTAGTTATTTCAGACAGAGCTGAGTGAGGATCGGTTCAGTCGCCACTCTGTACTTGGCCCTGTGGAGCTGAAAACAAGGGTTTAGAATCCAAATGGACTGAAATAATGCTTCCTGCCTAACCTTTAGTGCTGTAGATATCCTGTTTGACTGAGACAAATCCCTGCTGGAGCTGGACAGTCCGCCATTGGGCTGACCTGCTGTCTGACAATCCCTTTTTTGTTTTCTATCTCCCTTTCTCATTTTCTCTGGCTTTCTTTTTATATGTGCCCTTGCAGGTCAGTGAACACTGTTGGGCAGTGCTTCTCTTCCACTCAGCAGGCCTTGCTTTAATTCACACAGAGGAGTGTTAGAAGGTCAGAGGGAAAGTGAGAAAAAGAATGGGCCAGAAAAGTAATTTAGGTGAAAGTTGACCTGAAGTAAAGCTTGGATTCAGAACATACAATAATCACCATGGGCAAGAGAAACTTGCAAAAAGTTGAGGTTTAGAGAATAAGAGGAAGAGCACTTAGAATGGCGTACCAGAAACATTACCTCAGAGCGATACAGCCTCACAAAGTCAACTGTTCCCTGTACACCTGTGAGGGTATCAAATGTGCTTGTAGAAGAGTGCCTTAATTATTCTCTACTTTAGAAGCCTGATCGTTTAAAGCCAGAAGCGTAGACAAGATAACGTTAATGCTAATTAATTACTGGTATTAAGTCTGACTTCAGCTTTATATCAAATTCCAGGAGACTCAACCAGTGGGTTTTAATAGTTAGAGCAACCAAGCTTAATGATGATGAAACAATCACTTCACTAGCAATCATACTAATTTGCATATCCTCAAAGACATGTAGGTATTCAGAAAATGCTGCATCAGCAATTACAGGTAGCCTTCCTTGGGTGCTTGTTTTAGATGTGCTCAGAGCTTGGAGAAAGCATAAATGTGGATCAACTTGGGGACGCTTTGTGTTAAAGGACCAGTTTGTAATTTATAGATCCGTGTTATCTGTGAAGAGAATTGCAGTTGCAAAATACAATACTGATAATCCATCCCCCAATTGGGCTGTCATAATTGTTTTTTTTTTTTTTTGTCTGTTTGTTGTTGTTTTTTTTGCCAAATTGGGCTACTTTTGGAACAAGGTGTCAGATGAAAAAAGCAAATAATAATCTCCCCCAAATATAGGCTATGGCAAACAAGGAGAACTTGTTAGTGCAGATAGTACATCTACAATGTACAGAATCATTTCTGTTGTTTAGTTATCTTGAAAATATTGGCAGAGGGAATGTGGGATTATGGATGACAAAATCCATACTGCAGATTTGTCCATAACATTGTGAACTTCTTTTCTACACAAAAACTGGGAACAGAAGAATAATTTGTAACTGTTTCTCTCACAAGTTCTCTGGGATAGTTTATGGTCTTCAAACATGGTTTTTTAACATGTAGTTGGGAATTTTTTGCTGAGACCTGGCAACTCTGTTCATTGGTTGCTTTAAGGAAAAGACTTAAAGAAGCTTTATTCCATAGCTAAACTCTGGATCAGATAAATGTACACAGTAATGAAGAAAAAAAAAGACAGATCCACTATCCAGCTTAGAAATACTGCATTGTGAAATTTCTGTCTTTGGATTTAAATAATTATTATAGTTTTAAAAACATTTAAAAAACATTTAAGTAAACTGCACCTCTAATCCAGATATACACGCTGCATAACAACTGAATGCCTATGGGTTGAACTGTATTGATTTTGTATGAAATAACTACTGTAGTCTGAAATAACTGGAATTTACTGGCCTACTGAAATCCATCACTATGCCTACATCTACAAGAGCTTAATTGATTTTTGCTTAAAAGATGATCTAATGACAGAATCCTATGCACATTACCACATTCACAAACTAGATTCATGTTTTTGGAAGTAAGTTGTGTTGTTTTTTTTGGGAAACATGCCACAGGAGACAAACTGGAATAAATATGGCTATGCAAATGTCATACGGAATGTGAAATTAAAATGTATCTATCAAATACTGTTAGTTTATCCATTTGAGCTGTGCATTTGGGCTTTTCTGAATATTGTAAACGATAAACCACTATGTAATAGCCGAGACTAATCTATAATATGCACCCGAAGGAGCCTTGTAATATATCAGCCTCTTCTCTCAAACCCAATACCATAAGCATCCATCATCTCTGTGAGAACAAAGACAGCCCTTTTAACAGCGAAGGTGAGAATATCTCATAAGGGCCATTTTTGTGATGAGACACAGACAAGTCACCAGTTATTGAATAAATGGTGAGCAGATGAATGGAAGAAGAACCATGGGGAGTTTCTGTCATTTCCATGGACTCTGGTCTATCATTAAGACAGAGCAAAAGGAATGAAGAGAACATCATAAGTGAATTTTAAATATGAAGGTCACTCTCTTTTGCTCTATTCTTTGCTGCTGTCTTCTCTTTCTTTTGCAGTTTGGGCTCAATTAGCAATCAGTTTAACTATTCCAGCATCTATATCCATATCAAAGAACATTAGTGTTTATGTGGATGCCTGTTTTGTGCTGATATCTCATTTCCCATAAAACTAAATATTCACCATAACATATACAAAACTCATGTGAACTATTCATAAGTGTGTACCATTAATTCAGGAACCAAAAGCCAGAGTAACAAAGGCACAATCATCTCACCTCGTGTTATAAAAGTGCTGAGGACAATGACAATGACAGTACACAAAATAATTAAACCAAGTCAGTTTGCACTGAATCCATACCAGTACCTTTTTAAACTCTCTAGCAATCATGTAATGATAGACTGTAGTAGAATCTTTTTAGAATTGAGGTGCTATGGTTTATTCTACCTGTATACTCCCTTTGCTGAAAATGGAAAGTGATACTGAGGAAACAGTGTTATACTGCCACCTGATTAAATTGGCAGGGTTTAAAAAAAAAAGTGACAGCTAGAGCCATTACAGTAATTTTAAATTCTCATGTGCAACAATTTCATGACTATACTTTTCTGTTAAAAAAAAATAAATCCACAATAATGCAATCATATCTCCATATCTCCTGATAAAATCCCATTGTGCTTTTAATGTTTCGCTATCATTTTATCATAGAAAAAGCCATTTATTACAGGTGCCACCCTGAGAAAGAGATGTGAAATGGGATAAGCTGATATCTATGGGAAGCATTTCTGCTGCAAGCTCTTATATAAGTAAGGAATAATACACGAGATGGCACGCTTTCATACAAAAATAATCAATGGCAGGGTGGTGTGATGTGGCCCGATGAAGAGTGGAGTTACTGTTACCACTACAATGTTGATTGTTTTCCATTAACAGCACACCCCAAAGTATTGACCTCCTCTAAAACTCAAACAAATTGACAAATCGACCAATTATTTATTTATTTATTAAAGAAGGGTGCAATGGATACTTTGTATCATTTTGCAGTTAAATTTAATATTGTGGAACTTACATGAAACAAGCGCATTCCTGTTATCACTTACATTCTAACCATTATAAACAGTCTTTCCTCACAAAACGACTGCAGCTTGTCATGTTAAGAAACCGGAATGCACCAAGTTCTTTGTTTTGAAGACATTCCCATGCCTGAAAACTGAAAGTGTTTACCTCTGTTACAAAGCCCTGACACTGGTGACTCACTGGTGATCAGGAAGGAGAACTCAACAGCCCTGTAATATGAAATATTTTTAACAGACTATACTTTCAAAAAGCTGTGGGAACAAAACTTGGCATATCAAAATAATCATCTCCAGCGTAAGTTACACTAATGAAGTGTTCTACATGTTAAACTGATACAACACATTACATCTGTGGAAAAAAAAACTCAAAAGACTTCAAGACGAATCATTTGTTCTTGCATATATTTGCATTCTATAACTTGCTCTTACATGTCTGTATAATGTGCACCTGAAAAGTGCCCAATACTATGTGATTGTACGATTTAGATGCATGCTCAGCTGGGCTGTATGACAACAGCGGCGAAAGCCGATATGAGAGTAAACTTCAAAGGCATTGGATTAATGCGCAAGCCCTGCATATAAAGTCATGCAGTGAATCATTAAAATGCATGGAAGCTTAAGGAGACGGAGTGCTGGAGTGATAAGGAAAGAGCTGTCAGCAGCGATCTGGTTCTATTTAACACGATTGTAAAGTGACTGGCTTATGGCAGGTTGACAAACCACATGGGTCTGTATGTGTGTGATTGTGTGTGTATGTGCATGCAAGCTGAGTTAATGATAGGGAAGCGCCAGCAGTATTTCTAAATACAGTGCAACGCATGCAAGCTAAAATGCACACAGCACAGAAAGTACAGAAAGACTTGGACATGTCTGTTTGGTTGTTCTGCCTTTTCAGCAGTGTGTGTCTGCTTTGAACAGCAAACTATTTCACCCACACAGTGGTGTGACAATGTGCGTCACACAGGGATATGACTGGGACAGTCCACTTCTTTTCCCAGCCATCATCAAAGAACTCACGTTCATCTGAAGTTAATGCCCAGCTCAAATAGCTATTCACACTGGCCTTCGTGAAAGATTTGCCACACTTTTGCACATTTGAAGCACAACCGTGGAACCAGAACAGAAATAAGAGTCAGCATTCCACAAAGAATTCCTGCATAGCCTCTGTTTCTGATCTTCGACTTTGTGCCAAAACTCTGCCAGACCAGCGATGGGGGGGGGAGGCTATTATGTCACATTGATGGGAAGAACTTAAAAGTTAATAATTACAGTCTTCAGCTCTCCAGTCTAAAGTGAATCAGGTTCCTTCTGTATTGGATTTAATATTATTTAGAGAAGGCAACCTGAATAAGAGGACTGTGGTATCAATGCGCTCTAAACCACAAGGATGAGCAAAAGAGGAAATGCAATGCAGGCTGGAATTGAATAGCCGTTTTATTACAATGTGAACAATGACTTCTGAGGAATATGATATGTTCTCACTAAGTAGACACCAAAATATACTTGTATGAGCTTTATGGGATTACCGTAATGTTAGCGACCGTCATATCATCTGTATCAGGCAGGGTTAGCAGGGTTAATTTAAAAATGTATTCCATTAGAGTTACAAATTACTTCATAAAAAAATGTCATCAGTAACGTAATCCAAGTATCACAATATGAAAGTAATGTAATGTTAAAAACATGTTCAGTGTTTGGAGTTGTTCAAGTAAAATGAATAAATTTGTTGCTCGTGTGAGTCACAACTGGCAAGAAAGAACCAGTACTATAATCAAGCACCTGTCTATATAGTGTTATGTCAAAAGGTTCATTTCTTTGGTTTTAAATGAAAAAAAAATTGTAATCCTGATAGTAATCACTTTTTTTTAAAACAAAATGTACCTGTAATCTGATTACTTAGTTTTTTGACATAACTGTAACCGATTACAGTTTTTGTGTCCTGGTTTTTGTATCCTGATTACGTAACGATGTTACATGTATTCTGTCACTCCCCAAGCCTGGTATCAGGACATGTCAGAAGACAGATTAGAGGAGTGTCACAGATACTGGATGCGCAAGGCAAAGATATCCTGGATATCAGGACCGACTACGGAATCAATGCTCATTTACATAATCAAGGACTTCTGAGTATTCAGGAAACACCACATCAGCTATGTTGTGTCCTTTGTTATGTTTTAAATGTGTTTGAAACTGGAAGAGCACAAAAATGCGGGCCATCTGGAGTACCCTAAGGACCAGTTTGGGAAACACTGTTTTAAAAGCAGTCTGTTTTTTGTTGCCTGCAAGTAGAATCACACTTGCAATCGAACCATTAACACGCTGCCTCCTTCTCTCCAACCGCACCCCATCTCTTGCAAGTATGTAAAACTAATGGGCTTGCCTTTTTAAAGAAAAAGGGCAGAGCTAAGCATGTTCTGGCTCTGTTCTGGCTGAGAGTAGAGGTAATTTCCAGGCTGGAAAAAAAGGTCTAAAATGAATAAAGTATCCATAGACACTGCAACACAATATGGCAAATCACACATTGTTTCTAGGGTATGTGTGGAATGAAATGATTATACAGAAACCATTTTAAACCTTACAAACTGTACCTTTAAGCCATAAATACTACAAAAAATGTAGATCGACAAAATTTATATTGGAACTAAGACTCAAAGATGACGCTACAGTTTTTTTTGTTTTGTTTTGTTATCACGACCAGATTTTCAATTAGTGCAGTGTAGGTTGGAGGGGGTTGGGACAGTCACATGGGTCACTGATTTTTCAACAAAAAATGTACAAGGAAAAAAAACAGGTTTTGACCAAAAATGGATTGTTTCTACGATTTTTCTGACATCTCCAAAACATAAATATATTTAACCAAAAATGACAAGGAAATATTTTTATTTAGGCTACTTTATAAACTTGCCTTGCCGTTCTGCTTGCAAAGATCAAATGCAGCAGTAAATGCAGTCAGTCTGGATAAAGATGTGTAAACCTTTGCCAAGTAAGTGTGATTTGTTCACAGTATGATCAAGTTTTTGCACAGCGACACGTCAAAGCGAAACAGATTTCCTACTGTAAACTCCATTCTTTCCAATTTGGCAGTAATGCTTTTTCATAAGTAGATTAGGTTATACATGTAAAAGCAAGCGAGGTGTCTTTGAGCGGAAATGGAAGGATATTTTTAATGCAGTTTTCTCCCTTTTCACTTCTGGGACCAGACTAGAATTTTACTTCTGCTGGTTATACATTTAAAAGAGGAAAATATTTTAGTTCTGAAAGCCTGTAGTTGTCAGAACTATATAGAGTATAAATGTCAAAATTTGATCGTGTGCACAGTTTTCCCAGGCCATTATACATATCCATGCATCCATTGTCCATACCATTTATCCTACACAGTGTCGAGGGGAGGCCTGCTCTGGGAGCAGGGAAGGGACACCCTGGTTGGGGTGCCAACCCATCACAGGGCACAATCACACACACACACACACACACACACACACACACACACACTATGGACAGTTTGGAAATGGCAATCAGCCTACAATGCATGCCTTTGGACTGGGGGAGGAAACTGGAGTACCTGGAGGAAAGTGCAGAAGCAGTGAGAAAGACTGCAGAGCACAGAGAGACACTGAAGTCCCTGACTTCTGTATGATTTACTTTCTATTTAGTTATTAATCTGCACACACACAGGCAGTGGCGTGAACCCCCAACCATAGAGGTGTGAGCCCCCCATTATATATAAACATGAAAACCTGTAAAAATTTCTCTTTCTATTTAGGCAGATTCAGCATTCTATCTGCAAACAAAAAAAAAACTTTCTCAGACTTGCCAGATTTTCTCAAGCCCCTTTAACATCAACTTCCTGTAACGTTTGAGATGAATGACTACACTGTGTCTTGCATGTGCATGCCTACTGTTTTTATATTCTAATTCAAATCCACAGTGTTGTATTCCAGACAGTGCTCCACCTGCGTGTCTAGCGTTAAACCATTTTCACAGAGCAATCACAGGGTCATAGGAGGGTGAGCAGCTTGTGGTTACTCACCACCGACGAACTGCACGCCCCCCGCCACGCGGCCCACAGTGCGGGAGATGAGCTCGGACACGCAGCAGCCCATCAGCGCCGTGAGCGCCACGAGGAGCAGCAGACCGCAGCCGGTGCCCGTGATCACCGTGCAGATGCGCCACTCCATGCTCGGGATGCCCTGAAACGAGGCGTAGCGGCCGCACTGCTCCAGCATCACCGTGGCCTGCCTGGCCTCGTCGCGCACCGGGTACGAGCAGCGGCGGAATGTGCCGAAAGACACCGGCTTATCCATCTGAGATCCCAGCAGCCAGTATGGCATGAAGAAGCCCACGCAGCACGCCACGGCGCTCAGCAGAGACACGAGCGACCACACCACACCCGCACACGTTAAACTGGAGGCCATGGTCTTCGATATGATTCTACACTTCCCAAAGATCTGTTCTGCACGTGAAAACTTGTATCCTCTTGCTCTTGTTCTGTCTATCCCCACGCGTTTTTCACCATGGTTCTCTGCGCACTGCGTTCCGTCTCCTATCACACACACACACACACACACACAAAGTTATATGACGTATAAGCACACACTGTGTATACACATTTAGGGTAGGGTAGGGTGTCCAACAACTGAAAAGTTGAAGAAAGTTCTATGGCTCTATAAGTTTGCATTCGTATTTTGTTCATCTCGTATAGCACCATAAACAGAATTGATATTCTTTACCATATAACGATCTGTGCGTCTGCATGCATTGCATTGTGTTACGAGTAGTGCCCGTTGTACATGATATACAATGGTACTAGTGATGATCACATACCTACAGGATCAATTCCACCGCCTGGTGTCTCAAGTCCACATCAGAGATGACATATCCCAGAGTCAGAAACAAAACTTTCTCCAAGACGAGGAGACATGGAAAAGTTCCCTAAACGTGCAGCTGGGAATCCAGTGCCGTCTATCACTCTTCACACTGGTCACTGAAGCAGATTAGGACAGAGATCCAGCTCCAGGCTTCAGTCCCTCAGATCCCGAGCTCTCTGTGCGTTGCGCTTAGCTCGCGCTCCTCGAGAAATGTGAAGCGCGAGCGCAAAAGTGGAGACTCTATGTACGCGCGCGCGCGCGTGTGTGCGTGCGTGTGTGTGTTTGTGCGCGCTCATCTCCGCCCAGGAGGTTGGGCCAGTTCCCATGCATGCAAAACACACACACACACACACACACACACACACACACACAGGCTTGTGAGGACCTTACATTACCATAATTATTAATGCAGTTAATTAATGCTATGCGACAGTTAAATCTTACCGTAACCTTAACCTCAATAACCGAAGTGTAACCTTTTGACTGCAGTAAAAAAAGAAAGAAAAAAAAAGCAGTTTTTAGGGACCAGGCAAATATCCCTAAAATGTCCCCCACAAGATCTAAACTGTTGTCTAAACTGTTGTCCCCCACACACATACCCAACCAACATATATCATTTTTATTCTGTTACAATCTTTGTAAAGTATTTCTACTGATTTGTGTGTGAAGACATTCTAATCTCAGTCCTACCCGTCGGAAATCCTAAAGAAATCTTTGTATTTTAGCTTTTCAAATAAAAAAGTTTGTTGTTGTTGTTTTTATTTATTTATTTTTCTTGGGGAAAAGAATATTCCACAAGGTTTAATCATCATGTACTCCTGTCACCACTAGGACATTTGGCGCCAACAAAGAGATAAATAAACCCCCACACACATAAAGTCTAGACACACATTTTGCAGTTAGTAACTACTTTAAGGGTAGAAAATTTCCACAGAATGACAGCTTTTTACTCAGACTACTGGGCATAATGCCTAGGCCCAGAACAAAACTAACAATGATGCATAATCTAAGTGTCATTAGACCATTAGACTGTCCTAGGTCCTCCCCAGGACAACTTCTCTGGTTGAGCAGGGCTCAATATTACACAGATACAGCTTATGTTTAGCATTTTATGAAATACTGTTAAAATATGAGGACCAATCGGTAAATATGTATGATATTGATGCTATTTTTTTAAATCACCCTATGACTTAAAAATGAAGACTATAAATATATAAAGAGAAATGTAGTGATAAAAGCACAAGTGATGTACAAATAGGCCTACGTAAAAAACAGACTTAACGACAGTAATTGTTTAACACATTTGTTATACACACCATCAGATGAAGTGAATCAAGTCTGTGACAATAAATCTCTTTTTGGTTACATGTTCTTCTTCGCACTGCAATGTGTGTGTATGTGTGTTAATTTTTATGTTATATATTTTCTATATATCTTTTTTTTAAATACAAAAATGACAACTTTATTTTAAAACGTAAAAATCCAAAGGGGTTCCTTTTGGTTGTTGAGGTTAAGGTTACGGTTAGATTCAGGTTTAAACATAATGATTATGTCTTTGTAAGGTCCTCACAAGGATAGTGTTTGTGTGCACGTGAGTCTGCATACATAGATGGAAAAATGCTCTAGTTAAAACAAATACAACAAATCGATTCGGTCAATTTACAGTATGTCCTTTACTCAGAGTCACACAAACTACATGCATTTACATTTTTATAATCTCCTCATTCCTGACCTTCCTTTCCCTCAATTACTATGACTTGGACTTGTTGTGGGCCATCTGTCATGTTAGAAATGCTGCTGCTTCATCCAAAAGTGCAACAGAGGGTGGCATGGACTGTGAATATGTAATCTGGTGTATGCTGTACCTTACAGAGGTTGAAATACAGTTTTCAGAGCTGCATGATCATAGATCAGTACTAAACATGCCAGAGAGCACAAGCAATCAGGACTAAAGAGATACACCAGGGAGGTGTTGTTAGTTGAGTGCAGGAGATAAAGCATGAGGTGCTTGCTGGGGCACTGGAGTTTACAGAAGGGAAGCATTGCTGTGAATTATTCAGAAATCCTCTGCATACAAAGCCACAACCCTGTTTCTTACCTGAACATTTTCTCTAAATGTACTTCTGTAATTTCATCATTTTGCTGTAATGCAGTAATTTGACAGAGCAGATATATTCAGGGTCAAGGACATCTATTTTCCCCTCACAATATCAATGTGCGGAAGTGAGTTTGGGATGATTTAATGAGATTGTGGCAGGGAATATGTCAAAATAATTGACTGTGAGAGCCTTAAGCCATCCCTGATCGTGGAGTACTTATGTTCTCTTTTTAAAACTGCCTTAAACGTGCTATTTTGTCAAATGCATTTAAAAGCATGAGTGTTGTTTAACACTACTCATACATTACTTCAGTAACCACATTATTCTTCTCAGGGACTCGGTGGGTCCAGAGCCTATCCCAGGACCACTGGGCCCCATTAATGGGATGCCAGTCCATCGCAGGTCATCACACACACACACACACACACACACACACACACACACACACACACACACACACACACTTGGGGGCAATATAGCATTGCCAATCCATCTACCTGAATGTTTTCAGGAGGAAACTGGTCAATCCAGAGGAAACCCTTGTAGACACAAGGAGAACATTCAAAACTGTACGCAGACAGTAATTAAACCTGTAGGCAATAATACCTGCTGAACCATGTTGCTATACAAATGTAACATCATTAAACATCTATCCATCTTCTACCGCTTACTCCTTCTTCAGCGTCACAGTGAACCTGGAGCCTGTCCTAGGGAGCATCGGACACAAGGCGGGGTACACCCTGGACAGGGTGCCAGTCCATCGTTCATACACTACGGACACTTTAGACACGCCAATCAACCTACCATGCATGTCTTTGGACTGGGAGTACCCGGAGGAAACCCCCGCAACACGGGGAGAACATGCAAACTCCGCACACACAGGGCCCCGGCGGGACTCGAACCCCGGACCCTGGAGGTGTGAGGCGAAAGTACTAACCACGCCTCACCGTGCGCCCCATCATTAAACAACAGTCCTTTAATCTGAGTTTTAACCTAATATTCCCCTTTTATAGTCTTAATTGCTTTCATAGAATTAAAAGAGAATTGTCTATTTCCTTTTTTCTATGCTAGCATGTTATTTAGGAATATTATACACATTATTATGCAGATATTGTAGTTGATCATTTGCAGGGGATATATTTTTTTCTGCATAGCTCCCGGGCCGGAACTCGTTGTTGAGTATCGCTTGTAGCAGAGGGGCGAATATCTGCGATGCTCAAAACAGCTTCCTGGTAGTTGACGTGGTTTGTTTATAATGGCAGACACAAAAGTGGAAATTTCATCTGACAGTCCGAGTCTGATCCTAAACAGCGGTAATGTTTCCGCTCAGACGAACAACCCGCTGTCAAGGAAGCTTAATAAGATTTTGGAAACCAGGCTGGATAACGACAAGGTGAGAGACAGATTCATTCAAAGCTTGCATGCTAGCTGGCTAACTAGCATGGGTTAAACTAATGCACTCGTTCACTAGCATGGGTTAAACTCATCCACTTGTTCACTAGCATGGGTTAAACTCATCCACTTATTCACTAGCATGGGTTAAACTCATCCACTTATTCACTAGTATGAGTTAAACTAATGCACTTGTTCACTAGCATGGGTTAAACTCATCCACTTATTCACTAGCATGGGTTAAACTAATGCACTTATTCACTAGCATGGGTTAAACTAATGCACTTGTTCACTAGTATGGGTTAAACTCATCCACTTGTTCACTAGCATGGGTTAAACTAATGCACTCGTTCACTAGCATGGGTTAAACTCATCCACTTGTTCACTAGCATGGGTTAAACTAATGCACTTGTTCACTAGCATGGGTTAAACTAATGCACTTGTTCACTAGCATGGGTTAAACTCATCCACTTGTTCACTAGCTTGGGTTAAACTCATCCACTTATTCACTAGCATGGGTTAAACTAATGCACTTGTTCACTAGTATGGGTTAAACTCATCCACTTGTTCACTAGCATGGGTTAAACTCATCCACTTATTCACTAGCATGGGTTAAACTAATGCACTTATTCACTAGCATGGGTTAAACTAATGCACTTGTTCACTAGTATGGGTTAAACTCATCCACTTGTTCACTAGCATGGGTTAAACTAATGCACTTGTTCACTAGCATGGGTTAAACTAATGCACTTGTTCACTAGTATGAGTTAAACTAATGCACTTGTTCACTAGCATGGGTTAAACTCATCCACTTATTCACTAGCATGGGTTAAACTAATGCACTTATTCACTAGCATGGGTTAAACTAATGCACTTGTTCACTAGTATGGGTTAAACTCATCCACTTGTTCACTAGCATGGGTTAAACTAATGCACTTGTTCACTAGCATGGGTTAAACTAATGCACTTGTTCACTAGCATGGGTTAAACTAATGCACTTGTACTACATGGGTTAAACTAATGCACTTGTTCACTAGCATGGGTTAAACTAATGCACTTGTTCACTAGCATGGGTTAAACTAATGCACTTGTTCACTAGCATGGGTTAAACTAATGCACTTGTTCACTAGCATGGGTTAAACTAATGCACTTGTTCACTAGTATGGGTTAAACTCATCCACTTGTTCACTAGCATGGGTTAAACTAATGCACTTGTTCACTAGCATGGGTTAAACTAATGCACTTGTTCACTAGCATGGGTTAAACTAATGCACTTGTTCACTAGCATGGGTTAAACTAATGCACTTGTTCACTAGCATGGGTTAAACTAATGCACTTGTTCACTAGTATGGGTTAAACTCATCCACTTGTTCACTAGCATGGGTTAAACTCATCCACTTGTTCACTAGCATGGGTTAAACTAATGCACTTGTTCACTAGCATGGGTTAAACTAATGCACTTGTTCACTAGCATGGGTTAAACTAATGCACTTGTTCACTAGCATGGGTTAAACTAATGCACTTGTTCACTAGCATGGGTTAAACTAATGCACTTGTTCACTAGCATGGGTTAAACTAATGCACTTGTTCACTAGCATGGGTTAAACTAATGCACTTGTTCACTAGCATGGGTTAAACTCATCCACTTATTCACTAGCATGGGTTAAACTAATGCACTTATTCCGAGTTAAAGTCGTGTTTATGACACTTAGTGACGCGCTGTTCAAAAGTGCAGTGGCATGATTCCTGAGCTTTACTGGCAGGCTACAAGTGTTCCTAATGCATGTTAAAGAAATATATAACTTAACCAGTCAGCTAACTTACTCGTCGGATAACTAGAACTAGTTATGAATATATAGTTATCACGATAAAAAAATAAATTATAAACTCCTGCCTCCTTATGACTGTTTATATGTTGGCTGTTTATATCACGTTATTCTCTTTATTTATTTATCAATTTATATATATATTTTTGTCATGTTATAAATGAGTAATAATCATAAATGGTAATGTATTTGTACTACTACTACTAATTATTATTATTATTATTATTATTATTATTATTATTATTATTATATGTACAGTAAGTGTAATTTGTTTATAAGTATATGCAGAGAACCTTTGCTCATGGCAGTACTCATGATTTTCCCCCACTTTTTAGTAATTTTAGATTTATCCCCCCCATACTACTACTACTACTATAAGTATATACTACTACTACTATAAGTATATACTACTACTACTATTACTACTATAAGTATATACTACTACTGCTACTATAAGTATATACTACTACTACTACTACAAGTATTTATAAGTATATACTACTACTACTATAAGTGTATCTATAATATAAATATACTACTACTACTACTGCTATAAGTATATTTAAGTATACTACTACTACTACTATAAGTATATATAATAAAAGTATATACTACTACTACTACTATTATAAGTATATATAATATAAGTATACTACTACTACTATAAGTATATATAATATAAGTATATACTACTACTAATATAAGTATTTATAATATAAGTATATACTACTACTACTACTATAAGTATTTATAATATAAGTAAATACTACTACTATAAGTATTTATAATATAAGTAAATACTAGTACTATAAGTATTTATAATATAAGTATATACTACTACTACTACTAATAATAATACTTCTTATTATTACTACAATTGTTGTTGTGCTTGTTGTTGTTGTTGATGATGTTATTTGCAGTGTTACTCAGAGTTGATTGGAAAGATTACATTTTTGTACCAAAAGTACAAAAATCTAATGGTTTAGTTAAAAAAAAAAAATTAATAGGAAGAAATGACCTTTGCTTGGTCTCAGTATTGCACATAATTCTTTAGTAATTATAGCTTAATTTTACCATGAATATATTGCAATTTTCAGTGTAAGGTTTGGTCTTCCTCTTCTTCTTCTTCTTCTTCTTCTTAATATCTTTGTCCACTGATAGCTGCTTTTTGGTGAATATTAAACTGCAATTTGACCTTCATCTTCTCTTCTCACTATTAGGAGATGCTGGAGGCTTTAAAGTCTCTTTCAGTTTTCTTCACTGAAAACAGTCTTCGAACACGGAGAAACCTGCGAGGCGACATTGAGCGGCGCAGTTTATCCATTAATGAAGAATTTGTGCGGGTATTTAAAGATGTGAAGGAGGTATGCTGTGCTTAACCTCGTCTCTGACTGATATACTGAACTAAATGAATAAATGTAAATGTATGTCACTATCTTCAAAAAACATCTAAAGACCCACCTCTTCCATGAACAACTAACTAACCCCTAAAACGCCAACCCCACATTATCCTTAAAAAAAATTAAATAAATAAAAACACCTACTCTGACACTTACACCTCTACTCTGTGCACTTTGCTTTTCTAGAACTCAATTAAAAGATCTTGTATGGTAGCACTACTTGTATTGTTCTCTGCTTGATATCACTTTACTTGTATTTCCTCATTTGTAAGTCGCTTTGGATAAAAGCGTCTGCTAAATGAATAAATGTAAATAAATTATACTGCAGTAATACAGACAGTGTTTGTATTCACTAAATACATGTTTAGATGTCCCTTACTGAACTTTATCTCGTTTACATAGGAGCTGGAGAGTATACATGAAGATGTCCAAGCCATGAGCTCCTGTTGTGAAGAAATGACCAATAGATTAAAGGTATAATGTTTTTATTTTAGTTTATTTATTTATTTATTTTTAAATCTGCAGCAATTTGGCCAAAATGAAATAATTTGCAGTGTTATCTTGCTTTGCACCGTGTTGATCCTGCTTTGATGTGTGATGTAGTTTAGAAAATGAAGTGCTGTTCTTTTTAATAGGCAGCCAAGGAACAAACCCAGGACTTGATTTTGAAAACCAACAAACTACAAGGAGAAAAGTAAGTTAAATTGCAAAATGCAAAGTGTGGCAAAATTTTAAATCTGCAGACTCTCAAAAAAAAATGCCTGCTGTTTGGAAAAGTCTGACAGTTTTCTCTTCACACGTGTTGTAGTATTGTTCCCAGTTTGTATATAGAAACATCATGCTCTGCTACATTTGACATTTTCTATATTTTATGTCTGCTGCCTTTTTTAAAATCCGCTCAGTCAGTATTCTGTATTCTCATAAATTGCGATAAAGAATCTGCAAAAATGGAAAAACTGTATCTGTAATCGTGGCCAACTCTCTTGAAACCGCCTCTGCTTTTACTCCTGGTTAAAAGAAGATCCGTATCTCGGGAGGGTTGAGCGCAAACAAAGGATTACAGCTCGATATCTCTCAGCACAGCAGTAGCATATATATGAGGAAGTTAAATCTGCTGAAGGTACACACTTTTATTTTAGGCAGTTTAGGGTGTTATAAAGTGCAAGCTGATCAAATTCATTACCAAGATGAATAGCGTGTACACAGAAGCAAATTGTGTAAATCTAATAGCTTGCAAGTAGAAATGAAAAGACTGTATACCAGTTTGTGAAAGGATTAAAAGTAACTCTCAAGACCAGGGTTTGGACGCAGTGTATTAGAGCAGTTTTAAGATATTTTAGACCAGCTTTGTATTCTGGTTTTAAATGTGTTATTTATCACTGTGCATTTGAAAGATCTGTAAAACACTGTCCTTTCAGTTGCGCTCCCCTTAAAGACTTTATTATTCATAATTAATTTAGTTCTGACATTTCTTGGGGGAATTGATCTGGTTTTCTTATGTCCATGTTATTTTAAAACACTGTGCGTGTTATTGCTTTTTGTATATACCCATTATACCATAGTGCTGTTGAATTCTTGATTCTAGTCAGAAGTTGGTGCCTTTTTAATTTTTTTTATTTTTTACAACTGACAGTAATAGAAGCTGTAATTCAAATAACATGTTTATATTAATGCGCTTGTTCTAATGCGTTATATACTGCTCAAAAAAATAAAGGGAACACTTGGAGTTACATTGTGCTGTTTAAGTGTTCCTTTTATTTTTTTCAGCAGTATAGTTTCTATAGTAACGGTGAATTCACATGTATGTCGGACACTCCACATAATCTAAGAGTAATAATAAACGGATAAAAATGAGTTATTATTTGACAAAGAAAAATGGATAGTCATGGACATGGTGAAGTTTTGTGTGGGGAGATATTTACTGAACTTTTATAGAAGGAGTCTTGAGTGTTAGTGTGTTGTAATCTTCAGTAAGATTTCTGCCATGAAAGAGCCTTCGGTACAGAACACCATGCTTTCCGCTTTCTCTGGAACATGACAAGACGTTTTTCTGCCTTATTAACTTCAAGAGAAAGTGAGGGAGCGAATGTTTTATAGCTGCTATAACATAAGTGATAACAGGAGCTAACTTGTTTCATGGATGCCCCACAACAATAAAAGGTAGGACATTTTGTCCTTTAAATAAATAAAAAGTTGTAGTCCTTGGCAATTTGCGTTGTTAATACACAAATAAAACAGTAACACCTGCTTGGCACCACCCCATTGTTGATCATTTTTATTTTTCAAAATCCTTGCCTTTTTTGGGTGCAAAATAGTTGAAATTGACCAATCCTTCAGCTGTACATTTTTTGCAAAGCCTCCGCTGTACAGTGCCCAATTAAAAAAGCAAAAAAAAAGCTGTTAAGCTAGGACTGAATCCTCAGGTATGCCAGTGAGAATAAACTTCCAGTCCTTTCTGGTATGGAAGGCCAGCAGGAACAGCACGTTAAGTCATCGCAACCCCACCCACCCCCAACCTAATCAGCTCCAGCAGCTGTGCTTCACAGGGTCATATGCAGATTTGTCAAGGTATTGACATCAGAACCATGAATAATTCTGAATGCACAGGTTTCTGTCATCTGCAGTTACAAGGCACCTACAAGCCAGAAGTATACATACACCTAGCCTAAAGATACTCAATTTTTCACAACTCCACACATTTCTTTTGGCAAGTCAATTAGGACTAGATTGGTCACATCAGAGGTCATTTTAAAATGATTGCTTAAAGACTTCTTTACTTCAGCTTGAGTTTAGTAGATCAGAATTCCACTGGATCAAATGTTTACACACAGCAAGCTGACTGTGTCTTTAAATAGTCTGGAAGATTCCAGAAATGAATGCAGTGCCTTTTAGACGCTTCTGATTTCCCAGTGGTCATAAGAGTTGATTGGGAGCACACCTTTGGCTGTAAAAAGGCCTGCCTTTAGAGGTGTTGTTTTGCACTTGATACCAAGCAATTCAGCCAAGACCTCCACAAGTCCGGTTCTTCCTTAGCAGCGATATTCAAACAACTGAAAGTACCACAAGCATCTGTACAAACCATTGAATGCAAATATAAAAACCTTTTGGCCACAAGGACATTGCGTCATTCATGAATTATCTTCCATGGATGAACTTTGGTTTGAAAAGTTCAACTGAATCCTGAGACCATGATGAAGGAATTGGGGACTGAGTTGGAGGCATCAAGTACCAAACTATGCACATCCACCATTAAGAGGGTCCTTCATTCCCATGACATGAAAGACTGTCATGCAAGGAAGAAGTATTCTAATACCAGCTTAAAAAAGCCACACTGAAGTTGGGTTCTGATCTCCAGGATGAAGACCTCGCCTTTTGGGAGAGTGTTCTGTGATGATGAAACAAAACTTGAACTGTTTGGCCATAATGATCAGCACTACGTATGGAGGAAATAGAACGAGGCTTTTAATCTGAAGAACACCATCCCGACTGTGAAGCATGGCGGTGGCAGCATCATATTATGGGAGTGCTTTGCTAGAAATCCTAAAGCAAAGACATCAGCCAGAATGTTCAAACTTGTTCGCAATTGGGTCAGGACATTGATCTTAAGTAGTAAAAATAAATGGCTTAAAGACCTCAAGGTGAAGGTATTGGAGTGGCCATAACAAAGCCCTGACCTGAATCCCATAGAAAATATGTGGACTGAATTGGAAAAAGTGTGTCTGAACTGAGTTACACCAGCTCTGTCAGGAGGAATGGGTAAAAACTCCAGCATAGTATTGAGAAGCTTGTAGAAGGCTTTAAGTTCAACGGGAACTTCACTAAATACTAACAAAGTGTATGTAAATGAGTGACCCGTTAAAAATCTGATAAATTAAATTAAAGCAGAAGTCTCTTCTCTATTATTGTGAAATGACATCTTATGGAAAAAAAGTAGACTTATCATAGGAAATGTCTTTAGTCAATATGTATGTAGATGTCTGGACTCATTGTGCATCTTGAATGTCGTCAAATCCATTTAAAAATGCAAGAAAAAATATCCAGTTTTCCAGCTTGCCCATATACTGTAGCTTAAAGAAGCCTGCCCAGAAAGTGCAGTTTTACTAGAAACATTATCATCAATTACCACAGACCTTTCCTTTACTTCACTTTGCATTTGTTATCAGTGTGATTAGTGGCTAGTGCTGCTTCTTACTGAAGTGGGAATACAGGTTAATAAAAGGTGAATGTTTCTGACTTCAGATGAATTGTAAATTGAACAATTTACCATGAGCAATTCTGTTTCTGCAGTTTGGTTAAAAGAAAGAACACATCTCGTATCTTATTTATTTATTTATTTATTTAACTATTTCTCCTGTTACCCATAACCGATTTGTCCTACCTCCGTCAAGCATTTTGTCAGATCTTTAGTTGCTATTTGCTCTGCCGCTTTGTGTTCCATCTGAGGAATATAAACGAGTGTTCATAGATTCATAAATAAGTTAGAAATTGAACTTTTTCATGAGGACTGATGATTGATTCATAAGCCGTCTCTGTGACTGTTATTCTTGTTGCACTTCAACGCAGCATGTGTAATTAATAGTGTCATCTCTTGTTGGCTGCTCATTGTGATTTCTACCGATTGTGGCCTATGATAGATATGATCGGCAACTGTGCTTAAGACGAGAGTGTGCAGTGCAGTGAGTGATGAATCAACTCTTCAGGCTGAGCCTTTCCGTTGCTTTTCACCGCCCGCAGATCAGCTTTACGGCCCCTGCTAGTGGCACACAGTTGTTTATGGCCATTGAGAGGCTGCCAGTAAAACTCATTTGGGCATAATTGATTAGAAGGAGAAGCGATCGAGGAGGTGACAGGAACGCTCAGCAGAATGTCTCACCTGATGAAACATTGGCATGCCGGAGTGAGGGAGAGAGAGATGGATCGAGTGGAAAGAAAAGCAGAGTGATTTATGCACAGGGGGTTTGTTTGTGAGAGTCTGAGTGATAGAACAAGGCTGAAAATGATGGTGTACAGAAAGTGATTGCTGGAGCTGAGCAGTGCAGGTTTGCTATACTTCTGACCTTGTGAAGTGACATCTGCCACTGGCACGTTGCCACAGCTGTGATGGGCATTTGGTGACTCCATGCTTCAGTAGCCCTGACCTGAGACTATGGTATGTTTTGAAAAAGAAGCCTGAATTAAATATACCATTTAACACAAGGAGCTTGTTCATTCATAAGCTGTGGGGCTGCACAGACTTTTTTTCAATGTTCAATATGCTATCATTATCAAAGCTTCACGTATTGCCTGATACCTGATACTGATTCGATAATTATTTAGTACAGATTCCATCCTAATTCCTCCCAGATTTAATACTGATATTTACTGATTTATTACTGATATGGATTCGATGCTCATTTCATACTGCTTTCCTTCTGATTCGATAGTGATTCCATTATCTGATTCCAGATTTCAGTCTCATTTATTGCTGATTCCGTACTAACATGATCCTGATTCCATACTAATTTCATACTGATTTGATACTGATTCCATGGGGATTCCAATCTGATTTATTACTGATTCTGTACTGATTCCCTTCTCATTCCATACTGATTTGATACTAATTTCAAACTGATTTGATGTGGGTTTTAATAGCCAATTGATACCGATTTTATACAGATTCAGTACTAATTCAATACTGACTTGATATACTGATTCAATAGAGATTTGATTCTGATTCCATACTGAGCTGATACTGATTTGATCGTTTTAAAACCCATTTGATACTGATTTTTTTCAGATTCAATACTAATTCAATACTGACTTGATACTTGTACAACAGAGATTTTATACTGATTTGATACTCCTTTCATACCTATTCAATACTAATTCAATACGAATGACATACTGATTTCGACATGGTGATACTGAATTAATACTGATTCCATTATCATTTAATAATAGTTAAATACTGATTCAATACTAACATCATTTTAGTAATAATCTGATTGTCTACGGGTTTCTGTTGCTTAATTACTTGAAACATCACTGACACAGTGCTACCAGTGTTTTAAGGCAAGTTGTATCCTCTGTCCACATGCAAGATCTTTATTGCATGAGTGTTCATGGCATAAAATTAATCAAATTATCAAGTGGAAAATGCATAAACTCGGATCCGATACTAATTTTAGGCTTGTACTGGCCTGGATAATGATGGTGGGTGTTGGGAGCAGTGGTGCCCTTTTTTAATTTTTTTTTATAAAGAACACGTATTCCAGTTGGAATACTAAGTAAATTGTTTTTCATTGTTTTGATAAGACACTACAGGCTAAGACCAGTTCTTCTTGCACATTAATTCAAAAAGGTTTCTGTTGGTAAAACCCTACTGTAGATGCTAAAGACATGACCTGTTTTTGCCTGTGCATTATTTATTATTCATTACCATTTTTCATGTCAGTAACAGGTTTTATGAATTTAAGCTTTTTGTGTCAGGTTCTGTCAATGAATGGTGTCATAAGGCACATTTTCGATTACTATTATGAAGTTCACAGAAATGACAGTTGAATGTCAATTTGTTGAATAACAAAAATCATCAGCCAGAATGTAATGATTGTGATGGCCCTTAACTTTAAGAGATTCCTTAACCAAGTAATATAATACTTGCATGGAAGCTGCAGTGTTAAATAAGATTTAATTTCAGTCCCCATATTACTACACGTCTGTCTTAGACCTTCTGCAGACATTTTAGTTTTAAAAAACTAAAAAAAAACCCCACCTTTGTAGTGTTATTGTGTATACAGGATCATATTTTGCTTTCTGCTCATGTCTTGTTAGAACTCATTTAAGAAGCGAACAGCATTTGTATTATCCAGGGAAAAGTCTACAGAATGAATTTGTTTTTATAAATATAGAGTGGGCCTGGCGGTGTTATTTTGTCCCCCAGGCCCTTTGGGAGCAACTCCGTCTTAGTGACATATTCATCAGTGAGTCCACAGTACACTAGGGCAGATGCGAGCATCCCTGTCTGTCCAGCTGCTCTGAAACCTTGCCTGACATCTTGTATATCTCAAAGGGAGAAAGCTGTGGGAGATACAAGACAAGGACATAGGATGCACTTTTACTTATTGGGAGAAAATGCATGACCAGCTATAATTGAAGGATATAAAATATGAAACCATAGACTGCTGATGTCAGCTTTCCCAGTTTGGAAAACTCCCCCAAATGACCTTTGATTATCGGTGAGGTTCTTTGTGCTGAAGTTCATTGTATAGACAAGTGCTGACCTTTTTTTTTCTATTATTTGACTTTTCTAACACTTGAGGCAAGAGCTTGACATTATAGATGGAGGAAAAATAAATAGTGGTGTCTCGTTGCTTTTTACTTCACTGAGGCCAGGTTTTCTAGATTCTTAGCATTTCTGTTTTTTTTTTTCTTCTTCTTCTTTGGTTAGATGGAGGATATCGAGTAGTGGTAGACTTTCTGTATGCAAAGAACATTTCGTACTGGGGAAAAAAAAGAAAATAAAAGCTCCCCTGTCCCTTCCTACCTCATTTAGAAGCAGAATGTATCACCTGAAAGGTTCTCAGACAAGCCTGGTCTCAGTGACAAATGAGCATCATGTCTTGATGAGAAAGCGCATCGCGCCCTCTGTCTGCCTCCCACGTCCTCCATATCACTCAATGCCACGGTGCTGTTTGTTCTCTAAAGAACACAACAGCTGTGCCTAGTGATGAGAGGAAAACAAACCCTGAATAAAAAAGGCTGAGGACAGATGAACAAGTAAGCACCCAGTACTACTGATAGTCCACTGCCCCTAGCTTTTTCTTCATCTTTGTATGTTTGCGTACGTTTGAGCGGAAGTTTCACCGAAAGGATCTTTCATTAGCGGAAACGAGAATTTGTTGAAACGTTCTATGAAGCCTATATTTATAAATCATTACAATTGTTTTTCTTATGTAAGTTTGTAATCATTTCTTGTAAGCTTTTTTTCTTATCATTTACAACTAATGGCCTGTGAATAATTCTAAAACTTGATTATAAAAGTGAATTATTAATAAAATATCATCATTGAGTGCTTCAAGTAAAGCAAATGATGTTAAAATTTATAATAATAAATATATAATAAGTTGTAAGACATTATTCACTTCTTTTTTGTAATGTAATATGGAAACACTTAATTGTAGATTAATCACATACAAAGATACAGGCACATTATTGCGGTTTGAACACTTTCATTTCAAAATAATAAAGCACTTTACAAAAATGAAATGTTTTGCTCTAAAAATGGCAAGTACGCAGCACTTACTTCTCCTTTGAGAGATAGGAAGGTGCTACATACAGTATGTGTGCCTGTCAGTTTTGGAAGCCCTGATATTTTAAATGTTTAAGTTCTTATAATTGTTTTATTGTAACTACAAGTATTATAAATTATCAAAGCATCATTAGAGTTTATAGAAATACTTACAAGGAGTCATGAACAACTAACAAAAGATAATAAGCATGGTTACACTGATCTTATGAATATGGGATGAACAGAAAGTGTTACAGGGAATTTGAAGTAGTACACATTTCTTTTTAAACTGATAAACTGACCACATCTTCTCTTACTACGTTGCGGGAAATGCCAGGAAATGTCATACTGAAAAAATCCAACTTGGGATCCAACTTAATCCAATTTATACATAAATAGTCAGAGAAAGGAAACTTGAACTGTTCAGTCCATAAGAACTGGGTTTACAACCAAGGGACTGGCTGAAAGTTTACTTTGTTTTCGAGCATGGGTGACTGGTCAGTACATTTCACGAGGTCGCACATGTCCCAGTCCTTTTGATTGATTCCATGGCCTGAGTCGAATTGAGGATGCATGAGCGAGCAGACACACTGGAAGCGCAAGCACAGGCGGGCAAATGTATTCCCATTTTTCCAGTAACACATAGCTACACTTTGCAATTGTACCCGGATGAAGAATAGACAGATACGTGTGGTTTTGTAAGTTAGGGTTTAGCAGCAGGACTGGTGCTGTGACTAATGCAAGATGGAGATGAATAATATTTCACATTAAAAGCTGTGCTGTGGATGTGCATTGGTGAGATAGTTGGCTTACCGAACACACTATAGGACCACTGGTGCATGACTTAATAATCATTTAATGAGTTTGCCGAAGACCTCTGTGAAGTAGGTCCTCAATCATGTTCTGTTCTCAGGGATCTTAGACATGAGGTTGAAATGAATGAATGAAACAATACGAAGAAATGTGTGTGTGTGTGTGTGTGTGTGTGTGTGTAAGTGTTAATGTATATATATTTTATAGCAGAGTATTACTGAACACAAATGCATTATTTGGAATGATCAGCATCAAGAGACCAGAAGTGTGCATCAGGACCATTTCAGGGGCATGGTGATAGCATTCATATTTTATTTTATTTAATAACAAATCTTCCAGTTCATGCCATACCCAGTTTGGGTATAAATCTGGATACTGATACAGATATTTTGTCATATATTGTGTTACACCCCTAATTTCTACAAAGTCAAAAGCATTCTACTTCACTCTGTCTGTCTCACCCACAATCACACCAAATAATGTATATTTTCTTCCTATAAAAGCCTTGTTTATGAAGCATTAAATGAAAGTCGATAACTATGCACATTCATTAAAAGTGTATTGAGTGGTATGACTGAATTTATATATTACGGTCTCCTGAGAGACAGGTTTATGAACCTTTTTGCCTTCATATTATCTTAATTCATAGAATGTTGCATTTAATAATTGTCATGTTTTACAGCTTTAATGTTTTGGCTTCTTAATGATTTTACTATCAGTAATTTATAGTGCGTAAGGGTGCCATTTTTTTTCTCTGAACAGGCGAGCAATAGCTCATACACTAAAATAAAAAAAGATTCTCGAGTCATATTAGTCAAAGCTGGCTTTAGTTCCATACCTGAGTAATTCTGTGTTTCAGAGCAACAAAGACAAAATAATATCTCATGCCTAGAGTGAAACTCTAAGCTCCATAGCAGAACAGCGCAGGTCTTCGTTACTTATCAAAGCTTCATACTCACAAAAACCAACACTGATGGAATTAAATATTATGCCGGAGGATTTTCTAACCTTAGGGCTTTACTGTAGTATTCCTACCGTGCTCTGTGGCATGGTACTGACTGAGAACTGACTGTGTTTCACTAGGAATTTGCATGTAGATTTGTGGGAAAGACAGCAGTACATGGGGCCGGAAATTGTGGTCAAAGAGGCATTCTGAATGACTGTAATCCTGCCTCATTAATTCAGTATGTGAGGAAAAACAAAAGAGAAACTGTGCCTAAGGTGATGGAAAATGTCAATACAGGGTGTCATTAGACTACCAGCAAGAGCAGTTGGATAACTACATAGAGATGGAAGTTGTCTTATAACTACAGTACATAAACCCCTTATTAAAAGAAGGCATATTTCATGGTTCAGTGGTACAAAAACCACACTGGTAGATTATGATCTATTCAGAGGAGTGCAGTGCGAAAGGCTTACTGAATGATTTGATGAATATAGCCATGATGTAAATCCTATTCTATCTTAACCCAGTTAAACACCTGTGGGAGATTTTGGAACGTTGTCTTAGAACGTGCTCATCATCACCATCATCAAAATACCAACTGAGCGAATCTTTTGGGAAAATGGTGTTCATCCTTCCTGTACAGTCTTAGAGACTTGTTTTAAAGCTGTTCTGGTGGCATGTGTTGGCTCAACACCATAATAAGCCACTTTATCTTGCCATTCCATTGATTTGATACAAAGCGACTTACAAGTAAGGCCGTATACAATACAAGTATCTAGCTGTCCAAAGACTTAATGTCGATACAAGTACTGCAGAAAGAAAATAACCATCAACACTCCCAGAAGCAAGTGTAGGATAGCTGGAGGAAGAACAGAGGGAGTAACAATTAAACACAAACGGGGCCGTTGTGATAAACCAATAATGTATGATTAATTGTGTTTAAAAAGATAACCGCATTGCACCACCTGTGTAAAAAATAAAAACATAGACACAGACAGAGGAAGACCTGAGGCTGTTTTCCCATCACTGTTTAGTTACCTGAGAAAGAGCTGTGTTTTTTTGTGCTCTTGATGCTTGAGTGGAAGTCTAGAGAGTGTCTGAAGCTCCGTAGCTTGTTCCATGACCATGGGACCAGAATTGAGATGAGTATGTGATGAAACAATGTAATTTTTTTGGAAACCCAACAGCAGATCTGCACAGTGGCTTACAAAGTGAAAGTTTTCTGGAAGTTTCCTATTATTTGCATTTCCTTTAGTAGCAAGAACTAGTAATATAAGGTCACAGGCTGCAAGCATGGCTTTTAAACAAACCCATAGTCAAACAGCTTGCTCTTACAGTGTCCTACCCTAATATTGGCAACCTTGGTTTATATGAGCAAAGAAGGCTGTGAAGAATTGTCTTTATTGTTTAACCTTTTGAACTTTTGCTTAAAAAAAATCACAAAAATGCTTTGCTCTCATGGATATCAAACAATTGCAAACAAAACACAGGTTTATAAAAACAATCTTTGTTAAATATATGTGTACAACAATTATTGGCACCGTTTTTAGTCAATACTTCGTGCTACCTCCTTTTGCCAAGATAACAGCTCTGAGTCTTCTCTTATAATGCCTGATGATGTTGGAGAATACATGGCAAGGGAACTGAGACCATTCCATCATACAGAATCTCTCCAAATCCTTCAAATTTCGAGGTCCATGCTGATGGACTCATCCTCAGTTCACCCCACAGGTTTTATATGGGTTTCAAGTCAGTGGACTGGGCTGTCCATGGCATAAACTTGATTTTGTGGTCAGTAAACCATATTTGTGTTGATTTTGATGTATGTTTTGGATCATTGTCCTGCTGGAAGATCCAACCATGGCCCATTTTAAGCTTTCTGGCCGAGACAGTCAGGTTTTCATTTAATATCTGTCGATATTTGATAGTCCATGATGCCGATGGCAAGTTAGCGCCTTGCATGGCAGCTCTGCTACCATTGGTGTGTGAGTGTGAGTGGGTGAATGGGACACAGTATAAAGCGCTATATAAGTGCACCATTTGCCATGTATCCTAACAAAATGTCCAAGTCTTCTGGCAGAAAAACAGCCCCAAAAGAGCCACCACCCTATTTAACCGTGGGCATGAGGTACTTTTCCATATGGCTTCCTCTCTGTGTGCGCCAAAACCACCTCTGGTGTTTATTGCCAAAAAGCTCTATTTTACTTTTATCTGACCATAGAACCTGATTCCAAGTGAAGTTCCAGTCGTGTCTGGCAAACTGAAGACGTTTGAGTTAGTTTTTGGATGAGAGTAGAGACTTTTTTCTGGAAACCCTTCCAAACTACTTGTGGTGATTTAGGTGACTTCGGATTGTAGTTTTGGAGATTTTCTGACCCCAACACACAACTAACTTCTGCAATTCTCCAGATGTGATCCTTGGAGACTTTTTGGCCACTCAAACCATCCTCTTCACAGTCTGTTGAGAAAATATAGACATACATCCAAGTCCAGGTCAATTCATAACATTTCCAGTTGACTGGATCATCTTAATTATTACCCTGATGATGGAAATGGACGTTTTCAATGCTTATGCTATTTTCTTATAGCCACTTAAAATTTTGTGAAGCTCAACAACCTTTTACTGCACATCACAGCTATATTCCTTGGTCTTACCCATTTTGATGAATAATTAAGGGAATTAGGCCTATGTGTTACCTCATATTATACCCCTGTGAAACAGGAAGGCATGGTTGAGGAATTTCCTGTTCCTGGTCACTCAGGTGTACTAAAACATGTAAATATCAAACACAATTTGCGTCATATATTTTTCTCATATGTATTCATAGGGTGCCAATAATTTTTGCACACACATTTAACAAAGATATTATTATTTTTTTTATAAACCTGTGTTTGAAATTGTT
Organism: Ameiurus melas; assembly: GCA_012411365.1. NCBI lineage: Eukaryota > Metazoa > Chordata > Actinopteri > Siluriformes > Ictaluridae > Ameiurus > Ameiurus melas. Next base: position 23,169,863 of record CM022759.1, read on the forward strand.
TGATATCCAGTATTTTCTGTGATTTTATTTTTAAACAAAAGATTAAACAATAAAGACAAATTTTCACAGCCGCCTTTGCTCATATTTACCAATATTAGTGGAGGACACTGAAGATAATGTACTCATCATACTGGTGAAACATCTCTTCACAGTCTTACCCTCAGGTGCTGTGCTTCCACCTAATTATGCACTGTTAGTATGACTTATAGCACAGTGTGACATTTATGACTACTTCTACCTGAAACATCCTGTACTCTGTGATAAAAACCTACAGTTATATGATACCACATCGCTGCTACATTCTCATATCCGATTGGTCAGAGGGTTTCATTTATTTCATTTTCAATTTCTAGAACAGCACGGCTCTGACAGCAGCAGATTGCTGGCCGTAATTCAAATCGGTATCTAAAAAAGGTATATATCAATGCGCTTGTTCGATCATGTTATTGTTTCTTTAGCAACATTTCAATCACAGGAACTTGTATGGTGGACTTATATAATTTAAGACTAATAATAATATGACTAATATGTTTGTTTAATAATTACTGAAGGAGTCTCCAGTGGCAACTGACTGTAACAGTCAGTATGTTTTTCATCAGAGAAGAGTGTTCAAGACAGAGGACTTTTACATGTACATTCCAGTTTCTTAGTAACATGACAAGAGAAAAAAGTGGCTGGTGAGGAGTGAATGTTTATAGCAGCTGTAATAGTGATAATTATGACTGTAGTTGTTGATTGTAAATTACTTTGGTATAAAAGGAGTAAAATTCTGTTAATGGCAAATAATCAAGGGTAACTTTAATTCATACCAACCTGACACTGAATATTGATTATTTTTTTTAATTTTTTTATACCTTACGTGGTAACTTAAATACCCCCACTATCAAGATGATAAGCTTGCTTTAGCACTAAGGATTTCTTCTTAATCAGCAAGGTCGGAGCTACTTTCAGCCTTTTTGAATGCAACTCCATGCTGCTGGTTTGGATGATGCACGGTTCCTCTGTGAGAAACTTAAACGTGTCAACTTCACCTCTAATACTGTCCCTTGTGGAACTGCACCTTGAGAGTTACCAGAACATGATGTCTATTCAAACTTCAGCATGATTAAGTTGTTCTATATCATTCTGGGTTGTAGCCTATAAATCAAATTGCTGATATCGTATTGGGAGAAGTTTTGGGGAAAAAAGAAAGCCGAGTAATTTAGAGAATCTTTAGAAGAGTATGGTCCTCCCATGAGAAGCTTTCAGCTTACAATATGAGTCATGGCCACTATTGTTCTACTGCAGGAAAGTTCATGCTTGTTTTGTATGCAGAAGTGGTCGATTTGTTTTATTGTGTTTGCTTTTTTTTCTTTTCTATTCTCCCTCATACTTATGTGGAATTTAAAAATGGAAATTGGAAATTTGAGAATTTGTTTAAAGATCAATACTGCCATCTAGTGGCACATTTTCGTTGGCCAAGGGATCATTTTGACAGACTCTGTCGGGGCTCACATCCATACAAACGTTGTGATAAGGAGTAAAGCAAGACATTTAAATAAATGAATGCTGCACGTGAAGATTCGAATACTGAGTATTTTTTCAGTATGTACAATATATACAGTTCAAACAGTAATGTAGGTACTAACGTTAAATATGTATTGTCCTGCGTATTATGTTGTCAGTGAATCTTTATCGCTGTCTTGGCCTCTGTAATACTGACACGGATTTTTTATGAATCATGACCATTTTATTTACATTTTGTATTAATAAGCATTTCACAATTGCATTGTGCAGGAATATAATTGCAACGTGCAGCCTTGTTCCAGAGATTGTAGAGGATACGGAGACTTTTGCATATGGAACCTTTAACAGTAATTGCGGTTGACCGTGAATAATAGCTGCTAAGCCTGTGCCAAAACGTCTCTAAATCATTTCATGAAAACATAGTGTACTTAAACTTAGTGACTTTGTGTGACTTTTGTTGAGCTCTGTTACTAACTGTAATTGTCTATTCCTCTTTTCAAGTCACAGTCTAGAGGTGCGAGCACAGGTGGCCCAGGCCTTTCTCTCCAAATTCCAGCTGTCCAGTGAAGAAATGGCCACTTTACGCTATGCTCGTGACGGCCCCATCACCGAGGTACACTTCAAATACTCTGTATAGCCAAAACTATGTGGCCACCTGAGCAGTCACAACTGTGTGTACTTGTCCAGATTTAGTCCCTAGATTTTGGAGCGTGCTTGTGTGGATTTGTCCATTCAGCCACTATATGTGTGTATATATATATATATATATATATATATATATATATATATATATATATATATACGTAATATGTGTGTGTATATATATATATATATATATATATATATATATATATATATATATATATATATATATATATATATATATATATATATAAAAAATGAACCATTATTTTTATCTTTTCAGTCAAATTTTGCACTATGAAACCTCAATGACAGCTTTAACTTGTCAATGCTGGCAAGTGACCATGGTATAATCTGGATAATCTATGGCTAGGTGCGCGTTACACGATACTAATCGTGTAAATATTAATTTTGCCTCCACATCATGCTTTAAAATCGTGTAACGCACACCTAGCCGTGGATTATCCCTTACTTATTTATACCTGACAGTGCTGTTGAACTCTAAATTCTGATTGGTCAGAAAGTGTTGGTTTATTTTCTATAACAGCATGCCTCGGACAGTAGTTGTGGCTGTAATTCAAATCACAGGTTTACAGTAATGTACTTGTTCTGAAACGTTGTTGTTTCTATAGTAACAGCTAATTCTCAGGTACCTGTATGGCTGACGCTCACATAAACAGAAAAGAAAGTGTAATCTTTGATGAGGTGAAATTTTCTGTAAGTAGATGTTTATTTAATAGTTTTGAAAGGGGAATCCGGTGTCAGCGCTTTGTAATAGTCAGGAAAGTCTTCATGCCCGAGGATTTTGCTCTTTTCAGTTTCCCTACAACTTCACTAGTCTTATTAATTCCAGACCGAGAATAAAAGAGAGGTTGGTGAGGTTACAACTTGCCAGCAACCGGATAACAGGAACTAATTTGTCTCATGGATGTTCACAGCACCATTAAATTGAACTATAAACTGTTAAAGTGTGTCATCCTTTAATGAAAAGTAATTGAGGGGAAGTAGCTATGGTGTAAGAGGAATAAAACAATCAACTTTGGTTTGGTAATGCCATGATTCATCACTGATTATTTTCCCATAACTTTATTTATTTATTTATTTATTTATTTACATACATACATACATACATACATACATACATACATACATACATACATACAGCTGTAGCCCAGCTAGAGCACAGTTGATGGAGTATTATTTAGGAGTCGGTAGTAGGACATAACGATTTTAAGATTTAAATAATTGATGATTTCTAATGAACTTTTAATCTGTGTTAAAATATGGGCCAGACTGATGTACAGAGTTTTATTTGGATGCAGGATTTCTTTAAAGCCCTGAATCGTGTGAAGAATATCCATGAGGACGTGAAGGTCCTGCTGAGGACTAACCAGCAAACAGCAGGGTGAGTGGGAAAGAGAGAGAAAAGTTGCATTGACTTTGCATTGACATGAAAGCGTTCTTTGGTTGTTGATGCTGTGTGTTTTAACTCAGCTTGGAGATCATGGAACAAATGGCAGTGATACAGGAGACATCATATGAGCAGCTGTACCGCTGGGCACAAAGTGAGTGTGTTTTCATGCACATTAAAACACGATTCCAGAAAGGTGACACATTCCTGCATTCGTGACACAGCTGTTGTGAGGGAGTGTAAAAAAAACAAAAAACGAGTCACTGACAAATACTGACTAATTCTTTACTGTTCTTTTTAAAATGGTTATTTAAAGCCTTAAGTAAAGGTACTGTGTTTTTTTTCTTTCTTTTAAATCAAACAACCCCTTTTTTCCCCCAAAGTAGTTGTTTTCATATCTGTTATTTCTTTCTCTTGCTCACTCTTGTGTCTCTTTTTTCTCTTCTTTTTTTTCTTCCTGTCTCTCGCTCTTTCACACGGTTTATCATAGATGAGTGTCGGGGGTTGACTCAGGAGACGTGTGATGTTCCTCCTGTGCTCACTCAAGCCATGGAGGCTTTACAGGACCGGCCTGTTCTTTATAAGTGAGTAAAAACACACACACTCACACTGTGTCAACTTATTACAACAGTGTCTAGTGACAGTGTACAGCAGGTCTTTAAAAAGTCTTTTACTACATTGAAGTTGAATTGGTCAGAAGGTGTTGATTCATTTTCTATAGCAGCATATACATTAATATACAGTATATTAATGCACTGATTCTAATATGTTATCGTTTCTATAGTAACTGCTTGTATTTGTTTGGCGGACACTCCACGTAAACTGATATTTATTTTAAATATGTGTAATTGTTTCTATGATGAGGTTTTCTCGGATTTAGCATTCCTCAAAAGAGGAGAAAAAGAAAGAGAAGCTGGTGAGGGAACGACTGTTTAAAGTGAAGAAATTAATCATTGGCAAATTGCTTTGGTATAAGAGGAATAAATCTGAAATTACATTTTACAAATTAAAAGCTTTATTAAGCTTTCTAATGGATTTAGACTTAATATGCTTCATATTATTCTTAATATGGTTCCTTTAATGTTTTATTATGTTGTTAAATCTTTGTTGATCTGTGACATGAAATACCACTGGTCTACATATATAACAACAAACAATTACAAACAAAATACAGGTTTATAATATTTATAAATAGTTGTTAAATAGGTGCGCAACAATTATTGACACTTTTAGTCAATGCTTTGTGCTACCTCCCTTTGCCAAGATAACAGTTCTGAGTCTTCTCCTGTAATGCCTGATGAGGTTGGAGAATACATGGCTGTCACGTCTGGCGAGTTGAGGCAGAAGCAATCGCAGATTTTTTAAACGTTTATTTTAAACACACGAACAACGAAACAAAGACACTAGGACAACTGGGCATAATACTGTGGTAAGAAACAAAACACGGAGACAGAAGTGACGTGAGTCTATAACAACGAAAGACCCGGAAAGAGTGCAGACAAAGACTATATATACACATCGGTGCTCATTAACAAAAACGTGAGTCAGGTGCATGTGGTCAGGTGGTGTAGTGCAGTGGCTGATGGGACATGGAGTCCCGAGTTTCCGGATACGTGACAATGGCAAGGGATCTGAGACGATTCCTCCATACAGAAACTCTCCAGATCCTTAAAATTTTGAGGTCCATGTTTGTGGAGGTCTTGGGACTGTCTTCAGTTCACCCTACAAGTTTGATATGGGTTTCAAGTCAGGGGACTGGGATGGTCATGGCAGGACCTTGATTTTGTGGTCAGTAAACCATTTTTGTGTTGATTTTGATGTATGTTTTGGATCATTGTCCTGCTGGAAGATCCAACCACAACCCATTTTAAGCTTTCTGGCAGAGACAGTCAGGTTTTCATTAATATCTGTTGATATTTGATAGTCCATGATGCCATGTATCCTAACAAAATGTCCAGGTCCTCTGGCAGAAAAACAGCCCGAAAATATTAAAGAGCCTCCACCATATTTAAACATGTACATGAGGTACTGTTTCCATATGGCTTCCTCTCTGTGTGCGCCAAAACCACCTCTGGTGTTTATTACAAAAAGCTCTATTTTGGTTTCATCTGACCATAGAACCTGATTCCATTTGAAGTTCCAGTAGTGTCTGGCAAACTGAAGATGGTTGAGTTAGTTTTTGGATGAGAGTAGAGGCTTTTTTCTGGAATCCCTTCCAAACTACTTGTGGTGATATAGGTGACTTCAGATTGTAGTTTTGGAGATTTTCTGACCCCAAGACACAACTACTTCTGCAATTCTCCAGATGTGATCCTTGGAGATTTTTTGGACACTCGAACCATCCTCTTCACAGTGCGTTGAGACAATACAGACACACGTCCAATTCCAGGTTGATTCATAACAGTTCCAGTTGACTGGAACTTCTTAATTATTGCCCTGATGGTGAAATGGACATTTTAAATGCTTGTGCTATTTTCTTATAGCCACTTCCAATTTTGTGAAGCGCAACAACCTTTTGCTACACATCACAGCTATTTTCCTTTGTCTTACCCATTGTTCTGAATGACTAATGGAATTAGGCCTATGTGTTACCTCATATTTAAACCCCTGTGAAACAGGAAGTCATGGTTGAGCAATTTCCTGTTCCTAGTCATCCAGGTCTACAATTTATTATAAAAAAAAAAAATATCAATGGGAATATACTTCGAATGTCATTTTCTCATATGAATTCATAGGGGTGCCAATAATTGTTGCACGCCTATCTTTAGCAAAGTTTTTATTTTTTTATAAACCTGTTTTGTTTGCGATTTTTTTTTAAACAAAAGTTCAAAAGGTTAAACAATAAAGACGTTTTTTCATAGCCTTCTTTGCTCAAATTTACCAAGGGTGCCAATATTAGTGGAGGGCACTGTAAGCACAATTATTATTCTTATTTATTAATTACTGTGTGCCTATCGTGTGCACGTTTTCTGCAAAAATGGTATACATTTTATATCAACATTTTTTCAGATTGCTGTGGCAAGTATGGAACTAATATAAAAATCACTATTTGTTGTACATGTTATACATTGTTGTACATGTATGCCACGTCGAGTGGTCACCTATGCATTGAGGTTCTGCACAATAACCACATGGTGGCAGATTTACACTAAAGCTTACTACAACTGATAAAATAACATTTAAATAATCTTGGAATGGAAACAAGAGCAAGGCTGTGAAAGAGAATATTTGTCTAGAAGAGCATATGAATAAGAAAAGGTTCACGCTGCTATACGAAGTAGAAGCACTACAACACAGCTCTTGTACAATACCTAATGTTGCTGAAACACACTCGGACTTGCTCAGCTCAGAGCGTAATGCTGATGCTGGATAAAATAAATGACTAATCTGCCTGAACCAGACTTTTATTTTGGAGCCCAAATGTTGCAACTAATACCTTACAAATGTCCTTCTGAGAAGCCTGATTAAGAGGTTCACTTACAATATATTGCTTTAGTGGGAAATGCTTGCAAAAATTTTTTAAAACCAGTATGCTAGCTGATCATTGACAAACCAAGTGCCCAGTACTGAGTGCTAGCTGAATAAATATGTTGACTGTGGGGTATAAACCCTGCTGGAAAAAAAAAATAGAAACCGTCCCAGAAATTCTAATGGTTTCCACTACCAATCCCATTACAAACCATCAGCGAACCATTAATACCATTACTATTATTGGTCCTTAATGCTATCCACTAGATATATGCCACCAATAGAAGGCAACAAATTACGAGTAGAGACTCAGAGACCATTACAATTTCTATTAAAACCAATATATTTCCCATTATAACCATTAAAACCATTCAAATTTCTATGAAGGTTTCCATTGTGTTCTATTGTTTTGTAGCAGGGAAATCAAGCTTAGTATTACAGTGCACATTTAATACCCATGTTTCCTATATGCATTAAGGCTCATCACCTTTAGGTTGTTGTTTTTATTAGTTTTTTTTTAATGAATATGGTGGATGTTGATTAAAAAGTATTGTAATTGCTTTAAATCTAACTGATGATATTTAACTAAGAACATATAAAAATAACTAACTGACTGGTAGAATTGTCTGGAAGAATGCATTAAACTTTTGAGAGATCTTATTTTTTGAGTTCCTGGCATCAAGTGTTTCTTTACATTATATTTCTTTATGATGAATTTTGTTTTGAGTTTATATGAGTATGTGTGAAAGCCATGTTTGAATTCCTTTTATTTCAATTTGCATTGTTTTTGTGGTTTTGGCATGAGTAGGTTTTGGTTTCTTTTTCTCCAAAACAATCCGGTGTACGGTAATCAGGCATTTCTTAGGGGAATGCTCTGTATAACTGAATGCCTATCTGACTGTTTTCATAGACATTATAAACTTTGTGCCAAGAGTTATTTCTTATCACTGTTTGCCACACAGAGAGTGAATGAAAATATCCCTCCATCATTCCGTCTGTGAAATGTGCGGAAATACCTTTCCACATTCTCCAAGAATAACTTCCAGTTGAAGAGTAAACTATGCGAGCATTAGTGGAATGTAAGGCTGGGCGATATGGCACTATAACGTCGATACTGTGACAAATTATGTCACATTACACTTTTCTGTGATATCTTTTTATACATTTTTACATTAAAATAATAATTTTTTTTTTTACAAACTGACTGGAAGTAGCCGATTTGATGCTCAAATTTTATACTTTCTTAAATAGTAAAAAAGGAGATATATATTTTTTTCTTCTTTTCCTGATGTACTTACAGTTTATTTTTATTAATGTATATTCAATGATTAATACCTATAAATTATGATGTATATTGTAATAATGTGTTGAATCATGATATGATATTTCTGTCCCTAGTGGAATAAGTAATATTAGATATGTCAAATGTTGAAAATGATCATCAATTGAAATATATATATAATTATATATACTGTTCAGCCATACCATTAAAACCACTGACAGGTGCCACTGTAACAGGATAACTAAGGGTAGGGTATATTAGGCAGCAAGTGAACAGTCAGGTGTTGAAGTTGATGTGTTGGAAACAGGAAAAATGGGCAAGCGTAAGGATCTGAGCGACTTTCACAAGGGCCACATTGTGGTGTCTAGATGACTGGTTCAGAGCATCTCCAAAACGGCAGGTCTTGTGGAGTGTTCCTTGTATGCAATGGTTAGTATCTAACAAAGTGGTCCAAGGAAGAACAACCAGTAAACCAGCGACAGGATCATGAGTGCCCACGGCTCAATGATACTGCACACTGCAAAAATTGTTCAGTGATGGGTTAATGAACATGACAAAGAGGTCAAGGTGTTGACTTGACCTTCAAATTCTCCAGATCTCTGCTGGACAAACAAGTCCGATCAATGGAGTCTCCACCTCATAACTTACAATATTTAAAGGATCTGCTGCTGAAGTCTTGGTGGCAGATACCACAGCACACCTTCAGAGGGCTTGTGGAGTCCATGCCTCGATGGGTCAGAGCTGTTTCGGTTGCACAAGGAGGACCTACACAATATTAGACTGGTGGTTTTAATGTTAAGGCTGATCAGCGTATGTGTATGGAAAGCATAGATAAACCTTATAGTAGTTCCAGGCAGACTGTTATACCTCAGGTAAACATGATTTTCTTTTCCCCGCACTTGTTCCCTCTGTATGTGACAGTTTCTCCCCCTGTTCTGTTTCTCTCCCACATTCTCTGCCCGTGTGCCCTAACTGAGGCATGGGCTGTTGAAGTCCAAGGCCAGAGTGGAGAGAGGATGAGAAAGTGTGTTCCTGTGGTGTGTGCCAAGTCCCTCCACCCCTGTCCTCCTCCGTCTTCTCTGTGGCTGTTGTAGAGCTACTGTTTAGTCTGCTCAGCTCTGTTCTCAGCCCGTAGATCAAAACAGTGCTACTCTGCCGCACCACACCGGGAGCTTCCATTGTTTTCATTTGTGTGTGTGTGACCAGGGCTCTCTAACCTCACATAGTTTTCTCTCGCTCATTTTGGAGGTCAGGGCTAAATTTTGGACAGAAGCGCTGTGTTTTCCATGTTTCATTCTTCTTTCTCTATGATTCAGATACACTTTGGATGAATTTGGCACAGCGAGGCGCAGCACGGTGGTCCGTGGCTTCATCGACGCACTAACGCGAGGGGGACCAGGGGGCACGCCCAGACCAATAGAGATGCATTCACATGATCCTATGAGGTAAAACACAATGACACAATGTGCACAATCACCTTATACCCATCCTTTCAAAAGCACATTGAAAACCCAATAGCTTTTTTTTTTTCAGCTCAAAACATAAACCGATTGTTTCACAGCTAATTGAGGGTCATCTTCAGGGCCATGTTGTCATTTAGCGCTAAAAGCCACTTCATATCTCATTACATTACACACACAGCACTCATCCTCATACCGACCTTTTTATTTTTTTGGCTTTCTCTAAAGTGACAAATTCAATTCAGTCCCCTAAAGACATTAAAAGCAAGCTGATTGTCTTCCATGAAATCCTCAGGTTTTCTTCAAGGAATCAGTTAACCTAGAGGGGTTTCAGTGAAAGTGCAGGTGGGCAGATGTATGGATTTCTGTATACTACAAGTGTGCCATCCTGTTGCTGTTCTAACATCCTCCTCTCAGAACATCTCTAAGGACCTGGAGAGGGAACAGCGGGTTCTCAGTAGAATGCTGATAAAACACGAGATGTGCACTTCTCAGAGCTACAGATCATCTCTGTTAAAGAAAATAACTGCAGCGTAATGACAAGCTGCTCGATATCCGTGTCCTGTGGTTATATATCATCGTGTTGGAGACACTCAATCCTAATGCTGAAATGCCTGTCTTAGTGAGGATCACTGGTTTTGTTCAGAATCATGGACATGTTTGTTTGAAAATATGTACACTTCGGTAACAAATTAAATGGAAAAAATGTTGGCTTTAGGGTTGTTGTTGTTGTTGGGGTATTTTGATGCCATGTTTGGGTCACTGCACATCAAAACAAAGTTCTTCTGACTGATCACCTTTATCCTATGATGGAAAATTTCTATCCTGATGGGAGTGGTTTCTTTCAGGAGCCCTTGTGCCCCCGTCCACAGGGCACAAGGGCTCAGTGAATGGTTTGAGGAGGGTGAAAAAGGTGTAAATCATGTGGTAAATGTAAATGGTAAATGTGCACTTATGTAGCGCCTTTATCCAAAGCGCTTTACACTGTGTCTCATTCACCCATTCACACTCACACACCAATGGTAGCAGAGCTGCCATGCAAGGCGCTAGCTTGCCATCGGGAGCAACTTGGGGTTCAGTGTCTTGACCAAGGACACTTCGGCATGTGGAGTCACCCGGGCGGGAATCGAACCGCCAACCCTAAGATTAGTGGACAACCCGCTCTAGCAACTGCGCCACAGCCGCCCGTGCCATGTGCTATGGCCTTGAGTCAAGAGATGTCATCCTGAACACCTATGTGAGATTTTGGAGTGACTTGTTTAGACAGCACTCTCCACCACCATCATCAAAACACCACCTGAGGGAATGTCTTTTGAAAGAATGGTGTTTATCCCTCCAGTACAGTTCCAGAGAGAGTCTGTGGCAAGGGGCATTGAAGCTGTTCTTGTTGTGGCTGAAAACCTTACTAAGACCATTTATGTTTAGTTTTTTTTTTTGTTTTGTTTTGTTTTTTTTGTTTTTTACATTTCCTTTAATTTGTCAACTATTTTGTACATTATATAGCGAGGTAGTAAAAATGCACAAATTTTCTACAGAAATAGGACTTTCAGCTAAAGGTCCTTCTTTAGGTTCATACTCAGAACTGAAAAACAAAAACCTTTCGCCATTAAAAAAAAAAAAAAGTTCACTTTGAGAGCTTTATACTCTAGACTCTCGGTTTAGTTCACTCTCTTCCTTTAACACTAACATGCCAAATATACGCAAAACCTGAACAGCTTAGTGTGAGGTCTTGGCAATGACGCCGAAGAGTATAATGTTTAGGCTGTGTGTGTGTTGATGTGTTAGGTATGTAGGGGACATGCTGGCATGGCTGCACCAGACCACAGCCTCGGAGAAGGAGCATCTGGAGGCTCTGCTCAAACAAACTACAGGGCAAGGTACATTATCTATAAGGCCTATAAATACAGTATAGCTCTCAAACCTGCTATGGAAAGGATTTTGGACATGGAAAATCAATTCCTTAAATGAAATAAGAGCAGGTTCATTCTCCATGAAAATATTTGTTGTGCTTAAATATAATTTCTGTGTAGACTGTTTTTAAATGTGTATATTTTAATGAGATTCTAATGGCATATTAAGGGCACTGGTTTTGGTTAAGTTAAAACCTTTTATACTATTTGCATTTACAGTAATTTATGTAGCCATTAGAAGGCATCAATAAGAAGCACAACTTGTGTAAACAAGGAACCTGTGTGTGTGTGTGTGTGTGTGTGTGTGTGTGTGTGTGTGTGTGTGTTGTACAGGTGTTGAGGACAGCATGCAGGAGATTGTTGGCCACATAACTGAAGGAGTGTGTAGACCACTTAAGGTGACTTAAATGATGAAACCTATGTAGGGCACTTCAAAATGGGACACATGCACAGCAGCTATTTGCTAAGTGAAAAGTATTTACTCTGAATGGCTCTTCAAACCTGTCTTTCAACTAGGGGACTGTTTGCTTCCAAGATTCCTTATGCTGCTTTTATGTGGAATGGGTAAAAAAAAGTCATCCAGACTGGAGAGTATACTTATAAATAATAAGTATACATATCAAGTCCAAGTACAAAACAAAGCAACATCACATAGTAATAATAATAATAATAATAATAATAATCACTGTATAGCGTGGAGCCTTCAGAGCAAGTAGAATATAGTCCAGGCCACTTCAGAATGCTTTGCAGCCTATACTACAATACACTCTTCTAATAGCAGCTCCGGCTGCAAGATTTATATTAATACACTTGTTTTTATATGTTATCGTTTCTGTAGTAACAACTTACAATGGGATTTCTATTGCCGACTTTAAAAAACTTGACTTTATCCATTTTGTGTTTTATTTCTTACTTTACATATATAGCACATTCTTTTTCACTCCATTACATTTCTACCAGAATGATCCACTTTTCTCTTTCTCATAATGCTCTTGTCTTCCTGTGTTTCATGCAGGTGAGGATTGAGCAGGTGATAGTGGCCGAACCAGGAGCTGTGCTGCTCTACAAACTCTCCAACCTGCTCAAGTTCTACCACCACACCATCAGGTACAGTGGGATTACCCACTGATGACCGAACATTTAACATGTTAGAAAAAATAATCTCACGCTGTTTCTTTCTCATTTGCTCTCAGTGGAATCATCGGCACGAGTGTTGTGTCTTTATTGATTACTATAGAGGAAATGCATGTTCTCAGTAAGAAGATGTTCTTCAACAGCCTCAGTCTTCATGCCAGCCGGCTCATGGACAAGGTAAATAAGTTACAGGGATTAATTAGGGCTTGTTCATAGTGTAGTTTTCTTTGTACATATGGTTTGTTCATCATAAATGGTTGGTACAGCAAGGGAATGGGAGATAGAGAATGCAAAAACCTTGATGTTCCTTGTCTGCTGTAAAATAAGAAGAACGATGGAATCCGAAAATGTTTTGAGGAGGAACCGACTTTAAAAGATATTTAGTATTAATGCAGGTTAAATGATCTGAGAATATTAGGAAATTCCTGATTTTTTTATTTATTTCAGATTTGTCTGTAGGTTTGTTCAGTATTTGTGTAAGGAATGATACAGTTCGGGGTGTCAAGTTACAGGAAACTGATCACCGACAGGGTGATGTGTCCTGATTCGATCATCAACTTCATATTAACAATGATAGGTTTTCCTTGATTAAATACCACCACGTTTATTAAATCCATTTATTATTTGTGTTGGACTATGTCTACGTCCCTGTGAATTAGTTGTTATTGTAGAGATGATCAGATTATTGCAATAAGCAGTAATTCCTTGCTGTCATAATTACTGCCATTTTATTTTATAGAACATGAATCAACACCTTCTAAGCAATCAGAATAGATTATTTCATTAATGTGAATTATCCTAAATACTCTGTTTAGTCCTATCATTTTTTTCTATGTAGATCACCTTGGACTCAAAATGGAAGTGTGCTATATCATTAAAGGATATTATTATATACATTATGTCTGGGCGTTGCATAAATAAAAACAGTGAAAGTCAACTAGAATTCAACAGCAGGTAAATTCTGAATCACAGCTCAAAGCGACATGGGATCCTTCTGTTCAGCCACGACTGAGGTCAATAACCTCGGAAGAACGTGTACCTTGTAAACAGCAGGGCCACACGCCTCAGCTTAAATGATTACACCAGGCAACAAAACAGCAACCTCACACTGGCGCCTCTTAAATTACCACCAAAATATCAGCGAACACGGTCGAACTTCCTCGGAAGGCGGTTTCATTGACAGGTCGATCAATTGAAACAACAAGGTGGTCTCACCACTCTACTGAGAGAATCGTCACCTTAGCAGCACACTAATTGAATAAGCTCAGGCTCAGGGAGGTTACGTATCAGGGGCCAGTGGCAGGTGCCAGGAACGCTGGCCAGAGCTAATGAGCTCTATTAGATGCTTCAGAGAAGCAGGGCTGAATAGCTCACTTTTTATTAGTAAGCACTGGAAGGGTTCGTTGTACTCCCTCATGTTATCAGATATTGTTTGAAGTGACCAAGTGGCACTTGGTGGAAAAGACTCAGTAATATTTTAGTTACTGTATTTAGTTTATACTGTGTAAATTGCGCTAATTATAATCAGTTAAATGAAGTCAGATATTTATTCTGGTCGAAAAGGATTGGAAAAAGCCATGTTCCTTCATGTTTGGCAGTAAATGATAAAAAAAAAAATTTTGCACCAATTTCTTCAAATAACAGACTACAAAATAGGAGCAGTAACACTAGACGCAAAAGTATTTAGTATATAAATAAAAATTTTAGTAAAAAAATGTTTTGATTTGTACTTGTTGGGCACGTTTGCCTCGCATCTCCAGCATTAGGGGTTCGATTCCTGCCTCCGCCCTGTGTGCATGGAGTTCACACGTTCTCCCCGTGCTTCGGTTACTCCGGTTACCTCTCCTGGTCCAAAACCATGTTGTAGGCTGATCTCTAAATTGTCTCTAGTTTGTGATTGTGTTTGAGATCACGATCCATGGTGTACCCTGCCTTGTATCCCGAGTCCCCTGAGATAGGCTCCCAGCGACCCTGTGTAGGATAAGCGGTACGGAACATAGATGGATGGATAAATTTTGTACTTGTTATCTAAGTAAAATAGGAAAATAAAATAGGATGTCTAATATTTTACAAATATCAGTTATACTGTAGTTGTTAGAGGGCTAATTGTTTACAATCCTATTTAAATCCGATGTAAAAAAAATTTTAAAAAGATGTTTTAAGATTTTTATTTTATTACCATTTGGTCTTTTACAAGTATTAAACCACCGCCATGGAAGATCTTATTTCCCATTGTTACCGATTTATTAAATATTTATTGTTTCTCTTTCTCTCTCTGTGTGTGTGTGTGTGTGTGTGTGTGTGTATATGCATACTCAGGTGGAGCTGCCTCCTCCCGACCTTGGCCCTACAGCATCCCTTACCCAGACGCTGTCTCTCCTCAGGGAAGTGCTCGCATCACATGACTCCTCTGTGCTCCCTCTAGATGCCCGCCAGGCTGACTTTGCTCAGGTTAAAAGCACACTGATAATATCACAGCACTTGATTCAGCTTACTAATCCATAGTCTTTCTTACACTGTAGTTTCATAGGGAAATTTAGCTCTTTTATGACTTAAACACTAACAGCGCTGTTGGACCGTAAATCAGCTATCCCTGACCGTGAACTCAACAATCTCTAGACTACAAGACCAATCTGCTGTTTATAGTAGATTTCAACAGTAGAAATTTAAAGGCTTCACCACAAGTCATAAACCTTTCATCATCATCTTCCATAACAGAAGGCCAGATTACAATAGGCTAAAAGTGCCAAGAGCTTGCAGAGCTGTGGTGTGAGCTTTTACAGACAGGAAACGATTGCAGTAAACATAACGTGGTGGAAATGGCAAAAATGCGGAGCCGAAAAGAAAACGACAGCCAATCTTAGGCCTCATTTGTGAAACGGGGTAGGTTTTTTTCTGCAGACTTGTGTATGCCTGTGTAGCTTTAAGGAACTGTCTTACTTATTTCCACAAATACTAGATTTTACTAGAATGTTCCAAAATGTACTTCGTGATGCTAATGCAGCAGGACAGTGACCCAAACTGCACAAGGCAACTAATGTGTTAAAGACAAAAGGTAGAATGCTTTGGACTTCAACGCAATTAAAACTTGACATTATTATCCACCAATTAACCAAATTGAATAATTAATGCTTGCTTAATTATCTGTTGGTTTTTTTTTTGTTTTTTTTTAATTGTTCATTTTATTTCCATCATTACTATTTGCTATTTACATTACTGTTACACTGTTGTGGTGCTCAGGTGTTATCATGTATCCTGGACCCCCTGCTGCAGCTCTGTACCGTGTCCGCCAGCAACCTGGGCACAGCAGACATGGCCACCTACATGGTGAACTCTCTATACATGATGAAAACCACTCTGGCCCTCTTTGAGTTCACAGACAAACGGCTAGAAATGCTCGAGTTCCAGGTACGGTGTGTGTCCCTGGTGTATTTAAAGACTCTTCTTTCACCAGTATATATGTCCTAAATTAATACAGATATGAACAATAGGTGGAGTATTCAGGTTTTTTATTTTTTATAGAAAGCTTGCTATATTATAATATACACTCCGTAATAATCTTTAATTAATAATCATAATAAACAAAAGAATTTTGACCCTCCCTGCTTGAAAGCTGTTTTCATAAAGTCCTTGTCATCTTTGGCAGTAATACAGCCGATGAAAGATAATGACAGAGGACTCACATACGTGTGTGTGTGTGTGTGTGTGTGTGAACGCTTTGTTTTCTTTGTGTTTTATTGTGTGTATTAGATCGAGGCTCATTTGGACACTCTGATCAACGAGCAGGCATCCTACGTTCTGACGCGAGCAGGACTCGGCTACATTTACAACTGCGTGCAGCAGCACAGCACTGAGCAGGTAAGTGCACCTTTAACTACTCAGTCCATTTAAATGTTATTCCTGGCTAACCCTAAAGCGGTATACAGTCAGGCGAAAAAATGTGTGGAAATTGTTGGCTTTTTTCACATATTTGGACAAGCAAACTTTTAATCATTTGACTTGATACTTTGATGATTACAGTAATGTTTACAACTCAAAAGTGCACCAAGAGCCTAATTGGACTTGTTTACATTCAAATGAGAGATGCACCGATACTAAATTTCTCATTACTGTCAAACTAGTAATATATAATATAAACTTTTTTATATGTTAACATTAACTGCATTTGAAATATACTACTCTACTAATATATTTTTCTAACCAATTATTCAGAGTGATATCGGCCGATACCGATAGTTCTGCCTTTTATGCCTTCTTATAAATGAATAATAGTTAATTCCACAATTTTGAAAGAAATGCAAATAAAAACTTTATTCTCTCCATTTCAGCAAGTTGTTTCACAATAACTGGTCTCATAAACAGAAAACACGTTACTCACATTAACATTAACACATGAACTCAATTCTGAAGATTAAAGTAAGATTTCTTAACTTATTGAATGTTATTAATTCATATTAACATTGACTGAATACTAAAAAAACAAACCTCTTAGTCTCACATTCACTCTCCACTAACAAAATCACTGAACATCAAACTAGTAATATATAATATCAACTTTTTTACATGTTAACCTTAACTGCATTTGAAATATACTACTCTACATATATATTTTTCTGTGCAGTATATGTACTTTTTTGTCAACCCATCTTCATTTAAATCTTTTAAAGCTTTAATTCAGCTCGAGCAGTGCGGCAAAAAAAATAAATAAATTGATTCGACGGCGAAAATCCTGCTTCACTGCTGCTCACTTCTGGTGTAAAATTTTAGCAGTACAGAGATTACAGACTGCCACACAATGCCACACAAGGCATCTTCTTTACACATTTACAGTACGAAATACATGTGTTTTCCCGCCCCCTTTTCATAGACCAGATATAATCGTTCCTGATCACCTGATGTTTTTAAACTATCAGCCGATGGCCCATAGCATAATAAATAGCCTTTATCAGCCGATACATTGGTGCATCTCTAATTCAAATACATTTTGTTGGTGGTCCTATGTGATCTAAGAGTTCACATTATTTCAGAAAAAAAATAGTACAGGTTGCATTCAAGTGTTAATTTCACTTCCATTTCAGTGCGAGGCTTTCAGCTCTTGTCTATAAAGAATAAAATAAATTATATTTATTATTATTTGATTTTGTATGTTATTATTCATTTTCTTTCTCCATATTTCACATACATCCTTCACTTCTTTCATTAAAAGTGCACTTTGGACTAGGATGACAGTTCAAATGATTATTTTGGGAACTACAGCCAGTGCATTAGCTTACTAACAGACATGATTGGAAGTGAAACCATTTGTTAAAGATACACTTTAGCCACAGTTCTTTCACTGGAAATAGTATTTGTGGGAAGATTTATTTCCAAGTACAGGTGTATACTGTACATGATCATATGAATTAAAGTTGAACCTCCACTACATTAAACCCACTCTTGTCCTTATCATCCTCATAAACCATTCCTGCTTTTATTCTCAGTAATGTTTCTTTATAATGATTTCTTTATTGTTTCTAAATGATCAGTCAAATGTATTTCACTGCTACAACTAAAAAGCAGTATGTTTAAAAAAAAAAAGTCCCATCTTGTTTTCTTCAGGTACAAAGTAAAGAGATATGAATAGAGAAGGCTTAAAAGCTTTTTTGCAGTGTGTGTTGCAGTAAAGCTTCTCTCTGCCTCATTATATTTAAAGCTCACTTTATGGCCATCATGTTGTCTGTAATCAGTGCGCTTGTCCCAGTCACTCAGGGCTCACAATGCGTTTTGTTTTTTCTTTCCCTGACAGTTTTTTCCCCCCCGTCATTTTACAGGAATAGCCTCTTTTGTTAACATAGCCTCTCGTTACACCTTGTTTCCATGGTTACTCTGTGGTAAAGCTCTCATTAATAGATCTGAAAACACCATCTTCTTCTCAAGTTTTTAAGACTTCAGGAAATGACTTGAGATCATAAAGGCTGGAGGGGGAAAGAGAAATAAATGACTACATGCACCCATTTATCATGCATCTAAAAACACAACGTTACATTTCCTCTCTTGCGCTGTCTTGATGGAGTGACTGAGTTTGATGATATTAATTCTTTTTCTTTGTTTTGGAACAAAATTGTGGCCACACACATTGTGATTGATGCTTAGTTCTAAATTTGAGAGAGAGAGAGAAAATGTTACCCAAAAGTCTGGGAGGTCTTTGGTAGATATTTATTAAAGTTTGATTTTCATGACAACCCAGGTGATTTATTTCTGCTACAACCGCTGCTGCTCAATCAGCAATCTAACACCTAGTTCATACATATGGCATTGTGACAGTGAAATACTGTGCAGTGTAGAAACATAAATAAAAACCTGACATTCTGTCGAGTGCAGTATGGTTGCACTGACAATAGGGTAGGCATGAATATTATGTTAGATAAGATGAACATATCTTAAATAAATTAGGGATAAATACGATGAGGTATGCTGCTGTGGGGAAAATAATCAACAACTGGGTGACGTAGTGATGCAGCATGACGTGAAGTAGAGCCACTTTTACCACCCCGAAGATTACTCTTTTCCTATAAAAGCGTTTTCTGAACTGTTTTATTTTTTATTTAATAAACAGCAGTTTGCCAACTACTAAATTTTTATTTATTAAATAACGATCATGGCTTTATTCCATTTGTACTTGCATTTAAATTTGATGTTGTTTTGAATGTTCTCAAAACAAGTTTATCGCTTACTTACTATAACTGCAGGGTGTCCCAAAAGTCTCCATACACAGGGGACCATGTACGCCAGCACCACGTCGGTTGTGCCTTCATCAGCGAATGTACATGGACGTCCGCTTCTCGGTCCGTCTGCAACACTTCGTCTTTTTGAATTAGTTAATAGGTTTGGCAACAGTGTCATGTGCGATGTGCTTGCCATGTTTCCTGTTAAAGCTCATCGCAAACTTTGGACAGCTTCCCGATCCATCCATGAGAATGATTTAAAATATCTAAAAATATGTATATTTTACATAAATAAAGTATGAAACATTTTGGAAGACAGCTTGTTAAAAAAGTGTTTATTTCCCCCATGTATGAAGACTTTGGGAACACCCTGTGTACTGTATAATAGCTATAAACAATCATTCTCTCACTTAAAGAAAAATGCTACTTGTTATCGAGTAACCACACAGTACAACGTCCTCCGTCCTTAGACTTTCCACTGGCGGAAAACTTAATGGAACAGCTTTACATCTGAGTGTCAATTAAAGAGCACTGACACTGCAGTCTCCTTCCTTAATCCGTGTTAAATAAACGTTAATCAGTGTTCAATCTGTCTACAGAAAATTTCATAGTATCAACAATTACTTTTTTCATTGTTTATTACTGGATTAGATTATGTGGAGCTTCTGTGAATGAGTTGTTACTATAGAAATTATACTGTTTTAGAACGAGTGAATTATAAACCTCTGCCCAAGTACTGTTGGTGCAGCTGTTTTAGAAAATTAACCAACACCATCTGAGCAGTAAGATTTGAGAATTCAGCAGTGTTGTGGTACCTTATTACAACCAATATGGTTTGTAAAAACACTCATTTTCATTCAGAAGCAATCAGGAAGAGAGACAGGAATGTTGGCAGTGCTGTCAGAATGTTGTTGTTGGTCTGCATGAGTCTCTCTCACTCGCACATTGTTCTTTCCTAAGGCACAAAGTAGGAACCATTTTGCTAGCTCTCAGCATAGTGAGTCACATGACTCATCCATGTGTTTGGTATTTTCATTCCATGTTCAGTATCTTGGTCGATAATCATTACAGAATTCCATTTCGGTCCATTCAGAAGCATAAGTGATGGTGATCGCATAGAGGTTCTTATCCATATCAAGAGAGAATTCAAGTGGAGCAAGTGCACTAGGCAAAGAAAAAGTCTGAGTGATGGAGAAAGAAAGTGGCCTTGGCACAGTTGGGCAGTCTGGTCATTCCCTTGCCAGTCCTCTGCCCACTCCCCCCATGAGAGGCTGCAGGGTGACTAACTGTCTCAAGACACCTGCTGTCCACAAGTGCAGAACACAACTGTCTCGCCTCCTGCTTCAGTGGCTTCTCTGTCAACACTTGGCATTAATTATTGGTGCCTCCCGTTCACTATTACTCAGACTTCTAACAACAAAAATGTTCTGTGAATCTGTCTGGAAAAAGTCGTTTCATCAGAATTTCTGCACACTTTATTTGTGCAAGACATTTTATTGCTCTTTTCTCACAGGCTTACAGTAGGTGCTCATTCTTTTAGAACCTCTCAGTAACTGACTCCGTACATCTGTGGTTCATTATTGACTACGTTTACAAATTGGCAATAAATAGTCCGTTGTACACTTGAGGTTTTTTTGGTCAGCTGTGGATCTGCTCTTCGTGTCTTGACTTCTTGCTGATGAGTGATTGTGTTTAGGCGATGTTCAGACCGATGATTTATTTCTTGGATTTAATGTACGCATTGCAAATTACAAGTAACCAAAACCGATTGGTACGTTTGGATTGTAGTCACATTTACCCTCGCAGCCACTTTGGTTGTCATGGGAACAAAGTAGTGCGGGGCAGTGGAAGGTTAAGTTGTTAGGTGATGTTGAACATGGGATCGTAAACATCCAAAAGGGGTTTTTCTATTCCTTTGAAAGTATAAATACTGTGAAAATACAATTATAAAGCGTTCTAAAATCTGATTGGCTCATTCGAAGCCATTGTAAAATCCTCAATATATGCACACCTGTAAGTGCATCACAGTAATTGAATTCTACATTCATGCACCAGATTTTAATCCAGTAAAAGAGTTTCCACTTAAGCTGTTCTGCTTAGCAACCAACATTGCGTGGTGGAAGAATTGTTCATTACATTATTGCTTTAATAATATTCAAATACTGAAACTCATTCTAACCGGCATTATTTTATCTCTTCTGGTGTAGAGGACGGGTTCTCTTTTTCCTCTCTTAAGGTTTCTTCATCATCGTCTCAGTTAGTTTTAAATCTAAATCTGGATTTCTGTAAAGCTACTTTGTGACTGTGTCGATTGTTATACAAATAAAATTGCGTTATACAAATAAAATTGAAAAACAGAACTAAAGACTGTGGCGTATGCCATTTTTGTTACTGGTTTCTCTGCTAACACTATAGTTATGTCCCAATGATTGTATGTATACAGTCTATGATTTTCCTCTGACCTGCTTTCCCCCTGGTTCATGTCCATGTTATCCAAATATCAGACAATAGCATTCACTGAATGACCCCCCCAAAAAAACAACCAACATAAAATCTGACCTCACCCATCACACTTTCTCCAGAAGTCTTATCAAATCGAATTCAAGCCACCTTTGTCTCTGGTTTCAAATACAATTAATTTATTCAGACTGTGGAAAATCTTTCCCACTCAAATAGGATCTGGCAAAAAAAAAATAATCTGACTTGAGTTGAATGTCTCAACATAGATTGTCTCGGTCCTTTTCAGGGTCCTCTATCCAACCTCCCAAATATGGATGGTTCATCTCTGAAGGCAGCTATGGTGAGTCTGTTTATATACAAATGTATTACATTATGATCTCCACACTACATTAAATGTAACACAATATTTAGTTGTGTCCAGGTATGCTAGCGAAGTAAACCAGTAATAAAAAACTGCATAGCAATAAAAATGCTGTAAAAAAATAACGGAGAGTCAGTGATTTCTTTATTAAAAAAGCTCAGGTTCAGGAGGAAAAATGAAACAATTGATTAAAATAAATGTCCGGTGTACTTTGAGTACCAGTGAATGCTGTTGAAGTTGTATCTAACGTACTCTCTGGAAAGTGTGTTGTGACATATTTCAATATACTGTAGATAGAAGCATATTCTCATATCTCCTACTTCTACTACCCACACACAGATGCACATAGATAACCCCCACCTCCACATTATAACTTGCTATTGCACTTCTGTCATCACTTTTATATTTATCACATTTCATCCGCCTACACATACACGTATATTTTATTTAGACGTGACCCTTTCTTCATGCACAGGTCCAGTTTGATCGCTACTTGTCATCTCCTGACACCTTCGTGATGCCTCAGTTCAACTTTCTCCTCAGTGCGGCTATCAAGTGAGTGTCTTCTTCCTACAGCACAGTACATTAGGTTTACACATTTGTGAGCTTCCTTTGGAGGTCCATAATTGTAGCAGTCTCTTCCATAGCAGGTTTTCAGCACTATGAAAAGATTAGCTCGTCAGGTAATGAGTCGTGTCCACTAATTGCATTGCCTTATTGTACAATTTTAAAGGTTGCATACACGGATAAATATAATTAGTATAAAACCAGATCATTAGTTGCTAGTCAGAGTTTTCTTTCATGTCCGAAGGAGAACACAACAGTGACATTTAAATGATGATTTTTGTGAAAAGGCACTTTTGTGTCAGTGCGCATGATGGAACACTGTTACACTGTGACAGGCCTTAAAAGTCAACAAACCTCAATCCAATAGAAAAACTTATTTTTGGGATTTTTGGGATTATTTAGAACAACAGGTCAAACACCGAAACAGGCCACAAACTGCAGCTAAATTACACCCACTGAGCGGAACTGTGGACAAAAACTGACAGGAAATATCTTAAGACTCTGGTAGAATTCTTACCTGACAGGATTGGTGCTATTTTTTAGGCGATGGTTGGCGTAAACATGTATTACCAAAGAAATGACACATGTACTTATTTTGCTGTTTCGATTTTATTGCTGTACTAAATGATTCCTCAGTTTCTATTGGATTGTGTTCCAGTGATTTTGCAGGTGAAAGCGTGCCCAAGTGTTTGAGTTTTCCCAAGGGATACATTTTGTCTCTTTAGGTTCATGTCACCCAGTTGTGTTTTTTCATACATTCTGCTCGAGTATTTTACGACTGCAGAGTTTGATCTTCTGAGATAGTTGCTGGATCTGCATCCAGAGCTCAGTCCTCCAGTTGACGACCCCTGCCCTAGAACATAGCTAAGTGTTGTGTTCTGCTTAGAACACGAGGCACAGAAGTTAACCTCAGACTCTGGCCAACAACTGACAGGCTGGGTTTATGTTTGTTTACTTTCATCCAGGAACACCACTTATAAGCATTGATCAATAAAGTGCTGCTTTTGGTGTATGCATCTGCTTTTTTTTTTTTGGTCATTACATAAAAACTTAAGGATTTCTGTTAGTATTATATATAAACCAAGTCCCACAATAGACACCAAATAGTCTGGTAACCAAGAGAGACTGTATGTGCTTCTGTTCCGCCTCCCCACTCGCCTTCACTGCACGAGTATGCTTTTAGCATGAGTGTGGTGTTGCTCTTTGAGCGAGAAAAAGAGAGACTATCTGAGTCACATTGTTACTGGGAAATGTAGCAGGGCCGAGGAGCACTCAGTGTGCCTCAGGTTAATGTTCTCTATTAATGGAAATGGAATCGTGGATGGGCCAACCACAGCTAATTATCCCCTGGTCCATTTCTTTTCTCTCTCTCTCTCTCTCTCTCTCTCTCTCCCTCCCTCTCTTTCTCTCTATCTCTCTCTTTCTCTCTCTCTCTCTCCACCCCCCCATCTCTACCAAGCACCGAGTCTCGCTCGCCTACACATAACCACTACATGTGGCTTCACTCTACATGGCTTTCAGAGACCGTTAACTAGAGGTGGATTGTTTATTCTGAACCGGAGACATGAACATTATTCATTTCAGTGCATACATTTCCAGACTTTAAAATTGTTTGTACACACACACACATTGCAAGTACAGAAATTTAGTTTTCAGTTGCTCATTTCTCTTAAACTCCACAGCATTTTCTTATGTTTGCTACAACAGCTAAGCTCCCAGGGAGCTGCAGGTGGCACTGTTAGCCTTTTCTGCATCAGTGCTCAGTTTAACACACTGTGCTATATGTATGCTTACTCAACCAGCAGTTTAAATAAGTTCATGTTGTTTACAGTTGGTACGTGGTACATCATCTATAGCAACCCTTACCGTCACTTATGATTGGCCTCGTATACTGAGGGTAGATTTTGCACATGGTGCTATCTTGCTGCCAAATATCAGTGTGCTTCAGGAAAAAAGTATAAATGCCCAAAAATATCCCCACTAAGCACCTTTAAACTAAACGAGCACTAAATCATATTAGAAATTCACATTTCAAAAACCGTTTTGTTTTCGTTCTCACCATAAATGCTGTAAATGTAAATGCTTCTTACGTTTGTCTCTAGTACCTTTTTATTTTAACTTTCAATATATTAAGGTAACATAAAGGTTCACACATACACTGTTAAACGTGTTTAAATTGTTAGTTGAACAAATTATCTATATATTCTATAATTACATATAATTCATTGCACTTTAAGAAGAAGAGATAGAAATTTTGATTTCCTGTATGACCTTTGTGGGCATATCAGATTGCAGTGACCAGCAACGTAAACAACTATATGATAGGGTAGGAATAAGAAAGCATGATGCATCCAATGGCATGCGTTATCGCGTGAAAAAGTGCAGAATTATAGGGAAAAGTGTCAGTCTTTCTCTTGCCTTGTTGGTTAGCTAATATTTTATAATTTAATACATGTTGAACAATAAACTAATGTTTAGAAACAAATTTATCAAAGCAAAAATACAACTGATTTGGGGCAAGCTGGGCCAGAGGAAATTTGCATGCCATTTGTGATTTTCAACAAGCACTTAGAAGGTCAAAAGAAAAAGGTGAGTAGTAAAAAGCATCTTTTTTGTCTTGCAAATTTACTCGGGTAAGAGTACAAGTATTTCAATAATACTTGATTAAAGTGGAAATAGTAAAAATAGCACTTCAGTGCACAAACAAAATACAATTACTGAAATGTTTTCCACCCTTACACATTTCAGGGGCATGACACTCATGGCAAGGAGCAAAAGTAAAAAGAAGGAAGAACGAATGCACTCAAGTGTGTGCAGTTTCACATTCTATACACTGATTAGAAAAGCGTTGTGTTTCAAGTGGCATTGCTGCTGATTCTCCTGTACAAATCGACCTGACTATTATAACAGTACTGACACGTTACGTCCTCACGATGTATAAAGTGATGAATATTTAATGAAACCTACAACTGATTACTGATTTCCTGTTCACAGAGAGCAGATCTTTAAGCAGTCTACAGAGCTGGTGTGCCGTGCATACGGAGAGGTGTACACAGCCGTAACCAATCCAGCTAATGGCTACAGTGAACCTGAGAACGCGTTACACAGATCCCCTCAGCAGGTACAGACCCTGCTGTCCTGAGCCCCAGTACTTACTCAAGTGCACCGCACACACACGCACACACACATCCACACACACACACACACACACACACACGCAGACACACACAGATATCCAGAGGATCAGGTACCATATGTTGACCAGGCTGCTATATGAGACAAACGAGGTGGATTCGTGGATGGGGTGTGACCTTGTGTGTGTGTGTGTGTGTGTGTGTGTATATGTGTTTGGACTTTTAAGCCACCGAGTGTCCTTCCACTCCTACTCCCACACTGTTGTGGGTAAAGCACTTTGTCTGAGGGAGAGAGAACAGCTCATGCTGGGAAAAAAAAAAAAAAAAAAAGAGAGAGAATAGAGTGTTCCTCTGGACGTGAGCGTAGATTCCTGCTGGGAAACATGAAAGAAACCTTTTTCACACTACACATGAGCAAATACACACAAACTTCATTTGTATTAAATATTATATAGAAAAACTTTTATGCCTCTTATTTGTATACACGCATACATATGTACACACACACACACGACTCAGCTCTGTAATCAGAAACAGTTCTGCCTTTCTTCTCATTAATTAAACTGCATTAAAATGCATCCAAATGTGCACACACTGGTGTCTTGCTGTATTTTTTCCCCTCCTTTGCCTCTTTTCAAAGAGAGTTAAATGAAATTTTGTGGCTGACCAGCCGAGACAGCAACCAATAGCGTAGGTTCTCTCACACAATGATGCTTTTATGTCGTGATCGCTAGTCATGCCTGATTGCTAGTCACGCCATCCTTTAATTGCGGGCAAAATGCCTGCCAGGCCTCATTCGTCAACTATATTTAGCCGATGAAAAGCAGTGTAGTGGAAAAAAATGCCGTTACGCTCCGACTAATAATAGAAGTTTGTGTAAATTTTTTCTTTTTTTTTTGCTAAATGGAAGAAGGCCAAGCATTAAACCCTGGCAGAGATGCAGGACAAGAGGGGGAGAGGGTACACAAGATGAGTGCAGAGGAGCAGATGAGGACATAAAGCTTCTCATGTGGGGTTAGTGTTGGGAAAGAGGGTCACATGGCTGTGGTAAAGGGACTCTCCCCGTCATGCCTGCAGCCAGAAGAGCTGTAGCAAGTTTCAAGTGCCTCGTAATTTAGCTCCAGGCTCAATCAGAAAACCACAGTTAAGCAAAAGTCAAGGAAAGTGTTGCTGAATGAAGTGTTCCTCTGCGAAAAAGGGCGACGCAGTTTGTTTTATTGCATGGTTATTCCATGTGGCAGAAACAAACATGCCAGTTCTGATCAAGTTACTGCAAAAAATCTAATCTTGCCCTTAATTATCTGTCATATTTTCTCTTATTTGGCCTATATATAGTGCAAATGTTGTTACTTGTAGCGGTTGCCAGATATCACTCTGGCGTTATCCCCTGATATTCTAAAGTTACAACCATTGTGGTGTTATTTAAGCTGGCTCTGTGTTGAAGGCGATGACGTCATTGGCGATGATCTCTGGAATGATGTCTAACCCATCTGGTAGAAGAAGGGCGGATTTAATGGGACCCTTATTTTTAAGTCAATCTTCTATGTGCTTTAAGGCAGAGGAATTCAATTAATATTTAGGAAGGTCCAGCTATATAAAATTGCTGCTTACAAACATTCAAATAACCAACTAAAAAGACTAAATAGCGACGACTGTTACTTTTTAATACTTAACAATTAAAGATTGGTTACGGCTAATGAATATAAAATGCCATAATTGTAAAGGCTATAAATGAGGTAATTCAATGTAGTTCTATATCAGGTAACTATTTTTGACTAGTGCCAGGGACAAGGAACATATGAGACACATTCATTTTGAATTTGACATGCACGGAGTAAACTCATACTTCTTTGTCCATTAGTTGCCCCTAGTCTTCTGATTTCATCATCGATTTTAAACACAAAACAACAACAACAAAAATAACAAGCCATGTTGTCAGTTTGCAAGAGACCAGAGAGGGTAAATAAAATGAAAATTCTGTGAAAATTCCTCTATCTGGCCTAAGGTTTCTAGCCTTTACTACATGGCTAAAAGAATGTGGACACCTTACCATCACACCCATATGTGCCCATTCCAAAACCATGGTCATGAACAGCTTTGCTGCTGTAACAGCACTCTTTTGGGAAGGATTTCCACTAGCTTTTGGAATGTGGGAATTTATGCTCATTCAGCTATTACATCATTATTTGATTTGATGTCAAGTGAGAAGGTCTGGTGTGCAATCGTTGTTCAGTGAGGTTAAGGTCAGGGCTTGGGCCACTGGAGTTCTTCCACATCAACCTTGGAAAACCATGTCTTCATGGAGCTTGCTTTGTCGTTCCAGTGAAGGGAAATCTTAATGCTGTAAAATACTAAGACATTCTAGACAGCTGTGTGTTTCAGACTTTGTGGTGACATACATGGGTGTGATGGTCAAGTCTCCACAAATGTTTGCCCATGTAGCGTAATTTACATAAATGGATCTGAAGTCCTGAAACACTTCATCAGGGAAGTCTACATCAGTCTACATCAGGACCATGGTCTTCCATTTGATATGTCCTGCATAAAGGAAACTTAATTAGGCTCTCATTTAGGGTTTTTGTATCTGTTGCTTATAGAGATATTGTTATATAAACAAAGTAATTTTAGGTTCAAAACATGTCCAGTCATGTTAATGACCTGTCCTAGAGCTATATTAATAATGACCAGGGGGACAATGTATCACAAACCGATTTAACCTCATAGCAAAAACATCATTGTTCTAAGTGAGCCTTAAATATTTTATTAAACAGCGTGTCTATGAATTCTGCTGCCAAAAGTCTGTCTTACAGAAAAACACAGAGTAAAATGAACAGTATGGTCATTACTTAATGACCACATTACATCAGCTTTGGTCTAACCGGAGGTTAAAGGAATGGTTTAAAAGTCTAAAAATGGCACAACAACTGATATGAATTAAGCACTCATTAGCATTATTTAAATGAGATCAATGTGCAGTCAGATACAGTGTTCATTTTGTTATCCACATTTTGTGTACCATTTTGTTTCCTGTATGCATTTGTGTCTCACACATACAGTTCACAGTAAAAGCTAAGACCTTTAGGAACTTGGATCAGTTTTGTGCAGATTTCCTACATTTCCTTGCAGGAAGCATTTACAACCATTCACTACCATGTCTGAAACATTTACTTTACCTTTCAATGAGCACTTTCTTCCATAGCATAATAGTTTACATCTTCACAAAAGGGCAGTAACATTTTAGCCCTGCTATGAAAAGGTCACTGTGTTGTGGCTGAATGCATATGCAATCCCTTCAAGAGCCAAAACCCAAACCAGTTATTTCCAGTGTTACTACGTTGAGCACTGATTGTACTGTATCCAATGAAAATCCATGGCACGCTCACATTTTCAGGGGAAATACTTTTTGTTTCTCTTGTTATAAATTCGTTCAAATAAACCATGATTGTAAAACATAGCCATGTTGTTACAACACACCCAAATCCACACTGGGCTAATTAAAGCCAAGGGAAATTGAAAAGGAGAAGCTATTGGTATGTGTCGTTAGCGTCCATAGTTGCTACTTATTGTAAAGTTGAATCATGGTTGTTGTGCTGGGCATAATATAAGTTACGGGAATGTGCCTGTGCCGACGTGCCATGAAGCACGGATCTGTGCTTCACCTGCAATGCGGCCATTTAGCATGCGTTACACACTAAGCTAGCTGATGTGCGACAGGTGGTCAGCCACTTAAACAGGTGTACGAGGCACCATTAGGGTCACCACTTACACAAACACAGGTGACGCATTCATGTGCCCATCCAGTCATCCATCCAACCATCCATTCATTCATTTCCCCACCCCATCGCTCTTAGTGAACTAGTGCGGAAACGTCCTGTGTTCACCCTTTGACCTACTATGTGTGATAAAACAGGTGTGGGCAGGAGCTTTTTTTTGTGCTGATGTCTACAGTTTCTTATTACAGTTGAGGTTGCCATACAGGTTTCTGAAGCTGCTTTTATATCAGCGTGGATAGATAATGAATATAGAGCCTGATTTTTCAGAGGTGTTATATTGTAGAGAATTAATACCCTTGGATTACTATCAGTACTCTCTGTCTGTAGAGTATATTTGATTACCATAGATAAGAATCTCTATCACGGTTGCTTGTAGTGAAAAAAGAAAGGAACACCCATTTAATAAGCCTCATAAAATGGATATTTAAGTAGGGCAGTCAATAATAAATATTTATGTGAAAGATGGATTCTTTTTATGGGAAATATTTGTTATGGGAATTTGTAAATTAAGCACTAAATCTGTAAAAATCTGTACCAGTCAGCATAGCTGAGTAAACACAGTATTACTTATGCCTGAAACAAATGGATTGCTCATAGATACCACAAAAAAGCATAAAATAACTGTTTTACTTAAGCGTTTTAAATAATAAAAAAAATCCCACAATGGGTCATGCTGTTAAATAATAACAAAATTAATAAACCCATTCTGACCAATTGTAATCGAGAATTCAACTGCTCTGTGAAACTACATGAACAGTTTTTTCATCTTCTGGATCGAACACATGTACTGACGAGATGCAGTGCATTGTTGATATGCCGCAATTTACAATTTTTTAAATTTATAAATAGTATTATCATTAATTTGTGCCTAATTATATGATTTTGCACAGTTTTACTCAGCTTTTGTACGGTATGCCACTTAGCTCATACACATGATGCTCCTGTTATCTGGTATAGTCAGCAATATTTATTTATTACGGTCTTGGATAAACATTTCATCCCACATGTACAGTATACAAATGAGACGTCAAGTTAAAAGTTACTTGACTTGATGAGAGTAAGACATTTTCTTCTGTTTGTCTCATCCTGACACCCTCATTGTTAGTGTAGAACTGTTACTCTTTATACACACGACCAGCAATGTGACAATATGATCAGAAATCATTTATTTTTGATGTGAGCAGGAATATCTTAGAACTCGTTCAACGTCATCAACCACTACTGAAGTTCAATTTCAATACTCAAGAACGCAAGTACCAGGGATGCATATCCTTGATATCACAGAATATGTTCTTGATATCAAGGATGCAGACCTGAGCGCACTGAACCCACAGAAATCACTGCAGCAAAACAATAGGGAATGATGGACGCCTGACCCGTAACTGCAGTTTTAACATCTTTTTAACAACAATAATCAAAATAAATAAAAATATGCAGCTAAAAAGAAAGATTTTGATATATGAATTAGATTGAGATATGTATGAGGTTGTTGAAAAGTCTATTTTATCCCTCAGAAGTATTTTAATTAAGCTGTGCTAGCTTCCATCCGGAGGTAACAATAATTTTGTTAGCTTAGTTTTTAGTTTAAAA
This sequence comes from Ameiurus melas, assembly GCA_012411365.1. Lineage (NCBI taxonomy): Eukaryota > Metazoa > Chordata > Actinopteri > Siluriformes > Ictaluridae > Ameiurus > Ameiurus melas. The sequence goes on from CM022759.1 coordinate 23,201,265, forward strand.
CGGTCGCAGAGAGCTTACTACATTACAGCATGCTTAATTACGTTTTGGTTAATCTGCCAGTTAACAGTAAATCTATTAACCTGTTGAAACATATTACTTAGGGAGTACTGAAGAGATGAGGACCTTGTCCCTGTACTGGAAATGTGCTGGGACGGTCCAACAAGAAGCCTCAATTCTCGCAAAGATGCATTCTATGTCCTCATGTCCTTCCAAGTTTGTTCTTTCAAGCTAGCCTGGCAAAAGCGGTCTTCAACAGAACGCAAGCTTGTTCTTTGAGTTCCCAGTATTGAGAAACCGCCAAAGTATCCGTGTCTTTCTCACCACCCCTAGTTATGTGGAGTTAATAGAGCCTTTGTGGTGCCACAAAGCTGGAAGCACATAATTGTATAGGATGTCTTTGTAACTATATGACAACTTTCCATCACCTCCATCCTGTGTGCATCTGGGGTCTCCTCTGGGTACTCCGATTTCCTCCCCCAGTCCAAAGACATTGTAGGCTGATTGGTATTTCCAAATTATTCGTAGTGTGTGAGTGTGCGATTGTGCCCTACGATGGTTCAGCACTCAATCCAAGGTGTCTCATGCCTTGTTGGATAGGCTCCAGGCTCCCCCACGACCCTGTCTAGGATAAACGGTACAGAAAATGGAACCGACAGATCTAGGGGGCCCAAACCTGTTCCTGAATGACAGTGCCCCGTGCACTACGTGAGGTTTATGTAAAGACTGGAATGGAAGAACTTAAGTAGCCGTCACAGAGCCCTGACCTCAACCCCACTGAACACCTTTGGAATTAATTTTAATGCTGACTGCGTGCCAGTCCTCCACACCATATATCAGTTCATGACCTCACTAATGCTCTTGTGGCTGAATCGACACAAATCCCCACAGCAACTCTCCAAAATCTAGTGGAAATCCTTAGCAAAAGAGTGTAGATTATTATAACAATAAAGGAGACTTAAATCTGGAATGGGATAGTCAAAGAGCACGTATGAGTGTGATGTCTACAAACATATAGTCTTCATGCATGACTAACATTTTTACATAGACTCTGTAGCTAATGATGCCATTTGTGTTGCCATATTTCACCAACCATAGTGAAACTATGGCAACTGGCAATAAACTAAGGAAATAAAGATCACCCATTACCAAGCAGTGTATAGAGAATCTAATCTTAGATGTCCATTATAAAAATAAAATAATACCCCCCCCCTCCCCCCAGGGAGGGTTGAAGGCCAACATATGCTTCCTCCGAGACATGTGAAGCCAGCCAACTGCATCTTGATGTGTCACAGTGCATCATAACACACATGAGCTCACAGGCATCCAAGATTGGCTAGTGTCACTTTTGACAGAGGGTCAAAACCATCCCTCCCATTGTCAGGATTTGAAGTTGCGATCTCCACACAATAAGGCAAACTGTTTTCTGTTGTGCCACTCGGAAGCCCGAGTGTTCCTTTAAAAAAAATGCATGCTGCTGGTTGTTAACTGACACGAAAATAATTGGTATTCCAATCAATCAGCTCTGGACTTTAACAAGCACCTCCACATGCTGAAGATGACATCAGTGACCTGTGTAAAGCACTCTTCTACTGTATCTCACACACTTATCATGCACTGCAAAGGGAAATCCAGCCACAGTCAATGCAAACATGCATTCCTAACATCATAGTGAAGTATACTGTAGATGGCATTCCACTGTGCTCACTTATATTCTACTTCCGTTGTGAAATCTTGGGAACACTTTTAATGCTGGAATTCACTACGACAGCCAAATTCTTAGACACCTATTGTGCAGTTAATCTTGGCGCCTCACTTTCAGCATTAATCATCTCATAATAAAAGCAGCAGTTATGCAACTCTCACATTCTGGTTACTGCATGCCACAGGTAACATGGGGAAGTCATTGTTCCCATTCACAAAATCTGTATCCAATCCAACATTTATGGGTAACGTTCATTCACGTTAGAGTACAATAAATGAGTTCTTAATCTTCCGGATGTTTCAGGTGTTATGGCAGAGAAAAATGAAGGGTCCATGTACAGAGCATTTAGAGTGCAACAGCGTGGAAGAAAGATTACAATAAATAAAAAGAATTCCTAAAGATTTTAAGATATCCAGGAACATTTAACATGTGCTGTACTGTTGTGTTTAAGGTCTTTCAGTTTATTGAGACATTCACACAAAGCCATAAAGCTGCTAACATGAAGAGGTTGAGCTAACAACTGTCTTTTAATACAGTTATGAATGGAACTTTTTTTTTCTTATAAACAACTGATCTAACTGGAAGCTGAAAGAGAGTGAATACGATTATTTAATGTGAGATAGAACGCTAGGACACAGTGTCCCCATGTCAGGGTACATGAATAAGGAATAGGTATTACAGGTCCAATAGAGCGCAGCTCTTTTTGACTTCCCTGTTTAAATATTCATTGCTCTGTCAAAGCTCCAGATGCTTGGGACTGAACCAGCGCGAAAGTGAAACTCTGTGTGCAAAGTAGCTTTTTAATAATAATTCGACACCCTGTAATATTTTGTCAGACATAATATCAAATCAGAACACAAGCTCTCATTTTCTAATGATTATTAGTGAAAAATAAAAAGATTCCTCCTGAACTGCACACTCAATTCATGAGATGTAGTGTGACATCTGGGAGAGTTGTTATTCCATTAGGCAGGAATGATTCAGTCATACACATATTTACACATAGTTGTTGCTCTTTTAGAGCTCGAGGTCATAGTATATTGCACTTTTAATATGAGGTTAGTGTGCCAATCCAGAGAAATATATATATATATATATATATATATATATATATATATATATGTAAATATTTGATTATATCTTTTCATGTGACAACACTGAAGAAATGTCACTTTGCTACAATGTAAAGTAGTGAGTGTACTGCTTGTATAACAGTGTAAATTTGCTGTCCCCTCAAAATAACTCACAGTCATTAATGTCTAAACCGCTGGCAACAAAAGTGAGTACACCCCTAAGTGAAAATGTCCAAATTGGCCAGCAATCAGAATTTTTGAAGAAAAAATAAAAAATTTTAATTTTTTCCCCCCCTTTTTTTTATATATTAAAAAATTTTTTTTTTTAACTTCTCCCTCCCCCTCCATTCCCCACAGGTGCTCAATAGTGTTTATGCCTGGAGACATGCTTGGCCAGTCCATCACCTTCACCTTCAGCTTCTTTAGCAAGGCAGTGGTCTTCTTCTAGGTGTGGTTTGGGGTCGTTATCATGCTGGAATACTGCATACTGATCATGCTCTGCTTCAGTATGTCACAGTACATGTTGGCATTCATGGTTCCCTCAATGAACTGTAGGTCCCCAGTGCCGGCAGCACTCATGCAGCCCCAGACCATGACACTCCCACTTCCATGCTTGACTGTAGGCAAGACACACTTGTCTTTGTACTCCTCACCTGGTTGCAGCCAAACATGCTTGACACCATCTGAACCAAATAAGTTTATCTTGGTCTCAACAGACCACAGAACATGGTTCCAATAATCCATCTCCTAAGTCTGCAAACTGTTTGTGGGCTTTCTTGTGCATCATCTTTAGAAGAGACTTCCTTCTATGACGACAGCCATGCAGACCAATTTGATGCAGTGTGCAGTGTATGGTCTGAGCACTGACAGGCTGACCCCCCACCCCTTCAACCTCTGCAGCAATGCTGGCAGTAATAGCTAAAATGTCTATTTCCCAAAGACAGCCTCTGGATATGACGCCGAGCACGTGCACTCAACTTCTTTAGTCGACCATGGTGAGGCCTGTTCTGAGTGGAACCTGTCCTGTTAAATCTCTGTATGGTTTATGGCTATGCTGCAGCTCAGTGTCAGGGTTTTGGCAATCTTCTTATAGCCTAGGCCATCTTTATGTAGAGCAACAATTCTTTTTTTCAGATCCTCAGAGAGTTCTTTGCCATGAGGTGCCATGTTGAACTTCCAGGGACCAGTATGAGCGAGTGTGAGACTAAATTTCTAACACACCTGCTCCCCATTCACACCTGAGACCTTGTAACACTAACAAGTCACATGACACCATGGCTAATTGGGCCCAATTTAGACATTTTCACTTAGGGGTGTACTCACTTTTGTTGCCAGCAGTTTAGACAGTAATGGCTGTGTGTTGAGTTATTTTGAGGAGACAGCAAATTTACACTGTTACATAAGCTGTACACTCACTACTTTACATTGTAGCAAAGTGTCATTTCCTCAGTGTTCTCACATGAAAAGATATAATCAAATATTTACAAAAATGTGAGGGGTGTACTCACTTTTGTGAGATACTGTATGTACACACACACACACATATATTATATATATATATATATATATATATATATATATATATATATATATATGTTTATATATATTTGTGTGTGTATATATATATATATATGTGTGTGTGTGTGTGTGTGTGTGTGTGTGTGTGTGTGTGTGTGTGTGTGTGTTTACAGATATATAGTCTTTGTGGTTTATGGGAAAAACATTGAACAAGAAAGCAGAAACTTTAGAATGAGTGACATGTAAACATTATAGGTCTATGGTTTGGAAATTTTGTTCTAGATTTAATGGAAAGTCTGAGCACATCCAGTACATCATCTCAGCTGATTCTCAACCCTCGAACCAGGGCTTTGACACTCCATATTTTATTATGTGTTGTGAAGTATTATAATTGTATATTAGAAAAGTATCAAAATGGCAGAACCCTGAGACAGAGCATTGCTGCATTAGCTCAGCTGGGATCAGCATAATCATCCAAATTTATCTTCTCAGTTTTCATTTCAGGTTTTGAGCATTTCAACTTGCATACTTCCACAATATGTAAAAACAAATATGTGATATCGACATTTTAAAATATATATATATACACGATTGTTTCCATCTAGTTAACTATAAACAGTATGTCATACAGTGGTGCTTGAAAGTTGGTGAACTCTTTAGAATGTTCTGCATTGCTGCATAAATATGACCCAAAACATCATAAGATTTTCACATGTCCTCAAAGTAGATAAAGAGAACCTAATTTAACAAATGATACAAATATATTATACTTGGTCATTTACTTATTGAGGAAAATGATCCCCAAACTTTTGCCTGACCTCAACATCACTAAACAATTTAGGATGAACTGGAATACCGACTGTCCTCAGTCCCCGGTGGCAAAGCAGCTTTATAAAAACCTGAATGTAGATTTATATTTAGATGCCTAATGAGCAAGCCAGGGGTGGCAGTGGAAAGGAAAAACTCCCTGAGATGACGTGCAGAAAAAACCTTGAGATTTTGTAATAGAAAAAAAACCTTGAGTCATTTGTAATAGAAAAAATATAATGTGTTTCCTATCATTTTTGAACGAGTTTAAGTTGTATTTTGAAATGACCTTAATTTAAACCAGACTTTTGACATTTGGCAGTATGTACTATTTAAAACATCTAAAGTTTGTTAACTCTTCTTGATCTTTTGGGTCTTTATAGCTAACCCCATTAGGAGCTGCAGAATCTGCAGGCTTTCTTTTTAAACCTTTTTCACATGTTCAATTGAGTAATTAATTGAAAAGTGAGTAATTAAAGGAACCTGATTAATTGAATCAGTCATTGTGTATTTAGTGTCTATTTGGAAAAATGCTTGGCCCCTGTGATCCTTCATTGCTTTAAAGGGCACCACTTGCTCTTTAACAAGACTACCTTCTTAGTCTTTTCTTAGGATTTTTGATCAAGGCACTGATGTTTTTGGGTGAAAGACAGCTTAATAAAAATTCAAAGGATGTAGTGCAATGAAATTGTAAATGCTACCAATAATAATGATGATGATGAAAGTAACGTTGTGCCAATAATAACCTATGCAAAAGCAATGGAATGAAACTTTTTGGTCTCCTCCCTCTACTCTCAGTTGTAGGACATGGAATACTGACAACTTGAGCAACGACCCAAAATGCTTGTACAGTATTGCATGTGTCGATGGTGCACTATTGTGCAAGCCCTTTTCCTCCTGACCTTGTAGAAATGTGTTTGCTTTGCTAATGTGAACAGTTTGTCCAGGTTCCTGGAACATAAACAGAAAACGGTTACATAATTTCCAAATAGTGGCAGTGTGAGCTGCTCTTAACCACATTTTGGTTGTATTGTTTTGGTTGTTGTTGACGTTATTGTTCTGGAGTAGTGTTGTGCTTTGATGCAGTTGGGAATGTTAATATTCAATACAGAAAAAGTCCACGTAAGCATCCCACATTTCATCCAAGGTGTGACAACACCGCTGGGCAGATTTGATGTTTTCATTCATGAGTTCATGTCTGGCTGCGTTAACTGCAGCTTGGGTGGCACTGTCAGACTGTTCTGCTCGCATTTCTTTGTAAGTGTGTCCCTGTGGAGCAATAAAGCGTCTAGTTGTTCATGAGACAATATCTGAACAAGTGCATCATGACCAAAACTTTTCATTCATGAAGTGCTGGTACTGCGTTTCTGGTTATGCGGTACTGGCAAATTTACATCAACTCTATTTTAACATATTTGAATAATGAACTTTCTAATTTCTTCTCACTTCTAAGTAGTCGAATGAGGGGTTTTGAAGCAAAACTTTTAGTAGAAGATATACTTATTTATAGTAAAGAGTATTTATTTATGAATAGATAGGGCTTTTCACTTTAAATACTATAACATGAAGAAATCCAGTTGAATGGACAAGACTGGTCACAAGAACAAGTAAAACCAAATAAATAAATAAAACAAATAAAAACATTTGCAGATCTGCTTGCATCATATAGTGTTATAGAGGTGGTGTGATATGGCTGAACACTAAATAGACTTACTGTTACCACCTTGATTACTTTCCAAAAACAGCACATTATCCAAATTATAGCACAGCAACTTGATTTATAAAAAATAAAAACTTTATTTATTAATGAATAACAATTTATTGTTGTAGAACATCCACGAAGCACATTAGTTCCTGTTATCACTTACATTCTAGCAGCCATAACTGTCGCTATCCCAACAACCTCACTTTTTTCTCTTTCTTAAGGGACGGGAGAAAAAGGGCTTTAAAAAAAATGTTATGCACCTTGTCATGTTATCAAGAAACCGATAAGTCCTCTGTCCCGAAGGTGGAAAGCTTACTGACTGTCACAAAGTGCTGACACTAAAGGCTGCTTTAGTAAATGTTGCATCTTCTTACAGAAAGATTCACCATATCAAGCATTATAAATTGTTCCTTGTTAAATAACATGTTTTGAATTGATTTATTTAGTCTTCGATTATGTGGGGTCCCCAGTCCAAAGTCTTTTCTGTATAACACATCATTTTAATCTGTTTATTGGCATTACAATAATAGCATCCTTCATACAAGTCCCAGTGACTGAGCTCTTACTATAGAAACAGTAATATTTGGCCACTTATCAGACCTGCAGCTCCTATAACTCCAGAGAACGTCCCGGTTGTTTTTGTGTGTGTTCATATTTCTCCACTTTTAGGTCTGTAACTTCATCCAGAGAGACACGGTTTAAATTCAAGACACTCCCAGTCCTGGTGCATAGAAATTAGCTGATCAAAGTTAGTGCTTGGCAGTGTGATGTGTCCCAAAGTCACAGTGAGGAGTCCTGATTGCCCTGTTTCAGTGCCTCTCATGCACTCAAGGTCAGTAAACAAACACAGAAGAGATGGCTTGTGCATACTGATCTGTTAGAGTGCTTTGGCACAGAAAGTGTTTATTGTTTTTCTGGCATCCACATCACAGGAGAAGTATGGAGAGGACAATATTACTACATTCATCTGCTTTCTTAGTATTCAGAGCATCATCACACCACTGGCATCTAAGTAGCGTTAATGATGTACAGGTAAATTTAGCCAACACAGGTTCTAAGGTCAGTTACTCAATGACCATTTTTTAAAAAGTTTGTTTTCAGCCTACTACATCTAAATGCATTTGTTCTGTATTTATAGTGAAAGGGCTCTTAAACTTTAGTCTATTTTTATTTGAAAAATTATTCCCTTTTCATAGTGTAAAGTTGTCTTTTCTCTTCATGTCACCTATACCACAGCACTGTTGAACTGTCTAATCAGTTGCACAGCTTTGACAGTAGTTTTGGCTGTAACATAAATGATTAATGATATTAAAGCACTGATTCTAATACATTATCATTTCTATACTAACAACGGACTTCGCAGGGCGGATGCTTGTATGGCGGATGCTCACGGGCTATTAAAAAGTTGATTAACAACAACATGCCAATATTTAACAATGCTAACTGGTATAATCATTGATATGGGCTGAGAGGCTGGTGAGAGAATGACTTGTAAGCAATAACAGGAATGAACTTCTTTGGCAGATGTTAAATTATATTATATGTAACTACAGTATAAACTGTAACTATAGTTTATACTGTAAAAAAGGCCAATGCTTAGTGCCTAGCACATTTGCCTCGCACCTCAGCGGTCGGGGGTTTGAAACCTGCCTCTGCCTGTCTGTGCAGAGTTTGCATGTTCTCCCCATGCTTCGGGGGTTTCCTCCGGGTACTACGGTTTCCTTCCCCAGTCCAAAGACATATGATGTAGGCTGATTGGCATTTCCAAATGGTCCATAGTGTGTGAATGTGTGTGTGATTGTGCTTTGCGATGGGTTGGCACCCCGCCTTGTGCCCCGAGTTCCTAGGGATAGGTTCCAGGCTCCCCTGCGATCCTCTGTAGGTTAAGTGTTATGGAAAATGGATGGATGGTAAATCACTGTGATATAAGAATAATAATAATGCACCTCCGTGTTATTATATGATCATTTTATCATGTTCTATTCCTTACATATTCTGTCATAAATTACGGAACATTTTGCTTTGATGAAGTTGTTGGACATGTCTTATAACAAAACAGACATCAGCTCAATAGATCCAGTTTGTAAACACTATAGATAATAACAGTTTAATTGTCCATGATTCACATGTGCCCTTGCCGACACCCTACAATGCAATGCAATGGACAAATTTGTAATCTTTTAATGCTAATTGAAAAATGTAACAGAATTCAGAGAGTATTTCAGCACAGAGTGAACAGTGAACAGACACGTCAAGAGCGATGACGAGGCTCTTGATAATCCCATAACATCAGGCCATGTGACTAGACAGAGGTATGTGGAGGATGATGATGATTTTCAATATCAATTTTTAATTCTTTAATAAAGTGTCTTTAATGTGTTTTTCAATAAGTAGAATAGTTTATAAATGTAGAGGTAGGAGGGCTTGCTTACCTGTCATCTCAGGATATTCAAACAGTTTAAGATACTTTGAGATAACACAAAAGTAATTGACAAAATTATTATATATATACATTATATAAGGGGACCACGCAGATCATCACACAATCCAACAACCCGAGCGGAGGTGTGAGGCAGCATATACACTATATACCGTACCTATATATATATATATTAGTCTAAATGTATTTATACTGCCAATATTATGACTTGTAATAATCCCTAAATGTGATTTTATACCTTTAAGAATAATATAAAGCCTATTATTCTTCATCATGGAATGACTTCTGGATATAGATATACGTAGATAGATATAGATACTACTGATAATATATATATATATATATATATATATATATATACAGTTGTAAAATTTTGCCCCTTCCTCATTTCTTCCTTTGCATTTTGTCACACTTAAGTGTTTGAACATCAAACCAATTTAAACAATAGTCAAGGACAACACAAGTAAACACAAAATGCAATTTGTAAATGAAGGTGTTTATTATTAAAGGTGAAAAAACAAACCATCAGGCCCTGTTGAAAAAGTGATTGCCCCCTAAACCTAATAACTGGTTGGGCCACTCAGCAACAACTGCAACAAGCGTTAGATAACTGCAATGAGGCTTTTACAGCTCCTGGAGGAATTTTGGCCCACTCATCTTTGCAGAATTGTCCTAATTCAGTTACATTAGAGGGTTTTCGAGCATGAACGCCTTTTGTCATACCACAACATCTCAATAGGATTCAGGTCAGACTTTGGCTAGGCCACTCCAAAGTCTTCATTTTTTTTCTTCAGCCATTGTGGTGGACTTCTGGTGTGTTTAGGATCATTGTCCTGCTGCAGAACCCAAGTTCGTTTCAGCTTGAGTACACAACAGATGGTGGACATTCTCCTTCAGGATCTCTTGGTAGACAGCAGAATTCATATTTCCTTTTATCACGGCAAGTCTTCCAGGTCCTGAAGCAGCAAAACAGCCCCAGACCAACACTCTACCACCACCATATTTTACTTTGGTATAATGTTCTTTTTATGAAATGCAGTGTTCCTTCTCCTAGATATACTTGGACACACACCTTCCAAAGAGTTTCCTTTTGTCTCATCGGTCCACAGAATGTTGTCCCAAAAGTCTTGGGATCATCAAGATGTGTTGTGGAGAAATTGAGATGAGCTTTGATGTTCTTTTTGCTCAGCAGTGGTTTTCTCCTTGAACTCTGCCATGCAGGCCATTTTGCCCAGTCTTTTCCTGATGGTGGAGGCAAGACGCTGACCTTAACGAGGCAAGTGGGGCCTGCAGTTCTTTGGGCGTTGTTGTGGGGTCTTTTGTGACCTCTTGGATGAGCGTCGCTGCGCTCTTGGGGTAATTTTGGGCGGCCGGCCACTCCTGGGAAAGTTCACAACTGTTCCATGTCTTCGCCATTTGTGGATATGGCCTCACTGTGGTTCGCTGGATTCCCAAAGCTTTGCAAAGGCTTTATAACCCTTTCCAGACTGATAGATCTCAATTACTTTCTTTCTCAATTGTTCCTGAATTTCTTTGGGCTCGGCATGATGTGTAGCTTTTAAGGATCTTCTGGTGGACCTTACTGTGTCAAGCAGCTCTTTTTAAGTGATGCCTTGATTGTGAACAGGTGTGGCAATAATCAGGCCTGGGTGTGGCTAAAGAAATTGAACTCAGGTGTGGACAACCACAGTTATAGTATGTTTTAACAAGGGGGCAATCACTTTTTCACACAGGGCCATGATGGTTTGGATTTTCTCTAATAATAAACACCTTCATTTACAAATTGCATTTTGTGTTTACTTGTGTTGTCCTTGACTATTGTTTAAATTGGTTTGATGTTCGAAACACTTAAGTGTGACAAACATGCAAAGGAACAGGAAATGAGGAAGGGGCAAACACTTTTCACTACTGTATATATATATATATATATATATATATATATATATATATATATATATATATATATATATATATATGTATATATATTTATTTATTACATAATCAAATAAATGCAGTTGAAATCAGTATATAGCAGTTGCTTATGTGTAGACAAACAATGAATGCAATTTTGCCTCTTTTTACTTTTGGATGTAACCAGCCTGTAAAATGCTATAACATGTTTTTGTAAATGAGATTTAAAAACAAATTTCAAAAATCCCCAACAAAGCAGAAGAGGAACATTTTACAGTTCATCATGTCTGCCACACATACAAAAAAGAACATGCCATGCTGCTTTTGTTAATTTCTATGTTAGACCTTTTTTCTCCCTTAATATATTTTCTGTAAAATGAACAGAGTCTTTGACTCTTATACTATACAAGCATATCTGCTGTTTTAAACACATCACAGTTGAGCTGGGAATTGAAGATTGTTCTCAGAGAGCAGTGGATGTGGAGCTGAAGGGTTGTGTGAGAGGCTTCGAGGAGGGTGGCAATCGCCCTGGTTACTTAGTAACCTGGGGCAACAGTTGTTGCTCACCTCTCCCCTAATACCCTCTCACCCTCAGGCCCATGTGAAGAAGGACTGCTCCGCTGATCTTCTCCACCCACACACACACGTAGTCTGAGACTAGAGCAGATTAAATTCCGCAGTGGATGGACATTCAGGAGAAGATTAAGACAGGTGTCTATAACAGCTGAATTACAAACATTTTGACATTCATCCTGACATAAATTTACATGTAGATTTGGGTAAATGGATCCTTGCTGTATGACTTGTTTTTGGAGCAGCAGAAAAAACAACAACCTTTGTGCTCAAGTAAGAACAGTCTATGCAAATGTTTTTTTACCTAATTTTACTCCCTAATTTTAGTCAGTACCAAATCTCTCCCCTATCACGCTACCATCCAGGCAGGGTTAGGGCTAACACATGCTTCCTCCAAGACACAGTTTCTGAAAGGGGAGAGAGTAATGCCATCTTTGATCTACAGAGAGCAGGGACAATGGCCTGCAGGGCCTGGCAGTCAGTGCAGTCAGTGTTCCAATTCAACCCAGTAGGGTTGAGTTCAAGGCTCTGTGTAGGCCATTCAAGTTTTTCCACACCAACCACAAACCATGTCTTCATGGACCTTGCTTTGTGTTTAGGGACATTGTCATGCTGGAACATGCTTAGTTACAGTGAAGGGAAATCTTAATGCTACAGCATACAAAGACATCCTGTGCAATTGTGCGCTTCCAACTTTGTCGCAACAACATGTTTGGAAGCAGATACGGGCGATGCTCAGGTGTTCACATACTGTACCTTTGGCCATATAGTGTACTGTATACAGGTGCATCTCAAAAAATTTGAATATCGTGGAAAAGTTAATTTTTTCCCCCGCAATTTTATTTAAACTGCCCCTTACCAGTTCAGGTATTTCATGTGTTCTAGCTCAAACACACCTAGTGCAACTAATGAAGCCCTTGAGTAGCTGCATCAGGTGTGCTTGAGACAACAGCTGTTTTGCATATTTGTGCTGTTGTGAGGGATTTTATTCCAGGGGTTGAATAATTTTAAAATTGGAAAAGTCATTATAAGATGCATTTTCAGTTGAATTTGGGGAAACCATTTGAAGCATTGTTTGTGTTGAACTATTTCAATAGGTTTTGTTTGATTTGTTCATTGCAAACAGCTGAAAGTCTGTATATTTTGACAATAAACCTGATTTGTAATGAGGGTTGAATAATTTTGTTTGCAACTGTGAGTGTGTGTATGTGTGTGTGTGTGTGTGTGTGTATATATATGTGTGTGTGTACAATAATGAGAGTACATGTAGTAGTTAGTTACATTCCAGACTGATAATAATTCAGTGTACTATAATTGGATATATTTTTCTTGTTTTCTGGTAAAAACAAGAGTTCTGAGATTTATTGTTATTAGAATTTATTTAACTGGGTTTAACAATTTAAAGGCAGCCATTGAAAAAAAAGGGTGGGGGGTGGGGGGCTGTACCTATCACATCACATTTTTTTGCCAACTCTCTGGTCAAGACACAAACTGAGAGTTAAATATTTTAAAGGTCATGACTGTTTCTCAGAGGCTTTTTCAAGAACTTTCAAGAAAAATAGCATGCGTTAAAGAGGAAGAAACCAGCCAGTGCTGCAGAGGGTCACATAGAACTGCTCATTATTGTTAATTGAAAGTGATACGTGAACTTTTTCTCCCCTTGGGCACTGGGCTGTCTAGAATGTCAGACAAATTTAATGATTTTCTGTGTTAGACCTGTATAATAAATAACGTTTGGCGGAAAAACTCCACAAAGTGCTTGAGGCATGAGGTTTTGAGCAAAAAATGCTTTAATAAACTTTTCTGTGATATATAAAACGACAAGTGACAAGGCCCATGTTAAAATATGTGTATACTGCTAGAAATTATTACTATACTTGAATATGGAAATGTCAAGACCTTTTATATAAAGGTTGCTAAATTAGTAATTTCCTTCTAATAATGGAACAACTGTTGTATAAATCTGATGGCAATTTTTGGGATTTAAGTTTGTAGTTAAAAACACGTTTGTGTAGTGAGCTGTCATGCATTTCTCATAAATAATTTCTAATCTCACTTTGCAGATGACTATTTTGCTCTTTTTGCTATTTGCACTAGGAAAGACATGAATAGCTAAATGAATGGCTGTGAGTAAATCACATGTTATTGCACAGCATTAAGATCCAAGCCGTGAGTCAGAAGATGAATCAGACAACCTGTTGTGAGTCGAAGTCAGAGGAGCAGCTGTCTCAACACTGAGGTTACAGTTCTCCAGCGTTCCACCAGGGAGCTTGTTTTCCCTCTTCCTTTTTTTTTTTATTTTTTTTTTTTTTTTTTTTTTTTGCAAGCGAGACATTTCAATTGGTCTGCGCTTCATGATTTAAGCAGAGGCCTACTAAAAAACATGCTCAGAAATAAACACACGAGAACTCTAGTGACTACGTGGAATAACAAAAGCTTCCATGGGCAAAGAAATGCCTCATATTGTGTTAAGTTACTCTGGAAATTGGGATAAACTCTTAAGGTCATTTCCTGTCATTCAGCTCTGAATGGTATCGACTCACTTTTGAAAGAAAGCCATTGCCTCCCAATAACACTTCAAGATGCTTTTGTAAATGATCTCTGCCAGGAAATAACAATAGTAGAAGTACTGAGCTGCTGTAAGATAATGAAAGGCGATCATAATAGGAAATTAGATAATACTAACACGTGAAAAAGCCTGAGTGAAAATAGTAAACAGGTTTTCTTTTTATATTTGCCATAATGAGTGATTCATGCACTTGGCAGTGCTCCGTCAGCCTTTTGAGTAACTGGAGCTTATGAAACAACTGGACCACAGTCAGATTATGGTTTCTTCTACTCTTGGCTGATTGCCTTTTTGGGAGCTCTTGCTCCAACAAAGCTATTATTGTCGCTCTGGTGCCAGATGAGAGATTCATCTATTTTACGTGACAGCCTTTAAATCATAATGATATGCAGTGCATATTATAATTGTCAGGATAATTTTAGTTTTTACATCATCATGTTGTTTTTTTCACTCTCATTCTAGTTTGTTCTAGCTTGCGTAAGGCATTAAGTCAAGCAGAAGTGCTTGTTTGCATTTTTCATCTTCTTCCCGTATGCTGCGTCACTGCCAACGTGTAACACACTCGGATTTGATGCTACTCTGCTATATAATCAGTGGTTTGTCATGTTCTTGTTGTTGTTTTTTTATAATAATTTAACTAAATTGATCTGTGCAGTTATAATATAGGAGATCTTTAAACTAATCTAAACACACTCAAACCGTGTAATGCTGAAATTGTGATATTGTATACACTGCAATTTGATAGATGCAAGGATATGATTAATTTCATGATTGTCCATAAGAGACAGCAGTTAGATAAGGGCCTTTTCTGGTTGTTATAGAAACTGTCGATCTGATGGTTCGCCAAATATGTGACTCATCAAATTAGATTTCTGAGATCTCATCTGCTGTCACGATATGTGAGAGTATTTAGGACTGGTTGCATCATCATCATCACGACTCATGCCTATGTGAACTGAAAAGCTGGATAGTATCAGTTTTTGATTGATAGCATCTGCCAGTGCTTGTTTCAGATCAAGTCAGATTGATAACAGATTATAATTGAATTTATAAGTAAAGATTTACTGTAGAATACTTTTAAATGTACTTTTCATGAAAGTTGTCTGGTAAAAGCCACAGAGCTGCCGTGACTGTTGTCCCTGTCCCGTCCCTTGTCCCGCCAATAAATTGGTCATTTGCCAATTCCCACCCATTAGCTAGCTCTCTCATCATATGACATTTACCATCTGGGGAGGGTGAATGCTAACACATACTTCCACTGAGACATGTGCAGCCAGCCAACACATCTTTTTGAACTGCTCATGCTGCGTCACAGGGAAGCGTAACACAATTGGAGGAAAGCGCTATCTAGCCTCTTCCACATACATGTGCTCAGAGGCAACCACAATTGGTTAATGTCACTGGGATTGACAGGGAATAGAGTATGCCATCCCTCCTACTTAGAGAACGCTGCCAATTTTGCTCTCTGGACTAGCGGGCACAGATGGCTGAAGCATTGTCTGGCTTTGAACTCACAACACTTTTCTGTTGTGCCACTCGGGAGTGGTGCCAGTGTTTTTAAGAACCAGCCCAATTTTCCATAAATGACAGACCTGAACCATTACATATGCATGTGTACACATTATGCACACTGCATTTGTGTGAGTTTCCAAATGCAGGGTGTAAAAGTAACAGACATGGAGACTTTGTCAACTTTGATCTCTAATAAAGAATACATTTTATCATCCAGACTCAAATTAAGTATACATATACATATACTGCAGCGCTGTTGAATTCTCAATTTTGATTGGCTGACAGACGTTCTTAGGTATGAAATTATTTTTCAGTAAATGCACACTTAAAGTAGTTCCAGTCAGGTCTTGACCGCATTACAGTTCCATATCACTTCGCCAAGTTAACTGAAATAACTGAAAAGTTAGCCTATTGTCCACCACAGCACACCGATTTAACAGCAAACAAAATGACAGAAAATTTGGGTTTTTGAGAAATAAGTAAGTAATAATTGACGGCAGGCCGTTGAATTATTAGAAAAATAATCCGCACCCGAGGTGGTAGTGCGGCTACGAGGCAAAGCAGAGATCAATGCAAGCCATTGACATGCAATTATCAGAGAGAGAGAGAGCAAGAAATAAAAAAGAAAGAAAGAGTGCGAGAGAGTGCATTGTTAAGCTGGTGAAGAAGTATCAATATTTCTTTATTTATTCGTTGTATTTTCTCCGGTAATAACAACGAAAACCCTGTGAATGGTAGGTTTATCAATATTTATTTATTTATTTATTCTATTTTTATATCATCAGCATGAAATGCAAAAAACCTGAACACTCTCTCTCTCTCTCTCTCTCTCTCTCTCTCTCTAATAACTGCATATCAATGGATCAAGTCACCGTTACTAGTGTCACAAAATGACGTTTTGGAATTAGCAACAGAGGCTTCAAATGTTCCACACACAAGAGCGTTTTAAGGACAAAAACCTGACTAATGTCTTGAAATAAAACATCTGAACAAAGTCTTGAGCTGTGGTAACTGTGCTATAAGCGGAATAATTGACTCTGGTTCGTTGAATTATTAGAAAAAATAATGAATAATTGTGTGAATAATGGGTGTGCATTATTTTCTAATAATTCAACTGTCCATCGTCAATTATTCCTTACATAAAGTGCATCCCTTGGAACCCCCAACTAGCCCAGGCCTGCGACATCTACCCTGGTTCTCTCCCCATGATTAAACGCAGGACTGCTTTTAATTCCCTTCGGATGAAAGCATCTTCCAAATGAAAAGAAAATGTTCTCTCTGTATCAGGCAAATTCCACTGGACAGAGACCTTGGCACAGACAAAGGACCGGCTGTAGAGATTATATCTCACAGTTGGCTTGGGAACAGAAAGGGATCCCCAGAAGAATCTTGAATCCATGGCCAGGGATAGACAAATTTGGGCTGACCTTCTCAGACTATTGCCACCATGATCCCCACGGGGAATAAATGAATGAATGGGGTGGTTAGATCAACTAGATGAACATGCTTAAGTGTACCCATATTAAGTGCTATCAAATATTATTGTCTGATTCAAGCTCTTAGTGTGCTTGACAAACATGGCTTTTTATTCTGCTTCTGTTTTCTCAGCAACCTTGTCTTCATGTCTTGAAGCACTTGATAATACCCGATTTAGCCACTTTCACCTAATATGCCCATTGGATCAAGCTGTATAAGTGGAAAACCCAGGCCTAGGCTTAAGATATGATGTCACTCAGTGACTCACCTACCTGACTCAGTAATCTGAACACACATTCAGGTATCTTATTCCCATCTTGATCCCAACTGAAACATTGATTCCTGTTCAGGCTTGTCATGGTACACCCAACCCAACTCCCACTGGTACCAGTCAGGCCTGTTTTTGTATGGAGCAGCTTCAGCTGGAATCTATAACAAGGTAATTAGTTGAGCCTGTTGACTCGCTCAGACTCCTTCAGCTAGTGTAAGGTGTGTACTGTAACGTCTGTGGCACTATTAGTGAATTAACTCAACTCATTTGAAGGTTCCCTTGCTAGTGATTAGTTTTCTGCCACAGTGTTTTGTGGAGGTGTCAGAGCTTCATTGTTTGATGTTTGCGACATGTTTCATGGCAGTGTCCCATTTGATATTGAGGACAGGTTAGTTAACCCAACTATGGCATTACATTGTTGAAAATGTTTTGGAGAGAGTAAACAATTACAGATTGTGATATTAAGGATGCACATCTTTTTATTAATGATTAAAGTAGGTTTTCTGGTAGACTTTTCTGTTGTTGTGGAAAGGATGATGGAATTTTGAGGATATTCAGCTCAGAAAAGGTAAATGGTCTTATATAGTGCTTTGTTGTTGTTTTTCCTTAGTGGTTCTACAAAGAGCTTTACTCTGTTCCTCATTCATACACTCACACACCAATGACATCAGAGCTGCCATGCAAGGCGCTAGCTTGCCATCGGGAACAACTTGGGGTTCAGTGTCTTGTCCAAGAACACTTCGGCATGTGGAGTCATGTGGGCCGGGAATCAAACCACCAACCCTACAATTAGTGGACAACCCGCTCTACCACCTGAGCCACAGCTGCCTGTATTGACTCCATTCCTTCTGAGTGTTCCAGCAGTACAACCTACTGTAAGAGATCATTGATGTTCTAGTTTAAGAACCCCACTTGACCATTCATCACCACAGTGCCTAAGCCTTCACTTGTGATTTTTTTGTTGCCATATGGGGAGTTTGAGTAGGGGCATTAGGTGATGTGGATTTGAAAAGCAGTCAATGATAAATTCTCTGGATGTGGGCAGATCAATATAAACAAAATCTATTGCAGTGTGGAACTAGGTATAGTGAGGTTTGAGCAGTTGTTCTACTAAACCTGTGGGTAGATGCCGGGGTGTTGGATATTGTACACAGACTTTATAAGACCTTATGCATCCACCTCTCTGATCCAAAAGAACGTGTACACCTTGTACCTGCTAAGGCAAACAGTGACCAGGGATATTGATACTTGATGGTTACTGTCTTCAGGCAATGCAGGGTCTGAGTACCCCATCCTTTTTCTCTACAAAATAAACCTTGCAGCTGTGGAAGAAAAGGAGGAATAAATGTAACTCAAAGCCAGTGTCTCCTTCACATAGTCCTGCTTTTTCTTGGGTTCTGGGACTGACAGCTGATAGCTGAGTCTGTCCTACATGGGGTTGAGGCTCCAGGTAGGAGGCAGTCCCGTGGCCTATGAGGAGGCAGTTCTGGCGCTTTCATTTTACTGAAAACTTCAACGAGGTCTGGATAATTTGCAGGTATCTGGACATTATTCCTAAGGCAACGAACAGGAAGTGAACAGATCTAGAACTCTGCTAGTATTCTGGTGATTGCGACCTCAGCTGTTGGGAAGGAGTAATGTTTCAGGCTGGAATGGCAAATGAGAAAACCAAACATAGTTTGTCTTTGAGAATATAATCCTTGCTTTTTCTGTGGTGGCTCTAATAATGTGTTAGTATTTCAGCTTGGCAACACAAAACTCCAGAGACCTAGACATGGCACTCTTCTGGAGGTCTGGATACAGCAAGACAATGGCAGACTGGTTTAATTAAAACTGAAGAGTTCCCATTGATGCTGAGAGTGGGTTGGAATATGACAGAACTGGGGGAAATGAAAATAAATAAATGGGGGGATAAAAAAGTTAAAATTTGATACAGTGTGTATTCTGAGCTCTGTGTACAGGGAGTTTGGTTTGATGCAGTAAAAGATTTATGATGAGGTTTTCTGGTATGCCTTATGTCAGTAATATGCAGTGACACGTGTCCTGTCGATCTTGCACTTAAGGAACTTTACATCATGTTATGCTTAGTGCTGTGCTAATTATGGCTCCATTTGATTTGATTCCAACGAGTAAAAGTAATCTAGGCAGCTCCTTACTTTATGACTAATAAGATCCATTACGCAAACATTTGCTGTGTGTGTGTGTGTGTGTGTGTGTGTGTGGGTGAGAGAGAGAGAGAGAGAGAGAGAGGCTGGGAAGTATGGAGACTGCAGTATGGAGACTGCAGGTTGCCTGGCAGGTTGTGATGTCTCTGCTCTCGGCCATGTGATGATGAATGGGTCTGGAAAGGCTTGTGGAGAGAGGGGGGAGCACATGTGCGGCATGACGTGGCAGGTGGCAAGCATTGACTTGATAGCAATTAGATGTACAAATCTTTGATTAGACTCTTGGGAATTGAGTCATTAGCTAGGCTGGGTGGCCCCTTTCTCTTTCTCTATCATTCCTTTTCTGTTCTCTCCTGCACTCACTTTATCTTCATGCTGCTCTTTTAACACACTCATCATATAACGCTTGGACCTTTCAGCAATATTCAGAGTGTGCTTTTTTGGCCTGTGTTCGAAAAAGCGAGTGAGAGCTTCACAGGGAGAGAGATATGGCATGTAATTATGTTTAATTTACAATAGGTGCCACATGATATGCCTCATGTGGCCCAAACCACGTCCACAGCTATGCTGAGATCTTGTCATTTCTGGTTATGGACATTAGGATCATTCCTTCCTAATAAGATCATTCTCCATGAAGGAAAGAAAATATGTGTAAAATCAGACCTACAGACTACAAGTCAGACTAAATAAACACAGAGTAAAAAGATTTTTTAACAGCACGAGTGTGTAGTAAAAAAAATCTATAGAATTTGAGAAGGTTCCTTTACTCAAATATAATTTTGCAGCTTGGTAACATTACAGCAAACACAGTATTACTGAAAGGAGCCAAACCGTTGTTATGGTTAAAGCTCACAAAAATATTTTTGCTAAAAAAGAGGTGATTAGGTGGTCAGTGCTTGAAATAAAAGGCACAAAAGCATTAAAAAAAAAAAAAAAAAATTCAGTCAATATTGTATTGGCTTTTTTATATATATATATATATATATATATATATATATATATATATATATATATATATATATATATATATATATATATATATATATATATATATAAATGTATGGTAGATACAAACACAAATGAGGTAGCATTAGCTTAGAAACTTAGGTTCACTTAGTGATTAGTAGGTTATCACATGTCTACCAGAGGGCTGCTGTTGGGCCTTTGAGTAGAAAATATAACCCTCAACCCTCAAGAGCTCAGATGGATTATATCATATTTCAGTTGTATATTTTTATGTTGTATATTTCCGATGCATATGTCAACTTCAAATTTACACTTTAATGACTTTTGGTAATATACTTTAGTATTGGCAGGTTATTGATGTTGGGCAAGATGACCTGGGTTCATCTTGAGGTTGAGGTGAGGGCTTTGTGCAGGCCACTTTAGATCTTTCACACCACCCTTGACAAACCATGCCTTCATGGACCTCATGGACCAGGGGCATTGTCATGCTGGAACATGTTTAGGCCTCATAGAGCCAGTAAAGTGAAATTGTAATGCTACAGCATACAAAGACATCCTGTGTAATTATGTGCTTACAACATTGTGACAGAAGTGTGGGGCAGGCGGCTGCATGTGTATACAATGACCCCAAATATACAGCCTAATCACCTCAAGACTGGCTTCTAGAAAAGAAGATGAAGGTGCTTGCATGGCCTAGCCAATCACCTGAGGTTATTTATGTAGCATTTTAAAATTGTTAGGGGGACCCTTGGAACCTTGGGGGAATTGTAGACAAGTTGGCAAGGGTTGAACCACAATGAGCAAAAAGGTGCAAAGTTGCTTCTTCCTGCAGACAACTTTAAACTTAAAGAGACAGAAACAGGCTTCGCAATAAAGTACTAATGTTGGTAATTTGTGGTGTCTGAATACGTTTTCCCTATGAATTTATCTTTTTAAACATTTCTTTGTTCATGCTTATGAATACATACATAATTCGTGGTCAGATTTATAAGTACATAGTCCAAAAGACATTTTTTGTGTATTTGAAGTGGGTATACAATATGCACTGGAATTATATTAAATGACAAAAACAAAAGAGTCTGAATACTTATTTCCCATCCCTTCAAGTTGCTTTATAACAAAAAAAAAGAAATCCTAAAAGAATAAATAATTAAAATAATGAATACAATACTAATGAGCAAATAATTGTAATTGCCTGACATTATATATACTCCAGTATTAATATTCAGCTCTAGATGTAAGTGCTTTAAAATTTCTTTATTTGCACAGTGGCTTCCAATAAGTTATTGAGGAATTGAAGAATTTAAATTTTCAGCTATTGTTGAGTCAAACCTATCAAATATTTAAGTTTAATTTGTCTCCAAACTCCCAGACTTGCCTATTTGGCAGTGATTCCCCTCAAGCTTCTCTCTCTCTCTCTCTCTCTCTCTCTCTCTCTCTCTCTCTCTCTCTCTCTCTCTCTCTCTCTCTTTCTCTTTTCTCTCTCTCTCATTTGCTAATTAGGACAGCAGGACTTTCCCTCTCTTCTCTTCCCCTGGTGTGGCGATCTCTCACCATGGAAACTTTTTCTACATAATACCCAAAGGCTGGCATATCTCTTTTTTGTGTGTCTTGTCTCTTGTGAAAAGGACAGCATAGAGAAGCGTAAGAAAGCATGAGCTCAGTGCCTTTTTTTTTTACTCACAAGATTAGCAGGCGTTTAATGAGAGATTTAATTGTGCAAAATAATATAAACAAAATATTGACTAGATTTTATTATTAAAATAACCCTTTGTTCTAAATAGTCTAATTTCAATTCAGTAAATACCCTAAAATGTCTGTTCCCTTCCTGAACTAGATTCTCTCAAATTTGGTTTACTAATGTGTGCAGTGTCTAGGTTTGGTATACTTTTATGTGTCTGTATGTTTTGTGGTCCCAGTCGAATGTGCATCTCTCTATGGATTTCCCCTGCTGAGCCCTGCTCTCTTTCTCTCTAACTTTCAGGGGAATCTGTTACCGTAGCAATATGGCTGTAATCCCAACCACAGTCTGAACCAACGCTCACTGATCTAGTTTTGAAAAGTGCACACCAGAGACATGGTCACATGCTCTAATTTTGATTTCATTAAACATGCAGACTCATTTATTACATTTAATGTGCACTCGGTTGAGTCTACTCCATTTTTCTTGTTGTTTTATAGAGCAGTTAAACAAGAAAAAAAACAAAAAAAAACTCGATAAGGTGACAACTCGTGATTAATGCTCGAGATTGTTCGGAAGTCCCTTTTTTTTTGGTTTGCCTCTGTTTTGCCATGCTTCCTTGCACGTCACCTAAATCAACTTCCCTTTTTTATTCTAGTACAATAGAAAAAAGGCACAGCTGTGGGTGTTTTGAAGTTAGTGTATGTGCACATGGCTAGTGTTCAAACCCATTAACCTGTTCCGTCATAAAAATAAAGGATCGTAAAAAAAAAAAAAAAAGGGAGATAAACATTAGGGCAATATGAATATATTATACACTATTATACTGTTATACTGAATAAGTAATTAAATTTTTAGTTACGCTTAGTGGTAAATCCTTCAAAATATTTTATGTATTATTTTACAATTCACTTATAATCCATTTTTCATAGGATCCCAACTAACAAGTACTATTATAGGTTAGTTGACCAGCCTCATCCTCTTGTCCTGTTAATGTAAATCATCCACTGTAATCATTTGGTCTCCTCTGTGTCTATATTACCAGGCTGAGACCACTAATAAGTGAAACAGGATGAGAGTGGTGCATGCCTTTGCACATGGCAAGACAAATTAGAGTGTCTCCAGCCATTAGGCTCCCTAATTCTCTGGCACCAGGCCTGTGCCATGGATTACAGCCCAGTGCTTCCTTCTGCACACTCTGCTTTACTCTCTGCTTTACTGTCATTCACTGAGCTTACAGTCAATGTGAAGGCCAGAAGTCCAGTCTAGAATGTACCATGTATTAGAGTTGATCCAGAATTTGAGCATTATAAACAGAATTAAAGTATTATTCTTTCTGTTGAAAAATATGGAGTACGTTTTAATTCAACAATGTGCAATCCATGATCATGTCTGGACTAGAATCATTTAAAAACTTTAACTGTGTTTGTTATACTTTGATAAGTGAGAGATATCGAATTAAAAAAACTGTCAACCAGTTCGTGATGAAGAGGTTTTGAAATGCAACCAACTCTTTATACTCAAACATCACAGCCTGGCCTTGTTTTTGTATTGATACTATAATGATGTATTAAAGGAGCGGGTTGTAATTTTTGGAGCCCTCTGCTGCTTATGTGGCAAATCATAATTGCAATAAAACACAGACAAGTCTTTTCCTTTCCTCCTCTTAACTGACCCTACACTTTTTTTGTTGAGACAACGTATTCTGCCTTTTAGGGCTGTAACACACCATACTGACATGTAGTCAAGGCCAACTCGCGATCACCTCCCACTGCCACCCATCTTCTATTCAAAAAGGTTGAAAGACTTGAATACACTGCAAAAACTACAGCTTATGGCCACATTTCTGTAGAACTGAGCTGTTCTGTCCAAGGCTGGAGCTAATTGCTGGGCCTGAAAAATTAAAATTGCAGTTTGAAGCAAAGAAAGTGTCAGGAATCATTGCACAGAAATATTGCAAATCTTTGAAAATCTAGCAACACTTTCAAAAATGACAAACAGCCGAATTATAGTTTTTTAATAGCATACACAAATAGGGAAATGTCTATATTCTGTAAGTGCAATAAGAAGATACTGGCTAGGAGTGGAGCTAATTTGGGTCTTTAAAATAAAGAAAATCGAAGTTTGAAGCAAAGAAAAAGTTCCTGAGTAATACCCAGGCTTGTTACAGGCTTGTTACTCCTCCCATGTACTCACTAATATTCCCACAACTACAGATCTGGGAATAGGGACCTTATTGTCTTTTGCTCCCTATAGAAAGTCTCCTCTGTGTGTGCACAGTTGCACAGATGAGCAAACAGCCATCACTCCTTTTGTCCAACAAAAAAAGTAGGTTGTTGTCACAAGTTCTCCTTATAGAGCCCCTTGGAGATTTGTTGATTAGTGCATTTTCCTATTGGCAGGGATTGCCCTTTTTTTCTTTCACTGTCACAAGCAGCAAATCCCAGCTGACTCAGGTGTCTGAAATAGAAAAGACTGGTGTAAAAGTGAACACAGTACATAGGGTGATCTTTGTACACGAGGGATGTGAGATCAAGGTAAACATCTCAGTGCAATTTCAGAATTGGGAGGTTAATAACCCACTTATTTGATTTAGTTTTCATGTACTGTTTCTGGTATTTAGACATTATGGTTATGAGAATCCTCACCTGTCACACCCAGGAGATGTTAATTGTAGTCTTGTATAGGACTAAACTGAAGTCACTATGATTGTGTTATCAGTTTCCTTTGACTTTTGGGAGTCGTTAAGAAATATATACAGCTGTTATATAAATATGGGTTTAATTTTTGTGTAAGAACTGTTTTTGATTGTATTATGAGTCATGGCCATGCAGATACAGGCCATACAGACTTTGCTGTAGATGAAGCCTATTCTACTAAAGTGTGGTGGTGGATGTAGTTCTTTTGGTGTGTTTTCTTGTTCTTCAGATGGAGATTATCTTCTGTGTTTTTTAATCTACAGTGGTGTGAAAAAGTGTTTGCCCCCTTCCTCATTTCCTGTTCCTTTGCATGTTTGTCACACTTAAGTGTTTCGGAACATCAAACCAATTTAAACAATAGTCAAGGACAACACAAGTAAACACAAAATGCAATTTGTAAATGAAGGTGTTTATTATTAAAGGTGAAAAAAAATCCAAACCATCATGGCCCTGTGTGAAAAAGTGATTGCCCCCTAAACCTAATAACTGGTTGGGCCACCCTTAGGAGCAACAACTGCAACCAAGCGTTTGCGATAACGTGCAATGAGGCTTTTACAGCGTCTTGGAGGAATTTTGGCCCACTCATCTTTGCAGAATTGTCCTAATTCAGTTACATTAGAGGGTTTTCGAGCATGAACGGCCTTTTTAAGGTCATACCACAACATCTCAATAGGATTCAGGTCAGGACTTTGGCTAGGCCACTCCAAAGTCTTCATTTTGTTTTTCTTCAGCCATTCGGTGGTGGACTTGCTGGTGTGTTTAGGATCATTGTCCTGCTGCAGAACCCAAGTTCGTTTCAGCTTGAGTACACGAACAGATGGTCGGACATTCTCCTTCAGGATCTCTTGGTAGACAGCAGAATTCATAGTTCCTTTTATCACGGCAAGTCTTCCAGGTCCTGAAGCAGCAAAACAGCCCCAGACCATCACACTACCACCACCATATTTTACTGTTGGTATAATGTTCTTTTTATGAAATGCAGTGTTCCTTCTACGCCAGATATACTTGGACACACACCTTCCAAAGAGTTCCACTTTTGTCTCATCGGTCCACAGAATGTTGTCCCAAAAGTCTTGGGGATCATCAAGATGTGTTGTGGAGAAATTGAGACGAGCTTTGATGTTCTTTTTGCTCAGCAGTGGTTTTCTCCTTGGAACTCTGCCATGCAGGCCATTTTACCCAGTCTTTTCCTGATGGTGGAGGCATGAACGCTGACCTTAACTGAGGCAAGTGAGGCCTGCAGTTCTTTGGACGTTGTTGTGGGGTCTTTTGTGACCTCTTGGAGGAGTGGCGGCGGGGGGTGGTGGAGTGGGGGGGGGGCCCCGCCCGGGGAAGAAGGGCCCCCCTCTTTTCTCTGCTTTCCGCTGATAAGACTCCTCACTGTGGTTCGCTGGATTCCCAAAGCTTTGGAAATGGCTTTATAACCCTTTCCAGACTGATAGATCTCAATTACTTTCTTTCTCAATTGTTCCTGAATTTCTTTGGGTCTCGGCATGATGTGTAGCTTTTAAGGATCTTCTGGTGGACCTTACTGTGTCAAGCAGCTTGTATTTAAGTGACACCTTGATTGTGAACAGGTGTGGCAATAATCAGGCCTGGGTGTGGCTAGAGAAATTGAACTCAGGTGTGGACAACCACAGTTATAGTATGTTTTAACAAGGGGGGCAATCACTTTTTCACACAGGGCCATGATGGTTTGGATTTTTTTTCACCTTTAATAATAAACACCTTCATTTACAAATTGCATTTTGTGTTTACTTGTGTTGTCCTTGACTATTGTTTAAATTGGTTTGATGTTCCGAAACACTTAAGTGTGACAAACATGCAAAGGAACAGGAAATGAGGAAGGGGGCAAACACTTTTTCACACCACTGTATCCCAGTTCTTTTTTAGTTTTGAGTAAATGAGCCAAAAGGTGTAAAATTGGAGCCAGTAAAATAAAACATCTCCTTGCAAATTTCCATTTGGTGGTTTAACTGTACAAGGGATTGACATATATACATCATATACAATATGAATAATTAATATTAATCATTAAAATTAATTAAAGGCAAGTGATTCTGTTTAAACATGAAAATTCTCAAATCAGGCAACCTTGAAGGCATGAACTACATGCAAGTGAATTTTATAATCTTAATGGTACGTCTGTAAATCAACTTAAGTATATGCATAACCCTCTGAATATGAGTAACTTTCCCCATGTAAATATTAACATTACTTTTGGACCTCTACCTCTGAATAAGGCCCATAGTGAACTATACTATATTGCCAAAAGTTTGTTAACACCTGCCCACGCACACTCATATGTCAGCCCACACTCATAGTCATAGATCATCCCACTCTCATATGTCATCCCATTCCAGATTTAGTTCCCCTTTGCTGTTATAATAACCTTCACTTTTCTGGGAAGGCTTTCCACTAGATTTTGGAGTGTAAATGTGGGGATTTGTATTCATTTAGCCAAAAGAGCATTGCTGAGGTCAGTTGAGGAGACCTGGCACTTAATCAATGTTCAAGTTTATCTCAAAAGTGTTCAGTGGGGTTGAGGTCAGGGCTGTGTGCAGGCCACTTGAGTTCTTCCACTTTTGGAATTCATAATGCCACATGATATAAAGACATCATAGACATTTGGGTGTTTCAAACTTTGTGGCAACAGTTTGTTTAAGACCCGCATATGGGTGTGGTGGTCAGATGTCCAAATACTTTCGGCAATAAAGTGTATTTATGGAATATGATTTGCCCAATGGGAATTCAGACAACACTACAAAATGGTGACACCAATACTGGACTATAAGGTAAACCGAAAAAATAAATTCATTCAGACACAGCAAACATCAGAACGTTTTTGCAATATTTGGTGAAATTCTCCTTACCTCTCCAAATCTGGCATGCTAGTAAAATCGAAATTCCTCTCAGTGCAAACATCTGCTGAAGAGAATGATGAACTGGTCAAGATCCAGCAGAGCATATTTCTCAAAGACTAAAGGAACAGTCTCTTTCTCTCTTCCTCACACTCACTTTATTTCTTTCTTGTTTGCACTTGGTCCCTAAGCAATCATTATAATGAATCACTTACTAGCACAACTATTTCCACACACATTCCATTAAGTCCATTCCAGTTTTGTATTTTGAATCATTTCTGTGTCATGCTTATGTATCTGACCAGAACCTTTATTTGAATGGTATCTTTCAGAACCGTGCTGTAGATCTTCGACTCTTTTATTAACCCCTTAAATACCAGAATCCAACAGCAACTCCAGACGTACATTCGTCACCATCTCCTTTTAGTTTTTTAGTTAATAATTAAAGAATGCATAGTCGTTACTAAATATTAAGCTTTTAGTTGAATAATAAAGGAAGAAAACGTGACAGAACATACTGTTGTATGGAAATATTATCAATGGTGTAGTGGAACATTACAAGTTACTTCCTGTTATCACTTACCTTATAGCAGTTTTTTTTTTGTTTATTTTTTAAAGTTCGCTCATGAAAATGTACTTTGTCACATTACAGAGAAAAGCAAACTCCTATGCCCCGAAGACAAACTTTTCTGACTGTTACAACATGCACAGATGCGCACTGGTAGCTCAGTGGTGAAGCCACTGGGCTACTGATGGAAAGGTCATGAGTTCAAGCCCCAGCACAGCCAAGCAGCCACTACTGGGCCCTTGAGCAAGGCCCTTAACCCTCAACTGCTCAGGTGTATAAATGAGATAAATGTGAGTTGCTTTGGATAAGAGACTCCTTCATAAATCTCCTTACAGAAAACCTTCTCTATATGTATGATTATACATTCTTTGTAAAACACCAACACATTTTGAATTCATTCAGTCTTAGATTATGTGGAATCACCATAAACATAGATGTATAAGTAGTTACTATAACATTTATAACATATTACAATGTGAGAATTAGTTTAAACCTGTGATTTGCCATGAACTTCTGACACATCAGTATTCAGAATTCAACAGCACTGTACTACATGAACTAAATAATATGCCATGACATTAAATGATTAAAGAAGGAGAGGAGATTCCCCTACAAAAGTGGTTTTTATTATTCTTAGACTTTCACAGACAAAAGCTTGATGGTAAAACATTTCCAGATTCCAGTTCCGGGTTTCTGGTTTAGAACTTACAGAACATCAGAGACCCACAGATTATGACACCCAGTTTACTCATGTGTGTGTAACACTGGAAAACAAATGCAGATTGCACGCTTAAGATGGTCTGGTTTGATTATTTCCAGAATCAGTCCCCCAAGGGTTCTTCATTGAGCATCTATGAAAAAGCTGTGCACTGAATGTGTTTAAAAACGACAGCTTCTAAAAGGGCATCACAGTTCATAAAAGTAATGAGGCTACATGTAGCAATGAAAATAAAACATGTTTGGGTCTTTTACATATTTTTGTGTGAAGGAGAACAATGTCTGGTTAAAGTTTATCCTTTACCATGCTGTAAATAAAGCTGTTATTATCCAGCACTTAAGAATTCGGCCAGTGTTTGTTATTGTTGGGAGGGATTTGCTTGTACTGAATGGAACAGACTAGAGTAGGGCAGCACAGCAGAGGAAGGAAACATTCACCCAAACATACACACGCATGCACTCAAGCAACACGCACTATTGTTGTTTTGCAGCACTACGAGGTGTTGTTCTTGATCCTTTGCCACCCATGTGTCGTAGTGAAGTTTGCCAAGAGGGCTCAGGTAACCGGGATGTTTTCCTGATTATAATACAAAAACACAGGTAACGCAACTCACCAGCCAGCCTGAGAGGGAACATCATCTAATACACTTATTAATGACTATTCATTTCAGGATTCACAAGCACCCAGAACAATTTGCTTTGAGAATTGTGTGTGTATGTGATTAATCAAACCTGTGGTTCAAAAATACTTTCAGGTATTTTTGCATTATGAGTTTTTATTAAACACATATCAAGTCATTTTACACACAAGTAATTTTCACGTCTGCTCATCAATATTCACAAAGCAGACTACTGTCCTTACTAATGCTGGTTATCTTGCTTATTTTGCATGTCAATATAAGCAGAAATCTTCATTGAAATTGGTCTTTCAAACTTCAATTATTTAGCAGAAAAATATGAGCAGTATTATATGCTGGTTTATTCTTTACTGTCATGATAAATGAGATCAATAAGTTGCTTGCCGTGTGTGTGTGTGTGTGTGTGTGTGTGTTGATCACCAAATATGAATTTATGCTAAGATTATGGAGTTTTGTTTTTATAAATTAGGAAACAGCTTAAGGGATTTATTTGTTGCTTTGCAGCAGGATGGTACATTTATGAGGCGGTAAATAGAGAGCTGTTGGAAACATCCCAAATTACATACTAGAGTACTAAATAGTATGGGGGAAATGATTAGCCACTAGCTGTTACTTTATAGACTGTTTCAATTGGGTAAACATTAACAAAGTTACTGCACGTCTGTTCGTAAAGAATTTCTGGTCACACCGTTTAAGAAAAGTGAACCAAATATATACAAAAAGATCAGTAATAATCGATTGCCATTCCTGGATTCTTTGAACAAGAATGTGAGAAAACTGTTTTTCCCAAAGACTTTTACCTGAATTGACTTATCTCACTGTGAATCATTACCTTGCTACTATAGACTGTGTTTACAATGGAGCGACTGTGAAAACTTACCATAGTTTGGATGCTTTTAGCGGAAAGGTGGGAAATATTTGCGCTTACCATACTGATGTGATCTATACAGTGTAGGAGTTGAGGTAATCAGATGCTACCTAAAACATGGCGGTTTATTGCTAAGAAGGAAGAGGAAATTGTGAGTGGACATGGTACATGTACAGCCAGGTGGGTTAGCTAGCTAGCTAACTAGTTAGTTTTCTTCTTTAGCAAATGAATGCACTGCACAGCCGAGTATCCTAAAAAACATGCAGCTCATATTGACCTTCGGTTTGTTTATGACTCACTTCATGTGTCATTTGTAAGAATGATATTTTTTTTCCAGTTAAGTTGAGATCAAATTTGTGCTCCAGTTTCTGGAGTTAGTGAGCATCCAGCCGTCTGTATTCCCTGCAGCAATTCTATGCATTTGTTCCTGGTCTGAGGGAACATCCAACAACTAAACCACATGGTGCTAATGTTAATTCGGGCATCCATTAAATCAAGCTACACGCAGTGTATGATCCTTAGCGAGTGTTTTGAATTGTTTTCACCAACAACCGAATGTGTTCTAGGAACACTGACATCACTTCCTGTGTTTTTAAATATTCCGTGGGAACTAAAGGGAAGTAGCTTTCTGTTTAGAATGATTTGCAGGTTGGGTGCACCCTGTGTTTGTTAGTTGGGCCAGTCAGTGTGAGTTATTTAAATAAATCTTGTGTTTAGTGATAATGATTTTGAATGGAGTGTAAAAGTAAGGAGTTTATAATCATCTCTGAACTGAAGAAACCACTAGTTAAGCTACAGATTTCACATTTTCTCAGTGTTGCTGCAACAACGCTTACCATCTGAAAAGCGCTTGAGTTGTTTTTCGTTTTATTCTCTTTGCCTTGCCATTGTGTTCTTGTTCTGAATTCATTTCTTGTGATCCTTCTATCATACAAGCATGTGTAAAGAGTGTGCTTATGAACTGACTTTTCAGACTTTCCTAATGATTTAAACATTCCACTCCGCTAAAGCCTTCCTGTGAAGCTCAGCCTTAAAACCTAACAATGTCAGGACAAACAAACAAACAAACAAACAAACAAACAAACAAACATAAAAACCCTAAAAACAAATTTCTGTGTTTCTGCATCTGAGAAAACTATCTAGTTCAGAAACAGAGGAAAGCACAGACACATAGTCACAGGCTTTGTGCTGAGCGACATGGCACCACCCATGATAGTAAGCTTTGCTTTGCCCAATCCCCCACGCCTGCACATATAATCATCATAGCCGACTGATCAGTCATCGCCAGCCAAGCATAACATACTTCCTCTTCAGCTTCATAATTGAGTGCAGGCCTGCATTAAAACACTGTCCTAAAGTCACTGAGGTTTTATGGAGAAAAAGGGGGCATTGAAATGCAAGTTGGAAAGTGTTTTAGTTTACTGTTCAGACTTGTTCGGTGTGTGTGTGCATGGTTTATAATATAGGGAACGTTTTATTCTTACTCACGCACATACACTCATTCCAGAAGCATTTAATCCACTCAACTGCAGATAGCTAAAGCAGTCCTGTGCAAAATCCTTTACGCTTTCCTGCGCCTAGATGGGGTTGCTGTACGGTATGAAGCCTGTTCAGCGTTAAGGGAATTTGGAAAACAAGCATACTTTCACTTCCCCTTTGTAAACTCCATGACCTTTTTTTCTGAAGCAACCACTTACATACATAAGGAAGAGTTTCCTTGGGAATGATGGTCATATGGAACAGTGTCATATCCTCACTTTCTCATCTATGCTATTAAAGGTGTATGAACTGTACTTTTTTTCTGATTTCTGGTTTGATAGGGTTTGTTAAACATAACTACAGTCATGCTTTCCAGGAATCTTCTCACCATACGCTATAAAAGAGGAAGCTGACACTGATATAGTGGCAGTAAAGTGTATCAAAACACCACATGCTGTGATTCAGCACGAGGCATCCTGGCCGTCCTCATCCTCACGCTACACGTGCTCTGCCACAAGCACACGACATTTTAGGGGAATCACAGTGGTGGCATTGTTGTAATGTAATGTTGGATATTATGAAACAGTGTTAGTGCTTTTATAAGTGAAACAATCCAGAACATAAACTCAAAACTGGTAGTGGTGACTGTATGCTATACTTGTTTTCATTTTCTCGCAGCTCAGATTTTCCTGATGTCATATTTCTTTTTTTATGTTCATGCAATTGCAAACTATTAGAAAGTTTCCATCAGTAATAGTCATTCAAATCTAATGTCATCCAGAAGTATTGGTACCCTCCCTTTCCAGAAATTACATTCCTGGATGAAATAAATGGCTCATGGCTGGTCAGAATTTTTGCAACTAGGGACCTCTTTTTTTTCTCTTACATTCATAACACATTTATTTAATGGACAATTTCATTTTAATTGTACCACACTTTTAACAATCAACTTTGTCACAGAGCAGCTTTGCAGAACTCCACATATAAATTTAGATCCCGAAGACGAAAGCAACAGTATGAGTTTCAGGGTCATTATGATCACAGAAGACGTTTTAGGTCAAATATATCCAAGTGAAATTATCCACTGAGCATAAACTGTTTTTGGTAAGTAAAATCGTTAAGGTATCCATGTAGGGCAGCATAAAGTGAGCCAAAAGTGATGAAAGCTCCAAGAAGAAGTAGAGCATCGTGATGGATCAGAAAGATCCAGAAATCAAAGGGAATCACTGTGAGGTGCTGGCATCCCATGCTGCCCTACTCTAGTCAGGTTATGACCTGACCTTAGAAAGGGTAAACAGATAGTAGGCAAAGGTGTATCATAATTTGTTTTTCACAGCCATTACAGCTTTTCACCCTCACAACTCAAACAAGTTGTGAGAAATATTCAAAGAAATATTTTGTATCATATTAACTGCATTATTTTTCGTCATTTAAATTGCCGGAAAAGAACCACTCTTAATAAAATATAGATGAATCATTAATTATTAATCAATGTAATCATTTAAAACCCATTCGATTCCAGTGAACAATCGTACAACTATGAACGAAATAATTATATCAACTAGTGATGCACTGTGAAAATTTCTGTCTGGAATTAAAACCAAAAATTAGAACATTCTGTGCCTGAAAGTACAAATAGTTTCCTTGTTGATCTGCTGTTCTAATTGTTAAAACAACCAAACAGCATTTTAAATAACTTGCTCGCTTTCATTACCATTGAAGTTATTTGTAAAGTGTTACAAACTACTCTTGGTTGTATTCATTTTTGTCTTTTGAACAAATAGTTGCATTTTTGACCAAAAGGTTTTGGTGGTTTCTGAAATTTGTAATGTGCAACACTAATACCTACATCACATCATTAAAAATATTAACGTTAATACATATTAATACATGTGTAGCAGCTGTATACTAGTTGAAAAAGTATGAGAACAAAACCTGAAACATTTCCTCTGTGCAAAATATTACCAGTGGATGGCACAGTGGTGCAGCACATTGTGTTGGTAAAAAACGTTTTTGTAGATGGAATGGCTTCCCTAAATTCCAAATCAGAGTGTGTTTCTGATGCTCTGGGATGAATACATCGGTGTATTCCTGCCCTGTGGTTAGTGTTCCTGGGATTGGCTCCAGATCCACCACAGCCCTGACCAGAATAAAACACTTACTGAAGATGAATGAATAAACGAATTGAAAATGTCACCAGATCCTCAGTGCTTGCTTGTTCACTCAGTTCAGCTTAGCCCACATGTTTTCAATTTGCTTTAAATCAGGGGACTGTAACAGACACTGCAAAAGCTTGATTGTGTGTGTGGTCATTGTATCATTTTTGTGCAGATATGGAGGAATTCAGTTTATTGTTCTGCTGGGGGAAAAAAAAATGAACAGTTACTCTGTTTGAGACTTGTCTACTACTAAATGTCAAAGTGCCACATGTCGTAGCGATTTTCTCTGTGTGTTTGCAAGCGAAACAGCCTTATGACAAGTCAACACCTTGTAATACATTACATTATGAATTAAAGTCTATTCCACCTGAACTCTACTCATTTCCCAAAATGACTAATGTATGAGCCCAGATAAACTAAATTTTGGTCTCATCTGTCTATAAAACCTGCCTTTAATCAAGATTCCAACGTTGTTAGGAAACACCAGGAATCTACCTATGTGGTTTGACGAGAGTAAAGGGTTTTCATTGGCAAGCCTTTCAAAAAGCTTGTTGACATGGAAATGGTGTGTTATTGTAGTTTTGGAAACTTGGTGACCCACGGACACAAAGCCACATCTGCAAATCCTCCAACTGTGATCCTCACAGAAACTCTTGCCTTTTGAACCATCTCACAGTTTGTGGGGGGAAAAATACACATTCATCATTTTCTAGCCAGGATCATCACTTCTCCATCTGTTTAAAACTTCTTAATTACTATCCTCGCTGGGCCGATGATTATTTTCATACCTGTCATATATATATATACACACAGTAATCTTTTGTTAAAAAAATTCACAAAAATGCGCTGCTCTAATGGATATCAAACAAATGCAAACAAATCACAGGTTTATATTATTTATTATATTTAATATTTATAGGGGATCATATATATATAATGTGTGTGTGTGTGTGTGTGTGTGTGTGTGTGTGTGTGTGTGTGTGTGTTACAGTATCTCACAAAAGTGAGTACACCCTTCACATTTTTGTAAATATTTGATTATATCTTTTCATGTGAGAACACTGAAGAAATGTCACTTTGCTACAATGTAAAGTAGTGAGTGTACAGCTCGTGTAACAGTGTAAATTTGCTGTCCCATCAAAATAACTCAACACACAGCCATTAATGTCTAAACCGCTGGCAACAAATGTGAGTACACCCCTAAATGAAAATGTCCAAATTGCCCCAAAGTGTCAATATTTTGTGTGGCCACCATTATTTTCCAGCGCTGCCTTAACCCTCTTGGGCATGGAGTTCACCAGAGAGTCACAGGTTGCCACTGGAGTACTCTTCCACTCCTCCATGACGACATCACGAAGCTGCTGGATGTTAGAGATCTTGTGCTCCTCCACCTTCCATTTGAGGGTGCGCCACAGAGGCTCAATAGGGTTTATGTCTGGAGACATTCTTGGCCAGTCCATCACCTTCACCTTCAGCTTCTTTAGCAAGGCAGTGGTCATCTTGAAGGTGTAGTTTGGGGTCGTTATCATGCTGGAATACTGCATACTGATCATGCTCTGCTTCAGTATGTCACAGTACATGTTGGCATTCATGGTTCCCTCAATGAACTGTAGCTCCGCAGTGCCGGCAGCACTCATGCAGCCCCAGACCATGACACTCCCATCACCATGCTTAACTGTAGGCAAGACACACTTGTCTTTGTACTCCTCACCTGGTTGTCACCACACACGCTTGACACCATCTGAACCAAATAAGTTTATCTTGGTCTCATCAGACCACAGAACATGGTTCCATTAATCCATGTCCTAAGGCTGCTCATCTTCAGCAAACTGTTTGCGGGCTTTCTTGTGCACTATCTTTAGAAGAGGCTTCCTTCTGGGACGACAGCCATGCAGACCAATTTGATGCAGTGTGTGGTGTATGGTCTGAGCACTGACAGACTGACCCCCCACCCTTCAAACTCTGCAGCAATGCTGGCTGCACAACCTCCGGATATGACGCTGAGCACATGCACTCAGCTTCTTTGGTTGACCATGGTGAGGCCTGTTCTGAGTGGAACCTGTCCTGTTAAACTGCTGTATGGTCTTGGTCACCATGCTGCAACTGTATATATATACCGTCATGGATAAAATTATTGGCACCCCTGGAACTTTTCCAGAAAATGCACCATTTCTCCCAGAAAAGTGTTGCAATGACAAATGTTTTGGTATACACATGTTTATTACCTTTAAGTGCATTGGAACAGCACAAAAAATCAAAAGAAAAAAGGCAAATTTGACATCATTTTACACAAAACTCAAAAATTCAGTCGGACAAAATTGTTGGCACCCTCAACTTAATATTTGGTTGCACACCCTTTGGAGAAAATAACTGAAACCAATCGCTTCCTATAACCATCAACAAGCTTCCTACACTTCTCAACTGGAATTTTGGACCACTCTTCTTTTGAAAACTGCTCCAGCTCTCTCAGATTTGAAGGGTGCCTTCTCGCAACATAAATTTTGAGATCTCTCCATAGGTGTTCTATGGGATTTAGATCCGGACTCATTGATTCAGAATTCTCCAGCGCTTTGTCTCCAACCATTTCTGGGTGCTTTTTGAGGTATGTTTCGGGTCATTGTCCTGCTGAAACACTCATGACCTCTGACGCAGACCAAGCTTTCTGACACTAGGCCCTACATTATGGGCCAAAATCTTTTGATAGTCTCCAGATTTCATGATTCCTTGCAACAGTCAATGCACCCACTGCCAGAGGCAGCAAAACAACCCCAAAACATCCTTGAACCTCCACCATGTTTGACTGGTACTGTGTAGACCTCTTTTTGTTTTCTGTAAACAGTAGAATGACGTGCTTTGCCAAAAAGGTCTACCTTAGTCTCATCTGCCCACAAAACTGTTCTCCCAG
This sequence comes from Ameiurus melas, assembly GCA_012411365.1. Taxonomy (NCBI): domain Eukaryota; kingdom Metazoa; phylum Chordata; class Actinopteri; order Siluriformes; family Ictaluridae; genus Ameiurus; species Ameiurus melas. Next base: position 23,238,525 of record CM022759.1, read on the forward strand.
AAGGATTGAGGCTTACTCAGGTACATTTTTCCAAACTGCAGTCTGGCTTTTTTATGCCTCTGTGTCAGAAGTGGGGTTCTCCTCGGTCTCCTGCCATAGCGCTTCTTCTCATTCAGATGACGACGTATGGTTCAAGCTGACACTGATGCACCCTGAGTCTGCAGGACAGCCTGAATTTGCGTGGAAGTTGACTGAGGTTGTTTATCCACCATTTGAACTATCCCGCGTTGCATTCTTTCATCAATTTTTCTCTTCCATCCAC